>OW964824.1:25775024-28175024 GCA_943142095.1 Ophonus ardosiacus | reverse complement strand
GATTTTATTTACAAACGATCAACCGGAAGTGATACTTTACTTAAAGCTCACTGCTATTTTAAATATGGAATTGGCGGGAGGTCATGTGCTGGCCACATCAGATTTTTTATTTTTATATTTGAGCGGTGTTTAATCGATTTTTACGATCCCTCGGGTTCCGGTAACTTATACTATATAATACAGACAAGAATGTTTCTGACGATCCGGAAAGTAGATTTAACATCGTCGAGAGACAAATGAGCCAAGGTATTAAAAAATTACGCCGCATGGGTCATGATGTTGTAATAGTATATTATACGCCAAGGTTGAGAAGATAATCATTATTGACCCAGCGCCAATATTGTAACCCGTGGGCGAAGGCCGAGGGATACAAGGCGCCTGGTCAATAATGATCTTCTCAACCATAGTTTATATACTATTTTTTTTACTACTAGCACATAAATCCCTATTTGAATTTTTTTTTATTGATAATAACAATAATTTTGATATGAATAATTACGTTACTTATTTGTTAATATTCACAAAAACAAAGTAGGCTACATTTGTTTTTATCTGACGTTTCGCTCATTTCGCTGTTTTGCTAACCTCACTTATGGACCTTGATTTGTATTTGATTTAATTATTTAATAAAAACACTTTGTGTTGTTGCAGTCAGCAGCCTTATTAATTTATTATTATTTTTAAATAAATCTATTGAAATGTATTTACCTACAAATACAAAAAAAAAAAATAGTGATTTATTCATTGCTACATCTACACATGTTTCACATTTTCACCAAAACAGCACAGTGGCCAGGCGAGGCGGCAGCGTAGGTCAATTTAAAATTAAACGGCAAATATAAATTATATACTTAACATCTTTCTTGAATTTAATGAGTTAAATAATATTTGTATTTGGAGGCTTGAGTTTGATTGAAAAGTGACAGTTTGCATTATAGACTTAGGTTAATAATAAATTATTATTGACCTTGGTTACCATGGTTACAAGCAAGCGGTAGTGAAAAACAATTTCTCATGTCAAATAAAGGTAAATAATAGTGGGTTCCTAGGCTAGTAGTGAAAAAAATTATATTTCTTTTCTCCTTGTTTATAGGAACAATCCCTTATTAATTTATTTTACTTGAAACATAAAATAGTAGCCGCGTGCCTGAGTGTCTGGTTGCGAATCTGGGGAACCGGGTTCGATCCCGACCGACGCCAAATATTTCGAATTTTAAATGGCACAAAAGTGACTCCTGTGGTGCACTCTCCACGCCAGCATTGAGTGCCCGTGAAGTGACGCCTGGTAAGCGCCCGCACGGTAAAATATATCGCCATCATTACCGATGTCTACATGTGTTGTAGATACTGGCACACCCAGAAATGGGTAATATGCTGTGATGATATATTTATTTATTTATTTAACATTGAGACCTTGTTTTAAGTACATATTGCATACAAATTATGTTTGTGCCCTTTAGAGGCTTCGAGAAATCAAAAATGTTTTATGAAACGTAAAATTTTCTATCCGGTTAATAATAAATATTTTTTTCCAAATGTTGTAATCAAAATCAATCATACTGTACCTAATATAAAACAGTCTTTAATGTTACCAAATTTAATGGCTTTAATAATATTAAAGCTTTTGCGATATAACTTATTTCATTTTATTTACCGAATAAGAATAAAATTTGTATCACATTTTTCTGTAATTATCATTCTTATAAGCTTTGGTTCTTAATCATTGCTAGCCAAACATCATAAATATTTTAAAATAAATTCAGCTGAATACGACTTACATTATTATACTTCTTGTCTGACAATTTCAAAATTATATTGAGAATAATTATTTCCAGACAGTTAAAGAATTTTTATATGTACACTCAACAATGAAACCTATAATTAAATGCTTCAGAATTAATTATAAACTGTCGATTTCTTGCAGAGACTAAACTATTATTCACAATTAGAAATAGTTAAAAAAAACTAGTGGAATTTCTGCTTCGTATTCTTTGTAAAAAACTGAATGTTGCAATATCCTATGACTTCGTTTTTTACTTTCTTCTGCTTAACCTTTAATTAAAAATTCCATTTCATATTTCCAAAGCGTATAGACTATAAACAGAAAAGTATATTACATGAAATAATTTAGCACAATGTCAGTGAAGAATTTATCCGTAAGCTGGTGTAAGCAAAGTCCGAATTTATGAGCTGAACACATGGGCAGTGTGCAGTAGCCGGTTTCTGACCATTGTGAAAGAAAGCAAAGATTGTATAATACATACTTAAAATGCCATTTTGCTACATGGACTTTAAAACAAGCTATAAAGCTGGTTAACAATTTACATACTGAGAGGTGTTTTCTCATTTTGGGTGTTGTTTAAGAGGCGACCTTTAAATTTAAATATCAATATGCAATTTTGTGCATAAGGATGTTGCGAATGTCATACGTTTCATTTTTCGCATATTACCTCAGGTGCAACCGTGGGTGCAGCTAAATGGGATCCTCCATTCATTTTTTTACCTCTCGCTAAGAGAGGTATTGGATTCATGCTGAAAATCACATCTCCAAATTTTATTGAATAAGCACGATTTAAGGTCCCTAGAATCCGATTATAACATTTTTAAAATGCTGTCTGTGTGTGTGTGTGGATGTGTGTATATATGTGTGTATGGCTGGATGTTGGACGGACGATTCCTCAAAAACTATAAGACTTAAAAACATTTAACTGCAGTTTCCTCAATCTGACATTCCTGGGAAGAGCTGAAAAGGTTTTGGTAACAATTGAAGAACCGGAAGTAGTAGTTTCTTAGAAAAATTCTTCTAAATATAATTTTTTGGGAGTTTTTTTTTTTATTAAATATTGAAGAACATAAAATTCTCCATCTAATACACTTAAAATTTTTATTATCTCTTGCATAGATTTAGAGATAAAGACACTATAATTTATAGAGTACACTAATCGCAGAGGCTAAGGTACTAAGGAAACCAGTTGACAAATTTCAATGTTTATAACATGACACATGTCATTATCAAATATCAACAGTTTTAGTGACATTCTGATAGCTTTTTCTGGGAAGTATATTTAATTTTTCTTATTGTTTTATTAATTAAATATTTGAAATTATAGGTAAAATTGTGGTAAAATGCATATATCCATCGGAAATACCGCTAATCTGGTTAATGAATTGGAACAATCTCTGACAATTAGAAACTTCCTCATACAATGAATATATATATATATATATATATATATATATATATATATATATATATATATATATATATATAATTAGAATTATATGTGTGCAGTAGACATGTTAAATACAATAAAAAACAATATTTGGGTAAAGTTCTGTAATATTTTGTTATAAAACGACGGTTCGAAAGCGAAGTGCAGTACAATACTTATATAGCCTAATATGGAAATGGCGAGAGGTCTTGTGCTGGCCACAACAGATTTTTTTTTTTATTTTAAATGAAAATTCGTTCAATTTTGGAGCTATTCCTAGTATTGAAATATCATCAGTATTATTAAATCATCGGCAAATAAAGCATATTTTTCAGTAGCTGGTATGTTTTCGGATATTTTATTTATTGCTATCAAGGGTATCAAGAATAGTGTTTAACTTATAATAGATCCTTGCGGGATTCAATTTTCTTGTATTTTTACATCTGAATTGAATTAATTATAATAATAATAATAATAATAATGTTTATTTATACTGATAATAAACAGGGTAACCCCCAATTACATATTAACAGTTAGCATAGTACAAACATTTTACAAAAGATGTTTAACTTATTCAATATCAATAAGGTGTCTTAAAAAATATTTTAAATAAATCTATTTTCTTACAATTAAACAAGTCGAAATTTTTATTTCTAAGAATTAAATTATTAGCTACGTTTAAAATTTCATTTAATGGAGAACATGATTTTTTAATTTCAAACAATATAAATCGTGGCCTTAATGACACATTTGGAACGGAGAAATTAATTTCTTGCAATATATCACGAAGACAAATTTTTCCATTTACTAAATTTACAATAAATAACATAGATATAAATTCTCTTCTTGTTTGTAACAGAGTAATATTAAATATATTTCTGTGCTCAGTATATGAAACATATGTAGAAAATACATGAAATCTCTTGAAGTACAGGTACCTAAGTAATTTTTTCTGTACTTTTTCGATCATATCACAATGAGTAGCGGTTGTGGGAGACCAAATTATGGATGCGTACTCCAGTTTGCTTCTAACTAATGAATTAAATAGATTAATAAGAGTTTCACATTCAAATTTGTTTCCCATTCTTAAGATAAAACTTAATTTGCGTTGACTTTCGCTTACAATGTGGACTATATGTTTTATAAATTTGAAGTCCGATTGAAAAATAACTCCTAAATCTTTAATTATTTCTACTCTTTCTAAGCATTGTGATTCGATAGAATATTCAAAGTTAATACATTCCCTTTTTCTACTATAACTAACTATTTTACATTTGCTTATATTCATTTGAAGTTTATTTTTCATACACCATGTGCTTACAATATCGATGTCTTTTTGAAAATTATTACAATCCTCAATATCACAAATTTCAGAATATATTTTTACATCATCTGCATATAGTAAACAATTGGAAAATTGAAGACCTGAGGGTAAATCATTAATAAACATTATGAACATAAGGGGCCCTAGGAGAGTCCCTTGAGGGATTCCTGATGTAGGTACAAAGGTTTTTGATTTATTATTATCATATGTTACATAATGTGTTCTGTCACGTAAATAACTATTGAAAAAGTTTATTAAATTAGTGTCTAATTGGAAAGTTTTCAATTTACTGAGCAACACAGAGTGGTCAACCTTAATTATGTCATACTCCTTCGATACGAGTACTATATCTTTTTGCTAACAATATGTTGTGTTTCCATGTTCTATCGAATGCCTTTTGTAGAATTATGGTATTTTATTAAACTGATTATTATCCCTACATATTTCCAATTATTTATGAAGTAAGTTATTTTGAACATTTTTATATTTTTATAAGTGCTGAAATATATGAATGACTCCAATAGGGAACTCCACTGTTTGGAACAAAATATTCCTACTTCATTTGTGATCACTGAAACTTTTGTCTTCTTTTTTGCTAAAGTTAACAATTTTACAAATTGAAACATTATCAGTAATAACCTTTTGTTATTGTTAAATATAAAATCTTGTTTTCTATCTTGATGCCTCTATTTTTGCATTAACATAATCTGTCATGAAAGCGTAACTTCCTGCTCAGTTATGGAATTTTTCAGGTGATCTGGTGTGAAATTAGGCGCCAATTACCTAATTAGTTTGTAGTGTATTGTCAATGTCAACCGAATAAGGTCATCGTTCCGCCAATGTTCGACCAAATTAATTGTACACATAATGTGTAAATTGTTCGATGAAATGTATTAACATTCACTGCGCTAACCTTAAAATGGCCTGCTAATTTACCATTTATATTTAAATTAGGATTATTTAATTCAGGCACACGAACTAGATACAGCCACATATGCCATATGAGAGTAGGTATATAAGCTTGGGAGATTAATTTAGTAATGTATCTTTTTAAGGACGTTCCCATGACCGTGTGCGTTAACTGATTGGTTCTAATTCCAATTTCTAACGATCCAAGTTAGAATCCGACCGGACTCAATTATAACATTTATATTCAAAGGAATCAAGAACTATTTTTATGTTTTTTAGTTATTTAACAAAATTGTTTTCGTATGGTATAATAACAATAGTTGCAACTTCCTTTTTTATTATTTTTAACGTAATGTGTCATCTGCCTGCTAATTTTAAATTAGGTATACAAAAATGACCCTTGTGATGTAATCTCCACACGTGCAATGAGTGCCTTTGAGGTGACGCCTGGTCAACGTTCGCACGGTACACATATGTCATCACTATTGCCGAAATTTGCGTGTAAAAGCAGATTTTTATAAAATCTACCTAGCCATGAAATGATAATACCAGTTGATTCAAATTAAACAATTTTACAGTTTCTACAGTCGTTTGAGTTCTTCAAAAAAGAGGACAAGAGGCAGAATTGTTGTAATTTTGCCCGACCCAAAAAAACCCACCCGGGTTTTTTTAAAAAAACCCATCTAAAAAAACCCAAAAAAACCCATCTGAAAAAACCCAAAAAAACCCATCTGAAAAACCCACTTTTATGAAATCTTATTTTAGTAATTAAATATGGTACATACTTATATGGTACACACATATATACATCAATTTTTGTCACGGGCAACATTTTACAATCAATTTCATTGCTGTACGAATTATGCACGGTGTTTCTTTTATATTTGAACAACTCCAACCCTTGTGTCAGCATTTTCATTATTTTTTGAGTTGTGTGTTAATCATACTATTTGTTTAACGCGGCTGTAACAACTACTGAAATAACTTGAATCTAATTCTTGTACACACTTGCATTGCACAGACTTGCAACTATTAATATTAATTCGTAACTCTCTAGTTAATTTATTGTTTATTACATTACAGTCTTCAAAAAAAAAAAGAAAATATTAATAATATTAATATCTATTATCTATTACGCCGACTTGTGTCTGTGTATTAAGATACTTTATAAAACTAAAGTTAAAAGTGATACATACTATAATTCGATGTTTGTCAATAAAACCCGCTTTTATTTAATAAAACCCGCTTTTATTTAATAAAACCCGCTTTTATTTAATAAAACCCGGGTTTTTTCAACCCTGACAAGAGGCCAAAAATTACTCATGAAAGTATGATTGGCGCTTATGGAGAAAATACGCTATCATATATGACGTTATAATTTTGGAGAAAGCAATTTTGATGGGGAATCAATTCAGGGTTGAAAAAAACCCGGGTTTTTTATAAAAAACCCAGCCCACCTGGGTTTTATTGAATAAAAGCGGTTTTTATTGACAAACATCGAAATATAGTATGTATCATTCTTAACTTTAGTTTTATAAAGTATCTTAATACACATACACAAGTCGGCGTAATAGATAATAGATATTAATATTATTAATATTTTTTTTTTTAAGACTAATGTAATAAACAGTATATTAACTAGAGTGTACATGCGTACAAGTTACGCATTAATATTAATAGTTGCAAGTCTGTGCAATGCAAGTGTGTACAAGAATAAGATCCAAGTGTCACAATTAATAGTATGTTTAATACACAACTTAAAAAATAATTAAAATGCTGACACCAGGATTGAAGTTGTTCAAATATAAAAGAAACACTGTGCAAAGCACAGCAATGAAAAATATATTAAAAATGATGAGACTCGAAGTACACAAAATGAAATTGATTGTAAAATGTTGCTGGTGACAAAAATTTATGTATATATGTGTGTACCATATAAGTATATACCATATTTAATTAATAAAATATGATTTCATAAAAGTGGGTTTTTTAGATGGGTTTTTTTGGGTTTTTTTAGATGGGTTTTTTTTTAAAAAACCCGGGTGGGTTTTTTTGGGTCGGACAAAATTACAACAACCCTGAATCAATTGAGGAAGAACCAAATTCAGTATGGCCTGTGAAAACAAGAACGAATAATGATTATTAAAATTAACAAAATGGACAAAGAAAGTATCATTTAATCCCAATGAAATAATAATACGAGCCAAAAAATTCTTTCGGCCATTTTAAATATAGATTTAAAACTATGGACCAAATGACCAGTGATAATAGTTCGACCAGGATTTTAAGGGTCATCTTCTTGTCCGGCCTTAGCTTCTACCGAGACCCTTTGCTTTTGGCTCAATGAAAAACAACTTCGTAAAAATCCAATGCGTACAGAAAAACCTACCTCGCAAGACATATAGAAAAATTTACAGCTTGTATTACTGATAAAGGCGATGTCACGTAATATTAAAAAGCGGAATACTTGAATAATGTTATTCAGTTTTTGATAGTTTAAAATCTATATTTTAAACTAATCGAAATAAATTAGTAGAAATGTCTCACCATTTGCGAACGTTTTATAATTTGTTTGATGAAAATGTAAATTGGCCGAAATATTACGGGTTTGGGCTCGAAATAAATAATAATAACATTTTTTTATGAACTGGAGATATCTGAGGCAACTAGCTAGGTAGATTAGATATTTTAAATTATTTTAGTATATAAACTTGACAGATACAGACATCATCGTGAAAATGTTAAAATTGGATTCTAGGGACCTTAAAACGTGGTCATTTACTAAAATCTCGATATGTGATTTTTACCACGATCCCTATACCTCCCTTACCAATGGTAGCGGGAGGTAAAAAGTAATATTTCTAATACATCAGTTTTTAGTTATACGAGTATGTCGATCAAACTTTGATTAGGTTCCGTTAAAATGTACCTTCATGAAATGTGATGGAATGATATACTCAGTGGATGATATACTTATTTATTTGACTATTACTTTTTATCTACCGTGGGCAGGAGTCCTGGCAAAATATTTTTACGATTTAATTGGAATCACTTAACTCTATTATTGTTAAGCAAATTGGAATTAAAGTTCCAAAATAATATTATATTCATACGTTCTTTTCGAGGTTCTTTTAATACTTTAAATCTCACAACATTCATAACAGTTTAAGAACAAAGTATAGTACTTCGAGTAAAAAATAGTTATTTTTTATACAAGACGATAAAATTGTATTTTATCGACGAGCGGAAAGTTTAATTCACGAGCGATTTCGCGAGTGAATTATTTTTCGCGAGTCGATAATTTAATTTTATCGTCGTGTGTAAAATAAAAGAGCAAAAATTAGAAAAACCGATTATAAATTAAATTATTTATGAACAATTTAAAAATCTCAGTAGCGTGGTAGTTATAGAATTAGTTTGAAAAAAAAAATCATTTTATTCATGTTTATACAATTGAAGTAAATAAAAATTAGAGTTTTTTATCTACCCTTCCTGTTAAAGTATTATTTTATCTACCCTTAAGGTTAAAATGTCACTTAGTGAACTATTTCGAGTTGAACTAAGCACACTTTAAAATCTGCTATAGAAAAAACATAATTACACCTATCATCACGGCTTACTTATCCATGCCAATCTATTTATTTTCTCTAATTTCATTAATGACTATATTGGTACATATATACTTGTTGAAATTATTGAACATCAGAGATAGAAAGTGGCATAGGATCAATGAAAATTTAATTTAACGAAGGAACTGTGAAAAATTTATGGACCTCACTGGGATTTGAACTCACATTGTGACTGGCTATATTCTACAATTGTGTCGAACCGAGTATTCATCTCTCCGATTCGGAAAAAGTACTCATTCATCTAAGACTTGTAAAAAGTCTTGTGAAAGATTTACTGACTTCAGTGGGACCTTGTAGCTCAGTTGGTTAGAGAATTCTACTCGATATAAGAAGGTTCAATTTTCGATTTAATATATATGTAAGTACAGTTTGAGGGCGTGTACCAGGCGTCATCTTACACTTACATTTCATCTTACAGGCTATCAAAACTGTCTTAGAGTAAGCACCACAAGAGTCACTATTGAAAATTGAAAATCATGTAGAGTTTTCTACTTTTACTTATATTGGTTGAAATCACAACCGGTCACCTAACCTAACCTCCTGATATAATGGATAATAGAAATATCCTCGGAAATATATTTTTGTCTTTTCCCTTTTCCATTATTATATTAGTTTAATCAAGAAATATTGTTATAAATTCATTGACCCATGGTTCCATTTATTATACAATAACAACACAATTTTCCCTGCATAATTCATGCTTCGGGCACTCTTTGAAAAACCTATCAATTCCAGCGATACGGATAGAATTTTATATAGTAACCACATTCCATTCAGTCCACGTTTCAGCAATTATCTCTTCGACACTACATGCGCTGTTTCCCAATGCAACAACGACTAGATATAAAACTATTTTGCTCCTTCGCCTTCCTTGCAATAATTAATTAATTTATACCAGAGCAGAGTAGAGAGATTCCTTTGCAACGAAATATCAAAGTGACATGATGCTTAATTATTTCCACTGAAATGACTACGTAAATTAGTTCTGTAAATATAAAGCAATTCAAAGACAAATAAAGGCCTATCTGGAAAAATAATACAAATTGTAATTGGAAATAAAACATTACGGGTCCACTTTTCAAAAAAGTTGAGTAGCAAGAATGGTATCAATTGAAGGGATAAGTGGATGAAGGTGTTTTGTTATTTTCTAAGGAACTCCACTTTTATAGCAAATGAAGAAGTTTTATGCATGTACGATAGTTTAACCCAATTTATTCATAAACAAGTTTTTTTAATTTTATAATCTTCATCATGCTGATTCCACATACATTCGACAATAAGTATCACCATTCGGTTTCACAAACACAATTACATAAGTATGCCAGTTTTCATAATTATTGAACAACAAATTTCATTTGCGCAGATAAAATTATGAAAATTTCGGAAAATAGCCGAAATCTGAAAAAACAAGAAGATTAACATATTAGCAAGGCGCATCAAGAAAATAAATTTTGCGAGTAGATAGCTTAAAAGTAAAAATTTATTATATGCACTAAAAAGATAAAATAATATTTTCAATATAAACCGTTAACAATACTAGAACATTGTTAAAAAATATTACTTGAGTACGGAACTATCAAAAAGTATATCTTTTTTCCAAGATTTTAAAATAGTTTGCTTTCCTTTGCACATTGAACTAATTGCTTAAAAATTTTGTCCTTAAATATATCGCCAAGTTTGCATCTCTGGCCATTTTTGGGTTACTGGGCAGAAATGGGTACCTATTTCAAGGGTACTACTTTAAACAAAGATGTCTCAAGACTAAAAACATATTTACCTGTAGTTACCAAATTGGCAATCCGCACGCTGTGGAGTACCTATTACTATAAAAAAAGAAATTAAAAAAGAAATTATATTTTTTTATCCAAAATTGAAAAGTTTATAAATTTTGGAGCTATTGCAATGCAATACTAAGAAAATAAAGAGAACGTGATCGTTTATCTATGTTTAAATTGTAAAATAGTTGTACAGTTTCAGTTAAATTTGTAAGGAAATGAAACTGGCATAAAGAAATAAAAAGGAAAAATATCATTCCTTATTCGTAAGCAGTTTAAACTTAATCTTAATAACAAGACTCTGCGTCTGGACGAACTAGATAACCCAAACTAGCAAATGAAAAAATCAATAGACTTGTCTGCTGCGTTCTCTGTTTCTGAAAGGATACTAATAAAGTGGTCGGTATTTTAAGTTAGTAACCCACAGTAACAAATACTAAATGTACATTAAAAATACCTAACATAATCTAGCCTAATCTTTTTCTGAGCTGTTTTTACTGAGGATTTGGTATTTTTACTGAATATTTGAATGACATATTGGAAAATATATTTCGTAATTTAATAAAATACCGAACATTAATTTGTTGTATTTCTGAAACTCCATAGCACACCATAATGCGCATTTTTCTATTAGTTACTAGCCTTCAACTTACATTATTTATGTCTCCTATAAATCCTCGCTTGATTCTTCATACGTTGTAAACCTACATACTGGAAGAAGTTACGATTCTCCCAAGGTTTAAATCAGGTTTAATTGTTATTTGAAAGAGAGATAAGTTTTGGTTTCATCAGTTTCAGGCAGGATTTTAGAGATTATAGTTTGCTCACTGGGGGCGGGATACTTGTATTAATGTTGTTAATAATATATTGGGGATGGATACAGAGTTTAATCCTATGTCAAACAAGGAATTATTAAGGACACTATGAAGTTCTGTGACACTCACTAAACTATCTAAATATTTACAATTTCATGTACCTACGTCACGTCAAATGGCCACATATCTGAAATCTCTCTAAAACTTAATGAGAATGTAGTGCTTGGTTTGTGCTGGTTTGTGCTAGAAACCTAAAGTTTTTGCTGTTTATGCACGACTACTATTAACAATTGAAATGGAGAATATGACGTGACACCAAGAGTACTGTTTATAACAGTAATCGGATAATCATATCATCCGCAGTTAGTTATAGGTTTGTGCTAGTCATATACAAATTATAAAAGGTTGTGCTGTTTATTTACGACTATTATTAACACTTAAAATGGGGTATCTTACTTGACACTCAAGAGTAAGCAGCCTTTATTTAAAACAATATTTAGATAACACTACCATCCACAATTAGTGCTAGGACTGTGCGACACACGTACAAATTACAAAAGGTTGTGTTTGTTAATTTACGCCTATTATTAACAATTACAACGAGGCTTGACACAAAGAGTAAACTTCTTTTGTTTATAACAATATTTAGATAATGATACTACCCAGAGTTAGTGCTATATTTGTGCACTCTAATAGCAAAAAAAAATACTCGTTTAATTGAAATAATTTTGGTGGATATTATTATTACTCAAATATTGTTATAAATAAAAGAAATTTACTCCTGGTGTCACGCAAAATTTTCCACTTCAATTGCTAATAATATTTGTAAATAAACAGCACATACTTTTACAATTTGTATATCTGAGTCTGAGTAGCACAAACCTAGCATTAAGTGTGGATGTTATTATTACCCAAATATTGTTATAAACAAAAGAAGTTTATTCTTGGTATAACGCCAGAATCTCAATTTTAATTATTTGTGAATAAATAGCAACTAGTATTATGATTTGTATTTTAAGCAGAACAAACTTAGCACTATTTCTATTGGTGACACACTCATAATATATGTAAATAAATAGCTCAAACTTTTATAATTTGTATCTGAGAAGGTAAAACCTACCACTAATTACGTTAAGATTACCCGAATATTGGTATAAACAAAGCGAGTTTACTCTTGGTGTCACCCCAAATTCCCCACTTCAGTTGTTGATAATATTTGCAAATACACAGCACAAACTTTTATAAATTGTATCTGAGTTGCACAAAATTACCACTAACTACGGATATTAGCATTACCCGAATATTGTAATAAACAAAAGGAGTTTTCTCTTGGTGACTCGCCAGATTCCCCATTTGAATGGTTAATAATGGGCGTAAATAAACAGTACAAATTTTTATAATTTGTATCTGAGCAGCACAAACCTAACGCTCTGTGGGTAGTATCGTTATTTAAATATTGTTACAAACAAAAGGAGATTACGCTTAGTATCACGCCAGATTCCCCATTTCAAACTTTAGGTTTCTAGAACAAACCATCACTAGCACTAACTTCTCATGAAGTTTTAGAGAGATTTCAGATATAAGGCCATCTGATGTGACGTACTTTATAATATCAATGGTGTGGGTTTTCAATCTTTGTGGAAAATGACTATTTCCAACACTTACTTTAAAGTGACACTTTATCTATAAAAGTCTAATTTCTGCAACAGCTGACTTATTTTCAATTTCTTTAATCACAAACCTCGATTCTCTAAGAATATGCCGTATGACTGCAGTTTCGAGTACCTAATTAAGTTTTATATCCATTCATGGGTGTGCCATTCTTCTTTCATTTGCAGATTCATTAATAATATAGCTACATATATGTAATATAATTTATTAATTTACTATTTCGCAGGGCAGTGTCCCAAGTACTCAATAATACAAAGAGAAATGCAAAGAAAAGTGAGATTATAATTACAATAATTATATAAAATAATAATAATAATAATAATAATAATAATAATAATAATAATAATAATAGTATAGATATAAATATCTAACACGTACACACACACACACACACACACACACACACACACACACAACTTTTTAACCTGTTACAACAATATTTATTTATAGTGTTTCTGTCAATTTTTATTATATTTATATACAGTCATTCAAAAAAGTCTCCGTACGACAGTAGTTTTAATGTATTTTAGGAAAAATAGCAGTCTAAAACCCAATATATTTAATTTCCTTTTAATCCAAAATAAAACGCAGTATATTACGTTATTATTAATATGAAATAAACAAATAATTTACTTAATGTATTTTTATAATGGGGTAAACTTTGAAAGTATCCATAATTTCATGACAAAAAAGTCTCCGTACGATAACCAAAACATTTAAATAATAAACCATTTATTTATGTTTCATAAAGAAATATAATATTTCGAGGGTTTTCCTTTGGTTTTTCCACCAGTAACTAAGCGATGAGTCATTGAATCCACCAAATTTTTGTTCACCGATGGCATTATATTCTGCCATTTTACTTGTAATTAATTTTAAATTCTTTTTTGATTTACATTCTTATCTATTTTAAGAATTTTCCGCATTTTCTCAATCTGATTAAAGTCCGGAGACTGTGAGGGATGATTAAGCATATTTTTAATATTATACAGTACCTACTCATTCTCTTAAAGAGCGAATTATTTGTCGAATTTTTCTGATGCACGAAATTAAAATTGTCTGTTAGGGCCCTATTTTTCGGCACATTGTTTAAAATTTGCTTTTAAAATGTCGAGGGAACCTTTGCTATCCATTGTTGTAATAATTACTAATTTTCGTACTCCCGCTGAGGAGCTATAGCTCCTAGACATAATGCTGTCACCGCCGTATTTAACTTACATTTAAATGTTTTAGATTTTCTACTTTTAAATTAAAAGTTTTAATTCTTTATTAGGTTTACTGGTAACGTAAGTAAATAAGTATAATACATACAGATTAGATAGAAGACAAAAAAAAAAATTGAAAAAATCTAAAATTTAAGGCATGTAGGGCCGGTTTTTCAATGTACTGGCAAGTGACTGTTAAGTCTCTGTAAAATTTATCCTCATGCTAAACACCTATTTCGGTTTTTCAATGTCATGTTAACGTTACCAACAGGATAAGTCTTAGCTAAACAAGAGGATAACGTAACAGACACTTTGAGCTACCGATAAAATTTTACCAGTAGGATAAATTCAACTGTTCCGACATATTGACATTAACAGTTAAATAATGTAGAAATATGTATATAATAGATGTATGTAAATGTGTTTTTTGATAATAAAAACAAGCACAAGGAAAAATTGGAAGTTTTCGTTTGTTAATATAATGCTAGTGAATCGAAAACCACATATTGAAAGACGTCCACCAGATCTCGTTGACTTCTAGTGACGATAAATATTTTAAAAGGTTCAAATTTAGCAAAAAAAAAAAAATACTGCTATGTATTCAGAGAATACTGATATTTCCAATGTTATAAACATTTGTTCTAAAAATGTCTTAAAAATAGTATAAATTTCATTAAATTATAATACATAATACAATGAAAATGATATCCACTTTATAATAAGTTATTTTGATTACAAGAATGAGAAGAATTAATAACAAGCAAAACGTTGATAACAACAATGTTGCGTCAATATACAGCAAAGTTATTGTTTAATCCTAATAAAATTTATTGTGTAGTGTTAAAAATAGAATGTATAACGCAATGTTGTACTGATCACTTCGAAATTGAGAATTGCCAAGAAGAGATGAACCAAACCTGCTCTTATAAAATATTGAAATTCCGAAATTCGCTACCTTTTCTAATTAATGACCAATGAGACAGTATATTTTTTACGAAACAGAACATATGCGTACATTTGTTGGCAAAATCCCAGTAGAAATTTACAACTGCTTGATGCTTGAAGCCCGAAAGATGCATATATGTAATAAAATAACATCCATAATGATATGACAGCCAGTAGTAAAATAGTTTTTTCCAATCTTCAGTTCATGTATTCTTACCACATATTGCTACAAACTAAAGCAAACTATAAATTTGCTTGAACGTCACAGATTCAGTACTGTCAACAACTGCAACTGTCAATCACATTCGGAACGAAATGTTTGGAAATTATGTTCAAAATGACATGTGGTTCCTTACGAACATAGCAAATATCATATTACAATTATTGCCAACCTTAAAGTTGACAACCAAATGCGACTGTTACTTACCGAATAGATAAATTCGTATTGAAAAACGCATTTTCATTACCAAGGAGTTTATCTGATGGATAAATTTAATCTTCTAGGTAGTTAACAAACACTTTAACAAGCGATTGAAAAACCGGCCCTTAATAGTAACAGTTAAATACGCCGGTGATAGCATTATGTCTAGGGGCTATAGCTCCTCAGCGGGAGTACGAAAATTAGTAATTATTGCAACAATGGATAGCAAAGGTTCCCTCGACATTTTAAAAGCAAATTTTAAACAATGTGCCGAAAAGTAGGGCCTTAACAGACAATTTTAATTTCATGCATCAGAAAAATTCGACAAATAATTCGCTGTATAAGAGAATGCGTACTGTATTATATTAAAAATATGCTTAATCATCCCTCACAGTCTCCGGATTTTAATCAGATTGAGAAAGTGCGGTAAATTCTTAAAATAAATAAGAATGTAAATCAAAAAAGAATTTAAAATTAATTACAAGTAAAATGGCAGAATATAATGCCATCAGTGACCAAAAATTTGGTGGATTCAATGACTCATCGCTTAGTTACTGGTGGAAAAACCAAAGGAAAACCCTCGAAATATCATATTTTTTTATGAAACATAAATAAATGGTTTATTATTTAAATGTTTTGGTTATCGTAGGGAGACTTTTTTGTCATGAAATTATGAATACTTTCAAAGTTTACCCCATAATATAAATAAATTAAGTAAATTATTTGTTTATTTTACATTAATAATAACGTAATATACTGCGTTTTATTTTGGATTAAAAGGAAATTAAATATATTGGGTTTTAGACTGCTATTTTTCCTAAAATACATTAAAACTACTGTCGTACGGAGACTTTTTTGTATGACTGTACATACAATTTGGAAATACAGATATTTAACAGTAACAATAATGTTACAGTCATACATACATAATTTATATAAAAAATTACTCTTCTGATTCAGCACTTGAACTAACGTTACCTACATGTATTATAAACTCATTTATAAATGAAAAAAATAAAAGAAAAACATGTACTCTAAAATTTAAGAATAATTTTTCCTTGAATCCGACCTTGGGCATTGGAAGTATTTTGACAAACATACAGCAATTTGCGGTATCAACGTTGAAAGGATCTTTTGTATTTTTATATTTGAGGAGCGTTTATGGCGATCCCTCGATTTCTGGTGACATACTATACAGCGTCACACGGAACTTATTGGAAAACTATAGTGGTAGTTAGTTCGTAACGAAGAAGGGGTAAAAGTATTATTACATATCAAACTTATCAACAATATTATTTACAATATTGTACAGGAATATTAATTTATTTTTAATACATCTATGCATTAAAGAGATCACCTTAAGGATTTTCAAAACTGTCGTAAAGAAAGCACCACTGTATGGATCATTTTTGTACGGTTTTAAAATTGAAACTAATTTTCAAATTGATTCCATCCAAATTCGAACCCGGATCGCCAGAACCACAACCGGTCACATAACGCAATATATTATCTTTGTCTTTTACTCTTGCTAGATATGCCTGCTTTGAAAACATTTGATAATAACCACAAATTTAGATAGCGTTTACCAATCATCTACTCATGGGTACGCAAAGCTGTAGTAAAGAGTGAACCAATTAAAATTTATTGTGAAACCTGCTACTACAGTTTGATGTAAAATAGATTTCGTGTAACTCATTACAAACAATGCACTTGCTGCAAATTGAATGTATTGTTACGGTTTCAAGTATCGATTTGTTGCTCTTTTGTGGTGACGAATAGTTCGGTCAGAAATTACAAAATTATTGTTGCATAAAAATTAGCAGAATTAATTAACAACTAATTATTCTGGCTTATAAAATCGTGCAAATTTCTGTTAGTGCATATATCATGCGTTATTAATTGTTTGGGAAAATCTGTAATTTTTAAGTTGAATACGTTATTGATTAATTATTATGTCAAATCTGTCAACAGCATTGTGTGCGTAAATTAATTAGAAAATGATGAAAAATCGTGTAATAAAATGGGGATGGATATGACAAGAATATGGGATTTGAAATTAATTGCCAGTATATGGCACAGGTAATTGTAAAGTAAATAAAAGTTTAACCCTTAGAAAATACGTATTTACATTGCAATTCCAATTTTATAAAACGTCATTGAATATAATTGAATACAAGATTGTAATTTAAATTTTAATTGATCTAAAAAAATTATTGGTCGCGTTGAACAGGGTGCTCGGTTTTCTCTGTCTTAAGAGATAAGCAGTTTGTTGGTAGATAATAAGCAAAATTGTCCCAATAGTAAACCAATTTAAAGGTGTATCTTTTGTTTTTTTATTCGATGCATAGGACATTAGATAAATTCAGAATTTTGCTAATTTTTATTTTTAAAAATAACTTCTAAGTAACATATAATAAGGAATTTGGGTTTACACTTCTTTAGGACATTTTTTAAAATTTTCTTTCGAACGGCGATGGAACAAATCTCAAATTACAAACATATGTAATAACGTTTCACCTGTCAGAAACGCGTTGTTTGAGTCATCATTTTTGAAAATGATGAATTATTTAAACAAAGAAAAGTTACAAATTATTAAGTAGTATTATTTTGATTTTCAATAATGATTACTCAAGCAGAGTTTTTGTAATAGGTAAAACGTTATTGTATTTGATTGTGAATGGGCTACTTGCGTGGTAGGTACTGAAAATCCACTTTCTATCACTATATACGTAATGTTATGTTGAAAACATATATAATAGTATATTATACACCTAGGTTGAAAAGATAATCATTATTGACCCAGTGCCAATATTGTAACCCGAGGGCGAAACCCTAGAGATACAAGGCGCCTGGTCAATAATGATCTTCTCAACCGTGGTTTATATACTATTTTTTTCACTACTAGCACATAAATCCTATTTGAATTTTTTTTTATTGATAACAACAATCATTTTGACATGAATAATTACATTAATAATTTTGTCACAAAAACAAATTTAAATTATATACTTAACACCTTTATAGTGTTTAATGAGTTAAATAATATTTGGGTTTGGAGGCTTGAGTTTGATTAAAAAGTGACAGTTTGCATTATAAACCTAGGTTAATAATAAATTATTATTGACCTAGGTTACAATGGTTACAAGCAAGCGGTAGTGAAAAACAATTTCTCATGTCAAATAAAGGTAAATAATAGTGGGTGAAAAAAGATATAAATTTTATTTTTAAAATATTATTTGTTTTATAGTCAACTAAGAAAGAAAATTTTCTGTGACGTCATTATATTAAACTGGAGAAGGGAACCATGTAAGAATGTAACATATAGATGGCATGACGTGCGAGAAAGTTTTAATTTGAATTTGACATTAATTCATTTTTCTCCCTCTCTGGTCTCTCAAATACATTAATTACTGTACAAATAAACACATAGGTAGTTACAAGTAATTTAAAATATGGATACCAAAAAAACAAACTAAAATACTAACCTCCAAACTATTGTTGAAACGTCAAACATGAGATCTACATTACCGCACAAAGATGCCGTTGCTATAGGGTGGTACCGCTTTACGGCCATTTATTGGTGCGGCGCGCGGCGTAATTCTGTCATACATGGCGGTAATTCAAATAATCAAATTTCTTTATTTGTTCTGGCTAATTTAAAAATTTTGCCAAAAGAAAAAATATTGGTAGCAAGTTTTTACCTTCTCTTAAAAAAAATTAAATAAAGAAAAGGTACGCAAGTAGCCCATTGTGATTTTGTTTCAATTCCATGGCTAACACTATGAAGAAATAACTTTCATAAAATTTTAAATTCGATTTGCTTGGTTACAAAACGTACTACATAAAATATGATTATCGAATTGGATGCAGAGTTTAATTGTCTATATAATTAATTTAATGCTTTATTGTCTATAATTAATAGGGCACTATGGCCCACACCGTATTTAATTGTAAAAGCAGATGTCACTTTCGACGAATATAAAAATAAAAGTTTGGGAAATAGATTATATCTGTTTTCTGTGGAGCAATCGAGCAATACGTCATATCATCATCATATTTATCAATTTTCAAAAATTCAAAATTCGATTTCCAATATTTGAAAAAGAGACGTATCTATTTTTATTACAGAACCACAAATATGTTTTACGAGTACCTACATTATCAACATCATCATACTCTTATTTAATTCAGTAGCCCAATATAAATAAGAATTACCCGTTTTAGTTCATTCTTCACTGAACTATTGGGATGGTAATTACCTAGGCACAAGCGTTCCAGTATATTACAAGGATGTCACATAAATCTTGGAAAAGGCGACATATACATTTTGAATCAAAAATAAAGAAAATATATATGATACCGTACCGTTAAAATGAGATACAAAATTAAAGTTCTTAATAGAATTTATTCAAGGCTCGATTCACAGTTTCAATAAATTGATAGGCGTTAATTTAATGGATGATTATAGTCATAAAAAAACTAAAGATATTCCATATAAGTATACCAACTAAATCTTTGTTTTACTGTGTTATGGTGTTTGTTTGGGGTATATCGTTCAGAGTTGGCAAAAATCATGAGTTATTTAAAAATCTAAAATGATTGATTTTTTAGAAAATCAATTAAATTATTTTTTTTTTTATTTTTAAAGATCTGTTGGAGTTATCACACTTTTTTAATTGTTTTGAAAGCAATATAAATATTTTATTTCATAAACGAAAACGACATCTGTAATAAACCCTAAAGAATACATTTGAATATTTGCTTATATACGTAGGTTATAACGCGTCCACTCGCGTGCGTCTTTTTAAATTTAAACCATGCCTACGTAAATAAAACAGGTCAAGTCAAAACGTGTAGTCACTAATCTGTTAGAATTCGAATACAGCTTATATTTTTGTTGTTATTTATACTTTTGTAGCAAATAAATATATTTTTATTATAATTTCAATCTTTTTTCACCTTTGATTTAAATCATACCAACCCTAATGTCGGTAGTATTAATGATTGAGCAAAATCGTTTCTTTTTTAAACAAATATGATGGTCACCACATGAATTTTCTACCTTCTATACTTTGAGTTACAAGCTAAAACTTGTTTTTACCTTTAGGTATCTTATTGCTTAGCAGAGAAAAAGGAAAAAATGTTTAGAAGATTTTTTATATTTTTATGTAGAATATCGTAATTATTTTTTTAAAAATTTAATATTGAAAATAATCTCACAATTTTGTTATTTTATAAGCTTTTAATTACGTATAAACATGTCTATACATTATTTTATTTAAAACATGAATTATTATAAATTTATTGAGGTGAAAAAAATTGAAAATCATCTGGAAACCAATTAATAAATCGATTGACAAATTTCAGACAATATGTGTTTCCTTTATTATCCTTTTGATGTGTAGAGTTGACCTTTAAACTAGCGAGTAACTATTTATCGCTACCTTGTACATATATATGTTCATTATATTTTATAGTAGTTTTTGTTTTCTTATTAATTATTTATGAACATTACAAGAAAACAATCCTACATCTCTTCGTTACAATGTTTGGAATCAATTATTTTTATCTCCTAACGGCATTAGATTCCTACTTATCTATTAACTGTCATACCATCAATTCTTATTATCTATTATCTTATTCCTCAAGGTATTCATGCTTGGAATTGGTACATAAAACAAGAAATATTTGATATCGTTACCAGGGTTACGCAGTTTGCGAATTGTAATGATCTGAATCCCGGAATTTCTACTTATCTAAATTACACTGTTGCAGATTAAAGAATACGATGAGAGCTTAATGTTTCTGCTTTATTTAAGAGTGAGCCATTTTTTGTTCACTGTAATCTCGTAGATTATATTGCCGACACCTTGGGAGATTTGTTTTTAAAGAAGTTTTCGAAAGGAGGAAAACTTAATGCACGGAAGCACGGGAACTTTGTTTATAAACCTGACGCAAAATTTACTTTTCATCATCAAAGCTTTTACTTATCTTTTTAAATGAGAGCACTGTTTTTGTAAATCTCAATAGACATCTGCCTATAATTTAAAGATAAATATTCATTTATTATAAATAAGTATGAAAATATAAGTATGAACCTCGGTATGAACATAAGAATTTAGGGGAAAGTTGCCAAAATCCTACTACCTAAAATATTCTTTATTTTAGTTACTGGGCAGCATGAAATGGTACGAAAATGAATGTTTCTGCCTATAGTATGTTCTGTGAAATCTTTTTTTAGGAAACTTATCTCCTAAATCGTACTGCTCTGTTTTCAAAATAATACTAATAAAAATAATATGAAATTCGTTTTTAGAACCTGAATTTATTTTGTTAACTTGACAACTTTACAAAATAAGAAAAAATAGAGAAATAAACAATTCTTTAGGATACATATATAACTTCTATTTTATTATTTACTAGCCGACTCGCCCCGGCTTCGCACGGGTAAAGCTAGAATAACGATTAGCTACACGTGTACCAGTACTTTTTCACATTTACTTCGGAGACATGTGCTGCGTAGGGAATCGGCAACCTGCCTCGCATCGTACATGTAACAGGATCCGCCCACTGCCCACCTGATTCCGCACCGCACTTAACAGCGCCCTTTTCTAAACATGTCTCGGGCGGTACTTTTACTTATGTACATATGATGCAAGCTTTCTTTTCGACAAATATCTAATCTGCTAATGGTTAACACGTAAAGTGCCATGGGGGATCAACCCTATCCCCCATTTACCTTGAACCTTACGGTCCATTGTGGCCATGGGGGATACATGTACTCCGACAAACAGAATTTTTTTGCAGCCAGATCACATCACGTTCGTGCGACATTTCAATGTAACTTATAGGGAAATATATTTGGTAGGTTGCAAGCAAAATGGAAGTTAATTAGGTTTCGGTTACAATGCTAATACTCAGCATTGTGGCCGTGGAAGATTAACGCTGGCCGACATAAAAAAAAAAATCAAAATGATGCTGAAAAATTTTCATTTTTTACATTTTTTTTTAAAATATAACTATTTTAAATTAAAATAAAACCAAAATATGAAATAAAAATTATTGGCCCGAGGGGACCTAAAACTTAAATTTCTATTGTGGCACTTTACGTGTTAAAACTTAACTATAGATACAAAGATAAAAAATAATTGAAATCATCTCCTATTGAATCGCTTTGAGGGATGATTTTTCAAAAACGCTAAAACATTTTATTTCTTAACAAAAGCATAAATATGAATTTTTATATCCCTAACTTGAGAAATGACAAAAGGTAACCTATATCCTTCTCCAAGGTCCAATCTATCTCTATACCAAAATTCATCAAAATTAGTACAGCGGGATTTCAGAAAATCTATAGTGGTACAATTTAGAAAACTTAGCAAATCTTTGTTATTATAATAGTGCGTCCGTAATATGGACCATTATCTTTTTAGTGCATTGTTTCAAAGAATTCGGCAATTATTATTTATGAATATTTAAATAAAAGTACACGTACCGTAAAATATTTGATTGCCAGTTATAATATTTTTTAAAAAAGATGTTTATTTAGACAAATGGTGCCTGACAATGTGTATAATACTTTTTTCTACTTCCGTGCGTGAAGTGAGTAGGTACTTCACGTGTCAATTTTTATGTGTGAAGTTTGATTTTTTGCACTCTGTGTTCATTATTTTCAATATTACAAACTGAATTGTATTTTAATAAAACAAAGCTGTTAAACACCCTTAACGTTGGTAACCATGGTTACACAAGTCGATAATACAGAGGCTTTACGTTAAAAGAATGACAATGTGAAGAAAAAATATATTTTATTGCAAGGTCGTTGAAAAAGTATAGTATGTAACACGTGTGTGAAGCCTATTTTACATTCGGGTGGTTTGCAACACTCGCCTTCGGCTCGTGTCGCAATCTCCATCCTCATGTAAAAATTTCAGCATCACACACTTGCCACATAATATACTATTATAAACATAGTACATTCGAAACATCAAGCCAGTGCGAATCACGACGCGAAACATGTTTACTTTTGCATAGGTAGTTAAACGAAAATAGAAAATTCATTAATTAAATTTCTGCAATTGCCGGCAGTACGGTAGTGTGGTTAGAGTGTCAGCTTTGTGATCGGCAAGTTTGAGAAGGCTACACAGCAGCGATACGTTGGATGGGTGAACGCTCAGCAACAAAAATTTATCACACTGCGGCTCAGTGCGCCCGGCACCCTTACTCCGAAAGGTACAACAAGGGTTACAGATATTATATATATATATATATATATATATATATATATATATATATATATATATATATATATATATATATATATTGTGCAATTTTGTTTTTTTTTATGCTAATTATACTTAAATTTGATACTCTTTTTTGTGGCATACTACATCTTAAATTATAGATACTTGTCTATCTTTAAATGTAAGTTAAGAGCTTCACTTCTTATCACATAAGAAACATTTTTATGGCGCGTCCGCGTCGTCATAAATTCATTATCACTAATAATTAAATATGTGTATTTGTTAATTTGTAACTCAAGAGTGATAGGTTAAATGCGTTAATACGAAGTTATTATTAACACAATTTGTACTAATATGTTTCTCTATACTAAACAACTCATAGTTAAAGTATAGGTAGTAGTTTCAAGTCCAAACGGATATTTTTTGTCCCGTTATTTTGAAATAATAACTGTGAAGGTGTTGATTGCAACAAAGAATATTTTTCTTATAGCTCAAGAACATAGATTGCAAGAAGGAATCCGACAATATTTAAATAGTAGTAGTTTTCAAAGATTGAAAGAATCAAATACTTATGGGGTCCCGTGGCCGCGTGCCTGAGTGTCTGGTCGCGAACCTGGGGGAACCGGGTTCGATTCCGACTGACGCCAAATATTTCCAATTTTAAATGGCACAAAAGTGACCCCTGTGGTGCACTCTCCACGTCAGCTATGAGAGCCCGTGAGGTGACGCCTGGTAAGCGCCCACACGGTAAAATATATCGTCATCATTACCGATATCTACATGTGTTGTAGAATCTGGCACACCCAGAAATGTGTGATGATATATTTATTTATTTATTTAAATACTTATGATTTACAATTCTGAACTTTTAGTGAGATCATTTTTTTTCTGTAAATATTGAATTTCCTCAATTTACTATCAAAATTTAGTATAAAAAAGTTATCTTACAAATTATAACTGAAAAATGGGGTCTTTTCACATTTTCTGATTTATTTTTTTCTTGAAAAAATAGGTCAAATTAAACATGTATGTGTATGTTTTACATCTTACAAGTCTTTAGAATCAGAGATATGATTTTTTTAAAGTTACGTTTAATTTCATTTCAAATATTTCAACGGCTGGCGACACATATTCACGGATACGACAGTCGAGCTCTACCAGTTTAATTTGGAACTATGATTATTTGGTTTGGTATTTATTTAAATAAATGGTTTATTTACATACCTTATACTGCACTAGTACTTTTAAAGAAATAGAAAGTAATAATAATCTTCTCTTTTGTATATTTTGCTGTCAGCTGTCACACTTTTAGGTTAGGTTACTGTTTCATGTTGTGAAGCGTGTGTGTGTGAGAGAGAATTGTCTTTGTGTGAGTATGAATTTGTGTCGTCACAAATTTAGTCCGTGTTTAAAAGCGCGAAAGTTTATTAGCAAATTTATGAATGAAAAGTCGCATATTACAAATTATTTTCTATTACTATATTTATTATATGAAATGGATTTCATGATTTTATAAAAAAAATCGGCAATTATTTTTTTGAAATGACCCCATTGTTAATTACAACAAAGGATATTTCAATATTTTAAAACTAGCATTTTTCGAAAAATCAAAAGTATAGTTTAAACTTTAAAGGGTGTGTTAATTTACAAATTTATATTATTGGATAGGGGGGCGGGGGTTGGGTTGTGGAGCATATACATATTTATTATTTGTATGTAAATATTTGTATAATTGGAGATGAATTATACAAAAATATTATATAATACCTTTATTGTAATTTAGTGGTGTATTTTTAAATAAATAATATTGCGTTTGCAATTTATTTGCTCTTTCATTAATTGGTTATCGAATTTTATCTAGTTATCAGCATATGCATTCTAATTTCGCGCGCCATCATTCGTCAGAATATAACGGCGTTTGGCCACCTATGTATATAAAGTCACACTGTAAACTGTTGCGTCGATATCGGTAGTAAAGCGCATTTGTTCTCGTCTTGTTTTCAATTCTTCGTGCACGTGTCGATTTATTGTTATAGACGCCGGCGCTGGAGACAGATTTATGGTAATCTGATCGAGCGTGACTTTCCGACGTCCAAATCGTACAACGGTCGCTGACATTCCTACACGATCGGCACAACCGAAAAGAAATGCTTTAGACAGAATCATTGCCGTTGCCCATTAGTACGAAACACAAAATCAATTTGTTTAGCTGAAACCGTTTCAACAAAATAGAGGGACTATGAGACGATAATGACTTGAAGAATAAATTTACAGAAGAGCCAAGGATTTTTTTCCTAAAATCGATCTACTTATATGCCAAGCCCAGTAGAGGTTTACAAGTATTTTTTCATTTTTACCTCTCCTTTGGTAAGGGAGGTATAGGGATCATGCTAAAAATCGCATGTCGAGATTTTGGTAAATGACCACGTTTTAAGATCCCTAAAATCCTATTTTAACATTTACAAGATGATGTCTGTATGTGTGTGTGTATGTATGGGTGTATGTGTATGTATGGGTGTATGTGTATGGATTTTGTCAACGCTCTAACTCAAATACTATTATTCAAATAAATTTGAAATCTTGTATTTCTACTTTTTTATATGAAATATGAAAAGAAGCCATTAGATTTTGGTGTAAATCAGGTAACCGGAAATAGCACTTTACTTGAAGCTCAAAATAGTTATTCTTCGAAAAATACCTTAAAATATTTTTTTCGCGATTTATGTTATTATAAGAATTAAAGATTAATAAATTTTCTACAGCTTGCATTCATACTTGTTCTATATATTTGATAGATAAATATATAAAATAATCTATTTTATAAATCCCGGAGCCTATGTTTTAAAGTTAAACATGGTTCCATAGTTTCACAGTTCAGATTTCAAATGTATGTAACTGACAGATAAATGTCACTGTCAAAGAACCTATAATTTCAAATTATTAATGGTAACGTTTCAAAAAGAAAATTGTAATAGTAAATAAAAAAATAGTTATATTATACGAATGCAAAAGAACATAATATAGTTTTCAGCATAAATAAATATGTAGGTATGTATTTAAATTAATAAAAGTTAAAAAAATAACACTCGGTTTAGTTTCACAAGAGAAGTATATTTTTACTTTATTGTACAATTCGCTAGTTGCGACATCATCAGAATTGGCGGGGAGTATACTGCTGGCAACAACATATTTTTTTTAATATGTTAATGTGTACATAAAAATATTATACCAGTATTTTATATTTTTGCTGCAAAGTTTCTAATATATGCAAGAAAAAAATTATTAAAGTTTCAATAAATGAGGACCGAGAAAATCGACGACTCGTGTGACGTCACATACATCAAGAACATACTTTCCAACGCGAACATAAAGGTGAGAAACGACCCTGTTTGGCGCCATTAGCCAATAGCAATTGCCAGTGTTCAGCACGTCACAAACATGGATGATACTGAAATTTAAACGCTCGATTTAAATGCATTAAAGTTTCATTTTAATATTAGGGTAATTGAAATAAATAAAAATAACTATTACATTCACCTTTATTAATTTTACATGATGAACATTGATATCCTATAAGTATTTTTATCTACCATTTTTCAATAAAAGTACTTGATTTACATCCCTGTTAAATAGCTGTAGGGCTGTATAGTAACATACTAATTTTCAGTGAAGCTTGTAAAATTTGATCTCACTATATTGAAAGTGGTAACATGGAAACATTAACGACAAATTGAAATGAAATTTAAAAATGTTTTTGTTCCTGAGTTTTTAATACAAGTATTCAAAAAGGTTTACCATTTTACAAGTTGCTCAGATATTTAATGCTAAACTAGAGCAAAACTACTTTGGCATTATAGAACTACTTAATGACAGTTTACGTGACTGTTTGTAAATGAAACGAAAGAAAATAACCATAAACCAACTACTTTTAAAGTAATTCTTTTTGAAAATTGGAAAATTTGTAATTTTCATTGGAAAATTTGTAATTTTCAATGGAATTTTCGCATTGATTAAAATAGTTTATTTTTCTTGAATATGCCTAATTTTTTTATTGATATTTACAACAACAATTTAATTCTTTTAATAACCCTAGACTATTAAAAAATGACCGTAAACTATTTAAAATTTTATTTTTATAATTTTTAACTTACAGAAATTTGTATGAGACTGTCACGATTGAACCATCTTAAATATTTAAATTTAACAATGTTTAAAAAAAAGGGCAAAGCAAGAGATAGCATTAATTTTTTGAAATAGGGTGATGTGGGCAAGAAATATAAATTACAATATTCGGACTTACCCATGAAAGATCGTACGTGTTTACCTTTTGAACAAAATGAATAAGAATATTAACATAAAAAAGTAGCAGCTATAGTTCCTGGTTCCTGTTTCGTGCAAACTATGTTTTGATCATTACAATAAAAATAAGATTTAATTATTTTAAATGGGGTAGTTCTGTGGCCATTTTTTTAAAACCTTCTATGTAAAGAGTTAAAAGTAATATAGGTAAGGGCTAATTTTTTTTTTTTTTTATTTGTTACATATTAATAGAATTCGAGGAAAATGGCATTAAATATTCGGTGACGTCACTACTTCACACAATATTTAACAAATTTTAAAAATACGGGTACATTATTTAAATCTAAATTAATGAAATATTAATATGTTCTCTAATTCGTTCTAGGTCACATACCTCATTGTTGAATCTATATTTATTTAAAAGTATTGTAATGAACCTTTTCTGAAACCAATAATAAAACTTAAATTTCTTTTTCTTTCAGTGACCATTCCTCCGCTTCTCCGATATCACAGATAAACAGTAATTAGTAAGTAAATATTTGTTTTTATCAGAATTCATTAATTCATCTTCATGGTTTCCATTTTTAAATAATTTAAAATTTTTCTCATGATTTTTAAATAAGCATTTTCCAAGTGGTTAACACTATACCGAGTATGTAAAAGTTTTCAATATTATATTGCATACTGAATAGGAAAGATGACAAAGTTCGAGAAAATAACAAAGAAAACTTTGGCGCAGCAATGTGCATCGATAACGATATGATATTTCTTTTATTGTTATTGAAAAACTTTAACTGCAGAAAATAGAAGAATGGACGTATGGCAATAAAAGAAAAATTGAAATGGACTCCATATATTATATTATGGAGAATACATTAATAAGAATTAGTGATATTTATCAGATAGTACAATAAACTGGAACAATTTTTTATGTAATTTTCTGTAACAAAAGCATTTTTTGTAAAAGATAACTTCACGTGTAAAAGGTTTTCTCCTTCATCCGCAAAAAAACTTAGTTCGTAAAATGTACCCTACTTTAGAAATTGTTTGCGTAGGTAATCTTTTTTTGTTTACTTTTCATTACCTATGTTATGTAATACATTTATACCATATATGTTCAAAAATATAATTAAATTTTTGCAATTTACTCCTACAGTTTGACCTCTAAATTTTAAAACATTATAAAAATATTTGACCTAGCTGATAACAATAAAATTAAAAGAATAGCGCTTTAAACTTTGATTGATACGTTTTTAATGTTATATTTTTAAGAGCAGTTAATCATATTTGACAGAAAGAAAGATATATAAGTGCAGTAATAATTCTTGTAGTCTTTTATATATAGTTACTTTTGTTCTTTTATTCGGGAATACAATACATGATATATTTCTTGAAATCAATTTAAATCTGTTCCAATTCAATGTTTTATACACATAAATATGTAACGGACTACTTTAGGGAAATATCTGGAAAATGCCCATTTTCCAGATAATTTTTTTTAGGGATAAAGAAAATTTATCCTTTAATAGCAGCAAGTAAATTTTCCATACCACATATTGTTTCCATGTTACAGTTTTAAAATTTACATATTGGAAATGATAACATCTCGGATAACATTACTTACCTTCATCTCAATAGATTTTTTAAAAATATGTACGCCATTTCATTTTCTACTATTCAGTGAGTCTATCAATGGTCGATTACACCAATGTAACAAAAAGACAGTGTTGCATCGAAATGAAATGTTAAATAAATTATTATTCATTGCTGTCAAAATTTGGAATTGCATTTTTTACCTCCCGCTTCCCCTGGGTAAGGGAGGTAGCTATAGGGATCGTGCTAAAAATCACACATGGAAGTTTTAGTAAATGACCACGTTTTAAGATCCCTAGAATCCAATTTTAACATTTTCACAATGATGTCTATATGTGTGTGTACGGATTTGGACACCGCTCTAACTCAAATACCATCATTGAGAAAATTCTGAAACTTTGTACTTCAACCCCATTTTAATACGAAAAGAAACCATTAGATTTTGGTGTAAACCGGATAACCGGAAATGACACGTTACTTGAGGTTTTTCTTCAAAAAATGTCATTAAATGCCATTTTTTCGCATTTTGAGCCATTATATAAAATAAAGATTACTGTATTTTCTACAGGTATGCATTAATACTTTTTCTATACATTTTACAGGTAAATTTAAAAACCTATTTTTTTTATTAATCCCAGAGCTTTTGATAAACACAATTCCTTTGTTAGACAGATCATATTTCTAATGTATGGAACTGACAGGTTAATGTCACTGTCAAAAAAATAATCACCTCAAATTAATAATGGTGACATTTTAAAAAAGAAAATAGTAAATAAAACAATAGTTACATGCAAAGGAACATAATATATTTTGAAATATGCTTTCAGAACTCATTATTAATAAAATTAAACAATATTTAAACTTCAAGAAGAAATTATTTTTTTGGATGATGTGTTTCTAAAAAATGGTTACAGTAAAGCTCAAATTAAAAGAGCCTTAAAGACGAAGAATAATCAACTACAACAAGTAATTAGAGATAGAAAATTATATGCCACCTTACCATTTGTTGCCAATGTTACTGACAAAATTGGCAGGATTTTAAAGAAATATGACATAAAAACATCTTTTAAATCAAGTATAAAAATCCGTGATCTTCTTGGTAACGTAAAAGATAAAGTTCCTCTACAATGTTCTGGCATATACAAGATTCCTTGCCATTGTGGAAAAGTGTACATTGGACAAACTGGCAGAACAGTAGCTACTAGAATAAAGGAACACAAGCGCCATATAAGACTTAATCAGCCTGATAAATCAGCGGTAGCTGGACATGCCATAAGGAACTACACGGAGTTGATTTTAAAAATACAAAAATTTTAGCTAAGGAAAACCACTGGATTAGAAGATTGATAAGAGAAGCTATTGAAATCCAGAAGTCACCTAATAATATCAATCTTAACACAGGCTATGAACTAAATAAATCATGGTACCCTGTTATTCGTTCGTAATTTTTTCTTATTCGTTTGTGTGTTTAATGTTTTACCATTTATCAATGTATCTATGATTTTATATACTTGTAGTCTTGACTACATATTTATTTATGTTATTATTATAATAACCTGAAGAAGACAGCACCTTGCTGTCGAAACGTTGTTGTTTTTAATAAATTTTAACAGAACTATACCCAAATATTGTTTAATTTTTTTTGAACATAATATAGTTTGCACCATTAGTGAATACGACGGTATGTATTTAAATTAATAAAAATTAAACAGCGGGAGATCTTTTGTTGGCCACATCAGATTTTTTATTGTATATTTTATAACAGTTTATAGCGATGTAAAATAAACCGTCAAAATTAAAAAAAAACTTTCTCAAACAATGTTTTTACGAATGATAATATATTTATTTGTTGTTTTAATAAGAATTAAATTGCGGGATGTATTGTGTTGGTCACATCAGATTTTTAGTTTAAGGATTGCTTAAAATTAGATTGTTGTGCACCTGGGCGTGAGAATTGAAACCAATAATATGAAGCATAAACGATACAAATTAATTAATTTAAAATTGTTTCTTTAAAAAAAAAAAAAAATACTATGAAGTATGTGAAAGTGTGGGTGTTTGTAGGTAGATTATATCCATGTGTACACTCTTCCACAAATTATACAAATTAGAAAAATTTGAAGAATTCGAAAATATCAGTTTGTTTGAAGCATTTTTTTAGTTTATCTAATCTTCCTACAATTTTACATTGATACTTTTTATATATATTTATATGAAATAAATTTAAAAGAGAAATAATAGATTAAATTTGAATAGGCAAAGAAAAGTAAATATTATAAATTAGCCAGCATTATAAAATGGAAGTTCAAATATAATAAAAACTAACTTTATATATAACAAAAATCTAATGTGGCCAGCATATAACCTCTCGCCGGATATTCTACCTGGCTGTTTACATAAAACAAAGAATATTTTTACAAATACAAATATATTCATGTATAAGTCTTTGACGTACAAACTTCTTTATTATTATGTATAATAAAATCCAAAATACGGTTTACCATATTTAAATTTTAGACGATTACAGAGATTTTCAATTCGAACAATGATTCTTGTTTACTTTTGTCTCCATATTCTTCTAGTAAAAACATTAATTTTGTACAGTCTAAAATGCATATATTTGCAAATATGCGTCGATTCTTATATAACTTATTGATTTTCTCAGATATAGGCTTTGGGTTTTAGCACTGAGCTACCGCTCTTTTTTGACAGTGACATTTATATGTCATTGCAAACATTTGATTTTAACAACTAATTTCCTTGATGAAGTTTGGCTGTGTGATTTATTATAACATATTATTTTACATATTATATTTTCTTTATTTCTAAATCTATAGAAGATATAATAAAAATTATAAATGTATCGAATGAAAAATTTTGTGTTCTTCAATATTTGAAATGACAAAAGTTTTCAAAAAATATTTTTTAGAAGATTTTTTTAAAAGAAACTGTTACTTCCTGTTATCCAATTGTTACCAAAATCTAATCAGCTCTCCCATTAATGTCTGATTGAGGAAACCATAGTTAAACATGTCTTAGATCTTACAGTATTTGAGAAACCGAGTTTCCAACATACATACATACATACATGCATATATATATATACATACATACATACATACATACATACATACATACATACATACATACATACATACATACATACATACATACATAGACACACACACACACACACACACACACACACACACACACACACACACACGGATATCATCATAAAAATGTTATAATTGGATTCTAAGGACCTAAACCGTGCTTATTCACTAAAATCTGGATTTTCGATTTTACCTTGATTCCAATACCACTTTCAGCGAGAGGTAAAAAGTAACATGACAGGAAATAATGTACATTTACATTTCTTTCTCCTAATTTAAGAACAACGTATAGACAGATTCGTACGAGTATACTCTCAAAACAATGAGCAGTGCTAGTGGAGAAAGTTAATAAAATGTACAGATTTTTTTATATTTTCTTTTTTTATTAAATTTTTGAGTTTTCTATTGATATTCAATATATTGTCGGTAGCAGATAAAATAACATTACGCACTACACCCGGAAAGTCATTTTACTGAATCAGGAAGCTTTCTGGATTCGCCTGAGGTTCATCCAGTAAAGTATAACACTTTCCGGATTTGATGAGTAATATGTATTACCAAACAACTTTATACAAGTGCTTATAGCTGGGTGGAGACTGCATAACTATGGTAACTTTTGTGCGATAGTAGTAATTGACCTACTACTAGATTGGATTTTAACTTGGTGTCTCGGAATCGTGACCATTCACGGATTTTCTATTTTAAAATCCAATATTGTGTCATTTTCTTTGTCCATCGTGTGAAAAACATCTTGAAAATATTCTTGGGTTCTCCCCTGTCCTGTATAGTGTCAAGTTTGCGAGATTTCTAGTCAATAACTGGGAAAATAAAACGGAACGACTGGTTGTCTGCAGCTCGGATATTGAGACTGCAGAAACTCACGCTGTGGACTGGATAGACTGAGTTAACATGGCGGAGTTCCTTTGTTCTCCACGCCAATTCCGCAAAATACTACCCAGCTAATAGATATAAACTGATAGCTACATTCTGCACTGGAAAATCCAACCAAATGAATGCTGCAAACAACTAATTTTGTTTTAAACAAAAGTAGATAAAATGTATTCTGTTTAACTATCATATTTGTACACTGTTTAAAGGAAAATATTGTCAAGATGACAGTTCAAGGTCACTTATTCGTAAATAAACTTTGTTTAGAGCTGTAAGCTAGTGTCTCTTGAAAAGATATAAGTGATTTTGACATTGTTTGCAATACCACAATAAAAATATAGTAACGGCTTTTGCCTAATACAATTAGAAAAGAATAACCTCTAGATAGATAACTTCATTTTACAATTTTAATACTGGTTTATTTTAAAATTTGTTTATTGTCAAGTTACTGTGTGACATTTATCTGCATACTTATTACATTTGGTTCTGCAGTAGTTGGAGTACAAGAAAATGAGTGAAAAGAAGAAGTGTTATACTCGTAAAGTTCTGAACAAAAAGAGCAAACGGTAAAAAATAATCCATAAAACGAGCTTTGGAATATAAAGTGCGCTATATTTTACAGCGAAATTTTTGTATAAGCACTTTTGATGGAATCGAAAGTCGATTAAGGATTAAGACCCGTGGAAGTAAGAACGAAGGAAAACATAAAAATTAATAAATAAATAAATAAAAAAAATTATAAGCAGTTATTGGCCTAATTTTTTCTTTCTTTTTTAGTATTTTTTTATAAAAGCATTCTAAAGTGTTTTTATTTATTTATTCTTTTTAGTCCTTTGAAGTATAATACGTTTCCATATTTTTTAGATTATGAAAATGAATAATTTTTATAATTTTAACCCATAATCACTATTACCATCTATTGTCAAAATGTTCGAATATCTACAGTTGTTTAAAAAAATGTAACTCTGAGTAGGCTACGGACAAAGAGACGTATGTCCTAATTTAAAATTATTTAATTATGAAATGTTAATTTGACACGATGTATATGTCAAAAATGATTTCTAAAGAAATCAGAACATTTCTTCTTGAATCTTATTTTAGAAATGGAAATAGAAAACGGCGAATTGCAATATTCTTTTGATGCCTGTTTACAATTAATTTCAGGAAAATTACATTTAAATTTGACTTCATTTTTGAATTGAATAATGATCAAATATACGTTCCTCTGTTCATACCTTACTCCGAGTTAGTTTTTTTTTTAACACTACTTATTCCAAATTTAAATTTTTCATATCATGTGTGGGACTGGGTTAAACTTGGATTACAAGATTTGACCACTGTCAACTAAGGGTATATTCCAAAAATAACAAATTTGAACCGTGATTAACCAAAAGTGTTCCAATAATATCAAAAGGTAAAAATTGTACATTTATGAAACATGGTTCCGGTTAAAATGGTTGCAATCGAAGCGCACCAACGCAACCATGATTTTTCCTCGGTTTTGCCGGTTAACATCTTCTGTCCTTTTTCACAAGATGTCAGATTTTATAGGTTAGTGTGGTCAGATACTATTTATTGAGTCTTTGATGTTTGCATCTATTTTCTACGGTTTACATTGTACGTATTTTAATTTTCCACTCCATAATTTAGGATTATGAAAGACGATAGACGTAATGTTTTGAAAGAAAATTTTAAGGTTTCCGCGAATCACTCGCGAATGAAACCGAACTGTTTCAATAATAGTAGTCACGTGACTAGAACCAGTCGGTAACCGAAACCATGGTTTTGGTTATTATATTTTATTTTTGGAATATACCCTAAGTAAGGTTAAATAAAAGTTTGTAAAAATGTTGATAATTTGGTTGGTCTTTTATTGTAGGTATTTTCGGAACGAAAAGGACTATAGGTACATGACAGGTGTCGAACTGAATTTAAAATTAGTATAATGATTTATGTCAGAGTTTTAGAGAAAATTTATATCGTGTTTTTTGCGAATAAAAATCTATCGCTTTATGTGTTTTTCAACGTATGAACCTCGTAAAATCTACTCCATTCATATGATCGAACTAAAAGCATTCAGACAGTTCACATCACTGATATAAAAGCTAGACAATGCACAGATTTCCATTATATGACCTATTTTATTGTCTAGAAAAAAAAAAATCACTAGTTCTGATAGTCGCACTTATGTTCAATATTGATGGAAATTTCGCGGAATATAAATTTTTTTGTTTGATATTTACTATGAAATGCTGATTTTGCTGATTAAATACAGATGGAATTATATAAAATAGGGAAGGGAACAAATATTGCAAAGAATGCAAAGGACATAAAAAAGTAGTTTTATATTTTTATGTAAACAAAGTTGAAATGCGGAAAATATGTATGTAGTGATTTATGTTATTCAATATTATTCAAGGTATTGTACCGTGAAATATTTATTCTATTTACTTTTCTTTATTTCTCTGGATATGAAAAAATGTTATTGTACTGTAGTGGTAATAAATCCACTGTAATCCGTAGAACCTCTAGAAACTCTAACGTGATAACCTGTTATTTTAAAATACAAATTAAGCTTAACATTACATATATTTCAAAATTTCTCTCTTGTTCTACAAGAATAGCAGTAAGTGTTGCGACAGTGATTAAAAAATAGCAGCAAATTGACAGTATTCCAGAAAAAGATTAAAACTAAAAGAAAATTAGACAAGTCTAAAATTTAAAAGGTAAAACAAATTTAAAGCACTCATTAGTGTTATGATCGTCTCCAGTAACTAGGGAAATAACTTGCATCTTTTTTTTATTAATGCATAATTGCATATGTTTGTCTTTGTTTTGTTAATTTTAGATAAGCTTCTTTAGTTAAAGAAGAGTGCTGAATTCAACACAACTTCTATACCAATCGAATGAGAAAAATAAAGTATATTTTAAAGTAAATTTCAAATATAGGTTCCATTTAAAAAAATGTAAGTTTGTTTTAAGATTTTGGACCTTTGGCATGGTTGACATGTTGAGTAATCCAAAATTAATATTTTCTTAGACGTATGTTTACTGATAATGGAAACTTGGTTGCCGAAATACGTATCTAGTTCTAACGTTTTTTAATTAAGGTTTAGGTTATTTCTTAGGACCGGTTTTTCAATCTCTGGTTATAATTTTAACTTCTAGTTAAGTAAAAAAATATTACATCGTTTTGTTGACAGCAATGATAAATCTGACATTTGACAGTTCATTTCGTTTCAATTTTGTTTATTTAACTATTAGTTAAAATTTAAACCAGATATTGAAAAACCGATCCATATTCATTATCTTTAATAACCTTATAATACAATAGAGCTTTATTAGAGCTTTATTATTAAGATAATTGCAGATATCGTTGTTTCGTGCAGGACACTGTAGAACAAAAATGACCATTTACTTCTTTTAGAATTTAAATGTTTCAATTCATAAAATTCATGAGGACATTATTTATCAACTAATTTACCAATAGAAAAATTATTTTCGTATGCCACTGAATGAACAATAAAATTATCTAAACATTATTTTTGATTTTCTTTTTTCCGAGTTATTAGAAAATAAAAATTTCATCAAGAAACATTTTTTCATCGTTATCTAGGAATCTGTGACAATTTTGGGCAAAAGAAAAGCACATCTAAGATGGCCCACCAAAAGCGCATCGCATGTCCCATTTAACCGAAGATGGTTCCGGACCCTTGTCAGTGTGCTGATTCTCAATCAAAAAGAATTTTCCCAAGATTGGGAATAGTATATTAAAACATAAGTTACGGAAGGAAACCTATTGAAGCATGAGTTTGAATTTCGTCAAAATATTTTTTGTATTTAGTAAAGTTATTCCAATCTCAAATAACAAAATGTCACCTTCTAGCATGAATAAGCTTGTAAGAATGTCATTCTAATTCCTAAACAGAGAAAATTATTTATCATTTATTTAATTCTTAAAGTGTACATTTTAGTGCCAGTGGCCGAAAAAAAATTTTTAATAAAAATAATTACGAACTGATTTATTTCCTATTCACCTTCAGTTACTATCCTTGCCGTCAAATAAATATGGACTGGAGATTTCTACACTGTTGCCAATTTCCTTGGTCATTTTGAAAATGCTAAGTTATTGTAACAAACCAGGTTTGTTTAAATATTTCGTTTTAACAAAATTATTTTCATTTTGTCACTTTAATGTTATTTACTTTTTTGGCTATACGCGAGGGTATTGCACTTGTCATTCAGCAAAATTATTGCAATCTTGCATTTTATTTATTTGATATAAATAGAATGTTAAATATAATTATGCGACAGTCGACGACAGTCAATAACTGTCACTGTCAATTAGATTCAATCTTCGATTCAACTCAACCCAGCTAAAGATGAGACTTATCTTCAGGGCTAGTCTACCCCTAGGTATGAGAAATACATTGCTAAATATCGTTCGTTAATTATATCATATAAACATATTTGTATTTATTTTGTTTACTTTTGTGTTTAACTATTTTATGATCTATGACCGCAATTCTCAATCCAACCGTTGTAGGGTTTAGTCTTGTTATTTACCAATAATTACTTGTTGTAAGCAAATTTATATATAACTAAATTATCTTTGTAAATTATTAACTACCTATATCGTCCTTAATTTAAATGTCCAAATAAATATATATTTTTCTAAATTGTTTCTTAATAATAATTGTGCTATATAACCATCAGTGCAGTGATCAGCTTCCTAGCTGACGCAACAGACAGCAGGAAAGTATAACCCTACTTGAATCGTTATATCCCTACTTCTGTTGGACCCCAGTCGCGACTCTTACATTATGAAGAAGCGGCAATACCGCAGGGCAAAGGACAGGATGGGGAGAAGGAAAAAAATGAGCATTGAATCCATATTTATTTGACGGCGAGTACAAATGTGTACATTTCAAGAAGTAAATTAACAGTAAGAATAAAATTTTTAAATGTGTATGCCCTCAAAAAAAAAAATAAAATAAAAATTATCAATCTGTATATCATCAAATAAAACTCACTTATGAATAATAAAAATTTCCTTGAAATAATTCGAATTATAATAACTATTGTAGCCTTGGATTTCTTTCTTAATGTTTCGCTTTCGCGACAAACCATAGTAATATGTTTGTAGTAATAATTATTATGTATATTCGTAGACTTCACTAGTAATTTATGCTAAATTATAAGTACACATGTAATTAGCAAATTATCTTGTGACAGTCTTTTGTACTTACATTTCGTCCGGCGCAGGGGTAATTGTTATATTATTCCCGTAACTGCTTTTGCCCCTAGGCTCTAGGGCTAAATTCTAAATTAAATAAACCATTTCTCAATACTAATTTTCTTAAAATATTGTTTTATAATTTCTACAAAGCTATTTGTTATTTTGCCACAATTAGCCGATAATAAAATAAATATTTAAAAAAATACTAAATTTCACTTTGACAACGATTGCAGCTATAAAATAAGTTGAACACCATTAATCAAATACAATTTGTGTATAAATTTATTTCAAAAATATATTAAGGATATATAAATTATTTAAATTGTATTTTGTGAAGTTTATGATATTATGATTAAAAATAAATATTCATTTTGAAATCGTGCTTTTTGGGTTGAAAAAATATATAAATGGAAACAAATTGTTCCTGTTGAAATTAACAAAATTCCCAATCGGTAATCAATATACAACTTCATCAATAGCCAATTTTCCTGTTCCAATTAAACATTTCAATCCAACATCAAATATACAATTCATCAATTCGGTTCGCAGGAATATATGGTAATGTGTAATGGTAAGTAAACCGCAGTCTGTCGATATCTACCTACACATTCGACACCTCTCTCACTATATCTTCACTCAAATCTACTAATCGGGGAGATGCAGCGAGCTTTAAATTGCTATAAACAAAATAAGACGAGGAGCTCGAAAGCTTAGATAGTGTAGTGGGGGATAGCGTAGCGTGCACGGTGCATATTAGAGATTTAATTACGAACTAATTGCGATTATTACGAGCTGAAGATGATTGAAAAGGTTCAACTTTAAAGATACGAACATGCAGAACATCCTATTATATTATTATATTGGATTATCTACTACGAAATAACATTTACTGAATTTAGTTATGAATTTTTTTTATCTTATACTCGGTATAAGATTTGAATTAAATAACTAGATTTTTTTGCACCTGCTACCATAGATCATATTAGATCTTGGTTCGTCCCCTATTGTAACCAAACAAAAACAATTCTCCGAAAAATAAAGTATACCTGATTCTTGGAAATCATTGGTTCAGGTTGAAGTGGATCAGTTGACACTAAAGTTGGTTGTTGGATCAGTTGGCATGGATAAGTTTAGAAAATTAACAATCCTGAAAATTAGTTATATTAATTTTAAATTGAAAATATCTTAACATAACCGAACGCACAAAACTCTCGCGTATAAAACAGGTAGTCCGCACACTAAATAGTATCTGTCGTTATTACCGAAATTTGCATTGAAAGTAGAATAGCATATTTTAAAATGGGTACTAAGCCGTGATTATATATTTATTGAAATGTAAGGCCCGGTTTTTCCACCTTTTGATAAAGTGTCAGTTAAATTATCTGCAACATATAACTGACGTATGTATAATTTTGTTAATTTACGCTCGAATATCGATTTGATATTTTCATTTTATCTGGCATTTTAAGTTAACTGACACTTTATCAAGAGCTGGCAAAACCGAGACTAAGTATTATAAACCACGGTGAATAAATACTTTAGGTGTGCCAAGTGCCAACTGAACATGTTCCATCTTACAAATACATATCATGTTTATAAAGTTTGAATCAGCCAGATGTCTGCGATTAAGATGAAAATTTTTCTCGGCACATAACTTTATTATAATTAGACATAGTTTTCGTTGTAATCAAAAATATTTTATTTAATGAAAGTAAAGATGTACTCAGGATTTCAGTCAGTAATAATATTTTGAAATTCTGAAATCCTGAGTACATCTTTACTTTCATCCTTAGCACAGTCGTTTACTACTTCTTCATTTTATTTAATTTTCATTATTATTAATCAATTTTAACCTTCCGTCGCCTTTAAGAAAGGAACATATTGTCTTTGGTAAAAAAATTCGGTGGTGAGTTTTTAATGAATAAGCACCTTTTGGGGTCCTTAGAATACGATTTTACTAATTTTACGATTATATCTATGTTGTATGTGTGTGTGTATGTGTGTGTGTGACAAATTTCACCGACGATAACTCCAATACTACAATTCTAAAAATTATACTTTCATATTTTTCTTCTTTACTTCCATATGAAGAGCTGATTAGATTTTGGTAATAATTGAACAACCAGAAGTACCTTTATTTGAAGTTTCTTAACAATTTTTATTGAAAAAACGCAAATATCATTTTTTGACATTTTCCTTCACATTCAATAGGTATAGAATTAAAGAGTTTTAAAGAGATTAACTTTCATATATCAGAGATATGCTATATCCATGGAAACTGATGATATATTCTAATTACAGAAGTCATTGTCAAGTACATTTGCAGTATATGTTTTTTCGGTATGGAATTTGTAGAAAATAGTTATGTTTGTGTTACAGTTTCAGTGGATATATAGAATCTTTTCCAAGGAACTTTCGGTAAAGGATTTGTGCAAAATACATAGAATTGACGGAAGGTAATGTGCTGGCTACAACAGATTTTTACCTCTCGCTAAGAGAGGTATTGGAATCATGCTAAAAATCACATATCCAGATTTTAATGAATAAGCACGTTTCAAGGTCACTAGAATCCGATTTTAACATTTTTACAATGATGTGTGTGTGTGTGTGTGTGTGTGTGTGTGTGTGTGTATGTATGGATATTGGAGGGACGATTCCTCAAAAACTATAAGACATAAGACCTGTTTAACTATGAATTCCTCAATCTGACATTGCTGAGAAGAGCTGAAAAGGTTTTGGTAACAATCGAACAACTGGAAGTAGTAGTTTTAAAAAAAAATCTTCTAAATATTATTTTTTGAAAATTTTTGATATTACTTATTTTGAAGAACAAAATTCTACATCTGATTCATTTAAATTTTTTATTATATTTTTTTATAAATTTAGAGATAAGACGCTATAATATATAGAATATCGGGATATAATAAGTCGAATAGGCGAAACTACACTAAGGAAACCAGTTGAGAAATTCAAATGTTTATAACATAATTTGTATATGACAGATGTCAGTGTTAAAAATCAAAAGTTTTAGTGACATTCTGATAGCTTTTTCTGGGTAGTACATTTAATCTTTTATTGTTTTATTAATTAAATATTTAAAATTATAGGTAAAATGCATATATCCATCAGAAATACCGCCAATCTGGTTAATGAATTGGAAGAATCTCTGACATTTATAAACTTCCTCATACAATGAAAAATAAATATAATTAGAATTATATGTGTGCAGAAGACATGTTAAATACAATAAAAAAAAATTGGGTAAAGTTCTGTAATTTTTTGTTATAAAACGACGGTTCTATAGCGAAGTGTAATACAATAATTATAAGCACCGATTACAGTATGTCAAAAAGGGAGTTATCACGCTTGTAGTATTTACACAGCATCGTTTATAATCATTCGTCATTCCTCGTTAAAATCCTGTCTATAATAGAAAATTTAAAACATCGTACAAAAATAGTCTCCCTTTCCTTAATCTCTTTCTAGTTCCTCCCCTAATGATTTGGTTTTTTCCCTCAAAAAACGCTAACAGGATGTTAAGTCGGGAATCAATCACCACTTTCGAGTTAATTAAGTTGCGCACAGTGTGGCCGTCTGGTGAATGCAGGGTTGTTCGATTCATTCCAGCCCGAGAGCGTTTCGTGATCTCCACAAACACGAACCACCGGAAATGCTTTTGTGACACGTGACAGCCGGAAACGCGTGTGGGGATGTCTTTTGTCAACCGGGGAGGGGGAAGAGTACGTGTTGCATTTGTTATCGTGCTGCCCAGAGGATTTTGTTAGGGGACAATCCTTGAATTTCTATTAAGCATGAAGTTATTATTTAAAAGATGAAAAGGAGAGAAATAGTAAATAGGTCAGTGGGTAAAATTTGATTGAGTTTACATTTTATAGACGAAATCCAAATCACAATTTCTAATTATTTTTATTTCTGGTTCTAGCATCCTAAAGATTTTGATTTTGATCAAAATACATATTTATTGAGAGTTGAGAAGTTATTGATGCTCCAAAATTTTACACCATACTGAACCACTGAGCGTAAAGTTGACAGTTTTTCATGCGCGTTGCTTTCCAAATTATTTTGGCAAAAATATTTTATTTAAATTTAAAATTAGTTTTCACACAAACCGATACTTCTTATTTCATTCACATCGAAAAGTTGTTTAGATATTTTATTTTAATAAAAGTATCGATACTTTCTTCCAAAATTTCATTCTTAGTTACAAAAGAAATGAAGTATTTTTTCGAAAGTAATTTTGAATCAACGCGCAAGGATATGTTTACACGTACCCATATTAGACACCTATGGCGTACATTTCATGAAACATCCGATAGAATTCCATCACCTATTTCTTGATATAATGTCTGAGGAATCCCTAGTCATGAAGTCATGTAATAGGTACCTCCATGTGTACACCATGTTTCCTTCTTTACAAACTACCGCTGTGATGAAATTGCAATTTAGTGAACGCCTTCTACGGTAACTAATTCATGATTCCTATTAAAATAAAAATACTGTGTAAATCAAGTTGGTGCATCAGATAATAAAAAAATCTGATGTGGTCAGCACAAAACCTCCCGCTATTTAATTTTTATTAATTTAAATACATACCTACGTTACTAATGCTGCAAACTGTTCCATTGCAGAAAACTATTGCTTTATTTACTATTTTCTTTTTAAAATGTCACTATTATTAATTTGAAGTGATAAGTTTTCTGACAGTGACATTTACTGTCAGTTACATTCATTTGAAAAATGAACTGTGTAACAAAGGAATAGTTTTGATCTTAGGCTTCGCGATTAATAAAAAAAAATATTTTTAAATTTATCTGTAAAATATATAGAAAAAGTATTAATGTATTTCTGTAGAAAATTCAATAATTTTTAATTTTCATAAGACATAAAATTCGAAAAAATGGCATTTAATGGTATTTTTTGAAGAAAAACCATTATGAGCTTCAAGTAAAGTACCATTTCCGTTTATCCGATTTACACCAAAATCTAATGGCTTCTCTTCCTATTAGAATAGGGTAAAAATACAAGGTTTCAGAATTTTCTGAATGATAGTATTTGAGTTAGAGTGCAAACAAAATTCGTACACATACACACACACACACACACACACCCACACACACACACACACATACAGACGTCATCGTGAAAATGTTAAAAATGGATTCTAGGGACCTTAAAACGTGGTCTTTTACTAAAATCTCGATATTAGATTTTTAGCACGATCCCTATACCTCCCTTACCAAGGGTAGCGGGAGGTAAAAAGGGTAAAAATTTTGCTTCATAACAACAAGAAGATAGTTTACTTAATTATTTTTACCTCTCGCTAAGAAACGTATTGGATTCATGCAAAAAATCGCATATTTGGATTTTAATGAATAAGCACGTTTTGAGACTCCTACAATCCGATTTTAAAACTTTTACGATGATATCTGTGTGTGTGGATGGTGAATAAACGATTTCTCAAATTCTATAAACCTTAAGACCTGTTTAACGACGGATTCCCCAATCTGGCAATAATGGGAAGAGCTGATTACGTTTTGGTAACAAATGGACAACCGGAAGTAGTAGTTTCTTAATAAAATTCTTATAATTATATATATTATATATATTATATATATATATATATATATATATATATATATATATATATATATATATATATATATATATATATATATATATATATTATATATATATATATATATATATATTATTTATTTTTTTTAATTTATGTTACAAATATTAAAGAGTATAAAATTCTGTATCCGATGCATTTAAAATTTTTATTATATGTTCAGTTTTACAGATAAAGAAATATAAATATATAAAATATTGTGTTAAAAATTTAAATGTTTGTAATTGACGGATAAATGTGTGTCAAAAATGCAGATATTTCTGAAGGCTTTTTTTGGGAATTACATTAAATATTTCTTATGTTATTATAAATTAAATATTTAAAATTATAAATCACAGTAAAAAAAAGAAAGAAGAAAAACGCGTATTTTAATTCGTTTCTGAGGAAATGACGTATATATAGTAAAATCCAATATCGTGCGAGAGTATTTTAGATCTTAGGTGTGAATTCACACAGTTTGTCGATGGTCACTCTGGAATTATTTAGAAAAAGAAAATCAGATATGCTTTATATAAATGTGCATTACACAGTTATTTATCTGGCATTTGAACTTAATCAATTTTTTAAATTATCGTTGTGAATGAAAATATAGAATTATCAGAGAGCATTTTTGAATCATGATTTGTTGTGATTTTAAAAATGAGTTCAAATAAAATTTAGATTCAGTTTTTAATGAATAAATGCTTTCTTTTGCTACAATTTACCTCTGATATAAAGAATTTGAATGATAAACAAATAGTCACAGAATTTACGTCTCACAAAAAGAGAGATATAATATCTTGTTACAAACAAACTCTCTCCCGTTGTCTTTGCACTGTGTACGGCTGATGACTGCTTTGTATGTATTGTCGTAATCTTGCAACCATTACTTTTAAGCAGTGCCACTAGATGCGCTATGTGCTTTGTGCCAATTAGCCAATTGCACTTGTGTAAGTGTCCATTCTGTTCAGCACTAAAAGGATGCAGAGTTTCATTTGCTGTTTTCGAAAAGAACATTGCTGCAGTTAAAAAAAAATCGAAGAAAAGCCACTTTTCTTTCAAAATTTGTATATCAACCATTGTTAATGGCTGCTTGGTTAGCTTGGTTGTAAGGAATATAGACCGGAAGTTACCTGTTTTCACAATAATGTGACTAAAAGCTTCGTGTTAGTTGTACTTTTGTATGCATCGGTAAAGAAATTTATTCTTATACCAATGTTCTCATAATAAACCATTTTTTTCATAAAAATATAACATTTTTGACTTTAGAAATCTGTCTTAATTTATCTTTCTTGTGACGTGGTTTTCTGTGATTACACATTAATGTAATTATAAGTAAAACGGATTACACTTTATACCTAAACCTAATATATTTATCTGTGCAAGTGCAGGATATTAAGAATTAATCCCGAATGCAGTTGAACCACATAAATATGGAATAATATTCCAAATGTCAGTTATTATTAGCATCTAACTTCCGGAATTCAAACTGTACTTGGCAGAAGTGAATGTAATGTTCAATATCGTTACGGAAATGATATGAGATTAATTTGAGAAGATTTAATTAATTTGTGATATGGAAACTAGACATCATTTCAGAGTATTTCTAACATGAACCTTCCAAATTTAAAAAGATAGGTCTGAATAAAAATACCTCGAAAAATACATACAGTAATATGAGTCGATTTTTTATATTCATTCCATTTCTGTAATTAGTTTACTTATCAATATATTGTTGGTGGCAGATAACATAACGTACGTATTCTGGAACACTATTTTACTGGATTCGGAGACATTATAGCCGATTCCAGTTGTGAAATTAGATTGTTTGGTACGATAAAAAATTTGCTTGAATTTGTATGTCTCAAAAACTAATTATTTTCACCAGTATTAATATTGTAACGTTCAAAGTATTCCCCATTAGATATAATGCACTTACAACAAAGTTCTTTTCAATATGCAAAACAGTCATGAAATGCATTTTGTGGTATAGCCTTCAACTCTTTCAGCGATTTTGTCTTTACCTCCACTAGAGTCGCAAATCGTCTTCTTTTTAATGCCCTCTTCATTTTAGGGAATAGGACCATGCCTCATGAATACGGGGGATGCGGCATCAATACTGTTTTTAGCTAAAATATGAATAAGTAACGAAATGTGAGCTGGTGCAGTGTCGAGGTGCAAAATCCAGGGGTTCTCAAACGTTTGCACCACTTCACTGCACTTTATATTATGATAAAATATAAAGCAGATTTCTTGTCTCGCCATTAATAAGAAGTCGGTGTACCCATCTAAATACTTTCTCAATGTAGCTGTGAAAACAAATTACACGGACTATTTGAATATAACCTGACATACAAAATGTGCTTCATCGAAAACGAAAAACTTCAAAAATTCTCGTTAACCTCTGCTGATCAAACCTCGGACACTTTCCAATGAAAATCAACATGTTGTCGTTATGGCAAACAACAGTTCAATAAAAGGTTATTTTCTAGCTTTAAAAAAAGTTATGAAAAATTTAGTTTCTTTAATAATCACAGGAAAACATTGTACAGCTTATTTCATTTGAAACTTTCAAAAATACAATAACCGAGTAATTGGGACCTAAAAGAACTCTTTTGTATGCTTCGTAAACAAAGAAAAAAAACTCATAACGAGAATAATTCATAAACGATTGATATGTCACCGTCAAAAGAACAAAATATTTGAATATTGATGTTTTATTAGGTTCTGGATGTAGAAATGGGCTACGCAATAACCGTCAGAAATTCGAATTTCCAATTTCTGCCTCTAGTTAAAATACAGACGATAATAGTAAAGCACATTAATTTTTTGTTGGAAAAAGAAGGCTATGAGAAATAGAAGTGGTTGTTTGGTTCTGTTAAAATTATGTACATAGTAATGGCATTTCTTGTAGCAGCGTTATGGAAAAGACATGATTTATTTACAAAGTTCTTTCATTATGAAAGTAGGCTGCGCTTTTCATAGCTTCGTGGTAGTTAGGAAAATAATAAAAGGATTCTTTCTATAAACCCTTTTTATTTAGTACTAATTAGGTTTTATAAGTTGCGTCAAGTTTCTTTGATGTCGAGTTAATGCCTCGTATTTGACTTCAAAATCTAGTTACAGAGTTTATAATAAACTAACTTAGATATCTTAATACATATTACGTTAAGCTTTTTCGGCCGATTTATTTTATTTCAACTCTAAAATACTTCATTCTTAGGAGCTAATACTTGTTTTCCTTTATGTTTATTTACATATTTGCACATCAAATTTAACTAATGTATACAGAAAATGTCAACATCGAAATGGATTTGTATTATGCTAATTTCCAGATTGCTTTGTAAATCATTACTGCTTCTTTATTCACGAGAATACGCAGAATAATCTTATAAAACCACATTAATCAAAATGTAATCACACAAACCAAACTGTGCAAAATAATAATCACAGATTTTTGCACATTGCTTGCTGGATATATGTATGCCAATTTGTTTAACACTGATTTCGGAAATGAGTCCATCATACTATCACCATAGTAACGAATTAGAAAATGTGCCATTTCTATTAAAACTAAACCTATATATATATAATTAACCAAGCTTTCGGTTATTTATTTTAACCATCCTCAGGGTTATTGGAAAGAGTGACAATTATTTACTAGACAACATACTCCTAGACTGCATTCCCGCTATTGTTTGTTTGAATAATGTGGGTATAATAATTTGTCAATCAATCAGCTGACAGTAGCCATTATAGTGACGTAGTCTGCATAGTGTTGCCAGAAGTCGAGACGAGACGAGACTTGGGGTCGGTCTTGTCTTGGTCTTGATTTGGTCTCGACTAGAGTGGTCACGTCTTGGTCTTGTCGAGACGAGACTTGATGTCAGTCTCGTCTCGTCTCGAGTCTCGACAAGACTCTCGACTTTGCTTCCATTAACATTTTTTTTATAATCCCATCTAATAGTACATAAAATTCTAAGAACAGCAGTACAATCGTGATTCAAAAATTCCAAATAATATTTGAGATATTTATTATTTTTTCTGTAAATATCATCAACTTGATACTTGAGCTCTTGAAATAATTAATATGAAAATATACATACATACCGAGTGTTGTTTCTTATTAATAAACATAAAATATATAATTTCAATTCTTTAGCTACAGAATAAATTACAGTTAGTATATATTTCAGTGATCACAGCAATGCATTTCTATTATTAGCAATAGTTAAATAGATACGTATATGTTTAAATGAAGCAGTAAGTAAATGGACAAAAGTCCCCAAAAAAGTAACTTCTTTCGCTATTTTTTTTTATACTTTTCTAAATAAATGTTAAATAAGTAGATAACAAAAACTTAGCTTTTCGCGTATCCCCTAGTACGCGTACCACAGGTTGAGAACTTCTGTTTTATATCAAAATTTAGACGAATCATAGTTAGTCATATATTTATATGTTATTTATTTGCCAAAAAAATACACTTATTCCAAAAACGTATTTAGAATAATAATGGTATCTTCAGTAAAAACTGTAGGTAGTTACATAAACACAATTCTCTAACATAAAAAAACACTTATTTGAAAAACAAATAAATTATAATAAACGTGCTTAAATTTATAAAATTAGTAAAAAAAATTAGTAACTAAGAAACTTTAATAATAACAGTTGTACGGTTTAACGAATTATAAATAGATTAACTTTCCAAAATCAGTCAGCTTTACTATAATCATAGTAACAGCTGATATATTCAAAAAATTGTAATTGACAGATGTCAGTGTCAAGTACAATATACATAATGATTGTTCGTGTTATAATTGTATTGGATTTATAGATTTTTTCCAAAGAACGTTCGGTATGGAATTTGTAAAAAATAGTATATGTTCGTGTTATAATTTTATTGAATATATAGAATCTTTTCTAGGGAACTTTTGATGTGGGATTGGTACAAAATACATCAAATTGACGGAAGGTCTTGTGCTAGCCACAACAGATTTTTTCTGTACCTACTAAAACTTCTTTTACATGTTGTAGAAGGTAGAGTTAAAAATAAAATCAAGCCATGGAGTAAAAATGGATAGAATTTTTTGGAGATATCTAATAATTCTTCATATGGTAGTTCTTTCTCAAGAGGTTCCTCTTTCCACTTATGAAACCATAATAATGATTCCTCATAAAAATTGTCTATGTTATGTTTCATTTAATTCTTTATCATACGTTTATACTTTTCTTTATTACATGGTTTTATATTTTTAGGATGCAAAATTGTTAGATTGACTAAAGTATTGTATTCGGAAATATTTGGATTTGGGTTGGGCAAAACTACCTACTTTTATTACTAGCAGATGTCTAAAAGTGGTTGTTATTGTCTGGTAATATGCAGCATTTGTAGTACAGGCCGTTGTAAAATTTATTATTCCATTATTGGATTTTTACAAGAAAAGAAATGTTGTGTTATTTTTTACCCATTTTTTAAAAATTATATTAGGGAATTGGAAAAACAGTTTGTTTTACACATTTGTGCATACAAAGTTTTAAGAAAATTGTTAAAGAAGGGTTTGTACATTACGACTTTTATATTTCTATTTTCTTTAAGGCTTTAAGTAAACGTTGATTATTGTTTTCAATTTTTTTATATGAATGAATTTATATAATGTATTTTAATTTTCTCAGGGGGCGCGTGCGCCCCCCCCCCCCCTTGCCCCCCTGTATACGCCCATGGGCACCAGGCGAGTGTACTTGCATTTTGCATGTGTTCTTACGAGAAATGTTTAATCCCAGTTTCTTAGAATATCTAATACCAATTTTCCCAAATTGTTATATCTGTAACTGCATATTTTAACACTGTCCCTTACATTGCAATTTGTTGAGATAAAGTTTTACTTTCATTATACATCACATAAAAGATACATAAACTTTTATCTTTTGAAGCACATATTTTCCAATTTTTTTTTTTACTAAATGACACATTATGATTTTTTTTGTTAGTTTTTAATGATAACACTAGAAAATGTTTTATTTTCATTGGTTGGAAAAGTATTTTTACATAAATTATGGATACAAAGAATTAAATCTTCGTTTTTTTTTATATTTTTACTGTTTCTTTACAAAATAATTATGTAACTGATTTGTTAGTATTAATAGTTTACATTATTTGCAATTAATATATTCCTATTTCTACATGCGATATTATTCATATGTTTCAATGGAAGAATTATTTAGGCGAATAAGAAGTACATCCGTTGAAAATGTATTTTTTATATTTTTACTGTTTCTTTACAAAATAATTATGTAACTGATTTGTTAGTATTAATAGTTTACATTATTTGCAATTAATAAAATTCTTATTTCTACATGCGATATTATTCATATGTTTCAATGGAAGAATTATTTAGGCGAATAAGAAGTACATCCGTTGAAAATGTATTTTTTATATTTTTACTGTTTCTTTACAAAATAATTATGTAACTGATTTGTTAGTATTAATAGTTTACATTATTTGCAATTAATAAAATTCTTATTTCTACATGCGATATGTATTCATATGTTTCAATGGAAGAATTATTTAGGTGAATAAGAAGTACATCCGTTGAAAATGTAGAATATGGGGAATTTCCCTAAGATCGTGAAATCTTTGTGTGCATTTTCGTAAAATTCTAAGAATCACAATAGATTCTTTTAAAATAAAAGAAAAATAATGTATTTTTGAAGGGAACGTTACTTTTGTTATAAAATATTAATTTAATAAATAAAACTGAAGTACATTGCTACCTTGCAGAATGCACCACAGATGTAACTTTTGTGTGCTATTTGAAAACTAGGAAATATTTTTGAAGATGTAGTCAGTATTTCATATACCCAGTTGTACCAATATATTAATTGAGAATTAAACAAAAATTAAATTAAAATCAACATGTGTAGTATAAAATAAAGGTTGATCTTAATTTAATAAAAAAATATTGGTGCATTAAAATAACATAAGAATTCTAAATTGATATTTCTTTCATTTCATCCCACTTGTATACATTGTAATTTAAATTCATTTAAAATTTATATTTGGATTATTTAGATGAATAAGGAATACATCATGTTTACATAAATTAATATTTCTGGGACACAATTATGAAAGTAGAAAATTACAAAATTTGAAAAATTAATATCTCTCTTATTTATTCGAATTTTCAATCAGTATTTACAGCAATACTCTCAGTTTTTGAAGCATTTTTAGAATAGGTATATGTTTAAAAAAATACCTTTGATCTGTAGTCGAGAGTCTTGTCGAGACTCAAGACTTTCTTGACAAGACTTGATGCTAGTCTCGTCTCGTCTCGACTTTTCTAGTCGAGACCAAATGATGGTCTCGTCTCGACAAGACCAAGACGAGACGAGACCAAGACCAAGACTGGTCTTGGTCTTGTGGCAACACTAAGTCTGCACGAACTTTATTGCAGAAGGTATTGACAGTATCCAATAGATACAATGACATGTATAAACATCGACAGCACATACTTCATGACAGTGTTCTTAGCTTATGTACCATAGTTACATTGAGAAATAATTAAAATTTTATAGTTAGAGGATGTGAAGCTTTGTAAAATTCATCAGCGAATGTTGAAACAGTATGGAGTTCGAATTGATGAAAGAAGAGTACGAGTGAGTCGTGACGCTTCAATATGGAAATATGTTCGAACATTGAAAACATTTTTTTCTGATTGAATAAAAAAGAGCGTGAGCGAATGTGACGACGGTCTACCGGTGTGTATTAGAAACGAGGGTTCTTATTTCTTATGCAGAAAAATTACAAAATGTTATCCATAACTGAATTTACTTTTAGGTTAAATATATTTTTTATTTACTTTTGTACTAAAAAAATATTCCTTTTGGATATTCAACTTAATTTTACAAGAAATCGCCAGTATCAATGACTGATTACGACTCGATCAAACCGTATTCCTAAAAGCTTCGTACTATCCTCTTTTGGATTATCAAAAGATTGATACCAAAACAAACTAGTTTCAATTGATATTAATAATGTACCTAGTAATTTGATGAAATCACGGTACTCCTACGCAAAATTCTGGGTAATTGAGGAGGTCACTATAAAGTGAAAGGTCACGAAGTGTCACATGTTATACTTTAATTTTTCAATAAGACAAAATACGACAAAAATATTAATCTTCAACAAGATTATTGCAGGAAATTCTCTATTATACTAATAATAATGTTCATTTTTTATTCTTCGTCTGATGTGACATAAACATCGCAAACGGTAGTACGAACGTACTTTTAAACTTTTTGTTACAAACACCGCTTATATGATAGTGTTACGATTATTAAACAATACTAAACTTCCTTAAAACTTAAAACCATGTTTGTCATTGACGCTACAGTTTTATAACTATATTTGGAGTTTAGTCCGTGTCTGTTCCAGGAACTAATAGAAATATTTTTTCCAGAATTTATTTTTTGATAGTTCCTTTCTAATTTTAGAATATATAAGTGAATTATATGTAACATAAATTGCCGATTTCACCGACGATTCCTAAATTTTAAGCATTACTTAAAAAATGCATCTTGCAATTTTAATCTTTTCAAAATGAATAATATTCCCACATTCTTACCCTTTCAATAATGTTGACCTTGAATTTGAAATGAAAATTAAAACTTGTATTATATGCCGAGTGTCTCAGCCATCATGCTTACTATTGCTAAGTCAAAATACGTTATATTATTTGGATATTTTAATAATGTCTATATGTATAATTTTTTTCAAATATTCAAGTTATTAACAAGTTAAAATTCAATTATTTATAAATTATTTTCTCTACTTTACAGTTTAACGAAGAAAGCCAATTAAACAATGAAACAATTTGTTTACAAATTAATTGCTCATAATTTGAATATTTACTTTAATTTTATGTTTGAGTTGTTTCCGTGGTTTAGTTTCATAAAAAAAAATATTCATGACTAAATGACTTTTAAATTGAAAATAATGTAAGTTAATTATTCGAAAATATGTACTTAGGTAACATTACTTTTTTGAAAAGAGAAAAAGATATATTTCCAATAGAATATTCAAAAATATATAAATAAATATAAATATTACCCATTACTCTGGGTGTGCCAGTATCTATAACACATGTAGACATCGGTAATGATGACGATATATTTTATCGTGTGGGCGCTTACCAGGCGTCACCTCACGGGCACTCATATCTGGTGTGGAGAGTGTCCAGAATTTTGAGAATCGCTGAACTTTGTTATTAAAGTTCTAAAATAATATGGACCTTTTGTTTAATTCATCACACTCGTATCTCTTCAAATAAAAAAGTTACCAATAGAGAGTAATATGATTAAGACACCTAATTTTTAAAATGCTGCAAAACTATTGAAAATGTAAAAATAATACACTTTATGTATTTTTATTTATTTAGTACATCTCTAAAATACATAAGTAATGTACAATATAGAAAAAAGTAAAACTTAAAATTTTATATATGTATATACTGGGTGTATTGTGGCCGGCCACTATTGCGATCTCGAGAACTATAAGAGATACGAAGTTGGTTAAATTAGCAAAGAGTTTCTATTTTACATGGGTATTTCAGTGATATTTATCGGGAAGATAAACAAGAGAAAACTCGTCACCAAAAATCGAGGGACATTTACCTATAAACAGCTTAACCGTTCTATACTATAAAACTAGAATGGAATAATTTAGTACGGTACACCGCAAATTGCTTTGGTTTTGTGCGCAAAACAGTGACAGTATTCAGTCTTATTATTTATGATGGGCAGAAGTTTTAGGTTTTTTTTATGATTTTAAATGATGGGCGGTTAAGTTGTTATGACCGTCCCTTGATTTTTGGTGACGAGAACTATATGTGGCAGCGCCGGTGCACGTTATGCACCTTTGAAACAGCCTTCTGTATATACGTATCTCACGGCACACTAATTAAAACTAACCAAAAACGATAGTACAGATTGTCAACACCCCAGCCGTAGGAAAAGATGAACGGACGGACATATTTTTGTGCTAAAAAAGTAAATTATTTTTGTGTTACTGAAAATGGGACACTCATTGCCCCACGCGATTACTTAAGGTTTAATGTTACTAGTTATAGTTCTTAATAGATTGGATTAAAGTATAGAAAATGAGGTATTAAATGAAGTAAATATTCAAAAAGCTAGTGAAATGATTTAAGTACAAATTAAAACATAAAATTATTTAGTTTTCTCTGAAATTTACGTTTAATGTGACATAGGCATAAGGTAACATGTACTTAAAATTTAGGAAACGTTGAAATCGACATCAAATAATATTCTATTGACATTTTTTTTTTTAAGGGTAATGCATTCCGTTAGCTGCAAATGGGGCTGAATGGACTTTTTTGAATATTGTTATATTCTTCGCGTATTCGTATTCGTACTGTACCTCTCATTCTGCTTATGATTATTATTAGATGTTCGCCATTCAAATCTCGTCGAGAGCGAAAATTGGAGTTGTGAATTTTTAAATTTTATCGACGACAGCCTGGGATTTTGAAATTTTAACCGGGGACCGGGACGACAAGGAAACAATCGGGATAGCTGGTCGTTGCTCCCGGCTTAATTCCATGTAAATATTAATATACATATCACGCCCCTGGTAGATTATCACACAACAGACAAAACGAATATGCAAAAATCATAAAGCATAGACTGACTAAACAATACCAAAGGTATAATAGAATTTCATTGTCATTCCGAAAACACTATAGCTTTGTTCATAGAACGATTTGCAAGCGGTTGGAGTTCGAGATCCAATGCGCATGCCTAATTTCAAACTAGTAGTAAATCAAATGTTTTGAATTTTTCTGTGAACACATATACTATGATACTGTAAATCTTACTACAATATAATTTGCAATTTATTTGCTGACACAAAGTATTCAAGAAAATCCTTAGAATACTGGGGAATTGTCATTTCAATTTTTTTTTATCTCTTAAGAAGAGGTTTTGGATTTTATGCTAAAAATCTCATATCCAAAATTTAGTGAATAAGCACGATTTAAGGTCCCTGCAAACCGATTTTAACATTTTTTCGATGATGTCTGCGTGCGCGCGCGTGTTTGTGTGTGTGTGTGTGTGTGTGTGTGTGTGCGTGTGTGGATGTTGGATGGACGATTCCCTAAAACTACAAGACTAAAGACCAATTTAACTACGTATTCCTTAATCTGACTTTAATGGGAAGAGCTGAAAAGGTTTTGGTAACAACTGGATAACCGGATTTAGTAATTTCTTAAAAAAATCTTGGAAATGTTATTTTTTAGAAATTTTGTTATTACAGTTATTAAATAATATAAAATTCTATATCCAATACACTGAATATTTTTATTATATCTTTTTAGAGATATGAAGTTATAAATAAATATAATAATCAATTGTAAAATGAATCAAATAGTCCATGGAAACCAGTTGAAAAATTAAAATGTCTGTATTTGACATAAATGTTAGTGTCAAAAATCCAGAGTCATTGCTAAAGGATTTTTCTGGGAAGTACATTTAATATTTCTTATTTTATCATTAATTAAATATTTGGAAATATGGATCTAGGTAATTAGATTTTTTTGTGTGTACTAGAAATGTTAAATACAATACTTATGTATATAGCCTAATATGAAATTGACGAGAGGTGTTGTGCTGACCACAACAGATTTTTTTTTAATAACCATTATTTCAAGATGTGAGAAATCATTTATAAAGTCAAAATTTCCCCTGGACATGTCTCTATCCGTCATCTATTGTTAAGTAAATTTTAATATTATAGGTAATCTTATTATTTTGCAATAATACGCTCACACTAAAATAATAAATATAAATTTATTTTTGATGTATCAAACAGCAATTTCACATATAACCTAATTTTCTGTAAAGAAAACTGTCGCTTTCATATCTGTTAACGTAAATGTAGTAATTACATAACATAGTATATAATCTTACAATAAATATTTTATATATTAAAATTCCTTCAATATCGTCCATCCTTTCGTCCACTGGTATATTAAGGAGTACTATTATTGAAATAATGCATGCTAAATAAAACAACAAAATTTCTTCTTCCATTCCATTGCTCGAACAAACTTTCACAACCCTTGTTCAAATATGAGCTTCGTTGTAGCAGCTCTAGGTGGACGAAGCACAAGAATCAATACAAATTATGGTGTGGTAATGCATAATCGTTTGAAAAAGAGAAGCGATAGCTCTTGACAAATCTAACTCAAAATCATTGTGGCTTGGGAGAAACTGTGCAAGTTTTCTAAAACAGGTTGTATAAATTAAATAAGAAGTTGAATTTCATATTTTATCTTATAAATTATTACCAGATTCACTGTAATAATTCCCTTTTCAAAGCTATCTTCTAGTGCTAAAAACATGCATATCAACCGCAACTGGTCACTTTTTATTGCTGTGTGCATTTTCTATTAATGATCTTATTCCCTCAATTAAATTCTGCAGAGTTTCTTAAATCTCGTAATTTAAATCACTTTTTAGTTTCTATTAAGCAAACATCTCAAACAACTGAAAATTTCCTGGAATACAATGATATAATCAATTTCACATATTCATATGATCTAAATAAACCTCCTGGTTTCACTGTATACTTTGGTTTAATTTTAATATCTTTCACTTTGTTAATATAATCGAAAAACTCTTGAAGATTCGTCAAGAACTTCATAAAAATTAAATAATGTGAGTTACAAATTCATAGCAGAGTAATATTACAAACATTAATATAAAAATATTTATGACATACTACTTACCAAGAATATTATATTAAATAATAATGTATTTAATGTGCATTAAACCTACAAAATTCTTTTTTCATATGTTTGTCGACTGACATAATCCCGCAGGTGTTTAAACCTGTACTAGAGATAGACCTGGTATAAACTCAAACAGAAGCACTATGAATACTGCTGATATAATGTATTGTGTACCGCTGAACACGTGCCTTACAAACGCTAAAGTATTCGTGAATTGAACTCAGCAATCGACGCGTTTAACTGAAGTACCGATTGTAATGATTGCTAAATTAACCATTTGCAGAAACGGGGCGAAGTGAAAGCAGAAAAGCATATTGAAATAATCGTGTATTTGCCTTTAGCATTAGCAGAGTTTAATTCTGAATTTGAACAGTTCCCAGTTCTCATTCGTTGTTTGGTTGGAGGACGTTGTTGTACTGTTGTACACTCGACAACTACTTCGTCGAATAGATTCAACATTCGATTCATTCAGGAAAAAAGAAAACATTCGGAACTGCAGTCTGAAAGATTTTATTTATTTCAAACCAACGTTTCGATCATAACTATGATCCTCTTCAGGGTTAAATTAAGTCCGAAAAATAATGAAATATTTGTAACAAAACGTTAACATACATCGATATTTTGTTACAAATATTTCATTATTTTTCTGACTTGATTTAACCCTGAAGAGGATCATAGTTATGATCGAAACGTTGGTTTGAATTCAATAAAATCTTCCAGACTGCAGTTCCGAATATTTTATTTTTTCCTGCATCAATTTCCAGTCGATCATCGTTACTCCAACATTCGTTATTTTATTAAATATTAATGAATTTTTTTTATGATTTAAGGTGTTCAGAACTACCAACCTCTACTGGCGACTGCGGCGGTTGATAGCTCTGTCTCATTTTGTGAATAAGTAGTAGGTATACCTCGTCCAGATTTCATTTGAACAAATGACTTTTAAATCCTCTGTGTTAATCCTAATCTTTGCTACTGTGAATATTTTTACGTTTCACACAAATATAGTTTCTTCTCAAAGTACATTATATGTCTATGAAAGTTGAAAATTGCTTGTAACTATTTAAAAGGGGAAAAGTTTTATTGGGGTTCCAGAGAACCATAGTTGACCTGTAAAATTCTTATCCAAGATGTTATGCTTGCTTTACAATGAACGCCCATTATTGAATTGTGCAACTGTACCTCGTGCATATTTACATTTTGGCACTACCAGTTGCTCAATTCAGTAATGAGCGTTCATTGTTAAAACAAGCATAACATCTTGGATAAGAATTTTACAGGTCAACTATGGTTCTCTGAAACCCCAATAAAACTTTTCCCCTTTTAAATAGTTACAAGCAATTTTAACTTTCATAGACATACAATGTACTTTGAGAAGAAACTATATTTGCGTGAAACGTAAGAATATTCACAGTAGCAAAGATTAGGATTAACACCGAGGATTTAAAATCATTTGTTCAAATGAAATCTGGACGAGGTATACATACCTACTTATATAGTGAATTTCATATAACAAGAACACTTTGTCGTAAAACGATTTAGCAATTGCACCAATAAGCCAACAATGGTAACCCTAAGCTTGTTGTAAATCATAACAGTACCGATCCTGGAATAGCCTGTTGTTATGATTTATTAGGGATCGGCAATCACAAGTTTAGGGTCACCATTATAAGAATTATTGGTGTAATTGCTAAATCGTCGTACAACAAAGTGTTTTTGTTATATGTATATGAATGTCACTTTACCTACTATAATACTGTACTCTGTTTGTAAGTAGAAGGGATTATTTGAAAGTCAGATTTATAGTACTCGCATTTAAAAAAAAAAGATTAAAATTAAAACAAGTTTAAATTATTTAAATCGTAGAAATAGGGCTTAATGATCAAGGAAATTTTAATTAATAAAGAAAGAATTTGTGAAAAATTCATGGATCTCACTATATCTGGTAGAACGCCCTAACCAACTGAGCCACAAGATCCCATTGAAGTCACTAAAGAAAATATTTCATGTAAAATTATATTTTTTTTTTTTTTTTTTACTAGCAAAAACAAAAATGTTGTTCAGTCACTATCATCGTAATTTTTCTTCGCTTCTAGTACAAAATGACCTCTTTCTCGGAAAAAGTTGAAGATCAGACCTATGTTGATTAAACCTTGTTTACTCATTTTAGTCAGGCCCTTAAAGTCTGGTGTACTCGTTATAAATCACCTTTATATCTGTACCGTTGAGGGCATTTACAAAGTCACGGGCTCTCAAACTTTTCGAAATGCTTTACAAAGATCACATTTATGTTATTTGAAAATTGAAAATAATTCGACGTTAGTTGAACCGATAAAACATCAAAATAAAAAAAACTGTTTTAAATTTTAAATTTACTAGTTTAAATTTGAATCCTTAAATCCATACAACAACCATGGATTCCATTGTAATCAGGGTAGCACAACAAGATATTTTTATGCATCCAGCATCCAGCACTTCATAAGGAATTTTAAGACATATTACTGATAACCAGGTCGTCGCATCGGAATGCGATTAATGCAATGTATATTGGCATATTTACGACTCCCACACTTAACAGGCCAATATAGGCGAAATGATGTATCTCAGATTCGATCAGAACGTGCAAACTATCAACGCTTTAATGTGCACGGACGACGGCATGATTGTTAAATCAAATAGTTTATCAAATATCGTTTCCTAAACTTAGTTATTTAGCTGAATAACTTTAACTGATATAGTTGACTAGATTGTTGTCGATTTGGCGGCAAACTTTTTCGATGAAGTGGTTATCGACTGTACGACACGCTCGGTTTTTCTTGTGACAAAGTCGCCGCAAATTCCATCAGCCTTTCTGTTTATTAAATTGAGGCCTGGCCAATTTCATATGGGAAATTTCATTATTCCTTCGCATATTCAACCATATTGATTTAATGATGAAAATGTGATATTCTAAAGCATAGAGAGATTGGTCTGTGCTCTGTACTTTCTCGTTGATTGGAAATGCTTTGGAGTTTTAGCGGTGGGTCGACAGTCGTGAGTACTTCACACAGAATTGCTGTTCCAGCCGTGTGAAGCGAAGCTACAATTTGACGCTCCAGTGTACGTTGTACACTTTTCTCAACGACTGTTCCTGAAATGTAATTAAAATTCATTAACAAATCAGTTTTTACGCACTTTTTATGCTTTCCCCGCAGTTTTTATAACAATGAAGATACAAAATTAAAGTTGAAGTACCTCTTAAAAAAGAAGACAATAACTCCTTTTTTACTACTGATAAAATATGGCAACATTACTTAAATCTGCGGAAAGCAAATTGGTAGTAGATACGAAGACGAAATTGTATCATATTTATTTAACTATTATTTCCTACAGTTTAATTGAGCAATAAACAAAGTTTTAAATTAGAGAAATGACCAGGATTGCCGCTGTACATTTGGCAACTCACAACTCAGGCAAACTTTTGCTAGGATCGTCAAATTCAGAAAGCTAAATTACTAATTAGAATATGTATATACCAGCCTACGTCCTGCGCCGATTTTCTGTGGTGTAGTTTTTACACATCGTTTTTATAGGATATGCTATGGTTATTAATAAACATCTCAGCCAATATTACAACATACAGATACCGTAGCATATTATTATAATCACATACACTCAGATGCATAGGTATAATATTTACTATTGATGTAATTATTATATATTCCTTGATTAAAATAAAAACATATAATTATGTAGGAACAATTTTTGTAACTCCTTTTTTGTATTTTCACTATTGTAATAAAATTTTCTTTATTGTAATTGAATGTTTTTTGTTGTACTCAAAATCTTTCTTTTTTACCTCTCACTAAGAGATTTTAATGAATAAGCAAGTTTTAAGGTCTCTAGTGTGTGTGTGTGTGTGTGTGTGTATGGATGTTGTACGACATGTTTAACTACGGATTCTTCAACCGGACATAAATGGGAAGAGCTGATTAAATTTTGGTAAAAAAAATTGACAACCGGTAGTAGTTTCTCAAAAAAAAATCACAGTCCAAACTACATCAAGGAAACCAGTGGACAAATTCAAATGTTTGTAACATAGTTTGTAATTAACAGATAAATATCAGTGTAAAAATCAACGTTTTAGTAACATTACTGAAAGATTTTTCTGAGAAGTACATTTAATCATTTTTATTGTTTTATTAATTAAATATTTAAACTTATAGGTAAAATCATAGACTAATATTACAGTAATATTAGTCTTTGGTAAAATGCATATATTCATAAGAAATACCGTCAATCTTTTCAATGAATTGGAAGAATATCTGACATTTATGAACTTCTTCATAGAATGAAAAATAGAATTAGAATTGTTTGTATGTGCAAGAAATTTTAAATAAAACAACATTTAGATAAAGTTCTGGAATTCTTTTTTATTATAAAACTACGTTTCGACAGCAAAGTGCTATACAACACATATAGTATAAAATGGAATTGGCGAATTTTTTAATTAAGAGAAAAATAAACGATAATATTTTTTTTTTAAATCTGTTAGCCCTGTTTACAAAACCTTAAACTTTGGAAAATCTATTTGGTTTACTGTAAATGTCTAAATACAGTCGCCGGTCGCTTTCAAATTTATTTAACTAATATAGACAATTATTTGATTATAAACATATCACAGGATACAAATCTAAAATTTATAATTTATACCTAAAATACATATGTATATACGTATATAAATATTAACGAAATTTTTGACACTTTCTTTCATGTAAATTTAATAATATCAACTCGTTTTTCTTTAGGACTTGAGCGACTTTTTCATAATTCTTCTTGAGATCTTTTTATAAATATTACTACTCTCAAATTTTTCAAGCTACAACAGTTCATCACTTTTACGTTACATATATTATATTAAGATAGGTACACCTACAATCCAATCAGTAGGTAGCGGTTCTGGTATTTTTTTCCGTAGCAGGAGCACCTTCCCGAATTTTTTCCTCTAAATATTTATAATACAAATTTTAATTAATATAAATTCTACGAGAAAGACTGTAATTTTTTTTATTTCAAATAACATAATTTTTAAATATATTGTTTTACGCTTTTTTTCATTATTATTCAATGTTCTGTTGTCATCATTTCCAACAATCAAAATCTTTACTTAGTCATGATAATCATAATCATATCTCACTCAAATTTAATGAAAAATACCTTAAAAATTCATATTTACATTTCAGTAGGATTTTCTGAAATAAAAAAAAATAATTAAAATATGTATTAGAATACCGCATTAGGAAATTATATTTATTATATTACTTGGATAGGTTAAAGAAAGATGTACGTACTTAAGACAAAGATATCATAAACATATTTAATCATATTCTGTATCTACCCTGGGAGCTTCAGAACATAAAGCGTTCTCTTACTCATTTTAATTCAACTAAAAGTGTGATGGTGATAAAATATGTAAATGAAAATCCCCTAATGAACACATGTGTTTCCCGCGAAATGCCCCCTAATAACATAATTCATTTTCCAATGACGTGGTTCACATTACTATTAAATTGAAGTAAAACAATCCTGCAAGATGATTATTTGGATGAATAACACAAATCACGCTTGTCATCAAATTACAATTCGCTAAGAGTTAAATGGGGTTCACGCCGTAATTGACTCTGGTATAACGAGAATATACCGAATACCACGTTCTCAATATATGCGGCTAATGTTTCCAAATTATTCAATTCAGATATATCATGCTCTGATTGAACTAATTTCGGGATATTTGAACAGCAAGCTAATGTATTTATCGGGGAACATGCCGAAAATACAACAAAGGATGAAATTATTCACATATGGGGGAGATGCGACGAGTATTACATTCGGTATACAGACACGGTGATGATTTTGACGTTTGTAGTAAACACAAGATCGTTGCATGTGATAAACAACTATTAACCTAAATACTCGTAGTCGAATCATTCGGAAAGTTGTATATCAAATGAAAGTAATCTCAAATAGTAATATCGGTACATTATGTTGTTAAGTATATTATTATCTTCGCAAACTAGCAATCATACTTTATTGAATATTGAATAGATTATTAGACAATCTGTAATTATAATAAATAAAAATTGCGTGTGCTAATTTCCACGAATTATTAATACATCTTCACTCTCGATTTTACAATCAATTAGACCTTTTTATTTAAAATTAAAGTTGATATTTTTAACAAAATTTTGTTTAATTTTTATAATTACGATTACTTTAGTAACGAGATATCAGTGGATAAAATGCCATTTTATAAGTGATGCGTAAATTGTGGAACAAGTGCGTGAAGCTATCTTCATTGTGACTGAGATTATAACATTGGCAACGAGGATGAACTATGAAAAGTCGAACATTAAATCCTTTGATATCACTGCACAAAGATGGGATCAATGGCTTAAATCTTTCGAACTGTTTTTAGGGGCGAATGCAATCTAAAGCGATAAAAGAAAGCGAACTCTATTATTATGCCGGTGAAAATATGCAAGAGGTGTGGTATACGTTACCAGAGTCCAAGCAAGAATATTCATCGATTGATGATATATATGAAATTTGTAAAAAAGCTTTAACCACAATATTCCAACCAGGAAAAAACTACACCTATGAACGTCACATTTTTCACTCATTAGTTCAAAAAGAAAATGAAACGATTATTCAATTTGTAACTCGTTTAAAAACTCAAAGTTAAAATTGTAATTTTAAAAGTAATGAGGGCGACATGATCATCGATCAAGTGATTGAAAAATGTAAATCTAATGAATTACGAAGACTATTTTTAAAAGAAGGGAGCACAATAATAGTAGAAAAAGCGAAAGAAATAGAGAAAATCTTCGAAGAGGCAGAGAAACAATCTGGCAGTATAGAAAGAATAAAGTAAGAACAAGAAGTTAGGCATATAGATAATCAGTATACGAAAATTACTTGCTATCGATGCAATAATAAAAGATACTTAGCTCGAGATAAAATGTCCCGCAAGAAATAAAACTTGTAAAAAATGTGGGTTTGATAGGACATTTTGAAAAATGTCGATCATATGCATCCAAAGAATATAAACCTAAAGGAAAAGTACGAAATGTCAAGAATGAAGAAAGCACAAGTCAAAATTCTGAAGATACATATGCTTTTTAATTTAAAGAACGAAATGATCCCGATGACATAGATTCTGGGGCAAAATGCAACGTAATTAAAAAAAAAATTGGCAAATGCTAAAAATGAATAAAATAAAAGGACAGTGTGTGAAAACGGGCCAAAAATTAGTCGCATATAGAAATGAACAACCACTGAACACTTTAGGAATTTTTCCACAAGTATTCGAGTAAAAGATGGTCCAGTATTGAAATCAAAATTCTATGTAGGTACTTAATGAAAAGGGCGTATCAATAATAGGAAAAGAAGATGCTAGAAATCTAGGCATTTTGAAGATGGGACTTCCATTAAAAAATATAAAAACTGCAGAGCAACTTATGTTAGAGGCGCTTAAATAAGAGTATTCGAAATTCAAATGTATTTTCGAATAAAATAGAAAACCTTAAGAATTATAAATTGAAATTAGCAATCGACTAAAATATTCCGTCACTTATACAAACAGCTCGAAGAATTCCATTCTAGTGGCGCCCACAAATTAAAACTAGGTAATTTTGGTAAAAGGTACAAGAATATTAATTCCACCAGCACTTCGACAAAGAGTATTGGAACTGGTACATGAGGATCATCAGGGAATTATAAAAATGAGACAACGGCTACGCAGCAAAATGTAGTGGTTCAACATCGACGAAGATGTAGCAAATTTCTGCAAATTCTGTCATGGATATCAGTTAGTAAGAGCTGCAGATCCACCAGAACCACTCAACGTAACAAGATTGCCTGATGCACCATGGAAAACAGAAGCTGTAGACTTTTTTGGACCGCTTCAAGGTTATTGTTACATACTATTAATCATTGATTATTACAGTTTCTGCGAAGCGAGAATTATGAAATCTATAACAACCGAAAAATTCATAGAGGAGCTAGAGGAAGTGTTTACTCGTTTTGGATTACCAGAAGAATTGCTAGCAAATAATGGTAGGCAATTCATAAGTACCGAATTTAGAGACTTTTGTATAAAGAATAGTATCACTCTGCGACCTAATACTCCCAAGTGGCCTCAAGCAAACGAAGAAGTTGAAAGGCAGAATAATTCAGTGATGAAAAGATTAAGAATAGCTCAAGCTACAGGAGAAACTTTTAAATCTGCTCTTAGAATATATTTGTTTGCATATCACACAATGCCACATAGTACAACAGGGAAAACGACTGCATATTTGATGTTCGCACTAGAACCCAGGGACAAACTCCCTAATTTTACAAGTAGTTATTTTAAACCTTTAGCTATTGAAGTAGAAGATAAAGATAAGGTAAGAAGTAAATATTATGCTGACAAGAGCAGAAAAAGTCAATTTGTCGAAATCGAACTAGTATTGCTCACTATACTTTTGCTACGATTGATTCAACAAAAGTATTCCAAATTAAAAAAAAATCTGATGTGGCCAGCACAAAACCTCCCGCTATTTAATTTTTATTAATTTAAATACATACCTACGTATTTACTAACGCTGCAAACTGTTCCATTACAGAAAACTTTTGCTTTATTTATTACTTTCTTTTTAAAATGTCATTATTATTAATTTGAAGTGATTAATTTTTTGACAGTGACATTTACTGTCAGTTACATTCATTTGTAATATGAACTGTGTAACAAAGGAATTGTGTTTATCTTAGGCTTCGGGACTAATAAAAAATTTATTTTTAAATTTATTTGTAAAATATATAGAAAAAGTATAAATGTATTCCTGTGGAAAATTCAATAATCTTCATAAGACATAAAATGCGAAAAAATGGCATTTAATGGTATTTTTTGAAGAAAAACCATTATGAGCTTCAGGTAGTGCCATTTCCGGTTATCCGATTTACACCAAAATCTAATGGCTTCTTTTCATATTAGAATAGGATAGAAATACAAGGTTTCAGAATTTTCTGAATGATGGTATTTGAGTTAGAGACGAAATCCATACACACACACACACACACACACACACACACACACACACACACACACACACACACACACACACACACACACATACACACATACAGACATCATCGTGAAAATGTTAAAATTGGATTGTAGGGACCGAAAACGTGGTCATTTACTAAAATCTCGATATGTGATTTTTAGCACGATCCCTATACCTTCCTTACCAAAGGTAGCGGGAGGTAAAAAGAAACATAACAAATAATTATTGTCCAAACAAATATCAACATACAATTACAGCAATCTATCGACCGCAAGAAGAAACGTGACTCGATCAATCTTGAAATACTTGGAATCAGCTGATTTATGTGCGCTTGCCACTTTAACAAGAACAATGTTTCGACTTATTTTGATTTTTAACTGCTAAAAAATTTAAATTTGTGTTTTATTAGTTGAAAATTTTAAAATAGTAAATTTTTAGAAATTCAAAATCAAAATAAGTCAAAACATTGTCAAAGTGGCAAGCACAAAAATCAGCTGATTCCAAGTATTTCAAGGTCACTCTTGTCACGAGTCCGTTCGCGCTCTATTAAAAATTTTATCCTACCCAAAATGCATAAGACGAGATAAGAACTAGCAAAGGTATAGTGCGAAAATAAAATAGAAATGCGCAAATGTACTTTATTTTACGTATCGCTATTGAAAGTCAGAGTTCACGTACTTTCTTTGTGAATCTGTTCCTTCGCATAAGAGAAGAGAGAGTATATTTTTTTTTACTCTTTATCCATTATTCGCTCTTTAAATCATTTACGTCTGTTTTTAATTGTGCTTTGATTAGGTAATTATTGACTAAAGGTATTACGAATTGATATTTTGACTATATTTAGGCAAATTAGTTCTATACTATAACAAGGTGAATAAATAAGTTGCTGCTACCTTAGGAATCAATTCCATATAAACATTTATCATTTGAAGCACAAATTTAATTGCTAAACCTTTTTTCAGGACAGTATCGTAATATTCTTAATTTTTGTAACAAATTTAATATATTTTTTTCATTAATTAATTATGTACTTCTACCAGGAGATTTTAATTAAAATTTATACCAATTTGTACGTAGTGTGACCCGAGGATACGATTGGTAACCAAATTAATGCATCTCATTCTCTCTTAATGAATTTAGTTTATTACCCGAAACTAGCTACATATGTTAACTCTTGAAACAGATTTCAAAACAGCTGTTTATACTCGTAATAATGACTTGCACGAGGTAGTTCCTGTGCTAACTTTTTAATACTGGAGCGTTTGATGAAAAAATGCAATTTGTTCAACCCGTTTGATAAGAAAACTTCAGAACTAGTGCACACTTTTCTGAACTTACTTTCGAGATAGTGCAATTAGTGCAAACTGGAGTGAGAGTAACTTAAATGTCAATTTTTATCCGTTTGATGTATGAATAAAACAGGCACTTCAATAGTTGTCCTTTATTTATTTACACCCTGAAAGTATTTGAAGCCACTATCCAGTTATAAAGAATTTTGTGAACGATTTATAAATTTATGAGTTTCACAGATAATAAATTTAATGTGGTTTTTAAGGTAAAATAGGTATTGAAAATCTACCCTAATTCTCAAAACTGAACTTTCCTAAGGGCAGAAAGGTTTTGTTCCTCCTTTGTTTACTTCCACTAAACTCTACCATCCAGGTAGGCTCCTACCTGAATAGGGTTTTAAACGTTTTAGTTTATGTTTAATGTTCGATAAAATGGAAAGCAAAGCGTGGTTTTTACAAATCGATATTTAACATAACGAGAGTGAAAATTTGAGTAGCTTGATCCTAAACGCATGTGGGAAGACATGAAATAGCGTGCAGACGATAGGTACCTGACATAGGAATCGTTTCCGGAGAACGAAACATCCTCAGCAAAAAAACCGGCAGATGTTTGAAACGAGAGCATCGCATCATACAGTGACGGACTCAATACTCTCGAAATAAAAATATACCTATAGGATGTACATGTACATGAATGATCATTCATTATTATGTTTAAATATCAGTTTTTTTTTATTGATACAATTCTCGTAATAATAACGGAAAAAGGAATACAATTATTTACATAACTTTTCGTATTTTATGTTCGTAGTTCCTTTATTAATAACTAATTGGAAAACTCCGAACTACATTTTTAATTATCGTTTTCCGATTTTCTGGTTAGTGTATTGACATCAGTTATAGTTACTTTACCATTTACAGCGGTAATAATTAATAAGGGTTAAATTCAGAATAGCCTCCTTAAAAGTTAAAACATAGGAGTAGTTTATCACGAACTTAATCCACGAATGTTGAATAATAAATATGGAATAAGACTTAACTTGGGAATAAATTCTGCAAAAATGTTAACACAGGGTTAAAAGATATTCTCGGAATATTCTCAGAATACCTAATATGGAAATAGGAATTTGTGTATTATTATTATTATTATTATTATTATTATTATTATTATTATTACCGCTGTTAGTGTATTTGCGAAATTTTACTTTAATTCGCGAATATATGTTATTTAATTGGATTTTTTAAATTAACGTGAGCATTGACTTTTTTGTAAGGTGGTGACCTTGCTTCCACACTGTTTCGACTGATGATTGATTCAAGTTGATAGTGATGAACCCATGTTACAGCGGTAGTAACAAATCTTTCCATGAACATTTCAGAATCAGCTTCATAACGGAACAGCAAGTCGGACGATGTCTGAAAACGAACATGTTTCTAATAATAAAAGTACAATAAAGTACAATATGATGGCGACACTTGGTGAAACTGTTGTAATAAGATTTAAAAATAACACTTGACATATTTCACGAGAGTTCAGTCTCTGAATCAACCTCTCGGTCATTTATCAGAGACTGGCTCACTCAACCAGAACCACAGACGCGTTTCGCTCTTATTGGAGCTCTTCAGTGTGGTGTACTGACGTCTCTAGGAGACAGTGAGTAAGGCTGAGCGAGCGGATGATAAATCTTGTGAAACATGACAAGTGTTATTTTTAAATCTTATTAGAACATGTTTCTAATCAACAGTCAGAGGCATAAATTTTTGTCATTCCTAATTCATTGGCCAAAATCAGAATGTTTTGAACCCGTTCATTGGAGATGCTCACAATCTCTGCCATTTCTCGAATCTTGATTTGCCGACCTGCCATGGCCATATAGTGAATCAAATTACTGAGCTTCCAATGCTTGCTTTAAAGTCAGCTACCCACTTTTCCACCTTTGTGCATAAAGAACAAGATAACAGGAACAAGATATTCTTAAAGTATTTGCCATATCTTCAAAAATGTGTACGCTATTAAGCTCTTTTGTGCAAGTATTTAAACACAAGTTAATTCAAAAACCACAATTAAATAATAAATTAGCGGATTAACGTAAAATTTCGAAGACACTAATGAGAATTCACATACACTCACAAAAAATAATTGTGCATCTAGTGCTGCCCTCTCTGTGTTGGACTGAAAACTTTTCAATTCATACTCGTATGCTTAATTTTCTTTGACCTAATAGTTTAGAATTGTTTTGAACGAACTAAAACAGATGAATTTATCAAAATAGAAGGCATTTTCAGAAAGGAAAGCTAAGTTTGAAACAATTTTGTACAAAACAGTATTGGTTATGATAAAAATTGCTAACACAATTAAATCTCTTACTTAATATGTTATTAATCATTAATACAAGGACCAATCATTATGAACCAAGTAAACGATACAAAAATGAAATAAGTCTATACAAACTAAAGTTATCATCTGAATATGTTAAATCTTATCAGGATTGCGTCCACCTTGCAAGAAGACTTTCTTGGTCCACAAAGGTGTTGATTCGGTCCTGGTTTGCCATCAGCCAGCGGCCAAGTGGCTCGGAACAGCTGTCCACATGCCAAACCAGACGCCAGACAAACACAAGGCAAGGTGATTGTGGCCGGGACATCTCCCGACAATCTCAGATAACATGCTTGCTACACCTGCAGCACTGCACAAAGGAAATTCGCCACATCACCAAACATAACATCAACGGGTTTCATAATTTCACTATTTTTACCTTCCGTCAAAAGGAAGGTATTGTTTTTGGTCAAAAAATTCGGTGATGAGTTTTTAATGAATAAACACGTTTTAGGGTCCCTCCAATACGAATTTACTATTTTTAAGATGATGTCTGTATGTGTGTATGTGTGTCCGTGTGTGTGTCTGTGTGTGTGTGTGTGTGTGTGTGTGTCTGTGTGTGTGTCTGTGTGTGTGTCCGTGTGTGTGTGTGTGACAAATTTTTCTCCGACGATAACTTCAAAACTACAATTCTAAAAATTATGATTCTTTCATATTCCTCTTCTCTACAACCATATGAAGAGCTGATTACATTTTGGTTATAATTGGTCAACCGGAAGTACCCTTATTTGAAGTTCTTAACAGTTTTTCTTGAAAAATCGCAGTTAAATATCATTTTCGACATTTTATGTGATTATCAATAGAAAGAATATCTTATTCTCTATACGGTTCGATTATACATTTTCCTTCATATTCAATAGATATAGAGTTATAGAGAGATTAAGAGAGATTAACTTTCGAAAATCAGTCAGCTTGGCAAAAATTATGAAAACAACAGATATATTAAAAAAAATCTAATTGACAGATATCAGTGGCAAGTGCAAAACCAAAGTGGAAAGTATATGATCTGAAAGTGATATAAGTGACAGAGTGTCCCTCGCCAGTGACTTGCATTTGCGGCTTCGCCTCAAGATAGGAACTTATAATGCCAGAAGTACGAGAAAGGCAAAAGAGAAGATGGAAGGACTGTATAGCACAAAATTTAAGAGAGGAAGAACTGTGTCACGAAGGTGCTTTGGACAGGAATGAGTAGAAGAGAAGAGTAAAATTTTATTAAATTTTAGAATCTTTTCAAAGGAACTTTCAGTATGGATATGTAAAAATAGTGTGTTCTTGTTACAATTATACAGGATATATAGAATATTTTTCAAGGAACTTTTGGTATAGGATATGTACAAAATACATCGAATTGACGGAAGGTTTTGTGCTGGCCACAACAGATTTTTTTTTTATAAATACTTCCCACAAATAGGATGACACAGAATAGGCCACATTTTCGAAAGGAAAAACTGTTTTCCCATGTTAAATACTTATAGCCCGCTTATTATGTTAAATCCGGTATAAATTTATAATTAGTGCAGTTCCTATTTCAATTGTTACTTCATACTCGTTGTAACAAATGAAATATCAAATATCTTTCTCGAAATATGTCCTTCAAGATATTCAATATATTTCTCATAAAAAGGCATTTTTTACATACGAATAATCTTGGTAAGAACGAGATTTTATTAAATCCCAGTCTAATACTCATATTTTCGCATAATACGTATGAAAAACGCATTACATCTGGCGTCACCTAAAATATCCTGTGACACGTCGATATTGTTTTAGTAAAATATTTAACAAATAATTTCATTGGAAAATGATGTTGACATCATATTTTATTAATAATAATGAAAATTGATGAAAATTTGATATAAATATATAAATGTTATTTGTTTTTAAAAGTAGGACAGTTCAATTTAAAATATAAAAATATTTAAAAGTTCAGAAACAAATATGAAATATAATATGTATACCGGGTGTAACACGAAAACCAGGCCGTTTTTCCTTGCCCAAGAGTTGCCTATTAATTTTAGACAAAAATAAAATGTTGTAGATAATTAAATTCTGCATCTAAGCCAATAGTCACATAGTCTTTAGTAACCGAGAAAATTGTATTTAAAATTTTATAATATTTACTTCTTTATAATGTTAGCCATTGTATTAAAATAAAATTTCAAACAAATTTTATGACATTTTACCTGTCAGAAATTATAAAATATAGTTTTCATCAAAATAGTACTACTATCTTCTCTTTCCGTGAATAATTCTCCCATTTTCAGTAATGATAATTCAAAGCAGAGCGTTTCTGATAGGTAAAATTACAAACTAATATAATTACATTTATACCTGTTAAAAAAGCTCTGTTTGACTTTTTGAGTTATCATTATTGAAAATGGAGAATTATGCACTGGAAGAGAAGATACAAATCATTGATTAATATTATTTTTATGAAAACTATATTTTATAATTTCTGACAGGCATGCAGAGTTTAATTCTTTACATCTACAACATTTATTTGAAACATTTTTGTCTAAAATTAATAGGTCACTTTTGCGCAAGGAAAACTGATTTCCCATGTTAAATGCCTATGGCCCGGTTTTCGTGTTACATCCGGTATATTACAATATACAGTAAATTTGATGTATTGAGGGAAGTCTAATATTTACTGGATTAAATTATATTTACTGATGGATATTGAATCATGAATGTAAACAGATAACTACTCGTATACCAGGAGCTCTTTTATCCCATTAGGGATAAATTTGGTTATTCTATTATGAACATTAATACACATAATTGTATTAAATGAGGTGCGGGAATTCCACCTGTTACAGGTGCAATTTTTTACGAAGACAGATTTTCGAATAAAAAATCACTATAAAACTGTAATACTTTTCGAATATACAGGTATTATTTTAAAAATAACCAGTGCGTTTTTGGGCGAATTAATTAATAGCAAATCGAAAATTCAATCATTGGTTTTCAAACGGTACAATAAAATTATATTTTTTTAAATAGTAACCTTATTTATTCCTTTAGGTAGAGCTTTTTTTTTCAAATTTCAGAGTATTGCATAGGGTTATGTAACATTTATTTCGCAAAAAAGGTATTAAAAATTAGAAATATTGTTACTATATTGAAATAGAATATGCAATGTAGAGTCTGGTACGAAGCGAGAGAAAAATAGAAGTGTCGTCGTGACTTCATATTGATTTTAAAAATCAAATGTAGTTAAACTAAAGACAACTACGAATTGCTTCAAAATTAAACGAACTTTCATTTAAAATAATAGAAAATTAGAGTGGATGACCCCATTCGGAAATGAATAAAATTCTACTAAATACTCTTACTAACAGGTAGTGGCACCCTGAGGGAGGAGGTAAAAATCTCATGGAGTCAAGTCAGTGCATTACATCTTTAACCGAGGTGTATAGATTTTAAATCTTTAAACTAAAAACTAATCCTAGGTACTAAAGGCCAAAATGTAACATCGGAGACAGCCTAAAACTTCCATCTTCTATAAATCTAATTACCAAATAACATTTTTACGTCAAGGGCGACTTAGTTTATATTTTTTTACATCACGCCTAGAAAGATAACTTTCTTATTCACATATCTGTCCGAAGCCCGACTACAACCAAAGAGAATAAGTATGTCTGAATATGTATTCTCTTTGCTACAACTCAGCAATGTTTACACCCAAACACAAATTACATTTTGACATTACTTCTCTTAATAAATTATTCATATGTAAGTGTATCTCAAATAAAAATACAAATTTCTTTCAAAACTAATTTTATGGTATGATTAAAATTTGGATTTGTTTAAAATATTTCTACTAATATAAAAATGAAATAGGTAAAGTATTTTATAAATATTATAACCGTTAAATATGAAAAGTTTTCCTGGCTATAAAAAAGTGTAAAAATAAATACAATCTTTATTATGAACTTAAGTTCAATAATTCCTTATATATTCGCTATTGAAGTATTTTTATCCTTGATCGCTGGTTGCTACAAAATAAAAGGATCTAGTCAGGTATATAATATATCCAGGTCCTTCACTTCCTTTAGGATAGTACACAGATACTAGTTTCGCTTTTATATCGTGTATAGATTTCTTACCATAGAAAAAAGTAAGTTACATACAAGAAAAAAATAGAATTCGGATTCGACCTGCAATAAATTTGAAAATTATTTTAAATTTCAAATAAAGCGACTCTGTGTTCTCCTTCACACGACAGCTTTGAGAGTCTGTGAGGTGTCGTCTGATAAGGCCTATTCTACAACTTTGTCGCATGTCGGTCGTTGCTTGTCGTAAGTCGTTCGACGTCAGCATAACGCGACATTCCTCGCTACAATAGTCGCAAGAGTTGTAAGGTGTCGTAGCGAACTTACTTTTAAGGGAGGTTATGAATATCTTCCAATTTATTTTAATTTAATTGCAACATGGCTTCAAATAATTAAACTACGACGGCTGATGCAAAAGAGAAGACAAAATCCTACAAGACGTTGGTGGATAAAACCTCATATAACCATGGGTGTTGGGCAAAATTTTAATGCTCACAAAAAATTATTTTCATATTTCAAATCAAGTGATCACGATTACAAGAATGTCTGTACAACAATTTTAAATATTTTTTAGTTTTCTTGCTCATGGAGACAGCATTATTTCCACATCGTAACTCACATTCTATACTAATGTTATATACCTTTTGTATATTAATGGAAATTTATCTCTAAATATCTTTTTGTATATTTTGTATCTTTTATCAAAACTACTATTTTGTTGTACATAAAGCATAATTATTTTTTTACGTTGTTGTCGTCGTGTCGCTTATTGTTCAATGACCAACTTACGATCTGATACGACACCGACAGCCAACATCCGACAACTCGTACATTCAAATTTCAGCTTATTGCGCACGCGTACGACATCCGACATCCACAAACGACTAGCTAGAATAATTATTAAGAATATTCATCATAGTTTTGAAGAATCGTGAGGAGAGTGGAGTGAATCAGATTAGCTTTTATTCTTTCCCTTATTTATATTGTTATTTTCGGGTTTAGCGGGACAAGCGTGATTTTATGTATGTTGTGATCGGAATTAACAAGAGAGCATTTTCTTTACTTTTTGGCAGAAACATATAAAAGTAATTGAATACCCCCCATACGTACCTGATTTGACAATGTGTGTTTTTCATCTGAAGAAATTATTTATGTTACAATAGTGCACTTCGTGATTATTTTGAACGCATCTGTCATTCTAAAAGAAGATTGGTTGGAAGCTTTTGAGAAATGGAAGAAAAGAATGATGTAGTGTATAATGGGTCCATAAACCAATTTCTTTTATATATTTTTAAATGAAAATTCGTTTAATGTTGAAGCAATTCGTGGTACCAAAAAGTCATAATTGTTTTTTGTATGACTGCATGCTGCATTTGATTTTTAAAGACACCAATAGCTATCTTTCTAACACCAGTTTCTGTAGTAGGCTGCGCGAGAAAGGTACCAATAGTGTGACGTCATCTGTGGCCGTGGAAATAAATTCAAATATGTCGCAAAGTAATTATTAAAAAAATATTTTTTTATCTTATTCGTTATTTATTGAGTAGTACTTTAAGGATAAAGTGTACATTTTATTATTTTTTGTTATGGTTTATAGGCCTATTGATGAAGGAAACTATTTTGAACATATTTTAAACAAAATTCTTAAAAGTATGAACCATATGTTTTATTCTTGATAAATCTAGCCTAAGACTTGTATTGATTATTACCGAAATCTGTGAATGAAAGCAAAAAATGGGTAATTAGACGTGATAATATGTACATTATTGTTTTATTTTTATTTTATTTATATAGAAAGCATAGAAAATTATATTTTATGGATTATTAAATTATTGAACGAGCAATTAAATTTGAATTTTTTTAGTAGAAATTCTCTTCTTAAAAAGGAAGTAATTACTTTCCAATCTACTTTTTTCTAATCACAGTATCAAATTAGATTTCGTTCACTAATATTCTACTCTTTTAAACCAGTGTGATAGAATGTTGAGTGATATTCTACGTCTGCGCTGAGGGTTCTTTTGTAAATATTGAATCATTCGCCCTTTGCGGTTTATTCGGTTTGTGTGACCCACCAAGTTTAATTTTGAGGGAATGGTTTCGGTTGTTTACATGAAATATTTTATTTTTATTGGATGGAAAGTAGTCTATTTTTAAACAGTGCACAAAACTTTTTTAGAAAAGAAAATCCAATCAAAGATATTGCATTTAAACGATATATATATGTATGTATGTATGTATGTATGTATAAGGTGGTGATTCGAACATCCGAACATAGGAATTTTACCACATATCAGAATCTTTGCTGTGTGTGTGTTTCAGAATTTGAAAAATTTAAATCTATATGTAGGTACTTGGCTGAACAGAACTAAAATGTATGAAATATGAATTTTCTACGTTAGTAACATGTTGCTTGCAATTATACCAAACTTCTGGACTTATTTTTTCTACTTCTTTTCCAAGTAAACCTATCGCCGAAGAATTAACCTCGATAGTAGTACCTTATGGGTGGTCAAGGAAATGTACTACAATAGTTATTATAATTTGCAAATTTATATTGGTACTTCATTTTTAAAAAATATTCATTATACTGTAACTCGTATACATTTACATTTTGGCATTACCGGGTGCTGTAATGAGCGTTCATTGTTAAAGCAAGCATAACATTTCGGATAACAATTTTACTATGCAAATACCGTCCTTCGGAATTCCAATAAAACTTTTGCTTATACATATAAATAGTTTCAAGCTATTTTCAACATAAGACATATAATGTACACTGGAAAGAAATTATATTTGCATAAAACACAAAAAAAAATCACAGTAGCACGATTAGTATTAATACGGAGGTTTTAAAAGTAATTTGTTCAAATGATTGCTTGACGAGCTATACAAACCCATCTCGCCATCTCTTGGCTTTTGCAGAACAAAATAACCATCAACCACCTGCTTCACAGATTATTAGAATAATGTATCAATATATTTAATTATGACATTCTCTTAACTATTTGACGCTGTGATCTAATGATGGCCATCCATAAGCCGACCTCGATTATCACAAAGATTTATAAATAAATTTTATTACAAATACAGTGCGCCTCGATTAATATCCTTTTACTCCAGTAATCCGGATTTTTCATTAATTCGGCTTAAACCATTTTTAATTTATACGGTTAACGGTGTTTTACTGTATTGAGAATACCATGTTTGATAACACATAATATTTAAAACTAGGGTTACCAAACATCCGGATTTGTCCGGATTTTTAGGCTCTTGTCAGGATTCCGCCCGGACTTTGAAATTGTCCGGACTTCTTAATTATTTCGGAAAGCTAAAAAAAACTATCGAACAAAATGATCAACATTATCTAACGTAAATTATAGTATCAATCAACTGGAAAAATAATCTTTGTCACTTTCTGTGGTATAATGAACTCAAAACTATCATATTAAAAATAATCTTTGTTACTATTCTCTTTGGCAGGTATATATGTACATAACAAATTAAACAAAAATTATGTTTTATTTCTAATTTCTTTGGTAGGTACATAACTCAAACAAAAAACAATCTCTTTGTAACACAAAATCCACTTAAATTACCAAACATTTTTAAAAATTGACAGTTAATTAATTAGATTTTTCATTCTTCCCGTATCCAGCCACTTTATTAAATAGATTATTTTCTTTAATGACTGTTTTATAAAAATCATCTCATGTCATATTTCGTTAATAGTACTAGATGACACTAGATGAAACAGGTGCAATAGTTATACACAAAGAAACTTAAGTATCTGTATGTATATATTGGCAACCTTATCAGAATTTCCGCAGCACACTGTATACAACTATATTTTATCATGTCTTCTTTAATTATTCTATTTAGCTGTACTTAGATTCATTGATTCATATACATGTTAAAAAAAATATAATGCGTTTTTATTAAAAAATCTCTCTATGTTCGAAATAAAACTCTGCTACGCAAACTTGTTATAGAATCGTTAACCTTCACAGATAGATATTTTATCTCATAATAATCGTATTTAAAGAGTTACTTTTGTACTTTATTTGTCTTTGCAAATATATAGTGTACTTAAAATATCTTGTCGGTATTTCAAACGTATTTTCTACTGAAATAACAGCCTATGTTCTCCTAAATATCGTAGGGACAAGTAATAAACAAAATGGCTGGTAGCACAAGCCTTGTTTTAACTAAAACTCTGTTTTAAGATAGGTATGTCAAATTTCATTATTTAATAATAAAAATTAATAGTATTAAATTTATCAAAATATGATTTTAAAGCAGAACATAGTTTGTATTCAAACAAATATTTTTTTTGAAAATAGTCCTTTAAACATAAGGGTGAAATTAAATATTGAAATTTGAATTTGACTTTTCTTAAAACAGTGATTTAATTAAAACAGGGCTTGTGCTACCAGCCAATGGTTTCAAATATCAGTATATAAACACTATAAACAACAAGTATACATCATATATTAATGATATTGTCAAAAGATACAGCCCATAATTCATAAATATCAGATTAAATAAGTTGGTTTATAGAATACGATAATTTATTATAGTATATTACATTTATAAATATAAATAACGTCTAAAAGGATATATTATTATTTATATTTCAATATATCATTTTCTTTTATAGTTCATGATATATTTTATTGCGTCATACGAGTAGGTAAATTGAATCATATACATATTGAGGAAACACATAATATTGTGGATGTAGGTTATATAAAAATACAAGGTATGTAAAACACATATTGTGAAATAAATATTTTATTTATCACTTTCTCATAGCAGTAATACACGTGTAACTCTCATTATAACAAATGATACAGAGATAAACTATTATGAAATAATATTGATTATATTTAAAATAGCTGACCTACACTCTGTAGTTCAAAAGTTGCTGTCAGTGATTTTCGAAAATGTTTTCTGATTTTTAAATTAAATTATAAACAATACACATGTCAAAAATAAAATTAATTACATTTCCATTGTAATAATACACATATAGGTGTGGTATTACAATTACAAAATATAATTGAAATTATATTGCATACATATACACATTTGTAAACATTTATGTATGAATAACTTACTGACATTTTGACAGATACGTTTGGAAGTATAAATTTTGAACTTCCATGTATCTGGATGAGATTTTTATAGAGATTAATAGTATAATAAAACGAAAAATATAAGAAACGTCACTTCAATCATGAGAGCGATAATAAAACCGAAACTGACACAAAATTCCATTACTGCTGACATAGTTGACGTCTCAATAATATCTGCTAAAAAACTTCATGTCCGATTGCTTTTCTTGCTGGGAGCAAAGCCAAACAGCAGCTACCATCATCTATTTCTTGATGAAAATCGACACACAAGGCTCGTTCACACGGATTTATCAATAACATCAAAAGAAGATATGAGGTGGTTCTATAAAATATTGACATTAGGTGTGCAAACGGACGAATACTGGTAGTTCAATAAGCGAAACAGGGATATACTCGTAGATTTAATAATTCCACAAATATAAATTAAAAAAAAACTTCAACAAACTGTATGATATTTATTTAGAAAGGCTGTTATTTATTGGGTTAGTATTACACCAATTAAAACAATAATAAATGCCTGTACTTAAGGTAAATATTTATGGGTAATAAATATTAATATCTAAAAATATAAGCTGCAAGTAAAAAATAAACATTTTCTACTTTTATAATATACAGTGTACTTTTTGCACGATCGGTTTTTTTAAAGGGATAATTGCCATCTATTGATTCTGTGCCGAACATTATAAAAATAAATAACGATTATATAATATGTTATCATAATAAATAATCTGTTATGGCCAGCACAATACCTTCCATCATTTCAATATATTTTATATAAATTCCATACACAGAGTTTCTTGTATTTCCAATAATATTATTTTACGGACTATGTAAATTGTACTTGTCACTGACATCCATTTGATATCTGTCAATTAGTAATATTGAATAATTGAAATTGTTTCCATGGTGATGCAGCAAGGTGTCCAAGATTTATGAAAATTAATGGATAATCAGCCTTATTCTTGTGAGCCTTGTTAAGCGAAGAACAATTGTTATATGTAACAATATTGTTAATATTACAATACAATGATGAATTTGTATTCACGTAATCATTGATGTTTATTAGCAATTGTCTGCTGAGCAATATTGTTACGCTTGATATTAATATTGTTATTTTGGCAATCTCCTAATTCTTGTGACCTCTTTTACCTTGTTATTACTTATTTTGAATAAATATGGAAAATATAAATTTTGTTTTACTTTTGGAAGCAATTGAGAACGAAGAACAGAATTAAAATAATAATCAATATTTTTCTTGTAATTTAAATATTGGAACTTAAAAATTTCAGATACAATTTAAGGTTAGAACTACAACAACTTCGTGATTCAAGTAATCCGTTAACGAAGTAACGCTATTTTGATTTTTTTTTTTTTTTAATTTAATTTTATTTTATGAATAGACAACAATAGGTTTCATATTTTTGTAGATGAAACCGAGTGCATACTCAACGCCCGAATATTCAAAACTAGAATATTAAAAATCATAATATTCAAAAGCAGAATATGCACACCCAAATATTCAAACATAGAATCGCGCATTGCCCGAAAGCGTCTCAGCAGAACAATCGCTAACCAACGTAAACATAATCTAACGTCCTGCCCAGATACTCGGTTTATGAATCATTCGGGCAAAACGCTTTCTGGCGATGCAGTATTCGGTTCTTGAATATTCGGAATTTAAATGATTCTGTGCATATTCTGGTGTTAAATATTCTGATTTTGAATATTCGGATGTTAAAGGCTTTCTCAATGAAACCTATAATATTTCAAATAAGTTGCATTTATAATTTATTTTATTTTTATTTCTTTTATTTTTAATATTAAAGTTCACATTGAAGTAGCGCTATTTCAAGATGTTAGAATACGGGCCATAACCACTAGATTAAACGTCAAATGATTAATATATTCAGTCAACTGCTTAATGTCCCTAGATTTCATCAAAAATTTCCCTAAATTCATTTCCAAGTTATAACAATTGTTATGATACTGAAATTGTTGAACGTCAATAACAAGGGTGCCACCTGAATACAAAATCAAAGCAATATTGCTAACAGCCTTGTTAGGAAAATTGTTATTTTAGCCATCTTGCTATAATTACAAGAATCACAAGAATAAGCCTGAATATCTGATGGAATTTCCAATTTGAATTTGTTATATCTCCGGAACCAGATGGGCTTGTAAGTTTTTCTTGAACTATTTTTTTCCCAGACCTTAATTTATATTCACCTAGTTTTTGTCAAAAGTTTCTGGGTTATCACAATTCTAGAGGTAATTATGTCGATGATTTCTTGAGCTTCCATGTTAAATCTTCCAACTTAGTAGGTCATTAACTCCGATCGGAACTGGGCAAGTTCGCTAAAATTTTAGATTTACATTGAGCAATACTTAATCTAGATGTACTTTATTCTCCAACTACCTTAAATGTTTACCGATACGATCAAAGCTTGTTTAAAAATGACATTTTTTTTAGGGCCCAATTCTCAATTTTCACTGAAGTGATATTCAGTGATTTTTTTCACTTTATCAGAAGTAATATCACAAGACCTCCTGATTTTATCGATAAATTTTTATTTTGCACGAATTCTTTTTGCTTAGCAACAAACACGAAAGCAAACTGCGTGGTAAATCCTGGCTCCGAAGGAGGAGGGGTTTTACCTAATGTCACTTTGCTTGAGTGATTTTGCATAAAAGCAAAAAAAAAATGAGTGCTTAAAAATAAAAGTTTATCTGAGAAGTTTGAGAGGTCGTGTGGTATTTGGTGAGATAAATTCCAAAGACAACGCAAAATGAAACTTGTCACATTATTTGTCACACTGACATTTACAAACAATAACAACTGTTTATTTACTTATAAATATATAAATAAATATTTACTTGGTAGCGGAAAATTATCGGGGTAACGAGGTTTTATCATATATAAGTGGTAAATTTTTGCTGGAAAAATTTTCAGATTGTTACTCGAGCCTTTTGCTAATTTATCTCGTGACATTGATCAAAAATCACTCCCTTGACAGCTCGTGATTTTTTTGTCAATGTCACTTAATAAATTGCTAGGCAACCGGCTCTCGTAACAATCTGAAAATTTTGCCAGGATAATATTTAACCACGAATGGTATTCGGATGACTATTTCAAAAATAAAATTAAGCGGACAGCGTACAAAAACAAATTTATTACTACAACAAAACTAATTATTACAAACATATTTCAGCACTGCAATTCAGAAGATCTATTGTTTGCTTTACCGATTTAAAAATTATATCTTCGAATTGATTAATTCTGCGTCCATATTCGTTAAAATATTTTTCTTGAATTATTTTTGCCGTAGTGTTCCACATTGTTTTCACACATGTTTCTTTATAATCCTCATCATCCTTTTCTTCATGTTAAATCCCCAGTCTTGAAGATTATTAGCAATTTGCTGCTCTGGCGTATCAAGTAACAATTTATAGTTTTTTTTCTTGACAAAAATCTTTAAATTGAGTCCATATCGACGACCGGATTTTTGTATTTTGAGGTGTTGTATTTAATATTGCTTTTTCAATGTTCTGAACAGATTCCTGCCCGAATCGACTCATTTTTAATAAAAACTGCTCTGAAAACACTCGAAATGAAAATATATGCACTTTGACAGGTATATAAACAATATTTCCTAGGCACTCTTAAAACGCTTAAAACGTCAAAAAATTTTCACTTATCAAAACTCACTTGTAAAAATACAGCATCTTATTGGCTTAAAGGGTGCGAAAATTTTTTTTGTGAGATTGTTTTGTCAAAATGAAACTTGGTAGAATCCTGAATTTGGATTGGTTTATAAATGTATGAGTGAAATAGTCAGTATAATACTGTTCCCTTTGGTTGAATTTTCAAGTGTTTTGCATCATGATTGGTTAAAAACTAGTCGTTGGAATTTATCACTTGAAGTTATTCTGAATTGCAAAGTGATCTGATATAAATGACTGAAGAAGTGTGATATTGTATGTATTTACCATATGTTAACAATATTGCTTGCGCATAATAGGAAATTACAAATTTGGTGCATGTGTTTGCTGACATTTAACAAATAATATCATGACATTGACAAGTGATATGATATAAATTTATCATTTCATACCATATCACAATGGTGAAAATTGAAAATTGGGCCCTTAGTCAAAATGAATTTCAAATTTTTTTTTTTAATTTTGTGCGTCAATCGAACAAAAAGAATAATAAGCATTGCATTGCTGTCATCGGATGTATTCGTTTTTATTTCATCCTCAACCGGTAGAAAGCACTTACTGCCCTTAATACTTATAGGTAGGTACATAACTACTAAGTTTTTACCTCTCGCTAAGAGAGGTGAATTCATGCTAAAAATCCCATATCCAGATTTTATTAAATAAGCACGATTTAAGGTCCCTAGAATCCGATTATAACATTTTTAAAATGATGTCTGTGTGTGTGTGTGTGTGTGTGTGTGGATGTGTGTATGTGTGTATGTCTGGGTGTTGTAGACACGATTCCTCAAAAACTATAAGACTTAAAAAATATTTAACTGCAGTTTCCTCAATCTGACATTCCTGGGAAGAACTGAAAAGGTTTTGATAATAATTGAACAACCGGAAGTAGTAGTTTCTTAGAAAAATTCTTCTAAATACAATTTTTTGGGAGTTTTTTTTATTAAATATTGAAGAACATAAAATTCTCCATCTAATACACTTAAAATTTTTATTATATCTTATTATATCTTTATAGAGTAAACTAATCGCAGAAGCCAAGGCACTAAGGAAACCAGTTGACAAATTCCAATGTTTATAACATGACACATGTCATTGTCAAATATCAACAGTTTTAGTGACATTCTGATAGCTTTTTCTGGGAAGTATATTTAACTTTTCTTATTGTTTTATTAATTAAATATTTGAAATTATAGGTAAAATTGTGGTAAAATGCATATATCCATCAGAAATACCGCCAATCTGGTTAATGAATTGGAAGAATCTGTGACATTTAGAAACTTCCTCATACAATGAAAAATAGATATAATTAAAATTATATGTGTGCAGAAGACATGTTAAATACAATAAAAAACATTATTTGGGTAATGTTCAGTAATTTTTTGTTAATAAAACGACGGTTCGATAGCGAAGTGCAATACAATACTTATATAACCTAATATGGAAATAACGAGAAGTCTTGTGCTGGCCACAACAGATTTTTTTTATAGGTACCTACTTACCTACTTACCTAATTATTGAAAAATAGGGACAAATTCTGGATTCTCCTTTCGGTTTATTATCATTTGGCCATTACTTCTTTCTGTGAGGAAATATTTTGGCCTTTACTCAATGTAATATTTAATTTTGGTTATTTCGAACAATTCTTTGAGATTAGCCAATTCCAAAAGAACAGTTAGGTATTATCCCTCTTGTGACTGGGTGGTTTCAAAATAACACGAGCGAACGGGTGAGGCCTGTCATGCCCATACTCGGAACACGTATAAAAAATCTGTGTAATTTTTTAATGCTGGCTTTATGCAGCATGTAAATTATGAAATTAAATTAAACCACTAAATTAAGAAACTAAACTACAATAACGTCGTTTATGCAGTAAATTAAAATTTAGAATTTTGTGTTTGACATTTCGTATAATCTAACTTTTATAGGTGAAACTGCGATACATTACATTTATATAGGATAAAAAAATAAAGGAAATCAATTTGTAGAATAAGTCCAATTAGTATTTCGTCGTTCTTTTCTGCAGAAACTTTGTTATCATTGTACATTCTCATAGGTTAGATGCGAAAATGACAGATTTTCGCATCTAACCTAATCATAAGTGCGCGAATGGCGCAGGCGCAAAGCTAAGAAATTATAAAATTAAACTAAAAGTTAAAAATAGCCAACTTCTTAATTTAGTTTCATTATTTTAATTCTTCAGTTCATTTGCATAAACGTTGTCATTGGTAACAATGGTTTCTACTTGTTTAGTTTAGTTTTACAATTTATTTGTTAGATTAATAAGGGAAAACATGTCATTTTTAATACTTTAATTTAAAAACGTAATTCACAAAATTCTAAACAATAAAAAATCAGAAGAATGTTATTTATATGCAGCAAATGAACTATTCTACTAAAAAAAAAGGAAAAAGAAATATTTAAAATAGTTTGGACACAAAACAAGGGGCGATGCACTACTTTTACAATATTTACAGTAGCCCCGTTTATTTGAAGAAGGATCCTGTTGGTCTTCGGAGGACGAAATCCAGGGAAAACTTCCAAACTTTGTAGTAGGAAATTAAAGAAATACAATATGAACTATTATAAACAAATTCCACTAAAATTGCACAAAACTGCTAAAAAGTAAATGAAAATGCGAATTTGATTTTTATTTATAAATGTCACATGAGCGAACGTATCGGGCATATCAGGACATTTTATTTAATTTTTTCACAAAAACTCTAACATACATTTCTGAGAATTTTTATCAAAATTCGGGTTTTGATATTTGTGACCGGTACATAGAAGCTCACGGGTCCATATTTTTTCTTAAAACAATTGCAGCAATATTTATGTATTGCGTGAACCCACAGGCCTCGCTCGGTCCGCTGGAGGGTTAAATAAAAAACTACCTTGTATGAAAAGTTTAATATACACTTTAAACCATAAAAAACAAGAGCCTGAAATTTCGTAACCTACACACATAAATTATTACTGAAGTAAGAATTCTTGCTCTACATTTTACATGTTAGAAAAGTTTTTCAAAATAAACAATAAATTGCAGGTTTCTTACATAGAATATAAGATGACATCTTGACTATTAAAATTCAAATAAAATTCTAAGTGAAATATACTTCAAGATTCAAGTAGAAGAAAAAGAAAATATAAAAAGATATGCACAATAAGAAGGAGAATAAGGAGAAATAAAGTGCAACACTTTACTGATATACTTCTAGATGTTACCACGTAATATTCAAGTATTAAATTTGTTCTTTACTTGCATTACAAATATACAACAACGGACAACTAGACGATGGTGGGCGATGGTTAAGTGGGCAGCAATCATCTGGGCAACTTAATTTTAAAAAATTTGCACGTTTAAAATGTTACAATTTGGTGGGACAGGAAAAATAGTTAAAAATGACGCTCTGATTTTTCCAAACTTATCATTACCGATGTCTACATGTATTGTAGATCCTGGCACATCCAGTAATGGGTCATATGCCGTGATGATATATTATTTTTTTTTTTTACTTTAACATAATCTAACTTAATGTTGACCGTGTCCAAAAAATGTAGTACATATAAGTAAAATTATGTTCTTTACACCAATACCTTTAGATATTACATGTATAATAATATGAAAGATATTAAGCCCAAAAAAAATCAAATATTAACATTGTTCTACACTTCAAAAATACTTAATCCTTAAATTATCATCCTACTTTCATCATTTTAATATTATAATCTTGGTATACGATTACCATAATCTTGTAAGATGCCGCTGATCTTTCAGTTTTTCAGCGTTTGATAAACGAGCATCGGCATTGGTAGCCTGGTTGTCAGGTGTCTAGGAATAACGGAAATAAAGAAGCTCGCGTTCACGAGATTACCGCGGTATACGGTGTGGAGGTTTTATTGCTCACACCTTCGCTGTCTCGGAGAGATTTGTCAAGAAACACCGACGAGTAAAGATATCCTCATGGAACAAGAGCTTGTTGGTATTTAAAGCCTCAAGTTTGAAAATGGTGTGAACTGCTTTAAATTGTTTATAAAACCAAGAATCTTAATAGTGCAGTAGAGAATAACAAAAGTGGTAATAGGTAGTTGAATTTTTAAAGAATTTATTGATTTAATTAATGACCCGTAGAATCCGATCTAATTTGGAACTTCAGTCTGTTTTAATAACTGTTTCACAAATCTGCACAACATTAAAAGCGAAAAATAATGGTAACATTAATGACACTATAAATTTTAATGATCAATACTACGATTAATTATTCCATTAAAAGTACGTAGGTACCTCAAAAATTATAATCATTCTTTGCAAAATGCAAAGAGCAGACATTTAATTTTTCAAGTTCGAGTTTTTTACATTGTAAAATTATTTGTAGTTTTATTTCAGCGATCCGTAGGTCTAGAAAGTTTTAATTGTTATTAGTTAAGCCATAGTAATTTTATTAATATTTTATGATGTACTTACATGTTAATCTCATTTTGTTCTCAAAAAGTATGGAGTTTACTAAATGCAGGTGAATAGATCTATTTCATCACTTATCCAATTATCCAAATATTTAAATATTGTAACATATGCGACAAAGACGGTGGCCTGCAGAGAACAAAGTCAACGACAAACAATTATTATCAAAGAACTACAATAAATATCTTCGTATTAAGCTTATATAAATTTTGTGTAAAACGTTAAAACACTGTGGGATAGTTTGTGTATTTAAACTACAGTGTGTTTAAATTACGAGTAAATTTTGCGAGTGCCATTTATGTATTGACCAATCTGTATTATTTATTGAAATAAATTATAGCCCTATATAAAACATATTGACCGTATTCTCGTTACAATATTTAAAATAATTGTTGTGGTGAATAATTGGAAATATGCATGGATAATAAGTAATTTAATAAAATAATTAATATAAAACTGTCCATTATAGTTACAGTTTTGATTACCACTGGTAGCGTGTCATTTTCATACAAACGCATGTGATATCTCTCTTGTGTGGCGTCATAAACATAAATTCAAACAAGTGTTATTTGATTTAATTTTGTTGTTTCATTATTTTCTGTATTCATTTACTTAAAATGAATTTCTAATTTCAAAAAGGCGTTAGCAGAAGGCCTGAAAGTAGTAAAATTTTGATTAAAATAGATGTGTGACGTAGATGCTAAGAGCATTAGATATTCTTATATTTTTAAAACTACGAGTAATAACTTTATAAATTGTTCCTATGACCCATATTTTATGACCGTATTCATAATCGTCCGTAATAGAATATTTTTTTTATTCATAAACATTTGTTATCCATAATAACTGTTAAATCTATTGTAATATATAACGACACGAATTTCAGCTCTAATTCGTATTATGGCTCGTTAAAAATAATATTTTCAGTTGTTTATATTCTTTGCATGTAAATCGTGTGAGCATGTAATTTTGACATTTTAATTTATTATAATTGTCGTTACATTTATTTATATCTAATATTATATAGGGATATTATTTTACTGTTTCATATTTCCTGCATCAGTTTTCACATTGTCTATTATATTAACAGTTTCTTTTAAATTTAGTAGAATTCCAATTTCTGCATTGCAGATTTTTTCTCTTTGTAATTTTCTTCTTCGGATTCGTCTTACAACCGCAAAATGCACACATGGCTAGTACAAACGTAAACATCTGTCAAATTTGATATTTGTAATTTTTTCACAAACTACTATTTGGTCTAAAAAATTTAGTTGTATGTCCTGAAATTAGTATTTAATGTCAAATCAAATATCAGTAGAATTCCAATTTCTGTATCACAATTTTTTTTTCCTTTGTAATTTTCTTCTCTGAATTCATCTTTACAATCGCAAAATGCACACATGGCTAGAACAAACGTAAACATCTGTCAAATTTTATATTTTAATTTTTTTTTATACACTGCTGTTTGACTTAAAAAAGTTATTTGTATGACGTGAGATTAGTATTTAATGTCAAATATCACTAGGAATTATTGTAATCTATCGTTACAAAACGAAGCGTTATATTTATTTTTAATTTTTATGAATAATTTGTTATATTTAACGATCGTAAAATTATTACGGATCATTTTGTAACGAAGCGTTGTATTAAGAGGATCTCTATTACTCGCGAACTCTACCTTTTGAGAACATAATGTATATCCTCGTAAATCATCACTTTTATAATCTCTATCAGCCCGATTCACAAAAAGGTTTAAGCTAATCCTCATTTTTGGATTAGCGAATTCTACTCTCATTTTGACAGTTTATAACTTAAAATATAGTCTAATCTATTCCTAGTATCTACCTTTATTGATAATATCATGAAAATTAAATTTTAAATACCAGAATAGAATAGAATTCACTAATCCAAAAATGATTATTAGCTTAAACTTTTTGCGAATCGGGCTGTATAATTTTAACTGTAAGTTAAATAAACAAATTGAATCTAATTATTGGCACCAATGATCAATTTGTCATTTGACATTTCATTTCGCTTCAATTTTGTTTATTTAACTAGCAATTAAAATTTTAACCAGCGATTTTAAAATTGGCTTTAAGACTTTCTAGATCGCTTGCAACTTCGAAGAAATTTCTTTAAAAAATAAAAAATTTAAACAGTGGAGGATTCATGTAGACAGTTATTGTTTGAAATAAGAATGTTGACATTAACAGTTTTATGATTATTGAGAGAATATCTTTCTTATCTGCTTTGTGTTTTTCTGTAACAATTCTCGTTTTTCTTTCCTTGTAATTTACGCTAACTACTTCACGTTGACATTTCCTCTATTCTTACAATTTTCACACATTACTAAGGTCGCTAGTCTTTCTATTCCCACACTCTGTAAAATCTCATTCACGCGTTAAGTGCAAGGAGCTTTGTAGGCGGTAGACTGCATTTTGTTGCATGCAAATGCACACTGCACCTGCACTAAAAAAACTGCAGTAGAAAGTTCGAAGATGAGCCTGATACTGGGAACGCGTTTGGCATAGATAAATAGACAGTCACTATGATTTAATTAGGATAATCGAGATAGATGATAGAGTACGGTGAAATTGATACAAATTGTACCTGTATATCAGCTGTACCTAAAACAATGCTTAGTAGTCAATCAGGGTTGGCATGATTTAAATCCTTTGATTTAAATCACGATTTAAATCAACTGATTTATTTAATAAAAATCGTTGATTTTTTTCAAAGATTAAAAAAAATTCAAGTAATAATAAAAATGTATTTATTTGCTACAAAAGTATAAATAACAACAATATTATAGGCTGTATTCGAATTCTAACAGATTACTGATTACATGTTTTGACCTGTTTTGTTTGGGTAGGTATGGTTTAAGACGCGCGCGTATGGACGCCTTATACATATACTACGAATATACAAAAATTCAAATGCATCCTTTGGGGCTTATTACAGATTTCGTTTTCGTTTATGAAATAAAAAATTTATATTGCTTTTAAAACAATTAAAAAAGTGCAATAACACCAACAGATCTTTAAAAATTAAAAAAAAAATCATGATTTTTGCCAACCCTAGTCAATAGTAATGGATACGTATTTGTGGACAGAAATAAATAAATCCCCGTTCAAACTTTACTTGATGTCCTCGTTAAAAAATTTTCTTACTCGTTGTGATACACGTTTTTTTTTTTGCATTTTTCAAAAATTTTTAATTTTACAAATTTGATGTGATTGGTGGCGTTCCAGCTTAAATTAATTTTAAAATGTGACCTGATTTATTTATTTATTTATTTAATTTCACCTAAACATCTCCAATGGGTCGTAGGGGATCCACATGTTAATTTACATAACTGACTATTTCTGTTCTATTCTATTTAACTCGAAACTTAACTCGTTTTCGAGTCCGAGTCGAACATGTCTTATTTTCAGTTTCAAGGCGAGTTGTACTTTCTTGTCGAGTCGATTTTTTTAAAAACGTTCGAATCCATCCCTAAATATTTTGTCGTACACTTACATTTTTGTCGTAAAACTATATATTTTTTGTAATTTAAAATTTTTGTTGTGCATTATATTTTCTTTATGAAGGCTAATTTTGTTGGTGAATTATACAAATATTCCCAGGCTGAAAAATAGCACCCCAGAAAATAATAATAATAATAATAATAATAATAATAAAAAAAAACAATTCGGACTTATGTAATAAATTAACTGCAAGTTAGTTATATGTATTTTGCTTTAATTATTGGAGAGGGTTGTAAAGATATTCACGAGTAATGTTTAATGTAGCAAAATATTGTTTACTTGATATATGTAGAAATATTTGTAATTTGTTTACAGTGTATCTATAAAGGAAGCTATTGTTGAATGTACAAGTATAACTGTGCTAATTTATGGTTATTTTAATACAGTGTAAAAATATACTATATTTTAAACTTCCGCGTACTATAAGTAAAACGTAAGGTGACAAGCTGACAAATCATGGCGACGCTTTTAACTATTTTCACATTCACAAATCAGTCAGCACTTACCTGATTTTGTATCAGAGTGTGAAGCCCGGTAAAATATATCAAAGAGCAATAATATGAAGTCTGTATTTAATGAAAGACAAGTATGAATAGGCACAGATGTAGAAAAGTGAACGAACACCGGAAGTGAGGTCAAAAAATTTATGCCTTTTTAGTTGAAAAAGTATATATTTTTTTGATTCGAGTGTTATAAAGTTATTGATGTAATTAAACAATAAGTATGTATATAAAAAAGAAGTGCCATTGTGCAGAAAACCAGTACTATTTTTAACAGTAAATGAATTGTTTATCACACAATGTTGCATTTGCAGTATTACATGAAATTCAAATTTAAAAAGGAAGCTTGGTTTTAATGGTAATTAAAAATTTTTCACAGGGATTAAAGACTCTACCTGTCCGTCTGTGAAACAAAAATAATTTTTATTCCGTATTCCATGCTTAAGAGCTATAACAAAAATAACACAAAAATAATATTTTATAAATATAAAATTAACTAACTTAATTTAATGTTTTGAAATAGGAGTAACAAGAACGAATATAAAAAAACTAAACGAACTAAAAAAATATATATTATTCTATTTGATAGTCTGATTTTATTAAACCTTGAAGGTACCTAATAGAAATACTGGTAATATTTTGCATAAAACAATACATTTTATACTTCCTTATTATTTCGTGTTTGTGTCAATGCAACCTTGATTAAATATTCTATGAAATATAAGGAAATCGTTGCAGCAACGAGAAAGAGTTCCCCGTATTTTCCAAGATGAGATTGTTTTGGTTTTACGAGTTGCTTGAGATTTTATGATTATTATAGAGAATTTTCAATTTTGTAGTTGCTGTTGCTTTTGTCATTTCATTGTAGGTTTTTGCTTTTCTCTTGGTGCTGACATATGAAAGAACAAATTGAATTTTATTTGTGATTTAATACGTTTCTCAACTCTGTAGTGTTATAGTCCTTAGCTGGAGTTTTTCTTCTTACACTCTCATTGTTGAAGAAAATAAGAAAAAGCAGGGTAACTTTCGAAAGAAATATGGTGCACATAAAGAGGTATCGTATTACCATAAGATAAGAATTCCACGTATTACTAGAAAAATAAGATTTTTTGGAAACTTTTGAAATTCTAAATGTATTATCATCAATGTATCTGGGAAATATGAGGAGTAAAATTTGACCAAAAGTAAAGTCAGTGCCGGCGCGACGCGGTACCAGAGAGGGACATATTATCCTTGGCGCCAAAATCGTCTGACATTTACTTATTTTCTATTTTCATATAATTTCAATTGGAAACGAATATTTAATCGTCAGGAACAAATTAATTTTTCATTTTGACTTAACCTGCTTTGGCAAATTATTCACATACGAGTATAAATTTCTTTGTGTGATATGTCAAAAGTCAAAAACAATGTGGTAATGTAAACAAAAATTTTCTATTTGTTAAATAAATATATCATCAGAGCATATTACCCATTGCTGGGTATGCCATTCTGTTATGTATACAGATTACGGTAATGATGATATATTTGTACCGTGCGGGCTTTTACCAGGTGTCACCTCACGGGCACTCATTGTTGGCGTGGGGAGTGCACAACAGGGGTCACTTTTGTCCCATTTCAAATTCGTAATATTTCTTTTTAGCGTCGGTCGGGATCGAAACAGGTTCCCTAGATACGCGACTAGACAATCTGGTACGCGGCCACGAAATTCCATATTTATTATTCCCAAAAAAATATATTTTTATGTAACTTGTTTCCAAGTAAGTAAAGAAGATGTAAAATCATATGAAAGTGACATCACCTTACATGTATGCTATAAGAGACAACATATTTACTTATATCACTTCCATGTACGAGTACATTATGTATTTTATATAAATTCCATGTGCAAGGTTTGGTGCAAAAAGTATAGATATATTTCTAGTAAAGTTACTTCACGGACATAGATGTACTATGTAAATTGCACTTAACACTGACATCTGTCAATTAGTAATATTAACATCTTAACTGTTTCCATGGAGTGGTATTAGCATAGGTTCTGAAGGAAACAGACCAGAAGTTACCGGACCTCATTAGGAACTTTGGGTTAGTTTTATTTTTGTATGCATCGATATGACAACTTAATTCTAATGTTGGAATTATAAATTATAAAATTAAAATAAGCCAATAAATTAAGAACCTAAATTAAAATGACGTCCTTTTATGTAGTAAATTAAAATTGAATTTTGTGTTTGACATTTCGTAAAACCTAACTTTTACAGGTGAAATTGAAATATTTATGTAAAATAATGGATAAAAAATATAGGTATACAATTTATTGAACAAGTCCATTTAGTATTTCGTCGTAATTCTCTATAGAAATTACATTTTTGTAGGTTTGGTTTTAACATCTATGATTAGCGCACGATTGCCGCAGGGGCATAGCTAATGATGATCAAATCAAACTAGAAGTTGAAAATAGTCAACTTCTTAATTTATTCATTAGTTTTATGCCGGGTTTATGCAGCATGTAAATTATGAAATTAAATTAAGCCACTAAATTAAGAAACTAAACTAAAATAACGTTGTTTATGCAGTAAATTAAAATTCAGAATTTTATATTTGACAAAAATCTAACTTTTTGTAGGTGAAATTACGATACATTATATTTGTATTGGATAAAAAAAATAAAGGTAAACAATTTGTTGAATAAGTCCAATTAGTATTTCGTCGCTCTTTTCTAGAGAAACTTTGTTACCATCGTACATTTTCATAGGTTAGGTGCGAAAATCTGTCATAAGTGCGCGAATAGCACAAGCGCAAAACTAAGAAATTATAAAATTAAACTAAAAGTTGAAAATAGCCAACTTCTTAATTTAGTTTCATTATTTTAATTCTTCAGTTCAGTTGCATAAATGTTGTCATTGATAACAATGGTTTCTACTTGTTTAGTTTAGTGTTACAGTTTAATTTTTTAATTTAGTTGCCTGCAAAAACCCAGCATTATTCTAAAGTTTAGTTGTATGAATGTTCTCATTGATATCAATTTAACTTGTTTAGTTTAGTTTTACAATTTAAATTCTTGATTTACTTAATTGTTTGCATAAACCCAGCATTGTATTAATGTTTCCCTATTATAACTGATGTTATTTTTTACATAACTTAAAATCCACTGAAATAAAATCATATAACAAATGAATCTGTATTGTAGACAACTTGCAACTACTTCATTCATGTAAAATTGTTCAATATATTATTATCCAATCATTTAAATGTTATATTTTTTGTTTAAATCTGACTTCTAAATTTCGTCGTATTATAAAAACTGGGTATGCGGTGTAATTTTAAGATTAGCCCATCGATAGATTTAAACCAAGGTACCTCATATCCGATAAAAATACACAGATTGCACTGACAAAAAGAAAACGGTACTTAATTGATATTGAAGGAAGTTTTAACATGGAAAAAGTAAGATATTCTAAATAATATCATTAGATTTTTTACCAATATTTTAAATAGAAGTTTAATAATCGTTATCTTCGTATTATTATATTGATGACATCTTAATATTGCATTTATTTCTATTAACGTAAAATGAAATCTTATTCCGGATGAAATAAAACCAGGAATATATCTTTATAATCCTCTTAACCCACGGAAATTCCCAAAAGTGTGCGAAAGACAAGTTAGGATAAGAAGACGCTCATGTTCGAATATTCGTGAAAGTGCTGAAACATGTTCCTCCTGAAGAAATAACTACAGGCCGAAATTCCTATACTCTTTTCTATTTAATCAGATGAATTCTCTTTTATCCTTGGAGAAATAATAAAACCAAAACAAAATTACTTCTTCATAATGGCGTGTGTGTGCGATAGTCTGTTGTTCATTTTTCATTTGTTCCTTTGTACCTTTGTTGTTCTTCTAATGTTTTGTTTTAGAGACAACGAACAATTTGTTTTTTGATTTGATTTGTCTACTTTCTGATTCTAATGGAAATAGATAACAAATTGTTATTTCAACTATAACGTTTGATGATTGCTTTGATATTTTCCGTTATATACATAGATATGCATAAGTTACAAAGATAATATTTACTAGATTAATATAAAGATAATTCTTTTATTAAAATAGTGCATTTCAATTTTGAACTAAACTGACAATATCAGAAATGCTTATAAAATCTTTTTACCTCCCGTTACCCTTGGAAAGGGAGGTATAGGGATCGTGCTAAAAATCACATATCGAGATTTTAGTATAGAGTGTTTCAAGATATTTGCAAATTTACCTGCCTTCTTAATGAGGGGGTATACCGCATAGCAGCAGGATATTTATGTTACTATACGTCAGGGGAGGATTATCAAAATTTATGAAAATGATGTAGCGGTATATACTTTCTCTTTATAGAAAACTAAAAAGTATTTTTTTTTGTATTCTTTCTTCCACATAATTTATAAATAAAACTTTGCTAAGATAATTATATTAAAAGGGTAATCATTTGAATTTGTATCTAGATAAAAAGCAGTTTTAAACACATTTTTAAGAATCTTGTTTAAAACAAACATAATAAGACTTACTGTTTAAAACATGTTTTGAACATAATTATTTTACACTTTATGCCAGCCCTGATTGTAAATAATTTTATAATACATGTAAATGATAGCGATGTAGTACTGATAGTGATACAAGTAATGATGGTAATAGTGACGAAAGCATACTTGTGGATTAATAATTTGTGTATATATGTAATGTTTATATTTTTACCTCCCGCTACCCTTGGTAAGGGAGGTATAGGGATCGTGCTAAAAATTACATATCGAGATTTTAGTAAATGACCACGTTTTAAGGTCCCTAGAATCCAATTTTAACATTTTCACGATGATGTCTGTATCTGTGTATGTGTGTGTGTGTGTGTATGTGTAGGGATTTTGTCTTCACTCTAACTCAGATACTATCATTCAGAAAATTCTGAAACCTTGTATTTCCATCCCATTCTAATATGAAAAGAAGCCATTAGATTTTGGTGTAAATCGGATAACCGGAAATGGCACTTTACCTGAAGCTCATAATGGGTTTTCTTCAAAAAATACCATTAAATACCATTTTTTCGCATTTTATGTCTTATGAAAATGATGGATTATTGAATGTTCTACTGGAATACATTAATACTTTTTCTATATATTTTACAGATAAATTTAAAAATAATTTTTCTTATTAGTCGCACAGCCTAAGATAAACACAATAATTCCTTTGTTACACAGTTCATATTTCAAATGAATGTAACTGACAGTAAATGTCACTGCCAAAAAAATAATCATTTCAAATTAATAATAGTGACATCTATATATATAAAAAAATAAGGTTTTTCTTTGGGGCCTTAGTTATGGACTTCTACCGAACAGATTTTAATGATTCTTTAAATGAAAGCTATTAGCATGTAGATGTGCACAAAAATCTAAAATGTTACAGTTTTGATTCCGTCTATTTTTTATAAGGCCTTAAAATTTTTTTATTAACTACCGCTGTCAACCGATAGATGGCAGCACTGAGCAACATGAAGAAGAAGAAGAGAATGATTTAGAATACATGCAATTTATGAAAACTGCTACAAAATAATATTTTGCATTATTTAGGGCTGGTTTATCAATGCAAAGTTAAATAATTTAACAGGTAAATATCTTAAATCATGCAAAGCTTTTATAATACAAAAGTCAAAAGTTGACCTTAAATGACAGATAAATATGTCAACTTACAATGAAAATATGAGAAGGATTTTTTTCCCTCAAAAATTAATAAATATAATAGTTAATTCATTAATTTAAATATGGTAAGTAATTTAATAATATTGAGCAAAATTAATAGAGTTACATATTTTGTAATAATTTTTTTTTAACCTAAATTTTAAAAATTTATTGAATTATATATCCTTTATCTAAAATACAGCATTATTACCTATTTAAAAATGCACAAGAGATAGGTGTACATTTACAGGTTTTTAAAAAATAACGAAATCATTAAATACAAAAGAGTATTATATTATAATCTACCAGTTGGATAACCCTATTTTCCCGCTCTTAAACGCTACCCCTTCATGCTCCCTTTCACAATATATTTTCACACTTTTGAAACTGATTTCACGTTAACAAAATATGAACTCACATTAACGAAAACGAATTTCACACAAATGAAAAGTGAATTCCCAGTAACGAAATATGATTTCACATTAACGAAAACTGGTTTCAGGGGAAAAAAAAACTGAATTCACACCAATGGAAACTAATTTTAACTGAAGAAAACAGATTTTAAACCGTCGGGTTACATATTCTCGCTTCTAACGTAGCTAACATTGTTGTAATAAACTTTTATCATTGTTGTAATCAAGTTTCATTATTGTTGTTAAGTTTCTGAAAAATGCTATTCGTTATTTATTTAATATTTTATAAGGACAAAAAGACATTTTAATATATTTTAGAGACAATAAAAATGCTTTATTTTTTTGCCTCTTCAAGAGGTGGCTACTGTCCCTTCTGCCCTTCCTTGGAGGTGCCCATTTAAAGTTCCTACATAAAATCTGTTTTCATTTAGTTGAAACTGGTGTTTAAAATTGTGTATTCTGTTTTCATTGTTACAAAATCGGTATTCAGGAGTGATAAATTAGTTTTCGTTACTGTGAATTCAAGTTTCCTTTGTGTGAAATCAAGGTTCGTTAATGTGAAATCATATTTTGTTAAAGTGAAATAGAATTTCAAAAGTGTGAAATCATACTGTAAAAGGTATAGACATGCAATGATTATGCATATTGTTTTAAACCGAATAAAGATGTTAATTTGCATAATAGAAACATGTTAATCCCTCATAGATTACAATAATGCATAAAATATTTGTGGACAATAAAACAGCCATTATTACTACAATAATTGAACTTGAAATCATAAATGAAACACGTTGATTACAACAATAACAATATTTGTTGGTGACTATAAATTATTTACGTTATAAAATTAAATGAATGAATAACGTTACCCCATATTTTTGTTGCAAATATTTGCAACGGGTACAGCTAGTTTTAAAAAGAAAATAGTAACTAAAGCAATAGTTTTCTGCAATGGAACAGTTTGCAGCGTTAATATATACGTAAGTATGTATTTAAATTAATAAAAATTCAATAGCGGGAGGTTTTGTGTTGGCCACATCAGATTTTTTTGTTAGTATTACTACATGCAGTTGAATTATAACATTGTGCGAATATATATATTTAAGAAGCCATCCGCAGCGTGGGTCGAAGGAGGTACGTTTGCAAATAACTTGAAACAAGCTATAAATGACCACGTTTTAAGGTCAATAGAATCCAATTTTAACATTTTCACGATGATGTCTGTATATTTGTGTACGTGTGTATGTGTGTGTGTGTGTGTGTATATACGGATTTTGTTGGCACTCTAACTTAAATACTATCATTCAGAAAATTCTGAAACCTTGTATTTCTACCCTATTCTAATATGGAAAGACACTATTAGATTTTTGTGTAAATCGGATGACCGGAAATGGCACTTTACCTGAAGCTCATAATGGTTTTTCTTCAAAAAATACCATTAAATGCAATTTTTCGCATTTTTATCATTAAGAAAATTAAAGGTTATTGAATTTTCTACAGGAAAACATTAATACTTTTATATTTTTTAAAAAAAATCTCGAAGCCTAAGATAAACACATTTCATTGTTATATATTTCAAATGAATGTAATTACAGGTGAATGTCACTGTCAAAAAAATAATCACTTGAAATTAATAATAGTGTCATTTTAAAAAGAAAATAGTAAATAAAGCAATAGTTATATGCAATGGAACAGTTTGCAGCAATAGTAAATACAGAGGTAGGTATGTATTTAAATTAATAAAAATTAAATAGCGGGAGGTTTTGTGATGGCCACATCAGATTTTTCTTATTGGTCAAATCACTACTTATTCCTATATAATGTATGTACACTTCTAAACATTTATTGGAACGTATTATAGGTGCAAATAGCCCCATTCATAAAAAAAATACGTAGACTGATCGAATTTGTACTCAATATTTAGTTTGCCCGTCTGCTCTATTTTTATTTATTTGGGTAATAGTGATATAGTTGCACCATAAACGAAGTGTATCTGATAACTGTTTATATACATCCGAAGCTGCTTTGGAGAGTGCATTTAATAGGTTATTTTGCTCGTTAAATACTTGACTTTGGTGTGTTTCAAAGTCTGATATTCATATCAATATTAACCTGTTTAGTGTAAAACATGAAACAAAGTTCTTTCTTATGTAGGAAATAATTTAGTAATTTGCTAATAAACTAATTTCGTCCATTAATCATATTTGCGTTATTATCCAAAGCAATTTAACTAAAATTACCATTGTAATTACAGGAGGTTCATTTTTTCTTGTTTTTAATTAATGTTCACATCTGCGCCGCCATACACACGAAACCACTTATAATGTTTACAAACTTGTTAATACACAATTAAGGTTTCTTTTGCGTGAAAAGTAACTTAAACTTAAGAGTAACTTTCGTTGTAATCAACGAGCAGTATGAATAATTTAATAATAATTTAAGAAACAGTTAATTTCTCAAAAAAGAAGAAATATTTACAAAAGCCATACGGGGGCTACGCTAGAATTTTTGAGAATAAATAATATAGGTAGGCGGAAAACAAATTTTAAACAGTTAATTACGTGTCATTTAAAACAATGTTAGAATCTAGTTAATCAATTTTTGAAAATATCGTTGTGACTGAAAATATGAAGTTAACCAGAGAGCTTTTTTACAGTTTTTAGCAAAAAATAGCAATAGAACATTGCCATTCTCAATAACAAGCGACTTTTGGTTATTTTTTTGGACATTTAAAATTTACGAGATGGGGTTTTCAGCAATTTTTACTACTAAAAATTAAATATAATGGTACAGTCTTCAATTCTATGATAATAACATTTAATTTAGTAAATAAGTTTAAATAACTTTAAATATAAATTTATAAATTAATTTATTTTTGTATATCATCTTGCCTATGCGTCAAACAAAAACATAAAATTTTAATAACAATTTTTGACATATTTAAACAAATGTCACTGTCAAGAACCAATTCCTTTAAAATTAATAATGAAACCGTATTAAGGAGATTGTATTGATTCCAATGAAATTAAGGTTTGTATTTTCCATCATACATAAATATTAGATGTACAGGTTTATCCGATTTAAGTTTGCTATGTTTGCAGCTTTATAAATCAAACAGCTGTCAATAAGCACGTGTTATCAAAGTGTCAAATATTAGTTTACAACCACATATAATAATATAATAATAATAATATTCTTTATTCTATTCAAGATTTTACATCTTATTATAATTTTAATGGCGATGAGTTAATTTTTGCAAGTATTTTTATATTCTTTCCGTAGTATATATTGCATTAATGGAGATGAGACGATGAAAGGGACGTACACAAACTTCCATACCTTACCCGGGATTCGAACCCAGAACCGCTGGCACGTGAAGCTAGCACGCTAACACCTAGCCACCTCGGTCGGTTTACAACTACATATTAACGAAATGGATTATGTAAAGCAATAGATATATGCAAAGGATATAGTATAGTTTGCAGGGTTAGTATACAGTGTGTTCTCGAGAACTATAAGAGATACGATGTCGGTTAAATGGAACTTTTGTGCGCCTTTGGGAGGCCATCTTAGATGTGCTTTTGTTTTTCCAAAAATTCTCATAGGGCCCTAGATAATGACAAAAAACTGAATATTGTTGATTTTTTCTTTTTCAAATAACTTCTTAACTATTATTAATTGAGAAAAACGTTTCAAATATAAAAGATAGATATTTTTATTAATTAACCAGTGGCGTACAAAATAAATTTTTATATCCGTAAATTTTTGAGATATAACACAAACTTATATTTTTTTAAATGGAACCCATATCTGATTTTAGTCTCAAAAAAATAACTATTTTTTTCTCTTTTCAATGATGTAAGGGTTATTATGTTTTATATTTGTTTTGCCTTCAAAATTATTATTTTTTTCTTTATTTTGTATTAAATTTACAATTATTTTGAAAATATTAGTAGATTTCTATTTAGAAACACTCCTTGTATTTAAATAATTTATTTAGTTAGAAAAATTTGCTCAAAATTCGATCAAATTAATTTTTATAATAATTGTGTCAGGTCGCCCTTAGCACATTATAGTGTAATTTGTAATTATGAGTCTAGAATAAAAATATTAAGTAATAAAGGCATAAAATAAATTATATCGATCAATTACAATATAATTAATAAAAATAATAATTTTTTTGAGAAATAATAAGAAAATTCACAAAAATAAAGAAAAAAAATAAATTTTAGGAGCAAAACAAATATAAAACATAATAACCCTTACATCATTGAAAAGAGAAAAAAAATATTATTTTTTTGAGACTAAAATAAGATATGGGTTCCATTTAAAAAAATATAAGTTTGTGTTATATCTCGAAAATTTACTGATATAAAAATTTATTTCGTACGTCACTGGTTAGATAATAAAAATATCTATCTTTTATATTTGAAACGTTTTTCTCAATTACTAATAGTTTAGAAGTTATTTGAAAAATTAAAAATCAACAATATTCAGTTTTTCGTCATTATCTAGTGCCCTATGAGAATTTTTGGATAAACAAAAGCACATCTGAGATGGCCTCCCAAACGCGCACAAAAAGTTCCATTTAACCGACATCGTATCTCTTATAGTTCGCGAGATCTCAATGGTGGCACTTCTAAATGGGACACACTGTATATGTAGTAAATAGCGGGAGGTATTGTGTTGACATCAGATTTTTTACTAACAGAATCATTCATACCCTATGTAATTTGCCGGTACCTGCATACTACCGTCTATATGAGTTATCGACAATGAACTTGTTAAAAATTAATGAACACCAAAGACGGAAGTCAAAAAATGTTAATTAATGAATCTCAAAGATGAAGTCAAAAAAATGCAGAATCAATTTTTTTTTTTTTTTTTTTTTCTAAAATCCTATTGAAATTCAAATATGCCTTTGCCTAACATTTCATCACAATCTACCTTTGATGAATAAATAATGTAATAATTACATATTAATAACATGTAAAATAAATAAATATATCATCACGGCATATTACCCATTTCTGGGTGTGCCAGTATCTACAACACATATAGACATCGGTAATGATGACGATATATTTTACCGTGTGCGCTTACCGGGCTTCACCTCACGGGCAGTCATAGCTGGTGTGGAGAGTGCACCACAGGGGTCACTTTTGTGCCAATTGAAATTGGAAATATTTGGCGTCTATCAGGATCGAACCCGGTTCCCCCAGGTTCGCGAGCAGACACTCAGGCACGCGTCCACGGGATCCCATATTAATAACATGTAATCTTTCATATTATACAAAACCAAAAAGGAAAATTGTCTCATGTTTTTTGTTATGTTTTAGTTTCTTTTTTCGTTATATCAGACTTATGGTAAATATTTTTTTTTTTTTCTAAGTGATTTACTAATCAAATCTATTTACGAGCCTTATTATAGCTTATTATTATAGTAGGTGATATGTCATAAATTTAGATTATACGACTCTTTCGTATTTTTTCTTATTTTTGTAAACGATTGCAGAAAAAATATTGATCGTAACACATGCGGAATACGTGATATTGATACTTCCTACAACTTGCATTAGTTTCAGAGTCAATAATTTCTTACACTTGTACAAAAAAAATTTTCTGATATAATAAAAATGCTGATGTAACAGTACGAAAATGTATTTAAAAAAAGTATCATTATGCAGAAAAATAACATAATTTTTAATTTTTATCTGTAACAGCGATATATAAAACAATGATAAATTTGCTGCTATACGTATTGAAGCACTGTCGTATAATGAAAATAAGTATTAAAATGCAAGACTTAATGCATCGTCTCAAGCGTCTCTAAAAAGTAGCAAAGTGTTGCTAATTTTTCCTCTCTAATTAAGTCTTCTCCAATTTCTTATCTCGTTTGTTTAATCCCCTGTTTTGACGTCTCCAAGGAGACATCATGCTGTATTCCGTCGCAGAAATAAAAGTAGAAAGCCTTGTCGTCTACACATTCACAAATGGAAGCTATGAAAATTCTCGGAAGAATTTATTTGGAAGAAATTGTCGTCGAGATTATCCGACCGTCCCAAGAGTAAATGAGTCGGTATGATTGGAAATTAATTGAAAAAACTTGGAGTTATGAAGGGTCGTGGAAACTGCGGGAGTAAATTTATTGACAAGGAAATTTCAATTGAGAAGGAAACAGAAAAAGAACAAATTGTTATGGATCCATTATACTCGTATACCAAGCAACATCTACTTTTTGTAATTGCAGCATTCAAAGGCATCTATAAGTGCCGGGGAAATATAAAAAATTATTACACGAAAACTTTTTTATGTGCAAAGCCCATTGTTTTAGATATGGTACATGTATAAAATTTTAAAATTTCAGAATTTGGTCGAGATATAAAGATGGAACTAATTTAAAAAAAATCTGTTGTGTCCTCAAGACCTTTCGCCATTTCCATATTAGGCTATATAAGTATTATACATATTTAACATTTCTTGTACTCACAAAAACACATATCTTCTTTATATATTTTTTAATTCATTCTATGAACAAGTTTTCTGTTATTCTTCTAATGTTCGAGATTCTTCCAATTCATTGATGAGATTGGCGGTATTTCTGGAGGGTATACAGTGTGTCCCATTTAGAGGTGCCACCATTGGGATCTCGAGAACTGTAAGAGATACGATGTCGGTTAAATGGAACTTTTTATGCGCCTTTGGGAGGCCATTTCAGATGTGCTTTTATTTTTCCAAAAATTCTCATAGGGCACTAGATAATGACGAAAAACTGAATATTGTTGATTTTTTCTTTTTCAAATAACTTCTAAACTATTAATAATTGAGAAAAAAGTTTCAAATATAAAAGATAGATATTTTTATTAACTAACCAATGGCGTACGAAATAAATTTTTATATCTGTAAATTTTTGAGATATAACACAAACTTATATTTTTTTAAATGGAACCCATATCTGATTTTAGTCTCGAAAAAATAAATATTTTTTTCTGTTTTCAACGATGTAAGGGTTATTATGTTTTATATTTGTTGTCATCGGAGATGACCCCCCAAAGGTGCACAAAAAGTTCCATTTAACCGACATCGTATCTCTTATAGTTCTCGAGATCCCAATGGTGGCACCTCTAAATGGGACACACTGTATACATATGTAATATATGTATCTATAATTGTAAATATTTAATTAATAATAAAATAAAAAAATATTACATGTACTTCTTCCCAGAAAAGGTCTTCAGTAATGTCTCTGGTGTTTTGACACTGATATTTATTTGTCAATTACTAACATTTTAATTTTTCCACTTGTTTTCCATGGGGTGCGAGATTCATCACAGCATATTATTTTACATATTTGTACTTCTCTATCTCTAACTCTATAGAAGATATAATAAAAAATTTAAATGTATCATCGGATAGAGATTTTTATAATATTCTTTAATTTTAGTAATAACATTAATTATGAAAAAATGTTTAGAATTTTTTTGTTAAGTATCTAATACTTTTGGTTCCGGTTGTCCAATTGTTACCAAAATCTAATGTGCTCTTCCCAGTAATATCAGATTGAGGAAACCGTAGTTAAACATGTCTTAAGTATTATAATATTTGAGAAACCATGGTTCCAACATCTATATACACACACGCACACACACACGGTCATCATCATAAAACCATAATAATCTGATTCTAGGGATTTTAAAACGTGCTTGTTTACTAAAATATGGATATGCGATTTTTAGCATGATGCCAATACTTTTCTTAGCGAGAGGTAGAAAAGGATTATATAAAAAAAAATTGATTTGTCACATGGTCTAAGAGTAGGGTTGTCAACTAACCTTTTTTGGAAAGGACAGTCCTTTTTCAGCATATTTTATCCTTGTCCTTTTTTAAACCAGGAAAGGACGCGATTTGTCCTTTTATAGTAAATTTTGTTATTAATAATATTTTTCTTATTATAAATATGAAAATGAAATAATTATTTCACATTTTATGTAATGTAATGAAATAACGACAGAATTTTTGAATTATTGATGTAAGGTTAACTACTGTTGACTTGTCAAATTTGTTAATTGTTACTTTCATGCTCATGCTCTCATCCTCATTAATTTTTTATTATAATTTATTAGTGCTAAATAACTGCTTTGTCAGTGTAAAAAATTAAAATGTAAAATTAGATATTGGCAGTTAACATTTTAAGGTTAGATATCTTATTGTGTTTTACTTGTTTTCTTCATAAAATATTGATTTTATTTTTTTTTTAATTTGTTAAATTTGCTTTATTGTAAAGAAACTCAATATTATCTTGCATTAAAACACGTTTGACCTTGAAAATTTTCAAAAAATCGCACTCGGCGCATTTTTCTTCAAATTTTAAATCCTACACACAATTCAGAAAAAGATGGCCGAAAAATGTCCTTCTCTACAATTTTGTAAAGTTGGCAACCCTATCTAAGAGTTCAGCATGAGCATGTATTTAAACAAAATAGATAAAAATATTAATAAAAGAAGATTCAGGCATCTTTATTTATTATTTGAAGCAAACCATTTTTTGTTGAATAACTTTAAAACATAAGAATGGCGATTAAATTTCTTTGATGCATCAATTATTATGTCTATGTAATTGATAATGTAACTCAATGTATCGAGTTATTCATCCATTATTAATTGTATTCATCATTGCTTAACACTAGAAATACTGGTTAACTAATTTGAATATATTAACACCTTGTGCCTATAATATGAGCTCCAGTCCGTAGAAATGTATCACCTTTACCGAAATTTGAGAATAAAAGCAGAGTGTGATGATATATTTATTAAAAAAAAAAACTAAGCTTAATTATTTATTTGCATACTACATATCAACATATGAAAAAGTTTATTTAACAACACTATTTTAAAGTTATTTTATAACTTGTTTTTCTTTCATTGCTTTATGATATAATTTTTACTTCCCCCACCGTATATAAAAGTGGTAACTATAGGGATCATGCTAAAAATCACTTTTTAAGTTATCTAGAATCCGATTTAACATGTATGAGTGTATGTATATGTATGTATTTATGTAGTTGAATTTAGTCAGGACGATTTTACAAATACTATGGGTGGTTGTATGAACAAGTGATCAAGGGTGATTAGCTAGGAGATGACTTGCAGCTTGCAGTGTTTTAGCGCTGTTAATCGTTTATGGATTATTTTAGAGAAGAATACTTCAAATAAAAGTTGTGTACAATTAATTTTTCTATAACTGCTATTTGAAGTATTTTTCTCTAAAATAATCCATAAACGATTGACAGCGCTAAAACACTGCTAGTCATCTCCTAGCTAATCACCCTTAATCACTTATTCATACTAACACTCTATACGACTAAAGACCTTTAAAAGTAGGTATTCCTCATTTTATCGTTAATGAAAGAATTGTATTAGACCAAAACATTTTTTTTTTTTAATACATCTAAATATAATTTTTGATAATTTATGTTCTTCTAAATTTTAAAGAAAATAAACTTTTCTATTTGCTGTATTTTTTTTTTCAGCTCAAATTACTCCAAGGAAATCTTTTGAGAAATTTAAATAACTGTACTTGTCAGATTAATGTAAGTTTCTAAAATCAAGAGTAGTTTATGTATTAAGTTCGTAATTAAAAACAAATTTGCAAGAAACGTTATGTTAGAATTGAAATTACTGTCAGTAACAAAAACATCCACAGCGCATTGTGGATTTATCTAAACTTCCAAAGACCGAAATTTATTTGTTATTTTGTTAAACAAATTGTTAATAAACCTAACCCAACGTCCAAAACTCACGCTCTGATGAGTATGTATTTACGGCCGAATTCACCATTCCTTAATCAAGAGTTGTTCCACAGATTCTTAAATCAATCCAATTCGCCATTAATCTAGTAATCAAAATTTACGGTTAACTGATTAGTTATATTCCATGAATCAAGCACTGATCACATCTTTTGTAGGTTTGTCTCATGCGTCTCCATTATCTTTGTTTAAAACCGCATTGTATTATTTTCTTTATACTTTTATATCTTTCATTATCACTTTATTGGAATCAATGTAATATCTACCTATATCGCTTTGTGACCGGTGACAAGCAGAGTATACAAGAAAGAAGATTGTTATTATTATTATTATTATTATTATTATTATTATTATTATTATTGTGTATTTCTTTAAAAGTACTAGTGCAGTATAAGATATGTAAATAAAACATTTATTTAAATAAACATCAAACCAACCAATCATAGTTTCGACTGTCGTATCCGTGAAACTGTGGCCGTTGTTTCCTAAACATACGTTCACATAACCTAACTTAACACATAAATATTATGTGATTTCCACAAAGACAAAGAAACAAAAATATATGCTTGTTTATCTGTGAATTCGGTCTTTAATCATTTTAAATTAACTCACAATACATTAATGTGGACATGTGTTTCGCGTCTGAATGTTTCAGTCTTACGATACGTACGTAAAATAAAATGAAATTAGCAGGAAATATCGAGTACAAAAGATTTTTATTAATAAACTGCAGAGGGTAAATTTCATAAAATTTTCTGTAATTAATTAATGGCTAATCAGTCGGAATATTTTAATTAAAATTGATACACCAATGTAGTTTCACCCGAGAAATGAATTGCTCCCAAAATTAAAGTCCTATCTAATCACCTTTTGAAGAATGAAATTTGCAATTCGAAATTGAGTACATTTCGAGGTACATTTACTTTAATTCGTAACTCTTTATCATTTTAATGTGTACAATCGGTTTCTAAAAGAATTATTAGCTGTTTGTTGACACCCAACAATGAAGTATCACATTTACATACACAGTTATTATTCCCATTCGATTTGTTTATTTGGAAGGACCCTAATCATTAATTAAATAACACCTGGTCGTATATGCTTCTTGCCAGTAATCAGAGACCAGCAAATTCTACTTAGCAGAGTTACCGAGCGGTGGCATTCAAACAAACAACTATTATATCATCTCAAAGGGATGAAAACAGGGATAGGCCTTCTTGTGGGAGAAACAGAGACGGAGCAACAAAGTGGAAAGCTGGACAAAGCACAATAGAAACCCGCACGAAGCTAACTTCACGCCAGGCGAATAGATAGTAATATCTGCAATTAGGGGAAGCTTTTTAATGAAAGTTTGTACAAAACACATTAGAAACAAAACAACTTGCAATTAATCTCCATATTGTTTTTATAGTCACCATACAGTACAGGATGAACCTCGGATAAATTAACAATGAATATGTTATGCAATTTATGTTATTTTCTTTTCCATAATTACCTATATTCTTTCCATAATTACCTATATTCTTTAGAAAAATGTATATCAAAGATAATGTAAAAAATCTATTGTGACCAGCATATTACTTTCAGTGAATCAAAGATATTTTATATGACATTGACATCTGTCAATAGTGTCAATATTTGCATATTCTACACAGAGCACTACACTGATATTTTAACTGTTTCCATGCAGCTATTATAAGTACAGTAGAGTCGCGATTTAGTGAACTAATTACGGCCAAGCCAGTTCACTCTTTAGGGGTGTTTACTTTTTCGGGGTTCTTGTTTAGATGACTTTTATACAGGAAAAAACATTTATTTTAGCTAAATCAACAGAGATATATAGTACGTATATAGTACTTAATACATTATATGGAATAAGAGAATATGTATTTATATAAAGGGTTATTTAGGCAAGAAAAATGAAGTTATTTTGGATTGCTTGCGCTTTTTGTTCAAACTCAAACATTTTAGCACTTCATTTTTCTCTTTTAAACTCAAACATTTTCGTTTTTGTGACATCTTGATCGAAAAAATTGGAAAATAAAAATTAACGTCTCTCTGTGTCGAAATTTACCACTGAAATATGGATGTAATACTACGTAACTTACCGATGATGTGAATGTACAATCGGCAATATGAAAACCAGATATTTAGGGGCATCCCTGGACAAATATGAAACGGAAATACCAGTTTACTGTATCGGGGTTTACTGCTGTTCACAATATCGCGACGCAATAATAAAATTTGAGTGTTCACTCTATCGGGTAGTTCACTCAATAGAGTATTCACTAAATCGCGACTCTACTGTATAGGTTACTATTTACACACGAGTTGCATACAATATATTCCCCACAATCGAAATGTTAGTCTCATAATACTGAGTATGAGTGTACAGGCATCTTCAAATATTGTTAGTGTTAGTTGACAAGTAATATAACCGTTGCCTAGTAACGTCTTTACTTTTCACGCACTTATGTTGGAAAGTTACACTTTACACATTGTAAAGAGTGCGTAAAGTATGTACTTTTCTCACGATTGTAGGAAATATATATATATATATATATATATATATATATATATATATATATATATATATATATATAAGTTTTAAATTAGATATCACTGACAGTTTTAATGAACATTTAAAATTAAATTTATTTTGGTATTTTGACAACAGTTATTTTAAATTAGAGTATATTAAATATTCATAATTAAAAATAAATACTTTAAATTTTAATTAAAAATGCTTTATTGCTTGATTAATTATCTAATAAAAAGAAAAATTTAATTGCTGTACCTTTACATGAGTATTAACAATTAATATGAGATAACAGGATAACACGATATTTTACCAAAAAAGTATCACAAAATTAAATTTAAATAAAAAATAAATATATCATCACGGCATATTACCCATTTCGGAGTGTGCCACAATCTGCTTTATCGCAGATATCGGTACTGATGATGACATATTTGTACCGTGCAGGCGTTTACCAGACGTCACCTCACGGGCACTCATTGCTGGTGTGGAGAGTGCACCACAGGGGTCACTTTTGTGCCATTTAAAATTCGAAATATTTGGCGTCGGTCGGGATCAAACCCGGTTCCCCCAGGTTCACGACCAGACACTCTGGCACGCAAACGTAAAATAGAAAAAGAGCTTTATATAAAATTAATGACAACATTAATAAAGGATTTTTGTAACTCCGTCTCATTATACACAAACTTATTTGGATCACAAATCTGTAAAGTCCATGCAATAAAGAATAGTAATATTAATTACTAAAAATATATTCTTTCTTATAGGTAAATCGTATATTCCATAATCCCTATAACCACTTTTAATATTTTAAAAATATATTTTTTGTGGAAGTGTTGGCAATATAAATATCTTTGAATAATTTAAAAACTATTTTTCTATCTTAGTTCCTCGTTAATAGTTGTGATAAATATTTAGTAATTATTCCTACTGAAATGTAAAACTAATATGATACTTAATAAACTTTTCTTCGAACGGACCACACATGGATAAATATTTCCAAAGAGCAATGCTCGATGAAATATAGTGACAAATATATTGCAGAAAAGTTGTAAAAGAAAATTTATAGCCCTGTAAAATAGGTGCTAAGAATGAAAAACGGGAAATTGAATCATTTTTCAGGAAAACTCATTGCCATAAAACTGAAAAGATTTCATTGGGGAGTTGTTTCATTAGTGAAACAATGGGGGTTGATATAAAAAGAATCATACTTTGTTAAGCATTTCTATTTTGCTCTAATTTTACATCCAAAGAGATCTATTTGTCATTTTTTCTTTTATTATTATTCTTATCCATTGTGTTCAAATACATGCTAATCGCTGCGCCGCTCATTTTTAAACGAAAATTTGAAGGTTATGGAGCAAAAAAATTAACTGCCCACGAAATTAAAAAAAATCATGGAAGCGCATGATAGATAGTACCAATATTATATCTTGCAACAATGGTAAAAAATTATTTATTATGAACTTTAAATATACATACATTACTAATAATTAAGATTTTTTTAATTATAGCTATCCAGACAGAAAAGTTCAAATTTCTGTTGAATAGTCGTAGAAAAAGGATAGTATTTTACTCGCATGTAATGGCTATTACTCATTCGAATGATTTACAACACTCACCTTCCGGTCTCTTCGCAAATTTCATTCTCTTGAGTAATAGCCCACATTACATGCTCATTGAATAACATACTGTTAAACCAGCTTTTTTTATAACTCACTGTACACTCAAAATCATAAGTCACCCTGCTGTTAGCAAGGTGAAATGAACATTCATATGTTAACATCATGGTAACTGATCATGAACTTCTCAGCATTATTTTTTTAGCGTACGTTATGTTAAATTTTATATAAAATACATTTTTCCGTTGACCGTTACATAGATACTACATACCATTGCTGAACAATTGTCAAAACTTATGTGTCATACGTTACTAACTTAAAAAAAAGTCATAATAACATAAAAAACGTAAATAATAATAGAATAAAATTAGATTTTCCATTTCAGTAAGGCAATGAAAAAATATTGTAGACACGTTTTAATTGGCGATTAATGATAGCAACATTTAAATTGTCTCTATCAATAATCAGTGTAATTATCACTCTTAATAACTCATAATCTATTTAAAGAGGTGTTGGATAAAATTTGAAAGGCCTAACGGCCGCCACGTAACCTAACACTTTTCTCGCGTGACTTATTTGCAATATAACTCACTTGTATCATATAACTAAAATTAGGTTAAGTAATAAAAAGCGTATATTGAGCATTTCTACAAGGAAAATTAAATTTTATAACAAGAAGTTAGACTGCGGGACACTTCTAAACGGGCTATACTGTCAATATAATAAAATTTGTTTGTTAAATACATTACAATATACCACTGCTAAATCATTAATGTCAAAATATTAAGTGCAAAGATTACTAAACAGGAACATTTTGCCTTGTAATTAGGGATGGATTCGAGAATATTCGAGGCAAGTTTTAAAGTATTAACATACTTAATAGTTAAATAATTAATAATTTTATCAACAATCGATTCCTACAGCAACGTGAGTACAACTATTATTTATAAATGAGAATAAAATTATTGTAATTTGAAATTAATATCTGTAAAATAGTCCGTCAGAGAATGTCGGGATAAATAGTATCCAAATATTATTTCATTAACACTGGCATAATTTAAAGTGTCTTTCGAGCCACTGGGTTACTTATTGTTAAACAAAACTTTCTTTTTAATTATTTGAAGAGAACGCAAAAATTGATCTTGTCTTACCATCAAACCCCTTGCGGCTAAGTTCATAATTTCCCAAAGTTTTTCCACAATTTTTTTGATAAATGTGTTGTTTAACTTTCACTCCATATTATTTGTTGCGTAAAATAAAAGTGCCAAAGACAGATATGATATATGTGCAAGTTTACGCCCTAGAGAAATTATTTCTAACAGGACTCGACCAGGACGTCTAAAACTTGTCTTCAAAAATACGTATACATAAATATTCACAAATGACCTTGATTGTGTCAGAAAGAATTAAGAGTTGGGTTTAGTTTAGAGAAGGAATAAAAAAAGATGTAATCATATCTCATCACGCTTTTCTCAAATTAAGACTACAGAGCTTAAATTCGAAACTTCGTGGTCTATTTCGTGTTTCGTTGTGGTTGATTATGTACAGGATATCGAAAAAATTATTACGAGTCCCGTTATGATTACGAAGATGGGCAAGAACACAAGCGTACGAAGAGATATTTAGAGAAACGCATTAAATTTTTTTATGTATCCGACTATTAAAAAAATACCTTTGTATCTGAATGATTTGGACTTCAACATAAACTGTATATTGTTGAGAATAAAAAATGATAACTTGTAAAATGAAAGTAAAGTGGGAAAAAAGCAACAGAAATTCTTGCTCTTCATTGCTTACAAAACTGTAAAATTCAGTAGGTATTAATTTTATTATCTTCTTTTTTATCTCTCGCTCATGTATAAATAAAAACATGATCAATAAATGAGATTTAATAAATAAATAGGGCCGTTTTTATAGTTCTTGTTCTTAGAAAACAATTTTTTGTTTATGATGATGCTTTGAGACACTGGTGTATACTGCCAAAACAAAATGTACTGACTACTGAAACAGTACTCTGACAATAGAGAGTTATTGCAGCTTGAACGCAAAAATAACGTGCACTTTAAAGTCACATGACAGCCCGAGTGCGCATGCGTACCAATAAGATTCACGTTATTATGAATAAGGAGACACGTTATGTGCAATAGTGCAATGGAATAGCGAGCGTTTAACGTCACACGTTCTATATCTTTTGAGGTTATGTTTCGGTGAAAAGTGTCGATGTAACCTCGTTTGTGTTGCTTTTAGCGTTAACGTTAGCGTGAATTCATTGAAATTAAAAGTCCTTTATTTCTAAAATAAAGTGTTTTCTACATAAGGTTAACGTTTACGTTCTTTCATCTTAAAAGTTGCAATACCTCCCTAATATGTACCGGAATGACGTTCTCTGGCATACCACGCCACTGAAAGTGTACTTTTCTTGCAATCTTTCTACATTTTTTCTTTTAAAAATACGTTTAACAATATATTAAATTAAAAAATATGATGTGGCCAGCACATTACCTTTCATTAATTCTATGTATTTTGTACAAATCCCATACCGAAAGTTCCTTGGAAAAGATAAAAATATAACACATATCAGCAGTTTCCATGGTTATAGCAAAGCTGGCTGATTTACGAAAGTTAATCTCTTTATAATTGTTTAACTCTATATCTTTTGAATACGAAGAAAAATATGTAATCAAACCGTATAGAAAATACAATATTCTTTCACTTTCGTAATAACATTCTAACATTCAGAAAATGAAATTTAACTGCATTTTTTAAAGAATATCTGTTAAGAAACAAGGGTACTTCCTGTTGAATAATTATAACCAAAATCTAATCAGTTCTTCATATGGATATAAAGGAAGAGGATTGCGAAAGAATTATAATTTTTAGATTTGTAGTATTGAAGTTATTGAAGAAGAAATTTTTGTCACACACATAGACACACACACACACATACAAACATCATCGTAAAACTAGTAAAATCATATTCTAGTTATCTCAAAACGTGCTTATTCACTGAAAACTCACCATCGAATTTCTTTTGACCAAAGCCAACCTTCCTTACCTAAAGGTGTCGGAAGGTAAAAACTATTTAAAATATTATAACAAGAGAGTAGTTTTGAAAAAGTGACAGTTAAATACGTAATATTTAATTAATTAACCTAGGCCGCGGTCCGCATAACTTCATTACTTTGGCCTTGCCTGGATGTTCGCTGCATATCTTACCTATAAGAAATCCAAAGAACCGATCGCCGCCCGGCGCGGTGTGTACATCAGCGCTTGAAACTGTTAAAATTTATAACAAAACATTAAAGAATATTTAGCTTTTTGTAAATTTTTAATGATTAAACCTTTTACTGTGTGTTGAATAGATTTAAAATAAAAATAATCCCTTTTTATAAATCCTGCAGCATATATAGGTACTACTTTTTGAAAGAGTGAATGTATTTCAAATGTTAGTAAATGTGCTCGAAAATAATTTGTACTTTACAAACTATTTTCGTTAAATAATTTTACAGTTAGCAGGTTTAATATTTTTCAAAAACTAAAATGAAAATTTAGACAATATTCAGTTTAGTAATAAGAAAAAATAATAATTTGTTGTAAACCCCACATTACTGTGACGTCACATCATTCAACTAACCAATCAACCTGCAGTTTTCATAGAAATTTTACGTTTATTACTACAGTAAAGTAGGCGTTTTATTCAGAAATGTCTGATTTATTAGAAAAAAAGATATTAGGTTTAAAAAATAACATATATCTGGTTTTGCAGCTGAAATTTGCCAATATAAACTACAAATGTCTAGTTTTGCGTCTCTGGTACAAACACCAAAATATTTAGTCTATGAAAATTTGGGGCTGCAATTTACAATAAAAAAAAAATTCCAAATGAAATAATATTTTTTAATTATGAAGTAAGCAAAAAAAATAAATAAAACTAAACTCTTAATGCATCGTGTACATTATCCGACAAAACAACCATGTGATCCTCATAAGGCAAGGCTAATTTTCTTCTGAATTAGATGTATTTCTTTCAAAACCGTTTCGGTCTTCCAATTCGCCTTATAATGTAAACAACATGATCATGTTAGTGAAGAACCGTAACTTGATTCGTCCAATAGCAAATGTCTGCTTTTGCATTTGAATGCCGTACGCAAATGTCTGCTTTTGCATCTAAAGCTAAATTTAAGACGCCAAAAACAGTTTAAAATGTATGTTTATGCTCCTGAAGGTCAAAATACATGACTAACTCATTTTATTACTAAAAGTCAAATGTCTGCATTTGCATTTATACGCTTCATATGTAAACGTAGGCGATATATGTAGTTTATCACATGTATAAACTTTGACGTCACATTCGGATTCAGATTCCGTGACTTTTTCAAAATATTACACAAATTTCTATAATTAATTGTAAAATATCCAATGGTTACTTCATGATGTTTTCAAATTTGAGGCTATTTAAAAAAAAATCGTTCGTTGTGGCCAGCACAAGACCTTCCGTCAATTCGATGTATTTTGTACAAATCCCATACCAAAAGGTCCTTGGAACAGATTCTATATAATATCATGTAAAATCGAACACGAACATATACTATTTTTTACAAATTCCATACTAAAAGTTCATTTGAAAAGGTTCTTTAAATCCAATAACATTATAACATAAACTACACTAAGTAATGTCCTTCCATCTTCTCTTTGGCCTTTCTCTGCATGTCACTTGCGAGTAACAATATGACATACCAATTTTAGATCCTATACTTTCCATATTTGGTTTTGCACTTGCAACTGACATCTGTCAATTATTTTTTTTTGAATAATTATGTCAACTGTTTCCATGATAAATTGCAAAGCAGACTAATTTTTGAAAATTAATTTCTTTATAATGCTTTAAATTTACATCTATTGAATATGAAGGAAAATGTTTAATTAAACCGTATAGAGAAGAGTATTTTCTTTAATATATATAATAACAAAATGTCAAAAAATAATATTTAACTGCGTTTTTTTAAGAAAAACTGTTAAAAACTTCAAAAAAGGGTAGTTCCGGTGGATCGATTATAACCAAAATCTAATCAACTCTTCATATGGATGTACAGAAGAGGAATACGAAAGAATTATAATTTTTATAATTGTAGTATTGGAGTTATCGTCGGAGAAAAATTTGTCACACACGGACACACACACACACACACACACACACACACACACACGGACACACACACACACACACACACACACACACATACATACATACATACATACATACATACATACAGACATCATCTTAAAAATAGTAAATTTGTATTGTAGGGACCCTAAAACGTGCTTATTCATTAAAAACTCATCACCGAATTTTTTGACCAAAGACAATACCTTCCTTACCTAAAGGTGACGGAAGGTAACAATATTTTTTTATTTAGTACTTAGAAAGCATATAAAAATTGTTGCAACAGCCCTATTGTTTACATATTTTAATATTTTACAAATAGTTATAAAGGGCTTTAAAAGTTGAATTGTAACAACGTAATGTGCTGGCCACATTATATTAAAAAAAAATGCTTCTATTTAACTTCTGGCAAAGTTACATACTTAAAACTAGAACAAAGAACTTAAACTTGCTAATGTAATTTTCTCTAATCTCTGTAACATTTTCTTGTGCTCCGCCACTGTTTACTGTTTGTGTCTCCTTGTCGTTCTGCATTACTGAGTGAATTCTCTGTTGTTCCAGTGGCCAGTTCCCATGTAAGCGGCAGCCGCAGGAAGCAGGGCCCCATGGGCTGAGTCCTAGTCCGAGACACCGCCCCCCGACTCCCGAAGTGGCCCACACGGCCCCAGTCACGGTGAGTGAGCCCCAAATGCTTTCTCAGTAGAGCAGGAGTAGTAGAAAACAGGTTGCATGCGACCTTGTTGTTATGTAGGGACAAATAGAACAAGGACTTTGGTAGCTGAGACATAATACATACATTAAAAACATACCTAAATGTAAATATCATTACAATTTTGATAGAGAAAGGATTTATATATTTCTAGCAGTAGGTTAGCACACTCATTCATGGATAAAAGGCTGTTACTAAAAATTAATTTATATTTCAATATTTCTAATGTATAAGTTACGCTGAAACAGCGAAATCGCTTAGTGAGCGAAAAACATAGCCACACCGTTTTGTGGACGGTGCTGAACGACCAAACACCGAAATTCGCGTTGTAGTCGTGTTTTTTAGGAGTTGCCAGTTAGGGTACGTTGCAGGTTATATATATATATATATATATATATATATATATATATATATATATATATATATATATATATATATATTAATACAAACTGCAACGTAACCTAACTGGCAACTCATAATTGGTAGACAATGGTTGTTAGGTTGATCAGATATCAGTAGTTGATCGTTCATCACCGTCCTCAACGCGCTGTGGTTGTTTTTCTCGCTCACTGAGCTCTGTTTGAGCGTAATTATGATAATAACATTTGCATGAACCTGAACAAGTCCATTTTTCGAATGAATATTTTCAATGTTTTCTTTATAAAAATGAAATTAGTTGTTTAAACATTTTTAAAAATTGGTCTCTCTACTTATTTTTTAGTTATAGCCCCTAAAAGTCATATACATTTATTAACACCTAATTTAGGAGTAAAAGTTCAAAATTCTAATGATTTTTTTCTATTTCTGTATACTTCCCAATAATCCAACATACTGAGTAATTCCCAATTTTAAAACCACGTGTTTGACATCTTTTAGTTTCTGCTCAAAATTCTACTCCTGAAATATCCATTATTGAGAAGGAACCCATAAATAAATCGAGATACAGATACTGATTAATAAGTAGTAAACCTAAATAATGTAAAAAAAAATTCTTCAGTATAAAGCTATAATGAATTAATCATTTTATGACGCGACAGATGTCAATTTGATTCTATTGGCCAGAAATATGAAAGCTGAGAATCCTGCGTATAATTCCACATCGCCCAGCCCTTTGGCAATTTTGGTTTACATCATTAAGCCACTCTGTTATCTCAAACTTTTGTACAGCACTTACTCGATTATCAAGTAAATACCATAAAATTAAATTAAAGTTACAGGTATATTTTGTATTAAGTTTAATTAATATAAATTAACACTTACCGTATGTAATATGTATTTTTTTGTTCAAAAATTATGAAAATTAATATACATACTTGTGTAATTTTATCCGAAAAATGGTGATATCAGCAGTTCTGAATCTGCACCCATTTTAGGGTTATTACCAAAAGTGGTTATTTTTATACAAAGCTCGAAAACGAAAAGTGATATCGGCCTGCAGTTTCAAAACTAAAAATCAGCGGGTTACCGTGTAAGTAAAAATATAAATGGACTTTTGAAGAAGAAAATTGGTTGTGTGTATGACAAATCAGTCTCAAATTCATAATTCTTGAAGCCATAATGGTTTACAGACGACAATATTAATAATGTAATTATGAAATATGTAATTATAATAATAATAATAATAATAATAATAATAAGGTTAGTTCTGTCTTCAATTATTCCATTTTCCCTTACGTCACTGATACAAACGCATCTTCCAGGGTTCCGTTGATAAAGGTCTCTCCAGACCATTACTATCCTTACGCGACGTCGACGTCGTCCAGTGGAAGTCAAACGTTCGTGAGCGTCAAACGCCTACATACTCGTATTCCTATCGTGTGAAAGCTCTGATAAATGTCGGAGATTATTACTAGGAAATGAATTTGGTTCAAGTTTAATGTAGGAGAAATTGAAATTTGTATGAAGTGTTGTAAGCTTTTAATTTTATTCAGTGAGTAATGGAGAAAAGTTTATGAAGGGATTAAAAGAGTTGTAAATTAGGGTCCAGTGGGTAGAATTAGAGAGAAAGGTGAAGGATTGCTGCAGCATTTTCCACATAAACGAGTATACTGTATTGTTTTGAATATAATGCGTTCCTGTGTGTATAATACGCCCACGCACCCTTAATATAATTCATCTTGTAGACGAATATTTATTCAGTTGCATAAATAATAGACACGGCAATTTTCAAGTAGATTTCACATTTCACTTTAATAACAATAATATATTTTCATTGATCGTTTTTTGGGTTTCAATAACGTACAGAAATAATAAATTAAATAATCATAGATACCACTGTTACACAATTCATCTCAATTTTAATTGTCAAACGTTACTAACCTAAAAACGTTTTTCATGGAATAAAATTATGTTTTCTCCAATTTAACAAGATACGATTATCGGCAAAATATTGTAACTAACGCGTGAGTTAATCGGTGATTAACCTTCTCATCAATGGGGTCGTATACCATTTTTTTTATTATTATTTTTTCTGTAAGAACAGGATGAAATAAGAATTTTAGTGCAAACGCGTGCGAATTTTACGTAATAAGCGAAATATGATTTTTTAAAGTTTAAGAATTTGGTGCGTGACGTAGCAGGTACTGACCAGTGATCGACAAACAATGGACAAACTGCTTGATATAGAAGGAACATTTTTTTGGTGTTTGCAAAGCTGAAATATTTTTATATAAAAACTTGTACGTTATATTCACGAAGAAATTATTATTAAGTATAAATAACATAAATAATAAGCATTTTTTTCCTAATAAATTATAGAACATTGGAACAGTTTGACAATATTGTGACACAAAGTATGATGACGACGGATGGCGCCAGTGTTTGTCTGTTTTGAAGTTTCAATATTAATTTAATTAATATTACAAATTCATTTAATTATAAATACATTATTATTGTTAATATTACTAGATGTTATATTTTTTTTTTCTTCCCCCCTGGCCTTCGGTACAATGCCGATTGGCCAATGACATTTTTTTTTAATTTGGTTCTATAGTTTAGGACATACACAAACATCCAAGCCCCTGGTGGGAATCGAACCCACGACCCCCAGAGCCGAGCGGTGAAGGTCGCTTGAACGCTACCTGTAACCGTTCGACCACCGAGGCGGCTATGTTATTATTAAACAAATTCATCAAACACGAAATTGTTAAATTCTTTGTTAGGTTGTACATCAACGTAACATTTCATAATGTTTTAAAGGTAACCGCAGCAGACGAGCGAATCTCCTTTTTAAAATCAGGCGACCAATCAAATTCTTAGTACCTAACGCGCCATACCCTATTAGTAATCAGCTTCAATCGCTTGTAGTTTATAACCTATCAATATTTAAGCAAATTTTTTTTCACTAATACTCATTAATTTATGTATATTTTCGTCTTCTTATTTAAGATAGTTAAACTTGATATTTATTGTCCTTACTAACACACTTGATACTTAAATAACTACCGTCAGAAAAATTGACTCTCGGGTCTTGCAATAAAAATATAAATATCGTAGTTATGACAAGGCGTACATAACTCATGTCACTGCCTACTTTTGAAATGAATAAGGCATGCATTATATGGAACTGCTGTTTTCATTTCCATAAGAAATTATTTCAGACAAAAATAGCTTTTATGTTAAAGGAACAGTAGGATTATTGTACTATTCAGAGTAGGCAAGGAATCCATTCAATGCAACAGAGCGGCTCAAAAAATGGCACATTGACATTTAATTTAAAAGCAAGTAGTGACAATTATGTGCCACCTTGTCATAGTACAATATTTATATTTTTATTGCTGGACCCAACAGAGTCAATTTTCCCGACTATATTTGAGTGCGTTATGTGATCAGTTGCGAATCTAACGGTCCTTAGCCAGTAGTGGGACTGGGGAAATTTTGCTAAAGATTTATTTAGCTAACTAGTGTTAGCAAATAGATTTATCAAAAGCCGTACCCTGTAACTCATTTGCTAAGTGGTTCGTTTGTTTACATAACTTCGATAGGGAAATTAGTTAGTCTGTGAAAGTTATTCACATAATTTGTCCTAACCTAAATTTTGCAGATTCTACTTAACAAAATAGAGTGGTGCGTTATGATAGGTACCATTTACGAATTCATTGTTTTCATATGTTCAAATATTGTCTCCCCCAATTATTTTTCAGCAAAACATTTAGATAGTTGTTTGTTGAGAAAAATTTCTGCATATATCAAAATATCATAACTATACTGGGTGTTAAAAAATAAGTATCTCAAATTATGAGAGCATATAGTACTGACCAAAATGAGTAAAAAAAGTTTAATCAACATAGGTCCGATCTTCAACTGTTTTTGAGAAAAAGGCCATTTTGTATTTGAATCGAAGAAAAACCTACTAAGATAGTGGTCGAACAAAATTTTGTGTATGTCAGTAAATAAACTATAAAAAAAAAACAATAACATTTTATATGAAACATTTTTTTTCACTTTCTAATATAGTTACGAAATTATTTGAAAACTAAATATTGGCAAAGATAGCCACAACTTTTGTCTTAGTACAATTATTCGATTTTTTTTGAAAAACAAAAACACATCTAAGATGACCTCTGAAAGGTAAATAAAATGTCTCATTTAATCAACGTCGTAACTTTTACAGTTTTCGAGATAGCAGAGGTAAACACCGAAAAAACTAATTTTTCATTGCCTTATATCTCGAAAACTATTGAATATCGGACCCATGTTGATAAACCTTTTTACCTCCCGCTACCCTTGGTAAGGGAGGTATAGGGATCGTGCTAAAAATCACGTATCGAGATTTTAGTAAATGACCACGTTTTAAGGTCCCTAGAATCCAATTTTCACATTTTCACGATGATGTCTGTATGTGTGTATGTGTGTGTGTATGTATGTATGTATGTATGTATGTATGTATGTGTGTGTGTATGTATGTATGTATGTGTGTGTGTGTGTATGTGTAGGGATTTTGTCTTCACTCTAACTCAAATACTATCATTCAGAAAATTCTGAAACCTTGTATTTCTATCCTATTCTAATATGAAAAAAAGCCATTAGATTTTGGTGTAAATCGGATAACCGGAAATGACACTTTACCTGAAGCTCATAATGGTTTTTCTTCAAAAAATATCATTAAATGCCATTTTTTCGCATTTTATGTCTTATGAAAATTAAAGATTATTGAATTTTGTACAGGAATATATTAATACTTTTTCTATATATTTTGCAGATAAATTTAAAACTAATTCCCGAAGCCTAAGATAAACAAAATTCCTTTGTTCATATTTCAAATGAATGTAACTTACAGTAAATGTCACTGTCAAAAAACTAATCACTTCAAATTAATAATAGTGACATTTTAAAAAGAAAATAGTAAATAAATCAATAGTTTTATGCAATGGAACAGTTTGCAGCGTTAGTAAATACGTAAGTATGTATTTAAATGAATAAAAATGGATAGGAAAGTGTGGCGAAGGAAGATTGTTGCGTAATTATTATTGTGGTCCGGATGGGGTTATTCGCTACTTTAATATGTTCTTATGTATGAATACTATGATGATTGTGGACAAGGCGAAAGAAGAATGTTGTTAAAGAGTGAAGTGAGTCAGCTGAGCTCTTACTCTTATCCCTTTTCTTATTGTTACTATTGTTTCCGGGTATTTGCTAACCCCCTAAGTGGGAATCGCGAGATTTTATGTACGTATGAAAGTATGTTAAAATTAAATAGCGGGAGGTTTTGTGTTGGCCACATCAGATTTTTTTACTTAATTTGGTCAGTACTATATGCCCTCATAATTAGTGACACTTATTTTTTAACACCCCGTATAGTTGCTTTTTACCTCCCGCTACCCTAGGTACGAAAGGTATAGGTATCGTGCTAAAAATCACATATAGAGATTTTATTGAATAAGCACATTTTGATGTCCCCAGAATCCGATTTTAACATTTTTACAATGATGTCTGTAGGTATGTATGTGTGTGTATGTGTGCCCGTGTGTGTGTCTGTGTGTGTGGATCTTGTGGACCGATTACTAAAATACTATCAATCAGAAAAAATTGACATTTTGTATACTCATTCTATATTAATATGGAAAGTGCTCATTAGTTTTTAGTGTATATCGGAGAACCGGAAGTATTATTTATACAAGCTTTTAAAAGTTTTTCTTATAAAAAATTCATTGAATATAATTTTTTAGCAACTTTTACTAATTAAAATTGATTATAATGGTACAATCTTCAATTCTATGATAATAACATTAGTAATAACTCTAAATAACTTTAAATATGAATAAGTATATAATATAATTTATTTTCATGTATCACCTAGCCTATGCGTCAAACAAAAACATAATTTTAATGACAGTTTTGACATATTTAAACAAATGTCTCTGTCAGAAAGCAATTAGATTAAAATTAATAATGAAACCGTGTTAAGGAGAATATAATTGTAAAATATTTAATTAATGTTTGTAAAAATAATATATTTTCCATCATACATAAATGTTAGATGTACAGAATGATCTGATTTAAATTTGCTAATTGCTATTTTAGCAGCACTATAAATTAATATTAATTTACAACTACACATTTACGAAATGGATCATGTACGGTGAAGAATTTACAAAGATTGCGTTTTAGAGCACCGAGAAGATGATGCTGATTTTTATAAAAACAAAACAATCCAAAATTTCATATTACAGACTTTTCTATTTATTGGACAACAAATTAGATTTTATTTACAAACGATTAACCGGAAATGATACTTTACTTAAAGCTCACTGCTATTTTAAACATGGAATTGGCGGGAGATCATGTGTTGGCCACATCAGATTTTTTATTATTATTTAAAAACTAAATTTATTCAAAGGCAGTACGCAGATAATATGGGATATACTGAAATTTTGGTGAAATTAATTCTAACATGTATAAAATATTTATAGGTATCGCTGTATAGATATAATACATAAAGTACTTATTAATTAACGAGATAAACTGATAATTATCAGCATTTAATGAGGTTTTATCGAGGAGATTCAGAAAACACTTCAAGCTATATAGGTTGTTTGATAACTTACGCTATAAAAATGGAAATATAACTTCAAATAAAACTTTTATAATTTATAATATTTACAAGTAAAATAAATAAATTTCTCTTCTGTAATAATTTTGTATGCCGTTATGAGATGACGTCTTGTAAAAGTTACGTATGACACAAATATATAAACTTCATAAAGCAAATAGGCACACCTAGCAATGGATGAAAGACGAAAGGCGTAATAATATAATTATTAAATTTAATAAAGTCCTGTATTATTACTTCTTTTTATCTTATCAGCTATAATAAAGCAAGGTCGTAAATTTTTGATAACGTTATTATCTGTATACCTGTGAGAAAATTGTAAGGTCATGGTCTGATAAAATATTTTATCACGAAGACTAAATAAATAACAAAAGAAAAATAGTTCTACCTTCAACGTATTATTTTCCACGTTTCGAATATCGTAGTTCCTAGAAAACGTGATTTTTGTTTCGTAATCTACTATATTACAACTTCCTATGAGTTCTTAGAATGGCAATTCTTCAAAGAAATTCCGTCAGGTTATTTTCTTGCTATAGTGGTACATATTCTTAATTGTAATTTGGACTTTATAATTCTTCAGGTTTCGCAAACACATTTTACTCCATAATATTTTGAACAAAATTTCATGCGATTTAAATAAGTTTTACAACTATCTAATTACAGTGTTTTAAAAAAACCTAATTCGGATTAGGCTATGAACTGAGAAGCGTTTGTATGATCATTATTGAATTCAAAAGTCAAGTCAGTTTTCCTAAAATTCATTGTAACTAGCAGCAAAAGAATATTGCCATTCACCGTATTCCATGTTCTAATTTGTATCCATTTCTAAAATAAAATTTATGAAAAAAATACTTTGATTTCTTTAGATAACATTTTTGACAATATCTCTTGTCAAATTGACATTTAATGAATACAAAGTAGGCATTTGCGCTCGCTTTTGTCAACGCAAAATCTCACTGCCGCTTATGCGCGATAAAATAGATAAAACGCTCGCTGTCCAAAGTTCCAAACAAAATGTTGAGAAATGTCACTTGTCTACATTCTTAATGGGAACGTTTAGTCATGAACTAATGGCGCTGTAGTTACTTACACATTTACCACCTCCACAACAGTCTGTTTTGTCAGAATATTACATAAACAAACAAAATGCTGTACTTCTTTGAAAAGAAATACAGAAATATAATACAGCATTCAATTACAAAAAGAAAGTAAAAAAATGCTTAGATTAGATTGAAGCAATAAATAGCTCAAGCAGAATGGCAAATAAAGATAAATTAAAATTAAAAATTATAATCGTTATTTATTGAGTAGTACTGTAAGAACAAAGTGTAGATTTTATTATTTTTTGTTATGATGGAGGATCCCATTGTGGCGACTGTAGAAAAAATCTTGTATGTGTTTCGAGTGGATATGGACATTGTCGATTTCGAGAGAATGTCGCGCGACGTGACAATATCCAATTTTGTGCTCTTAATACACAAATAGCTATTTTTATACTTATTCAGCCGTATTCATAGTAAAAATATGCCGGTTTAAACCTGGTCTATAGGCATAGTAGTTTAGATTCGGCTTTTCTCTTATTCATAGAACTGGACTAACGGTAGTGCTGGTTTAAATACGGTCTGATATTTAGACCTGGCAGACCCCTAGTTTTACGCTGGTTTAAATGCAGATGTTCAATTGTCAACAAGAAGAAAGCCAGTGAGGTTATATTTGAAAATATTATTATAGAAGTAAATGTAAGTAGATATTTATTTTATTGATTAATATATATCTACCTATATAACTAATATATTTATATTAATGATTTTTAATTCATTTTTCAGATTATGTGATTAGAATTCAGGATGTAATTGAAAGCAGAAGGAAGCAAAAGATATATCTTCAACACATTAATCCCATCGAAAAATATGACGAAACTGAATTTAGAAAAATATATACATGGGTAATTGTCTAATTTTATCACGAAAATATATTACATTACGTAAAAAGAAAATAATAAGTTTCCCATGTTAGACGCCTATGGCCCGCTTTTTAATTAATACCCTGTGTAACAGTTATTACTTGGTTGTAGGTTGTTTGTGACTCAAATGCCAAGATCTGGGATATTGTTGCACGATGGAGGGGCAGTGCATAAGATTCAAGAATATGGAATCATTGCAACTTGAAGCCACGATTTTAGGTACATTATACAACAGGCAGACATTTATGTAAACGAAATTCTAATATTAATAATATTATATTATGTTAATCTAGTGAAATCAATGGAATCCTCATAGGAGACAATGGATATCCATCATCGGAGTATTATGCTTATTCCAGATCTTCGCTTTACTACAGATGCGGAACAACGATACAACGAAGCACACATCAGAACCAGAAACGTTGTAGAACGATAATTCGGCCAATGGAAAAATAAATTTAGATGTTTTGTAATTAGAATGCAGATGTCTTTAGAAACAGCTAAAGTTAGCATTATTGCATTGGCAGTTCTTCACAATATAGCTGTGAAACATTGGATGATAGAGACGGTATATTTATTATTGGGAAGTAAAATAACTTTATTAATATTATATTATTTCTTTACAGATGATGTAAGTAGCGGAGATTCCTATGAACCGGATAATGAAGAACAAAACGACGAAAGACAGGATAATGACACAAGAAATATATTTAGACGGAACTATATAGAAACATTTTAATTAACAAAGTTTATTAAATAGCAGGCAAACATGATTCATAAATAAAATACATGCTGTATGAAAGATTATAACTAATAAAATTTAATTCTTTGGGGTTGATGTTACTGCTTTTGTAGTTACTTTGCTGTCATCGTCATTATTTTTCATTGTTCCTTTATTTCCTTTTTGTTCCTTGCAAAACCGTAAGCCGCAAATATATATATGAAATATACTTTTCCAAGCTTCTTCTTTTTTTGGAATTGGCTGCACTATTTACAGTTTTATTTTTCATAACCTTTGCATGGATTTTCACTTGCTCAAAAAGCAGATTCTTTTCATTTTATGTCCAATTAGATTCTCGCTTACTCATTGTAAGTCTGAATATATCACACTAAAAAGAAATATTACGCATTTTTCTGTATTTCTCTTATGGACCTTCAAATTATAACAATTATTTAAATTTAAATGCCAACTGCATACAAGTTTAATTTTGTAGATTGGTTTAAAAACAAATAATTATCATCTGACAACTGTCACAAACTGTGCTACTGCGCATGGCGGATATCGAAAAAGACCAAGTCCTAGTAGATCGATGAGTTTAATCTAGATCTTTTTAACCCAGATTTAAACTTGGCACAAATTTTACTATGAATAGGGCATTTTGGTCTTAGACTAAACCTGAACTATTAAACTCGTGTTTAGACCTGGCTTTTCTATTTTACTATGAATATGGCTGATTGGGTTTTTAGATTCCATCGTAGATAAAATATTGTACGATACAGGTACGTAAAGCATCTTTAGTCACGCTACACTCGTGTTTTAATTGACCTATTTGTGACTGAAGTCAAAGCCTCATTCCAAAATGAAATTAGTAGTTAGTGTTAGTAGTTATGGTTAGCGTAGAAAGTTTGGCATAGTCATTGCAATATGAGTGTTCACAATAACGAAATCAGCGGGGCGCTGGTTTAACGATACTCGTGGTTAGCGCAGGAGTTTGCAAGCTCCAACCTTATGGTAGTGGTTAAGAGAAGTAACCAATCAGAAAACAGAGGAGAGAGCGATAGATATATGTATAGAAAGAAAGAGTGAAACTTTAACATTTGTTGAAGACGTGGTTTTAAAATTAGGTTATTTTTGTGAAAATGTGTTCAAGAAATACGATGTGATAAGAACGATTCTTCTGCTGACATTTTTACACAACAAACTGACAATTTGAGGTTAAAATTTGCTACATGTGACACATAAACACGTTGCGAAAGTTGCGCCATCTATGTCAATTTACAGTGAACATCCTCATTTTCTACTAAAGTGTACTATTTTACCGGTAATGTTTAACACTAATTTGCAGTATTGTGAGCGCAGTTTCCTAATGAAAAACTACTAACCATAACCACTAACTATAACTACTAACACTAACTACTAATTTCGTGTTGTGAATGAGGCTTTACGTACTTTTAAATAACTATTAAATTCGCTATAAATTCTTTTATTTACAGACTACTCCGAGTTAGGTTTTCTTGAACATCTGTATTATAAAACAGTAATTTTTATTCAAAATAAACTATTTTTAAAATGATATTAAATTGTGTTACATTTTTGTTCTGTAAAATCTCCCGAACATTGTTAGATACTAGGGTAAGGCCAGTAAAATGACAAAAAAAAACAGTTTCTGCAACAAAATAAATCTTATTAAATTTATAATTGTATTATTTTATTTGTCTAAATAAAATGGGAAAAGAGGTTTCGTGGCCTTATGAGCTTGTGTGTCTAGTCGCGAATCGATCCCGACCGACGCTCACCGTCAAAAGAATTTCTAATTTTAAGTGGCACAAAAGTTACCTGTGGTACAGTCTTCATGCCAGCATTGAGTGCCCGTGAGATGACGCCTAGTAAATGCCCGCATTATACGAATATGTCATCATTATCCGTATACAATTATACAAAGCAGACTTGCACACTTAGTAATTCGTAATATGCTGTGATGATTATATTTATTTATTTATTTATTTATTTATTTATATATTTTATTTATTTATTTATTTGTTTGTTTGTTTGTTTATTTATTTATTTATTTCAAACAAAAAATATAAATATAAATATTTCCAATTTTAATTGGCACAAAAGTGATCCCTGTGGTGCATTCTCCACACCAGCTATGAGTGCCCGTGAGGTGACGCCTGGTAAGCGCCCACACGGTAAAATATATCGTCATCATTACCGATGTAGATTTGTAGATACTGGCACACCCAGAAATGGGTAATATGCCGTGATGATATATTTATATTTATTTTATTTATTATTTCAAACAAAAGAACATAGGGCCCAATTCTCAATTTTCACCATTGTGATATGATATGAAATGATATAGTTATTTTCGTAAGAAGTTATGAAAAATACCAAATATCATGCGAGTGTTAATTGACGCACGACGCGTAGCGGAGTGCAAGTCAATACACACGAGCTAAGATATTTGTATTTCATACAAGTTATGAACATTATTTTTTAGACGAGCTTAAATAAATTTTACTTTTTCTACAAAACTGAAATACAGGTTCAAACGTACTGACAGCTGACAAATGAATAATGTATACATATAGCAAGAAAATAATGACATAGTAACCTAGCAACCATGTCAACTATTACGATATGAAATATATCGTAACACTAATGTGATAAGTTCAACTTTCAGTGTTAGGATACTACGTTGATATGTCAAACTTATCACAATGGTCGTCTAAAAAATTTATATCACATCACTTGTCAGAGTCATGATATTATTTGTCAAATGTCTACAAACCCATGCACCAAATTCGTATTTTCTTGTTATGCGCAACTAATATAGTCAACATACGTTAAATACATACAATATCATACTTTGTCACTCATTTACCTCGGATCATTTTGTAATTGAGAATAGCTCCAAGTGATGAAGTGAAAAATTTCACTTTAGTGAAAATTGAGAATCGGGCCCATAGACTAGATACACAACGTTAAAAATCAGAAAAAAATACTCTTCTATGGTGATACTATCTACTACGTAGAAAAAAACGACCTCCTAAATTGTAGTTAAATTAACTAAACAAATTCTTTAATTTTCAGCCTACTAATATGTTTCATTAAATTATCTAAGTTGATTTAGTTCAATTTTCTAAATTTGTAATAGTAAAATTAAAAACAAAATTAGATTAAATGACTACATTTAGTATCAAAATAAACATAAATAAAGAATTTAACTAAATATATATTTAAATTTTCTATTTACTTACTTAATTCTCTAGATATATTACCGAAAATTGTAGGACAAAAATAATGAAGCCAAAATATAGTAAAATTAAATAAAATAAGTAATTTCCAAATTATACTAAATTATTAGACATATTACCTAATAAAATAATATCTAATTATAAATAGACAAAATTTCAATTCTATTTTTTTTTTCTGTGTATGAGGTCCATATAAAAATTCTTACTTTGATATTGCAACTCAAAATCTAGCAGTGAAAAAACTTTTGAACATTACAATTCGAAAGGAAAAAAAATGTACCCCTAAAGATGAGCACACTAAAATGCAATATTATTTCGTAACTAAACATTTTTCTCTAAAATTATTTATTTCATGTAGGTAACCTTTGCATTATTCTGGATAACAAATATTAAATTACTAAAATTGCTAACTTTTGTCTAATTTAACGGAATTTTGGGTGTATTTTAAACACAATCCGTTAATGAAAACGCCGGACCGTTAAAAAAATTAGCTAATCAAGTAGATTGACATACAGAGTGATCAAAAAGAAATGATGCAGTTGGCAATACAATTCTGGGGATCATTTTATTCCGCAGTTTACACAACACCAGGTGAAAGCGGAAATACTATTTAACATATCATTTTGACAATAAATGCAAATAGGTTATGTCAGAGGTGGGGCCTGACAGCTAGAAAGATTTTGAGTCATTGAAATGCTTTAGATTATTTCTCTATGGGTAATGTAAGAAATAAAATTACGTGGGTAAGGGAAACAACAACCATTTTAATAAAAAATTGTAAATATACCCAAATTTAAATTTTCAAAAGTCATTGTCGACAAACATTCAAGTATTTTTCAAGTATTGTCAACTGAATCAGTTATTTTTGATCACTCTGTATAACAAAAACTTGGATTTATTTATGTCAATCTATTTTATTCATATATTTTTTAACGATCCGTTTTCATATAACAGATTGTGTTTAGCACACATCCATTAGTAGCTTTTATTATAATTCTCGATCCCCACGTTGAAAACGATATTTGGAACATTCTGTATATTGGTACCATATAAAATTGCAAACGCCCGAGTATATTTTATTTCTGAAATCGGAAACGTTCAAGTCATCTCTATAATTTGTCTTAAAATTTTCTTTACTCATTTAGGAAACCTACATTTTCGAAACAATACGTAAAAAATTATTGTAGCAATCAAATAAATATTGAGTTTAAAGTTGTTATATAAATAACGATTACATATACTTCTTAAAGAAAACATTGTGAATTCTGCAAACCATCTTTTCGTGTCATATTTTACGATAACAGTTCGCATTTGAAATCTAAACAGCACATAAACGTCATCTTTGAAATATGTGCCCTTATTCTCATATACAGATACCACGATCAGACATTTTAGCACCCTGTCAGCGTGCAAAAATATTGTTGGAATTTTATTTATTCACTCACTCACAAGTGTATCACCATGTAACGTATACGTCTTAAAATCGTTTAGAGTGATCCATGACCTAATATCGACTAAATATTCACTTGTAGAATTTCATCTATAAATCCTGCTGAATTTCAACGCACAATGAAAGGGGAAGATAAATTTTCTCAGATTGAGAAATTGGAGAAACGAGCAAAAAACAGTTCGCGAATCGATTTGTATTTTCATTATAGCATTATAGAATGCAGTCAGTCAAGTAATTTAATTAAATAGAAATAGTGAAATGGAGAAATAAACTTGGAAATTTCCAGGGCTTACTTTCAAAAGTAAATGAATAAATCTTTATTTTAACATTGCTCTGAGTGTAAGTGGAGTGTCATTTTACTTTAAGTAAAAAATATTAAATAGATATTTCACATACGCTACTAAAAATCTAATAGCTTTTATAATTATATTGGCCGGTGATATGTTTTTACTCTTGATCAGAGTTCATTATGCTTTGATCAAAAATAACACATTCAGTTGTTTATTAATCATACTAATGTTTTTTTTAAATGGTAGCCATCGTAATTAGTTAGTGACTAAAATTGTGAGTAAATATCGCCATTCATTGTTTAAACTAAGACGAGTATTCGTAAATTCAAAGTCAACAAATTTAAATAAGTAAACTTTCAGTCTAAAATACGCCATAAATGAAAATTTATTTAATGAATTTTACTCGTAGTAACTGCTATGTAAGACGTTATCTTTCCAGAACACGCATTAAATTTTGACAAACAAACACACGCACCTGAGGGACCATGCGGGTAAAAAACAAGATATATGACCTTATCAACAAAATAAGTCCCAGTAATTGTTAAAAGCTAATAAATTGTAAATTATGTTTTACTTTTATAGATTAATAATACATTCTTTCCAATTCACACAACTGTGATGACAGAAATAGGTAAATGAAATTTCAACTATCATTGGTCCCTGAGATCGGGTGTGGAAGGCTTAATAAATTTTTTTTTTAAGGCTCATATGTATATACATTTCGATTCGATGATTATCAATCAAGATTTTTTTCAAAATTCAGAAAATTAAGGACGTGGTTCTTGAAGTTTACGTTTTTAATGCTACTAGCCAACACAAATTGTTTAATAAAAATAATGGACTATCTATTTACGTAACTGATATTAAAAAACAAGTAAATTAAATCGTAATTATGTTTATTTATTCAGAATTTTATGTGAACATTTCAAAACCTTAATTTTCCGAATTTTGAAAAACTATTTCTGGTTGAGAATCTCTACATTTACATAAATGGGTATTCTCCTACCCTCGAAATTTGTTATCATTTTTTAACACTTAGTATTATAAATCTGTGGCACAACAGCCCTTGTAGAGCCAAGTCCTCATGTACCGTAGGCCCGTAGGTACTCGTTTCGAGATCGATAGTACTAGAGCAGTTGGTGTTCTTAAACCGTGCGGCAGTCACTGATACCTGTGCGACCTCAGAAATACTTCCCTCCATAGCTAGCACCATCTATGTTTAACATGGACGACTGGTCCAATGTTGTATTGATTTGTAATTATTTTAAATAAACATAATATGACGAATATGGTAGTTATTTTTAATTACAAAAAAATAGTTACTATATAAACTTTTAAAATTCACTTTTATTTCATAATTTACAACGTTCATATAGGCTCCAAAATGCCGTATGTGTCAGCTAGGTGTTATCTAGTAGCTGTAGAGTCTTCAAACCTATTGAATCTACTGTTTTGCCGTCTTGAACACATATATTTCTGGAATTATTTAGAATTAATTTTACGATTATTTTCAGAATTTTAAATGATATTTCCATCTTCGTTGACATAAAGGTGGCTATGTAAAAAATGTAAATAATTTTATTAAACATTTCTTTTACTGTCGTCGGCAGAATGCTTCGTTGCCACCAGGCAATCATACTTCTGATGCCAATCGACGAAAATTTTGCAAATTTTAAATACGCTTTAATATATAAATTCTTAATTGGAAAATACTGATGATCACATTGTGTTGTAAGTATATCGTAATTTTTGTTTTACGTTATACAGGTGTCTCTTAAATAGGGGGACATGGCTTAACCACAGATTCCTGAGGTTAAAATAAGACGATTTAACCAAACTTGCTTCTACCGTAAAGTGTATCATTTAGCCAGTATTCTGCTTCAAAGTTCTTCGAAAAAAAATTAATTTTGTTTCTAATAACAGGACGTTTTATTCGATTTGGATGAAATTTGGTATGACAGTTTATATGTTTATAAGTCATCTTTTAAGATGATACTTGCTATTATTAGTTAACCACTAGTGTATGAAACTTAGGTGTCCCAGCATTAATTAGACCGTAACTTTTTAATGCCCACGCTGATAACGTGAAATTATTATTATTTTTTTTTTTTTTCAGTAAGATGCATTCAATAGTAAACTTTTCTTTCTATAAAATTTGTGATATCTGTTACGGTTCACAAAGAAAATAATAAAACCTGAGTGACTGTAACAATTGTGTATGGGTTGTCAAAAAAATTCTTCGCAATATTCTAAAATTAGTGACATCCGTTTGTTCGGCCAAATAATATTTTACTACCATTATTGTAAATAAGACGATTACATTTCTTAGCTTACTCCTAAACAAGTTGTGAAGATTGACAACTCGTTACTGTTGTTAAAAATTAAATGTTTGGCATTTGGGCAGACTGCTAGATTAAATTTATTTTAAAAATTTAGCGGTGCAGGCACTCAGATTTAATTTTTTTCTGTGTGAACCGTAACATATATCACAAATTACACAGAGAGAGAAAAGTTTACTATTGAATGTATCTTTCTGAAAAAAAAAACTCATGTTATCGGCGTGGCCATTAAAAAGTTACGGTCTAATAAATGTTGGGACACCTAAGTTTCATACACTAGTGGTTCACTAATAATGGCAAGTTTCATCTTAAAAGATGACTTATAACCATATAAATTGTCATACCAAATTTCATCCAGATCGAATAAAGCGTCCTGTTATTATAAGCAAAATTAATTTTTTTTCGAAGAACTTTGAAGCAGAATACTGGCTAAATGGTACACTTTCCGGTAGAAGCAAGTTTGGTTAAATCGTCTTATTTTAACCTCAGGAATCTGTGGTTAAGCCATGTCCCCCTATTTAAGAGACACCTGTATTTCCTCCTTTCCTACCTTGTATTTTGTTTATAATGTTTACATATTCATCTTGATCTTCAATCCCATTGTTGTACTGTGTAAATAATCAGGAAAACGATTCTATTTCAGTATTCTATACCAATTAATTACTTTCCTCTCATTTCTATCTTCTTATTTGCGTATTCCATCTTGTAAACAATTCTTGTTCGTTACATAACATCAGAGAATAACCTGGGGGAGCCATTGACGACGATGATGCCCACTGCTGGGGCTAATGTCACGTGGACAGGATACAGGTCTTGAATAATGAATACGGGATAACGACCATGATATTGGCAGTGAAGAATTGATGAGCTACGAATAAAACGGAATTAGTACTCGGTGAATTATGGTTAATAGAACGACGCATTGATGAATAATTGAGCTACTAGGATTAGTAACTTTTGGGAAACTGTCATTATCGTTTGCTAATGATACGCTGATACCAATTTTAACAGTCAATTTAAATCGCAATATAATTTATTTAATTAAAAACAGTTTTTGTTGAAATGAAATAATACTTTTTACTAAATTATTTTAGAATATCAAAAATACGCGGCCTAATACAGAGAGGGCAGCTCTGGACACAATTATTTTTTGGGAGGTTATGTCAACTGTCATTAGTGTCTCTGCGAAGTTTTTTCGACAATCCTATAATTTGTGGCTTAATTGGATTTTTTTGAATTAACTTGTCCATTGGCTTTTTTAAAAATGGAAAAATTAACACATTTCATTGATGAAATACCTGCACAAAAAAAGCTTAACGCATCGATACATGTTCATGAAGATATACGTATACATCTTATCCTTCAGACGCAATGATAACAGTGTGGACAACTAAACATCGTTGCAGATAAGGCTATAAGGATTTTCAAACTTTTGCTCTGATTGGCATATAAATTGTGGGCAACTTTACATAGAACTATTTTTGCTTGTCTACCTATCCATCTCTTTCATATTTCATAGACGTGCGTATTTATATGTGGAAAATTTGTCGACTGGGTGTTAACAATTACTCGAAATTATCGACATTTCGGTGTACACTTTTTATCTCCTGCTACCCTAGGTAAGGGAGATATAGGGATCGTGCTAAAAATCGCATATTGAGATTTTAGTGAATAAGCACATTTTGAGGTTCTCAGAATCCGAGTTAACATTTTTACAATGATTTCTGTGGGTATGTATGTGTGTGTATATGTATGTATGTAAATAACTTTAAATATAAATTTATAAAATAATTTATTTTTATACATCATCTTGCCTATGCGTCAAACAAAAACATAATACTTTAATAACAATTTTTACATATTTAAACAAATGGCACTGTCAGGAAGCAATTACATTAAAATTAATAATGAAGCCGGGTTAAGGAAAAAGTAGTAATAATAAATGTATTTGAATCTAATAAAATTAAGGTTTATAAAAATAATATATTTTCAATCATATACATAATATATTAGAAGTACTATTGATTTGCTTCATTGTCTTCCAGAATACGGGTTTGAAAAGACTTTGTGTAAAGATGCGAGTACTATTTTGATTTTTGTTAAGTTTTTCTATTAGTTTTGTCAGTATTTGTGAAATTTATTTTGTGTATGATATATTTGTTAAATGTAAAATAAAAATTGTTATGAGTGAATGTATATTTGAACATAATGATTCCTTTATTTATATTGACTCGTAGTACGATCACGGTTTTAACTAAAACACTGTTTTTAGAAATGTCATTCAAATTTAAATATTTACCTAATTTCACCCGTATGTTTAAAGAACGATTTTTTTAAAAAATATTTTTTTGAATACAAACTATGTTCTGCTTTAAAAACATATTTTGTTAAATTTGATATTATTTATTGTTATTAAGTAATGAAATTTGACATTTCTTAAAACAGCGTTTTAGTTAAAACCATGATCATACTACGAACCATTGTGTGGTTAAATACCCAACGGGAGGTTACGGGCTGGCCACATCAGATTTTTTCTGGGTAGGTAAAACAAGGCCTTACAAAATATTACATCTCATGTAAGGTACACAAAATATATTAGTTCTTTACATACAGTTTTACAACATCGTACGAAAATTCATGAAGAGCACATACACAACAGTTTGCTCTCAAAATCGACAACAGAATGAAAGCTATTATATGTGGCAGATATTGATGTGTTCTTCAAGTCCCACAAAAGTCACTGAAGCAAGTATAATTCATGCCCCTTGCTCCAAATAAATATACCATAATTTATTTTATAAACATTGAAATTATCCTGCAATTTAGTCTTATTAAATGGAATTGCTGTGATATTGATCTAGATCTAGTCAAAACACGGCCTGACTAACACTTATATAATAAATATTCTATGCAAATAAAGTAAACCTGGGATCTCGCGCGGACATAAATCATGTCTCCTTGGCTCATATTAAGCGGAACGTAACCTCAGTTTTTATAAAAATACCCGGTTTCAATTATTTCTCCTTATAAATCCTCGTGTCGGATGCATTTCCCTTGGCACTCCACGTTACAAACATATTTTCCCGGAAACAAGCACGAAGAATTAATTTGCACACTTGTAAAGAACAGGGCTGCGAATAAATCGAGAACGATGAAAAATTTTTCCGTTTCTTAAATTTCTTTGCATTTACATTGTTATAATCTTTAATTTTACTCGTGTAAATAGTGGTATAAAAAATAAAGAATGTAATTTTAAAGGAACCTGAGTGCCATTTTTACAGTTATTCAACAAAAAATTATTATACGAAACAATAACATTGTTACTACTTGTACTTTTTAGTGGCACAATCCTTTGTTCATAAAATTAGTTATATTTTTGACTGTACATTTCAAAACAATGAGCTTGGGCCATAGAACATTTTCACGTAAAAATATTATATATTATTTTTTGGCACTTGATTTCTCAACTTAAATGAAAGGGTTATAGTTTATAGATTCACATGAATGCACTCCGATAATATAGAGCAAAACCGTTTGCACATCCCAGGGTCAACTTTGCGAGAAAAGTTTAATAGTTACCACAAGAATTTTCCATCTTCTTGTTTCTGAACTACGGGTAAAAACTCGTTTTATTCTAATTTCGAAAATATTACATATCTTATTTATTATGAGAGTTAAAGAAAAATTATTTAGACAAATTTTGTACCGATTATTGCGTAGAATAAAATGGCGCAGTCACATTTTCTTAAAACTTAATAATTCTTCAGACTTATAACTATTAAAATGGGAATCTATGTTGAAAATACATGGCCTCATCATTTTGCCTATTTTAAAAGCTTTTCAATCATGTATAATAAGGCTCCATTCTTTTGTTTTAAACATGAATAAAACATGAATTATTAAGTTTTTGGGGTGAAAAAATTGAAAATTATTAAGAAATAATTGAAATAAATCTATTACAGATTACCGTTTGTTTATTTAAATTCTATATCTATTAATTATGTACTTAAAATAATTCATAACCAATTATTTTCGGCTTATTTAAATTATTATGTATCGACGTCACAGTTGGCTTTGGCGCAATTGAAAAAAAAAATCTGTTGTGGCCAGCACAATACCTCTCGCTAATTTCATAATAGGCTATAAATATTTCTGGTACACACAAAATATTCTAATTACATCTATTCTTTTTTTTCAATTCATTCTATGAACAAGTTTCCTCCTACTCTTCTAAATGTTTGAGATAAATGGAACCTTATATGCAAACATTTTCAAGATATGACTTTAGGATCAATTTGTAAACAATACGTAAGCAAACATAATTTAATTAAAAAAATTTTGATGAGGGCCTTGGGTGTCTCGAAACGTCCAAATCTGTAATAAAAACAGTGTTTTTTTATTAAACTTTGAGAAGGCGACAACAAATAATTCCTCTCCATATATTCATCATCCAAGGCACCAAACAAAAGAAAAAATAATAATAAAATAAGAAATATTAAATGTACTTCCCACGGACATCATCGTAAAAATGTTATAATCGGATTCTAGGGACCTTAAAACGTGCTTATCCACTAAAATCTGGATATGCATTTTTTAGCATGATTCCAATACTTTTAGCGAGAGGTAAGAATATTGGATTGCATTAAATATATATTATTAAATTATCAATTTTGTTGCTTAAATAAACAACTTCAACAAAAACATTAGCTGTCAGTTTCCAAGTTATAATACAATTGATTTAAATAAAGCCACACCCAACTTTTGTTGTTTTAATTTGAATGTTTTTGCATTATTTTTTTCCTGCAAAATATAACTTGTCCACATCAATGTATTCAGAATTTAACGTAGAATTCAAAAATGTAAAAACATGAAGGTTGCTCCATTTAAAATAAAAAAATTGATGCTTCCTCCTGTTAAACCGGAAGTGATATGTTTATCATTTATTCAATTAAATATCTTTATAAATAAAGAATTTAATAGGGGGTGTCCCACTGTCTGTGGACAGGGTATAAATAATAGATACACTTGTCACATTTTCTTTTAATGTATTTTCTTTAATGTATTTCATTCATAAATTTATAAACTAATACAAATTCAGGGTTCTACCTAGTTACCAAATTTTATTTCGCCAAATCCTTTTAACAAAAAGTTTTGCATCCTTTTTATTCCTGTCAAAGTTGGTTTTTGTTAACTTATTACCTCTCGCTAAGAGAGCTATTGGATTCATGCTAAAAATCGCATATCCAGATTTTAGTGAATAAGCTCGTTCTAAGGTCCCTAGAATCCGATTATAACATTTTTACTATGATGTCTGCCTGAGTGTGTGTGTGTGTGTGTATGTGTGTGGATGTGTGTCTGGATGTTGGGAGGACGATTCCTCAAAAACTATAGTACTTAAGATCTGTTTAACTACGTATTCCTCAATCTATCATTAATGGGAAGAACTGGAAAGGTTTTCATAAAATTGGAGAACCGGAAGTAATAGTTTCTTAACAAAAATCTTCTAAATATTATTTTTTGAAAATTTTTGTTACAAATATTGAAGAACATAAAATTCCCCATCTACTACACTGACAATTTTTATTACATCTTCTATAAATTTAGAGTTAAAGAAAATATAATATATAGAATAATCTGTTGCAATAAATCGCACAGTCCAGACTACACCAAGGAAACCAGTTATCAGATTCAAATGTTTGTAATTGACAGATAAATGTCAATGTCAAAAATCAACAGTTTTACTGACACTCCTGAAAACTTTTTCGGGGAAGTACATTTAATATATCTTATTGAATTATTAATTAAATATTTAAAATTGTAAATAGGTATGTATATTAATTGTAACAGTTTATATCCTTAAGAAATAACGCCCATCCCATCAATGAATTGGAACCATCTTGAACATTTTAGAAGAGTAGAACAAGATTCCTTATAGAATGAAATAATAGGTATAATATTAGATTTATTTGTGTATACTAGAAATGTTATTTCAATACTTATGTAGCAAGACGGAAATGGCGAGAGGTATTGTGCTGGCCACAACAGATTACTTTTTTTTTAGGAAAAGTCATTCGAATACCATTCTTGATTAAATTTTATCTTGGAAAAATTTTCAGATTGCTTTACTCGAGACTGTTGCTAATTTATTTCGTGACATTAATAAAAAAATCACTCGCTGTTTGGTCAATGCCTCTCGATAAATTGAACCGGCTGTCATAACTATCTGACAAAATTTCTGGCAAAAATTTATCACTTTATACAGAATGGTGGTTGTTAAGGGTGAACATAGGGATTTAACATGGTATTGTAATTTTACGCAATTTCCTACTCTCCTGTTCATTTTACGACAAAAACTGTTCAGTGCACAGTTGTACAGAATTACAAGTTGTATACAAAACAGTTTTTTATATTTCTTATGTTTTTGGTTTCTTCGCAATTTTAAAATGAAATTTCAAAAGTTTTTGTAAAACTAAATTAAATAATTAATATTTATTGGAATAAGGGATGTGTCTTCATTATAAATAATTATCACGATGGAAATATTTATCAAAGAATACGAGATTTGTTTTCCATAAGTCAGATTGACGTATATAAATAATTTCTGAAAATCAGAAAAAAGAAAACAAATGTTAATGGCTATTACTACGAATTAACAGAAATTTTGAAATTTCTTTTTAAACTTGTTAAGAAACTAGAACTATAATATAAAATGTAAAAACAGCTTTATATGCAACTTTTAATTCTGAACAACTTTGCAATCTACAGCTTTTGCATTAAAATGAATAGGAGAGCATGAAATTGGATAAAGCTAAAACCTAGTGTTGCCACAAGACCAAGACCAGTCTTGGTCTTGGTCTCGTCTCGTCTTGGTCTTGTCGAGACGAGACTATCATTTGGTCTCGACTAGAAAAGTCGAGACGAGACGAGACTAGCATCAAGTCTTGTCGAGAAAGTCTTGAGTCTCGACAAGACTCTCGACTTCAGATCAAAGGTATTTTTTTAAACATATACCTATTCTAAAAGTGCTTCAAAAACTGAGAGTATTGCTGTAAATACTGATTGAAAATTCGAATAAATAAGAGAGATATTAATTTTTCAAATTTTGTAATTTTCTACTTTCATAATTGTGTCCCAGAAACATTAATTTATGTAAATATGATGTATTCCTTATTCATCTAAATAATCCAAATATAAGTTTTAAATGAATTTAAATTAGAATGTAAGTGGGATGAAATGAAAGAAGTATCAATTTAGAATTCTTATGTTATTTTAATGCACCAATATTTTTTATTAAATTAAGATCTACCTTTATTTTATACTACACATGTTGATTTTAATTTAATTTTTGTTTAATTCTCAATTAATATATTGGTACAACTGGGTATATGAAATACTGACTACATCTTCAAATATATTTCCAATTTTCAAATTGCACACAAAAGTTACATATGTGGTGTACTTCAGTTTTATTTATTAAATTAATATATTATAACAAAAGTAACGTTCCCTTCAAATATACATTATTTTTCTTTTATTTTTAAAGAATCGATTGTGATTCTTAGAATTTTACGAAAATGCACACAAAGATTTTACGATCTTAAGGAAATTCCCGTTTTAAAATAACCATATTCTACATTTTCAACGGTTGTACTTCTTATTCAGAAATAAGAATATATTAATTGCAAATAATGTAAACTATTAATACTAACAAATCAGTTACATAATTATTTTGTAAAGAAACAGTAAAATATAAAAAATACATTTTCAACGGATGTACTTCTTATTCACCTAAATAATTCTTCCATTGAAACATATGAATAATATCGCATGTAGAAATAGGAATATATTAATTGCAAATAATGTAAACTATTAATACTAACAAATCAGTTACATAATTATTTTGTAAAGAAACAGTAAAAATATAAAAAAACGAAGATTTAATTCTTCTCAAACTTTGTATCCATAATTTATGTAAAAATACTTTTCCAACCAATGAAAATAAAACATTTTCTAGTGTTATCATTAAAAACTAACAAAAAAATCATAATGTATCATTTAATAAAAAAAAAATGGAAAATATGTGCTTCAAAAGATAAAAGTTTATGTATCTTTTATGTGATGTATAATGAAAGTAAAACTTTATCTCAACAAAGTGAAATGTAAGGGACATTGTTAAAATATGTAGTTACAGGTATAACAATTTGGGAAAATTGGTATCAGATATTCTAAGAAACTGGTATTAAGCATTTCTCGTAAGGACACATGCAAAATGCAAGTACATTCGCGTATACAGAGAAAATTAAAATACATTGTATAAATTCATTCATATGAAAAAATTGAAAACAATAATCAACGTTTACTTAAAGCCTTAAAGAAAATAGAAATATAAAAGTCGTAATGTACAAGCCCTTCTTTAACAATTTTCTTAAAACTTTGTATGCACAAATGTGTAAAACAAACTGTTTTTTCAATTCCCTAATATAATATAATTTTTAAAAAATGAGTAAAAAATAGCACAACATTTCTTTTCTTGTAAAAATCCAATAATGGAACAATAAATTTTACAACGGCTTGTGCTATAAATGCTGCATATTACCAGACAATAACAACCACTTTTAGACATCTGCTAGTAATAAAAGTAGGTAGGTTTGCCCAACCCAAATCCAAATATTTCCGACTACAATACTTTAGTCAATCTAACAATTTTGCATCCTAAAAATATAAAACCATGTAATAAAGAAAAGTATAAACGTATGATAAAGAATTAAATGAAACATAACATAGACAATTTTTATGAGGAATCATTATTATGGTTTCATAAGTGGAAAGAGGAACCTCTTGAGAAAGAAATACCAAATGAAGAATTATTAGATATCTCCAAAAAATTCTATCCATTTTTACTCCATTGCTTGATTTTATTTTTAACTCCACCTTCTACAACATGTAAAAGAAGTTTTAGTAGGTACATAAAAAATCTGTTGTGGCTAGCACAAGACCTTCCGTCAATTTGATGTATTTTGCACCAATCTCACATCAAAAGTTCCCTAGAAAAGATTCTATATATTCAATAAAATTATAACACGAACATATACTATTTTTTACAAATTCCATACCGAATGTTATTTGGAAAAAAATCTATAAATCCAATACAATTATAACATGAACAATCATTATGTATATTGTACTTGACACTGACATCTGTCAATTACAATTTTTTGAATATATCAGCTGTTTCTATGATTATAGTAAAGCTGACTGATTTTGGAAAGTTAATCTATTTATAATTCGTTAAACCGTACAACTGTTATTATTAAAGTTTCTTAGTTACTAATTTTTTTTACAAATTTTATAAATTTAAGCACGTTTATTATAATTTATTTGTTTTTTAAATAAGTGTTTTTTTTTGTTAGAGAATTGTGTTTATGTAACTACTTACAGTTTTTATTGAATATACCATTATTATTCTAAATACATTCGTCAAAATTTTGATATAGGTAAAGCAGAAGTTCTCAACCTGTGGTACGCGTACTAGGGGATACGCGAAAGGCTAAGTTTTAGTTATCTACTTATTTAACATTTATTTAGAAAAATATAAAAAAAAATAGCGAAAGAAGTTACTTTTTTGGGGATTTTTGTCCATTTACTTACTGCTTCATATTTTATGTTTATTAATAAGAAACAACACTCGGTATGTATATATATTTTCATATTAATTATTTCAAGAGCTCAAGTATCAAGTTGATGATATTTACAGAAAAAATAATAAATATCTCAAATATTATTTGGAATTTTTGAATCGCGATTGTACTGCTGTTCTTAGAATTTTATGTACTATTAGATGGGATTATAAAAAAAATGTTAATGGAAGCAAAGTCGAGAGTCTTGTCGAGACTCGAGACGAGACGAGACTGACATCAAGTCTCGTCTCGACAAGACCAAGACGAGACCACTCTAGTCGAGACCAAGTCAAGACCAAGACAAGACCGACCCCAAGTCTCGTCTCGTCTCGACTTCTGGCAACACTACTAAAACCCCATGTTAAATCTCTAATCCCTAAACCACCACCACCATCATGTATATAAATAAATAGTTATAAATAAATATTTTATTTTTTCCAACAATAGCAAAATAATGTATTTTAAATATTAAACGTTAATAATAATTTAATTCGCATTTCAATTTTGCAATACAACCGCTTACAATGGAAATATTTTTAGCTAAAATTTTTAATCATTAATCTTCTGCTGTCCATATACAATAATCTCATATTGCTACATGCAGTTCAGTTACATATATACAGGGTGTTAATTAAAAAACGGGTCATAGGCGTTTAACATGGGCTATCCAGTTTTTCCTTACGCAAAACTTACCATTTAATTTTAGACATAAAAAGTTTCAAATAAATATTGTATAGAATTAAATTCTACACTGTAATCACGAATCAGGTTTTATTTTACGTCCTTAATAGGCTTTAAAATCCAATTTTAAATATTGCTTATTTTTAGTGATTACAAAGAAATGCATATCGTTTGAATAGTGTTGCCACAAGACCAAGACCAGTCTTGGTCTTGGTCTCGTCTCGTCTTGGTCTTGTCGAGACGAGACCATAATTTGGTCTCGACTAGAAAAGTCGAGACGAGACGAGACCAGCATCAAGTCTTGTCGAGAAAGTCTTGAAGTCTCGACAAGACTCTCGACTTCAGATCAAAGGTATTTTTTTAAATATTATATTCTAAAAGTGCTTCAAAAACTGAGAGTATTGCTGTAAATACTGTTTGAAAATTCGAATAAATAAAAAATATATTAATTTTTCAAATTTTGTAATTTTCTACTTTCATAGTTGTGTTCCAGAAACATTAATTTAAGTAAATATGATGTATTCCTTATACTTCTAAATAATCCAAATGTAAGTTTTAAATGAATTTAAATTACAATGTAGGTGGGATGAAATGAAAGAAGTATAAATTTAGAATTCTTGTGTTATTTTTATGCATTAATATTTTAATTAAATTAAAATTAACCTTTATTTTATAATATACATATGTTCTGTACGTATAAATATGTTGATTTTAATTTAATTTTTGTTTAATTATCAATTAATATATTGGTACGACTGGGTATATGAAATACTGACTACATCTTGAAAAATATTTCCAATTTTCAAAAAGCATACAAAAATTACATCTGTGGTGCACTCTCAACGTTAGCAATTAATTTATTACAACAAAAGTAACGTTCCCTGCAAATATACAGCATTTTTCTTTTATTTTTAAAGAATTTATTGTGATTCTTAGAATTTTACGAAAATGCAGACAAAGATTTTAGGATTTTAGGGAAATTCCCGGTTTAAAACAACCATATTCTACATTTTCAACAATGTACTTTCTATTCATGGGCTTAGCCAGGATTTTTTCTCAGGGGGGGCGAATAAAAATATAGTTAGTCATATATGTTATTTATTTGCCAAAAAAATACACTTATTCCAAAAACTTAAGTAAATTATAATAAACGTATTTAGAATAATAATTGTATATTTAATAAAAACTGTAGGTAGTTACATAAACACAATTCTCTAACAAAAAAATATAACTCTTATTTGAAAAACATAAATAAATTATAACACACGTGCATAAATTTATAAAATTAATAAAAAAAATTAGTAACTAAGAAATTTTAGTAATAACGGTTTTACGGTTTAACGAATTATAAATAGATTAACTTTCAAAAATCAGTCAGCTTTACTATAATCATAGAAACAGCTGATATATTCAAAAAAATGTAATTGACAGATTTCAGTGTCAAGTACAATTTACATAATGATTGTTCGTGTTATAATTTTATTGGATTTATATAATTTTTTCCAAGGAACTTTTGGTATGGAATTTGTAAAAAATAGTATATGTTCGTGTTACAATTTTATTGAATATATAGAATATTTTAACTTCTTTTACATATTGTAGAAGGCATGGAGTAAAAAAGGATAGAATTTTTAGAGATATCTAATAATTCTTCAAATGGTATTTCTTTCTCAAGAGGTTTCTCTTTCCACTTATGAAACCATAATAATGATTCCTCATAAAAATTGTCTATGTTATGTTTCATTTAATTCTTGTATCATACGTTTATACTTTTCTTTACTACATGGTTTTATATTTTTAGGATGCAAAATTGTTAGATTGACTAAAGTATTGTATTCTGTAATATTTGTATTTGGGTTGGGCAAACCTACCTACTTTTATTACTAGCAGATGTCTAAAAGTGGTTATTATTGTCTGGTAATATGCAGCATTTATAGTACAGGCCGTTGTAAAATTTATTGTTCCATTATTGGATTTTTACAAGAAAAGAAATGTGTTATTTTTTACCAAATTTTTTTTTATATTATGTTATATTAGGGATTAGGAAAAACAGTTTATTTTACACATTTGTGCAAACAAAGTTTTAAGGAAATTGTTAAGAAGGGCTTGCACATTACGACTTTTATATTTACATTTCCTTTAAGACTTTAAGTCAACGTTGATTATTGTTTTCAATTTTTTCATATGAATGAATTAGGTATTTATACAATGTATTTTAAGCGCAAACTTTTGATATAAAGCAGAGGTTCTCAACCTGTGGTACGCGTACCAGGGGATACGTGAATGGCTAGTTTTTTTATCTGCCTATTTAATATTTATTTAATAAAATATAAAAAAATAGCGAAAGAAGTTACTTTTTTGGAGATTTTTGTCTATTTACTTACTGCTTCATTTTAAACATATACATAACTGTTTAACTATTGCTAATAATTCTGTAGCTAAGGAATTGAAATTATATATTTTATGTTTAGTAATGAGAAACAACACGATATATACGTATATTTTCATATTAATTATTTCAAGAGCTCAATTATCAAGTTGATGATATTCATAGAAAACTTAATAATAAATATCTCAAATATTATTTGGAATATTTGAATCGCGAATGTACTGATGTTCTTAGAATTTTATGTACTATTAGATACGATTATAAAAAAAATGTTAATGGAGGTAAAGTCGAGAGTCTTGTCGAGACTCGAGACGAGACGAGACTGACATCAAGTCTCGTCTCGACAAGACCAAGACGAGACCACTCTAATCGAGACCAAATCAAGACCAAGACGAGACCGACCCCAAGTCTCGTCTCGTCTCGACTTCTGGCAACACTACGTTTGAATTGTCAGAATTTCAATTTTGCAAGTTACGAAATAAAAATAAATAAAATATGTGCTGCGGTGTAGATGTAGATTATAAAAACAAAATATTTTTAGGAACTTGGGTGTAGAATATAATTATATGTAATTTTTATTTGAAATTCTAATTTCTGACAGTTCAAACGACATGCATTCCCTTGTAACTTTGTTTAAATTCCATGGCTATCACTACAAATGAGAAATATTTACAAATTTCAAATTGGATTTTCCAGGTTACTAAACATATATAAAATAAAATATATCATAACGGCATATTACCCATTTCTGGGTGTGCCATATGTAGACATCGGTAATGATGACGATATATTTTACACCACAGGGGTCACTTTTGTGCCATTTAAAATAAAGATGAAAAATTATATTTGATTAGTGATATAGGTGTGGAATTTAATTTTCTACAACTCTTATTAAAAACACTTTGTCTTAAATTATATGGGATGTTTTGCGCAAAGAAAATCTGATTTCCCATGTTAAACGCCTATGGCCCGCTTTTTAATTAATACCCTGTACATAAAACAGTATTCACCTACTATTCCGTTTATTATATCTGTCCCGTCATCATGTAACCATAAAACCTCTAAACTGAGCAAGTAAACAACTAGGACAATATTTTGTTAGCCTTCCATTTAATTCGGCGTCCTACACAAGATTGGGGTTAAGCCGCTTTGTGTAATCAGTTCCTCTCAGTAGGGCTCCGGTCTGCAACGCATGCGGAGCCCTAATTACGCCCCACATTCCACAACGTGCATAATGCACTGGGATATTAATAACACCAATATATTACTATTACGGGAGAAAGAAGAGTTAATTAAGCATGAAAAACTAAAAATATTTTCATATACTGGTAATGTTTTTATAAAATATTATGAGCTGTAGAACATAATATACTGAGGGATTACAAGTAAAATCATTTTGAATTCCGTTACTTAATTTGTTTTTCTAGGGTAAAACCATGTGATTGTGCACTAAGTATAAAGAGTAAAAAAAATGAATAAAAGAACCATATTGTTTTAGTTTTTTTTTAATCTTATTAGTACAAAGAAGTGCAAATTAAAAATCTATTATGGCCAGCATATAATCTGCCAGAATTGAAATTAGATTCCATTAAATAAATATATAGGTGTTAAGAAAAAGGATAAATTTTTTTGAAGGTGAATTGTACATATTTCGATATGCTGATTCTCAAAGTGTACATTTTTAGTTCCACTGGTCGACAATGAAATAAAAAATAAAAATAAATAATGATTTGTTTAATCACGTAACTGATGTTGAATAGCAAATAATTTAATTCGTAATTATTTTTATTGAAAAATTCGTGTCGATAAGTGAGTGCCACTGGATTAGTGCAAAAATGTACATTTAATAAAATATGCGGGCTCTTAATTTTCAAAATTTTATTAAAAAATCTTTTTGAAAAGTATCAGCATCAAAATTTATATCCCCACAAAAAATGTTACTCTTTTTTAATATTTTGTATATACATAAGTTATGTAAAGATAATTTCGTTTACTCAAAAAAATATTTATGTGAACGGAAATACAGGTTTCGAAAACGCAACAGAATACAATATCAGATATATGTTTATTATTCAAAGATATAACTACAAATTTATATTATTCCAGTATTTATAAATTTATACTACATCTACATTTAGCAGAAATTGGAGTATGCTATGGTCACGGTTTTTATGGAAAGACGTATGTGTAACTTACATATTGAATGATGCTGGCAAAAGTATTAATTCCCAGTTGCACCGCTGACACTTAAATGTTAAGTTAGACTTAAATAAAAAAAAAATTAAAATTGAAATTTTGAAAGCTTTGACGCTTCGTTTCGATACGATGAGGAACACTTAAATTTTGTATCAATGTTGCTCCACTTGGGCCGGCTATTTTTTTATAATTTTTTGACGATGACAAAGTAACCAAGGAGGACTTAAGTTATAAAAGTGATACATTCTTGGCTGACAGCGACTCTACATTTGTATAGGTGATTTACTATTTACGCAACCATTGCACAAAAATGTTTTGTGATCTGTGGAAGACCATGAATTATAAAAAATACCTTCTCCACGAATTTTGTTTACTATTTTTTCTGCGACGACATTATTCTAAATTTGGAAATATATAATTCAATAAATCACTGTATTAGCTGACTCTTGTATCGTTTTGCACAATCTAAAAGAAACAGTGACTGGACTGGAAATCAATCACTGTGGCTGAAAAATCGATGATTCATTTGGAAACAAGATAAAACGTGCAAAAAAGATACTAGAAGACGATGAAATTTCAAGAGCTGCATCTGTAGAAATGGTATTTGAATCTTGCGAAGGAATCATTCACTAAAGCTCATCTAATTTACCTTTGAGCTCTAGAGTATCTTTCACCAACGTCAAGTGCAAAAGGTACTTTTAATCTTAAGATAGTAAATAATGTGAATAATATGAAACTTCTGAATCTCGTAAGTCGTCATTAGGAATTTACTGTTGAACTCAAGAATCTATAAGCATTTAACATGCAACAGTTTTTTTTTAAATATCTGTGCCCTATAGAACGTTATGTGAGGAGAGGTGTCAAAATTTTAAAATTCACGCTTTTCTTGCGTGAGTAAACTTAATTTAAAGACGCAAAGAAAAAAAAAACAAGTAACATACGTATCATGTTTTGAACTAACGCATACTAATGGCTGGCTGCACCAATATTAAGTTAAATAAAATCAACTTTGATATACGTATAACATATATAAGTGTATATAATCATATTCGTCTAAACTTGAATGGTCATCACTTTCTACATTATCTTCATTCTTTGTTTTTTCGCTATTTCATAACCACCCGAATTCGTCACAGAGACCTCTCAAATTTTTCAAATATTTTTCCTGTAAACATTCCTATTGATTGACGAATACCAAACACTAAACCAGCATGGTGTACAGAACAATTACGGATACTCTGAAGTTAATGGATTGGTACATGTATTGAATTTGTAAAACCGTTGCGGTCTGGGAGACCGAACTTGCGTGGTTAAAGGTTAAATTAAGTTTGTTCGGTCACTAAAGATAAAAATGTAAACTAAAAAATTTGAATACTGACAAATTCAACATTTTAAGGCTGGTTTACGTAAGCTGTAACATTCTCTAAAATTGTATAAATCATCCCATAATAATAAATAAACAAAATTATGTATAGCTAGCGCCCTTCAAGTTGGCACTAAACCTGCGCATACTTTGGATTATAAATGAATCCCCTTTCCCATTATATCTACCAATTTTAGATGTTGACGGAATATTTTCCTCGTTATAACAATATGTTATAATTATGATTAAATTTCGATTTGTCCAAGTACGAATTTTTGGTTCTGTGCATTTAAGGTCAGTGTCAACTTAATGCGCGGGAGCTATATATGTAATGAAATATATTTAAAAACCATCATTTAATAAATTACTTTAGTTTAAATTTATTGTATTTGCAATAAATGTATTTGTTCAAAGCACGTTCGACACCGGTATTTCACATCTAGTAGTAAGTTGTAGATATGAAAAGCTAAGCCTGCTCGTAGAAACGAAATACAGCTACAACCCGCGAAAGATAACAGAGCAACGAGGTTGAAACAATATCCATTTCGCTGAGATAATAACATAAGGATTACAATGGCAGCACTGGATTTCACTTCTCCCACTATACATTTAAATTTACAAACTGTTGACGTGACATCTATAACATCATTCAAGCGACAGAATTTATAAAGAAATACCAGAAATACTTTCGGAAATGTTTCCGAATGATTCGGTCGCTAGTTACAATTTCATCCAGAATTCATATCTCACAAAAATTTAATTATTCATCGCACAAAAGTGACCCCTGTGACAATCTTTACAAAGGGACATTCTGCTATACTTTTTTAATTTAGAAATGTTTACCAGGAATGTAGCCAGGGGTTATCCAGGGTGTTCCTGGCACACCCTGCAAAAACAACAAATTAAAACATGGGTCGTGTTGTCATGTACACAAAAGTAAATCTTAAAACTAAACGATAGGGGCTATCAAAATTTAAAAAATGTTTTTGAAATCTATATTACTTTCAAGGCTTTTGCTATCGCCTTTTTGAAATTCCGTTCAGGATTCATTTTCAAGTAAGGGTATGGGGACAAGCACAAATTTTATTATGCTTTTAGTTAAGTGTATTGTGGGCAATTGACAAATGCTTGCATTAAATTATTTTTCAGTTGTTAGAGTAAGTATAAAAGCATTTGTGAATTCTTAACACTTCAATTTTTTCTTAGGGAAGTATTAAAAGAAAACCAAAGCCGTAGAGTGATGGCCGAATTTTATATTGAACATAGACATTTAAAGAAATGTTTCACCGTACATTAATTTTACACAATGAGGGTTCCAAAACTTAACCATTTACGACGTTTGCCCACATATTGACTTTAGAAAAAATCTGTTGTGGCCAGCACAAGACCTCTCGCCATTTTCATATTAGGCTATATAAGTATTTATTGCACTTCTCTTTCAAACCGTCGTTTTATAACAAAAAAATACAGAACTTTATCCAAATATAGTTTTTTACTGTATTTAACATGTCTTCTGCACACATATAATTCTAATTATATCTATTTTCATTGTATGAGGAAGTTTCGAAATGTCAGAGATTCTTCCAATTCATTAACCAGATTGGCGGTATTTCTGATGGATATATGCAATTGAACCTATAATTTCAAATATGTAATTAATAAAACAATAAGAAAGATTAAATATACTTCCCAGAAAAAGCTGTCAGAATGTCATTAAAACTTTTATATGTTGGATACATTTGAAACATTATGTTATTTATTAAATATTTATAAACTTTGTTTCAAAAATTATATTTTATTTAAAAATATAGTACAATGCACATTTCGAGGTTTTACCTCATCTTCAGGAAGAAAAATAAAAACTGTTGATTTTTGACACTGATGTGTGTCATTTAAAAACTAGTTATAAACATTGGAATTTGTCAACTGGTTTCCTTAGTGCCTTGGCCTCTGCGATTAAATTACTCTATATATTATAGTGTCTTTATCTCTAAATCTATACAATATATAATAAAAATTTTAAGTGTATTAGATGGAAAATTTTATGTTCTTCAATATTTAATAACAAAACTTTCCAAAAAATTATATTTAGAAGAATTTTTCTCAGAAACTACTACTTCCGGTCGTTCAATTGTTACCAAAACCTTTTCAGTTCTTCCCAGGAATGTCAGATTGCGGAATCCATAGTTAAAGTCTTATGGTTTTTGAGGAATCGTGTCTACAACATCCAGACATACACACATACACACATCCACACACACACACACACACACACACACACACACACACACATCATTTTAAAAATGTTATAATCGGATTCTAGGGACCTCAAATCGTGCTTATTCACTGAAATCTGGATATGCGAATTTTAGCATGAATCCAATACCTCTCTTAGCGAGAGGTAAAATCATCGCAAGAAAATCTTGTTCTGAAAGACCAGCGAAGAAAATGAAAAAGAAGAAAAGAATGTTTTTGATTGAAGATGCATATGTGGAAGTTTGGCGTTTCACTAAGAAAACTTGGCCAAAAATATAAAATTGATAAAAAGTATATTGAAAAAAGAAAAAGTTATGGTTATAAACGACAACCATTTAAAATAAGATAAAGAATTAAAAAACAATTTCATTGAAAAGTCAAGAAATATATCAAATAGATAAAATATAGTAACGGATTTTTCTGTGATGATTGTAAGGAATTATATTGTTGTTATTCCATAAAGTAATTTCTTTTATTTGATTTTCCAGTATTTCGTTACACATTTTGTAACTTCATCAGGGTATTCTAAAATATACAATACTTTTGTATAAAGGTAGAAATGACTTTGTGTTACTTACAAATAGTTTTAACTGATTCGTCACTTGACAAATAGTGACGAATACGGTTAAAACTAGTTATTTACAAATAACATAAATTCATTCATGTAACTTACCTTTATACAAAAATATTGTACATTATAGAATAAATATTGGAATTTTGAATAAAATTAACTACTTTATGGAAAAACAACAATATAATTCCTTACAATCACCACCGAAAAATCCGTTACTATATTTTATCTATCAACAATTACGGCTTTACTTCCTCCTAATAATATATCGAATAATAAGTCAAATTCGAATGACATCTAAAAGAATAGTGCGCATAAAAACATGAAATATACTTTAGATTCGGAAAACATTTGTACAATTTGTAACCTACTTAAAAATGAAGACCTCTATTACTTCTTCTTTGAATGCCCTATTTATAAGCCCCTAACGGACACAATATATTGAAAAATACGGCTCTCAAATAATAACCAAAAATAATTTTTATTCACTATTGTTAAATTTAACGAAAAAAAAAGTCAACGATATATTTTTATACACTATTTCATCATTAAAATTACGAAGCTTCGTTATTAATGACTGATTGTTTTCAAGATCCTAATTTGTTTACTTTTTTTTCTATTTATGTAATGTTAATGATATGTAATGTAATTTAACTAATGTGTCAAATATTAGCTTTGTTCGATGACATGTACTAGGCCGCCCTAGTGTTAACTTTCGTACACTAACATGTTTTATGAGAAACGGACAGCTTCTGGCAGGCTGTTCGATAACAAAAATTTTAAGAACTAGTGCTCACGTTTCTGACCTGACTCGCGAGGTGGTGTAGAAAGTTGCAGAGTAAGAGTGGGGGTAACTAAATGTTGTTCGGTAGACATTTTAATTCTATCCTATCTACACATCTGTTTATTAACCTAAAATTTTACACATTGAGAAAATAAAATAATGGATTCAGATATAGTATATTCTCTTTGTTTTGTTATATAAAGAATTAATTAATATATCTGTCTCTGAATCTGATGAAGAATCAAGTGATGATTGATCTTCGTCAGAATTGTTTATTAGTTCAAACATTATGCTCTTTAAAACCGACATTTCTGCAGTCACTTCTTTACAGCTTTATGATATGACTGTGTTTATAAACAACCTAACCTTTTACACCTTTAGCTACGCTTGGCTTGATTACTCACAACTGAGCAAACTTGCCCAAATATACACTAGTGTGTTTTATGAAACCACAAGAATTAGACTGAACTAGTGTACACTACACTGCACTGCACTATTCTGCTCTGCACTTCAAGCACTTCTCATCGAACAGAGCTAATGTTATCAACCAATTGTATAAGGGTTGTAACCTAGAAACAATTAAACAATAATAATAATTAATAAGTCAATATAGTGCTAATTCACTTATATGATGCTTGAATAATTAAATGAATATAATTTTGTATGTAACAATATTTGTTAACTGTATTAAATTTCGTTAAATAAAATGTGGTGCTGATTTTTTGCCACCACACCCTTATATACCTTATATACCTAAAAGCAGAAAATAACGAAATAAAGACTCCAAGTATTCGCGAAATTCACTGTTTGAGAAGCAAATGAGCTTAACATCTACATTACGACTTAAGAAACAACAACAACAATTAAAATTTTCCAGAAATACAAATCGCTTTCAATTTAGTTGTTATAAAATAATTATAATAACAAAGTATATAGAAAATAGTGGGTTACCCCTTATGTTAAATAATGCTTAAAAACATTAATGCTCAAGACTTTTACAATTTATGAAAAATTTTATTATTTTCTAGTATAATCTATAACGTTAATTTGATCTGTGTTTTCAATTCAATTGTTGTACAGTACTCTTCGATACAAAATTGATCGCTATTCGGTATTATTCAAATTTAAATAAAGTAAATTGGCGTACTCGCAGCATTAGACAACAAACCGTGAAAATATATCTATTTATTCAAGTCATTCTCTTGTCATTTCAAGGTAGAAATATATATGAAACTAATTACGGAACAAATGTGTGTAATTACTAAAAAAATGGTCGCTATTAAACGTATAAGAAAAAGTTTTTTTTTAACTATGCTCGTAAATAATAATAAGTACATGGGAGGAAAGAAAAGATAATTTCAAAACATTTTTTATTGTCAGCTCCAGTACATTTTAAAATTCACAGGTTTACTTTTTTCGGGTGTAGGAAGAGATTAATTTAAGTCCATAATAAAGTAGGATCGCTGGTTAAATTATAAGTTTATTGTGTTATTGTAATATCTTTTTAATACCCTTTAAATAAATTTACTAAAAGTAAAGCGATAAAATAATTTAAGTTTTGGATAATCAGTTATTTTCATTCCATATTATTTTACATACCACGGTAATTTAGAATATTAGAACGTTATCTACCTAGCCATGAAACAAAAGTGATTGTAATTGTTTGCTACGATGTTACTGTGACATTTTTTGTCGGTGTACTTACCATGTTTGGTTAAAATTAAGAGAGTTTTGCAGTATCGATTAAACATGAGAAAGATTAAAGATTTGATTTTATCAGAAGTAAGGATAAAAGTTTCAGTAATTGCATATGAAATAAGGATGACAGGCCAGTAGGAACTATATAAATGAAATATTACTTTACATTCCGTTGTTTTCTTTTTATAAATTACTTACTGCAAATGAATGAACATAAATATATGAATCAAAATTTATATGTATATTATTCGCATAACAATACAATTAAATTTCATGCAAAACAGTAGCGTTGACATCACTACAGCTTATGTCAAATTTTTGAATGACACTAATAACTTGAATACGTTATTATTTTTTTCTTTATTAAACTTTACTTCCAGAAATAAAAAATATGAAATATCTATTTTGAATTTTTTAATAATATACTTTAAAAATTCCAAAATTGGAAGGCATTATGTTATTTGACTTTTATTTTCTACGAGGGTCACGTTAGAATGATTGAGAATAAGACGTGGTTCATGTTTTTTAGAATCCTATTTTAAAAACTAATGTTCAATACTTAAAGTAATTCCTTTCAACATTAATTTCAAATTGAAATGCTTTCGAACTAATTTTTGGGAGATTGAAAACTGTCAAATTTATTTCTGTTAACTGTAAAACTGCCGAAGCTGACAATCTTATTACTAGGGGACTTAAAAACTTTCAAATTAATGTTAGGCTTACTTAAAAACTGTCAAATCATAAATCATAATGCAAAAATGCCTTCTGGTTAATGAGGCCGTACACCAATTTTTTATTGCTTGAAATTTTGTACACAGATATGATGATTAATGAAAACCCAATATGAAAATTTCTTATTAATTTCTTATATAATTTTACAATGAGTTCGTGACGTCACCGGTTTTTGTCCAGTGGCACTAAAACAGTGTTCTTTCATGAAGCAGATTTTATATGTGTTTTAATATAGAAATTATATTTTACGTCTTAATTAATATTAACGTTAAGCTTAATACAAACGAATTTTTTTCAATGTTATTTTACTCATATTTCTAGCCAATAGAATCAAATTGACAGCTATCACATCATAAAATGTTTAATTAGTTATAACTTTCTTTATGCTGAAGAATGTTTTTTTTAATTATTTAGTTTTACTACTTATTCTTATTAATCAGTAAGTATTCTAAGATTTTTATATAAATTTGTTGTATTTATGGTTTATGGACCCATTCCATTTTAACTTAGAGCGATTCTTTTAAAACAGTGATTAACTTAGTTCTAAAAAACTTAACTTATGCAAATTAATTTCAAATGATAGGTACGATTGTGCAAATTTTGTTTTGTACCCTCGTATCCAAATTATCCTTTCCAGCTATATTTATATTTTTTGGATATGGAAATTAATTTTGATACATTCTGGCATCGATTGGAATTAGAAATTGATTATAATTGCAAAATGGAACCTCAATACCTACATTAAATGCAAATTCGTTTTTCTTTTCAAGTTCCTCGCTTGATAATGTAGTCACGCATGCGTACCACATACATCGTAGGGAAACTCAACAATTCTTTAGTCGTTTTCCAGAAACTATAAGCGTAAGGTGTAGAATGCTGTTAACTTTCAAATAATCAGCCATGATACTAAATATAGTATTTTATTCACAAGTAAGTCCACGCAAAAGTATTTTTATTGATGATGATATATGAGAACTTGATATATGAAATGTCAAAATCAATCATATTATAATGAAATTAACTAATTTAGTTCCTGATTATAATATAATGTATTAAAATTTAATGAATATTCAATAATGGGAATATTATAACGCAAATGATTAGTTAAATTATTATAATTTGCCGTTATTATTTATTTTCAATATATTGAATTTCACCTCGTATATTTCATAATGGTATGTAGTTAATTGATCCTATAAATATACCTACATGGAGACAAATGGAACATTAATCGCATCCAGGGAAATACCTTTATGGAAATATATCATTTTCCTTTTGCGTAATGACCAAGTTTGTAATATAACGTAGAGTAGATATATTTAATCATTGTCTAACCTTTATATTTATGGAAAACTACGAGTAGGTGTATATATTTCCATATTTATTTGTTTCGTCCACTAAATTTCTTAGATACTACATTGTACATTTTCATTATCATGGAAATATCCTTGATATGTTAATTGGATATATTAATAATTATTCTTGGTCGATTACACACATAAGAAACATAATCAGCAGTTAGTACTTGGATGGGTGATAACCAGGGAACTGACACAACCACAACATCGGAACAAGCAAGTTGAGGCGGCATACGATCTTGACAGTTGAGTCCGCTTAATTTAAAATAATAATAATTAATTATACGAGTTTGTAAATGCATATTTTATTCACATTCGGAAAGCACACGAATTGTTAGCCAAATCTGCTAATTTCTGTGAGTGATTTTATATTTATATAGCTTTTTATATTTGTATGGCTGTACAAATATCATAAAATTTAAATATTGGTAATCAGTTAGAAAAATAATAGCTATTTGTGTAAGAGCGCAAAATGGGATATTGTCGATTGAGGAAATGTCCATTTGTGCTAGAAACATACACAAGATTTTTGCTATAGTCACTTGTACTTACAGTACTACTCAATTAATAACGGTTATATTTTTAAATTTTAATATATCATTATTTTCCATTCTGCTTGAGTTATAGCTTCAACATTTTTTGCTTTCGTTTTTGTAAATGAATACCCTATTTTATTTCTGTATTCCACATCAGTACAGCATTTTGATTGGATATGTAATATACCGACAGAGCAATCATATGTCAGACTGACTTGTGGAGGTGGTAAATGTGTAAGTAACTACAGCGCCATTAGTTCCAGACTAAACGTTTCCATTACGAATGCAGGCAAGTGACATTTCTCAACATTTAATAGTTAGAAATTCGGACAGCGAGCATTCTTTTTACTTTGTCGCGCATAAGCGGCAAAGTGACATTTTGTGTTGACAAAAGCGAGTGCAAATGCCTACTTTGTATATATAAAAAATAATTTGTTGGACAAGGTCGCAGTTAAAATTGGCGCTTAATGCAATACCGTCACGGATGTCGGTACTAGTACAACACTTTAAAATACCGAGTTGATCGAAGTGGTGGAAGGCACCGTTGAAGATGGTGCCAATATTCTCTTGTTTTCCTTTTCTTTGATTGCCGGAAGGTACTAGTGAAATTGCTGCATCACTACCACATAATTTGCTTGGGCGTTGGGCAATTGTGACGAATGTAGTGACCAGAACCAGGAGATCCTCAAGAACCTTCAGGAGTGCCTGTTCGCATGACCGCGAATGCTTTTTAAAATGTCTACTCCCGACTGGCCTACACATATTCTGCGAACACCTACCTACATTTTTTAACTAAAATTAAAGAAGTCATTAGTGGATACTATAAATGTCTATGTATAAAAGGCACCATAAAATGAAAATTGAAAAAATTCTTTATCCTAGTTAAATTCGTATATTACGGTTTATCACCTTATTTTAGTTCTATTTGAAATACCTAGGTTTTTCAAAAATCTAGATATTTCATGAATCTTTGACATATTTTGTAAATGGTTTCTTTTATTGTTGTTCCATACGTGAAATGCTGTACTGTAGAGTTGATTGTTTTTTATAGGTTAGGCAATATTAGTTAAATTCATTTTAACAATAATAGAACGTGAAATCATAGTTAGATCCACGGAAAAATTATTAAACAAAAGTTAGATATCATGGGGTCCCGTGGCCGTGTGCCTGAGTGTCTGGTCGCGAACCTGGGGGAACCGGGTTCGATCCCGACAGACGCCAAATATTTCCAATTTTAAATGGCACAAAAGTGACCCCTGTGGTGCACTCTCCACGCCAGCTATGAGTGCCCGTGAGGTGACGCCTGGTAAGCGCCCACACGGTAAAATATATCGTCATCATTACCGATGTCTACATGTGTTGTAGATACTGGCACACCCAGAAATGGGTAATATGCCGTGATGATATATTTATTTATTTATTTATTTTAGATATCATGAGAGGCTTGAATATTTAATGTTTTGCAATGATATACCAGCGATACATGAAATGTCTGGGGTTTTCATGAAATGATAATTTTTTACAATAGTACGTCAAATCTTGGTTGTATAACTGACGATAAAATACGTTTCGTTAAGAGTCTTAGCAGTAGACACATCGACCCGTATTACGAACCCACTTTTATGGAGTGATTTTGTTAAAAGTAACGTTTAACCTCAAAAGAATATAATGCAAAATTGTATTTCATAAAAGCTCTATTATTGTAGCAGTGTTTTCGTAATACGTGCAATTATTTGGTACGACGGAGATTCATTAACAGCCCGATTTTCGAAAAAGTTTAAGCTAATCCTCATTTTTGGATTAGCGAATTTAACTGTAATTTTGACAATTTATATCTTAACACGTAAAGTGCCACAATAGAAATTTAAGTTTTAGGTCCCCTCGAGCCAAAAATTTTTATTTCATATTTTGGTTTTATTTTAATTTAAAATAGTTATATTTAAAAAAAATTGTACAAAACGAAAATTTTTCAGCATCATTTTGATTTTTTTTTTTATGTGGACCAGCGTAAATCCCCCACGGCCACAATGCTAATACTCAGCATAAATAATTTTAAAAAATGTTTACACCGAAACCAAATTAACTTACATTTTGCTTGCTACCTACCAAATATATTTCCCTATAATTTACATTGAAATGTCGCACGAACGTGATGTGATCTGGCTGCAAAAAAATTTCGGTTTGTCGGAGTACATGTATCCCCCATGGCCACAATGGACCGTAAGGTTTAAGGAAAATGGGGGACAGCGTTGATCCCCCATGGCACTTTACGTGATAAAATATAGTCTAATCTATTCCTCGTATCGTCGTATCTATCTTTTTTGCTAATATGTTTTATGAAAATTAAATTTTAAATACCGGAATAGAATAGAATTCACTAGTCCAAAAATGAGGATTAGCTTAAACTTTTTTTGAGAATCGGGCTGTAAATGTCTAGGTCTAGGGGCTTTCATAAAATTATGATTTTTTACAATAATACTAGTAGAACGTGCAATCGTGGTTGTATCCATCAGTAACTGCTTAAATGAAACTTATGTGACATAAAGAACCTGGGCACATTCTTGATTCATGAAATGTCCATGCTTTAGGCATAGTTTAAGGTTTACATGAAATGAGGAATTTAAACGTGAAATAATAGTTGAATTCACGAGCAACTGTTTAAATGAAAGTTATGTTTCAGCATGGGTATTAATATAAGTCGGCAGTTAATGGAATATCTATAATTTTCATGAAAATGTGAAAGTACAACATATATCTATAGATTCGTACCTACATTTATGGGCAGATTTTTAGGAAAAATTTCGTTATTATTGTTCCATAGATGCCAAAATTGTTCCCTTCCATACATAATTATTCTTGTAATGTTTAATAGTAATTACTTTTTAATATTGAAATATGCTCTATCCATTGTAGAACTATTAATTTTAAAATGAGCTCAAAATGTTTGTGTGTTACTGTCCTGATACGATTTTGGGAAAAATTCATCGCTGGTACTGTATCATGCCGTCATTTTCGTGGAAATCAATTTCCAATTTCGGTGATTTTTATGATCCTCTGTAGGGCTTTAGAAAAAAGTCATGAAATTGATGATAATTCCCAGTGACTGTATCAACTGGGAAAAGTCGTAAATATTTGGTGCGCGAGTGATTTCCATCGTGGATGCAGCTGGAAGCTAATTGAATCCGCTGCATGTGGATTTACGATCAGAAACATTTCATAATTAAGATATAAATCGCAGCATTACCCGATAAACCCAACGAATGAAATTGCCAAACTTGTACAATTACTTGCGAAATTAGTTTCGTTTATTTGGGAAGATTTAATTAGGACGCGGTAATTATGTGAAATATGGGACTGGGATCCGGTAATTCACTCAGGATGATGATGGATAGTCAATTGAACAAAATATATTTGAAAATACTTTACTTCACCAAATAATTACTTTTGAAATATTAGCTGTAGTATGCTTCAAAATATAGAGGACTGAAGTAACTTTGCTAATGGAGAAGCAGATACAATATCAGCGGAATATTCTCTTTCCGACAAACAATTACGATTAGCAAGGTTTCAGGATATATATATATATATATATATATATATATATATATATATATATATATATATATATATATATATATTAATGAGGTAGCCAGAGTAAGATTCACAAACTATATGGCAGGCCTTCAAATAGAATCATAACAAAAAATGTAATATTTAATTGATCTTTTGCGATCTTTTATTTTACTTAAAAAAAACATACCTACCATGTTTTTATAATACTACTGATTTTAACATCCGTCACCTTTAGGTAAGGAAGGTATTGCCTTTGTTCAAAAAAATCGGTGATGAGTTTTTAATAAATAAGCACGTTTTAGGGTCCCTAAAATACGAGTTTACTAGTTTTACGATGATGTCTGAATGTGTATGTGCCCGTGTGTCTGTGACAAAAATTTCTCCGACGATAACTCCAATATCTCAATTCTAAAAATCTGTTGTGGCCAGCAGAATACCTCTCGCCATATCCATTTTATATTATATAAGTATTGTATTGCACTTCGCTATCGAACCGTCGTTTTATAACAAAAAAAAAAAATACAGAACTTTACCCAAAGATTGTTTTTATTGTATTTAACATGTCTTCTACACACATACAATTCTAATTATATCTATATTTCATTTTATGAGGAAGTTTCTAAATGTCAGAGATTCTTCCAATTCATTAACAAGATTGGCGGTATTTCTGATGGATATATGCATTTTACCCACAATTTTAAATATTTAATTAATAAAACAATAAGAAAGTTTAAATATACTTCCCAGAAAAAGCTTTCAGAATGTCACTAAAACTATTGATTTTTGACACTGACATCTGTCATTTACAAACAATCTTATAAACTTTACTATGTTATAAATATTTTAATTTGTCAACTGGTTTCCTTAGTGCCTTAGCCTCTGCGATGTACTACATTAAATTATCCTATATATTACAGATTACAGTGCATTTATCTTTAAATCTATACAATAAAAATCTATATATAAAAAAAGTTTATTAGATGTAGAATTTTATGTTCAATAATAGTAATAACAGAAATTTTCAAAAAATAATATTTAGAAGATTTTTTTAAAGAAACTATTACTTCCGGTTGCCCAATTGTTAACAAAATCTAATCAGCTCTTCCCAGGAATGTCAGATTGAGGAAACTGCAGTTAAATATTTTTTAAGTCTTAATATTCGTAGTATTTGAGAAACCGTGGTTCCAACACACACACACACACACACACACACACACACACACACACACACACACACACACACACACACACACACACACACCACGTGCTTATCCATTAAAATCTGGATATGCGATTTATAGCATGATTCCAATACCTCTCTTAGCGAGAGGTAAAAATTATAATTCTTTCGTACTCCTCTTCTTTACATCCATATGAAGAGCTGCGCTCTAAGATATTCTGTATGAAATACACTAAAATTGGTTTACGAGTGTCCACATGATGTTGTGTAAATTTAATCACTTAGATACAAATTTGGTATAAAAGTACATGTTGAATAGAATATGCTTATTTTCGTAACATGGCAACTAATATATGTATTTATTATAAATAAATAAGTACAATGGCCCGAATTCAGCACTCTTCACTAGTCTAGTGCTCGTCTCTAGTAACCATGAAAACAGCTTGCATCTTTTTCTTATTAATTCATTACTGCACATGTCTTTCTTTATTTTGTTATTTTTAGTTAAGCTTCTTTAGTTAAAGGATAGTGATGAATTCGGCCCAATGTGTTTATAGATCTCATTTATAGAATGCATGTTACATAGATCAAATGATGGGAATTATACTAACCGGGTAATGGATGCCTTCCTTCGGGGAAACACATTCACATAAATTTTTGTATTGCAATTGCAATTTTAAGTTCAAACATTAGCTCTGTTCGATGAGAAGTGCTTGAAGTGCAGAGCAGAATAGTACAGTGCAGTGTAGTGTACACTAGTACAGTCTAATTCTTGTGGTTTCATAAAACACACTAGTGTATATTTGGGCAAGTTTGCTCAGCTGTGAGTAATCAAGCCAAGCGTAGCCAAAGGTGTAAAAAGTTAGGTTGTTTATAAACACAGTCATATCGTAAAGCTGCAAAGAAGTGACTGCATAAATGTCTGTTTTAAAGAGCATAATGTTTGAACTAATAAACGATTCTGACGAAGATCAATCATCACTTGATTCTTCATCAGATTCAGAGACAGATATATTAATTAATTCTTTATATAACAAAACAAACAGAATATACTATATCTGAATCCATTATTTTATTTTCTCAATGTGTAAAATTTTAGGTTAATAAACAGATGTGTAGATAGGATAGAATTAAAATGTCTACCGAACAACATTTAGTTACCCCCATTCCTACTCTGCACTTTCTACACCACCTCGCGAGTCAGGTCAGAAACGTGAGCACTAGTTCTTAAAATTTTTGTCATCGAACAGCCTGCCAGAAGCTGCCCGTTTCTCATAAAACATGTTAGTGTAAGAAAGTTAACACTAGGGCGGCCTAGTACATGTCATCGGACAAAGCTATTATCATTTAATACATAGAAATATACGTCATTTTACTACCAAATATCACAACAGACTTATCTTGCGATTTTTAATTTGTTTCATTAGGAACATGACAGCACTGATCATAGTAGTAGAATGAAATTTCTTTAAAAAAATTACTATAAATAGTGTGAGATTTTTAAAATTACATTATTTAATACTGTGTATACAACATTGAAAGCTTCTGAGGTGGCGTCTGGTAAGTGCCCTCAACGCAACGGTACAGATATATCGTCATTATCGAAATCTGCGAATAGAAGCAGATTGTATTTAAAATAAAAACCCACAACTCAATTAAAGGATGAGTTAAAGAAGAGCTGCAACGTAAAAATATAAATTCCTAAAATATAGGTTAATATTTAGAAAATCTAGTATTCCTTGTACTTTTCATTTCATATTTCATTAGAAAAAAAAATATTACTCCTACTCCCACAATAAACCGCAGACTGTCGTTCTTATCGTAGGTGACTCATTCATTGCTCATTGATAATACATATCTTACAGTAAAATTATTTTTTAGTTGTTACCGAGATGTGAACAAGTTCAGTGATAAGTTATAGTGTTTTTAGCGAGAGATTTGAACTCATGTGCTTGTTCCAGCCATCGCACGAGCCAGCACTGGAAAGAAGACGTTCTCCTGGATTAACCAAAGCTGCTAGAAGGACGAAGGCGTCCTCGACGCCTCATCTACTTGAGCAACCCGATTGGGAGACCTCCAGGTAAGAGAAAAAAAAAATTATATGAGAGAGAACATCCTCAGCTAATAATCTACAATTAATGGGGAAGTTTAGCATGGTAAAATTTCTACATAACTTACTATTTTCTCACAAATATAACACAAATGACTGCTGAAATTGAAATTAAAATTTAAAATTATTGCTCCATTTATTTATAATTAATATTTTTTGGGTAAACTCTAAGTACGTCACAAGTTAGTTATGCGCAAACTCAGACAGAACGGTGAAATCGAACCATTTGAACGTAGGTCGTAACAAAGCGTAAAAGCGCTTCACTGGTAAACGCAACCGCGTGCGTCAGTATATAAGTCGACATACGTTGCGCCAAGCCTCTACCGACGTCATCACAGCTTAAAATCGGCTTTTCTGGAAAATCTAGGCATTTTTGAAAAAAATAAAACATGTTACATCATTTTTCAAGTCATTTCCCATGGAATAAAAAAATAAAAAAAAAGTCGCTAAACTTCCCCATTGCAATTTCCGAACCTTTTAGACACAGGAGAGTAGTATTTTTTAGATAACATATGTTGCACTTTAATGATGCAGGTTGTAAGGCTACAGTTTTTGCAAAAAATCTAGAAGATTACAATGAGCTCCTGAATGAATTATTTTTGTTAAAAAAAAATTGACCAATCAAAAAGCAAAAAACTTCATAATTGCTCTACTTGAAATATGTAATATCGGACGTTCTGACGTTCTAATATAGCTGGAGTTTGGTAAAATATCATACATTAAAGTTTGAAATGTTTCTTAATAATGTGTAAATAATAGTTATTTATGGAACGAGTATAAACATTTTTTTTTAATTGGACGGTATTTGCACACACTGCAATATATCTTTCGATTTAACTGGCAATTAACAGACAAGTTTGTACTTATTTATTTATTTTTAGTTTTAAGTTTTTTTTCGGTGTGATGAAAATATCGGGTCTAAATCTCTAACTATTATTGAAATTGTCATCCTTTATCATTATTATTGTTTTAGTAACGAGATTTCAACAAATAGTTGGACACTAAATGCTCTATTTTGATTGTTTAATATATACTTTATAAAATTCATTTGTCATAAAGTACTTCGTAAAAGAACTCAAACCTAATTTTTGTTAGGTTGGCAACTACATTTCAAGACAATTGTCATTTTAAAGTAAATATTATTTCTTGAAGACCTATACTATTGAAATGAAGAAATAATATAAGTAAATGTCAATCACTGTTAAGAACAATGTTCATTAATTAGAAAATGAATTAACGAATATTTTAAATTATTTTTTGACAAAAGAACGAAAATAGAAAAATAATATAAAATACACGTTTTATAAGACATTTTAGCGCAGTTGTCCCTTAGAAAACTCGCGGCAAGCCGCTCGTTGCTAACAAAAACACGCGCGCTGAAATCATGTCTTATGGAACTTGTACTATAATTACATCTCATTTAAAATTTGCTTATTTAAATTAATAAAAATACTTTTTCCCCCAAATGTATTATGGTTCAAAAAATATATAAGCAAGAGTTAAAATTTAATATGTGCGAAAATAAATTTTACTTAATTTGTAATTGTGATCTTACATGTAAATTTTATTTTAATGTGCTTATATTCCGATAATTTTTTTCGCAATAACAAAACATTTCTCTTTGTGGTTTTCATAGAAATATATCAAATTTTTTGCTCATTAAGCAATTATTTTTGCAATATTAATCATAGAGAACAATAGAATTATTTATTTGATTTGATAACATATTTTATTGCAATAATTATTGTATATTTTTAATCTTTTAATACTTATAAATGTTTAAACAGTCATAACAATTGCTTTCAAAGTACGTAGTCTAAACATACGAATTTATGTATTTATACAGAAATATTTTTCCTTGTGGTTAATTAATTTCCCATATATCCTCGAAATATTGTATTTATACGTTTAACAATATACGTAAATGTATTCTATGTGGAATTTTAGTCCTACTTAGGTACCTACCTAACTAATAAGCTAGAGCTTGATATATTAAGCCATAAAGGCACTAATTACGAACATCTTACATTTATTTACGACGCTTGCGAGTTGAGAATGTCAAAATTAAATTGAGAGTAAACAGAGACCTGGCAAAATTTGACATTAAATTTTGTATAGACAATGAAAGCAGGACATAAACTTAGAAACATACCTAGGTATATGTATTTGTAACATTTTGTTGTTTTGAGAAGTCATTTAATTTCAATAAAAAATTAACGTAATTATATCATTTTAATGAAAGAAATGGGGCTGAAGGATCATGAGGAAATTAAATAAACGACGAAAGAAATTATGAAAAATTCAATGACTCTGCAGGGATTTGACCCCGGACCTTCTCGTATCTAGCGAGACGCTCTACCAACTGAGCCACAGAATCCGTTTCCAAGCAGAGACATCACCAAAAATAAAATCATGACCGTTGATTAATGATTAATAACTATTTTTTCTATTATTATAATAGTTATTTATAATTTTCCTGCAATATTGTAGATATTTTTAATTTGAGATTAGTTAGAAATTCCAATAAAGGAATATTTGTAAATATAGTGAAAATTAAAAATAAAAAGTATATTAAAAAATTCGAGTAACACAATCAATATGCAATTTTTCGCGACGGACCAAAGATGAACCAGGTTCCACATTTGGTATTTGGTTCATAAAAACATCAGTGTAATAACGTAATGTATGAGATCGCGCGAAATTTGGTTAAACCTGTTGGTTTAATCGGTGGACAATTTAAACGATGGAAAAGTGTATTAGTTTTATTATAGATTAATTTATGAACGTGGACATGAGTTATTTATTACGATCTTTTGGATGATAATGATTTAATAAACTTGTACCCGGTTTCATAAAAATATAACTCCTTGCTAAATGTAACATGGTAAATTTTAGCATGTCAAATTGTTAATTTTTAAAAAATATTATTAGTGTGTATGCAACACATATTTATTTAATTATAGTTACACACAATTTAATTAATTTATGTATAGTAATTACATTTTTAAATTTCACATATGTCAAAATTTAACACGTTAAATTTATCAGTGAGTTAAATTTTAAAAAAGCGTTTATAAAACCGGACATCAATGTTGTTCATTATGTTAAAACAATGAAAAGAAATAACTTTTAAAATAGAAAGAGACAACCGATGAACCACATTTATGAACCTGCTCGTGTTTCGACGAACCTGGTTCATGATTGACGCCATTAGTTCGTCGCGAGAACGTACTGGCTACAAATGTTCATTAGCCAATAAAAAACATAACATGGAATCATATTTTCTTCTTTTTTTTTTTGGGAAGTTGACAGAAATAAAATGTTCAACTACTGTGTCTGAGTCAGTGGCGGATTTACGCATAGGCACAGTAGGCACGTGCCTACGGCGGCAAATTTTCGGGGGCGGCAATTTTTTTAAATCAGAAATGTATAATTTTATAAAAAAATTACCGATCAAAAGACACAACGAAAACATTTATATCGATGATCTCTGAAAAATTCATATAAAGTAAAACTTTTTTGTAGGTATATTATTATTATATAATAAATCAAAAGAGATCTACATTGTGCACATCATGTAAATCAGAAGACGATGATATATCTGCAGATGGAATTAATGACTATTTGTCTTCCATACCTGACAAACTATTTAAAAAATTACCGGAAACTAATTTAACTTATGATACTTATCTAAAAAACGTTGTCACTTATTCTAATAACTCATTATTTTTAACACCAGTTGATGAGAGTGAAGTATTCAATATCTTAATACAATTAGCTAATTCTAAAAGTTCTGATATTTTTGGTATATGCCCTTTTGTCATTAAAGCAGCTACAGATATAATTTTCGTACCTCTCACATATATTATAAACTTATGCTTTTTGCATGGCTATTTCCCACATAAATTAAAAACAAGTAAAGTTGTACCTGTACCTAAAAAACAAAATATTACAAATTTAAATAACTTTCGACCAATCTCACTGATTCCCGCATTATCTAAGATTTTTGAAATTTTAATAAATAAACGAATTGTAAATTATTTTGAAAAAAATCATTTTTTTCACCGAAATCAATACGGATTCAGGACTAATAAGTCTACGACTGATGCTTTACTACGCCTAAATAACTTTGTACTAAATAATTTTGAAAATAATAATTCAGTTTCAGCAACATTATGTGACCTTAGCAAAGCATTTGATTGCGTATGTCATGAGATTTTACTAAACAAACTACAATACTATGGAATTAGAGGTATACCTTTAAAACTTCTAGAGAATTACCTAGAAAACAGACAACAAATAGTAGTTTACAAGGGATCACACAGCACCAGTAAAATAAATAAATATGGAGTCCCTCAGGGTTCTCATTTAGGACCAACATTATTCTTAATATATATAAATGACTTACCACATACTTTAAAAAATGTGGAAAGCATTCTTTACGCAGATGATACTACTATATTAAATACTGGTAATAATATAGAGTCATTACTTATTAAAAATAACCTTTCCATTAGCTTAGCCAATGAATGGTTCGCTGCTAACAAATTAACTGTCAATGAGGACAAAAATCAAAACATTTTATTTACCTTAAAAAAAGAGCAATATACCTTTGGCTCACCTACAGTTAAGCTGCTTGGATTAACCATGCAATGCAAATTAGATTGGCGCGAAAACATTGAACTTCTATGTAAAGAATTAAGCAAAGTACTTTACTTAATTAACAGTATGAAAACAAGTGTTAGCTTACATATTTTACGAACTTTATACTTCAGTACTTTTCATTCCAAAATGACATATGGTATTCTGTTATGGGGAAATAGTCCTGCGAACTATATGGTCTTTAAACTTCAAAAAAAGGCATTAAGGATAATGTTCAACTTAAATTTTAATGCACACTGTAGAGAAACTTTTATTCAACAACAAATATTAACTTTTCCTTGTTGCTGTATTTTTGAAAATTTAATGTACGTAAAAAAATGTTACCATGATTATAAAGAAATTAACAATGTACATACTTATAATACTCGAAATAACAACAAACTTTTACTACCTAAAATTAGATTAAAGAAATCAGAATTATCTTCCAATTTTATCGGAATACAATTATATAATAAATTACCCGAGAATATAAAATCTTTAAATGTTAAACAATTTAAATTAACAGTTAAAAGATTGTTGTTAAATAATGCTTTTTACAGCATAAACGAATACATGTCCTTTTGTATGTAGGTATTTGCCTTTCTTCCATTTTTTTTTTCTCTGTATTTTTTGACCTGGCTAAAACTGTAATGTGTGATGCTTGAATAAATTATTATTATTATTATTATTATTATTACTTGGGTCAATTTGTCGTCTGTTTTTCTATGGTACTTAAGTAATGGAATATGCACTCTATTTTCAACAAATGTCCAAGTAATTGAACTCATGTTTCAGACTTTATTTTGAGACCCTCGTTATTCTTATCGATAATTACAATACATTTATTAAAATTGCCTGAATTGTAGAATAACCACTTGAAATTAAATTTTGTTATGTCTTCTTTTAATAAAAAAAAAAATAAAGAAATGCAAAATTAAAGCGCGGAAGCATGTATTTATGTTTTTTGCAAATATAAAGTCAGGCTTTACCTATTCTAAAGGCTATATTTGTGAAAATTATGACTTCTTCGCTTGCAAATTTTCAAAAAATACTTTAATATAACGGAAACCTAACGCACAAAACTCAATTTGACGTATATAATGTAATGTAAATAAATATGTTATATGGTTATATTAATTTTATAGGAATTTAACCATACTTCTTTTCAGAAAAAATGCCAAAATCACTATAAATATTGCTCTCCGGGGAATAATTTTTGTGAATTTTCGTGTTTATAATGCTTTTGCAACTATATATAACCATCAAAATACAATTCTTGAAGGTTGTATATTCCAGACTTTAGCCTTAAAATTACCTATTTAAGCCGCTTTTATATTTTAACAAAAATAAAACATGCGAAAAGTTTAAACATTAAAAAAATATATATTTTAACATTTCTGATATTCAAATATCTATATCTTTGGTTAATATTTGAAAATTACGTTATTGTTCTGTTAGAAATATATTTTAAAATTATGAAAAGGCGGCAAATTTCTGAAAAAGGCGGCAATTTTCTGGGTGCCTACGGGCGGCAAAACTGTTAATCCGCCCCTGGTCTGAGTGGTTGAGAAGGAATTATTAGCTGTATATTTTAATACAAATTACATCGTTTATTTAGTAAGCATACATATTTATAGGGTAATTTTTATAATAGAGCTATAAATTACTTTTCTCTGTTTCGGAATTGTATATGATATATTGTAGCACGTTTATTGATTCTAGAAGGAGTGACATTGTGAATTTGGGATTGGTGGACCACTAAACAGGGTTGTTGTAATTTTGCCCGACCCAAAAAAACCCACCCGGGTTTTTTTTAAAAAAACCCATCTAAAAAAACCCAAAAAAAAACATCTAAAAAACCCACTTTTATGAAATCATATTTTATTAATTAAATATGGTATATACTTATATGGTACACACATATATACATAAATTTTTGTCACCGGCAACATTTTACAATCAATTTCATTTTGTGTACTCCGAGTTTGATCATTTTTAATATATTTTTCATTGCTGTGCTTTGCACAGTGTTTCTTTTTTATATTTGAACAACTTCAATCCTGGTGTCAGCATTTTAATTATTTTTTAAGTTGTGTATTAAACATACTATTATTGTGACACTTGGATCTTATTCTTGTACACACTTGCATTGCACAGACTTGCAACTATTAATATTAATTCGTAACTTGTACGCATGTACACTCTCTAGTTAATATACCGTTTTATTACATTACAGTCTTAAAAAAAAATATTAATAATATTAATATCTATTATCTATTACGCCGACTTGTGTATGTGTATTAAGATACTTTATAAAACTAAAGTTAAGAATGATACATACTATATTTCGATGTTTGTTAATAAAACCCGCTTTTATTCAATAAAACCCAGGTGGGCTGGGTTTTTTATAAAAAACCCGGGTTTTTTTCAACCCTGCCACTAAATAGTACTAAATGCACAAAAGTAACGGACAGAATAGAAACACAAATCACCGTTACCAACGTAACTATTCTGTCAAAAATTTCCCTAAATAGAAATGGGCCCATAAACCATTTTTAAATTTTTTTTTTAAATGAAAGTTCGTTTAATTTTGAAGCAATTCGCGGTATCAAAAAGTCATAATTATTTTTTGTATAACTGCATTTGATTTTTAAATAAACTTATAGCTATCTTTCTCACACCAATTTCTATGTATAGTAGGCTGCGCGAGAAAGATACCAATAGTGTGACGTCATCTGTGACACTGGAAATAAATTCAAATATTTCGCAAAGTAATTATTAAATAAATATTTTTTTATCTTAATCGTTATTTATTGAGTAGTACTGTAAGGATAAAGTGTACATTTTATTATTTTTTGTTATGGTTTATGGACCCATTGTCAACAATTTTTATAAAGAACTAATGTAAATGAAAGCCGAAACAGAGAAATTAGTATAAAACACTCGTTCTACTTGCAGAAGTAAGGTTACCAAACGTCAGGATATGTCCGGACTTCCGAACATGTACCTACGGATTAAGTTCAATGTCAGGATTCCGCCCGGAATTTGAAATCGTCCGGACTTTTTAATGATGTTTTTATTTGACAATCGAACAAAATGATCAACATTATCCAACGTAAATTAAATGAAAAATTCATATTTGTCACTCTCTTTGGTACATAATCAACTCAAACTAATTATATATATACCGTGAGTATTTTTTAACGTGAAACATTGGGTTTGCCATATCCATGGTTACGACTTGACATTTGATTGACAGCAATGTACTTGCCCGTCCCATTTAAAATTAAACATAGGGAACGAATCTGACATTTGATAAGATATCAATAGAGGTTAATTTTGTTTAAATAATTATACCTGCATTCTAAATTAAAATTAGTTGTAGAAAAAATATAGTGTGCACCTTGTGCCCGAGTGGTTTTCTGACTCGGCTAAATTTCTTACAATATTTAAATATAATACTTCTGTCATTAATTTCCCATGTGTCATTTTAACTGAGACAGACAAATACATTGCTGTCAAATAAAAGTCAAATCATAACTTATAGGAAAATTCAACGGTTATCTGTCAAATTGACAAGATGTCATTAGAGGTTAATTTTGTTTAAATAATTATACCTGTTTTCTAAAAATTTAATTTAGATGTAGAAAAATACTGTGTGTACCTTGTGCCCAAAACATGTTTTGTGCTCTCGAGTGGTTTTCTGACTCCGCTAAATTTCTTACAAAATTTAAATATAATGCTTCCGTCATATTCGTTCCCTATGTTTCATTTTAAATGGAACGGGCAAATACATTGGTGTCAATCAAATATCAAGTCGTAACCATGGATATGACAAACCCAATGTTTCACGTTAAAAAATACTCACGGTATACAGGGTGGTTGATTTTTCATTGTCCAGCTTATATCTTCTGAAATATTAAAGATACAAGAAAAAGATATATAGAAAAGTTATTTGATACAACCTGGTCTATAATTTAGAATAAACAATTTTTTTCCAAGGCCTACCAATTTTCCAGAAAAATATTTAATTTTGATTTTTTAAATGGAACATCTGTATATTTTTATGGTATAAAATTCTAAATAAATTTCTCTTTACAATGATATAACAGGTACGGGTTTACCTTTAAATTATGTCTAATAAAGCAAATAGAAATACGATAAAAGTAGGCTGTGATATTCTATTGTTTATACTAGTAACATTTGTCATAAATAAAAGTATTAATAATTTTGTAAATCATCAATGCTAGTAATTCTATTACTTCCTTTATTAGACATAATTTTAGTCAAAGGAAAACCTGTACGTAGCCAATGTTCATGTGTGACAGAAGTTACAGGTATAAACAATAGAATATCATAGCTTACTTTTATCATATTTCTATTTGCTTTATAGGACATAATTTAAAGGTAAATTCTTACTTGTTACATATCATTGTAAAGAGAAATTTATTAACAATCTTATTCTGTCAAAATATACAGGTTGTTCCATTTAAATAATTAAAATTAAACATTTTTCCAAAAAATTGGTAGGCCTTGGAAAAAAATTGTTTGTGCTAAATTATAGATCAGGTTGTATTAAACAACTTTTGTATTTAACTTTTTTTTGTATCTTTAATATTTCAGAAGATATAAGCTGGACAATGAAAAATCAACCACCCTGTATATATATATACAAATATATACATATATCAAGGGTTTCACGCACGTTGCCTTTTGCTATGAAAATTTTCGGACTATTTAGTGAAATCAGGCTTTTTGTCCGGGATTTTCAACTTTACGTGTGGTAGTGGTAACCCTAATAACCCTAGCACTCGTTCGTTCGCATACTCGCTGCTATGAACTCGTGTTCGAAATTCAAACTTACCATAATATACTAGTTATGTAAATAAAATATGAAACAATTTTAATTAATGTCAATTAGATTTCCAATTACTTTGAGACAATTGTAGAGATTTTTGTATACCACAAATGAGGTACCTAGGTAGAGCACGAGTAGAGCATATTATATCAATCGTGTCTGCCTACGACCTCATCGTGTGCAATTCTTCACACTCGTAATGCTGTATAATAAAAGTTTACTTGCACCATAAATAATTATTTTACATAATGTACCTGTACAGTGTAGGTAAAATAAACTAATAAAACTTTTTCATGTGATTGTTAATACAAGTATAAAAATATTATTCTTATGATATTATTTCCTAAATCGTATGTTGATAATTATATTTACAATATGATAAAAGTACAAAAAAATGTTTCATATTAATCATAACGTATTACCTATACAGGGTGTCTCAATAAGCTTGCTCACTATTGGTAACTTTTTTATTTAAAGAGATACGAGGTTGGTTAAATTAGCAAAATTGTGCCATTTTATATTAGAAAATTGGTCATGTAGACAAAATAAAAATTGTGTCAGCGGTTCCCAAAATTTTGGACAGAATATATATTTTTTAAATGGAACTATATATTTTTTATTATCTTATTAGAAAGAGTATTTTTTTCTCTTTCCAATAAGGTAATGTTGTTTATGTACAATTTTTTCAAATAAACGAGTTATTTACGTTTAAAGATAAAAATTATCTTTTATTAGTTTAGGTCCAGTAAACTATGGAAACAATTGCCTTTTATAAAATTATTATTTTATTAATTTATTTTACAGTAATAACAAAACAAAGAAAATATTCAAATTGAAAGCCATTATTTCTTTCGCACATTTAAACTCTTTTGGAAAGAGAGCCGACTGTTCTACGTAACTGGTGTCTAGATATAACTTTTCACATAGCACGATCATATCTAACTTTTCTTCATTTGTAAAGTTATTAAACATTATTAAACACAGAGAACTTTACGGAGAAATTATTAAACGTCAAACAAACAAAGAATCAATTGTACCCATGGCTTACTTGACTAAAAAACTAATAAAATAGTTTTCAAAATTTAAATTTTTAACCGTAACTAACTCGTTTATTTGTTGGTGTCTGTGTGTAGGAAATGGGCGGATAAGAATTCAGGCAGCGTAGATACATCTATCCAGAAGGAGATGGGCTCAGCAACTGTCCTGTCCGGCCATCCTCGTTTACAGCCCAGTGACAGTACGGGCCAATCGCACAAGAACATGTCAGGTAAAATACCCACACATGTACCTATATAACATATCACATACAAGAGTATGTTGTTGGCATTTTCAAAACACGAGTTTTACCGTAAACACTGGAGTATTCACTGGTGTAACACAAACTTCATTCGTGTAACGAATTTGTTATCATTGTAAAAAATTGTACTTGATTTTACATTTTGTAGAACATGTAGTCAATTTGTAGCAGACATAATGTGTAACATTTCGGCCTCGCAAAATTAAAACCCAATTCAAAACGATAACTTGTCAAAAGGAAATTTATTTCTATGTGACTCCATTGATAGTTACGAGATCCACATTTCCTTAAAACAGTACAATTTCTGCGAGTTTTCTGCAGTGATCAAAAAGTTATTTGACGCTATCTTTGAAAACATGAACTAAATTAAATCTTTCAGACGTTATAATAGAAGCAATTAAACTGAAATGAATTTTACGATAAAAGGGCTAAATAAAATCAGCAATTTACATCATATTTCAGAGTGCTATATATTATGTGTACCATGTAAGCAATAGGAGAAAAAAATGAAATGTAGATGGCAGGTCAGACAACGACAAAATGGCGGCCAAATTACTTTACTAGTGCAATAATGATATCATTTGTTTATATTTCAAAGTGTAAACATCGAAACGATTTAGTGCAAAATTTCATTTATATTCAAAATAAACATTTATTTCACTAAACCAAATAAATGATAAAAAGTAACGTATTCCCCATTCGCTCACAAGTCTGTCATCAGATGTCAGTTACTTTGTGTACAAACACTACAAGTGATATTTTGTTGGTTATTAGATCTGTCAAACAAACAACATAAAATTTTATTTAGCTTTTTTCGTAAAATAAATAAAAATTGCGATTAATTTTAGTCTCATATTGTGTAGTTTTTAATTCTTTATATTTACACTTTCCTCTAAAATTGAAAGGTAGCTACCGTGCTAACTACTTACAGCAACAAAAATAAAAATGTATTCCTTTTTCACATAATGGAACATCAAGATAAACGCGGAAGAGCAACCCGCACTGTCTGATTCTGGGATGCATTCGGGCCGGGCCAAGCCTGGCTTTGAGGTTTGGATCTACTCGGCCTGAAAATAAATATTGCCGGCACGACTTGAAGATCGACTCGACAAAAAAATTAGCCGGCCTGGCTCGAAAATTGACTCAAAATCAAATTGTCTTCGATCCGGGCCGGGCCAAAATTTGAAATTGAGAGCATCCGGCATTCTTAATTTTGATGAGGCAAAATGGTTAACATTTTTTTGTCAAACTTAAAAAAAACTTTACTGCCTTAGAACGTTCAACACTGGGTTAACATAGGTTGCTAAAAAGAACCGCTTATTATAAAAATACAGACCTACGAGTATTTAACACTTTGTTTATCGAAAGGCGTTCCAAATTTTACTCAACTTTTTTTACCAAATCTTGGACGATCATTTAAGTAAGGGTTTTATCTTATATAACTTTATGTATTTGCTCAAAAATAACACAAGAAATCATTATGGTAGGAACAAAAATCACTTTTAATTAAGTATACGACGAGGAGTAACAATAATTATAGTAATAATAATATCACAATAACATTATTATGCTTCAATAAATAACCTTGAATTCTAGAATTAAAATAACTTAAAATAATTTTCTTTATTCATTAAGATGTGAAGGATGTTGTTATTAAATCATTTTTATCCTTTCTAACTCCGTCCATTTTCATTAAAATATTACGGAAACTGTGCAATTGATTTAATTATGTTTTTTCGGGCCGGGCCAAAATCGAAATTCCGACTCGCCACAACGCTTACAAATGATTGGCCCGATTCGGCCCGAAAAAAATATCTTCTGCCCTGCTCAATGGTCACGCCGGGCCACAGTTCGCGATCGAGTGCATCCCTGGCACTGTTAATGAGCAAGTTAGAAAATGTCTGGAGATCCATGGATACATCTTTAAAAATTTATCATAGATTACCAGCCCAAAATCAGAATATTTCGGCCAGGACAATATTTTACTTTAATGACATTTTATTTATTACAAAAAAAACTCAATAAATATTTTATTCTTACAAAAATAAAAAATAATTATTACCGTAAAATGTACAATTACAGCTTAAGTTAACAACAAAAAGGAAAAAGTTTCGATAACAATTAGGTTTTAAACGAAATTAAATTAACTGTAGCAGACGAATCAGAATAGTTCGGCCATTTACAAGTTTTACCTAAAGGAGGCCGTACATGACTTAACTGTTGACAACAAATTGATACATTGTTGAAATCAGCAAAGTGCTTGACATTTGTTGTAAGTGATATGATAAGTTCTTGCACTAAAATTACTCGTTAATAGTAAACAATTTAGTTAAGATTTAAGGTTGTCCATAATTATTGCTCATATGAATGGCATTTCGGCACGAAAAAATTCGATAACATTCTATTTCGCGGTGGGGTCATTTTAAAAAAAATAGTCGATTTTTTTATAATCATGAAATCCATCTCATTTAATAAATACAGTAATATAAAATAATTTGTAATATGCATTCATAATTTTGCTAATAAACTTTCGCGCTTGTAAACACGGACCAAATTTGTGACGTCGCGGTTTTATACTCAACCAAAGACAACAAAATTACCGATTAAATGCTCGATATATTACCGTACAAGGGCGAAAAACAAATTGCGGCATCAATCACTATGAGAAGAATTAAACGAATAAGATATAAGTTTTATAAGGTATATTTGTTTTTGCGATTTCTCTGTTGAAAAAGGATTATTAGTATTTTGCATGTTTAACTAGGAAAGCATTTGTTGACAGAGTAATAGGTTGAAATGGGCTAAGGACCGCAAAATTTGGAGTTAAGAACAATGGCATAACGTAATTTAGAGTGATGATTCCAAATTTGAAGTTTACCGAGAAATGCCATACAGAATATTTAAATTGTCATACGGCAAAAACCGTTATAACCTGGCTTTAAAATCATATAATATTTCTCTCTAAAATGGATTTCAAGTAGTCCGAATTTGTCGCCAGTTTGAGTCCCTTTGGTACGCACAGTAAACGAATTAAAAATAAAATTACAAGTATGAGATAATATTGAACCTGGTGAGTGTGCAAAGTTAGTTAATACAATGCCTAATAGAATTAAAGTCGTTATAGTCAAAAAAAGAGACGCAACGCAATAGTAGCCGAACTATTCTAATTCGTCAGTTATAGACTACTTACGTTTATCTCGCATTAGTTTATCCACTTAAATGCTAAACCGCTTGAGTTAAGCGAGTTAAACGTGTGAGATATACAGGTTGGTTTAGGGCGAAGAGAAGTTACTTAAATAATGGGATAGGTTGACTAACTTCCTAGAAATATTGTGAGATAAACGGTTAAGGCTATGGATTAACCTCAATTTTATTTAAAAACTTGTAAATAATTAATAAATGTATATAAATTACTACACTGAAGACTTCTACAAATCCGCAAAATTTTCTCTATCCTTGTTTAACTGCAGCGGATAAACACAAATTATCCTGTAATCACTTTAAAACATGCGATGTAAACAAAATAGAATTAGGTGTTAATTTTAAGTAAGTAGATTTTTAAGCGGGTTATGTTACTGCTAGATAAACGTAATCATAAGTAATTTAATTTAGTTTAAAACCTAATTGTTATCGAAACTATTTTCTTTTTGTTGTTAGTTTAATCTGAAACTATATATTTTAAGGTAATGATATAATTTTTGTACAAACTGAATTGTATTTGAATAAAACAAAGCTGTTAAACACCCGTAACGTTAACGTTGGTAACCACTCTCATGTAAAAATTTCAGTTTCACACGCTTGCCACATAATATGGGTACTATATTGAAAGCAAATAAAAATTTGATTACAACTTCTGCTTCAAAGTTCTTTAAAAAAAAATTAATTTTGCTTATAATAACAGAACGCTTTATTCGATTTGGATGAAATTTGGTATTGCAGTTCGTATTGTTATAAGTCTTCTTTTAAGATGATACTTGTTATTATTAGTGAACCACTAGTATATAAAACTTAGGTGTCCCAACATTGATTAGACGTAACTTTTTAATGGCCAAGCCGATAACGTAAAATTATTTTTTTTTTAGGCAAAACCCTAAAATCTAATTCCTAAAACCCGAAGGCTGTGTTCGATGTTACACTTTTATCATCCTAATATCTAAATCCTAAATATATATGCCCTAAATCTAGTAATTATTTAAGATTTTAGGAATTAGATTTTAGGGTTTTGCAGAAGCACACTATGTATTCCTTGAAGTTGACGCGCACTAATTAAACAAATCATGTTCGTTGCTGTAATATATACAAAACGTCGAATTTACTGTCAAAGAATAGCTTCTTAGCTTCTATTTTATGAAATATAATATTAACATATAATTTCAAGCATCAAATTAAATCAAATTGTATAATTAATTCTTGGTGTTCTAAAGTGTTGCCATATAAACCAATGGATGTCATTAGTATACCATTCGGAGTTGTATTTATGTGAAAAAGAACTAAATACTAAATGCTAAAATGCGACATCGGACAAAGCCTTAATAATCACTAGATTTAGGGCCGGTATTATAAACGTCCAGTTAAATTTAGTTCTAAAGTAAATTTAATAAAGTGAACAAAATCGAATCAGTTACCATATTCTTATGACATTTAAATCATTGCTGTCAAAAAAACGCGTTTCATTTGTTCATTTAATTAAATTTACTATGGAACTAAACCCGTGGCCGCGTGCCTGAGTGTCTGGTCGCGAACCTGGGGGAACCGGGTTCGATCCCGACAGACGCCAAATATTTCCAATTTTAAATGGCACAAAAGTGACCCCTGTGGTGCACTCTCCACGCCAGCAATGAGTGCCCGTGAGGTGACGCCTGGTAAGCGCCCACACGGTAAAATATATCGTCATCATTACCGATATCTACATGTGTTGTAGATACTGGCACACCCAGAAATGGGTAATATGCCGTGATGATATATTTATTTATTTATTTATTTTAACTAAATTTAACTAGACGTTTATAATACTGGCCCTTAGGGCATATAAATTTAGGATTTAGATATTAGGGTGATAAAAGTGCAACATCGGACACAGCCTAAATTTTGAGATGTATTTCGTCTCTTGTCATACCCTTATATCCTAGGAGGTATAAAGGTAACTAAACCTTTGTCCCTTTTCGTTCTTTGCGCATGTGTGTGTGAGGGTACGTGATTCGATGCACGTGGCAGGAAAGGGTCTTATGAAATACATAAGCGGCGAAACTGGGGCACAATATCTTTAGAACAATTCCTCAAAATAAAAGAAAATGAGATGGATGAGATAGAATTTCAAAACTGATGATTTGTATCATTTGTAAAATAAAAGAAAAGCACAATGGAATATAAATATGTTGGAAATATTTCGAACAAAACTAGTGCACATGCGACTAATTAATGCCACTGGTAATAATAATTGACAGCTAAATAATTGGATTACCATTATTCAGGTATTGATTGTAAATAGCAAAATTGTAGTCGTCGCTAACGTTATAATGTTTTTTTTTTGTTTTTAATAATTTACTGCTTTAAAATATCTGCGCAAAATGTCAGTTTTTATATTGGATGAGATATAAAAAATAGAGATGTAATCATAGTTTTTATCACGTATTATCTGTAGGAAATTTATCACAAAATACGTTTCCATTTATTACTTTCCTTGAATCTAGTGTTGTCATATATTGTTATTTATTTTTGAAGTGATTATGTCGAAATCTATACCAGATTATTATCAATCTTTACCTTAATAGGAAATCTATTATTTAATTTTCAATAAGATTAATCATATCTTTTATAATTCAATATGTATTATCATGTTTTTCCATATACGTAATACGTATGATTTTTGCAGGACATTATTGGTAAAAGAAGTTGTTATATCATATCTTTCAATTTCATGTAAACACACTTGACATCATAAATTCCAAAAAGTATTATTTGGTTTATTTTCGTTTTTTCTTGGTTTCTGTACTCATTTACTTGAAATTAGGTCGGAGTTTCAAAAACACTATAGCAGAAGGCTTGAAATAGTAAGAATTTGAGACAGATTATGTGTGACGTAGATGTTAAGGCCATTAGAAAGACGAATATTTTAAAAACTAATAACTTTTTTAAAATATGATAGGCCTGTCAAACTTTTTTAAGGTCTCGTCTGGTTTTAATATATGTATGTAAATGACCCACGTTCTAATTTGTAATTCAAAAATTAATATTTACATCCTTCTAAACATTAGACAAAAAAAAGAAAAGAAAACAGGAAATTTTAATTTCAACAATCTAATACGCTACAATTAATTTATAGAAAAAAATATTCATTTTTATTTCAGAAAGTCCACAGAAAGAAAGTTACATATTTATGAATAATTTGTTAAAAGAAGTTCTGCCCAAACTCAAATACGTAAATGTTAAAATAAAATATCTATTTCTATTTATCCCAATCATAAGCGTAAGCGAACTTCGCGTAAGCGAACTTCGCTTAGCGAAGGTAAAAATTTTGAATACATTCGTTTTAGTTATTAGGTTCTTGGAACTTTGGCTCATGCTTTGCATAGGAGTTAAAAGCATTCATCCTGTTTCTTGCAGAAAGCGTACTTCAAAAATTCCGGAAGACGTTCTCCCTGCGTTTCCAGAAGAAGGGAAGCAAGGAAAGTTGTAGTTCCGACTATGGAGATGGTTTCATCGAACCATCTGAAGAAGACAGCCCTCTACACATCCCTACACAACCAGAAATTGTCAAAGACCCGGATCAAACTTCGGAACAGCAGAAATACAGGTTAGAAATATTTCAAATATCTATTATACTATTTTATATCTTATAAACTTAATGGTACGTATATTATTTGTGCCATTATTAAATTCTTTTTTGAAAACGTCAGATAATGTAAAAAAAAAAAATAGTTTGCTTAGACGCTGAAGTGAAACTTCTTAATGAATCCGAAAGCGGGACTGTTTTGCCCATCGCCAGCACAAACACGCTAGCTTACTCCCCAACTTGTACTATTGGAGAAAGAGAGAACGGGAGAGAGGAAGTGCGTATAATGCTCTCGTCGATTTACACCACATACCTAATATATTCTCGCTTCCCATTTCCGGTTTCCTCAGAGTGTTTCAACTTCCGTAACGCGATTTTTTAGTTTACACCCTCCGCAAAGAAGTTTCACTTCAAAAAATAATTATTTAAACATCTTTGAAATAATCGGAATATCTCTTAAAATTTCGTAAATACTTATAATATTTCAGAACAGATAATATTTATTTTCATTGATAATAAAATTTAAAATTCCCCTAACCTTGGATTATAACAACCATATACCGGATGTCTACTTGAAATCCGTTATACAAGGAATACAATGTTATTTTTTTCATTCTTCTGTATTTACTGACCTATTAAATTTAGAGGAAAGTTGTAAATAAAAAAAATTGTTCAGAATAGGGGATTCCACTCATATCCAATTTTTATATAAATTATATACATTAATTCTTTCCATATACCTGTGTTATTGACGCAAATTTCTTTTCTATATGTTTTATAACTTTTTATATAAATGCTAAAAATATATTACACACTTTCAAAACGCGCGGATCTTTCCGGGCTTGATGACGCAACCGAACCTGGCTCTTCTTTATTGGCCGACACTGTAAGTGGGCGTTCCCATCAACAAACCAGTGACGGCCAGACTGTTTCACTGAGTATTTCGTTATGGTGGTTATGCGACTACACGCTATGCTATTATTTTTACAAATACTTAAATACTAATAAACTATAACTTACAACATACTAAATTTACGATAAGTAATAGAAAAGAAAATAAGAACAAAATAAAATTTTCAAATATAAAACGATATAACCTTAGCCGCACAATATGTTTTAGAACAAATGATTTAGAACTTCTGGGTAATATCAGCCGCTGAGAGAGAAAGCACGATATAATGCCATTGCTCTCCAAAGAAAAATTGGGGAATTTCTGAATGTAAAAATACTACAACATATAACATAACATAAAATCAAAAAATCGTGGAATCCCTCATTAAAAACTACACAATATGAGACTAAAATTAATCACAATTTCTCTTTATTTTACGAAAAAAATTCAAATTAAAATTCGCAATTTTCAGCAAATTTCAGAGTGCCATTGAATTACTGATTATTAATTTTTTTATTTGACATCTCATAATTCTACTCTTGTCAATAAATAATTCTATATAATTATTAAAAGTGTAATTAAACACAAAAATAAACAAATAAAAACAAAACATTAGTAATTCAATGGCACTCTGAAATATGCTGTTAATTGCGAAAATGTAAATAATTTTAGTTGCGTAGTTTTTAATTCTGAGCAACTTTAATATTTACAACTTTTCTCTAAAATTAATAGGTCAGAAACTACACCAAAATGAAAAAAAAAAAATAATGTATCCCTGTATAACGGATTCCGAGTAGACACCCGGTATGTACATATTTCGAGAACAATGTTCTCATCTTCAGTAATAAAATTTTACGCGAAATTGTATTACAGTTGAAGAGAAATTTAGACTCACCCACTCTTTGAGTGAAAAAAAGGTGTTAGGACCTCTTTCATGGTTGACAACTTGAGTAATTCTAATTCCACTTTACCCTATATGGTTTTGCGTAAAATTTGATTACTGAAGATAAAAACATGGTTTTCGAAATACCTATAAGTACCTATTGTTTTTATTTTCACTTAATTTTAAAGTTAGAAGTAATTTTTAACTTGTAAGTAAACTCCATAATGTTCATTTATTCATTTTCCAGTTCATTGAAATATCTTTAAACTTATTTATAACTACATTATTATTATGTTATATTTGAAATATAATTCGTATTGAAATGATAGTACATAATTGCAAATTGAAATGAATTTTGTTTATAATTTGAAAATGTCAGTGCAAAAATATTGATGTTTTGTGCTCATGTCATATGAATTGAAAACAAAACAAAAATATTTTCAAATCAATTTTATGTTATTAAACTGTCACTATATGACAATATATTCGTATTTTACATAATTATCATCTTTTTAATCTCCTATTAGCAACAGTTAAGTTTTTAAAAATGTAAGTTCAATTTTTAAATATCTTTTATCCAATTACTACCGCAAACTTTTTAATTCAGTAAATTTTTTCATTGTTCCGGTCTCGCTCTTTGTTCATTTTGATAACATTCGAATTTCAAAACCCGTGTTTTTGTAAAACAAATGAAAAGAGTATTGTTTTCAGAAGATTTGAATGAAAAATGATACATTTTAAAATTCAACAAGTTGAGCGTGAATAATTTTCATATTTTCGTTGGACGTACCCATTGTGTGTAGGTTTGGACCGCTGGTATGGAGATCAAGCAAGGAAAGGAAGAAGAACAGCAAGGCTACTCGCAGTTTAAAGTGCAACAGCGGAGACAGCGGCATCCAGATAGAGGTACGAGCGTTTTACATTAAGTTACTGTCAGAAGGACTTTGTCTTAAAACTAATAAGAATTATTTATTTATTGATCTTGCATACAGTTTAATGTTATCCATTCTTTACGAATGCACATATTGTACAATATTGGAAGTCTTTCTGTTTGGCTTTTCATAAATATTCTTGGATATATTTTATACAACGACCAATCTCAGCTTCGCCCTGAAGCAATTTTGAATTTACCGCCAAAAGTGCGTTCCAAAACCTTTTTCCAGAGTACAGGGTATATTCAAAACCTTACCAAAAGTTTTGAGTATTACTCCAGAAGAAACTCTAAAGTGATACGAAACTATTTGCAAGCGCAATTTTATAATAAAATCACTTTTATAGAACACTCTCCTCATAATATAATATGAAAGTATGCTACATAAAAACGCTTTTATTATAAAAGTGTGCTCGTAATACAAGCCAATGTGTTCACTTATGTTTATTTTCAACCAAAAACATGTTTTCCTCCTAAAGAAGGCAAATTACTTTCATATGTTGAGAATCGTGAGCATCCATATTTTAAAATATTTTGGAATAAACTCTGGCTGTTTTGGAACCATGAGTAAACTCTGAGAGTAAGGTTATTAGTGTTTTGGAACGCAGCCTAGTATCTTATTGGGATTTTCAGGTATCAAGAGATGGCGCTGAGCGCATTAAACAATGGTACACTTATAAGCGTAGCATTGCTGTCATTTGTGTTTATTTAGTTTTCGTATTATTATCATTTATTATTATTATTTATTTATAATTCAAGTATGTATAATGGGGGATTCCAGCTCAGTCGAATTAAAGGAAAATAGTAAAAAAAATACGAATGTATATGCTGAATAACGAATATTAATAAAAAAAAATGAAATGGTATAATTGAGATATTTCGGAAATAAAGGGTTTTTTGTTGTAGCGCTTCGACACTAATATGAAAATATTTTGATTGGCGACCGAAAAACCGCCTATACATGCATTACAAATAGCGCGTAAGGAAGTGGGGATTACTACCAATGGAAGTTAAGAAATTCAAATTCGAAAGAAGGGGCTAACATTCCTCTACTGCAGTTTCCAAACAGTTTTTATTTTAACATAAATTTCTTGCATTAAACTTAATAATTTAAATACACCTGTAATTATAAAGTATGTAGACTTATACAGTGTTATAATATTCATTTATTTTTATGTAAATATAACTTAAAATAGCATATATTTCAAGAACATTTAGGTCCATGATGAAAACAGTTTGATATAAAAACATATAAATGTGACGTCATGTCAATCTTTTCAAAATTCGGGAGACCATAACTCGCTTATTAATAGGAATTTTTTCACCGGATTTTCATCAATAGTCTTAGTTTTCCTAATATTTTCAGATGAAATTATAAAAAAAATGGTGGAATCCCCCATTGAGTTTTCGTAGTCATATAATTGTATTTTCATACAAATGTTAAATGTATACCACTGTTTGTAGTTCTAATATTCGCCGCTAGTTAGCGTTTTCTTATTTGAAGATCCCAATAGTACACATGTAACCACCATGTAACATGTAACTCTTGTGCCAAATATGAATTATTTTGTTCATGAGGTATTATTTTCAAAACATAATTTCAGGGAAATGGGTCATTGTATTCATATGAACAAACAAAAAATACACGTTATTATTTTTTTAAAGAATAACATAAAAGTCAAAAATTAATTAAATGTCCTGTTAAGCGTAAGTAATGAACTCTCAACAAGAGTTGTGACTGTGAGTGATTGTAAAGTAACGTCTACTTAAATACACATTACACGTATAACATTCTCCGGCAAGCAGATTTTCTTGCCCAACAATGAAAAAAAAAATAAATGTTATGACATATTTATCCATCCGACTGGAAAATTCACATTTTCCAGACAATTTTCTAATAAGAAAGCAGCATTTTATGTACTTGTAAATTCTATAAACAACATTGTGATGTTGTTATGGGATCGCGCGGATGAATGCGTGAACTACTTTAGTTCGTAGGGCTGAAGTTCGAATCCAACCGATGCCCAACTTGAAAATAGTTGTAAAACTTTTGTGTCCCTTTTTCTTTGGAATATTTGGAAGAAAGACTTCTTACTGCCTGGCCTTTTTGGGAAAAAATATTTTATAGGGATTCACAATTTCATACTACATTCGGACGTTTCGGGGTTACAATACCCTAATCGTCAGTGATGATCTATGCTATGGCGCTTAATTATGTGATTGTTTTACAATTTTTATATAATGGAAAACTTCCATTACCTTTCGGCTAAATCTAACCCTCAAAATTCTTTTTAATTTTTGTAAATTCAGCTTAAATTACAAATTCAAAACATAATTATTAGAAGTATTATTCCTTGAAACAACAGAATGGAGGTGAAGTCAATTTTCACCTATTAATTCAATACAGGGCTTTATGTGCAGACAGATCCTGTAGATCACAAACATTACAATGTAAAACAATATAAAAAAAAATCTGTGGCCAGCACGATACCTCTCGCCATTTCCGTTTTGTTACATAAGTATCGAATTTAATGTTTCTTATACACACAAATAATTTTATTTATATCAGTGAGATATCGTGGCCAGCACAATACCTCTCGCCATTTCCGTTTTGGTACATAAATATCGAATTTAACATTTCTTATACACACAAATAATTTTATTTATGTCAGTGAGAGTCCGTGAAGTGACGCCTGGTAAACGCCCGCACAGTACAAATATGTCATCATCATTACCGATATCTGTGAGAAAGCAGATTGACAATGGGTAATAAGCCGTGATGATATAAATGTATTTTATTTATTTATTATTTCATTCTATAAGGAATCTTGTCCTATTCTTCTAGATGATTCCAATTCATTGCCGGGATTGGCGGTATTTCTTAAGGATATTTCTGTACTATTTCTATTAATATACGTATCTACCGACGATTTAAATATTTAATTTAATTCCTTAAGAAATATTAAATGTACTTCTCATAAAAAGCTTTCAGTAATGTCAGTAAAACTGTTGATTTTTGACACTTGACATTTATCTGTCAATTACAAATATTTAAATTTGACAACTGGTTTCCTTGGTGTAGTCAGGACCAGGGGCGGATTGGAGAAGTAAATCGGCCCGGGCGATTATTCTTAGTCCGGCCCTCTTCAGAGTGAAAAGGATATAATAAATGCTCGTATATGTACACTGCTGGGAAAAAAAATCGGACACTTGGTTTTATAAATTTTTATTTTTGTTATTATCTCGAGAACAATAAGAGCTACGATGTCGGTTAATTAGACGAAAGTTGTCCTATATTAGGATGCCATTTTAGCAATGTATTGTTTATTTAGAAGAAATGCATAGGTCATTAGATACAGACAAATATGTAAATTTTATTGTTTTTTTTTTGTTTTTGAAAAACTTCTAAGTATGAAATGATTCCAGATTTTGATTTGCACTTCTATAGGACACTTTTTAAAGCTCTTTCGAATGGCGATATTATTTTTTTTGTCACTACTGTATTTTGCGCTACATTACCAAACAAAATAATACATTGTTAAAATAGCATCCAAATATAGAACCTAATTAACCTAAGGTCTCGAGATAATAACAAAAATTAAAATTAAAAATCAAAGTGTCTGATTTTTTTATCCATCAGTGTATAATAATTTTTATTTATGAAATTTATCACACTTATATGTATATATTTTTTGTGTCTCCATCGGGTAAGTAATTGTATATAATGTATTTCAAAATTGTCCAGAAACACGTTACCGGCCTAGGCCTATAGGATTGGCTTTGAAATTCAAATTTTCCCATGATACCAACATAAAAACCCTAGTACTGAATATTTGGAACGAAATACATTAGCAATATTGCCTGGGGTAAAAAATGTATATATATATATATATATATATATATATATATATATATATATATATATATATATATATATATATATATATTTTGATAACTAGACTTTAAAATTACTCGAAATTCTTGGCAACTTAAATCGAAAACTGAAATCCATCAGATACAGAACTTCGAATATTTTGAGGAAATTCCTAGTTCTTTTTATTTGGTTTAAATTGGAAGTTTGAAACTGGACGAAAAATTTATATGTGCAAGAAGAAAATTTTTTACTTTTTTTGATAACGGGAATTTTTTTCTGGCATACTCGTATTCAATTTCGAATTATCGAAGTTCCACGAAAAAATTACAACATGTTTTCCAAATATAAGAGTAATTGTTCAAAATTTACATTTTTAAATTATAAAAAATATATTCTGACTACATTATTTAATTGAAGGCGGCCAACCGGCCCTTTGGACCACTCGGCCCTTCGGGATTTGCCCGGACTGCAATTTATTGCAACATATTATTATATGTATATATATATATATATATATATATATATATATATATATATATATATATATATTATATTTTCTTTATCTCTAAATCTATACAATATTTAATAAAATTTTAAGTGTATGAGATGGAGAATTTTATATTTTATGTTCTTCAATATTTGTAAAAAAAATTCAAAAGATAATAGAAAGAAGATTTTTTTAAGAAAGTACTACTTCCGGTTGTCAAATTGTTATAAAAACCTTTTCAGCTCTTCCCATTAATGTCAGATTGAGGAATACGTACTGAAACAGATCTTAAGTATTGTAGTTTTTGAGGAATCGTCTTCTAGCGTCCAGACACACATACACACATATCCACACATACACACACACACACATCCACACATACAAATACACACAGAGACATCATCGTAAAAATGTTATCGGATTCTAGGAACCTTAAAACGTGCTTATTCACTAAAATCTGGATAGCAAGAAATAAAAATCACATAATTAAGCGCCATAGATCATTGTTGCAGATGAGCGTATTGTACTCCCGAAACGTCCGATTGTAGTATGAAATTGTGAATCCCAATAAAATATTTTTTACCCAAAAAGGCCATAAGAAGTCTTTCTTCCAAAAACAACTTGAAAATAGTTTCCAATTTTCAAATCACACAAAAGTGACCTCTGTGTGAAGCTTTCGCCATGATAGCGTTGAGAGCTCGTGAGGAGATACCTGGTAAGCACCCTCACGGGACATATATATGTGTAGCTATTATCGAAATCTGTAAATAAAACAAAATCAATTTGTCAATAAAGTGCTTAAATTTTTAAACTTTTCTTTTTTAATTAATTTAAGGTAATATGACAAAACAAGTAAAATCACGCATAACAATCAGATGACCGCTCGTCAATGGCGTTCATGCAAGTTCCGGTTTGCGTACTGCAAAAGTCGGATTAGTAAGTTTTGAGAGCTGTCATCAGGAAAATCTACGTCACACGCTTTACGTTCTAAACTATATTTAAAAAAAAAATTAAATAAAAATATTTCCACAACCACGAGGAACTACAGAATATTTTTAAATATATTCAACAGCGTTTAAAACAAGAACATTAGTTTAGAGAAGCCTTACAGAGCAAGACTATAAGCAAAACTGTTATCTCTGTTAATAGGGCTGGTAAAGGATAACATTAAATTGTAAATGAGTGCAATAAAAGGTTTAAAAATAAATCATTCTTGTTAGTTTTGAGGCAAAGCTCGTATCTGATGAACTAAAGCTTAAATGAGAGGCCATTCCGTGCTAATTAAAGCTTTGCCACGGTGTTCTGCTGCTGCTGTATTTTGCTACAATTATTACAACTGTCAGGAACACCATTGGCAAACATGACGAGAAGCTAGGTTATGTTGAATAGGGCTGCTTAAATTCATGAAATTAATGTTGTGAACTGTTTTTCTGGCCACACTAGCCCGCCGCTAGACTAGCTTGGTAAGAAAGTTGTTTTTAATTGTTGTTCCTTATTCAATGTCGTTCAGTATGATGAAAGTTCTTACATATAACATAGTCAGTCATCCATCAGTGAATCGTATGTAAGTGATCTCCAATATGTCGGCTTTTAGATAGCATAGCATACCATTACATCATCACGTATTTAGTCAGTGTTGTTGTAGTACGGGACGTGCTTAGTTAGGAATACCACACTCTGAAAAGAAAATGTTTAACATGAAACAATTTTGACATATTTTATAAATTTCGCAGAAGGAAAATTAAAAATAATAATTGGCAGTTTTGAGCTAATGTACCCAAAGTAATCATATCTTTTTCGATACTTTTGTAAAATTTGGTTACACTTGCACATAAAATGTTTATTTATATAACAAGTGCAAAAAGCTTACATAAGGTGCACGACGCGTGACAAGTGCATTAAATGTACTTTTTGTATATATATATATATATATATATATATATATATATATATATATATTTTGACACTCGTTATGTAAATGTTCAAAGGGGTAGTCTAATATTATTTCTTTTATTTTCATAAACTTTCACATATTTATATTACAAATCTAAAATTTTGAATTCATTTTCATTTAATTTGAGTGAGATTACTTAAGAATTTGAATTTTACCGCATGTGACGTAGGAGGAACTGATGACATTTAGAAATATTATAGAAGAAGAAAACATACAAGAATAAAACGTAATGAAATTAACACAAACAAGACAGTTGATTGACGACACGTCAATGGCAGAAAAAGTATTTTATACACAAAATTTGTTAGACATGTCATCAGTCTCTCGTACGTCACAAGTCACAGATCACGTGATGTCTTTCTAGCGCCAAAATAAATTGCAAGAAATCTCAAGTTATAAAAATTAAATTCTCTTTTTTTTACATTATTCTGTTTTATTTCAGTATGACCCATAATGTTATAACATTTGTGACCTTAAATTTTACTACATTAGAATATCCTATTGCAGAACTATATTGAGGCAGGGAAGTAGCTCATTACAAGACTTGTCACGTAAAGAATGAGAAATAATATTATTTTTGTTCTTTATCAATTCATTCATTACCTTGGAGAATCAAACTTATATTTACGTAACAAAGGTACCTAGTGTTACGTGTTCAACATTTTAACTGTCAATAATAATAATAATAATAATAATAATAATAATTATAATAATAATAATAAATGTCATGTGAAATTATAAATTTATGACATTTTTTTTTAGTTAATTCAATCGGTTGCCGGAAAAATAGTTTATGCACAATCGGTTAGCAATATGTGCCTTTCTAATCTACCTAGAGGTTGGGCAATACGTCATTCCTAACTGCAAAATTGCCGATCACGCTTCCATCTCATAGGTAGCAGGTAGGAAATGTTTATGAAGGGTTACCTAGCAACATTGTCATAGTATGTTAATAAAATTAAAGGTTATATATATATATATATATATATATATATATATATATATATATATATATACCGAGAGTTTTTTTTATCAGTGAACATGGGCGTATGTCATTACCATAGTTACATTTAAAATGATTGACAGCAATGCATTATCGCGTTTTTTTTTTTTAAACTGGACATAGGACGTGACATTTAGTATATCTGTCAATGTCATCAAAGTGTCATACTTCAAAATGTATACAGTTAAAGAAAAGTTTAATTTGTAAATTGGAGTAATTATAACGAGTCTACAAGTTTCTGACTTATGTGCATTAACTTTTAATAAGCGACCCAGTCCAACAACTATAAGAAAAATTTACAATGACTACAGAAGTAAAGGATGCGTCAATAAACAGCACAAGAAGAAAATCAGACCAAGTACTGTAGTTAATAGTAAGAAACAAGAAATTATGCAATTAATTAAAAGTCCCTGTCAACAATTTTTTTTCTGAAATTAAGAATAATAGTATACAAGGTTTTAAGACAAGAACATTTTAAGAGTTTTAAATATCAAAATCACCAAGAGTTATTACACAACGATATAGAACGAAGAAATATCTTTTGCGAAGATAACAAAATTAATAGTGGGGAAATATTACTGGATCGAATTTTATTTACGGATGAAGCGACATTTTATATTATTCGGGAAGTAAATTCACAAAATTGCAGGTATTGGAGTCGTCAAAATTTTCACTTCTATCTGCACCAGGTATTCCCCCAACGCTGGAATGGGACGTGGTGGAGAAGTGGAGTGGCCTGCAACGCCACCAGATCTTGCACCAAACAATTTTTTATTCTTTGGGGCCATTTAAAAAATTGTATTTACAATGGTGAGAAAATAAATATTGATCAATTAAAAAATAGGGATAAAATATAATTTATATTAATTATTTCTTGCCTTAGGCTTATGTCAGAGTATAGAATTATACCATACAATTTGAACTTTTTCTTCAACTGTATACATTTTGAAATATGACAATTTGATGACATTGACAGATATACTAAATGTCACGTCCTATGTACAGTTTTAAAAAAAAAACGCGATAATACATTGCTGTCAATCATTTTAAATGTAACTATGGTAATGACATACGCCCATGTTCACTGATAAAAAAAACTCTCGGTATACAGGGTGTGCAACGAAACGCGGAAATAGATGTTTAGAATTAATTTTTACTTTCAAAACGTCTTCATTTAATGCAATAGAATATCTGTAGCACTAGATATTTAGAAAATAAAATATGACATTTTCGTCAAAAATCAGATTTTTGATATACACTGAAATAATAGTTCATTTCGGTATTATTAATCTTATTGTTGTAATCAATATGTTTACAATGTTATAATTCAGCATCAAATATTTAAGTATTATGATCTTAATTGATATTTTGTTTTATTTGTTTTTTATTCCCATAGCTATCTGATATTTGGTGAAAATGTCATATTTTACTTTCTAAATATCTAGTGCTGCAGATATTCTATTGTATTAATTGATGAATTTTTATTTTTTAACAGTAAAAATTAATTCTAAACAACTTTTCATTCTTCTATTTTTTCTCTAAAATGTACAGGAGAGTCAATTTTCGCATATTTTTAAAATCCTATGTTAAAGTCCTATGTTCCGCGTTTCGTTACACACCCTATATATATACAGGGTGTTCCATTTAAGTGTGCCACCATTGCTATCTCGAAAACTATAAGAGCTACGAGGTTGGTTAAATTAGCAAAGAACCACCATTTTACAAGACTATTACAATGAGTAAATAAAAATTTTTTTTCGACCAGTGGTTGTCAAAACACTGGACTCAACTTTCTTATTTTAAATGGGAACATTTTTTTAGGTTATTTGATAGAGTATTTTTTTCTGAATTCAATGATATAAACATACCATATACTAATATAACAAAATAACTGAGAAAAATGCATGTTAAATTTATGTGTATTATATTTATATCTGGCTGAAACAAGAGTGCTATGGATAGAAAACAATTGGACATATTGTTCTGTCTAACATTGTTTCATTATTTGTTGTTAAATTTGATGTTCTTAAGCTGTCAGTTTTAAGAAGAAAATGAATAATTTTACTCACGATGAAAAAGTTGACATGTTCGAAGTGTACATTTTGTGTCATAAAAATGCTCGGGATGCAATTAACATGTACAGAGAGCGGTATCTTGATAGAGAAGTACCCGGACGACGATTTTTCAGAAAACTAGAAACAAGACTTCGTGCGAATACTCAGGCATTCATTACACCATTGTTTCATTTGTTTATTTTTCAATTGTTTTCTATCCATAGCACTCTTGTTTCAGCCAGATATAAATATAATACACATAAATTTAACATGCATTTTTCTCAGTTATTTTGTTATATTAGTATATGATATGTTTATATCGTTGAATTCAGAAAAAAATACTCTATCGAATAACCTAAAAAAAAAAATGTTCCCATTTAAAATAAGAAAGTTGTGTCCCATATTTTGAGAACCACTGGTCGAAAAAAAAATGTATTTGCTCATTGTAATAGTCTTGTAAAATGGTGGTTTTTTACTAATTTAACCAACCTCGTAGCTCTTATAGTTCTCGAGATAGATGGTGGCACACTTAAATGGAACATCCTGTATATAAATATATGATTTTGACAAGTCTAATTGTAATAAAAATCTCCATAATGAAAAACACCCTTTATTTAGCAAATAATGTAACAGTAACAATACACAATAAATTAAGAAAATTGAGAAAAACGGTGAACAATCAAATCAGATTAAGATTTCTCAACTGATAAAATCAATAAAAAATTTATCGTTACTTAGCAACATTGTCGTATGACAACAAACTAAACAGATTATTATAAAATTTCCAAAAAATAAATTTTATATTTAAAACTCAATGATTACTAATTGATTGTGAATAAAATAGTATAGATTCCGCTCGGATATGCAAATTCCAGCCTCATGCTCATAGCTGATACCGCGCTCGGCTGTAATGGAGTATATCCCGGCTCGATATGTAATATACTATATCGCGTAACATGTCCGAAAAGTGTCTATACAGGATACAGGACTCACAGGATTTCATAACTCGCCTACGGCTCGTACTTGAATTTGTCGATTTGTCCACTCGTCGTGTAAGAGAATAACACTTTCCAAACTTTTGACGTAAATAATTGTTCTACACTCCAATATTATTCAACAAAACAATACAAAATTTAAAAAATAATGTTGTCAAATACAACTGTCAATGTAGGTATTCTAAATTTGTTTTTAAGATTTAAATTATATTACTAGAATCAGGGATGGTAAGCGAAACCGGAACCGTTAACCGAAAAAAAAAAACGAAAAGCGAAATCCTTTTTTAGTTATCGATTAAAAAGTAAGTTTTCTATTTGCTTGTTTGTCTAAATGTATTTCAATGTAGTTAGTACGTACTACGTACATATTCCGGGAGGCGCTCAAATTCAGTTACATACGCATTTAACATAAAATGGCACAAAAGTGACCCTTGTGGTGCACTCTCCACGTCGCGAACCTGGAGAACCGGGTTCGATCCCGACAGACGCCAAATATTTCCAATTTTAAATGGCACAAAAGTGACCCCTGTGGTGCACTCTTCACAGTAGCTATTAGTGCCCGTGAGGTGACGCCTGGTAAGCGCCCACACGGTAAAATATATCGTCATCATTACCGATGTCTACATGTGTTGTAGATACTGGCACACCCAGAAATGGGTAATATGCCGTGATGATATATTTATTTTATTTATTTACGCATTTAACATGAGAAACTGATTGGTGATTGTTATAAAACTTTGTACATATGTTTGTGGACACTTTTTGCATCATTTTAATAAGTGATGAAACGAGAATCCAGCTTTGATACCAAATCCTCTTGGCCGGATCGTATAGAAAATTCAGCCGGATCGTTTTATTAAATATCTATATTTGAATATTATTTATTCATTTTATTTTATTATATGTAGGTAACAAAAACATATTTATTATATTCATAATTGAAATAAAACATAATAAAACCACAAAGTGACATGACATTCGAAATTAACAGTTACATAAATTTTAAACAATAAAAACACATACAAATGAATATTCAAAATTACATTTTTCTAGATTATGATAAATGAATAATAATTTCTGCGCATTAGCTGGTGTAATTCGAGATCTTCTTTCTTCATATATTTAACCTACCTATCTCCGAAAAAGTTCTCTCGCTATAATACTCAGAACTTGCAGTCAAAATTAGACCCGATATTCTATTTATTAACGGTAAAAACGTATGAATCTATTTGAGTTAGTAACTTTTCTTCTCTTCCTCCGCTAGGCTGTTCATGTGACTTTGAAGTAGATGCAATATTAACGTAACATTGCCAGAGTGATGTATAATCTCAACTTCACGTGCGCATACTAAGCGTTAATGATCATTAATTTTTGTAGTGTGTCTCGGGTATTAGAATTCTCACAAGATTTTACATCTTATAAAAAAATATGAATATATGCCCAGCACACTTAAACATTTAAATTTATAAAGCTTCTGGGGGCAGTCAAAAGATGGCATTGCTGTACGATCCAAATATCAACCATTTAAGTTTCTAAACCCTGAGAAACATTCAAAACGCGGCAGAAACGTACTCGATTTGCTGAATTGTGAAAAATATTATTGAAGAGTGATTCAGTCATTGTGTTGTATGTATGTAGGTAATGTTGAATAATTTATATTATATTTAAAAGAATATAAAACCAAAATCAAGGCAAGCAATTTTTATAGTAATTAAAATATCAAATACACATGAAACTTAAGATAGTTGTCACTGACTATATACAGTGTTCAAAAAAAAAACCAATTCGGAGTAGGCTATGAACAAAGAAACGTATGTCTGAGGTCTGATCGTGAAATGTAATTTTAAGGAGAAAAGATATAGAATATTACCATTCACCGTTTTCTAATTTATTTCTATTTCTAAAATAAAGAAAAGCTTTGATTTCTTTAGATAATATTTTTGATAATATCTCATGTCAAATTGACATTTAATTAAATACTTTCAAAATGACATGTTTTTTTGTTCGTAGCCTACTCCGAATTGGATTTTTTTTTAACACTCTGTACACTATTGATAGTTGTTATGATGTTTATGAGCTGTCATTAATTGTATGAAGTATTATAATAAAATAGAAGTTTTTACTCCGGACGTGCGGTCTTAAGCACATACAATTTTTTTTATGATTACCATTCCTGACTGGAATCTATATTCGTGTTACAAAGGCGGAACTAATCATCATATATCAGATTTCATACTCATTGTTACGAATTTAAAAAGGACTTAAAATTGGCTATCAAATTGTATGAAAATTTAATATGTATATTTGACATTATGTATTATAAAAATAAAATCATAAGTTTGGAATAATTCAAAATATATTATTACAACTTTCGAATTTCATTACATATACCTGGGACGTGACATCTGTCTTGAAACTAATCACACGAATTTATATGTAGAACATGTAAAATGTTAGACATTGATATTTCAGAGTGGTGGCCCAAAGAAGTTGTGTAAATTTGGTTTAGTTTGTGACAACTTTAATAATTAATAAATCAAGTTTAGATTATTGATTCATGTTAAAATTAAGTGTATATGTAGCTAGCACGTCTTCGTTGTTTAATCTACTCTTCTAACTCTGAATTTTGAAATGTTTTTAAAAATATTCCATGTGCTAATAAGCTTATCTCATTATTGTTTGTGGCACATATCCGATCAGTGAATTTTTAAAAGCATTTCATAAAAATTTTCTTCTGAAAAAATATCTTTCTATAGAATGCGGCTTTAAAATGATTTTTGATAAAATGTTAAAGCTGCATTAATGTTAGAACAATGGCGATGGTGAAATTGATTTGAAAGTTTGATAATCCTTTGTCGTCGTGTTTTACCCCGTATTCCAGATATTTGTAAAAACCATTTGTGTCAGTTTTACCTTTGTAGACCAGACAATGCATGCGTTAGCATTATATTTACCAGTTTTAACTTTTATCACGTGTTCACGATTTTTCCAATTGCTAGCATCTTCACAAGAATGACACCATTTGTAATTCATAGTTCCAGAGGATCGATCAAATATTTCATTCAGCAATTTTTGTACACATCTTGCTTGCAATTAAATATATTAATTCCAAATATTTTCTTGTAGAGTAAACATCTAGTAGTTACAAGAATTGTTTATTTTCATCCTAAAGTAAACATATATTAAATATTTGATTCATTAATTTATTTATAGTCGTACATTCTTCAGGATCATTGTTAAGAACGTGCAAATGATGAAGAAATGAAAAATAGTTAGATTTTTTAAATATTTTATTTGTTGATCTTTTTATGTTTATATAGTATAATTTATTATTGATCTGTACACTAATACAAAGCATGTTGTATGCTTCACAATATACCAGCCCAGGCTCATAATAAGTTGTCCTGTTTACATTGCCAACAGTTTATAAAACCTACTCAAATGGTGATATATTACTACAAATTTCTGTCAACTAAAATAGAGATTTTAAATTTATAAAAACTGAATGTTTTCAGGTATTCCTCTATGTTATATTTGGTTATTTAATTCTATTTATATATGGCATTGTATCCACAAGCCCTGCTCATTCTTCTGTTACAGTATTGTCTCATTTTATGTCTTGCACTGGATTTTTACGAAGTTTTTCATATTGTACATTGTATCAAAAGTAAAGGCTCCCGGTGGAAGACAAATCAGGCCTAGAAGATCATCCTTTAAATGCTGGTCGAACTAAAACTATTATCACCCTTCATTTGGCCCATAGTTTTTGACTATATTTTAATATTTTAAGTAGTCGAAAAAATGTTGTAGAAATTTCTAATCATTTGTGTAGGTTTTATAATTTTTTCAAAATGTATGCCGGACGTACTATTGCGAGCAAGGGCTCGTAGGTACATACAGTAAGGGACCTCTATATTATACAGGGTATGGCCATGGGCCAAGATAGCCGCCATTTGCGGTCCAATGTCAAACATACTGGAGAATACATTGCAGTATTTGTTTGTGAGAAATGTAATATTATATTATAAAGAAATATTAAATATTTACATTATGAATTTATAAAGATAAGAATTTTTTTTTTATTTACGAGATACACAATTATTATTACAACATAGATTTATAGGTTATGTAGCGTTTAAGACAGGTATAGATTGTTGAGAAGTTGTTATTTTTACATTTAATTTAATATTTGTGGTTATACTTACTTACTTATAATATTCTACACTTACCTTTTAAAAATTTAAATGTTTGTGCTTAATATTGCTAATTTTTATCTGTTTTTAACATTGTCAGTAATAGCGGTCAGTATCCTAAAGAAGGACGAAAATATATAATAACTTGCGCAACAACATAAATGACAGTGGACTAGTAATGGCGGACGAAAAGCGAGCCTCACCATAAATTGTATTATAGAGGTACCCTAATACAGTAGTACAAGTATTGACCTCTGTTGAATAAACTAGGAAACACTTTTCTTTTCTTTTGCGTACCATCACATTTTTACACGATCTACATGGTTTACGGATTTTTCCAGTCTCTCTTAAACTGCAATACACAATTTTGACAAACGTTGGATAAGCAAGTGAATACCATAATTCATTACCGATAAGGGTTTAACAAGGGAAACCATTTTTTTTTTTTTCGAATATTTTCTTTCCCACAAAACTTTATAGGGTATTTTATATTTAAAATTTTAGAACAGAAAACTTACGCATTTAGTTACTGAATTAATTTAATTTAAAAATGTGTTAAAAGTAGATTCAATACCTATAATATTTATAAATATGAGCATCGGGTTAAATATCAAATACAACTTGTTACTTGATTTGACAGTTACCCGGTGTTCATCGCGTCATAATCGCATAGGTAGGTACTGTACTATTGGGCTTCCAAAATTACAATGCGCCACTGGTGGCAGATTTCTGAACTGAGTGAAGTATACATGTACAAAGAAGGTTGTTTTATTCAGGGATTGTATTTACTTTTATACGTATTTTAATACGCTTTTATCTTCGGCTATTATTGTTTTATTCTTAGTAGGATCTGAATTACTGCTAATATAACAGGTAAGTTTTTGATTTTTAAAAAATTAATGAAGAAATTAGGAGATATGCAATTTATAGGTTAAAGTTACAATGGAGTTTTCTCCGAAAATATTTACCACATAATATTATGTGGCCACTATTTATTACTTGCTGGCCTTCCACCTTATTTCTAGATGATACAAATCTACAAATAGTATCCAAATCTAAGCAAAGAAAATTGTTCATTATGAAAGAAAAACAAATAAAAGTAAAGCTATGTGGATAGAAATTAATATATGTACAACTACGGCAATGAAATACAATCTAAATAAAGGAAATCAAATGTTTTTTTATTAAAAAAACTAATATACTGTTAATTAAAATGACGAAAATACTCTTAACCTACAAGTACTTACTAAAATTAACCCTATTAACTAAAACATTATTAAAACTATCACTAAATTGTTACTACAAGAAAGATCAAACTCAATTCTACCGATATTAACAAAAAAAAACACTATACTAAATCCGAAATTAAATTAAAAACTACTAAAATTAGTCTCACACCAATTGTACTCTTATGGAAGCTAGCGAAAAATGTACCATTCGTTTGAATTTTGACGTTTGACGTCAGCGCCATCTCTTGATAATTTGGAAGCCCAAGAGATATATTTTTACCACGTATTTAAATTAAGTTTATTCTGGTATTAAAGGAATAAATTTAAAAATTTTATCATACAAAATGTGGAATTTTCTGCTCTAAATTCTAAGTATAAAACACTAAAGCCCGATATTTTCATCTCTGGTTAAACTACCGGTTAAGTTAACTGTCGGCCATAAGAACAATGTGGCATCGCTATAGGCATAGGCTATAATATCGATGCTAAGTTTTTCTTTTAACTGACAGTTAAATTAACAAGCTGTTTAACCGGAGATGAAAATACCGGGCCTAAATAAAATTATGGGCGACTAATATTTAAAAAAAAGTTTTCCCGTTGTAAACGCGTAGTCTATCTTATATTCACCTAGTATGAGTTTCCAGTCCATAATGAACTAAAGTCACCGAGTACAAATAACAAAACAGTTGAACAGAGAATTGTATAAAATAAGACATGTTCTATTTATTCACAAAATTTGCCTTATTCACGGTTAATTTTATAATTGTATTTAGTGACTTGTTCTCGTTTTGCATTCTACTTCACATAATCGCATATTTAAATATATGCAATATTTCTCATTTATATGTACTAGTTTTCTTATATGAAATTATCACAAATATTATTTTCACTAAGAGCGGGAGCACTGCATACATACACATTATTTAGCGTATCTTGTTATTCTTCTGCAAATAAAAGCAGATTATCGCACCCAAGAGTGAGTTATAAGCCGTGATGATATATTTATTTATCTTCATTCTACAAAAGCTAGATGTGTACTCCATCTCACCCCCTCATCACATGCCTTGCCTACGCCGCTGCCACCATATTCCCTACGGGTGTGTAAGTCTACGTGTTTCCGTTGCAGATGGTGTCGGGGTATTGCGTGGGCGGAGACAGCAGCGAGTCCCACGACACGGACCAGCTGGGGGACGGCGACGGCGACGACACCGACTCCCCGCAGCCTGTCCGTCGGCGCCGCCACCACGACAAGGCGTCTCGCCCGCACTCAGACCATCTCATCAACCATATACTCATCGAGAAGTTTAAGGTTAGTCAATAAAATAGAAATAAGGATTGAATGAGTGGATTGTAAAAATAAAATAAATATAAAATGTATTATCTCGAGTATAATATGCGCTTTTTTCAAAAATAAATATCGGACTTCAAATTTACATGCGTTCATACATACATTTTTAAAGTCATATTAATTAAATGATTTTTTCCAACACTTAATTTTAAATGGATGCTATTTTTCAGCTTGATTGGAACAGTTCACGACAAAATTAGCTTTCTTAACGAAAGGAAAAATGAACGACAAAATATGTATTTTATAGGTAGTGATAAAAAATGCACAAAGCTCGTGTTCGCTAAACTCAGGCAGTTATACAATTTTTTTAAACATACCTACCTTAACTCCTTAACATAACCCTGACGCACAAAACTAACCTAACACACAAACCTATTTTGTCGTCTTACATACTAATTACTAACGTTGGCGTGAGCTTTCTCATTTTTGTCGTGCCATATTTGTGGTTCGTTATATCAATTTTAACGTGTTTGGGATATAGAGAAGGTAGTCTTTTTATAAATAAGAGTAATTTTGTTTATATGAATATTTATTATAGTTGACTCTGTCTTACGACTGTACTTTTACGACTGGCTCTGTACTGTACACTCTACGACTGTATATTTACGACCATACGACTGACCCTGCACGACTGTATATATTCTGTGTCCAAGATGGTTAGTTAGAAGGAATGGGAGTAAGCAAGGGTGAATGATGCAAATCATCCGAGGGAATAATGACCATAATCATAATCCCGAAGATAATACTAAACTTTTACTACTCCTGTAAATTCGGAAATAACGAATAAATATTTTAGAAACAACTTTACAAATTTACAATTTATTGGAACAATATTTATGAAAGAGAACATTAAATTGATTTTTGATTACTATTTATTAAGGGTAGCAACCTGCACTTATTTCTACAATTCTCTCTTTAAAAGTGATACGTTACCTACTGTAAGCTACTGAAGCCTCATTTTTACAGTGAGATGGATAATAAAAATAATATAATCACTATTGACTTAAAGTAATAGCATATGTTATTATATATGGGATTATGGCAGGCATTATTCTCGAAGATGACGTTTTGCGTAACGAGACGTAGGTGAGTGATGCAAATCATCCGAGTGAATAATGACCATAATTCCGAAGATAATACTAAACTTTTACTACTCCTGTAAATTGGAAAATAACGAATAAATATTTTAGAAACAACTTTACAAATTTGCAATTTATTGAAAAAATATTTATGAAAGAGATCATTAAATTGATTCATGATTACTATTTATTAAGAGAAGTACCTATTAATTGGCGATTGGCGTTAAGATGTGTTGTAAAATTTGTACAATTGGTAAGATTCAGAGACGGAGTTGTAATATCCATTGTTAAATTCTCACTGAACACTGAAGCATTTCTTGCGGGGTGTAGTTCTTCTGTATCCAATTTAACGTAGTGTGGCACTTTTTAAAAGTATAGAAATCGGTTGAAAACGTAAACACAAAAATACAAAATGATGAGTGACAACAGTGACAACGACAAAAAAGGGTGATCACGGCAGATTTAAAATAAACGGATGGACGAGAAGAGTGAATTATGGCTACTATAATTAATCGAAAAAATTAATGTAATGGTGATATATTTTTACAGGAGTATATAATGAGAATATAATTCATTAGTCACGTGACATGTTTTCAGCCAATCAGCATTCAAAATCTCCCTAGTTACAAACATATGTTACATGTCTATCACAGCGATGATAAAAAACAAAGAAATTATAACCTTATTTATATTATTCGTAATTAAGGGATTTTTACTACATTGACTGATAATTTTAACAAAAATTCATTACATTCTTTCATTAAATATAAGCTCGTGGTATGATTAATAATCGAAGATATTGCTCGTGAAATCGAAGCAGCATATTTCACTCAACCATCAGACTCGTGAAATCTGCAGCTCGGTTCTACTCGAAAATATCATCGATGATGATCATGTCCTTTGTTATATTACGTATGATGACGAAACCAGATCAACATAGCCAGACAGCGTTGCTTTGTTTGTTGCTACAGTTGAAGTTTGAAAAAAACAGTATAGGTCTGTTCGTTTGTATGGTTCTAGCTGAACTAACTTGTAATTTTTTTAAAAATATGTTCGTTTGTGTGTTCGAAATTGTCTGCACTGTGTTCGTTTATAGTCGTGCATGTTGCACTAACTTGTCTTAACTGTACTACCTCCCGAGCTAGTACACTTAGTGCAGTGCGCAGTGTTTACAACGATGTCACATAGGTTGTCGTGTATACTTGTAACTATAATTTTTTCATTAATCTGCAAAATCTTATTCTATATTCTAAAAATGAATCAAAGGAAATGTGTTTTAAGAATACCAAAGAAATAAAATGGAAAAATAAGTAATATATCACTGCATACAAAATATTTATTAAAAGAAGTTTTAATTTAACTGAAAACTATTAAAATCGATATAGATATGTGTAATTCATATTTAGTACAATAAATAAGCATTAATGGATTTTTCATATATCATATATACAGACCTAGCATGTCTTGTCATTTGAAATAAAATTCTTGAAAATACTTATTTTTTATGGTCGTCTAAAAAATAGTGATTATAACTCACTTGTAAAATATCGTTTTGTTCGTGTATTGGCTCACTTATCTCGTTCGTCAAACTCAAACTTCACACTCGCACGATATTTCTCATTCTGACTTTCGATACTATTCAAATATATCAAAGCGAAAATTACATCGAAACTTCAATTAACTTACGTGGGTGAATAGATTGTTATACTAGGAAGGAAATTACTAAAATTAAGGGTGCGTGTTACCATATTACACATAGGTGCATATTATACTCGAGGTCTATGGTATATAATTATGGGTTTTGCTGAATGATATATAGCAATATTATATTATATACCGTAATTGTTTTTAAGAACAGAGCTGACAAACACAAAACTGTGAGTAAAATTCTTGATGTAACATGAAAAGAAAAAGTTTGAAAATCGCTATTTACACCATTACACCTAAAAGAAACATCTGAAAATCTAGTTGAAATGAATCAAATTTCAAAGATATAAATAATTTATTGTATCATGGATGAATGTATTGTATGAATGAATGAATACAGTGTGTAGTAAATGTGTAATATTATATACATTTACATACATGAGGTGTACTGTATTGATTTTTGTGCTTTTCGGTAAACTGCAACCTGGTTTAAATTTTAAATGAGCATACCGGAAGTTACGTTCATGACAATTTATAATGTTCACTTTGAGAGAAATAATGACTACTTTAATCATTATTTGATGTATTATTAACTAGAAGATCTAATTTAGTTTAAAAATCGTAAAAACCACGCTGTACTTTTCTGTAATGTGAGAATCGTTTTGAAATGTAATAGTACACTTGGTGAAATACTGACGAATTTTCCGCAAACGTAATCAAAATAGTAATTTTATCAGACATGCGCATTTTTGATACCACGTTATCATTTGCCGGCTGTTCACTGTACTTCCTTGCTACAATTGATAAAGTTCTTCTTACCGGAAGTGGAGTTCAGTTTTCCTTCGACCGTGTGCGCGCACACGTCAATATCAATAATATAACCTCCAAACCTTTGGAAAATCATTGCGAGCTCTCTAATCTCACTGCTTTTGTTTGAACAACAAATTCTTAGATAAAAAAGAAACAATGTACTCTTTATCACTCTGTGATAATTGTGTTTAATTAGTATGAGTTGAATACGTAATACGTGGTAGTATGTATCTTGGATATTATGGAGGTTGTAATTATTATGAAATAGACGCATAAATGTGAATAATTCATTATTGATTCTGTTTAACCCCACATAAACGCTACAATTGGTGGCGGGTAAGTATCCAATGTTGTAAATGTATGTAGCTATTACTCATTTCTGTGCGGTTTGAGAAAGTATAACATGGATTCCCGATTTGATTCCCGCGTTGAGAAACCCCGGCTTTGTGGCTGAGTACAAATTAGTTTTGTGTGCATTTTACATTGTTCTTTGCAGGTAATTATTGCTTCGCATTGAGTCATTATAATAACCATCCTTGTTATTTTATTACTTTCGCTATTGTTGCTTTTTCTGATTCAATTGTTCGCCGAATGAAACTGCTTTTGTTATTGCATTCAGCTAATTTTTAATGAATGAACAGGAAATTATTCTTGTACTTTTTATTTATACGTTTATTGACACTTCAGTATTCATGAAAATTGGACAAATTTAAATATCGCGCTTATATTTTACAAGAAGTGACGTCAAAATTTTTAGATACTATCATTATCGTTACGTAGCACACTACGTCACAAGGGCGATATAACCTTATATCCGGTCCATTTGATAATTTTATTTATAAATAAATATACATATATTTTTCATGTGTTTATACATATTTATACAAAATTTATACCAATCATGTTTTTATTGTATTGTTTATTTCCAATGAATTCTCATAATTCATTTAAAAATGCACTACATTTTTTTGGTTATTAATCTAAAGAGATGTATAAAGCTTTACAATTTAGTTTCTAAGATTTTTTTTAGGCGAAAGTCCGTAAATAAAATTTGCATTTAAATTTATTATTACTAAATAAATTATATATTTATATAAATTTTAGGCAAAAATCATAATTATTTAATAAAACAACTAAAAAATGTATTGTTTTTTCCTAGGCTGACCTACAATCCAGAAGTCACCGACACCACCACGTGAGGAGAACGCATTCTGATTTGGGGGGGCAGCGCCTGCTTCAGTGGGATCGGGGGGCATATCACCGCGCGATGACGTCACCGTTGCGAGGACGGCCACGACGCCAGGCGCCCGATGCGCCCGGGGGCGTCACCTTGCGGGGCCCCAGACGTCCTTGCCGGCCTCAACTTCGGAGATCCTTGTCACAACCCGTGGACATTGATAAGCTGTCGCCCCTTATGCGCACCAGAACAGCAGGTACGGAAAATTAATACATACATTATCTCAGCTCTCATAAGACTGCTACTGACATCTGTCGACTACGGTATACACCGCAGATCATTTCTCAGGAGAAATAAAATTATTTGTGCATAGATAATAATTAACATCCGAGTTATATTAGTAGTTTGCACTGTTATAAAATATTAATGTGCAGTTTTAAGTTTAACATTAGGTGTTGTATAACTACAAATTCAAGAGCTGCAACTTGTTTTAATACAATAAATTTTTGGAAAATGTTTTATGCACCTATTGTGTTCGCAAGGGTTCGACAGCCTAGCTTTTTTTTAAAGAACCCCTCTACAGGATTAAATCCCAATTACAAAGTGGGTTCACATACACAAACATCCATGCCTTAGTGGGATTCGAACCCAGAACCCCGAGCGCACTCATGACTTAAGAAGCGTTGCTCTAACCATTGAGTCACCGGAGCCGTTTAAACTCCAATAGACACTTACAAAATTGACGTCACTGCAAGAGAGAGATAGGAGATCATGCATCCAAACAAACCTCCCCTCGTTGTCTTGCGTCCCGTCCCCTGTTCCTATCTTTCATTGTGTTCGCATCTGTTATTCAGTGTTAAACCTAATTCTTTATTGTGATGTGTACGTTGTGTTTAATAAAAATGAGTTTAAAACAAGATGTGTCTGGGGCAACTTTTTTGTTTGATAATATTGAAGATCATTCGATTATTCAACTAAAACGATGGCTAGAGTGTAGAGTAAGTAGAGTAGGGTAACCATAGCAACATTGATTTCTATGCTTTGCCGTTAGAGGCGCTCGTGCAAATTGCAATTTTGTAAGTGTCTATTAGGATAAATGTTTGTTACCTGAACCACTCATCTTTCCAAATTGTCGTTGTGACTTGTTTATCCAGTTCTAGAATTTTTTTAAATAACCCTCCCCTACTACATAACGGAATACCTATCTCTAACGATTTCAACCACACTTTTATATATAATCTTCTTCTCTTCTCAAAGGGTTGAGGCTCCCAGGTAACGTATTCTCCGAAGATGAGCACGAGCGCCTGGGAACCTCCGACGACGAGATGATGTCCGACTCGGAATCCTCCGTGGCTTCGTTATCCGAGCGCAAGAAATCTCTAGAACTTGCAATGGACGAAGACATGGTGATCCTCGCCGAAGCTGTGTTCGATCACGTCGCCATAGAGGCAGAGGAACTAGCCTTTAGAGCTGGTGATGTTATTGAAGTCCTGGAGACGGTGAATAGAGACTGGTGGTGGGGGAGTACGGATGGACGGAGGGGATGGTTTCCGGCTGCTTTTGTTAGAGTAAGTCATGATTACTTGCACTTAATTAGGGGTACTGTGCCATAGTCCAAATTTAACTACTTTGTGGTCAAAAAATAAAATTAACAAAAACTTGTCTGATCTTTATTCAATTCAAAAGTGAACTTGTCAAAATTGATCTTGAAATGTAATTTTCTTAAACTTCATTGTAACAAGCAACAAATTATTGCCTTTCGCCGTTTTCTATTTTATTTTCATTTCTAAAATATTATTCAAGAAGAAAAGCTTTGATTTTTTTAGGTAATATTTTTGGCAATATCTCGTGCCAAATAGGGTCCTATACCATAGTCATATTTTAACTATCTTAAATAAGAAGACGAAAATATACATAAATTAATGAGTATTAGTGAAAAAATTTTCTTTAAATATTAACTAGGTCACAAACTACAAGCGATTGAACCTGATTACTAATTGGGTATGACGTGTTAGGTACTAAGAATTTGATTGGTCGCCTGATTTTAAAAAGAAGATTCGCGCGTCTGTAGCGGTCACCTTTGAAAGAATATGAAATGTCATGATGTTCTATAACCTAACAAAACATTTAACAATTTTGTGTTTGATGAATTTGTTTAATTATAACATCTAGTAATATTAACAATAATCATGTATTTATAAATAAATAAATTTGTAATATGAATTAAATTAATAATAATATTACTTAAATTAATATTGAAACTTCAAAACAGGCAAACATTAGCGCCACCCGTCGTCATACTTTGTGTCAAACTGTTTCAATGTTCTGTAATTTATTAGGAAGAAATCCTTGTTAAATGCTTATTATTTATGTTATTTATACTTAATAATAATTTCTTCGTAAATATAACGTATAAGTTTTTATATAAAAACATTTCAGCTATGCAAACATGAAAAAAATTGTTTCCAGTATAACTAACAGTTTGCCCCATTGTTTGTCGATCACTTGTTAGTATCTGCTACGTCACGCACAAATTCTTAAACTTTAAAAATTCATATCTCGCTTATTACGTAAAATTATTAAGTCGCGTTTGCACTGAAGTTCTTATTTTATCCTGTTCTTACAGGAAAAAAAATAAAAGAAAAATGGTATAGGACCCCATTTACATTTAATTAAATATTTTTAATTAAGACATACGTGTCATAGCCTTTTTTTGAACACACTGTATTTAGATAAGAAAGTTAAAATATACATAAATTAATAAATATTAGTGAAAAAAGATTGTTTAAATATTAATTTATTCGCGCACTACAAGCGATTAAAAGTTTGTGATGTTTCATGTCCTAAGCATTTTATTTAGTTTCTTGACTATAAAAGTGAGATGCGTACTCGGCCATTGGCGAGGACATAAAACGTAACACACAACAAATTAGGTTTAACTTTTTACATTGTTTTCTCTAATACTAGATTTTATACGTTGTTTTATATTAAATATAATAATATAGCAGCCTCGCTATAAGTTGAGACTGACAAAAGAGTTACATTGCGCATACTTTATACCTTGGCTTTATACCTATTTTAAATGTTGATGGAGTGGATAATAGCATATAACACTTACTAGTAAATATGTAACAATTATTGCAAACATTCGGCTTGCTAAACGTCAATATACGTAACCCCCCTATTTTGACAATTCGACCCGTCCAAGTAGGTTTTGTACACGATTTAAAATATACTGGTTGTGCCACTTGTCATGTTTTTCATTGTTTCTGATGGTCCGCTTGATACGTGTTTCCTTGAATAATCCGCTAGATGCGCTACGTGAGAACGACCCTACCACAGCAGACTATTTTTACATAATAGTTATTTATGATATGTGTTAAAAGTGACATTTTATGAGTGAGTGGGGAAGTTTGTGAAACGAGGCGAAGCCGAGTAAAACAAACCCCACGAACGAAATAAAATCACTTTTAACACGAATATCATACACTATTTTTCCTACGACCCTAGTTATGTATTAGTAAAAACTAAAAATTATAGAACGACATTTATGACAGGTCATGATATTCTAACCTCTACTTCCAACAAAATTCTTACCTCTACTTCCAACAATACTGTTTTAAATTCCAATTCTTCAAGCGCCTTGCAAGGAATTACTATAAACAATTGTAACAATTGTACTATAAACGGTCCAAAATAATGTGTACTTCTAATAAAATACCTATATAAATAATTTCAGTACAAAAATAAATATAAAATGAAACTACATTTACTTATGAACACTAAATGTAACTAGATTTAGTTCTTTTTTAACACTAGTGTTAAAAGTAAATTTGTTATTTACTTTTAATCCGTTGTCAATGACAACGATTTAAAAGTATTCACTGTGTTATAAACTGTTATTTTTAACTCGCTAAGCAACCGTTCAAAAGAAATGCATAATGAATTTATTTTTAATATAAACTGAATTAATACATTGTTAGAATTTAAAATTTGAAAAACTAAGTAAATTGATAGAACCGTACGCTTCCAGATTTCCATTCGGTAATAATATCTTCTTCCGGAAAATGTTTTCGACAAACATTCAATCTTAATTCGCGATCATCTCTACTAATTGCACATTGACATTTTTTATAAAGTGATATATCGAGTGGAGCAGCAAACAAAGATTATTTTTCAGTGGATTTCTTGTAACCGGTTTCACATCCAGGAATGAAACATTTTCTATTTAATTTTCTTTTCATTTTGCATTAATTGCAATATCTTTCAACAAAATATTTATATTACATTACATATAATACGAATATGTACTTCAAAACCTGTTTTATTTACCTTTCTATAAGATATAACATGTAATATTTTCAAAATGACATGCAAATGACAGGTGTCAGTTGGGTCGTTCTCACTTTGCGCCTCTAGCGGAAAAAACGAGGAAACATGTATCGCTTTGGACCCTCGTTTTGTGCAGAGTGGCACAAGGCACAACCAGTATATTTTAAATCGTGGTTTTGCACATATTAGATCAGTCTCAACCCGCGCCAGCTATAATAATCTCGTACAAAAAAATCTATTTGATTATTCAAATATTTATTCGATTGGAGCCAATATTAAACAGTTGTTTAATTAATAGTCACGATTATATTTGAATAGGGAATATGATAACAAATAGTTAGTCACATTAAATATTTCTTTTGTTAGTAACATTTATACAGTCTTATTTCATAAATTGATTGTATAACAGTATTGTCTAAAGTTTATTTATTTATTTATTTATTTATTACGTTTAAAAGGAAACTATACTCTTATTTTTTATCCTTTCTCTAGCTCCGTGTGAGCCAAGAGGACACCGTCGAGGACTGCCTCGCCGCTATGGCGTCGGGACGCCCCGCCAGCAAGCAACTCCGACGTCGGACCAGCATTTCCCTACTCTCTAACGAACAGGTGCGGACAAGTGTAGTGCGGGAGCTCGTGCACACCGAACGTGACTTTGTGAAAGTGTTGACGGACGTAGTGGAAGGCTATCTAGCCGAATGTCGCCGCCGTAAAGACATGTTCACCCCCCGAACAGATACAAACCATTTTTATCAACCTGGAAGACATGCTCAAGTTTCAATCCGCGTTCTTAAAAGACTTAGAATCGTGCATTGACTGGGAATCCCCTCATAAAAGCTGTGTTGGGAACTGTTTTCTAACCCACCGTTCCGGGTTTAGGATGTATTCCGATTATTGTAACCACCATCCGATGGCGACTGCAACTCTACAAGAATTGTACCAATTTAATAATTATAGTAAATTTTTCGAAGCCTGTCGACTGATGCGAGGGCTCATTGAAATTCCTCTAGACGGATACTTGTTGACTCCTGTACAAAGGATATGTAAATACCCTTTACAGTTGGCCGAATTACTTAAATACACGAAACCTGATCATGAAGATTACGAGAAGATCAAAGAGGCTTTAGAGGCAATGAGGGACGTGGCTGTACTAATCAACGAGAGGAAGCGAAGAATGGAAAGTCTGGAGAAATTGTCTGCCTGGCAGCAAAGAGTCGAAGGATGGGAAGTGAGTAAAGGACAATAATTATCCTAAGAGCTCTTTGCAAATCTTGAGTATTTTAGGGGGGAGATCTAATAGATGTAAGTTCGCAACTAATTTTCCAAGGAGAAGTTATCCGTGTTACCAGTGGCATGTGGTCTAATAACATTACTTTATTTCTTTTCGATCATCAAATTGTCTATTGCAAAAAGGTAAGACAAAAACAAAATATATATTTATAAAAGTAAGCGTTAACAATAGGGTCCTCCACTCTAATTTTTTTATTATTTTAAATGAAAGTTTGTTTAATTTTGAAGCAATTTGTAGTATTAAAAAGTCATAATTGTTTTTAGTTCAACTGCATTTGATTTTTAAAGAAACCTATAGCTATCTTTCTCGCACCAGTTTATGTAGTAGGCTGCGCGAAAAAGATAGCAATCGTTGTGACGTATATGTATAGATGCTTAAAATCACTAATATTTCAAAAACTAACAATTTTTAAAAAAACTTTTATCGTCTCAATCATGATTTTATCTTATCTACTTTCAATATTACTAACTCTTTACTCAATTTTCTGTTATGGTGGAGGACCCTATTACTCGAAATCTCAGTTATACAGCATTTACAAAACCGGTACCTTTGCACATATACTTTCACCAGGGTGTACAAACATTCAAAAACAATTTAGTACATATAAAAATAACATGAGAATTATCACACTTAAATTCTTACAGATTCTTAAACATAATTTCATGTATAATGAGTACATTCATTTAAACACAAATTTTACATGCATTGAACAAAAATTCGCAATAAACACATACACATCTTTCTATTCGCTCTCAAAATTAGAATGCTCATATTGTTGTTATTACGTGCTCAGTAATTTTTATTTAGCCATATGTGTTGATTTTTTTTTTTGCTTACACAGAAAATAAAGATAATGTTGATAAAAAATGTATTTTTTACTATAAATTACTGAATAATCGTAAATTAAAATTTATAATAATATTCAATAATTTTTTTATGAGGTCCCGCGGCCGCGTGCCTGAGTGTCTGGTCGCGAACCTGGGGAACCGGGTTCGATCCCGACAGACGCCAAATAATTCCAATTTTAAATGGCACAAAAGTGACCCCTGTGGTGCACTCTCCACAGTAGCTATTAGTGCCCGTGAGGTGACGCCTGGTGAGCGCCCACACGGTAAAATATATCGTCATCATTACCGATGTCTACATATGTTGTAGATACTGGCACACCCAGAAATAGGTAATATGCCGTGAAGATATATTTATTTATTTATTTATTTATTCAATAATTTTTTGTTGGAAATTTCATGGAAAATTTCCCAAAATTTCGAGATTATTTTCAAAATTGATCTATCAATAATGGTAGTACACTATAGGATGTTTACATAAAATTTCAACTGTTAATTTCCAGAAATTATTTTGAGGCGCATGCGTATCTTCCATTGCGTTTAATCCATTTTAATAGTTTTGACACGTCAAAAACTTAATAAAGTGTTACAGAACCGGGTGCATATTCAGCGCCCGAATATTCAAAAACACAATCGTGCATTGCACGAAAGCGTGTCAACAGAATCGCCGCTAACATAACCTAAAGTGACCTCCTGTTGGCCACGTCCACGTTTTCAGTTTCGAATGATTCGAGCGAAGCGCTTTCTGGCGATGCGCGATTCTGTTTTTGAATATTCGGGATTTGAATGATTCTCTGCATGCATATTCTGGTTTTGAATATTCGGGCGTTGAAGACTTCCAACAGAATCATTCGTTCTCAAGGCCACGCTGCAATGTGATATTAGTTTGTGTACATTTAAATCTCAGTAATCAGAACTTGGAACGGATTAAACGAAACGGAAGAAACGCATGATTGAAAACACCATGAGGTACTGAGGTACAGAATATAGGTAACAGAACATTATCGCATTCGAATGTACCACAGAAACTCTCTGATAGTATGTATTGTTATTATTTTCTTTTTACCTCTCGCTAAGAGAGGTATAGGATTCATGCTAAAATTCGCATATCCAGATTTTATTGAATAAGCACGATTTAAGGTCCCTAGAATCCGATTATAACATTTTTAAAATGATGTCTGTGTGTGTGTGTGGATGTGTGTATGTATGTATGTATGTATGTATGTATGTATGTATGTATGTATGTCTGGATGTTGTAGTCACGATTCCTCAAAAACTATAAGACTTGAAAAATATTTAACTGCAGTTTCCTCAATCTGATATTCCTGGGAAGAGCTGAAAAGGTTTTGGTAACAATTGAACAACCGGAAGTAGTAGTTTTGTAGAAAAATTCTTCTAAATATAAATTTTTGAGAGGTTTTTTTATTAAATATTGAAGAACATAAAATTCTCCATCTAATACACTTAAAAATTTTATTATATCTTGTATAGATTTAGAGATAAAGACACTATAATTTATAGAGTGAACTAATCGCAGAGGCTACGGCACTAAGGAAACAAGTTGACAAATTCCAATGTTTATAACATAATTTGTAAATGACACATGTCAGTGTCAAATATCAACAGTTTTAGTGACATTCTGATAGCTTTTACTGGGAAGTATATTTAATTTTTCTTATTGTATTATTAATTAAATATTTGAAATTATAGGTAAAATTGTGGTAAAATGCATATATCCATCAGAAATACCGCCAATCTGGTTAATGAATTGAAACAATCTCTGATATTTAGAAATTTCCTCATACAATGAAAAATAGATATAATTAGAATTATATGTGTGCAGAAGACATGTTAAATATAATAAAAAACAATATTTGGGTAATGTTCTATAATATTTTGTTATAAGACGACCGTTCGAAAGCGAAGTGCAATACAATACTTATATAGCCTAATATGGAAATGGCGAGAGGTCTTGTGCTGGCCACAACAGATTTTTTTAATTAGTTTTATACCTAAAAAAAGTCATGCTACAAAGTTCAAGTTTCAAATTAAAATACGTTTTAGTAACGTTTAATATTAATATACAAAATCTATATTGAATTATAGTAAATGATGATTCATTCTTAATTTTTCCAACATTAAAACAAAATTTCATTTTGAGCTACGTTTAATGTAATAGGGTATTATACCATAGTCAAATTTTAACTATTTTAAATAAGAAGACGAAAATATAGATAAATTAATGAGTATAAGTGAATTTTTTTTATTTAAATATTGATTAAGTCGCAAACTACAAGCTATAGTTGATTACTAATTGGTATGACGCGTTAGGTCCTAAGAAAACAATTTTGTGTTTGATGAATTTGTTTAATTATAATATCTAGTAATATTAACAATAATAATGTATTTATAATTAAATCAATTTGTAATATTAATTAAATTAATAATAATCTCAGAAATTTGAAACAATGAAATTTCAAATCAAAACAAACACTAGCGCCATCCGCAGTCATACTTTGTGTCATAATATTGTCAAATTGTTTCAATGTTCTATAATTTATTAGAAAAAAAAATGTATATTATTTATGCTTAATAATAATTTATTCGTGAATATAACACAAGTTTTTATATAAAAATATTTCAGCTATACAAACATGAAAAAATTTGTCCCCTCTGTAACTAACAGTTTGTCGATCACTGCTACGTCACGCACCAAATTCTTAAATAAATAAATCATCACGGCATATTACCCATTTCTGGGTGTGCCAGTATCTACAACACATGTAGACATCGGTAATGATGACGATATATTTTACCGTGTGGGCGCTTACCAGGCGTCACCTCACGGACACTCATAGCTGGTGTGGAGAGTGCATCACAGGGGTCACTTTTGTGCCATTTAAAATTGGAAATATTTGGCGTCTATCGTCCCCTAGGTTCGCGCCCAGACACTCAGGCGCGCGGCCACGGGACCCCATTCATATCTCGCTTATTAAGTAAAATTTTTAAGTTGCGTTTGCACTAAAATTCTTATTTCATCCTGTTCTTACAGAAAAGAAAATTGGAATAAGACCCTATTTAATTATGACGAAGGGCTCGTAGTGTTCTTATTTTTTGTTCATAGATCTGAAAATATGATTTCTGTCATTAAAAACTATATTATTATTTGTTTGTTACAGGATATTCTAAAAAGAAATACATTTGTGTATAAAGGTAGAATATGCTTGGACACTAGTGAAATTATAGATATGCCGGACGGCAAAGGTAACAAAACATATTTATAAATATTAATTTTATACTAAAATTATCTTCATTTTATAGATCCACAATTAGGAGTGAATGTTCGACACGGTATAAAAGTGTACAGTTGTGTGCGTGACAAATACCTCCTAGTTTGTTGTCGATCCTCAACCGAGAAACAAAAATGGTTGGAAGCTTTTGCTCAAGAACGAAAACTGGTCGCTCAAGACCGAGACGAAGGCTTGGAGTTTCCTCAAGCTGCCCGAAAGTTAGCGAAAATTGCAGCGAGGTGTCAGCGGCGACCCCCGAGTAAACCGAGAAGTGAGGAAGCTTTCTTATTTATAAATATTTATTATTATTAGTATCTCTGATAAATAAAATGTTACTTTTTAGGTGGGAAGAACTACAAAAGAGATTCAGCTTATATGGGCTCATCACTGCAAATCAACTCGCATAGCTCAAACTCCCTGGGTCGCAAAATGGGTACGTGGTTCACATTTGGCAGTAATAAAAAAACTAGGCATCATGATCAGACTTCCTGAGATAAAACGACTTTACTGTAACTTTCACATAATCATTTCAGTGCCAAACCATTGATTCCTTATTGTTTGATTTCTTACCGAAGGTTACAGTAAAGAATCAATTGTTGATATTTAAAATTGTTGAAGAAATGTTACTTTGTATATATTAGTTAATAAAAAAATCCGTGATACTCTAGGCCTATTGCCTAAAAGTGCTGTGCTCATGTTTTATGAAAGTATTAATTAATCGATATTAAACTGATGTGACGAAATGTAAACTGTCTAGTGATAATCAGTCATTTCAATTAATGGTTGGCGAAGTATATTTGTACTTTTATTTATTTCTACAAATCAAAACAAGCGTATCGTACGATTGCAACTTAAGAACAGGGTAACTAAAAGACGTATACAAGCGAAAACGGCATTAGGTCGAATCGAAACTGAATCTGCCAACATGAAACCATTCAATAGAGAAAACCATAACCGTAGAATTGACTATGACTCACATCTTGCATTTGATGGCAATAATAGGACATTACAGCCTACAAGTAATCTGTTTTTGATATCACTTTTCCTCTGACTGCCAAAAGCACAAATCGTGATCTACACTACTTAATTTATATTTCTATTTAAGTCAAATAATTTTAAGACTCTTCCGACATTTCTTTCCATACTTAAATGATTGTTAGTAGTAATTTTTTACCTTCGAACAATAATTGTCATTCCTTCGTGAAATCCACAACCCTGGCAGACTTTCCTATAGTTGATTGTAATTGTGGTTACTATTTTTAATTTTAAATAAATTGTGTATGTTATTAATTTAAACTTATACGATATTTTACATTTGTAAAAATTTGATATGGCCAGCAGATTATCTTCCGCCAATATTTTATATAAATATTAAAAAAATACAATACCTACACGGAAATATCAATATGAAAATGTTGAAATCGAATCCTAGACTCTTAAACGTGCTTATTTACTAAAATCTCGATATGCTATTTTTTGTATAATAGGGGTTCCCAAATATATGGCTTTTAAAAAATATATTTACTAGATTTCAAATGTTCATCATGTATAAGTAATATTAAGGTGAATACAGGGTGTCTCAATAAGCTTGCTCACTATTGGTAACTTTTTATTTGAACAGGTACGAGGTTGGTTAAATGAGCAAAATTGTGCCATTTTATATTAGAAAATTGGTCATGTAGACAAAATAAAATTTGTGTCAGCGGTTCTCAAAATTTGGGACAATATATATATTTTTTAAATGGAACTATATATTTTCTATTATCTTATTGGAAAGAGTATTTTTTTCTCTTTCCAATAAGGTAATGTTGTTTATGTACAATTTTTTCAAATAAACGAGTTATTTACGGTTAAAAAATTTAATTTTATAAACTATTTTATTAGTTTTTTAGTCAAGCCATGGAAACAATGGGGTATTCCACTCAATTTTTTTTATTATTTTAAATAAAACTTCATTCAGTTTTGAAGCAATTCATAGTATTAAAAAATCTTAATTGTTCCTAGTTTAAGAGTATTTTAATTTCGAGAAATCAGTGTAACGTCACGTTTCCTCTATACTTGTCTTTCTCACACACACTGCTCTGAGTACGCTGCGAGAGAAAGATAACTATTGTATGACGTCAATTTTCCCTTTTAGCAAATGCCAAATATCTCGTAAAGTAATTATTTAAAAAATGTTTTCATTGTTTTAACTATTATTTATTGAGCCATACTTTATGTTAAATTGAAATTTTCTTAATTTTTTTGTTATGGTGGAATACCCCATTGATTCTTTGTTTGTTGGACGTTTAATAATTTCTCCCGTAAAGTTCTCTGTGTTTAACAATGTTTAATAACTTTACAAATGAAGAAAAGTTAGATATGATCGTGCTATATGGAAAGTTATATCTAGACACCAGTTACGTAGAACGGTCGGCTCTCTTTCCAAAAGAGTTTAAATGTGCGAAAGAAATAATGGCTTTCAATTTGAATATTTTCTTTGTTTTGTTATTGCTGTAAAATAAATTAATAAAATTATAATTTTATAAAAGACAATTGTTTCCATAGTTTACTTGACCTAAACTAATAAAAGATAATTTTTATCTTTAAACGTAAATAACTCGTTTATTTGAAAAAATTGTACATAAACAACATTACCTTATTGGAAAGAGAAAAAAAATACTCTTTCTAATAGGATAATAAAAAATATATAGTTCCATTTAAAAAATATATATTCTGTCCCAAATTTTGGGAACCGCTGACACAATTTTTATTTTGTCTACATGACCAATTTTCTAATATAAAATGGCACAATTTTGCTAATTTAACCAACCTCGTATCTCTTCAAATAAAAAAGTTACCAATAGTGAGCAAGCTTATTGAGACACCCTGTATAATCGTTAATTTTCTAATTTTTATTACCCTAATATTAAAATGAAACTTTAATACATTTAAATCGAGAGCTTAAAATTCAGTATCAGCCATGTCTGTGACGTGCTGGACACTGGCGGAAGCTATTGGCTGTTCGAACGCTTAAGCCAGAGACTTGTCCCACCTCCGGTATGTTTCTCACTGGTTTGATATGTTCTTGGTGTAGATGACGTCACACGCGCCGTCGATTTACTCGTGTCTCATTTATTGAAACATATTTTTTTGCCATTTTAGAAACTTTTTGGCGAAAGTACAAAATACGGGTCTAATATTTTTATGTAGAGATTAGCATATTAAAAAAATTAAAATAACTTGGAAACCCCTACTCCTGTACCATATTTACTTACCGTAGGCGGAAGGTAAAGGAAAATTATAATGAATCTTGTATAAGTTTAACAAAATTTTTAAAAAAATAATTTGCGATATCAATGTTTTTCTTTGCGTAAAACATTAATATAGCAATAGCAAAAAGTAATGGATGAAAAAATTATTTAAATTGTGTATAGTAAATTAATTATATATTATATAGAATTTTCATCCATTTAACTTTTATTTTAATTTTACTGCTATTTGTTTTTAAATTATCTGTTACTTAAAGGGATCAAACGAAAAGTCTGCCAAATGCTATTGTATTCCAATTTTATGTACGTTAATCAAGAATTAGTCTAGCTTTTTAAAAGCTATGTTGTGGATATTCCGAGATGAATTGTTGCTATTTTATAATAACGAATTATCGACTCGAAGTGTATGGGTGTTCATATTTATAACATATGGACCAAAAGAAGTAAATTTAACTAAACAGCCTTAACGATACTAACTGAAAGAAGCAGTTGTCATTGTAGCAGAGTAGACAACACGGTAGGATTTATAACACGTTGAAATGTAAACCAATTCTGCTTAACAGAATCACGTTATATCACTTTGTTAGGCCTTACGCACACCCAATAAGAATCGAATCAGCACAATATACAAGGAGGAGGGAATAATTTAACCAGGAATTCATTTATAGAAAATGTATTATGTACATGCTGAACAAGTTAAAATTATAGTTTATATTTTTGTGGGATGTATTGTTAAGTGCACCAATTGACTGGTTGTGGTTATAATTCAACCATAAGTACACTTTTCACAGTAGCTATAAGTGCCCGTAAGTTAATGCCTGTTAAATGCCATATATGGAAAAATATGTATATCGTTGTTAATCAGTCTGCTTAAAGCAGTTTGACACTCAGTAATAGATTTAAAATTATGCTGATATATTTATTTTCATTGTAGTCCTTTTGAATTTAGAGAATATGAAAATTATTGATTCAGTTCTGGATTTTATAAAATTGTTGCCAAAAAATTTCTGCTAAGAATTAAAAATATTTCAGAACAACGTACTAATATATCCAAAAGCAAAAGGATTATATTGAAAATTATTATAGATTTTATTTGTTCAGCATTGTATATAACGTGAATTTATTTATCTGTATATGTATAGCATTAATTGTTATAATTGAATTTCCAGTTAAATTTTCTCCTCTTACAAATAACTAATTTTTGTGTTATTTGTTGCATGATGTCATAGGCTGTATGTAAATATTTTTTTCAGTGTAAATCTGTATAGGAGATTATTTTTGTAGGATCGTTAACGCTTCTACGTTTTTGTTAAATTATATTTTTATATAATGTCTATCACTTACACTGTCGGCCAATACGATCAATAAGACATACCCTTATTGTATATAGCACTCTTGTGCGACTTGTTGAAATATATCAAATGTGCGTAGAATCCAACTAGTAACATTTGTTAATCTGTTTTTATGTTAAATGAACTGTATGTTTTATTTCCAATCATTATTAAACCGACTTCTTTTCTATGCAAGTTCATTTCTCTATCCTTTCCCAATCCTTAAAGTTCGGGATCGGTTGCACACGTATTATCTTTTACGGATTTTAGTCCTGTTTGAGATGAATACAAAGTGCTAGATTTTGATTAAATTTGTGTAAATGTAGGTAAAGAAAACAATGTTTACTATGTTTACACCAAATTTAATACATAATGAATATCACAAGAAAATTAAAACAGTATTAATAATACATTAGTTAGCTACAATGATATATGTATTTATGTATTCTATTTTAAAGTATACTTGGATAAAATCATTGACAAAATTTTCACAACAGGGCGAAATGTACAAAAATAATGTGAAAATTTCATTTGGAAAAGATATCCGCATATCTTGCGACGTTGGGCTCCCTCTACCATGTAGAAAATGCATTAACCAGTAAGTATTCTTTATTCTTTCTTTTACTGCAAAATCAAGTAAGTACTATTCAAGCTTAATAAAATATAGTTCTGGTGCACATTTTAGAAAATTGTTTCACACAAATATTCAATGTTTATTTGACATCAAATTTTCATTACAATTTACTTAAATACTAAAATTAATTTGTTTTATAACAAACAATTTTACTATTTTCATATTTCAAATTTATCGAACAGTAAGTTTGCCAAATCTAATTACATTTGATATAAACATAAACGTAAATAAAGTTACATTTTTCAATCTATTTCACAATCTGGAATTAAATTATTTATTGAACTGTATTATAAATACAGAGTCAAACATTGTTTTTCGGTAATAATTATTCCAAGGTATTCTCATTAATACGTCGGACAAATTTTTACCGAGTGTACAAGAACTGACACATTTCATAATTAAATTCAAGATCTTGAATTGCTCATAACTATTTGTATGTAATAAAGACTAAATCACATTATTTCAATAATGAATATAAAAAGAGACTAATGAACATAAAACATTATTTTGAATAAAATCAATATTTTTTGTAAATCAGTCATTACAAAATTTCATTTTAAAGTCTCCCGTGATTCAGCCTTTATTAGAAAAAAATATTCGAGGTCATAATATAATAAAATAAATGATGCACTTAAAACATAATTCTTAAATTAATTCGTAATATGTTTTGACAAACAAACTGTCGCCATTTTTGATAATGAGTTAACTACAGGTAATTATATACAAATATATACAGGTTCACATATACCTATCATTTTAATAAAATTGTAAAAAATATATATTTTTAAATAAGTAAATATTATTTAAATGATATTTTGGGAGTCACAGTTCTCAAGCGATCACTGTCTACTAAACATAAAATAATCTAATAAATGTGACAAATAAACTATATTAATATAAAAAAAATCTACCATAATGCTAAAATATAAACTTTTTAATATAGGTCTATGCTAATAAAAATTTTTGAAGTTAAATATATAGCGAATAATGATCTTTTACTATTATAAATATAGCCTAGAATTTGAATGTAGTTACAATAGTACGCTTCTAAAAAAAATCTCAAAATAACATACCAGCTGCACGACACATCTCCGAACAGAACTGTGTGAATGTTTCTACATTAATATTACACATGATCAATTAAATAAACGCAAATTCTCTTCAATATACTCAGTACAATATTCACATATATAAATAAATAACATACTACGATAAATAAAATTTGGTGTTCATAGTTTGAACTGAAAACACTTTTATCAATAATTTAAAATCCATCCTCACACGCACACAGCTCTACAATTCACCTAAGATAGTAAATGTGAAGCGCTACCATTACTCACTTACTTGCTACGTGTCCAAGTCATCTTCTCTTTGGCTGGAGAAGTAGGACACGAGGCCGCCAAACTCACCGCTACCCTCTTCGTCGAACGGCTTGCTGTTGCTGCCCTCTGACGAGTGTACGGTGCCGTCTGCTGTATTGTAGTGCTCCGGATATGGCGAGCCCTGGTAGTCCGTAGGTGGTAAAGCATCGTCAGCTGCCGCTAAAGCCGGAGGCGGTGGATACGCCCCGTAGTGGTAATTCGGCGGTGGTGGCGGATGATACGGGGAGAAATTGCCCGGGGACGGTCGTGGAGGTGGCGAAGGTTGCTGTAAATGCCCTGCCCCTTGTCCGAACAAGTGATGCCTTATTGGAGGCGCTAAAGAAGGCCCGGGTGAGTTCTCGTTCGGAGAATAACGGTTCACTGTTCGACTGTACGGCGGCGGTGGCGGTGTCGGTCCCTCCTTCGACGTCATAGGACTCCCTATATTGCCCGGAGAACTTCTATCTCTGTTATTTGGAGCAATATTGATCGGTCCGCCTCCAGATGGAGATGGATCCATCGAATGGTGAGTAGAAGAATGGAACATCTGCATATTTGGAGGTCCAGGACTGCGTAATCTATGCGGAGAGTTGGGAGCCAGCGGTCTGACTCCTGGATATATCCCCCCCATAGCAGGAGGCGACTGTCGATAAGGACTGGGTACTCTGCCTCTACCTATAGGCGAATATTGCCCTGAAGGTGAACTCCTCGGTGGTTGTTCTGGTGTCATGCCTGGGGTATAATATTTCTGATTTATGTTTTGTGCGGAAATCGGTTGCGATTGCAGCATTCTGGTTATGACGGATGGAGTTGGTTGATTCTGAGCAAACGGTTGAGGTGGAGCAGCTATTCCAAGCTTTCCTCCATGCATATTCGGAGATAAACTTTGTGGATCATTCTGTGCTGATGTAGGTATGTTTATACTCGGCGGAACGACTGTTGTTGCTGTGATTGTTTCTGGCTGAGAGGAATGTCCTGTTGTAGCGGCTTCTGCTGCCAGTGTCTTTTTGCCTTTGCCTCTACCTCGACGTTTCGGTGGTGAATTTGTTAAATCAGACACAGTAGCAGGAATATCACCCGATGGGATAGGAGATATTTTTCCAGCTGGGTTAATAAGAGCAGGATTAACTGTAGTTGTTATGGATTCTTGAGCGACTGCGGCTGCAGCTTTCATAGCCTCGATTTCAGACTTCTTCTTTCTTCCGCGTTTCTTTGGTCCAGTAGGAGGAGAAATTACTGCTGTGGGAATTACTACTGGTGGAACAACTAATTCTTTCTTTTCTGCTAACTTTTTAGCTTCTTTTTCCTTTTTTTTCTTTTCTTTAGCCAACTGTATTGCCATCAATTCTAATTGTTTTTTGGCATACTCTTCATTTTCCATCATCATCCCTACTTCTTCTTCGTTTAAGTCATCAGGGTTTGCGGCAATGACTGGAATGTCAACTGGAACTTGTGGTTCTTCAGATTCTTCACCATCATCATCCTCTTCTTCCTCTTCCATATCTTCAAGGTCGTCTTCCATTGGTTCTGACTCCGGTTCCGGGTCATGTTCAGGTTCACCTTCAGGTTCTGGAATAACGGGAGGTGGTGAAGTGACTTTAAGATGTTGAGGACGTGGAATGCCGCCTTTACCACGACCTTTTAGGGCCAAGGATGGTGCGATGATTTTAATTATCTTTTTAGGGACGACTTTATTTTCAACTGAATCTGATTCACTATCTTTATCTTCGTTCTCAACAACATCCATTGCTTCTTCAGGCTCATCCTCTTCTTCATTACCTACGTATTCGTCTTCACTTTCTATTGGTTTTACTTTCTTTTGTCTCTCTTCGTCAGTATCGGAGCCTAAAGCATCAATGTAGTTAATTTTCTTTCCTCGAGTTCTTCGTGTTTGGAATTCTTCTTCATCAGAATCGTTAAGACCTCCGTATTTTATTTTAGGTTTCTTCGGACGTTTAACTTCAGGATCAGAATCTTGATTACTACGTCGCTTCTTTTTCCGTTTTTTACTAGACTTTGGCATTGAAAAGTGTTTCTGTTTTTTATATTTCTTCCTTCTACCCCAAGACTTATCACTTTCTTCGCTCTCAGATTCATCCCAGATTGATCTATTTTTCTTACGACGTGGTGGTTCATCAGAATCATCATTGATGAAATCTTCATCGTAACGTTTTATTCTAGCTCTTGTTGAACGTCTAGTAGGTCCACCTTTCCCTCTTCTTCTGAGATCAAGTTCACTATCGTCACTTCCTAGATCTTCTATGTCATCTTCTTCTTCTTCACTTGTACCTTTGAAGTCTTCATCATCATCAGGATCGTCTTCGCTGCTATTTATATCTAAACTATTGAGTTTTCTGTGCTTCTTCCTTCCCTTATGTTTTTTAGGCACTACGCGAGGGTGTTCATCGTCAGAAGATTCTTCCGAAGCTTCAGGTTCTTGTGCTGGTTTTTCGTAAACAGGAACAACAGGAGGTGGAGGCTCAAATTCTGGTGCTGTTTGTTCCTGTAGTTTCTGTTGTTCTAACAGCGCCTGAGTTTTAGCTTCTTCTTTTTCTGCATTTACAATTGTAGCGATGTCCTTCCCGCGGCCTTGATTTCCCGCGCCTTGTACCGCTTCCAATTCATCCTAAAGAAAAAAAGATAGGTTAATGCTCACTTTTAAGTAATGCTGTTACTCATACCTGTATTGCAGAATTAATCAACTCGTCGTAATCATTGAATCTATAGCTGTGCGCTTGTCGTCTTTCTCTAAGTTGATAAATTGGTTCACTCTCATCGCCGGAACTAGATTCCGAATCACTATCAGATCCAGAGTCGCTTGAATCATCGGAACCCACTTCTCGTTCTTGATCACCTTCTTGTTTAGCTTCAGTATCTTTGGAAGGTAACACATTATCTAAACTTATCCCCACATAAGCAAGACGTTGTTTACGTCGTACTTCCATTTCTCTACGATTCATTTTTTTATCGTACTCGATTAGTTGTGCTTTTAATGCTTCGACTAATGAAATCTAAAATACAATACATTATGTAAACAATACTTTTACGACGAGCAATCAAATGTAATCAGAAACTTATTTATAAAGAGATATATAAAAATTTAAAACGGACATTATTTTATTCAACAAATTTTTGAAAGAACCGCGCATCATTACTAATTGTTTAACTTTACGTAATACCATGTGCCAGTCAGACGACTAGACGCTATGCGTTTTGTTTGTTGTTTTTGTGTTCAAGATTTGTAAACTTAAATAATTTTATTAAAAACCATTAGATATGTTTAAATAACTTGTTTATATTTCGTTTACGAGTTTTCATTAATGTTGTGTGTTGGTGAAATAAAACTTACATGTTGACAAGGAGGACAAAACCAATCTCCCTCGGGTATAACTAGAAGTGCAGGACGGAGACACGAACAATGCCATCCACAATCACACTTATCACAAAGCAAAATCCACTCTGGATGATCAGTTTTCCCACATTTCTGACAAGCTTGATCATCGGCCGGTTCTTCTGTGTCTGATTCTGTAAGTGAATTTCTTATTAATCTAAACAGGTAATTATAAGTAAAATGTGTAAAAAATGTATAAATATATTGACAAATATACTAAAACGTCTTAAAAAACAAATGCAACAAAAACAGAGAAGTAGGTACTGCAAAATGAAAGAAACAAATCTGTCAAAAAGCAGAAAAAATATTAATATATTCAATCTAGTGAGTAAATTCTGCGCATAAGTAAATTTTAAATTTCAACATGCGCGAAAACGTATTCCTGCCTAACTTCCGGTGTTTATATCGCCTGATAGCTCAGGGGTGGGTAAACTACGAACCGCGGAACGTCATTTTAAGCAGCCGGCGTTATGAAATGTTTTGTCGGCTTGTTTAATGAGGTATTGCACGATTTTTTTTTCTTTGCATTATTTGATAGAAAACTAAAAAATATTTACCCCACATTTTTTATTTTTATTCAAATTAATCTCTAAAAAGAGAAAATAATTATTAAAAGTGATATTCTCTGGAAAGCAGCAGTTTTGCACTGCTTCTCTCCTTGCCTACTGACGTCAACGGGTACCAACCAATAAGGTAACAGCATGTTCCGTGGCGTTTGTTGTCATTTTAAACTTCGAACGCGTAGTAATAATATAGGTTATAGACCATAAACGTTGCAAGTATGGATTGCTCCTAAACATATCGAAATTTATAAATTTTATTATATAAAATATGTCGAATACCTACGAAAGCTTAAGAGGGGCCACAAAAAAACATTTTTCTTGAAACTTTACCTTTTCAAAATGTTGAAATTTCAACTTTTTTCTTGAAATTTTACCTTTTAAACTTGAAATTTTAACTTTTTCAAATTATGAGTTGACAGTTAGGTTTTAATAAAATAAATACAAACTGCAACGTAACCTAACCGGCAAGTATTAATTTGCAAAAGTTGAAATTTCAAGTTTTAAAAAGATGAAATTTCAAGTTTAAAAGGTGAAATTATAAGTTTTAAAAATTTTTGCGTATAGCCCTTCTACGCTTTCGTAAATACCCTAGCGAATACCGTATTAATTAAATTAATTATATATTAATTACATTTAGCCATATTCAGACATTTGTATTTTTTTTTTTTAATTAATATGCGTATTTATTCATAAGACGTAGTGATAGATCCAATCATGTAAGATCTATAGCACAACTTGTTTTTCATTGGCTTGTACCCGGATACGACACAATTTCGGCAACGTTTTGAATTCATAATACTTTAAATTGTTTTTTCTAATCCAAATAAATGAACTTTTATACAAAATGTTACATTAAATAAAACTATGAAGTTAACATATTCGTATTAACGAATAATAATATTTTTTGCAATATCTCATTTTAAATACCCATTATAAAAATAAATATCCTTTTCCCTGAACTTCTGTATCATATACATGCCATTTCGTGTGATATTAGCAAATTTTTCATTTTTCCTTGGTAGATCTTTTATTTTAGACACATGTGGTATATTTGTCATGTTACAAACACCCATATGACCTGCTATTCATTTTATAAACACCCATACGGCCCCCGGGCAAAAAAGTTTGCCCAACTCTGTGACAGCTGATCCGCCCTGTTGATATATATACCGCGAACAACACTACAGCCGGCGCACAATCACTTGCACTACTTGCCATTGGTAATAAACATTGAAATTCCGTTTAGATTTACATGTTCAAGTTTTTAAAACGACCTACACAGTAATAATAATGAAGATGACCACCCACACTTCTGAACTTTTTTTATTATTTATTTAGTCTCTTTAAATAAATTTTAATTAAATTACCGCAACGCATAATATAGCATAAAAGAGGCAGTGATAGAGGACGCGAGGCCCGATTCGAGTGACTTTGAAGTCATCTGAAATGAGTACGCTTTACAGTGAAAAAAGAAATGTAAAAATTAAATAATAATAATAATATATGTAATTTATTGTTACTCTTTTTTCTATCAAAATTCTTGACATATCAGCCGATTTCAAGATCATTCGAGGAAAGTTTGGGCTCTCGCTCTGATAATATATATTTTATTTCATTATTTTGTAAAATAATTTATAAAAGCATAATGACAAGTTATTTCTTACCTTTTTTGACAGTACGGGCTCGTCGCAAAGGCTGCACCTCAACATTATTCTCCAAGTCACTTTCTGGTGAAAATTCATGATCGGATTTTAATATCGGAGCTTCTTCTTCGCTCGGTTCTTCCTCAACTTCCTCCTCCTCCTCTTCATCATTAGATGTACTAGATTGTGAGGAAGACTGCCACGGATTTGCCATATTAAACAATTTCTTGAGATCTTGGTGTCTCCTTTTCTTTTTATGTTTTTTAGTAATTTCAACAACTTCATCTTCTGATTCTTCAGTATCGGTAGATACTTTTTTATTTTTCTTCTTTTTTTCTACTTTGAAAACCTAGAAAACAAATAGTGTTACAATAATTAATATTTTACACGATTAGGACTATTACTTTATCATCATTCTTTTTCTTTTTTTTCTTTTCGTGGATTTCAAGATGTGTTAAATCTTCAATCTTTGTACGTTCCGCCTCTTCTCTGATTTTTTGTTGTGCTATTCTTCTAGACAGACGAACAGAACTTCTTGTACATGGTTCTTCGCTCTCTGTTATCTTTTCTGGCTGTATTATTGCTGCGGGATCTATATCCAGGCCTAAAACTCTTCCTAGATTAAAAATAAATTAATAAATTAGTCGTTCATAACCCTTGTTCTGAAGATACTCATTTACTTACTCTTCTTTTTGGGCGGTTTTGGTTCAGGTGGTGGGGATGTGATTTCAGTTCTCGATGTCTCCGATTGTGGATCGCTACTGAGGACCGGACTATCATTAGTAACTCTCTCTGCCGCTACTGGTGTTCCCCCTCGTCCACGACCTCTACCTCTTCCGCGTCTAGCTTTACCTGTCCCTCTTGAAGGAGTAATAACTTTTATCTCTTGCACTTCCTCAACTTCATCTTCACTACTACTTTTCACAACTTCAATGGAACGCGTAGCAACAATATTTCGAGGTCTTCCTCGGCCACGACGTTGTTTAATAGAAGCATCTGCAGCAATCTCAGCGCTTCTTTTTCTTGTAGTGATATTCACAGGTTCAATGGAGTTTCTTTTTTTAGGAGTAATAATCACAGGTTCGATGGAGTTCCTTTTTTTAGGAGTGACAGTCGCAGCTTGAATGCAGATTTTTCTATTCCGGAGTGCTCTAGCTATAGGTTCTGGAATTAAGGAAGCAGTGTTGGTTATTACAGTGTCGTCGAGTTTAAATGTAGCGAGGGATAAACCTGAAGGCTTCGATTGTTCTTCTTGTTTGCTCCTGAGGATATCTTCTTCGGTGCAAGCTAGTGGATCAGTTTCAGGAACATCAATTACATCGCTGCTTTCGTCGTTGTCCACAGGGATTGGCTCCCCCAAAGACCTAGGAGAGGAAATATAAGATTGTTGTTTTAATTCAGCAATGGCTTTATTTTCTGGTTTCGGTCCACCTCGTAGTTTTGTTATATCTACGCAAGTTAGCAGAGGCTTTGTTACTTTCGGGTTTGGTTTTACTTCTTGTTTCTTTTTCTCAACTACCTTTTCTTCCTTTTTTGAAACTCTACAAAGAGTAATTTCTGGATATCTATTTTTATCGCCGATTAATTCGTTGATATCTTTCAAAATAATTTTATTTTGTGTTCCTTTTACTTTAATTTCGGCTTGATTTACTTTGGGTTTTTTCTCGGGTTCCTTAATTTTTATTTCTTTTTCTGGAATTTTCTCTTCTTCGGAATCGTCGAAATCATTGCCTTGATCAAAACCACCAGAATCCAGCATATCTTCATCACTTGAATCGATATTTGAAATTTCGGGAATATTTTTTTCCATTTTATTAGTGGCCATCTTTGAATTACTTTTTGTATTCGAATTATCTTTTATCGCATCGAAAACAGAATCTGATTTTAAATTTTCTTTGGCGCCAATGATAATTTTTTTAACTGATACCTTTTCCTGTACAACATTATCACTCTTTTTCTTATCTTGTGAAGTTTTGGCTAATATTTTTGTTATTTCTACAGGTTTTATTATTTGTTTTTTAAATGATTCTTTTTCCTGTATAATAATATTCTTTTTCTTATCTTGTGAAGGTGTGGCTATTAATTTTGTTATTTCTACCGGTTTTATTATTTGTTTTTTAACTGATTCTTTTTCTTGTACAATATTATCATTCTTTGTCTTATCTTGCGAAGTTTTGGCTATTAATTTTGTTATTTCTACAGGTTTTATTATTATTTGTTTAGTGGTTTTAGATATTATTTTGTCACTGATATCATTTTCTGTGGCTTGTTTGTCGTGATTTTGCACAGATTTTTCATTTATCGTTTTATTTGTTATTTTATTTTTAACATTTGATACATCTACAATATTTTTCTTTATTTCTGGATCAGTTTTTGAATGTTTTGCATCTTTTTTAATATTTACATGATTCACTTCTATTTTATCTGAATCTTTTTGATCTACAATATTTACAGGATCTTCAGTCTTATTAATAATTGGTTCATTTACATTACAGTTTTTTTTCAAGTCTGGACTTTTTTCTGGCACATGAGATTTTTTATTTGTTATTTCTTCACCTTTCTTTTGTTTTATTTTAATTTCCGTTTCAGTAGTTTCTTCGTTAGTTTTCTTAGGCTTCTCGACTGTTTCATTTTCTAGAAATTTCGCTGTATTTTCTTCGATTTGTTCTACTGCTACAGTTTTAATGACTTGCACTTTTTCTGCATCAGGTTGAATTATGATTTCTGAATTTCCTTTAACATTTTCAGTTTTATTATTAGTTATAGAAATATCAGATTTCTCTTCAACAATTGGAACAATTTCCGGTTGTTTTAATTCTGTTTTGCCTTCTGCATGAATTTCTTTAGCCATTTCAGTAGAAATATCTTCCTTTTCTGAAACATTTTGCTGAATTACTTTATTTGAAATAAGTGATTCATTATCCATATTCATTTTCAAATCGTCATTTATAATTTTTTCACAGGATTCAACATCAGCATTTGTCACTTTTGCCTTAGTCGCAATTTCATTTTCTGTTTCACATATTTCTGTACTGGACTCTATAACATTTTTCTTTTTATTCTTCTCAGTACTTTTTTCTGTTTTAGATATCGTCTCCGTAACTTTTTCAGCAATTTCCTCTTTCTTTTGTTCTGTTTCCTGAATGTTTGATATTTCTTTTACTCCACTATTGCCTGGTTCAGATTCCACTTTACTATCTACATTAACAGGTGGAGATACAGGCGATTCATGTTTAGTTTCTGTATCAACTATGTTTTGAATAGTTTTACTTTGCTGTTTTGATTCTGTTTTATTTGTATCTTCTTCTTCTATTTGTATAGCTGACATAGACTTCGATTTTGTACTGTCTACCGTATTATCAGATTCGTTTACAGATGTACGTGATTCTGAAACTGTGCTGCTCTCTTGAACCTCTGATGAACTATTGGAATTGTTTTCATTTGTAGTAACGTCACTTTCCTCCTCTTCTAGTAAATTATCTTTTAACTGTTTTTCAACATTCGTTAATGGCTGTGCACTTTTCTTTATGTTGCTTTCTTCTACAATTTCTTTAGTAGGATTACTTATTTTTTCTTCTTGTTCAACTGCTAGATACATTTTTTCTGTAGTTTCCGAAACTGTTTCTTTAGTTTCTGTCATATCAACATCCTCAACATTTTCTTGAACATCAGATACACTTTCTGAAACGTCTGTAGACATTTTTGTATCAATATCTTGTATAATTTCTTGAACATCTGCAACTGATTTTGAAATATTTTCAACAATATTTGTGTCCATATCTTGTTCAGATTCTTCCATATCAGTTGCGGTTTCTGAAATATTTTCAGACATTTTTGTATCTGAATCTATTTCAAGTTTTTCAGATTGAGTAATTGATTCACTTTCAGATATTTCGGTAGCTGTTATAGATTCAGGTTTTGTATCTTGCTCCTGAGAGTTAACAGTTTTTGAAATGATACTTTTATTTTCAATACTTTCCGTTTCCGTGTTCTTAGAGTCATCAGAGACATTTTCTTGTAATTGTTCTGAAAGAGCTGTTACAGGTTCAGATTTTAAATCTTGTTTCTGTAAATTTTCTTCAACATTAGTTGATGTAATAGTTCGATTATGTTCAATATTTTCTATCTCAGTTTGATTAGATTCATCAGAGATATTTTCTTGTAATGGATCTGTTTCCGAAATAGTTGTTACTGATTCTGGTTTTATATCTTCTTCTTTAATATTTTCTTCAGCAGTACTAGCAGTTTTGTTAGATTCATCAGAGATATTTTCTTGTACTTCATCAGTTTTTGAAATAGCTTTTACAGATTCCGATATAAAATACTGTTCTTTGAAATTTTCTTCTACAGTACTTGAAGAAATTGTTTGTTCCTTTTCAATATTTTGTGTTAAATTATCGTTTTGTATTTTTGAATTTTCTGATTCTGAACTGAGTAATTTGGATTTTAAATCTTGTTTCTGGATATTTTTTTCGGCAGAAAATACAGGAATAGTTTGCGTACTTTCAGCCTCAATTTCATTGCATTCATCGGAAATATCTTCTACATTTTCAATTTCTGTATTGATTGGTTCTGATATAGTAGATTCTACAGAGGTCTCATCAGTTTTATTTTGTGTAGTAGATAAATTCGAATCTATGTCCATGGAAATTTCTGTTTTAGACGTTTCAAGAACTTTTGTTTTATCAGATTCCATGATTTCTGTTTCCATGTCCATGGAAATTTCTTTATTTGGTTTTTCAAGAACTTTTGTTTTATCAGATTCCACAATTTCTGTTTGCATGTCCATGGAAATTTCTGTATTAGGTGTTTCAAGAAATTTTGTTTCATCAGATTCCGCAATTTCTGTTTCATTAGATTCAATTTTATCTTCTACATTTTCACGACAAGAATTTTCAGAAATAATTTCTTTATTTTTGGGAATAGTAATTTGACGTTCCTCAAGTTCTGTACTTACAACTGAGATTTCAGTAGCAGTATGATCAGCTTTTTCTGTCGTTTCTGAAATTTTAGTTTCAGATACAATTTGTTCTTCCGATTCAACTGTTACAGATTCTACTAATTTCCTTTCAGCATTAATTGTATCAGGAACAGAAGATGTAACTTTTGAAATATTTGTAGGTTCTGAAATATTTTCTTCTGATACAAGCTTTTCTTCGTCTTTAACATTTAATTCTTCCAAAGCAACTGTATCGGATACAACGGATTCATTTTCAGCATTAATTGTTTCAGGGACAGGAGCTACAGCTTCTGAAGAATTTATAGGTTCTGAAATATTTTTTGCTGGTTTTGCAACAGGTGTTACATCATTCTTAATATTTAGTTCTTTAGAAATAGTTATATTTTCTTTTTCTGATTCTTTATTTTCTTTTTCTTCTGTGCTGTCTACATTAACTTGCTCTGAAATTTCTTTTTCAGATGATGTTGAATTTTTTTCCTCTTCTACTCTCTCATCTTCTGTACTTTTATTATCCAATAATTCTCTTTTATTGTGAGTAGTTAACAATGCTTCATTTTTTTCTACTATCATTTCATTTTCTTTTGATGTGTCATCTGCATTTTTAGTATGCAGTTCTGTATTTGAATTTTCTTCAGTTGTGGACGATATTTTTGTCTGATCGTCCGATTCATCAGACTTCGTTTCTATTAATGTTGATAAAGATTCGAGTGTTTCAGATAATGTTTCCGATTTTTCATCTGTTACTTCAGATTCTGTTGTTGTCTGAATTTCTGTAGAAGATGATTGTTCTTGTGCAATATCATTCTTTGTTTCTATATCTGTTTCATTTGTTAACGGAGATGTTACATCTTTTATTGCATCTTTATTTGTTATGCTATATTGCATAATTTCTGTTTCTGCATCTATCTGTGCAGATATTTCAGATTCTACAGATCTCTCATCAGTTATATTTTTTGCCGAAGAATTTGAATCTACACCTATAGAAATTTCTGTATTACTTGTTTCAAGGACTTCTTTTTCATTAGGTTCAAAATTCTCTATTTCACTAGATTCCATTTTATCGTCCTGTTTTATTATATTTGTTGTATTTTGTTTTGTAGTTTCCATTTTTACATCGTCGATACATTCTGATTTACTTGTAAATTCGTCTACATCAATGGAAATTTCGATGTCAGATGTAGTTTCTGCGACATTTTCCGACATTTCCACATCTTTGTTTTCTATTTCAGTGTTATTTATTTCGGAATTTGTTTCGAAATCAACAGGTTTTTCAGTAGAACTTGACTGATTTGATAACGAATTTTTCGATTGGTCCTTAATATTTTCAGTGTTATTTACATCGGAACTTGTTTCACAATCAACAAGTTGTTCGGAAGTACTTAATTTATCTGATGATATATTTTCCGACGGATCTTTATTTATATCTGTTTCTTTTAGTTTCGTTTCAACAATTTTTATTTCTTCTTTTAAATCTGATTCCTCGTTATGTGTCTTATTGTCTGTGATTAATTCAACATTTTCTGTTGACGTCATTTCTTTATTGTCTATACTTAATTCTTCTTTATTTGTTTGTTTTTCAATATTTTCATGTTTTTCACAATCTTCATTAGTTGATTGCACATCTTGTATTGCAGATTTCGTATCTTGTGTTGTAGTTCTCGTATCCTGTGTCGTAGATTCTGCTTCTTCAATTGCAGCTTCCATACTTTGTGTTGTAGAATTTAAATCTCCCACATTTTGATTTTTAAATTTTGTTTGTGTTTCTGTATTATCTTCTAATTTTGTGCCTTTATTTTCCGAAGACGTTGATGTGTTTTGTAAAAATGTGTCTTGTTCTTTATTATCTATTAAAATATCAGCCTTATTAATATTCGTACGAACACTTTCCGAAAGAAATTTATCATTTTCAGTTTCGTCGAGTTTTGAGTCAATGTTTTGGGAATCTTTAGATGAATATGGCTCCGCAGGTTGTTTAAATTGAAGGCATCCTGGTCCGAAGAAAAACAAAGGCGATGTCTTTACTTCTTTCTCAGTAAATTCTTCGTCGTCAATTAAGGCTTTTTGTACAGGCGATGAACAATCTTTAGTTTCTATATCCGTTTTCGCATCTTTTTGAAGTTCACTTAGTTTATTTACATCAGTTTTTACATCCAATAAACTAATATTACTACAAGAATTATCCGTTTCATCTTTACTAATGACCGCATCTTTAATACTGTTATTTGTACTATCATCACACAGTTTTTTATCGTCTTTTACACTATTACCGCCCGGTTTACCGATGTCCCACCGCGAAGCTTTTTTTGGAGAAACTAAATCAGCTTGGGTCCGATCACTTGATTTTACATCGATCATTACCGTACCAATTTTCTTTGTTTCATTTTTTGAGTCACTATCAACACACGCACCAGTTTTCGAATCACTTTGAGAAGAATCCTTCTCTTCTTTTTCGTTTCCAGTTTCACAAGGTCTTCCGGAGCCTTCACCGTAGAAATACATTACTGGTTCTTCTATAACTTCGCTGAAGATGTTTTCATTGTTGCAATCCTTTCCTGATCCTTCTCCACGAACGTACATAACTGGCTCTTCTATTTCGTCGCCGTATTCATCATCATCATCATCGTCTTCGTCGCTGTAAGTTTTCTTTTTCGTGTTTCCCAAAAGAGTTGGGCGGTCTAATCGCGGTTTCATATGACTCGGAAGTTCTATTTCGTCTTCATCTTCGAAAAATTCTTCATCATCTTCATCGGAGTCAAAGTCTCCAGACATTCTAAGAGCACTTTCTATTGAGATGGGTTCGAAAGGTGGTTCACTTAAAGAAGAAAATTGTTTGGGATCCATACGCGGTTTCTTAACACTTAGATCCATTTCTTGCTCTTGAACGGGATTCTTGTACATAATATCCGATTTTAGCCGGAGATTGGCAGCTAAATCATTAATGCTCTTTTTCCGTTTGATAAGATCCACACCTTTTGTGGGTTGTGGGATGCTTAAGTCAATGCCAACCGGCTTTTCTGGTTTAATTTCCTCCTTTTTAACTTCTGGTACGGGCTCGGTTTTGTGCGAAGTAATGACTGATGGTTTTATTTCAGCTTTAGGAGGTGTTGTTTCAAGTTTTTCCTCGGGTTTTTCTTCAGGTGTTGTGTCTGAAGTTTCAACAGGTGATGGATCTGTTCTTTCTGAGGATATGTCCTTGGATGATTCATCTACTTCGCAGTTACTTGTTGACGACGAAGTTTGACCAGTGTCCAGTATAGGTTTTTCTATTTCTAAGCTGTTGCTGTCCTCATTTAGAACCAAATCGGCTATTAAACTCGGATCATCGGAGGCTAGTTGAGAAATTAGACGCACCAAGCCTTCTCGATCGCTATAAATAATGGAATAATTATATTACGTTGATGGTGGTTGATAAGTAATTATCTAAATAAATAATACTTACTTTGCAACTAGTGACCATGTTTCTTCATCAGTATCTTCTCGATAAACACGTAATTGACAGCATTCATCTATTTGAAACCAATAAGAATTGCCGTGTTTATCTTTGCCTATAGGCTCTGATCTTAATTCAGCTGGAGTTAAATTATTCACTTCGGTTTTAAACTTTTGATAGTAATCAAATTGCATTTCCAATAACATCTTAAGAATCCGTAGCTTTGAAGAAAGCCTAGCTTTCTTATACCCAAATCTCTCCAGTTCCCAAGCATCTTGGCTACAGTATGTATGGCAGAGTTTGATAAGAACGCGCTCCCAGCGATCCGCTGATACAGATTTTTTAATTTTTCTCAGTAGTTTTAAATGAAGATCAATCAATTCCTGTGGCACTAGAAAATCACGTTCCTTTATTTATAAATATAAAAAACCGCCAAATTAAAATTGTTTTGACATTCATAATCTATCTGTCATGCAAAGAAGTGGGGGGTATTTACGATAGTTAAAGCAAAAGTAGTTTAATTAAAGCAGATCAAATTTTTATATGCACAGAAATGCCAAAAACCTTAATTATTAGTTTAAACTAGTAATATTAACATAAAAGTTTACGAAAAACATATTTTAAGCAATCAGTAATACGTAAGATAATAAAAAATAAACAATGATACTTTTGTGATGTAAAACTTTACGATACATGTTTATAAAGCATGAAAATTCTTGTATAAAGCTTCACAAAATGCATTGCGAAACACGTTTAGTAGTTTAGTAATAACCCAGTAATATAAAGTCAACATAACATAAATTGACGTACTTTTCTGAACTTGAAACAAGCAATTAGGTGCCATTGTTATATCAAAGTGTTTTAACTTACGTTCTTGGGTGTTTTCTAACATTTCTTGTAATTCCAAGAAATCTGGACTTGTAAATCCACATGATGCACCAAACTTTACCAAAAAACTACAAATAACGGCAAAATTCGGATCACTAACGCAAGTGGCTTCGCTATCTGACGCCATTTGCTACCGCTCGAAGTAATCATTTGTTTGCCTATCTTTGAAATAAAACTTTTAAACAGAATTTCACAATAATTTACAAATCACATTACTGGAAATTTATTAGTATTTTATTCTCTAATGAACAACATTTTTATAAATCGTTATAAAGCTGAGAAATATGATTTTTCTTTAGCGACATAAACAGCAGATTCTCTTTCTTCTTCCATAAACATAACTGTGAAAAAGGCGGGAGTTACGAATAAAAGCATTTCATGCTGTGCTGATTGCACATCAATTTCATGGTCACAAAATTTATGATTTAAACATTCAAATCTTGTACCTTACAGTACAGAGTACAGCTGCTATTAACAATAAATAGTAACGTGTCTGAATGGTTCAGGAGATATAATTCATTGTAAAATTTGAAATAGCCAACTAACAAAATGCATGTAAATGCTACGTGAAATATATATGGTCATTTTATACAAAAAACATTCTTTATTTGTACATAAAAAACGAAACAAGCGCAAAACTTGAGATGCAAAATAAATACATTTTATTTACAATACACTGAAACTGAGTTACGAATAAATAGATTACTTAACAGCAACAAGTTCTTCATTTTCAACGATATAGATATCGTCGTCGCCGTCGCTTTGAGTGGTGCTATCGTTGAGCATCGCCTGGGGGTCAACAATAGAAACAACGGTTTGAGGAAAATTGTCACCTAGCATCTGGTTATCAGGAAAACTTATGGCCGTCTTCTGTAAATTTAAGTTTGATTCTGTATTACCCAAATGACCAAAACTATTTTTGTTAGATTTTTTAAAAGATTTCGTAAGACGAATATTGTTAGTTTTCTTAATAGAATCTTCTAGTGACTCTGAAATATTACTTACTAAGGGACTGGGTTTATAATTAATATTGGATTCTAATACCGTTTTGTGATGTTCTTTAAAGCCATGCAAATCATAAATGAAATCTTTATACAATAAGGGTTTTACTCTGTTACGAACGGGTCTAGAAATAACATTACTAACATCGTTAGGAACTACATGTACACTGTCTTTTTCTTCACCAGAAACTGTATTAGATACCGTTGCCTTTGTTATTGTTACATCATTGCCAAATATCACTTCGTAGACCATCTTCTTCAATTCTGGATCTTGGTTGGAACGGTTTGAACTTCTGCTTTCTGATCGAGAATCTTCCGATACGGTATCGCTTAGGGGATCTTTCGGGATGACTTCGCTGACTGAATCTAAAACATTATATTATAATAAAATAATTTTAAATAGAAATGAAAATGTATAATTAAAGAAAATTTCCTCACCAGCAGTAACATGTTCGGCATTATTGAGTTTAACAACCTTAAGTTTCTTCTTCGGTTTTAAAATCGGAATTTGCTTTTTAACATCTTTTTCTTCATTATCAATGATTATACTACAATCGGGACTTACTATACTACAATCGGGGCTTGAACTTAGTGAAGATTCCCTCCCTCTTTTATCGTTCTCTTCCTTCTTCTCACAATTTATTAATTCTATTTCACCTTTCACTAAGAACACATCTGAAGATAATTCAATAGTTTCCCAATCAGGAATTTGTAGAATAACAGCTTCGATTTTTTCAAACTCTACGATACTGTGATCGCGTTTTATATGTTCGAAGACATCTATCTTATCATAAGCCTTAAATATACAAATATCACAGCGAAATCTATTCCAGTTAAAATGAGACGCCATGTGGTGTCTCAATTTAGATATATTTCCGTATTTTGCATCGCATGGGATGCATTTTAATTTTTTTAAGTTGACGTAATTCGCCATTTTTTCGTCAAGACTTGGTCGCAAATTTTCAGCGGGTATGTCCGAGCTAATTAATTTTATTAATTTGAGAGTACTTTCATTTATACTCGCAACTTTGTACTGATCATGAACATCTTCAAAATCTTCAACATTTTTAATTTCTTCTGGTATTGGTGGGCCGAAGATACTATGTTCTAAAGGGCACATGATTTCTTCTATTTCACAGTCAGATTCTGTGTTATCTTTAAGGGATAAAGGATCTTGTTCTTCTTTACTCGGTGAAGAATTTGAACTTGGAATTGATACGACTTCTGAATCTAAATCAGCTAGAATTTTTTTAAAAAATTACAATTCCAACGAAATTCGAAACTATATCACACTATATTTCCATTAATTAAATTATTGAAACTTACCATCTATACTTAAATTTAATCTATTGCTAGCACTATTAACATCAGTTTTGGAACTATTTTCCGAACTTTTAACGGCTGATGTCTCACTACTTTGAGTATTCTGCGGCGTTTCTTCCTTTTCACTAACAGATATCTTTTTTTCTTCCTCAGTATTAATTGGCAGAGCTGCAGGAAATGGAACATTTTTATCACATTTTGTATAATCATACCGAATTTGTATCCCAATTTTTCGTCTTTTAGCTGAATTTATTTTCTTATTCTCCATAAATTTTTTCTCTGCTTCCAAATCGAGACGAATTAATTTTGGAGGAGGGTTCTTCTTTTCAATAGATTTTTCTTCAAGTGCTGCAATTCTTTTTTGTTTATTAAAGGTGATTAAGTTACGGGCGTTAATACGCTTTTGGCATGTTTGAGAATGAGAATTTAGTGCAGCTTTACGTTCGAATCTGCGACCGCAACCACCGCACATTTGAATATCATTATCACTTTCGAAATTATCCATCCATTGCTATAAAAATTGAACAATTTATACATCAATATATATACTATATAAATTATTTACCTGATTTTCTTCGTCTATTTTTTGTTGATCATTTAACGCTGATTGATCATTACTTTGATCTACAGGAGTTTCATTTTTAACGGCTTTAGCTTTAATTTTTGATCTCAGTTTTCGAACTTCTGCTAAAGTTTTATGGTGTATGTTGTATAAGTGTCTATATACGCTCCAAACTGTTGCAAAGGTTTCGGAGCATTCCAAACAGGGATAAACAATTCGTTCACTTTCATGTTTGTATTTTATGTGAGAAAGTAGTGTTTTGCGGGTAGAAAAATTTATATTACCTAATAAAAAAAAACATGTATTAGCTCTTAAGTGTATAGGAGAGCTTGCATACAAGTCATTTAAAGTATGGTCCAGATGAACTCATTTAAAAGCGGCTACACATGCTCCGGTTTACAGAAGAGGTCTACCTTGAGGGCGGCCTGAAACTAAGGGTGCGCTCACACGTTCAACAGATTTTTATATATGTTACACTTTAAAAAGTGCAAGTTACACTTAAAAATGTGTATATCACACTTAAAAAGAGTAATTTACACTTTAAAAAAGTTTAAATTACACTTAAAATGTGTAAGTAACACGTACAAAAGTATAAATTACACATTCTGATCAACCTAACAACCATTAAATTGGCGTTGTGGTCGTGTTTTTTAGGAATTGCCATGTTGATCAGAATGTTTAATTTACACTTTTTAAGTTGAATTTACACATTTTTGAGTGTAACTTATAAATTTTAAAGTGTAATTTACACATTTTTGAGTGTAATTTATACATAAAAATCTGTAATTTAGTGTAAATATTTAATTTTATATGGCCCTTCAGTGCTTTCGCAGAGACACAACAAAAGAAAAGTTAACTGAAAAATTTGGTGCAAAGAAAAACTGCAAAGAGAAATAGACAATGGTTGTCCGCAAAAACAGTAGTACTATAGTAAGTAAAATTGACTATGTCGGGGCCAGCAAAAGAACTATAAATATCGTAATTATGACAAAGCGGCACTTCGCTCAATGCTTGAATTATAACATTAGATGCCAACGGGCCATTTTTGCGCCGCTCTATTGCTCTGTATAGTAAAATAATCTTACTCTTCCTTTAATATAAATGCTATTTTTGTTTGAAATAATTTTTGGAACCACAGTTTTCATTCTCATAAGAAAATATTACAAACAAAAATAGCAATATTTATGTTAAAAGAATAGTAAGATTATTTTACTATACACAGCATGCCTTCATTTCAACAAAGCAGCGCAAATAATGGCCCGTTTGCATCCAATATTATAATGCAAGCAGTGAGCCATATGCTGCATTGTCATAATTACGATAATTATAGTTTTATTGCTGGACACTCGACAGAGCCAATTTTTCTGACTATATTGTACATACGCTCCGGCCCGGGAGAAGAGGTTCGCATTCCGGCGACCGAACAAATATTCCATGCAATGTCCACTAGCCTACTTGCGCTTTAGCCTCAAGGTGAATCTTCCCACACACTCTCAGACTCGCCTCAAGGCAGGCCTCTCCAGTAAACCGGAGCGTGTGTAGCTGCCTTAAACTTTGGGTAGGAATTTCTTAGGAAATGGCTCAGGTTTATGTAGTATGTCCATTAATCAATCATGTGGGGATATAAAAAAATATACTTACATTTTGGACAGGTCAGACTTGTACTGTCATTACTGTCTAAAACTTTCAACCCTGTGACAGATTTCTGACTGGCAACTTTCCCGTCAGGGCCTAAAATTGCAGTCTGTCCTTCTGTCAAACGGTACATTTCCAGTATTTCAAGTTTTATTGTTTCTTCCTGTGATTTTGTTGTATTTTCTGTATTTAACGTTTGGAACATCCCGCTATTTGAATCGGGAATGCTCTCCAAGTTAAGTTTTTTAGTATCACTGATATTTAATTCTAATTCCTGGTTCTCTTTGTATTCACTGGAAAACAGTTTTTCTATTTCCAAATCTGTCTGCTTCTTTTGTATAAGAGTATCGATAACGGTATTTAGATTTTTCTTAGGGGGTTTCACCTCATCTTTGTCTTTACAAGACTCTTGTTGAATGATGTCCAAATAGTCATCATCGTTATTGAACCATTTCGAATTAGTGACAGAAGAAAATTTTTCTTGACAAAATTTTCTTTTATGTAAAATGAAATTTGATAAACTGCGAAAAATACTTCTACATACTCGACATTCATATAAAATGTCACATTCGAATGTTAAATATTGTCGAATCTGTAAGATGATTATGAATAATTATGATGAACATATAAGTATAGTGAAATGACAAACCTCTTCACCCGTATTTTGATAAAGACTTATAACCTTTAACAAATTATTAATACTGGTGGTTAAGGGCTTAGTAAGAATGGATGTGTCGTGATCATCGACAAATTTATCACTCCCTTTTTCATCACCCTTTAATGTTCGCTTAGCTTTCATTTTCAATCGTGTTGCCATTTTTTATCTGAATAAAAAAATATTACTTTAGTTATTACAATTTTCAATACTTTCTGATATTTAAGTATTTTCTATCTCTACTTTATGTTAGTGGTAAAATACTTGGGAGCATAATATAATATCCAAAACATCAATTATAGATATGAAAGACAAATGTGGATCGAGTGATAATAAATTGGTATTCTACTAGGTTTTCATATATAAGAACTATCAATTTATATTACTAGATTTGGATAAAACAAAAATCGAGCTTTGATAACAAAATTGGGTGTAATATGCCATAATTTCTTTGTAATCTCTCACCAATTTGAGATGTACAACTGTAGTGTATTTATACCTACTAGCTGCGTATTACGTATTAAAACGTTAAATTGTGTAAAAATTCACATATATGAATCTTTCTCAACGAAATTATATAAAAGTAGCTTCCACATTAAGCGCATTATATCACTGTGAAATTCTTATGCCTTGCGTCTCTCCCCTGATTTTCGATATGATATTTTACAAATTTCCCACTAAAATCATATTATATGTAAAGAAGATTATGTTAAAAATTATATAAAACAGAAAAAAATATTATTTCCAATATATATTACTAAAAATAATGGATGGAAAGCAATACCTATAAAGACGTATGTCCATTGCTGCTTTGACTGCACTCGAGATTGTGTGCGGCTAACAAGGCCGTGAATAATAATTTATTTTTATATGATTTGTTTGTGTATGTGCGAATCAAAGAATTTTCCTTTTAAGAAGTTCACCACCGATTAAAATGAATTTTCACTGCCGGCTTTTCAATATATCAAAGGTTTAGTACCTTTTCTAACCTCTTATGAATTAAAACAATGCACCGCACACTTACTAGAAAACCATATTATAATACAAAATAGCAATAAACCACGGTGATTCTACCAATAATTTATTTGTTTCAGACTTTATGTAGTAGAAGAAATAATATAATAATTAATCCAAAATGTACAACTGGTACGTTTTATCTACAGAACAATAAAATATCTACAAATGGAATTGATTATATTAAACGAAAACAGGAACCTAGTCTTATAAAATCAGTTATTTCCAAACTTCCATTCATAAATCTATCAAAAAATGTGAGTAATTTCAGTAAACTATTTCTGACGAATAGTTATTGGCTTCCTTTAATAATACATGTGTATAATTTTAGAGATTAAAAGTGACAGGATACCTTCTTTATGAATCTGTAGCTGATAAATTAGTTTACTCAGACTTCTTCAGAGAATTAGATCTTCCTGATACTTTTTACTCTTGGTTTGTTATCACTGAATTACACGTGTGGATGCTGCTAGCCCGTACAATGGCAGAAGGAGATGACGGCAGACTAACAAGAAATAGTATAGTTCAGGCATTATGGGCAGACGTAAATACTCGAGTTAAAAAATTAGGGGTATATACGATTTATTTTCAATTATATTTTTTTTATAATTTACAATCTTTTCAGGCTGCAAATCCATCTGGTTTACGTATGCAAGTTGATGAGTTATCTCAACAGTTTCAAGCAGCTCTTGTAGCATACGATGAAGGATTGCTGTCGAATGATAAAATATTAGCCAGTGCTCTTTGGAGAAGATTCTTCCAACAACAATGCGATAATCCAGAGCATATAGAATTGTTACTTAAATATGTGAGAAAACAGGTTGGTTCTTATGAAAATTACTGGAATTTTTTTTAAGTAATATGATCTTTTTTTAAGATGCAATTATTGGATGATATAACTGCAGATGATCTTCTTGAACATAGGAAAGTTACTTGGACGCCATTAATTAGTAAATAGTAATTTATTTCTTTGATAAACTTGTTTGTAAATAAAATTTTAATCGTTAAACTTGAGTAGATTTTTTGGCGCTCGACTTTAAAAAGTAAACGCGGACATCTTGTACTTCTTATTTTTCTACATATTCGTTTCAATCTGAGTAATAATGTTTTTTTCCTTAAAACATATTGTAAAAATTGTAATACAAAGTTGCAAGACAAAATTGAAAGAAATTATAAAGGAAATTTATACAAAAAAAAAGTTACATTATCTTTCCTCCATTTTGAGATGAGCAAACGGAAAAGGAACTCTACTTAAAAAATGCGCGAAATATGAATTTAGTTTTTATTTTGTAGATCACATTGTAATACAAGTATATTGATATGAATGAGTATTTCAACAAAATTTATTACGTTTGCAGTTTCATTTTCTAAATAAACAGGGATATTTATATAAATAACAATAGTGGTATACATATATATAAATGTAACAAATAAACATTCAGTTTATAATTCGTTTACATCTATTTTAACTTAAACAGCTACTAAATTATATATTTACAGAGTTATCTTAGCTAGAAGAGACTTGACTTTAATAGTAGTCTGTTGAGCTTAAATGGACAAGACGTTACTGTGCGGGTGCCCACCTCTGTCAGAGAGGTTGGAGCAAAATTCAATAAAATAAGAATAAGTTTAATAAGTACAACTAGACACATTAGACATCACGTTATTTATATCATTAAAACTAAGTAACAGTCAATAAAATTATTTCAAAACATTTTGAAATTATTTTCTCATAAAATTTAGTAAATATCAAAATAAAAATATACGATTAATAGAGAAGTAAATCGTACTCGAATAGTTCTTCAGTGATATATTCTAAAGCAAGCATTATACTACTCTAAAATACTGACACATCTGATTACAGCCGTTTACTTTTTCTATACAAATTTGGTATATTGCTAGTACACGCAGACATAAGTTTCTATTTACATACTACTCGAACACATAGTTTAATTTTACTACTTATAGTAGGACACTGTTGGCGACGATGTATAATCAAATAAGCACTATAGTTTTTAAATAAGAACATACATAGGTAACATGCAATAATGTAAACTTTGAAACAATATAATAAATAAATCTTTAGCAATACAACAATGCATATAGCTTCTAAACAAATAAACATCTTATATATAGACAACAATAACGTGAAAATATTCAATATACGAGTATTTCAGTTCAAACGTTTCGTGATAATCGATACAGGAACAATTATACGTTGATATATTTCTAATTTTAGCGAAGTGATATGCAATCCAAAATGCTATTTTCAATACAAGGATTGCGTGATAAATAAAGTAATATATAATAGAACTTTAACATCACATTCAACATAAAAATATGAATATTTTTAACAATTTTTTCACATAGATTTTGGATTAGAAAAGCTAGATGTATAAGTGATACAGCATCTAGTGATATGTTTATAACAATTTAAGGCCGTTTTTTTTTTTACTTTTCAGTAATCAGCGCAATATTTGATTCACTTAATTATCTATTTATCTATAGAATTTAAATTAAATAACAAAAATTCAACAATTTTCAAAAAAATATCTGTCCGAAATTTTGATTTAGCATAGGGAAAATAGACATTTTATTATTAAAAATATCTGTGATGAGTAGGTAGATAAATTTAAGCTGGACCATTTGAAGAAATAATTATCATTCATTTTTTAGTTTTGTAAAACCTTTTACTATTTTGCAACTGATAACATCATTATTATAGTATTAACCATAATGTATAATTACTTCAATCTGGGACCAAGTTAAATGAATATTCATATACCTATTTTCGAAAAATGACATACCCTTTCGTATTTATGCAGTCTTTTAGCTAGAGTGAGGTTAGGATACAAACCATGGGTAAACGAACCTTAAACTACTAACGTTATTTTGCTTTGACGCGCGATAGAAGTGCGTGCATGGCATTCAAACTTTCTTCTAAGGATTGTGCGAACTTGGACACGCTAGTTATCTCTGAAGAGTGGAAAGCAGAGAGGCAGAAAATGATTGAGTCTTTCTTAGGGTTGTACGATGCTCCGTAGCCGTCTGGGACCACCGCACCGTAGCCCATGAAACAATCACCTGTGGTTGCAACCTAGGGAAAGACAAAAACCTCACTAGATGTAGAAGAATTTTGCCTCCAAGTCAAGACAACTGCACTAAATGCATTTTCTGTAAGCGTTACATATACAGGCTGTTAATTAAAAAACGGGCCGTAGGAGTTTAAGATGGGAAAAACTTCCCAATTAATTTTAAACAAAAATGTTTGAAATAAAAGTTGGGAATAATTAAATTCTACACCTAAATCAGTAAATAGATTATATTTTGCACGTTTAGTAACCTGTAGAACCGCATTTGAAATAATAAATATTGCTCATTTCTAGTGACAGCCACGAAATTTAAACAAAATTACAAAGAAATGCATATCGTTTGAACTATTAGTAATCACTATAAATGGGTACCTATATTTATTTAAATATCAAATTCAATTTTATAAGTTCCTAAATAAAATAAATATATCACCACGGCATATTATCCATTTCTGAGTGTGCCACAATCTGCTTTATCGCAGAAATTGGTAATGATGATGACATATTTGTACAGTGCGGGCGCTTACCAGGCGTCACCTCACGAGCACTCATTGCTGGCGTGAAGAGCGCACCACAGGGGTCACTTTTGTGCCATTTAAAATTCGAAATATTTGGTGTCCGTCGGGACCGAACCCGGTTCCCCAGGTTCGCGACATGAAAAATAAAATTTGGTTACTGATTTAGACAAATAAATAAATAAATAACATGCATCATACACAGATATCGGTAATGATGAAATATTTGTACGTTTCAGGTGTCAACTCACGGGCACTCTTTGCTGGCGCGGAGAGTGCACCACGGGTCAATTTTGTGCCAATTAAAATTTGAAATAATATTTGACATCGGTCGGGATCGAGTCCGGGTTCCCAGATTCACGACTAGACACTCACATGTGTAATTTAATGATCTACAACTTTTATTAAACCATTTTTGTCTAAAATTAACTGGGAAGATTTTCGCAAGGAAAGACTAATTTCTCATATTAAATGCCCATGGTCCGCTTTTTAATTAACGCCCTGTATGTATGTACATAGGTACCTACAATAATTTATAATCATTTTTCTATCATCGAATATTATTCAACTAATTAATTAATATGGGTTTCCAAGTTTATGGCTTTTAAAAAAATACTTATTGGATATGAATGTTGATTATGTATAAAGTATAAATGTTAATTTTCTGTTTTTTTTTTTTACCCTAATAACAAAATGAAATTTTAATGCTTAGAATTCAGTATCGGCCATGTTTATGACGTGCTGGACATTGGCAAATGCTATTGACTAATGGCTGTTCAAACGCGGAAGCCGGAAGCGTCTTCCCATGTTCGCGCTTGTTTTGACGTGACATGAAACAACGTACCCAGCGCGTTTGTCATATATCCGTCTCACTTTTAGCTCTAGAAACATATGATGTCACACGCGCCGTAGATTTTCTCGGGCCTCATTTATTGAAACTAATATTTTTTTCGGGGGTATTAGAAACTTTTTGACGAAAATATAAAATACGGGCCTAATATTTTTATGTACAGATTAACATATTCAAAATTGAAAAAAAAAAACTTGGAAACTACTATTAGAAAATATTTTGGTTACACATCAAACACAAATGTCAAAGTCCAATGTAGATATATGCTTAGTAACCATTATTCTTTCCAGTAATTTTTATTGTATTTAGGATTTGTATTCAGCTGTCCCCGTTTACCCTCCAACCGGACTCACCAAGCCGCAGTGTTTTACCACTGCCATACTGTCGGTTAGATTTCACAGCCATTGCTACATTTATTTAAGATGTATAAGTGACCTAGTGACCAGCTTATAACATCCGAGTGTGATAAAAACAAGTTTAGATGGTCTGTGGTGTAACTGGCGCGGGTTAAGCTGAAACTGATCTAGTGTGCACATCAGTAGCGTAGTTATCGATAGGCAAGACTAGGCAATGCCTAAGGGCCCACGCATTTTAAAGGCCCATTACATTTTGATTTTTGAATTAGAAAAATAATAATAAATTCATAAATTTGTTGCCGAATCCATCTTTGATATTTTATATGTATAAGTACAGATTTCATTTTAAATTTTTTGAATAAATTACGTTATTAATTATAAGAGAATTTTATATCTTCTTTTTGAATAATTTAAAAATTAGAAATCAAATTGAATGCCACAGCAACCTATTTTTGTTGTTAATTTCATTGCTGTGTAATGAAGTCTTTTGCGTATTGGCCTGTCTGCAGTAAAGTAGCATTGGGCGCGTTCACTTACGATGCAGCGATGCCAGCGCTGAAATGCAGCGCTGCGAGAGCGCTTCAACTCGTCAGTGAACAGCACCAAGCAGTAACCATAGCAACATTTGAACATCAAAACTAACCTCTATTCCCGCTATTTGTCAGCCTTTCAAATTCGTATATAAAATAAACATAAAATAGTTGGTATTTAATCTATCTATCTGTCTGTATTTTCTGATGCATTTCGTGTGCATCAGTAACACTAATTTGGTAATTTTCGTATGTATATGTAACACTAACGTGCTGTTCAGCCGCCATTTTTCCATAAATTGACAGCTGATAACCTCGCTGCATCACCATTGCGAGTTTGCAGCGTAGAAATATTTCGCTACTTTTTTCTGCAGCGCTGCAAAGTAGCGCTACATAAAAACAAGCATTCACCGCGCACAGCGTTACGTAGCGCTCGCATCACTAGGTGCGTTCAACGAAGCTAGCAAATCTAGCATTTGCTAACCTGCGCTAAACTGTCAATTCACAGTCACATTGAACGGTTTGCTAACTTACTTGGCGGTTTCATGTTTGAATGCAGGGAGTACCTACCTATTTATGTGAAATTACGTGAAAAGAAATGAATATGGACAAATTTAGTATAAAATACTAGCAAAAACTCGGCTACGCCGAGTATATATGTATAGCAATTTAAGAATAATTATACATACATATAATTGCGAAATATATTAATTCATATAATATTTTATTTTGTAGGTTCTTATATACAGATATAAAGAGAAAAATATTTTTAATGAAATATTAAATAATACAGAATTTGTCAGATATATTATTATATTATAATTTTCCATGTTTTCACGTGCTCCTGTTTAACATGTACTACAAGAAAATTAAAATTTAATAAATAAAAGAGATATTTATATTTAAAAATATTTTTCTTTAATTACTATGATTAATATGAGCTATGTAATATATAAACATTTTAATTTACGCACCAAATTACAACTGAATTTTAAATAATCCCGCCTTACATGTAAATCTAGCAGAGGTAGCATATAAATTCTCGCTGCATTTGCTAGCTAGCAAATCTAGCGAACGCTAGACTAGCAGAGCGTTCAATAGAAGATACTTCCGTTTCGCTAGTTTTGCTAGCCTCATTGAACGCACCTACTGCATACCAAGTGAACGCGTCCATTGTCATCAAATGCGCATGCGCAACTAACCGAAACTAGCCTGTTTTGTTTGTGATAATTAATTTGTATTTATTTTTACAGCGTTTTTGATATGCGAGCATAAGAAAGTGTTAAAGCATATCAAAAAATTACTTTCCCAATCCAAATAGGCTAGTTTTGGTTAGAACGCGCATGCTTTTTGATGAAAGGGGCAACTAGAATAATTGAGTGTCCGCAGGGTTGCCAGGTATGGCGATATGTTGCCAAAGTGGCAATATTTGATGAAGCGATTAATTGTGCTATTTTTAACTTCAATGAGCATCAGCGACATTTTGGTTAAAAACTTTCAAGAATTAATGTTTAATTTTATCTCCCTTAATCTTTTCATATTTAAATTTAGCGGTTAGCGTTGTAGCGCTTCTGTCGTAAGTTTTGCCTACGGGCTCAAAATTTCTAGCTACGCCACTCTGTGCGCTGAACCTACTTGAACGGGTCGAGCTGCCAAATAAGGGAGTTACATATTGACGTTTAGCCGAATGTTTGCAATAATTGTTACCTATTTACTAGTAAGTATATATGCTATTATTACAACGGGGAAAACACTCCATTAACATTTAAAATTGGTATATAGGGGAAGGGGATTCATTCACAGGCCAAAGAAATTGTAGTTGATGTTTTCAGATTAGCTAGTATGCGTAGTGTCAGTTTATTGTCAGTCTCAACTTATAGCGCGGTTGCTATAGCTATATTTATTTTATACGGCAAATCATACATTGTCGGCCGACTGAAATCACTGGAATCCATATACCTATTAACTAATATATTGCGGATCCTTTGCTTTTCTTGAAGGAAACACTGTGAAATGGAAATATCATTTCTGCATAAGTCTGTCTCACACAAACGCCCAACCGCGAATTATACGCAAGCTTGGAAACTTGACTACTATTGGCTAACGGGAAAATCATGATCATTTTTTGCGAATCACAGAGTTCTGTTTATTAACGGCTAGCGCGAGAAATTTTAAATTTAAATTTGAGAAATTAAACAATATACCTACTATTTATTTTGTATGTAAATTCTTGAATATAAATATTAGTAATAATAAAAAACATTGTCATATTCTAGTGCTAAATTTGAATTAAATAATTTACTTTACTCGCTGCATCACCAGGGCTGCGTTCCAAAACCAAGAATACCGAGTTTTGGCGTAGAGTATGATGTGTTGTGTTTTGGAAGAATGAGAGTTTTGTTGAAGTAAAAAATTGAAGCTAAATTAAAAATAATTTTATAAAACTAACAAAACTACTTATAATTACAACATTAATGTCAAGCCCGTAATAAAAGCGCTTTTATGGAGCACTCTCCTCAATATAATGTGAAAATACGCTCCATAAAATCGCTTTCATTATAAAAGTATTCTCGTAATACACGCCAACGTATTTACTTATGTTTATTTTCAACCAAAAGCATGTTTTCTTCCTCAAGAAGGCAAATTACTTCCATATGTAGAGAATCGTGAGCATCTACGTTTGAAAATATTGTGGAGTAATTTCTATACCCTCCTCGTTAGTAGAGTAAATAGAACATCACTTTGGAGTAAATTCTGGCTGTTTTGGAACAGGTTGAGTAAACTCTGAGAGTAAGGTTATTAGTTTTGAAACGACTTTGGATAATTTCGTACTCTTAAGAGTAGGATTTTGGAACGCAGCCCAGCCAGCGACGCTGTCAGCGTTGGCCAATAATAGTCAAGGTTTCCAAGCTTGCGCATAATTCGAAGTTGGGCGTTTGTGTGAGATAGACTTATGCAGAAATGATATTTCCATTTCACAGTGTTTCCTTCAGCTACTCTTATGGGAAAGATACGAGCATTAGCAATATATTAGTTAATAGGTATATGGGGCTATTACTTTGCAATGCATCCATTATGCGTATGCTCGGAAATCTTGACTACTATTGGCTAACGCTGACAGCGTCGCTGGCTGGGCTGCGTTCCAAAATCCTATTCTCAGAGTTTACTCAACCTGTTCCAAAACTACCAGAGTTTACTCCAAAGTGATGTTCTACTTACTCTACTAACGAGGATGGTATACAAATTACTCCACAATATTTTCATACGTAGATGCTCACGATTCTCAACATATGAAAGTAATTTGCCTTCTTGAGGAAGAAAACATGCTTTTGGTTGAAAATAAGCATAAGTAAATACGTTGGCGTGTATTACGAGCATACTTTTATAATGAAAGCGCTTTTATGGAGCGTACTTTCACATTATATTGAGGAAAGTGCTCCATAAAAGCGCTTTTATTACGGGCTTGACATTAATGTTGTAATTATAAGTAGTTTTGTTAGTTTTTTAAAATTATTTTTAATTTAATTTCAATTTTTTACTTCAACAAAACTCTCATTCGTTTCAAAACAAAACACATCATACTCTACGCCAAAATTCGGTATTCTAGGTTTTGGTACGCTGCCGTGGTGATGCAGCGAGCTCGTGGTTTAACTTTGACGTTGATTTCATTTCTGTTTGTAGTTGCACTTCGAAAGCATTTGCTTTGTGTTTCATACAGTAATTTATTGTCACCTAAATAAATTAATCCTGACCAGATTGTATTCCTATTATTTTTACAGTACAACAACGTAAATTATTTGATTCAAATTTAGCACTAGAATATGTCAATGTTTTTTATTATTACTAATATTTATATTCAAGAATTTACATACAAAATAAATAGTAGGTGCATTGTTTATTTTCTCAAATTTAAATTTAAAATTTCTCGCGCTAGTCGTTAATAAACAGAACTCTGTGATTCGCAAAAAGTGATCATGATTTCCTCGTTAGCCAATAGTAGTCAAGGTTTCTAAGCATGCGCATAATTCGCGGTTGGGTGTTTGTGTGAGATAGACTTATGCAGAAATGATATTTCCATTTCACAGTGTTTCCTTCAAGAAAAGCAAAGGATCTGCAATATATTAGTTAATATGTATATGGGTTATGCTGTATGTAAACAAACAAGCTTCTATCGCTGCTCGCTTGGAGGCGCTAGTGTCTAACAGTTTTCTCTCTTTCCGGTCTCAGGGCGAATGACGTTGAACGAAATTTGAATTTTGTATTATATTTTAATTATTAATTTCTCATATATTACAAATTATTTTTGAGTGAAACTATGATTTATCCATACTAATATAATAAATGCGAAAGTAACTCTGTCTGTCTGTCTGTCTGTCTGTTACGTTTTCACGCCTAAACCGCTGAACCAATTTTGATGAATTTTGATATAGAGATAGATTGGACTTTGGAGACGGACATAGGCTACTTTTTATCGCGAAAATAAAACTTAAAGGGGTGAAATAGGGATGAAAGTTTGTACCGCTCTATTAGTACAGTTGCACAAGTGAATAATGAATTGAACGTCACTGACGCATGATGAGTAATTCTTTGGTTAATTGGACAATGAAATTTTTGTCATTGGCGTGTAGCGCAAGAAAAAACTTTCGTGAAAAAAATTGAATTATCAAAATTTAATAATCAAAATGAATCGAAAGTATAAGCAAGGTTCTACAATAAATATTTCACAAAGTACAGTAAAAAGGATTCTAGCTGAAAACAAAAAGAAATTTAAATAAACCAGATTCAAAATTAAATTCTCCGGGAAAGAACAAAATTGAAAATTTTGATTTCCAGGTATTTCTCATATTCTTTCTCACATCTATTACTTTTACAGTATATTACAGTGTAGTTTTATTTGATTAGAACAAATAAACATTCAAATACAAAAGATTAAATTTGATTACAACAATGAAAAGTTTTACAGTTAATAACAATGTAGTTTTATTTGATTACAACAATTTTCACCTACAGTGGACTAAATCTGATTGCAATAATAAAAATAACTATCACACAAATTATTAACATCATTGTTAACTATATTGATTATTGTAATAAAAAAAAATAATTGTGATTTTGATTTTTTCTTTATTTAATTGTTAATATTAAATCCATACTAATATAATAAATGTGAAAGTAACTCTGTCTGTCTGTCTATCTGTTACGTTTTCAAGCCTGAACCGTTGAACCAATTTTGATGAATTTTGGTATAGAGATAGATTGGACCTAGGAGAAGGACATAGGCTACCTTTTGTCGCGAAAATAAAACTTGAAGGGGGTGAAATAGGGGACGAAAGTTTGTATGGAGAACCCATCATTTCTCAAGTTAGGGATATAAAAATTCTTATTTATGCTTTTGGTAAGAAATAAAGTGTTTTAGCGTGTGTAAAAAATCATGCATCAAGGCGGTACGATAGGGAATGATTTCAATTATTTTTTTTATCTATAGTAAAGTTTTAACCGTTGGCAGATTTTCGATATTTGTCGGAGAGATAGCTTGCATCATATGTACATAAGGAAAAGTACCCGATACATGTTTAGAAAAGGCGCTTTTAGGTACGGTGCAGGGTGCAGGGATCGGGCGGGAGCCTGTTACATGTACGATGCGAGGCAGGTTGCCGGCTCCCTACGCAGCGCATTTCTCCGAAGTAAATGTGAAAAATTACTGGTACACGCGTAGCTAATCGTTATTTTAGCTTTACCCGTGCGAAGCCGGGGCGGGTCAGCTAGTATAGTATAATTCTTCCATACTTCCAAACTATAAAATAAAATAATAATAAAAAAAAAATGGTGGAATACGCCAGTTAAACAGTTCAATTTCTACAACAAAAATCTGAAAGTAGACTAAAACAGTCAATGTTGCAAAAATAATACTGAAATTCTTTTCTTCCAACTTACCTGGCTGGTGCTCAAGAGGAAAGTATTAGCAATCTTATAGCTCTCATCCGTGAATATTTCTGGTAAAGGACTAGCAGCAGTTGGTGACGTATCTTTTGCGGCTTCTCTAAGTCCTAGAAGATGTATATCTATTCCTTGACCTAATATGTTTTCTACCATGATTTCTGTTTGCTTCTTTACAGCTGTTTGGAAGAGATCGTACTTTTGCTGGTCCTGTATACAGAAAACTGTTAGGGTAGTGGTCAAGTACAGCCCCTTGAATACTCGCTAGGGGGTTGCTAGAGACTATTTAGTAAAAATAGAATTTTAGTAGTTTTACATGCAGGAAGATTATTAGAAATCTAGAATACTAATTTCGAAGCAAAAAAGAATATAGTCTAATAAAAATAATCTTTTATAAGTTTTTGGAATAAAAAATTTAGTTTAATTTAAATTTACAACCATGTAATTTTAATTGTTAATCAAAATATTTCAAAATTTAAAATACATTTAAAGAAATTTTGATACAGTATGTACCTATGTATTATTGTGTGTATGTACATTTATAATTTTGTATAGCAACATAAAAAGCATATAATACGAACAACTGAAAATTTATAAACATAATTTTAAATTTATTCTCATGCATTACTTAAATTTAAATAGGGCATGTTGAAAATGAGAACCATAATTCAGATAATTTAGTTATCTTCATTGCTAATTGAATAATTTTTCTCAAATTTTTTTGTTATTCATTTGTAAACTGCGTATATTGATACTGCCTACTATTTTTGAAAATTAATGTTTACAATACTCTGTTTTTTAACCAGGAGGAGTAAATGTGCAGTGTTTTAGCGCTGTCAATCGTTTATGGATGATATTAGGAAAAAAACTTCAACAGATATAGAAAAATTAATTATAGCAACGTGTTTCGAAATATTTTTCTCTAAAACAATCCATAAAACGCTTCACATTTACTTCTCCTGGTTAAAAAACAGAGTATAGTTACTATAGTTGCCGTCAAATGAGTATGGACTGGAGATTTCTACACTGTTGCCAATTTACGGGCCATGTTGAAAATACTAGGTTATGAAGAAGCGACAACACCTCATGGCAAGTGGAAGGATGCGAAGAAGTCAAAAAATTGAGCATCAGTTCATACTCATTTGACGGCGAGTATAACTTGTAAAATTTGTTGTTAACTTGTAAAAAAATTACAAGTTAAGGTTCAGTCATAGTTACCAAAATAAGAAATATAAATAAAATTATAAATAAGAGTTTATGGTTGGTGTTCACAGCTTCGAAATGAAAAGGTAAATTAACATTAACTGTCATTTAATATATTCATAATTAGTAAGTAATACTAACAACTTTATACCTTTTAAAGCACTGGACGTAATCATATATGCGAACCTTTGCCTTAAGATATCTTTTTAAAATTATATTTAAATTGAAATCCTTTTGCCAGAACGTAAATTGACAGCTCAAATGACACTTGTGCTTATTTTTATAAAAAATATTTAACATTTGCAAATCTTTGTGTTTATTATAATATTGTATTATATTTCGAATTTTAAATGGCGCAAAAGGAACCCCTGTGGTACACTCTCCACGCCAGCAATGATTGCCAGTGAGGTGACGCTTGGTAAACTCCCGCACGATACAAATATGTCATCATCATTTCATTACCGATATCTGTGTCAAAGCAGATTGGCATACCCAGAAATGGGTAATATGCCGTGATGACATTAATTTTAATTATATTAATAAAAAAATTTAATGTATCAGATGAATTTTATGTTCTTCAAAATTTGTAATAACATAAATTTACAAAAAATAATATTTAGGAGATTTTTTTAAGATACTACTACTTTCGGTTGTCCAATTGTTACCATTAATGTTAGATTGAGGAATACGTAGTTAAACAGGTATTAAGTCTTAAGTCTTATAGTTTCTGAGGAATCGCCCTTCCAACACACACACACACACACACACACAAAAATGTAAAAATCGGATTCTAGGGACCTTAAAACGGGCTTATTTACTAAAATCTGGATATGCGATGTTTAGCATAAATTAAATACCTCTCTTAGCGAGAGGTAAAAAAGCAGTACTTTCAGAAAAAAAATGAAAGAAATGGAGTAGGTATTCCGAACATCCCATTGATTTCTGTTGATTCACTGCTACACCTATTGTTATATATATATATATATATATATATATATATATATATATATATATATATATATATATATATATAAATTTAAATAAATGAACACAGTTAAGCGAAAAATCTCTTATCGATCATCAATGGGCTACTTGCGTGGTACTGAAAATCCGATTTGTTGAAAAATTAATTGTTTTTTAGTAAATTAAGAAAGAAAATTTTCTGTGACGTCATTATATTGAACTGAAAAAGGGAACCATGTTTAAGAATGTAACTTATAGATGGCATTGCGTGCGAGAAAGTTTTAATTTGAATTTGACATTTTTTCTCTCTGGGCTCTCAAATATATTAATTACTTCACAAATAAACACATAGGTAGTTACATGTAATTTAAAATATCGATACGAAAAAGACAAACTAAAATAGTAACCTCCAAACTATTGTTGAAACGTCAAACAGGAGATCTACATTATCCGTACAAACAAACGCTATGGCTTTACGACCACACATTGCTGCGGCGTAATTCTACGTCATACGTGGCGGTAATTTAAATAATAAAATTTCATTATTTTTTTCTGGCTAATTAATAAAAATTTTGTGAAAAGAAAAATTAGGGGTAGCAAGTTTTTACCTGCTCTTCAAAAATATGTAATAATAAAAGGTACGCAAGTAGCCAATTGTGTAATTTTCAATGCGGCGTTAAAAGACGTCGTAATTCTAGTATTATTTCACACTACAAAACTAAAACCTGTAAAATTTATATTTTAACCTATATCAGTAACATGCAATTTTTTTCAAATAACGATACACCCTCACCACTGAAATATTTCTTTCTATGGTTCAACTTTTTTCGATTTCGTATCTTTTATAATTTTCGAGATTCCCATGTAGACCGAGTTGTTTGGAACATCTGCATACCACAATGATATGTTTATTTATATTTTATATGGAATGAGTAGTAACAAAAATATAAATAAATATGGAAATACTGGAAGAAGAAGAATACTATATCAGTTGATCGTACTATATATCCTACTTTTTCAAAAAGAAGCGCCAATTTATCAAACTAAATATAAATAATGATTAATAGAACTATTTCATAAATATATTAACCAACTTCTATTGCAAAATATCAATAATTTTATAAGCATCTCATCTACTCTACCCAAAACCTATCCTCTACAGCGAGTACCAAGGTCTTGCGTTTTGACATACAGTGTATAGGTTGAAGGTGACCTTTTTTCCACTGACGTCATCCTCTTGGCCCCCAGCGGGTTCTGCTTGGGACATGACGAGTGCCCAGTCCAGAGCCTGTGACGTCGCTGACCTAATGCAGTCCACCCGGCCATATCGAAAACGTCGCGTTGATGCTGACTCGTAGGTTGCTACTAAACGATTGTGCAGACGATAATGAGCTAATTGTAAGGATAGTTGGATGTAAACGTCAGGGGAGACGCCAATAGATTTGATGAACTCCTTGCCATAGGTGGAGAAGCGGTAAACTTGGAACTCCATGTCTTCTACAATTCTAAAACAGCAAAATATATTTCAGAAATTTTGGTCTTTCTTTATTGGTCTCATTTTTCATTTAATTTTATGACTATTTTATTTGAATAATGTATATTTGCAATTTATAAAGGTGACTGAAAAATAGCCAATCTCGCCAATGAATCTCGAACAATTAGAAGAGTAAAAGGAAACTCATTCATAGAATGGATTGAAAATTAAAGAATAAATGTAATTAGAACTTTTTGTGTGTATCAGATAATACGTTAAATACAATACTTATATAGCCTAATATGTAAATGGCGGGAGGTATTGTGCTGGCCAAAACAGATTTTTTTTTATTAATGAAAAACTCAACAGTACATATGTTTATAACTGAATTTAATGTAAAGTTAACTACAAGAAATTATTGTTCCTTCATGTAGAATGGTAGATATTTGTTGTACAATTTGTCCATCAAAATTTATGACTCCTGATGTAGATTATTATAGGCTTGTGTATTTTGCTCACTTGTGAAGAAAGTTATTTACTTTGCTCACTTGTGATTCAGCATGCTACTTTGCTCACTATTTTAAGTTCAATAATTTTGATAAGGATTGTAGAAAAAAACGATTTTTCTATGTGAAATGCCCATGTAACAGATTTCGAGCGACAAGCGAAATCCGGTACCTACTTATATTTTGTAAAGTATACTTGTACTTTAACGACAAAAAGCTCTGCTATGATTGGCTGTAAACTTAGAATGTCGCTTTTCGTTTTGTGTTAATTTTGTGAACTAAATTTTACAAAAAAAAATTAATTGTGAACGAAATAATTGGGCAAAATGACCGAATCCGAAGTATCTGAGACTGATATAATAGTACCAGTTTTCAGAAAGGAGTACCAAGGTACCAAAGCTGTATAAAAAGTACCAAATTTGGTACCAAAGTACCAACTTGAACAACACTGCTTCTTCTTCCTTATAAGACACGACACAACACGACAGAATCGTACAGATGTGCCCGGGGTTTCAATTTAAAAAAAAAATTCATCTCAAAATAAAATAATATGTAAATATTCATTCGAAAAATGTAGATTCATAGCGAATTTCAATTAGTATAGAAAGGTTATCATATATTCTGGTCACATTACTTTTCCATTATTTTATTACAATTTACAAAATATTTATATGGAGTATTCAAATGATTCCAGTCGGTATAAATTGTGAAACAGGTAAAATATAGTTAATACAATTCTATTGATTGATATTCAAATTGACACGTTTCTCCGGTTAAATGTACAGAATACTGACAGCAGCAAATTTGTTATTTAGGTGTTATGAATTATACATGCAACAATAGTTTGCATTATTGATTCCGACACATAATGCACTAGTAAGTACATAGGTACCTATGCATTAATAATAAACACGTATGTAGTAGATAACTGATAACATATACTGAAAATACAGAAAAATCACGCAGGTACCTCATAAATCACATTAAACATACTTTATTACTAATGACAGAAAAGTTCATTATACATAAATTAAAAGGGTATATTCCCAAAATAACAAATTTTAGCCGTGGTTAACCAATAGTGTTCCAATAATATTAAATGGTAAAAATTGTACATTTATGAAACATGGTTTCGGTTAAAATGGTTGCAACCGAAGCGCACCAACGCAACCATGATTTTTCCTCGGTTTTGCCGGTTAATATCTTCTGTCCTTTTTCATAAGATGTCAGATTTTATAGGTTAGTGTGGTTAGATACTATTTATTGACTCTTTGATGTTTGCATTTATTTTCTACGGTTTACATTGTACGTATTTTAATTTTCCACTCCATAATTTAGGATTATGAAAGACGATAGACGTAATGTTTTGAAAGAAAATTTTAGGGTTTCCGCGAATCACCCGCGAATGAAACCGAACTGTTTCAATAATAATAGTCACGTGACTAGAACCAGTCGGTAACCGAAACCATGGTTTTGGTTATTATATTTTATTTTTGGAATATACCCTAATAATCATAAGAGACGCCAGCTAATGGACGAATCAACGTCCAGAAAATGCGTCCGATCATAGATGGCGCATTCCGGAATTCTGTGTCCTGTAATGAACAGTGATGTACATAGCCATAACACTAGATCAGCAAATCTATTAAGATTAAATAAGTTTAATAACAAACGCTCCGAAAGAAATTCTCTTCAACTAAAATTCTATAATATTTTACCTCATCATGTCAAGGCACTTTCTAAACCTAAATTTAAAAATATTGTCCGTAACTACTTAATAACAAATAGTTTTTATAATTTTCAAGGATACACCCCCCCCCCCCCCCCAATACTCAATTTTTATAACGTGTATATGTAAATATCTGTCTGTTAAACTGACGTGCCATAATTGTGTTATATGTACAAAATGTGGTTTAAATAAATTATTATTATTATTAATGCGTAGCTACTATTTCTAATGCGCCGACGCGTCGAGTGATATTTTATAATGCAGTTAGTTTCGTGTATTTCGAAGAGTTTTTGACGAATGATTGTGATTAGCATTAGCATTATGACTTTGCATGTAGCTGTAACCAGGGCATCGAACCCGCCAAAAACTGGGTTCGGTTTAGGTTCAGCTTAATTTGTTTTTCGAAAATGGGTTCGTGTGCGGTTCTGGTTTAAACATTAACAAAAATTTGTGGTTTTGTTACGGGTTCAGGTATTTGGTTTAGGTTCGGTGCGTCTTAATGAAAATTGAATTAATGTTTTTTGAATAACAATCTACATAGAAATAATTTAAAATGCGAGCCGCAAATTACGCAAGACAAGAAACGAATTTTCATGAACGTGTCGATTATGGGCTAACACTGATTCCGAATTTTAATACCTGGTCCGGTTACGTCTCGGGTTCAATTGAAAAATGTATCTAAGGTTCAGTTCAGAGTTTGAGTTCGCTAAAATGTTACGGTTTAGTTCCGGTTTTGATTCGGTTCAGGTTTGGGTTCGATGCCTTGGCTGTAACCTTAACCTTAGCGCAGTGGCGCCGACTTTTTACATTTCTGTCGGGTGCTCGAAACCAAAAAAGTAGTATTCTACATTTTAAAAAATATTGTTATATATAAAAAAAACATAAACTCTAATGAAACAATACATAAAATTAAAATAGTGTTTCAAAAATAATGCAAAAAATTAAGGGTACCTATTTATTATCTGATGTACTGTCTGTAATGAAAACGCAAATTTTCCGAAATTCGCAAAATTAATGGCATTATGGTTCTTGGAGCGTACATATTTTAGGGCACAGGTCGAAATTTTTGTTAAAAATTTCTTGTCGGCCAGTGTCAGTACATCAAACCCGTTATATTTTTACAATATTTCTGAAACTATGAGTGCCCGTGAGGCGACGCCTGGTAAGCGCCCGCACGGTACAAATATGTCATCATCATTACCGATATCTGTGATAAAGCAAATTGGTACACTCACAAATGGGTAATATGCTGTGATGTTATATTTATTTGTTTATTTATTTAATTAAAGATGAACTAAATATTTATAGAGCAAATATATTTGATGCCGATAAAATATTTGTAGGGAAAAGAGTGGGAGAAATAATATGGAAAGGGACAAATTCAGAGATAATGGAACTTTTTGGGAGTGCGGATATATCGGGTAATTCGGGCACAAAAGTTAAAATCGGTGGGTCATATAATTCGTATGGAGGGAACTAGAACAGTAAAAGCGATTTTTAAAAGAGGAGAGAGTGCCTAAAGGAAAAGAGGACGACCCAGAAAAAGATGGGTTGACGCAGTGAAGGAGGATCTATAAGATTTACGGCTTCAAAGATGGGAATCCGAAAAAGCAGCAAACAGGGACCAGTGCGGGTCTACAAGGCCTGTAGAGCTGAAATTTATTTATTTATTTCATAACCTTTTGGTGTTTGAGAAGTGTGATCTGTAGATTAATATTCGTCCAATTTTTTTCGTACTTTTCTTCTTCTAAATAAAGTTGGCTCATTTATTTCAACATTTAGTTTACCTATATTTACAAGAACACTATCCCAAAATTCGTTGAATAAATTTTTGCGAATATTTGAAAATAATTCGAGTACTGTAATAATTTTACTATTAGATTCGTAAAAACATAAAGAAACCTTTTGCACATCTTTATTGAGAAGTTCTGTTGGATCAAGACTCAATATTAATAATTTTAAAGAAAAATAAAATTGAAATTGAATTTTTTTTCTAGAAGACATATTACTCTGCTCTCTGTCTGCATATCTCTCTGTCTCTCTTTCATGCCGTATATTAGTGCGTTCGTTAATGCAGAATCAGAGCAGAGCGTACAGAACTCGGAGCCGAATCACGTGACTCCATATCATTCTCTATACTCTATCGTATGATCCTGTCGGGTGCTCCGCACCCGACGAATTCTCTTGTCGGGTGCTCAAGCCCCGGAGCACCCACGGAGTCGGCGCCACTGCCTTAGCGTTACTTCAACCAATTTCCGGACGCCTCATTTCCCAATCCAATCCTATAATACAACGTAAATTCATTCAACTGCCGCATAGCGTTATTAGCTTTTAAAAGGTTGGATTCATCTTATAAAATAACATAGAGGCTGGGTCTCTATATGTTTTATTAAAACAAAAAAATAATCATATATGTATATACGTTAAATAAAATAATGCATTTATTATTTTATTTTGTACCTAATGTTGAAAGTAGGCTTTATGCGTTAATTTTTTCATTTAACATCAACAGTAAAGTAATTTTTCCTATACCCGAGCATAAAGTACACACTTTACGCACTATTTACAGTGTGTAAAGTGTCACTTTTCAAGCACTTGTGCGTGAAAAGTAAATAGGCAACGTACACATTCGGTTAATTTACCTATAAAGTAGATAATTAGGTAGTAAATCATTATGTAAGTAATACAATTTATTTAGAAATATTATTTGTACAGGGTGGAACTAATTCGAGTTCCGTAAATGACAAAACTTTCTTATTATACACCCTATAGAAAATTGATGTAAGTCTTTACGCCCAATTTTTTGAGACAACTTTAATAGACACCACAGGAATTTTTGATCGTCATTTGTTTTTGAACTACAGGCTTAAACTTGTTTTTCGCTTATTTTGAAAATACCTCATATCTCGCTTATTATGAGAGATACAGAAAAAATGTTTAGACCATTTTTATACAGTTTTTTACGTAGAATAACGTGGTGAAATTAGATTTTTTCAAAACTTAATAATTCTCGACATATAATACAAACATTATATTTTTTAAATGGGAACATAGGCTGAAAATAGTCTCATCTGTTTACTTATTTTATAATCATGTAGACTGGTTATACATCGTTGAAAAGATTATAAAATAAGTAAAGAGACTATTTTCAACCTGTTCCCATTTAAAAAATATGATGTTTGTGTTCTATGTCGAGAGTTATTAAGTTTTGAAAAATTATCTAAATATTTTTTTTATATCTCTTATAATAAGCGATATATAAGGTATTTTCAAAATATGCGAAAAACAAGTTTTAGACGATCGAAAATTTCTGTGGTGCCTATTAAAGTTGGCCCATTAAGACCTACATCAATTTTCTGTTGCGTGCATAAAAAGAAAGTTTTTCATATAATGAACTCAAATTTGTTCCATCCTGAACACTGCAATTGAAACAAAAGTAATCATTTTTATTAACAGATTAAGTACTAACCTAATTTTTAAGAATAGTAATATTTTTTGGACAAAATGAGTTCTAACTTAACCTAATTTTTAATATTTATATTAAATGTACAAGTTGTACAATTCTAGAAGACTAATCCACCTCTCTCTGAGATTCTTTCTAATATTGAACTAAAACATTTCGGTTTAGGAAAAATATTGTATGCAACTCGTGTGTAAAAAAGTACTACTTTACACACTTGTTACATAAATAACTATTTTATCTACATTTTGACTTTTTATCTACACTTTTGACTTTTTATCTATACTTTTAATTTTTATGTACACTTTAAAAATAATAATAATGCATAATGTAAAGAAAAAAACATCAGGTACAAAATAAAATAATATATTATACACGACGATAAATAGCGTTTATCGACTCTTGAAAGATGACCTTCCACTTGTCAATATCTCTTTATCGTCTTGTATAATAAATTACTATTATTATCATTTAATATTTATGTTATTATTATAAAATTGGTTAGAGTACTACAAATTTTGGTTGCCATTATAATTAAGGCAACAATGGAGATACTTCTAACAAACGCTGTTAAGGTTATATGTAATATTCATGAGTTCCTGTAATTCCTGCAATAATGTTAAATTTTCTAACAGGTAGACAGGCAAATATTTGAAAAAATATGCAATTGATATAGAAAAACTGTCAATAATCTTTTTTTTTGATCCGCAGTATTCAATTATGAATTGACCAGTTTAAGATTTTATGCTAGTGCATAGTGGTAAATCCTCATTACCTGTCGACGACGTGGGCAGCCTCCTGCATATGTTTGAAGTTATTGGCTTCTAGTACCCATTCTAGCCTCTCTGGTGGTGGTAAATGTCCTGATGCGACTGCCGGTACGATGCTTTCTGCTGGTTGGGCGTCTACTTGAGCTAGAAGCCGCTCCATCAGTTGTATAACCGCTACGCCTTCAGCAGCTGAATGTTCGTAGCATAAACCACAAGCTCCGTCATTAGATATCACCAACTAGGATAAAACATTTCATTGATATACGAATGTATATGTGGCACAATCAATGTCAATATTAGTAATTTTGAATGAGTGAAACTTTCGCATATTTGTATTATAAATTCAAATTTTGAGTTATCTACCTATTTTTAGTTAATTTGAGCGAAATATGATTTTTTTAAATATTACTTGAAAAATTTACCGAATGTGACGTAGGAGTAGCTTAAAGCTTTTGGCATTTCGATAGAAATAGAAAACTTGTAAAATGTTATAAAACTAACATAAGATAGCTAAAAACGCATCAATGGCGACTTTTTTTTGGAAATGTCATCACTCATACGTCACAAACCGTGAATCATGACGAGATACCTTTTTAGCAATAAAATAAATTGCAAGTAAAGCCTTGTTAGAAATAATATCTTTTGATTTTTTTACATTATTCGACCATTTTTTAGCATAATCCACAATGTTATATTTTATTTTATGTCTATTAAAAATGTAAACTTTTTTTCATTAAAATAGCTTTATAAAGTATGTCTTTTTTAACATAATAAAAGTGAAAAAAGGGCACTTTTACCGCAAACGGAAGGAAAAAATGAAACGTTGTGGCACTTTTTTTCACGCTTTTATTGCAGACGTAATAGTACATTAAAATAAAAATTTCGTAAGACAAGATTATAGCGCGCGTGTTTCTGTTAGAAACGAGCGGCTTGCCGCGAGTTTTCTAAGGAGAAAGTATGCTAAAATGTCTTATGAAACGTGTATTTTATACTATTTTTTCTATTTTGGTTCTTTTATTATAAAATATTTAAAAATATTAGTTATTTCATTTTATAATTTATGAACATTGATTAAGAATATTTATTTTTTTGTTTGTTGGTGACTGTGATTGACATATACTTATATTATTACTTCATTTTAATAGTAGGGCTTCTAGAAATAATATTTACTTAACTAGGTTTGAGTTCTTTAAGAAGTACTTTATGACATTCAAATGAGTTTCATAAACTATATTAAACAACCAAAATAGAAAAAGAAAAATGTGTGCAACTAGAACAAGAGTAGCAAGTGTATTTATTATTACAAGACTACTTTTTACTCATGTTGCATGAATAACTATAAGTACTTTAACTTTATGTTTATTGAGCTTTTATTAAACCCCTTTTTCCATTTGTAATTTGTACATTGTACCTCGATTCCTCGACTCCTGCTCTATTTCACATATTCTTTATATTATTGTCGCTTCTCTTACTTGTATTGTTTTATCGAACCACCGATTGGCAGAGTTGAGTTGACTTCCACCTCCGTGTATCATTTGCAAGGCCATGTTTGTTTCATCACGTTGTCCTTTCATGTGACCAAGGGCCCCTCGGTTTCCTCGGCAGTTGAATGTTGGGGGAAGGGGCTCGTCCAGACATACCACCAGCAGGGACCGCTGTATGAGATCCAAATTGCGCCGATTTCTTTCATCTGATAATAAAAAAGAAAATTTATTTTATAAAATATATTTTTTGTCCAGTTGTAGGATAGGTTTACTCAGGAAAAGATCGGATATTTTTTGATTTTTGGGTGTATAGCCTTATATTTAGATCCAACTAAAAAAATAAATTCGTATGCACTAGTAAGAATAAGAAATATTTTAAAATTAAAAAGTGTTTAATAATTATTGAGATAAACTATTTTCAAAACAGTTCTGTAGTTAATGAAAACATAATAGTATTTGAGGAACTAATTCGATAATGTAGGTAAATAATTAATGAATGGAAAATGTTGTTATTTCTTTCATCTTAATCATAGTCTATTATTAGTTTCCAAGCGTTTTAGTTTATTTTGAGCAAAATGTAAATGCCACTGACATATTTAATTCAGGGAGTTGTAAACTTCATTTAATATTAAAATATCTTTGCACTAACAATGAACTCAAAGGCAAAACGATAAAACGCAACTATGTAAAGGTCAAACGAACACTCCATTTATATTATGAAAGTATTTATAAAATATTCATCGTTGAAAGAACGTAATATACACTGTATGTTTTCCATAGAAAGAACCATCAATATAAACTTGAGTAGAGTGCTTTATTTATAGATAACCAAAAGAAAATATCAATAGGTATATTTCCTAAACAATAGGGTATTGTACTTTGTACTACATTTTTTTTTTCTGAAAGTATGTACTTCTTTATTGAAATGCAGATATGAAGTTATTATGGCGTTTTTCAATAAAGTTGAGTGATTAAAATTTGTAAATACGCTAATTTGCAAAACCAGGATGAACATTTTGTTATCATGGCAAACTCTTCTCATTTAATACTGTGATCCTAATTCATAAATAAAAGTTTTTTTTACCTTCTGTCATCTTTAGGTAAGGAAGCTATTGTCTTTAGTCAAAAAAATTGGTGGTGAGTTTTTAATGAATAAGCTCGATTTAGGGTCCCTAGAATACAATTTTACTAGTTTTACGATGATGTCTGTCTGTATGTATGTATGTATGTGTGTGTGTGTGTGTGTGTGTGTGTGTGCGCGCGTGTGTGTGTGTATGTGTGTCCGTGCGTGACATTTTTTTCCTACAATAACTGCAATACTACAATTCTAAAAATTATTATTCTTTCGTATTCCTCTTCTTTACGTCCATATGAAAAGCTGATTAGATTTTGGTTATAATTGGTCAACTGGAAGTTTCCTTATTTGAAATTCTTAACAGTTTTTCTTGAAAAAACTCAGTTAAATATAATTTTTTGATATTTTATGTAATAGGCTATTCCACAGTAATCAAAAATAGTAAAAGTTTATTGAAAATAAGAATGATAATAGTTAAAAAATAAGGAAAACCATATTTCTTTTATTATAAATTATTTCTTCTAGAAGACACGGGGAGGCTTGCTTTTGATGATGCAGGACATGTGCACGGGTGATTGAGCACATAGGATCCAAGTATGACCTCCGATTTTAAGAAGCCCCGCCCTAACTAAGAATATACTTCTTCGGGTGTGTCGGATCTGTTCGGTTGCTGTTCGGGTGACGTTCTAATTTCTTTATTTTTATAAAATGAGAAAAAAAGTGAAATAAATTAAGTGAAATAATTTATTTTATGTCTCTAATAATGAATTGTAATATTACAATTTAAATTTTGTAATTTGTTTAACAATTTTTCGTGGTTTGTGAACCACTGTTTGTTTACTTCTGGTATATCCACATTACCTACGTCACAAAGCAGATTTAAAATTCGGACCTTAATATCTCGCTTATTTGGAGGAATTTTTAACTCGGACTTTCACATGTGGTCTTATATTTTTATGTATTTCAAGAAAAAAAATTAATAAAAATGTCGTGGAATAGCCTACTTATGCTGTATACGGTTTGATTATACATTTTCCTTCATATTCAATCCCAGGAAAAGGATAAATCACAGCACAATTCCATTTGCTATGATTTATACTTGATAGTTATATATTATAAATAGATTAACTTTTAAAAATCAGTCAACTTTGCTATAATCATGGAAACAGCTGATATATTCAAAAAATTCTAATTGACAGATGTCTGTGTCAAGTGCAATTTACATAATATATGTTCGTGTTGTAATTTTATCGGATTTATAGAATCTTTTCCAAGGAACTTTCGGTATGGAATTTGTAAAAAATGAATATATTCGTATTACAGTTTTACTGGATATATAGAATCTTTTCCAAGGAACATTTGATATGGGATTTGTATAAAATACATCGATTTTGTGCTGGCCACAAAAGATTTTTTTATATATTTATGTGGGATTTTTAGCAACCCTGCAGGTGTGGCAGAGTAAAACGAGAGTATTATATTTGTTGAATATATACAAAATGTTTTATTATGCTTTGTTTGTAATTAAACGTTAATAAAAGTGTGTGCGCATAACTTAAAAAGAATCCCACATTTATTGGGTTATGGTTATTATATTCTATCGTAGTTAAAATATTGTATGACACATATATACTCACGGGTCTTAAAACTCTCGCTGTCCTGGGGTTTTAATCTGACCCATTCGTGATAAAGACTAGCTTTACGCACTTGTATTGTAAATAATTATTAATTTTATCGGAATAACTTAGATTTTCCCGATGACACTTCGATGTGATTTCAGCGCGGTCTACTAACTGTTGAAATATAGAAACGTTATCGCTTGTGACATTTGTTATCTACAGACGTCTGCATCTACATTGTTTATTGTTTTATTTCTCATTTATGTAATATTGATAATAATACAAACAACGCGGCAAAGCTATCAAAATCTAAAACAAGAGTCAGGTGACATCAGTGGCGTTCATGCTTTACGCAGCTTTCGCATTATTGTAATACATTGGTGTTCAAAATTTTGAGAAATATCATCAGTACGTCACAAACTTTAGGCGCTAAAATATATTTATCAAGAAAAAAGTATATATATTAATTAAAATAATTGAGAACATTTTTTTTTGTAAAGTAATTTCTTTTTATTTCATTTTTAAAATTTACTGTAGTACCCTATTGCCAACAAATATTATATTCAATGAAATTATGTTGTGTAAGTGTAAAATATTAAATGCACTTAAGAATAAAATCTTTTGTTAACATTTCCGCTTACCATAAGCAATTGCTTCTCTTGCTTCCGCCCAATGTAGCCTCCCGGAAGCTGTTAGTAACCCCACTGGTGGGGGGCTGGCTAAACATGGCGCGTCATCCAAAATGTGCATCAGTTGGGCACACAATTCGTCTTCCGTAAGTCTACCCCTATCTGCTGCTTTTACTGGTACGCAATACAACTAAAAGAAAAACAGTTCTAGAGCAGACAACGGATAATATTTACATTTTAAGTACTGTACTACTATATCCATAGGCGCCGACTTTCATTTTCACCAAGGGGGCGAAATTACAAGTACTGAATACAATAAAATAATAACTTTTCTTTTTAATGAGGAAAAGAATGGATATAATTCGGGATAAATAATTAATCATTTATAAATACAGTCAAACCTATCTCAGCCGGATTCTCAACAAGACTGAATCCTGCCTATGACGGAAATTTTCAAAAGGCCCGTCTCATATGACCAATACAAGCCGGAAACTGCTTAACGCGGACGCGAAAAACAATTTTGGGTTAGGTTCGCGCCTGTAAAAAAACAAACCTGTACAAAACGGGCGTCTGCATGCAAAAATCAAGTGGTATTTGGAGTAACGATGATTGGTCGAACTGCGTCGCTATTGTAAGTATATATTATATTCGCAGCCAAAACAAAATCGTCCGCATGTAACTATTCTACCCTTAAAGATTGCGGTATTAAAATAAGCCTCCTGTATTTAATGGAATTGCAATATTTGAATCAGTCATCATTGTATTTTTTTAATAATGTAAAATATAACATGTGATTATTTTTGTAATAATGAATAGGTAATTTCATGCACATTTTAATTTGAATAAATATACATGGTGTTCCCTTTGAAAATATAAAGTTACATACCACTGCGTGAAAACGGAACACCGGTACATGTATATAAACCTACATTGCATATTTATAGACATTTTAATTTAAAATAAACCTCTTTTGAAAATTTCTTCCAAAATATTTAAAATAATCGAGCTATTAAAAAAAAAACAGACTTATGAACCATTTTGTATAAATACGAGTATTATATTTTCTTGAAAAAATATTAATTTCAATCATTATGAGACGCTGAGTTCATTATTGCTTAGGTACCCTGAAAATGTCACGGGGGCGAAAAGATACCTTCGCCCCCGTGCCTAACTTAGTACGAGGGCAATTGCCCCCATGGAGTCGGCGCTTATGACTACATCTTGTATTTGACAGATTAAAAGCGTTGAATAAATAATTTATTACAAGAACTGCAATGTAAGAAATGCAAACTTAACACAAATTTTTAACAGCCAAGTATTAAAGTAAGAAGAGCAGACTGTATAATGTTTTACGAAGGCCATATAGAGTCCGGGCGTTAGGAGAAAAAACATATCAGCATATTGACTGTACAATATCTCCCGCAATAATAAACATGAAAAGTCGATATCAATAAAACTAAAAGCATTTATTGCATAAAATAAAATTACAATTACAAAAATTACATTTAAAAAAAAACCTGTGTGGCAAACAGTTGCTATTTACTAAGTTAAAACAATGTAATATCCCAACTTTCACAAGTTGGACTGGTCCGGACGAATTTTGCTCTCTGCGCATGTTTTTTCTCTGAGCGAGTGGATTGTTTGGCTCTGACGTAGAAGTTTTCAGAACAGGAGGTTTTATGAAGTAGGACAGAAAAAAATAATTTTTCCTTAGAATGAAGAAAAAATCACAAAAAAGTGTAAGAATAAGATATATTCTACATTACGTATTGTTATAACTTATAACATGAAAAAAGGAAAATAATAGCAAATATTTTTTTAATTGGAATAATACTACCTTTTTTTTTAGTTTAAGTTCTGTATTTATTATTTAAACCCAACGGATATTACTTATTACATTTTGCATATAATTTTGAAAAATTTTGCAAAGTCAAAAGAGAAAATATCGACAGCAGAAAATTTTGAATTATAAACGTGGCACATTCTGTGAATAGGTGACAACATTAAAGAGTTAGTTCGAGCTAAGGGCAAGTAAAATGTAAGATTACTTCTGGTACGGACAATGGGAGTATGAAAATGAAGGGAAGAGAGAGAGCGAGGATCATCAACACAATAATTAATTATTTTTGACAAGTGTAGTACAAGAGCATTTTCACGACGTTCAAAAAGACTCCTAAAATTAAACATAACCAACAACTGTTGATACGTTATTGAATATACTGGGTACCTGTTATGAACTTTGTAATAAAGATATTTTAGGAATTTCTTTTGAACAGATATTTATTTATTTATTTTTTAAAATTTTGAAGACCATTGTATGTATTATATGTTATTTATTATTGTTATATATGTATCCATGTTTTACAATCTAAAAATTTTCACCTCCTGAAGAAGACACATGAGGTGTCGAAACCGGTAGAGGCGGAAAATATATTTAATATTTGACTGAAATCCAGTAATTTTCTTTCCTTCATCACCTTTCCAGTCAAGAAGTTCTTGCAGCCAAAATAACTTAAGTTTGTAACTGTTGACCTCTTTTCTATAAAACCATGCTGTGAGATGGAAATATTATGTTTAATTTCAGAGTATATTGAGGGATAAATAATTTTCTCAAAAACTTTACTGAAATTGGACAGCATGGCAATAGGTCGGTAATTGTCAATGGACGACACATCACCCGATTTCAAAATCGGAGTGATGCGATTTGCAATTTGAACCAAACGTGTAACGTGTAAGTGCATAAAAATGTGACAGTAATTTAGGAGCAAAAAATTACAACCACTCGTCTGTTGTTTCAAGGCTAGGTAGATAATATTCTAAAACACACTCGTAGTTGAGCAGAAATAGTTGATTTGCATATGTATTATTTAATATTTTACCATTTGACGTAGAAATAAAAATTGTTTGGTCATAATATAGGCACCATATCAGAATATGCGTATTAAAAATACTAAAAATAGGAATTGTACCAACGGAAAGATGGCAAGATGGCTATATCATTATTAAAACACTTAACACTTTTTGCACGATTGGGTTTTTTCGTTTTAGAAATGTTTGCGGATAAGGTTTCCAAGGATTTATTTGCTGATCAAGATTTGGTAGCTACAATAATAAATACAGTAAATCGTACAAAATCCTGCGTGTGGTAAGTGAATAAATAATTTATACATCACCTTAGCAACATCCTTAGAATAAATACAAATCATTGAGGGCCGAAAGAAAAGTTTACGCCTGCGGACGAAATTGTAGAAATCTAGATGAAGCAAGGCATGCTTCACCATCTATGTAGTGTGGCGCACATGGTTTAATTTAAGGTTATATTATGAATAATTAAATAAATACTTTTAAAATTCATATAAATAATTAAAGGCTAGTAAAACTGACAAAAAGGCCGGCGAGCGCAATGTACAACTTTCCACCATGGTAACCAAGATGTAAATAAACAATATTGATACAGCTGTGTGTAAAATTGAAAATATAATACGCACCACGGACGTTAAGTACATTTATATCGCTCTTAATACGTAAATAACTATTATGCATTACAATTCTTTTACCTTATAGTGCTGTCCTTGTAATAAATTATTTAATGCTTATCTATAAAGTTACTGAATTTCTTCTTTTCTGACCTGATTTCTGCAGGCGACAATAACGTGTTCGTTCTGCTGGTCACCCTTTTTAGTAGTCTGAAGGGTAAAAAGTTTGTCTCTTGGTTTACCAGGGAGGCGACATGATGTTAATAAGCGATAGTATTGGCTCATACAGAATGGTTGGCCTTTTTCTCTAGAAGTAGCTCTTTCAATTGGCAAACCGCGCCTAAGAAAGATATTGATAATAAACTAAATTTGGATATATTATGCGTAATTAGGTTTTGAAATTGAAAATTAACACGTTCACTGTTAAATAAATTTTCTTCGCAGAGAACATGTTAAGTATACAGAACCAATTAAAATACATTAAAATGTATTTCCAATGTGAATATCATACAAAAAGTTGAGAATAATTATAGCTGGTGAAAGCTAATTTGTATTTATTTGTTTGGTAAATGTGTTTCCAATGGAAAAAGCTTTTTCATGCCCAATAAACTTTCTTGAAAAACATCATCTGTTTTCCTTTGTAACCGTATTAGCAAGTTAGTGTGCCCAATTTCCAACATTGTAATTTATCCCTTTACGATAAAGGATAAACTTTAATTCACCAGTGAAACTTCGTAATCCTTTTACTATTCTGCACTAAATCCTAAATCTAATTCGCTCCGAACAATGGCAGAAAAGAACAAATAGTTAAATTACTCACATGGATATATGAGAGTAGTTCCTTACTTACTTCTGATAATCTCGTACCTGTCTAGTATTTCCTTGTAGTCCAAAGTGGCATCTAGCATTCTAGCTGCAAATCTGGCGACATCTAACACAGTAGTAAAGCGTCTAGGAGGAAACACCATACCTGGATTTGAATTTACGGGCAGTGGTAAAGAATTTGCTAGGTACATGTCGTTCATCCAGTAGTCATAGGCCTAGAAAAAATAAATAAATGAAATACAAAGTAAAATAAGTATGTGTTTACATTTTCGAAGTTTATCACATACAATATAGTACTTATAATAAATTGCAGTCATGCATTTACAATCATATTTACACACTTAATTTTTACCTCCCGCTACCCTAGGTAAGGGAGGTATAGGGATCGTGCTAAAAATAGCATATAGAGATTTTATATAATAAGCACGTTTTGATGTCCCCAGAATCCGATTTTAACATTTTTACAATGATGTCTGTAGGTATGTATGTGTGTGTGTCTGTGTGTGTGTGTGTGTGTCTGTGTGTCTGTGTGTCTGTGTGTGTGTGTGGATCATGTGGACACGATTACTCAAATACTATCAATCAGAAAAATTTGAAATTTTGTATACCCATTCTATACTAATACGGGAAGAGCTCATTAGTTTTTAGTGTATATCGGATAACCGGAAATATCATTTACACAAGCTTTTAACAGTTTTTCTTGTAAAAAATTCATTGAATATAATTTTTTAGCAACTTTTACTAATTAAAATGGAATATAATGGTATAATCTTCAATTCTACGATAATAACATTTAGTAAATAACTCTAAATAACTTTAAATATGAATATATAATATAATTTATTTCCATGTATCACCTAGCCTATGCGTCAAACAAAATCATAATTTTAATGACAGGTTTGACATATTTGTCACTGTCACTTCACTGACAGGCAGCAATTATATTAAAATTAATAATGAAACCGTGTTAATGAGAAGATAATAGTATAATATTTTATTAAGGTTTGTAAAAATAATATATTTTCCATCATACATAAATGTTAGATGAACAGGATGATCTGATTTAAATTTGCTAATTGCTATTTTTGCAGCACTATAAATTAATATTAATTTACAACTACACATTTACGAAATGAATTATGTACGGCGAAGAATTTACAAAGATTGCGTTTTAGAGCACCTAGAAGATGATGCTGATTTTTATAAGAATGTACGTGTGTGACGATTTTTCCTTAAAGCCTATTAAAATATGATCCAAAACTTCTCAAATTTGGTATTTAAAACTCATATATAATTTGAAACAACATATTAGATTTTAACCATATATGATAAATCGGTTGTAGTACTTAATTTGGAGCTCTAACAAATTTTTGAGGAAAAACAATGAAACAATCCAAAATTTCGTATTACAGACTTTTCTATTTATTGGACAACAAATTAGATTTTATTTACAAACGATTAACCGGTAATGATACTTTACTTAAAGCGCACTGCTATTTTAAACATGGAATTGGCGGGAGGTCATGTGTTGGCCACATCAGATTTTTTTAAATTGAATTAAAAATAAGTATTTAATAAATTTGCGTATTTCATGCAAATGTCTTTGAAACGCAGCAATGGTGAGTTTTATTTACATAAACTTCTCTATTTTTTTTAGATTATTCATTTACATTTTAAGTATGCTTCTTTAATCTATATAATATATAAATATTTTTTTTTTGTTATAGGATTTGAAAATTTTAAAATATATAAGTAGTTGATATTTAAAAAAAAGTTATTATTTTTAATATATACTTAAACTGATTGATTTCCCATTTTGATAAATAAAGTTTCGAAATAACCTCTATATATATATACAGGGTGTAAATTTTAAAACGGGTCATAGGGCTATAACATAGAAAAACAGTTTTTTAGTCGCCAAAAGTTTCTATATTAATTTATTGAAAAATTAATTGGTGCCTATTATAAAGAAACAAATTACGAATTTTTTGATACCAAACTCATTACATTTCTGTCTCATATAAAGCCAGAAAATAAATTTAAAAATTTGTACAATTAAGAAAAATTATCATTAGCCATGAAACTGACAGTAACAAAACATAGTCATTTTACAGTAACATGATAGTGGACAATTAAAGATCAGAGTTATTAATTTATGAACTGATACAAAATATAGAAAACACTAGTATATTTATTTAAGAAACATTTATTATTTATTGTAATAGATATTAGCAAATTATAGGTGATCTACATGTAACAATTAAAACCATTTAATAATTAGTAATTTTTCTTCATGAGACAAATTATCCAAGATTTCTTAATAAAACGAAAATAATAATAATTTGCAAAAAAACATTTATTAATGAGCGTCTTAATCAACAATTGTTTTGTTTTGTTTCTGTCAGTTACACGGCTAATGATATTTTTTCTTAATTTTGCAATTTTTTAAATTTATTTTCTGAGTTTATATGAAACAGAAATGTAATGTGTATGGTATCAAAAAATTCCTAGTTTTTTTCTTTATAATATGCACCAATTATATTATCAATTATTTAATACAGAAACTTTTGGCGTCTATGTTATAACCATATGATCCGTTTTACAATTTACACCCTGTATATATATATATATATATATATATATATATATATATATATATATATATATATATATATATATATACAGTGTGTCCCATTTAGAGGTGCCACCATTGGGATCTCGAGAACTATAAGAGATACGATGTCGGTTAAATGGAACTTTTTGTGCACCTTTGGGAGGTCATCTCAGATGTGCTTTTGTTTTTCCAAAAATTCTCATAGGACACTAGATAATGACGAAAAACTGAATATTGTTGATTTTTTCTTTCTCAAATAACTTCTAAACGATTAGTAATTGACAAAACGTTTCAAATATAAAAGATAGATATTTTTATTAACTAACCAGTGGCGTACGAAATAAATTTTCATATCTGTAAATTTTCGAGATATAACACAAACTTATATTTTTTTAAATGTAACCCATATCTTATTTTAGTCTCAAAAAAATCAATATTTTTTTCTCTTTTCAATGGTGTAAGGGTTATTATGTTTTATATTTGTTTAGCTCCTAAAATTTAATTTTTCTCTTTATTTTCCTGACTTTTCTAATTATTTCCCAGAAAAACATTATTATTTTTATTAATTATATTATATTTGATCAAAATAATTTGTTTTATGCCTTTATTACTTAATATTTTCATTCTAGACTCATAATTACAAATTACACTATGATGTGCCAAGGGCGACCTGATATACCTCGTCCAGATTTCATTTGAACAAATGACTTTTAAATCCTCTGTGTTAATCCTAATCTTTGCTACTGTGAATATTTTTACGTTTCATGCATCCAGAGAACCATAGTTGACCTGTAAAATTCTTATCCAAGATGTTATGCTTGCTTTAACAATGAACGCTCATTACTGAATTCAGTGGCGTCTTCTCCCTGCAAGCAAGGCAAGCAGTGCTTGCCTTTATATTTTTGTTACTTTTAATATATTTTTACAATTATATTTTATATTTAGAACTTTAATATAGCAAAATTTAAAAGCAAAGACACAAATGTATTTGCTGTTGCCTACCGCACCGTTAATCTAATTCTATCACTGGGATACGTACTATTACGATCTTACCATGTTGTACAAAACGTGCTGGTAAGCAGAACTTCGAGTGCTTACACCGCCTATACCTACACTATACCGAACATTGCCGAACATGTAGCCTTCTATACTGAAAAAATTTCGCTGTTTAGGTTCATCTGCAAGCAGTTTTTATCAGGGCATCGAACCCGAACCTGAACCGAACCAAAACCGGAACCAAACCGTAACATTTTAGGTAACCCAAACCGAGAACCGAACCTCAGATATATTTTTAATTGAACCTGAGTCGAAACCGAACCGAGTATTAAAATTCAGGTTCCGGGTTCACTCCGGTTCAGGTTAATTTTTAGTTCGAAAAGTAAATGCATCCGATAATCGACGTCTTAGGCGTTTGCGTTGCTGTCTGGGCTGACTTTTCGTGAAAATTGTGTTCGTTTCTTGTTGCGTTTTGCGTAAATGCCCACAAAAAAAAATTAAATTTTACATTATTTCGAACCTGAACCGCGAACAAAACCGCAAATTTTATTAATGCTTGAACCAGAACCGCATCCGAACCCATCTTTCAAAAAACAAATTAACCTGAACCTAAACCGAACCCAGTTTTGGGCGGGTTCGATGCCCTGGTTTTTATATTGCTTCCATGAACAAAATTTAAGTGAAATAGATAGTAAATGTTAAAATAGGATACGAATAAAAGTAAAATTTATTTATAAGGTATCTATATTTTATATTCCTACATTTATTTTGTATCAATTAAATTTTGAAAATAATAATATTCCTTATATTTTTATACAGAATGGATAACATTTGTGCAATAATAATAAAAAAATTACAAGAAAAGCCATTTGGCAATTTTGAAGAAAAAAAACCTTTTTTGCAAATGGCAGACCAGTTCCTCCTATGAAGTTATTAACAACAACTGTTAAACATATAACAAGGCATTTTAATACCGATTTATATGACAAACATGTTTATTATTTAATAAAGAAAAATCAGTATGGAATGATATTAAACGAGGCTTTTGCGACTTAGATAATATACATACGCAATATCACGTCAAGTCTGTGATCTGGCAATTTTTGTTTTTCGCATATGAAAGGGGAAAAACATGCATTTGCACATCCCTTCGAAACATGTAAGTCAATTATAAGGCATTTGACCTTGAATGAAAAAAAAATTCGCCTGCGGCGCATTTTTTTTTTATACCTTACCTACGCCATTGCTGCTTGCCTTCTTATAAAATGCACGAGACGCCGCTGACTGAATTGAGCAACTGGTAGTGCCAAAATGTAAATATGCACGAGGTACAGGATTGTATTGAGTTATACCCCAATACCCCAATAAAACTTTTCCCTTTTTAAATAGTTACAAGCAATTTTCAACTTTCATATACATATAATGCACTTTGAGAAGAAACTATATTTGCGTGAAACGTAAAAATATTCACAGTAGCAAAGATTAGAATTAACACGGAGGATTTAAAAGTCATTTGTTCAAATGAAATCTGGACGAGATATACAAAATATTATAAAAATTAATTTAATACGAATTTTGAGCAAATATTTTTAAGGAAATAAATTATTTAAATACAAGGAGTATATCCAAATAGAAATCTACCAATATTTTCAAAATAATTGTAAATTTAATACAAAATAAGGAAAAAATAATAATTTTTGAAGGCAAAACAAATATAAAACATAATAACCCTTACATCATTGAAAAGAGAAAAAAATATTTATTTTTTTGAGACTAAAATCAGATATGGGTTCCATTTAAAAAAATATAAGTTTGTGTTATATCTCAAAAATTTACAGATATAAAAATTTATTTCGTACGCCACTGGTTAGTTAATAAAAATATCTATCTTTTATATTTGAAACTTTTTTCTCAATTATTAATAGTTTAGAAGTTATTTGAGAAAGAAAAAATCAACAATATTCAGTTTTTCGTCATTATCTAGTGTCCTATGAGAATTTTTGGAAAAATAAAAGCACATCTGAGATGGCCTCCCAAAGACGCATAAAAAGTTCCATTTAACCGACATCGTAACTCTTACAGTTCTCGAAATCCCAATGGTGGCACCTCTAAATGGGACACACTGTATATATATATATATATATATATATATATATATATATATATATATATATATATATATATATATATATAGAGGTTATTTCGAAACTTTATTTATCAAAATGGGAAATCAATCAGTTTAAGTATATATTAAAAATAATAACTTTTTTGAAAATATCAAGTACTTATATATTTTAAAATTTTCAAATCTTATAACAAAAAAAAAATATTTATATATTATATAGATTAAAGAAGCATACTTAATATATATATATCTTGCAACTTATGTTAAAGAGATCTATATAAACCAAATTCTTATAATGGTTGTCAAAATATAAAAAATAATTGTGAGTTTTTTAATATATTTATTTATTTATATTTTGACAACCACCATGGCTACTATTTAAAAATGAATTGATCAACTGAATTTGTTATTTTGTTATTTTAGTCAAAGGTTAAACAACCTTGTTTTAAATGAACAATTACTTGTTTCACAAGCCTTGTTTTGACAGCGCTGTTTTGAAAATGCAAAATTACAATATTTAATTTCACCCTTATGTTTAAAGAACAATTTTTCATAATATTATTTTAAAGCAGAACATAGTTTGTATTCAAATAAATATTTTGACAAAAATCGTTCTTTAAACAAAAGCGTAAAATTCAATATTAAAATTTGGCATGTTACAACAGCGTTTTCAAAACAATGCTTGTGGAACCAGCCATTGTCTTTTAATAATTTTTTCACCTTCAGAATAAATAAGCTTCTCACTGACTGATTACCAGAAATTTTATCACATCTCAAAACCAATGCATTCCCTAAGGACAATAAGCTTTTAAGTTCCTACATTTAATTTAACAATTTGTATATTTATTATTTATGACATAAATCTAACGTAAGGTAAGAAATATATATCATTATGCATAATTACTAAATAATCGTTTTCCAATAATTTTCCTTCTTATAAAATAATTAAAAATTCATTTATTCTTGGTCTGCGTTGGCCGCAAAAGTGCGTATATATCTGTATAACGGGTTGCAGCCAATGAACGCTTCACGGGTACGCAATCGCTGCTTCAGCCAATCGCGCGAGGCTCAATTCATTAATCCGCACCATTGACTAAAAAAACAACGTTGCCTTGGCAACGAGAATACACACCATAAATCATTACTCCCAGCTACAATGTTCTAATGACATGAGCCAGAATGAGCGTTATTTATTTTTTTATAAAGTAGTATTTATTCATTATGTTTTTATTATAATTATGAAGAGCATTATTTATCTTGTACTTTTGCGAAGAAGGTAAACCTATTGCTATTGATTAAAGCATTAAAAGCTTAATTTATTGTAGGCAAACGTTTGTTTACGTACTGAATAATTTATCACGATATTGATTACTCTATTTTATTTCCGTTTATAGGGAAAAGAACAGCTTAATTATTTATTCGTTATTAAAATGTGAACATATTATCACGCGTTACGTTACAAATTTTTGAATGCAGTATTATTATTGTAATTAGTGCCTTGTGATTCGTTGTATTTTAATGTTAGACTATTTAGCATCAGCAAATAATATGTATGTATAAAAGAACAAGGCCGACTCTAGACTTTTAAACATACAATGTTGCCGAAATATGTTTAGGAAACATTTTATTTAGATACAGATACAAAATAATAGCCAAATAAATGCAAGCGTATTATTCTATATTTTATTATTTATTATTTATCACAGTGGCGGAAGAAAAAATGAGAAATGAGGCGATGTGTCGTAACTTGCGTCAAAACTTTAGTCAAAAGAAAAAGGATATAAAACAATTTACATGATTGAATTAAAAATACAATACTCTCCAAGTCGGACATAAGAGTTATCGTGGAGGAAAAAATCGTCACTGTCTCTCGCGCTCTCTCTCTCACTCTCACACACACACACACACACACACACACACACACACACAGACAGACATTGTAAAAACGTGTTTTGTTGTGAGGACCCTAATTCATGCTTATTCACTGAAAACTCACTATCGAATTTTTGGACCGACACCATTACCTCCCTTACGTATGGTGTGGCAGGAGGTAGAATGATAAAAGACAAATAAAACACACTGTATTTGCCGTTATTTTTATAATAAATTTTATTTTATATTACACAATGACAGTACATATTTGTATATACAATGAAGCTAAATATAAATAATGTTGAAATCTCTTAAACCTACTAATTTTCAAATGTAATTATTTGTTTTAAATATCTGTAGACGTTAGAATATGTTTGTATCAAAATTTGTATTGCAGATGGCACTGTGGCATAAATCTTGATTTGTACAACGTTTACCTTTACTTTTATGAAATATGCAAATAAAACTTTGTCCCGTACTAAGAACCCACTTTTATAGAGTGGTTTTAAAATTAAATTTCATTCAATATTCTACCATTTTTGTACCGTGTACATATCTTGCCTTATTGTACATTTTCTAACATACAAATGTTATAGATATTAATTTTTTATTTGCAGCCTATTTATTATAATTTTGTGTAAGTTTCAGCCCAGCAAATCTTTTCAATTTAAGATTTTCCCGCCAATTTTATTTATTTTCCTAGGTTTCTATTTATTGCTTACTTCGCGCACTCATTATATTGATATTTTTTTAAAAAAATTAAGTATTTATACTGTCTCTGGAATAAGAATGCAGTGTACCATGGTATAGGGACAACATTTTTTGGCTTGTGATTTCTCCAAACGCGCCAATTTCTAACTTCCAATATTATTTCAACTTTTCATTAAATATAAGCTAAATAAATAATGTTTATATACACAAATATAATTGTAAAAAAATCTGTTGTGGCGTGGCTAGCACAAGACCTTCCGTCAATTCGATGTATTTTGTACAAATCCCATACCAAAAGGTCCTTGGAACAGATTCTATATAATATCATGTAAAATCGAACACGAACACGTACTATTTTTTACAAATTCCATACCAAAAGATCCTTTAAAAAGATTCTATAAATACAATAAAATTGAATCACACATTGAATCAGAACAGGTTTAGTTATTGCTAGTACTGTTATTTACAATTTTTACTGCGGAGTATACTTTTTAAATTTTGATCGCGCGAAGTAGAAGTTATAGACTTCATGGACAACATTTGTATGTTAGAAAATGTACAACATATTAAAAACTATCAATAATTACTTTCTAAGTTTTATGTTTTCTGTTTACAGATTTAAATAAATAAGAAGGGCATAAATAGGAACAAATTTCTACAAGAGCTTATTGATGAAACTGTTCAAGAATTTTTTACATTTAATGAAAATTGTAAATATTGTGGAATAAAAATAAAGCTTATGGTGAAAATATATGTATATTATTTGAATTAAAAAAAAATGAAACATGTTATCTATATTATGATATAAAAAAATATTACCTCAATGAATATTTTTTACTTTTTTATTGAAAATAATTGTTATATTTTAATCCTTATATAGTAATTTATTTTTGTTGCATTATAAATTTCTATTTACATGTTTTATACATACATATTTATATACTTATACATATGTATTTTCAAATTTTGTTGTATAAGTTTCGTTTTTCAAAAAATTTTTTTTCGTAAAGTTTGTTATACATGCCTTCTTTCTATTACCTTATATTTAATTTTTTATTTACAACCTGTATAATATTTTAGTTTTGTAGAGACTTCAGCGAATCTTTTCAACTTAGATTTTCCCGTCAATTTTATTTATTTTCTAACTTTTCTATTTATTGCTTACAGATTTTTTAAAAATAGTACGGGCACAATTAGACTAGAATACTGTAAAAATAAATTTAAAATAAAAAAAAATATGCTTAACTTCACACTTCCACAAAACAACTGTCAATATCTCTGATAATAATTACTATATCATATTCATTTATTTGGTACAAATTAGAACAAATTAGGCACTAATTATTTCATTAATAAAAAATTCAAATTTCAATATTATTTTTTATGCTAGGGTGGCTCGGTATAATTTTAATAACATTAATAACTCATTGTAATTAATTATTCAAACCAAGGGCAAAAATACGCACGAATTATAAGCTTTGATTTGCTATAAAAATAAATTTAAAATAAAATATTTTTTATGCCAACTTCACAATTCCACAAAAACAACTGTCAATATCTCTGATAATAATTATTATATCAAATTCATTTACTTGGCACAAATTAGCACAAATTAGGCACAAATTATTTCATTAATAAAAATATCAAATTTCAATATTTTTTATGTTAGCGTGAAGTTTGGCATAAATTTTTTTAAGCTTTAATAACTCATGAAACATTTGCAATTAATTAGTCAAACCCTGGGTACAAATTGGCATAAATTAAGAACAAATTATTTAAATAATATAAGTTTTAAATTTTAATTTTTATTATGCTGGCGTGAAGTTGGCATAAATTTTATAAAAGTCTTTTATTTCGTAACCCTGTTATATTTCGAAAATAATTTTGTGGACACATATTAGCACAAATTGGGCACAAATTATTTAGACTAGTCCCATAATTTGTGCCCAACTTCGTTATGCCAACCTCACGCACCCCCTTAATTAAGATTCTGTAATTCTATAAAACTTTTTTTCATATTTTTAATGTTCCAAAATTTATATTTTCCGGAGATCTAAATATTGTTTAACAAACTTTGATAGTAAATAAATATACGAGCTTATAAAATATAATATTTAGATATTTGGAAAATCTATAGCGGAAAAATTGATCGTTAGAAAATTGCTCGTACGGAAAATTGATAATCGATAAATTGAATGAAAAATTGATGGGCCAATCAATTAAAACTTTTTTATATTTTAATAGTATATTAAAACATAAGTTACAGAAGGCAATTTATTTTAGCACGATTTTCAAAATCGCTCACGTCCGCGAAGCAGCGAGTGGGCGAAGGGACCTGTGCTTAAATTACGTTCTATAACGTGTGTGTTTCATATTATTTCCCCTGTTGTGGCTTTCATTTACATTATTTCTTTATAAGAATATTTGACAATTTCCATTAATGGCAAGTTTTGGTAGAATTATTATGTTGGTGACAATGATTTGTGCTTTATTATTCTGAACGTTGCCTAGATATGAAGTGTATTTATTGCAGTCATGCCAATTTCAAATAACAAAATATCGTATCGCCAAAAATAGTTTAAGAATGAAGCCCGTTCCAACATCAATATGCTTGCTAGACTGACATTCTAATTCTGAAACAAAGAAAAATATATAAAAGAAAATTACTATTTGTTTTTATGTAATAATTACTGTGATTTGTTATAATATTTAATTCCTTATAAATATTCAATTTTATAATAGCTATTAATTTTCAATGTAATAAATTTTTCCGCAATTAATTTTAATTTCCCTTGACTCTCTGCCGATCAATATTTTTCGGGATCAGTATCTGAACAAATTTTCTAAGTTCAATTTTCTTATACGATCTGGTTTCTTTGCGATTAATTTTCTTCATCAGTTTCAATTTACCGGTGATTAAATCTCGAGCAATATTCCACAATCAATTTATTAGCGATATATTTTCGTCGGGACAAGTTTTCGCGATCAATTTTCCTCGCCCAATTTTCTTACGATCAATTTATGTATTAATTCTGTAACTTTATTTAATACATGTCACATTAGTTGCTTACAAGTCAAGTCACTCTCGGTAACGACAAATTAAATCATTTTCTATAAATTTAAAATAATTGCAAAGTATAGAAAAAATTACCTTTTCTCTTAATTAAAAACTACTTGAATGTAGCAATTAAAACTCCTTGCCTTCTAATTTCACTTGCAAATCATCAATCTCGAAACATCCCCAGTAGAATTGCGTAGCCTCCGTGTCAAACAGGGGTCCTATCCAGCCTCCTGATCTTGTTAACTATGAAAATTGTTTGATCACCGATTCGGAAAGTAAATGTAGTATTTTCCACCCCTCTTACTCTTAGGCTAGTTACCTTCGCCCTAGACGTCATACAGTCTGGATAGAGCACGGCAGCCCTATTTAGTATTCAATTAAAAATTCATGCATGGAAAACCGAATAATCATCCAGGAAATTAAAAATGAATTTTTAAGGAGATGAAATTATTTAAAATCTTGTTTAATATTCATTCAGTCAGACGTTAAATTATAAAATATTCTTTTATGGTACCGTATAAAAGTTTAGAATGTTTTACTTTTATTGTTATTATATCATACACTTTATGTTTATGTGTGTACTCATTCTTATTACATGAACATACATAAGGTCCATAATAGTTAGCTATGTCAAAAGGCAATGTTCAATATAATATGAAATGTCAGTACTTATAATTATAAAGCATGTAAATTTTGAACAGCCATCAGGCCCGGCAAGTTTTAATTTTAGTGTGTGTTGCTTAGTGATGGTTCGTGCACCAAATATTTGGTGATACCTAATTCAGAAAAAAAAACGCGAACTTTTTTTTTCTTTCAAGGTCAAAAACTACATTTTTTGAAGGGATGTGCAAATGCATGTTTTCTCCTTTCATGCACAAAAATAAATTGCCAGTTCACAGAACATTTTAGGTAATTCGAAGTTCTTTTCTTTTAAAGTCCCAGTCGAAGCCATTACATTAAATATTGCCATGCGCTACACGTATCAAAGTCGCAAACCAGAGCCTATTATAATAAAAATGCTAGACAGGTTATGTTATGCTTATGTCAAAATTGTGGAATGCACTATGCAGTTATGCTGGGTTTACTCAGGCAACTAAATTAAAAAATTAAATTGTAAATCTAAACTAAACAAGTAGAAACCATTGTTATAAATAACAACGTTTATGCAACTGAACTGAAGAATTAAACTAATAAAACTAATGCTGAGTTTATGCAGGCAACTCAATTAAAAAATTAAATTGTAAAACTAAACAAGTAAAAACCATTGTTATCAATGACAACGTTTATGCAACTGAACTGAAGAATTAAACTAAGGAAACTAAATTAAGAAGTTGGCTATTTTCAATTTTTAGTTTAATTTTATAATTTCTTAGCTTTGCGCCTGCGCCATTCGCGCACAGATATTCGCACCTCACCTATGAAAAGGTACGATGATAACAAAGTTTCTGCAGAAAAGAGCGACGAAATACTAGTTGGACTTATTCTACAAATTGTTTACCTTTATTTTGTTATCCTATATAAATATAATTCACCTATAAAAGTTAGATTATACGAAATGTCAAACATAAAATTCTGAATTTTAATTTACTGCATAAACGACGTTATTTTAGTTTAGTTTCTTAATTTAGTGGCTCAATTTAATTTACATGCTGTATAAACCTAGCATATTATTAAAAAAATTGTAATAACCTATGGCTCAAACGTGTGAAGCGGAGCACCACCATTTGATTTTATGTGTGGTGCTCGAGAACGCGAGCACCACTGTTGTTGCCGGCCCTGACAGCCATACGCAATACAATGCTGTATTTTTATTCACATTTGGATATGTATTTTAAACTAAACACTACACATTTAATAAATATCACTATGGTTATAATAAAGTTTAATGCTAGCAATTCCTCATTGTTAATCAATGACAAAAGAGTGTTATTATAGTTACTGGTATGTGAATGAATAACGTACATTGGTGAGGGATCTCGCTCGCCCACTCTGTTATAGTTATTAACGTCATTAGGTCGATATGAGGCAAATAACGGTCGCGGCGGAGGTTTATAATCAGCAGAGTTCGTTATTTGCACATCGGTCGTGTAGCGTTCAAGATTTTTCATAATAACATAAAATTTAAACATTTAGGAATAATAAAATAATAAAATTCTTCTCTTTTTGTCATACTGAACAACTTTTTTGTTGACTTATAAATTCTCTTTGACAACGGTCCATTAAGATCAAATTATAAAATTTAATTAAAAATTCATGCCTTATATGACATTATATAATTTACGAGTATAATTTAACATGAGTAGATAAAGTAAGGTAAAAAATATTTGTTTTCAATTATAACAAAAACAAAGTTTTCAAAATAAAATTGTTCTTTAATGAACAATAAATTCTGTAATATCTTTTTAACAAAGAGGAAAGAACAAAGAAAACTAACGTAGGAATATATAACAATATTTACGAAATATTACATTTTCTACTTTTATAGGCCCATCGCGTACAAATAAAGAAGAAATGTTGATTACTTTTATTAATTTGATAATAAATCTGTGTCTTAATGTATGTATAATAGCAACCAATTTCATCATTTACAATTTTAAAATTTTTACTGTCTATTACATAGGAATCGCTCAACAAACGCATAGCAACAAAATTTGATGGCGATAACTTTCAAAATTGGTATTAATAATAATAATAATAATAATAATAATCACTAAATTAAAATTAATTCTAAAATCGGCAAAAAAATAATGTGAATAATATATAGTTATTTTCGTAACAATTTATGAAATATACCAAATATCATGCGAGTGTAAATTGACGCACGACGCGTAGCGGAGTGCAAGTCAATACACACGAGCTAAGATATTTGAATTTCATAGAAGTTATGAACATTATTTTTTAGACGAGCATAAATAAATTTTACTTTTTTTTCAAAACTGAAATTTAGGTTCAAACGTACGGACAGTTGACAAATGAATAATGTATACATATAGCCAGAAAATGATGACATAGTAACCTAGCAACCGTGTCAACTATTACGATATGAAATATATCGTAACACTAATGTCATAAGTTCAACTTTCAGTGTTAGGATACTAGGTTGATATGTCATACTTATCACAATGATCGTCTAAAAATTATATATATATATACTGGGTGGCCACCCCCCCATCCCCCCCTTTAACTTATTATTAACTTATTATAAGTAATAGAAAAAAATCGCTCATATAAAAGTTTCATTATTTTAATTAGGTATACTATTTGATAGCAGATGTAGATATTTTTTATAAAGTCAGGTTAAACAAGATACGACAATCAACTTTTATTTTCAAATGACAACCTATAATTATTTTACTAAAATAGAAACCGCCACTTTTTTTCTCTTTTCAACGATATATTAGTTTTATTAATGTATTTGAAAAAAATTTGAGAAAAATAAGAAAATTGGGAAATATTAGCAATAATTTTTATATAATAACTATAGGTTTGGCTTCTGTCTGGATCGAACCCGGTTCCCCCAGGTTCGCGACCAATTTTAAATGACACAAAAGTGACCCCTGTGGTGCACTCTCCACACCAGCTATGAGTGCCCGTGAGTTGACGCCTGGTAAGCGCCCACACGGTAAAATATATCGTCATAATTACCGATGTCTACATGTGTTGTAGATACTGGCACACTCAGAAGTGGGTAATATGCCGTGGTGATATATTTATTTATTTATTTATTTACTATAGGTTGCCATTTGAAAAATAAAAGTTGATAGTCGTATCTTGAAACCTGACTTTATAAAAAATATTTACATCTGCATTAAATAGTATATTTAAAATAATAAAAATTTTATATGAGCCATTTTTTTTCTATTACTTAAAATAAAAAAGTTAATATATATATAGTTAAAAAATATCAAATAGTAGGAAAAATCTCTATTGTTTCATAATAAATGTCTGTGAAAGATTCTACTGCACAATCTTTTATCTACAAAATCTATGATTTTGTCTCTTCCGATGCCTCTGTTCATCCCTTTAGAGCTGCAGAGCAAACATTGGCCGTTACTGTAACCCCGAGGGGGATTAAAAATTATAATTGGATTTATGTATCGCCCTGGGACGAGGGGCAACGTAGAAACAAACGTCCATCAAATTACTTCACGTATGATAGGTGTCCGTATTATATACCTGTGAATAACCACAGCTGACGATGTGGGGACAATTTATATCAAATGTAAAGGATCGTGTAAAATACTGTTAAACATAAAAATGTTTGTAAAGGGAAGTATGATATACGAGCACCTACGTTATGGAGTAAAAGTTTGAATAGGTTTTGTTTTAATCTGGAATATTAATTAAAATTTTAATTGAATTCTGGTTTAGCAACAGTGAATCTCATAAGTTCGATGTTGAATGAGTTTCAGAAATTTTAAATTATTTTTAAAATAAATTTACTTGTACGTATATTAAAGGCAAAGGATTTACAGAACGTAAGACTGATAGAACGCAGTTGCTCTAAATTGTATCATTATTAACACCTTTTACGAACACGTAATTGGCAATCTTAACGAAAGGAAAATATAAAGCATGATAAATATTTTAAATAACAGCATAATATGTATTTTAACGACAAAAATGTAAAGAGAATGACAAAATATTTGTTCTAACGAGAAAAATTGTACGCGCACGACAAAATGTTCTATTGACAATATATATATATATATATATATATATATATATATATATATATATATATATCGTGCTATTTGTTGATCAATATACTATTTTATCATGAACTTTTCCATTTTTGTCGTACCATATTTTTTATTTATCTCTCGACTGTATTTTAGTCGTGGCATTATATGTATATTTCGCTTTTTAACAAATCGCCTGTTGTGGAAGTCAACCCAAGTAAGTCAATTATATCTTGAGACATGCTGTATCCATAATAGATTTAAAATTATTCAGAAAATAGCAGTAACATAATGACTTTAAAAACTTTTCAGGTCAATTCATACAATTTGAAAAAGTAGTATAATTTTTATGTTATACGCAAATAAATAATTTCTATGTAAAGTCTAAAATTGATAAAATTTGAATAGTTGATCAACTTATTCGTACAATATATACAGGGTTAGTTAAAAGTATGGAGACGGCGATTTATTGTCGTTAATATTCATTTTAGGAAATTATGTTCAATACAAAAGTTTTTTAAGAAATTTTGATCTACATTTGAGAATACTTGAATTTTTTTCTTCAATTGTTTTTGAGTTACGCTTGTCCGCGTAATTTTTTTAAATGGGAACCTGTTAATTTTACTCTACCATTCGATAGAGTGTTTTTTTCTCTTTACAATAGTATGTTTGTTTTTTTTTCAATTTATTTTAATAACATTTTTACAAGGAAAAACACCTGTTCAAGTATTTACGAATAGTAGGTTCATATAAGATAGACAAAATTATTTAAAATAAAGTTGTCGGTCATAATCTTATCATTAAAAACAAATTAATAACTAAGTAAATTACAAAGTTCGAGTTTGTTTATCGCTTCGCTTTTGTCTATCTGAGATGTACCTACTTTTCGTAAATACTTGAACCGGTGTTTTTAATTGTAAAAATGTTATTAAAATAATTTGAAACAAAAAAACAAACATACTGTTGTAAAGAGAAAAAAACACTCTATCGAATGGTAGAGTAAAATTAATATGTTTCCATTTAAAAAAATTACGCGGACAAACGTAACTCAAAAACAATTGAAGAAAAAAAAATTCAAGTATTCTCAAATGTAGATCAAAATTTCTTAAAAAACTTTTGTATTGAACATAATTTCCTAAAATGAATATTAACGACAATAAATCGCCGTCTCCATACTTTTAACTAGCCCTGTATGTTACGCTTAAACACCGAAATCGCTCAGTGAGCGAAAAAAAACAGCCACAACGCATTGTGGATGGTGACGAACGATCAACTACTGAAATCTGATCAACCTAACAATCATTATCTACCAATTATGAGTTGCCAGTTAGGTTACGTTGTAGTAACCTAACAGGCAACTCTTAAAAACACGACCAGAACGAGAATTTCGGTATTTGGTCGTTCAGCGCCGTCCACAATGCGTTGTGGCTGTTTTTTTCGCTCAATGAACTATTGAGCGTAACATATACAACAGATAGTTGTCGACATGGTTGTATGAAAGTAATTCTGTTGTCTTCATTATAATGGTTGTAAAAAGATTGCTTATACTTATATTTTGTTTAAGTACAAGTAAAATTTAACTCATGTTTTATTTAGTAGAAATATATACTCGTATGGACTTCATATAAACATACAAAAGCAAACATCCACGTTCGCACCAAAATAAACAAAACTACATGTAGGAAAACAAAACATTTATTATTATAAAAACATAATAAAACAAAATGAACATTAACTAAACAAACACAGAATGTGCTATTTTTATTTCTTACCCAGTTGTCCAGTTTTTCTCTCCGGTCTAGAAGATAAAGTTGTAATTTCGGCCCGAGTCCCCCAGGTCCTGCAAAACCGTCGACGATGTTTCTCAGACGATAATGTTGCGCGTCAGTCAATATTGGTCTCATTGTTTCTAAATAGCGTTCCATAGTGTGTTCTAAAGCCGGCACCGGGAGTTTCGGAAGCGAGGCGTCCTGAAAAGAAAAAGAAATATTAAATTAATATGTCATCACGCCGTTGTACATATTACTATTCTAAAATCAAGATATTAATCAGGGATAGACTGGGAATATCCCTGTACTTGCCGCCAAATAAATATGGACTGGAAATTTTTATGGCAACACCGCAGGGCAAGGGACAGAGAGGGTGCGGAGAAGGACAAAAATGAGCTTCAGTCCATATTAATTTGACGGCGAGTATACTAGTAGAACCTGGAAATACCTTATGTTCTATTATTCGATTATTATGTGCAATTATATCTTTTCAGGTTTTTCTTCTTTTAAGATTTTAACAAAGAAATGCTACAGATACAATAAAGAAAATTTGATTCCAACAAAGAAAATGATCAAATTATTGTGATTGTATGGTTTTAGTAGTCCACTCGGACGTATCGGCGCATGCGTATTAAGGCTATAGGAAAATGAAATGAAAATAGATTTCTCTGATTATTTTCCATCAGGATTTTTTAAAAATATTTTTGATTACAACAAAGCAATGCTTATTTTGATTAGAGTAATGAAAATGACGCAAAAAATTGGGTGAAAGTGAGTTTCCGGTATACTCTAAAAATTAGGATTGGCTGAGATGTGCAGCCACAACTGGTAAAACCGATGAGTAAAAGTATGACAGAAGACCGTCACTGTTTATAATATTTTTTAATTTCCAATTTTTGACATACACGTAAAGCCCTAACTTTGATTATGACTTAATCGGCCCATCGGGAAATTCCCGCTATTGGAGAATTAATTAAAGGAATTAAATGAAAAAAAAAATCTGTTGTGGCCAGCCCAAGACCTCTCGCCATTTCCATATTAGGCTATATGTATTGTATTGCACTTCGCTTTCGAACCGTCGTTTTATAACAAAATATTACAGAACTTTACCCAAATATTGTTTTTTATTGTATTTAACATGTCTTCTGCACACATATAATTCTAATTATATCTATTTTATATCATTTTCATGTCAGGGATTGTTCCAATTCATTAACCAGATTGGCGGTATTTCTGATGAATATATGCATTTTACCACAATTTTACCTATAATTTCAAATATTTAATTAATAAAACAATAAGAAAAATTAAATATACTTCCCAGAAAAAGCTATCACAATGTCACTAAAAATCTTGATATTTGACAATGACATGTGTCATGTTATAAACATTAGAAATTTGTGAATTGGTTTCCTTAGTGCCTTGGCCTCTGCGATTAGTTTACACTATAAATTATAGTGTCTTTATCTCTAAATCTATACAAGATATAATAAAATTTTTAAGTGTATTAGATGTAGAATTTTATGTTTTTCAATATTTAATAAAAAAAACTCCCAAAAATTTATATTTAGAAGAATTTTTCTAAGAAACTACTACTTCCGGTTGTTCAATTGTTACCAAAACCTTTTCAGCTCTTCCCAGGAATGTCAGATTGAGGAAATTGCAGTTAAATATTTTTTAAGTCTTATAGTTTTTGAGAAATCGTGGCTACAACATCCAGGCATACACACATACATACATACACACATACACACATACACACATCCACACCAACACACAGACATTATTTTAAAAATGTTATAATCGGATTCTAGGAACCTTAAATCGTGCTTATTCAATAAAATCTGGATATGCGAATTTTAGCATGAATCCAATACCTCTCTTAGCGAGAGGTAAAAAGATATCGATCTGCGCATTGAGAGTTTAAAAAGTAGGCACTGAAATAGAATAGACAGGAAAGTTCGTCTTTTCGTGACAAATATGGAGATTGTTTACCGAGGCGTAGCGGAGGCAAATAGCCATAATGAGTCATGAAAACGTTGCATTTTATTTCCCTCTGCCTAGGCAGGGAAGTAGTAGATTACATGACGATTTCAGGAAAATGTTCTTCCAGAAAATTACAATTTTATGAAGGAAAAATGCTCGATCCAAAAAATACTGACACGTATGACTTGTTTATTTCAGTTTTCAGTCGTTCTATGAATGAATACATTGTTAACCTTGTAAAGGATACTATAATTTACAATGTTAGCAGGAAGATTAAATTAGTAAACAAGAGTAAAAGGGTTGTAAGCTTCTTATTATCAGTTTGTTTGAACAAGTGAAAATAGACGCGTCTAAATCTCTGTTGATTTATTCATGCGAATACTGAGCAAATATAACACGTACCTAACATTAACTTGGTACTCTTAATATAATTCGCATACACTGAAAAACATTGTTAAGCTCTTTGTAAATAAATATACATAATAGTAGACATTCTGTAGATTCAAAATTTCATGTCTCGGAAATATTTTCATTCTATTAAATGTTTTTAAAAGTTTTGTGTAAGGAAATTCTATTTTTATATGAGTTCATCAATATTGACAGCATACAAAATCAATTTAGATATTTGAGAATATAAAAAACAGGCGTAACGATTTATTTAATATTATTAATAAATTCTACAACATTTATGTGGAGATTTATACGAATTTTAATGATTTTCACTTATAGCTTTTTCTTGGGATTTATAGTTTATAGTGGATTCTATATATTATTAAAAGTATTATGTCTACGCACATTAAAGTATGTATATCATAACTAAAATTGAGGTACCTCGCTTCTCGCTTCAAATTTACTGTAGTACTTTTTTATAAAGCCTGTATGTCACGCTCTATAATTCTGCACAGAATTATGGACATAATTGTAAACAGAATTTTATAGTCGCTGGCATACAAAAAAATTTATCAGGGATTTTTTCTGTCCGTAAAGTTCTATTTTTATGGACAGAATGTACGCACATAATATGCGCAATGTATTATGGTATTTGGCAATTAGCAGTGGAATATTTTATAATTATTGTTGTCGTTTATTATTGTTTACAATTTTTAATCAAATAAAATATTATTAAATTATCTTGGACTCGTTAGCATGTAAGCATAAGCGACGCTAATATAATGTTATGAAAAACATCCATGTTTACAGCCAGAATTATGTAGTAAATTACGCGCGCAGTGGCATACAGAATATTTGTATATTTACAATTCTGCCCACAAACTTGTTCATAAATATTCGGGTCCGAATTCTGTCCAAAATTATAGATTGTGACAAACGGGCTTAAGCTTAAGCTATAAAAATGATAATATACTCGGACAAAGTATTTGATTACATTCAGGCGCATAAACTATTTGCCGTATACATGTAGAACTGGTTGCATTAGTAGAGTTCGTTACGCCTCGGAATGGAAATCAGAACGTTGTCGAACGGATTCTAACTGCTCTATACAACACAGAAAAAAAAAGCATCTAAATTGTAGTTGAATTAACTAAACAAATATTTAATTTTCAGCCTACTAATATGTTTTCATTAAATTGTCTAAATTGATTTAGTTAAATTTTCTAAATTTGTAGTAACAAATTATAGTAAAATTAAATACAAAATCAGATTAAATGACTACATTTAGTATTGAACTAAACATAAATAAAGAAATTAACTAAATATATATTTAAATTGTAGGACAAAAATAATGAAGCCAAAATATAGTAAAATTAAATAAAAGAAGTATTTAAAATAACTATTTGCATTATTTAAATTAACGATTTTTTACAAAATATTTATTATCTATTCCTGATTAGTTAAAATGTTAAATTAAGCTTTGTAAATTATACTAAATTATTAGACTGCCTAATAAAATCATATCTAATTATAATTAGACAAAATTTCAATTCTTTTTTTTCTGTGTACGTTTCTAAACTATGAGGACTATATTCAAAAGCCAAACAAAATGTTAAAGAAAACAGTTCCAAAAATTTTGGATCATAAAGTACAGTCCAAAATAAGAGAAAATGCTTAATAAGCATGTCAGCCATTATTTGTTTTTGTTCTGTTTTTATTCATGAACATAGCAAAGTTGATAAGGCATCAATAAATTCTAAAGGTGTGAACTTGCAATTTTTGAAAATAGCTCATATCTCTGAAGCCTGGAATAGTTAATTTACAAACCAATGATGATTAAACATTTTTCACTCATTTTGGATTTTGGTCTGTTTATGATTTCTTTAACACTCTGTATTTGTAATCTACGAAACGAGAAAAAAATTACAACAAAGTTAAATTATGGAACTTCAATAACTTAGGAAGGTGTACTAATATTTATTGGTTTGTATGAGAACACTTGGTAACAAAAAAAGAGCCAAGAATTATTTTATTTTGGTTATTCATAATGTTACTGTTATATGTTATAAAATACAAGCTTTTCTTCGACAATAAATGTTAAGTCATAGTTTGATGTTCGTATGAATCAGATGGTATTGGTACTGATGGAAACGTGATTACCAATTTATTTTCGCCTGAATTTGCGTTGTGAGAAAGCTTTAGTTTCAAAACAGAGTAAGATGCATGCTTCTTGAGTAAAATGTATGAAAATCTGCCTATGAACAAAACTACCTCATAGAATATATTAATAAAAGATGAATTCATATATTTAGTTATTTTAAATTTACATGTAGGTATTGCACTTGCATTACCAAATAAACAAAAAATGTATCCTCCTACTCATAAACTAGTAAAAACATCGTATTTGTGTTGTCTGTGGTAGCTTGCCTAGTCGTATGTTTATTTCTCGTTAAATTGTGCCGTACCTTGCACCAGTACGCTAATTGGGGCGCGGGATAGACTCCCCTTGTTTTCCCAGTGATTCACGTGATGTTAAGTGGGGGCCCGACCCCACGAGCTGTGGGGCAGAGCACCCGAAGCGCTGGAGGGAGGTTATGCTTCTGACCACGAGAGGCTAACGTAGTTATTGTTATTAGTGCGATCAAAGGTGGATATGAAAATGACATTAAAAAGGATATAGTTAAAATATTGAAATTATGTTGGAAAATTTAAAAGTTTATACATAGACATGTTTTTAAATTGTCCTATTGAATCCATTATTATGTATATGTATGTATTCAATTCCCCACAATGTGGGTGGGTTGGTACGAACCCATAATACCTCTTTAAACACACTTTTTCCTATGTTCATATTCATATGAGGGTATAATTATTTATGTTTCACCAAGTGCCCACCATGAAATCAATTAATAATATATAATTATTTAGAATGTTAACTATCTAAAACAAAGAGCGATTGTAATTTTGTTCAGCCAAGTTGCCAAGTTTGACATTTTTCCATTTGTCTGCTTACTTATCGTTAACATGTTTAGTTCAAAATTAAAGAGTTTTGTAGTTCCTGCCAAGGTTTGACTATAAGAAAATGAGGGAAGAGAAGTATACAAACACTACAATGACAATACGATTACAATTCAATTCATTTATATTAAAGAACGGTACGATAATAATATAACGACATCTTTTTATCTTTTGTGTACGGTAACAGTTTGTGATGCTTATTGCATATTTTTTGCTATAAGCCCAATAATTCTTGTTCTTTTTATGTATTTTTTTTTTTTATTAAAATTTTAAAATGAAAAGTGACATTTCAGATGCAACAAATACATGATCTTACTTTTGCACATGACAATATTATACTGTCATACGTAATATAACAAGTGATATGATTATCATCGATGATATTTTCGAGTGAAACCGAGTAGCAGATTTCACGAGTCCGAAGGACGAGTGAAATGTGCTGCTTCGGTTTCACGAGCAATATCTTCGATTATTAATCATATCACGAGCTTATATTTAATGAGAGAATATAATGAATTTTTGTTAAAATTAACTGTCACTGTTGTAAAAGTAAATAAGGTGATAATTTCTTTGTTTTTTATCATCGCTGTGATAGACATGTAACTAGGGAAATTCTGAATGTTGATTGTCATGTAACTAATGAATTATATTCTCACTAGGATACATTATTTTTTAAGTAGAAACAAAGCGATACTGTATCATGATCGTACCGCTGGTGCACATAATCGTATCGTTATTGTATCTTCCTCACATGAAAAATGTAAATATAAATGAGTCCATTAAAAATATCGTACCTTGAAAAAAGAGGGCAGTTAACTAAAAATTATTCATAAAAGATAATTTTAAAATAAAGCTAAGATGCACAGTCATATTTTACAGTGAAATTATGATGTACTTAGTAATTTCAATGATGCCAAGAATCAATTAAGGATGATCCAAAATGTGGAAGGTTAGTGGAAGCAAGATGGCAGGAATACATCAAACAGGTTAAATACCTATTTGATTTTAACAAAACGAAGGATGAAAGTTTTAGTTACCACAGCATAAATATAAACAGTAGTTGCACTTCTCAACGGTGCCTTTGATCTAGCAGTTTGATAGCACACAGGCTTCTTGATTTTGCCATCCTACGGGGAGCTGTAAACCTAAATTTTATACACCAACAGGAAGAGATAACACATTCGAAGTCAAATATTTCGGTAACCAAATATATGGAGAGTGCAACTACTGTTTATATTTATACTATGTAGTTATTGCAAATGAAGTGACTATCAGAAGCCATTATAGTTGTCGTCACATAAGTATAAACTGGAGATTTCTACACTGTTGCCAATTCATGGGCAATGTTGAAAATGCTAAGTTATGAAGTGGCAACACCGCAAGGCAAGGGACACGGTGCGGAAAAGGGGGAAAGTTGAGCATCAGTCTATACTTATTTGATGGCGACTACAAATAAAATATCACTTTATATTCAATTGTCTTCTTTCAGTCACTCTTGTGTATGAGTTTACCAGTTGCTCGCCTCCCATTTATGTAGTGCTGGCTGCATTGGAGCATTTTCTTTGCTGCGTTTACTAAAATATATACTAGAAGTTGTCGTTTATTCAATAAGTGTGTAATGATGGTTATAACTCAGACGTTGAAGTTTGTGGCAATAACTGTATTATATTTATTTCTATTATTTTCATTGCTTATCATTGTTACCAAATAAATTTTCTTAATTACAAAGAAAAATCCATGTGACATTATTATTTATTTCTTTTACAAATGTATTTCAATTTATAAAATTAATGGTGGGTTTATGCTGAAAGAAATTAAGAATTGGAATAAAAATAAGAATAGTGTTAAGAATAATTTTAAACATAACGATAAGTAGTGTTTATGCTGCCAGTTATAAGAATAAGTGTAAGAATAAGAGTAGTGATATTAAAGTTTTTAGGTTAGTGAAAAGTAGTTACATTTATTATTCTCATAGTGGTAGCAGCGTTGATTTGACATTTATAAGATTTATAATTTTATTATTTTTTTTAATTTGTTAAAATGAAGTACAATCAAAATATTATTTTGTCTGCAGTAATTCAATTAATTGGGAAAGCAGAGAATCCATTACCAAATTTGACATAATTATGTTTCGCCAGCACCAATTATTATGAACGAATAACGAATGACCAATTTTTTTGTTTGAAGTATTTGACAGTTGACACGCATGCGCACTTCGCCAACAGGAATAAGAATAAGGCGCAAAGTTAAAAGTAAACGAACTTTGGCTTATTCCTTATTCTTATTTCTTATTCCTTATTCTTATTTCTGCAGCATAAACCGAGTCGTATGTTTAACTGTTTTTACTTTATCACTATTCTTATTCTTATTTTAATTCTTACATTTTGCGAGCATAAACCCACCATAAAACATTATATTGCATACTTATTAAAAGATATCAATTTTTTCTAATATTTATTTTTGTCAAACACTGTTGTACTGGCACGTCATATGTAGACACAAACATTATTGCAGACTATTATTTTACCGCAGAGTCGCAAATCTGTCAAAAGATTATTATCGTCAGCCACCACAGCGTTTTAAAGCAAGTTACTAGAAAAGTGCAACAAACAGAAGCTATTGACTTTAAAATTTACTGAAAACTGAATCTAATAGCAAATTTTTACCGCAGCGGAAAATAGTAGACAAAGGGTAGCGAAGTAGACAAACTTATTTACTTTATTTTCCACAAATCCCCAATATTTTGGTTATCAAGCATAGACTTGTTAAACTTAAAATGAATAAATAAATATATCACGGCATATTACCCATTTGTGGGTGTGCCAATCCACTTTATCACAGATATCAGTAATGATGATAACATATTTGCACCGTGCGAACGTTTACCAGGCGTCACATCACGGGCACTCATTACTGGCTTGGAGAGTGCACCACAGAGGTCACTTTTGTGCAATTTAAAATTCGAAATATTTGTCGTTGATCGGGATCGAACCCGGTTACCCAGGTTAAATGAAATTAGGAAATAACATACAAAGAAATTAGATTATAATAGTATATTTTACAAATTATTATTTTTGGTGTTTTTGGTTGTCATCCATCCCATTGGGGGAGTTGTTCATCCTTGCCTCCGCCACTGGTTATCAATCTCAATACATCAATATAAAAATTTGTAATATTGTAATATAAACAAAATGATCAATGTACAAAGAAAAAAAAGAAGTAGTACGTAAAGCACATTAACTAGTATTATTTTATTATTACCATATCAGTCGTGCATACACAAGTAATCATTAAATTTAAGTACCTATATACTTGTATATGTCATTTTATATGTCATTAGTTATCCTGTAATGTAATCTACGATTTATCTTTCGTGTACATTACACGAAAACATTACAAACATATATACATTTTATATATAAATAATAACCCTTACATTCAACTCCATTCCTATTTTTCTATTCTTATATTTCTAATTCTGGTCCTTAAATTTTGTAAATCGGCCCTTACTATTTCTATTCTCGTTTCACGGAAACAGGTCTGCGGAAGTAATGAAATAGGGTGAGTGGTTGTGAGTGACATTGGTCGTGCCACACGCAAAGTTGCGTGACAGTGGGTGAAGTAAAAAAGGGCCTAGGGCTGTGAGTACACACACTCGTACCTCGTTGTGTAGGGCGACGTGTACTTGGCCTCAATATAAGGGTGTAGATAAAAGATACGAAAAGTTGTAGTAGATTAATGCATACATCTGACCTTTGGGGAGTAATATATGGTTATAAAAATGTACATAGGTACTGGAAAAATTGGTTCTGTAAAAGGAAAAGGAACATATTATTCTTTTTAAACCAAATGGAAATGTAGGAGCTATTTATAGTTTATGGGTGTTTTATGGCAAAAAATATGTGTATAGAATAAGGTAATATACAGACGGTGCATCGGATGATTACAGTGCTAATTTTGAAATGTTCAAACTTTGTCTCTCGTAATTATTTTTGAGCAAAACAGTTAAATATTTTTCTGTAGAGAAAAAAATCTACATTCCATGATATCCTAATTCATAATTTTCTTATATCAAATAAGAAGTGTCATGGAATAATACACGCTGATATCTACTCTTTTTATTTGACATTTTAGCTTTGAGATTATAATTATAGGCCAGGTAATATGGAGTTAAAACCGTAGTTGCTTGGAAAAAATCTAGGAGTTTTGCAAATAGTTTCATATCCTGTATAAAATACTAAATTTGAGACCGCTCGCTCCGCCATATTGGAAAAATGGCGGCAAAATAATTGTTTGGATAGTATGTGCTAGACAAAAAGTATAATGCCCGGTTTCACCATTGACGAATAAACGTTTTATTCATCAGTTAAACTATTCGTCGAATAAAATAGCATATTTTTGTTTCACCAACTTCAGTTAGCAACTATTAAACGAATAAATCGTTGGTTAAATTATTAGGTGATTTTTACCCAGTTAAATATTTATTCAATGAATAGTTTGAAATTTATCATTTCTTTTTGTGCATGTTTAATAATTTTATAATTCTTCAGAAAGGTGATGAAAGCAATAATTACAATAGGTACCAATCTAAAATGAATAATAGATAAATACAGAAAATAAAATATTATAAAGTTATCTTTATTTGTTTTTCGTTATTATAATGTTATCCTCATCATTGTACAAATCTTCTAAAGAAAAAATTGTTATTCAGCAACAGAATAAACATTTATACAGAAGCGACAGTCAGAGAGAGAAACGAAAATTAGAGAGAGAAAGAGCATGCCAACAAATTTAAAGGGCTAATCGGATAAAATCGGACAGATTCGGCATATCTTCGTATCTTACGATTCTTTGTTCTTTTCATTATCTCGACGAGAGCATTTCCTGTTATAGGTCAATAATGAAAGTATATTGAGAAACACAAATTGATTTCTAATAAGAACAAATATGTTATTTTTTCAACAAAAGATAGGAAAGATCGTTATCATAAAGAAAGTCACTATATTTCACATATTCTGGAGGAGCTATTAACTCAGCTTGTCATTCCCACGTATTTTAGGGTTATGGCTAATTCAATTCAAGCAAACCAAACACGTCTTCTCACTTTTGACATAATGTCGTTTTGTGAACTGTCTGTGAATTTTAGAAGTGGTGTTAGTTTCTAATAAAATGGAACAAACGAAGAAGGTAGAATCGGGAGGACATGTTTGTTCATATAAAGACTGTAAAAGTAGATTTAAAAAATGAACAAAGGGAAACGTAGGTTTTTTTCGTTTTGGAAAGATCCAGAAATGTAAGTTATGCGAAACGACTACCATATCATGTAAAATGTATATTATTTAATAAATATAGGTGTAAAATGTGGATCTAGGCCTGTGGAAGAGAAGATTTGACGGAGAAAGATAAGGGACATATTCATCGAGTCTGACGTTTGTGTTTCACACATCAAAGATATTCTGCACTGTGATGAATTTGTAAAATTTAGATATTTATTTAATAAAAAACATAATTATGTGTTTATTTTATTTGATTTCTTTTTAATTAGTTGAAAAAATTAAAATTTTAGTACTTTTATGTTCTAATTTTTCTTTTATCATTTAGAACACAATTTAAATTTCGCGCGTAAATTTGCCATCAAATTTAAAGTACAAGGTCATAAATTCGCAACAACAATGGTGCCGACAAGGAGTGTCGCTTCTGTATAAATGTCTATTCTGTGATTCAGCCGAAAAAGAAATGATCCATATAATCTATAATCATTTTGACGAAGTATATTTTCGCATGCGATTCTGATTATTAAAACAATGCGTTTATGAAATTCATTCTAAATATGATTCGGCATCATTTGGAGCAAAAATGCAAGTACATGCCAGTTTTGTGAAGATCATATTTTTGAACAAAAATATTCCATTTTTTAATTTTTCCGTGCCAATTTTGTTATCTTCTATAATATGTAAATATTCTTTCACTACGTGCTTAAGTGTCTGGTCGCGAACCTTGGGGAACCGGGTTCGATCCCAACCGACGTCAAATATTTCGAATTTGAAATGGTACAAAAGTGACCCCTGTGGTACACTCTCCACGCCAGCAATGAGTGCTCGTGAGGTGATGCCTGGTAAGCGCCCGCATGGTACAAATATGTCATCATCAATACCGATATCTGTGATAAAGCAGATTGTGGCACACTCAGGATTGGGTAATATGCCGTGATGATATATTTATTTCATTTACAAAACTACACTTATTAAACTTTTTCTTCCTCGAGATAGTTTTTACTTCGTTTCCTCTCCTTATTTATATTTTCAGTCATTTTCGATTGATTCCAATGACACAAATCAAAAATAAACGAATAACTATCTATGCAATAAATTTGATTGGTGAAACAAAACTTTGAATATTCAATGAAAAACATTTAATCGTCAGATAACTATTTGTGAATTTATTCGGCAATCGTGAATCCGGGCATAAGAGGACGAAAGTGAAGCTCGCCATTTTTTATACAAAATAGGATTCTTACATTTTTTACCTAGGATGAACTGTCAAAAAGGTACGTTAAAAAATAATTAACCAAAATGATAATTTACGAAGGAAATTTAAATTACACAAAAAATTGCAATATTATGTATTTAATATTTGGTCTAGTAATAGCTTTTAATATTTATAACAGCTTCATTCGTCGTAGCATCGAATTAAGTAATATTTAGATTATTTTAAAATTATTTTTGTCAACGACATGCATTTTTACCTCCCGCTACCCTTGGTAAGGGAGGTATAGGGATCGTGCTAAAAATCTCATATCGAGATTTTAGTAAATGACCACGTCTTAAGGTCCTTAGAATCCATTTTTAACATTTTCACGATGATGTCTGTATGTGTGTATGTGTGTGTGTGTGTGTGTGTGTGTGTGTGTGTGTACGTACGTGTGTATGTGTGCATGTGTAAGAATTTTGTTTGCACTCTAACTCAAATACTATCATTCAGAAAATTCTGAAACCTTGTATTTTTACCCTATTCTAATAGGAATAGAAGTCATTAGATTTTGGTGTAAATCGGATAAACGGAAATCGTACTTTACTTGAAGCTCATAATGGTTTTTCTTCAAAAAATACCATTAAATGTCATTTTTTCGAATTTTATGTCTAATGAAAATTAAAGATCATTGAATTTTCTACAGGAATACATTAATACTTTTTCTATATATTTTACAGATAAATTTAAAAATAATTTTTTTTATTAGTCGCGAAGCCTAAGATAAAAACTATTTCTTTGTTACACAGTTCATTTTTTAAATGAATGTAACTGACGGTAAATGTCACTGTCAGAAAACTTATTACTTCAAATTAATAATAGTGACATTTTCAAAAGAAAATAGTAAATAAAGCAATAGTTTTCTGCAATGGAACAGTTTGCAGCGTTAGTCAATAAGTAGGTAGGTATGTATTTTAAATTAATAAAAATTAAATAGCGGGAGGTTTTGTGTTGGCCACATCAGATTTTTTTATTTTCTCATGCACATGATTAAAGATGGGCGCGAATTAAAAATTTGAATAAAATAAATAAATAAATATATCATCACGGCATATTACCCATTACTGGGTGTGCCATTATCTACAACACATGTAGACATCGGTAATGATGACGATATATTTTACCGTGTGGGCGCTTACCAGGCGTCACCACACGGGCACTCATAGCTTGTGTGGAGAGTGCACCACAGGGGTCACTTTTGTGCCATTTAAAATTGGAAAATATTTGGCGTCGGTCGGGATCGAACCCGGTTCCCCAGGTTCGCGACCAGACACTCAGGCACGCGGCCACGGGACCCCATTAAAAAAATTTGAATTCGGCATGAAATTCTCGTTCATGTTATGCATTACACGATTTTTACAATCAGGACTTTCCTATATATCTATACCGTTTCAGCTTCAATTTTGGAACAAGTAAGTTCATTTTCAGAAAAAGTAACATCAATTTCAGAAAAAGTAAATTCAATTTCAAAAAAAGTAACATCAATTTCAGAAAAAATAAATTCATTTTCAGGAAATCTTAATAATTTTAGATTTTTTCTGAAACGGAAGTTGTAAAGGTATATTAGGATGCTCTAACAAACTACTTATTTTGCTTGGTTTTTGACAAAACCATGTTGCTCACAATGTGACGTAACCGGAATCGAACGATATGGTGCCATAAATCGAAAACGTCAATAAACTGACTTGTTCGATTATTGTGGAAAAAGGAATTAAGTGCATCAACTTTTGTACAAGAATTCTATTTAAGTCTTAATGAGTATGAACTTCATTGAGTTTGTGTAGAGTCTGTACTTTTTAAATTTAAGATTTTTTCTTTTTATAATTTGTTCGCAAACTCAACTATTAGTTTCCTTTAGGAAAACTTTTAAACTTTTACAAACTCATCATTTAATAGTTGCGAATTTGTATCATTAAAACATGTAGAAGTTTTAACGACAGTAATTGAATAACTATAACGAAACAAAATTACGCATCACTGCCCTTGCAATCTGATAACGGCGTCTCTGTTCTGTACTACGACCGACGACGTTCGCTACTTGCATGTGTATAAGCTTCGTTAGTACGATAATTTCATTCCGTATTCCGTGGGGCTACCACAGACTAAAGAGGGCATTTGCAGTGCAGAGTATTTTAAAACAAATATGAAAATAAAAAGAATAATATATGTAAAATATGACATACATAGTATGAACTAGTGACTAGTGTATTAATTTTTTTAAATTAACAATATAATGTAGGTACCATGTTGAAAAACATGAATAACACATTTTTTCTACTTCCTACTGTATATTGGCAATATTCCTTCCATACTGTTATGTATGGATAAGTATGTTAAATCCATACCATGTGCGGATATGAAATTCAAAGCCAAATCTATCAAGAATATACGTAAATTTTTATTTCTTTTTTCATTGCATCAAATAATTAAAATTAAAGCACATGTAATGTAGTTAATTGTAATTAAATCTCTAAATATATTTAAATGCTTGCTTAATCGTGAAAAGATGTTATTTACGTACGTTGGTAACATATTGATCTTCTTGTTACAAATCCTATGTCAAAAATTATTGTCATAACCATACTTTATTTGCTTCGAACATAAAAACGCCTACAAAGACTAGTGTAAGTCGTGAGTAAAGTGATTACAATAATGCATAATAGTGAAAATGAAGAAATAGACATAACTAAATAACTAATAATGTGCAAAACAATTTAGATTTGGAACAATCTAAGGTCAATAATAATGTATATAATAATTGTAGTTTCAATAACTGTACATTTATTATTAAAAAATAAGTCCTTGTAAATTGTTGATTCCTCTGTACATTTAATTTATCATAATAAAATTCTGTTTTAGTAACCGTTCATTTGTTTTTACACAGTAAGTGATAATAACGCAATGTTTGTATATTTTTTTATTTAGTCTTAGAAAAAGTATTCTGTACAACTCGAGTGGAAACTACAATTTCCTATTTTGCGTTTATAAAGTAATTTTTTGACACTCTTTTAGTCAAAATCAGTGTTACATTACATTGTTCAAATTCAGCTTTTTATAACTGTTTGAGACATTTTTGCATTAGTGAAGTTGGTAGCCTGTAAGTGTCAAACACAGATCTGTAGTTTTAGTTGCCATAGCTCATGTAAAATTACTTCAATCAGATTATTTTCTAATAATTGCGTGCTTGATCTTGTCTCCTGCAGATGACCTTAAAGGTGTACATTTCGGTCTCTAATTTACAGATAAAATTATGAAACTTGGTCATCATGTAAGATATCAGATTTTTTATCACATTCTTTGATTTGTTACTGAAGAGTAGTGAGGATAAAAACAATGGAAATTATTTACTCTTGGGCTTTGATGAATTTTTTTGACTCAATTTGAAAGATCTCTCTGTAACGTGTAAAATTGAATTTGAAGAGGTATTAACATTAATATTGTTTATTTGTAGTGATAGCCATGAAATTGGAACAAAATTGCAAACATGTAAATGCATAATATGAGAGTAATACCATACAATTATTTTAAGCTTTTTCTTACAAAAACGTACCATTTTTAAACCAAAACTCAATAAATAGTAGTTTACTATTTACCATTTCTCTTTTTATAACAAAATTAGAAATTCAATTTCTTAATAATAGCAATAGCCATGGTATTTCAACAAAAAGATAAACAAATATTTGATATTTATACGAAATTTAATAAATTTAAAACTAATATATTTGGTGTCATTTGAAGCAAGAAAATTTATATGTTTATATTAGTCCGTATGAGGGCGACAGTCTGTAAAAAAACCGATTTTTCATTTTAATCTCCTATGTAAACCTTGAAAAATAAAAAAAACATCTGTTGTGTACTCGTATAAATGCGCACAAAAACATAGAGTTAAACTTTAAATTAATAATTTTGATATGCAGAATAGAAGCATCCATTTATTTGCTGTACCCTGTATATATATTTTATTAATTATTTATGCACAACCTTCATCCCTACAAAACATGAACGGACCACTCACTTTAATGTATCTTATTTAAAATTCAAATTTGCCGCTAAATCAATATTCTTACTCTAGTACGTACTTTGACCACCAATCTCCTCTTTTTGTGCGCATGCTCTTTCCTGTGTTCCTGCTGTAAGTTCTTGCAGCTTTCACTGCACTTGCAGTTGCAAAACGTAAAGCTTGCTAGCTTGTGACGGGCTGCAGGACGAAGCTTTCGATTAGTAGCTCGGAAAAGCACTGGATAGGACACGATTTCTACACCCATTTTCAGGGAAAACAACAAGCCGGTTCGCGAAGGAGACCAAGACTATTGATCGAGCAGACAGTGACATCTCTTGTGAAATAGAGTGAAAATGTATGAATGAATTAATTTTTGTTAATTGCAAGATATATAAGGGTTAAATTAGAGAAAGATTTCAGGTACGTGGGTGAAATGTTAGAATTTAAATTTAATTCTGAAGGTACGAGTAGATGTCAGCACTTTCCACAGAATGTGGACAAGGGTTAATTTAAATTGGGACATGTTTTTTAATAATTAAATTTCATTTCATTTTAATTTTTTATCATATAACAAACAATTTTTCAGGAAATTCAATTTGCTACATCGAAAAATCGAATAAAGTATTAAATTTTTATCGGCTTTCAATTCTAGGAGATAAACGACTATTAATTAAACGCTTTCTTTATGTACATAAATAATATTGATTATTTAATTTATTACTAATCTGACCAACAGGGTTCAAGATCCCAATTACAGGCTGATTATTACCAGGTGGTAGCAGTTACGAGTTTTAACATGGGTTTAGTTTTATGCAATTTCCTGCTCTCCTGTTCATGGCAAAAATTGTAGGGTGCAAAGTTGTACAGAATTAAAAGTTGCATACAACAACTGTTTTTATATGTTTTATTATACGGAGTGATCAAAAAATGGATGAAGTGTGCCGCTCTATACGATTTTGACTAGGGATGGATTCGAGGCAAGTTTAAAAAAAATCGACTCGACTCGAAAATTTTAAAGTACAACTCACCTCAAACATGACTCGAAAAAAACAAGACATGTTGGATTTGAAACTTGACTTGGAAACAAGTCAAGTTTCGAGTTAAATTAAGCAAAACTAATTTTATCATTAAATATCAATAATTAAAGTCCTAAACATGAAAATGGTGGTAAAATGATTTCTATACCAAATTTATAAAGTATGTTATACAGGGTGTTATAGAATTACGGGTAAAAACTTGAAGTGAGTAAAAAAGCTTAATCATCATGGGTACGATCTTCAATATTTTCCGAAATATAAAGCAGTGAATAATGAGTTTTTATGGGGTTTATCTCTGCTATCTCGAAAACTATAAGAGTTACGACTTCGATTAAATGAGACATTTTGTTTACGTCATCTTAGACGTGCTTTTGTTTTTCAATTTTTTCAATTAAATGTTGCAGTGACCTTATCCACTATAATTTTCAAATAATTAGAAATTAAGAAAAATGTTTCATATAAAATTTTATTGTATTTTTATATTCTTTTTACTGGCAAAAAAAAATTTGCTCGATCATTATCTTCTTCAGTTTATCTTCAATTCTAATACAAAATGGCCTGTTTCTCAGAAACAGTTGAAGATCAGACCAATGTTGAGTAACCTTTTTTTTAACTCATTTTGATTAGTACTTTATGCCCTTAAAGTTTTTACCCGAAGTTTAATAACATTTTGTATATTTTATTTAAAAAATAAACAAATTACATTTCGTTAATATTAAAGCTGCGTTCAGAACCAAATTTGATGCATGCGCAAATGATCAGATTCCGAGTGTGTTTATTGTGCTTCTGAAGCTGAAGAACTTTTTTGTGATTCATTTCTAAAGTTTTTTAATAAACTCTCTAATAAACAATGACAGGTGAGCTTGACAACTGACATTCGGTAACACTATGCGCATGCGTTACCTTAAATTGGAATTGATAATTGAAATTTGAAAGTGAAATTATGTTGTTGTGAACGCGTACATTAAGGCACATGTTCCGAGCTTTGTCGCAAAGTAAAAATTCAAATTGAAACTTGAAACATGTTTGATAACCCGAAAAAGCTTGAAATTCGAGCAGAATAACGTGAAACTTGACTCGACTAGAGAAATTATTGGCTTGGCTCAATATTCGACTGTCATCATCTGTTAATGAGGAATATAATTTTGATGAATTATGGAACATTGAAATATAAAATTTTGGCATTATTTTGGGACAAAAGTAATTACGTGACCTTCAACCATTTTTGATCACTCTGTATTTTTGTTTTCTTTGCAATAAAGAAATTTTTAAAGTTCCGTTAATTAGTAGCAGTAGCCATGACTTATGATGAAAAAAATAAAAGAAGTGTCATGGCTATTGCTACAAATTAACAAAAATTTTGAAATTTCTTTTTAAAATTGTGAAGAAACTGGAAACTTAATAAAAAATGTAAAGTTTTGTTTACGACATTTAATTCTGAACAAGCTGCACTCTATAATACTTGCCATAAAATGAACAGGAAAGCAGAGAATTACATAAAACTAAAATCGCATATTGAATCCCTATGTTCACCTCCAATCGCCACTAGCCACTTAAGAAATAATGACACAAGTAATAAACGTGTAAATAAGAATGTCACAAAAAAGAAACCCAGAATTTGATAATTATTGGGGGTCTAAGCAATTATATAAATAACGACAAATTATGTATTCTAACGACAAAAAATGTAAGTGAACGGCAAAATATTCTTAACGCCTTTCTTTGCTAAACATACTTTAACATACCTAACCGCTAACCTACAAAAATTTGCGCACGTAATGCTCGGGCCGTTATATTCGCTTTTTGTGTAATTTTTTTACTCACCTTTTCACATAACCTAACTTATCGCATAAAACTAACCGAACGCAACTTTTTTTGTCATGCTATAATTGTCACTAAATATTTATGCTAATTTCGTCCTGAACTTCCCAATTTTCTTATTCCATGTTAGTTGTTCGAAATATTAATTTTGTTCTGTAACTAAATATTTCCCATAAATAATCAAGATGACTATATAAATATGGAAGATATAGATACTATGTAGGGGACGGACTCATAACAGCAAAACGAAAACGGATTCGTCTTCATCAGCACATGTTAGATCATGGTTAATATTTAGTAAAGTTGTAATGAATAGAAAGAAATCTATTATGCAAATCTTGCACGTAAAATTATGGGTTACCTATTGTTTGGGTATACGAGAATAGGATCGAAATGATCATTCAGGTTGTTGTTCAGGTCTGCACTTCCACGGTGATTCAAACCGGCATGGAAACGGTATAGTCTACATTGTGTCCCATTTAGAGGTGCCACCATTGGGGTCTCGAGAACTATAAGAGATACGATGTCGGTTAAATGGAACTTTTTGTGCGCCTTTGGAAGGCCATCTCAGATGTACTTTTGTTTTTCCAAAAATTCTCGTAGGGCACTAGATAATGACGAAAAACTTAATATTGTTGATTTTTCTTTTTCAAATAACTTCTAAACTATTAGTAATTGAGAAAAACCTTTTAAATACAAAAGATAGATATTTTCATTAACTAACAAGTGGCGTACGAAATAAATTTTTATATCCGTAAATTTTCAAGATATAACACAAACTTATATTTTTTTAAATGGAACCCATATCTGATTTTAGTCTCAAAAAAATCATTATTTTTTTTCTCTTTTCAACGATGTAAGGGTTATTATATTTTATATTTGTTTTGCCTTCAAAATTATTATTTTTTCCTTATTTTGTATTAATTTATAATTATTTTGAAAATATGGTAGATTTTTATTTAGAAATACTCCTTGTATTTAAATAATTTATTTCGTTAGAAAATTTTGCTCAAAACTCGTATTAAACTAATTTTTATAATATTTTGTATCTGGTCGCCCTTGGCACATTATAGTGTAATTTGTAATTATGAGTCTAGAATATAAGTAATAAAGGCATAAACAAATTATTTCGATCAGATACAATATAATAAAGAGAAAAATTAAATTTTAGGAGCAAAAAAAATAATATAATTTTGTGTTATATCTCGAAAATTTACGAATATAAAAATTTATTTCGTACGTCACTGGTTAGTTAATAAAAATATCTATCTTTTGTATTTGAAATGTTTTTCTCAATTACTAATAGTTTAGAAGTTATTTGAAAAAGAAAAAATCAACAATATTAAGTTTTTCGTTATTATCTAGTGCCCTATGAGAATTTTTGGAAAAACAAAAGCACATCTGAGATGGCCTCCCAAAGGCGCACAAAAAGTTCCATTTAACCGACATCGTATCTCTTATAGTTCTCGAGATCCCAATGGTGGCACCTGTAAATGGGACACACTGTATTCGCGAAAAAATCTAAATGTAGATGGCAACAAAATCGCTTACCGTAGTGGGGAAAACAAACTTCAGATAACCATTGTAGTAAACGAACGTATTGTGTTGTTAAGTGTTATTTTTGTAAATATCTGTGATTATTAAAATTTTCTGATATGGAAATATCATTAGCAGATATTCTTTCATATTTAAATGGAAAAATACAGCCGATTGTAGAAGGAGAAGCTGTATTTAAAGGTAAATATATGTGGTACACAAAGTATAACATGTAAATATGATGTTATTAATATTTTATAGCGAGACATATTATGTTATGTGGATTAAAGAAAGATACCGACAAGAAGGAATTGTTAGGATTGTGTCTTCAAATTTCTAATTGAAAGGGTGCACCACATAATATTAATATTAAATTAAAAAATAATGATAGCGAATGGTGTGCTGCATGTTCTTGGAAAGCTGATCCAAGTTGTTCATGCAAACATAAATTGTCGCTACATTAATTTATGCCAATAGGTAAACTAATTAGAATGTAATTACAGTAATATTTACTTTATTTCCATTAACAGAATGCAACTTAAAATAATAATTTGTATTTTTATTATGGATTAACATTTTTCATGAGTGATTCGTTGTTATTTAATTTAAATTGCATTTAAAAGTTTAATGTTGTTGATAATAATTCGTAAAGACACAAATATGTTTGTAGGCATGAAGAATTGCAAGAAATTATTTGCAAGTCTCCGAATGCTGCCACCCCGAATTGAAGAAAAAGAAACCAAATTCTCCATCCAAAGAAGAATTATCTGAACTTCAAGATAAAGTTTTGGTACGATGACAAGTAGTGGTAGGTATTTTTTTCACTCCAATTAATATTGTGTTAACTGGTGTATTAAGCAACTTTCCTCGAATAATAAAACAACAAAATAACTTTATTAAAGTCTAAATATACAATAAGTCAGGACAAACGTCACACACAGTTCGACTCTCTACAACACTCTATATATCTCTACTGCCATCTGTGTTCAAACATCCTTAACTTTAATGTAATAATAATTCAAATTTTTAGCCGCGAACATTCGGCCATCCTACTTTAGATCGACCTCGATCGACTATTATTCAACTTTATATTTTAATACTTAAATTCTACTGTACATAGTCTTCTAGTCTCTTCGGCTTCTGTAGTTTTCTTCTGGTATTTCTTCTAGCTTTATTTACACTTACATCACTATTTCGCGCACTGTACTCTGCTTTTGTAACACTTTCACTGCTCATTTGTTCACTTGTGGTATTTTCTTGTTGATCGTCTTCGGTATCCATTCCACTCGATGAATCTTCAGCAATAAACGAATAATACGGTTTCATTGAATCCGCTGCTGCTACTCCCTGGTAAAATCGTTGACTTCGCTGTACCTCCGGCAAATCTTCAATCCTATACCTATCATGTGGAAGTACTTCTACAATAATATAAGGCCCTCTATATTTGGTACGTAATTTCCGTGATTCTCCTGTTGCCGGTATTTCTCGTTTGATCAATACCATGTCGCCTATAGAGTACGACATTGCCTTACTTCGTTTTAAATTATATCTTATGCGCTGTTTCTCTTGATCCTCAGAAATTTCCCGTATTGCTTTGGCTCTTCTTTCTTCCAGAGTTTCTTCTTCGGTGTTGATCTTCAAAGCTTCATCTTCTAATGGATTACCATCAAAATTCCTCGGACGGTAATTAAATAATAAACTGAAAGGTGTTGCTTTCGTGGCACTATGAATAGTGTTGTTTAGTGACCACTGTACTCTTGGAACTATATCATCCCAATCTCGATTATTTTCTTCCTTACTTGTCGAAGCAAGAGCTGGAGTAATTGCTCTGTTTACTCTCTCACACTGCCCATTCGCTCTGGGAGTATGTGTAGCATTCTTAACATGTATGATGTTCTTTTGTTTGCAGAACTTCTCAAAAATGTTGCTGGTAAATGCAGTACCGCGGTCAGTTATGACTCTTACTGGTGGACCTAGTAGATTGCACATGTCTTTTAAGAACTTCACGGCTGGTATTGCTTTAGCATTCTTTACAGGCTTTAACATTACGTGCTTAGTAAACCCGTCAATTGATACAATTAAATAACAGTTTCCTTTTCGGCTCTTTTCAAAAGGTCCAAGATGATCTAAATGAATAGTGTGATAAGGCATACCAACTTTATCTATGGAATTCAGAACTCCTGGCTTCTTTCCACCTGGTTTTTTATGATATAGGCATTCTAGGCAAGCTCCAATATAACTTTTTACGTATCTTCTTAATTTCGGAAACCAATAAGATTGGAGTATTTTACCCACAGTTTTATCTACTGACATATGTCCTAAGTCGTCATGACACATTTTCACTATTCTCCACCTAATATTCTTAGGAACAACCCATAATTTCATATTATTAATAACTCGGAATATTCTCCCTTCTTTTTTACTATATTCTTGGCGTATTTTAATTTCTTCTTTATCTATTGTCCGCTCCTTGTCTAAAACTTCTGATATATAAGCAATTCTCGAATCTTGTAACTGTGCTATTTGTAACCAATCTTCATGTGTCATTTCCATTTGCAATATTTGAATTCCATCTGTACTGTCTGTTTCTAAATACGTTGATTTATCACTATCGGGCGGATTACGACTCAACGCATCAGCATGAGCCAGTTTATCACCAGACCTATGTTCAATTTCAAATTGGAATTCTGTTAATTTCATCCACCATCTTCCAATACGAGGAACAATATCTTTCTTTGCAAACGTACCTCTTACAGCTGTACAATCGGTAATAAGTTTAAAATTTATCCCTATTAAATATGGTCGTAGCTTTTCAGTAACCCAAACTACCGCTAAAGTTTCTAGTTCAGTAGAGTGATAACGGGCTTCTTCTTTAGTGGTTTGTCGAGAAGCATAAAACACAGGATGTAATTTACCATCTGTTTGTCGTTGCATTAATACACCCCCTAACCCTTTCTGGCACGCGTCGGTGTGCAATTCGGTCTCTGATTCGAAACTGTATAATGCTAATACCGGTTCGCACATAAGTTTCAATTTCAGTTCGTCAAATGATTCTTGATCTTCATTTGTCCAGCACCATTCTATTTCTTGCTTGAGTTTGTTAGTTAAAGGACGAGCTATTCTCGCATAATGTTCTATGAACCTTCTAAAATAAGACGTCAGTCCTATAAACTGCCTCACTTGCGATCTGTTATTGGGAACTGGATAGTTTTTAATACACTCAGTCTTTATCGCTGATGGCTTAATTCCATTCTCTGACACTTCAAAACCCAAGTAATCAATCTTAGTGTGGAAGAAATAACATTTCTTCGGGTTTAGTGTTAGTTTAGCTCTTCTTAAAACTTTCAACACTTCTTCTAAGTTTTCAATCCCCTCTTGCACGGAACTCGATGGAATCAGTAAGTCATCCATATATGCCATTACGATCGTATATCTCAAAGGTCCTAACACACGATTTACCATCCTTTGAAACATAGCCGGGGCATTAACAAGGCCAAATGGCATCCTTCGAAATTGAAAATGGCCATCCGGAGTCACAAATGCGGTTTTCTGAACTGCTGAGTCGCTCATAGGTATTTGATAGTAACCAGATTTCATATCTAAGCATGTGAAATACTTTTTCCCACTTAATCGATCTAGTTGGTCATTTATTAAAGGCAACGGGTATTTATCTTTCTTTGTATTCTTGTTCAGAGCTCTGTAATCTACACAGAGACGTTCTTCTCCATTCTTCTTCTTAACAATCAGTATCGGACTAGCGAAATTTGATGTTGAATCTTCTACTATACCAGCGGCTTTTAATTCTTCAATATTCTCATTTACACGTTTCCTTTCTGCATAACTCAATCTATAAGGTCGATAAGTAACAGTTTCATTCTCGATTAGTTCAATGTTCATTTCTGCTTCCTGGTTACATCCAATATCCGCAAGAGTTAATGCAAAACAGTCTTCATATTTGTCAATGAGTTCTTTAAGTTTCTTTTTGTCTTCTTCGTCTATCTCATTAGGTAAACAATATTTTTCGAACACATTTTTCAATTTATTTTCCCCGCACCCTTCTCGGTCATCTTCAGCTGTTTGAGTTTCATCAGCTGGTTTACTCGGGCTAGCTCTAAATACTTTTTCACCTTCCTTGATTTGTAAATCTTGATTATTGAAGTTGATAAGTGGCAAAGTAACTTCACCTTCTTCATCAAGCTTAGCAATGCATCTTGGCAGACATTTATTTTCGCTATAATGTGTATCCACCATTACTTCTTGATTTCCTTGACCCTCTGCATACATTGTAACAAATCCCACATATCCCGGTGGTATTACAACATTTTCTTTGGAATGTAATATTATTTTTCTTGGTGGCAAGTCTGGAATTTTCATATTACGCAAATCGTTGTCATCAGTATCTAAATTACCTTCTTTCTCTTCAAATAGGCGTAAAGTGTTTCTCCTTCTTACTAGTGTGATGTGTGGTTGCTCAGTAAAGGGCTGCCCAATCAATAATGGCACTTTTTGAAAAATATCAGGAACAATGTATACTTCACATATTCCTTCTGCATGATCAACTTTAATAACAGCTTCCGTTATTATTCCTAATGGCTTCACTTGTCCAAATCCGTACCCACTAATTATAAAAGGTGAATTCAGACTTTCATATTTTAAATTTAAACGTAAAGCTTCGCTTTCTCTGAGGGTGACACATTTACTACCTTGATCTATATAGCTACTTATTACTTTTCCATTAATAAAAGCCTCCATAAAATATTTCGTATCGCTATTATTACCGTTATTGTCCGTAATACAAAGTGATTCTTTCTTGATCGCAGGACAATTTTTCCATATGTGTCCTTCCTTCTTACACCCATTACAGATTATTACACTTTTGGGAGCTTTACAAAATTTCGCAACATGTCCATAATTTCTACAATTAAAACAAAGTGGCTGGTTTTTGACGTCACGGGGAGGTAGGTTAGTTTTCGGGACACATTCATCAGTGGTTCCATTTTTTTGATACTGTTTAATACTTGATAAACTTCCAGTTTCAATTCGTGTACGCTGAGATGAAAATCTTTCACAGCGAGCTTTTGTTAGCCGTTCTGCCTGTTGCAGGTCATGTAGCAAATTATCGATATCGTTATGCTGTTTCGGCAACACTATTGCACACAACTCACGAGACTGCAATCCAACCAGGATTTGTTCTTTTGTCTCATCTACATTTAATCCTACGGCGAAGTTTCGTTTTATCGTGGAAGTATTCACTCATCGATTCATCCTTCTTTTGAACACGTTCGTTCATTAATCGCCATTTAGTTGAAATTTGTATTTGGGTACAAAACGTTTTCTTAAACCCAGCTTGGAATTTTTCCCACGTATCTAAATCATTCTTTCTGGCCAAGTACCATTTACGTGCACCGTAAATCAAATGTGTCCTTGCAGTTTCTAATGCAAAAGAGTCAGGCCAGGCATGTAGTGTTTGCATGCTTTTGATATTTTCAATCCACTCTTCAGCTCTCGTTGAATCCCCATCACCATTAAAACACATAATGGTTTTAGTCAAGTCGGGCATGATATGAAAGTTTCGTTTTATCGTGGAAGTATTCACTCATCGATTCATCCTTCTTTTGAACACGTTCGTTCATTAATCGCCATTTAGTTGAAATTTGTATTTGGGTACAAAACGTTTTCTTAAACCCAGCTTGGAATTTTTCCCACGTATCTAAATCATTCTTTCTGGCCAAGTACCATTTACGTGCACCGTAAATCAAATGTGTCCTTGCAGTTTCTAATGCAAAAGAGTCAGGCCAGGCATGTAGTGTTTGCATGCTTTTGATATTTTCAATCCACTCTTCAGCTCTCGTTGAATCCCCATCACCATTAAAACACATAATGGTTTTAGTCAAGTCGGGCATGATATGAAACGATTTTGCTTCATTTGTCGCTCTTTCCGGATTAGTTACAGGTGTACTTGCACTCGCTGTAGTCACCATTTTCATCATGTTCACGATCATTTCATCTCTTCTACGATTTTCTTCAATCATTACTCGTAACATTTCGCTTGTTGATACTTCTCTTACAGGATTATTAAAAGCACCTTCCAGACTATCATCGCTTTCAACTCCTCTGCTTTGATTTTGATCTAGACTCATTATTCCCGCTTTTATTTCCCGCTAAAACAGTAATGATTAACCTCACTGTTTCAGTTGCGCCTCAATTGACTTCCCTTCGCTTTTATTCTTTATCCCACATCTGAATTTGTTAACTGGTGTATTAAGCAACTTTCCTCGAATAATAAAACAACAAAATAACTTTATTAAAGTCTAAATATACAATAAGTCAGGACAAACGTCACACACAGTTCGACTCTCTACAACACTCTATATATCTCTACTGCCATCTGTGTTCAAACATCCTTAACTTTAATGTAATAATAATTCAAATTTTTAGCCGCGAACAATTGAAGGTGCTAATTAAAATTCAAGCAGCCTGGAAGAACAATGTATACTATTTACATTTAATTTGTTAGAAGTTTTAGGTCCGGTTTTATAAACAAATTCTTCTCTGAGATTCATTTCCACAGTAAATTTATTTATTTTTAATAAATGCGCATTATTTTAAATATTTTTAATTAATTTTAACATTGCCGTTTTAAATTCGATTATAATTTCGGCGAATTGATGGAAATTTACTATGTAAATAAGTTTTAAGTGGAGAATAAACATTTATGTAAAATCAGGTATTAATTTATAAGTAATATGTTATAGTACGATAGAATATTATTGTAATGAAGATATACATGGTGTTCATACAAATTCATTCATATACTTTGTAACCTTTTTTCCTATTTTTAATACATGAATCCATGCTTGTCACATCTTTTTAGGAAAATAATGTAACGATATATTCTCACTTGAATAATTGTTATATTGTGGAACTGAGCATTATTTTTTACATTTACTCATTTTCTTTATGAAACGCGTATCTCTTTCAATGTAAACAACAACTTGTTTTCCTTACTTGGGAACTATTAAATTTTGCCACCAGATGTCAGCTACTTTGAAATTTTTCGCGGATAGGTACGTTAAATGAGGCCAGCAAAAGACAGAAAACCGGAAACAGTTCGTGTCGAACGCTTTGGTGGTTTTGCTTTGCTGAATTTTGTTGAAAAGCAAAACCAGAAAGTAAAATTACGTTGCTTTTGCTGTTGTCGTAAAAATTGCGGCAAAATACGAAAAACTTGAGATATATAGTAGTACTTTTAGAATTTTTTGATAATCATGAAAACTACACGTTGTTGGAATGTACAAATGAATTAAATAATTCCAATTTGTTATTAATAACGAATTTAATTGAAAATAATGAAGAAAATGTTTATGTAATACTTATTTTTTGAAATAGTGATTCCAATTTAATATCAGTTAAGTTTTAAATTTCATTTTCGAATGTCCAAGAATTCTTTGGAGATACGCATACAAAGTACGATAGTGAAGTAAATAATAAAGTAAAAATATCGTACGAAATTTAGGTTATATTTAGAGTTTCCTACCATATCATGAAATATTCTGTTCAACAGCAACATATTCAGCTACTTTTGCTGTTTTTTTTTTTTTGCTAGTTTTGCTTGTTTCATTGAACGTACCCTGTTATTCAAAATTTCAGTCATTCAAAATTATTTATTTTTATAAAACGGTGTTACATTATACACTTATACCTTTATTAGGGTAAATCTTACAGTTTTATAAACAAAAATTCATATACATATTCGCTTAAACATGTTGGTCCGGTATCTGGTTAAACTGTCAGTTAAATCGAAAAGCGACATTTCTAATTTTAACTGACAGTTAATAGACAGTTTAACCTGAGACGATAATACCAGGCCTTAGTTTTACAAACATCGTACAAAAATTCGCAAAAAGCACGTACATCACAAACCTATTTGCTCTCAAAATTGATAACACCAGAAGAATTTAAAAGAATAGTTTTAGCACCTACTCATAACCTTTGACCCATAACTTCGAACGTTCGTGGGAAGCAGTTTATTTTCGTCATTGAGCTTGCACTGCCGTATTATCTTTATACATATATTTATAGATATTCGTAGTGCTTGCACTCCCACATTTAATATTCAATTATTCCGGTGTATCATATTCCTCCCTTGGTTTCCCTAGCGTTGGCGTTGTCATCAACACGACGGACACCTGCTGGTTCCCAGATAGGGAAACCAACACAAACACCACGCCAGAGGTGCTTTCTTACTCATACCTCAACGAACATTAACGTACAGTAAGCACAAATGCTTACACACCATGCTTGGAATTAGGGTTTTCGCGTATCCGACTTTTTTGGATACCCGGATATCGAGCATTATTTTTTAAATACCCGGGTATTTGCAATTTTTTAAATTTTTTGTTAAGTAAAAGAAACTATTTTCGTAAAATCATCTTTTATTACTAATTAAATATTTTTTTTACCTTCCGTCACCTTTAGGTAAGGAAGGTATTGTCTTTGGTCAAAAAATTGAGTTTTTAATGAATAAGCACGTTTTAAGGTCCCTAGAATACGAATTTACTATTTTTAAGATGTCTGCATATGTGTGTGTCCGTGTGTGTGCGTATGTGTGTCCGTGTGTGTGTGTGTCCGTGTGGGACAAATTTTTCTCCAACCATAACTCCAATACTACAATTCTAAAAATTACAATTCTTTCGTATTCCTCTTCTTTACATCCATATGAAGAGCTGATTAGATTTTGGTTGTAATTGATCCACCGGAAGTACCCTTATTTGAAGTTTCTTGAAAAAACGCAGTTAAATATAATTTTTCGACATTTTGTGATTATCAATATGAAAGAATATCTTATTCTCTATACGGTTTGATTAAACATTTTCTTTCATATTCAATAGATATAGAGTTATAGATACATTAAGAGAGATAAACTGTCAAAAATCAGTCAGCTTTGCTTAAATTATGGAAACAGTAGATATATTCAAAAAAATTTAATTGACAGATGTCAGTGTCAAATGCTTAACCAAAGTTGACAGTATAGGGTCAGAAAGTTATATGTGAATGTGATAAAGTGTCCCTAGCAAGTGATTTGCAGTTGCAGCCTCGCCTCAAGTTTGGAATTTTTAATTCCGGAAGTACGAGAAAGGCCAAAGAGAAGAGTGAAGGACTGTGTAGCAGAAGATTTGAGAGAGGAGGAATTGTGTGAAGAAGATGCGTTGGACAAGAATGAGTAAAAGAGAAGAGTAAGAAACAGCGACCCCTAATAAAATAGGGAAAGGAACTTTCGGTATGGAATTTGTAGAAAATAGTGTGTTCGTGTTACAATTTTACAGGATATACAGAATCTTTTTCAAGGAAATTCTGGTATGGGATATATACAAAATGCATCGAATTGACGGAAGGTTTTGTACTGGTCACAACAGATCTTTTCTTATAAAATCGAGTCAGTAGGAACTAAAATCAACTTTATCACAAATTAAATAGTCTTTTCGTCTCAAAATCAAATAGTAGGAACTAAATAAACTTTCTTCTTATAAACTCAAATACTAGAAGAAAATAAATCAACTTTAACAGAACAAGTAGTCTCTTTTCTAATGGTAAAATCACATAGTACAAAGTCAAATTGAATTAATCATTCTTTCCGGTTTTAGGTACACAAAGACATTATCTATGCAATTATTACAAAATAACAATAATACGTTATTCATTCAGTTAGTTAAATAAAAACAAATATTTAAAAAGGAAAAATTCCCATGAAGGGACTCCTTTTCATCTTGTAAGAAACAGGCTTTCAAAAACACTATTACATTTAGTGAGCGATCCGACAGCTGGTTTCTGCTTTTTGTTACAAAGTTTCAGGCAGTGGGAAAGCTCTTTCACTATCAGTTGATGTGGGTTTCATTGATAAGAGGGCCCTATAAACCTATAACTTCTTATATTTTTTAACAAATTGTCTATAGTGCGAATTTGCTATATAAATTTTTAAGGCATTACATCATTATTGTACGAGTACTTTGTTAAAAAATTCTGAATAATCAACCTGATGGTAAAATCTGAGTTGGTACCCGGGTACCCGGATATGGCAATTTGATGGTACCCGGGTACAAAAAGCTTTAAATACACGGGTATACCCGGATCCGGGTAGAAAACCCTAGGTATTTGTAATGCAGGTACTATTGCCATTCGCACATAGAATATAGAAATAATAATTAGCTAGTACTTGACAAATTCGTTTCAATGGCAGTCCTAAATTGGAGTGGTCCGGGGATAGGTTTTAATTTCAGAAGTATGCACCTGGTTGAAAAATTTACGGTGAAGTTGTTAAAGTAACGCGTTACAGGATGACGAAGGTGAATAATTATTATCTACGGTAGAATGAGTGGTGAAAAAGCGATAGATTTTGTTAATAAAGATATTTCCTGTTTTGTTACTAAAGATTTTTTAATAATTTAAAAATTAAGAATTTGTGAATACTCATAAAACATATATTTAGGATGCGTCGTATCCTTCCGTGCTCCTTCTCCTTACAATACAAAAATACGATACATGTGAGAAGGTAGTTTACTTCTTACTTTTCATTCGATATCAATTTCCTTAATTTGTACAGTAGTTATGTAAAATCTTGACTAACCAGTTAATAAATTGAACACATTTTTCATTTTTTTATATTTTCTGTCTTTGGTTTAAGGTTATACGAGAACCGTACATTTTCACTAATGCAAATTATCAGGATTTTTTTTTTTCATTTCAAAATATTAATTGTATGACTATAGTAATTTTTCTCCGTACCTACGTTTAATAATTATTATAAAAACAAAGTACTCAGTTTGAGATTTATTTTTCTTTTCGTACTTAATTTACAATTTGTCGAAATTTCATTGCTTACAATGTGATGCATCCGGAATCAAACGATATGGTGCTGTAGCTCAAAAACTGGAGTAAATGAAATTGTTCGATTCTTTGGGAAAGCCTAAATCCTTTAACTGTATTCTTCTATATGTCATGTTTAACGGTTATCCGATTAACCGGTTAACCGGTTATTGCGGTTTACAAGAAACAAACATTTGGTAAATGGTTAATCGGTTGCATTGGTGTGGCGCTACTAGCTATTTGTTGTTATGCTGCTTATGTGAATAATTGGATAGTTAGCTTTTACGATTAGTTGGGTAATCTGCAAGTAGTCGATTTACTGATTTTTACAATATTAAACAAAATTTTAAGGAAATTGTCGAAAATAAATAAATAAATAAATAAATAAATAAATAATTCGTTATTTAATGTTTTAATAAAGTATATTAACCGATTATTGGCAATTATATGATTACATAACATTGCTTGTATTTATGAACAAGGTACTTGGATAGGTAATCGAACGGACATACTCTTTGCTATTGAACTTTGCAGTAACGGTGTCATAAAACATAATAAATAAATAAATAAATAAATAAACTAAATTATTAATATATTACATCTACAATTTTGCGTATATATATTTGTATTTGTGTTCCATTTGGAATGTATGTTTATTTTGAAATTCACTTTCTATTCCTGGTTGGAGCGAGAGTTGGATAGCGTCGCGACGGCTGGCAGGGCAGGTATTGATCCGTCAGGTACACAAGGTGTGTCCGTCTGAACGCCTACGCCTTTCACACAAGCCCTACGCCATGCACCGGAATATATGCAGCCCAACAATCAATTCATATGCAGAATAGATGACGTTAGTTTTCTGAGTTCTATTATGGATGATTGAGCAGGAGTAGAAAATTAAAATGCTTTAGGATTATTATTACTTGAATTTCGACACGAAGAATTGCAGCTTTTGATGATCAATGATCACAAAGCGACAGTGACATCATACATAGCTATATCGAACTGTGAGTTTGAATTACATACTTATTTGCACATATTCGCGATACGATAAAAAATACCGCGTCAATGGAGCGATATTGTGCTAATACATGAATCTCCTTCAAGAAGTCGCGTTTGTTAGTGCCGTACGACATTAGTTTGTAAGCAATAGCAATGCAAGTCTAGTGTAACTTGTTTGAGGTAAGTGATGGTGCAATATTTTTATTTTTCAAATAAAATGTCGAAAACTCTCTCTAGACATCGCAATTTCAGTATAGAATGATCTCAATAAATATCTTTCTTGCTGCCAAGCCAACTTTTAATTTCTACTCTACTTAGCAGCAGATTTGGGCAGTACTTAAGTACATTACAAGTATGTACAAACATAATTTATGTAGTCTAAGGGAAAATGGGCAAAAAATCGTATTTCAATTTCTGCTTTAATCAACTGTCAAATTTCGAACATCTGTTGAAGTAAGATATGTTTTTTTTAACTTTGATTTTTAATTCTTATATTTAAATTCGATTTTTAGATCTTATATTGATGGCTACGAGTATATTACATATTTATTGAGAATTTATTATTCTTATATCAAAACATTAAATAATTGAATTATTACATTTTTAGGAAGTATTGAGTATTCTTAACAAGTACTTGTACTTGTAATTAGTACTTGAATTTAAGCATCTGGGCTTTGGTACTTGTACTTAGTATGTAAGAACTTAAATAGCGGCACTTGCCCAGCACTGCTCAACAGAAGGTACTTTTCTACTCAAGTTGCTTTTGATTACAGTATTCGGTGTTGGAAAGCGTCTTATGTGAAGCTAGTGTAAAAACTATACTGTTTTGTATAATTACTCGTAAACGCATAATAGGTTAACTTTAAAAGTTGTGCAGCGTCAGTGTTGAATTTGTATGCTTGGTGGCCTATCATTTTAGTAAAATAAAATTATTCAACAAAAATTTAGGCCTTGCTACGAATCCAACCATTAAACTTATAACATTGTTTTATCGATTTTTTTGCTGTTCAGTAATATTATTAATAAATCTGTCAAATACATTTTTAGAGCAATTACAATGGATATTAAAAATTGCTTCAGTTAATGTAGTTTATACCTTGTTTATTTCATTCAAATAACATATTGTATGTATGTATTTCATATAAAACTGAAAAATATATCCGAAGCTACTGTTACATACCCTTCCATACAGAACAGGCCCTTTTATAGTGTTAAAAAAGACTAAAGCTATTAGTGGACAACTGAGAACTCTTAATTTGTTGTTCTAGTAAATAAATTTTCAGGTGAACAATATTTAGTTTGACTTTGTCGACTTAAAGTTATTGGAGGCTACCAGAATATATGTTTTAAAAATCTGTTGTGGCCAGCACAAGACCTCTCGCCATTTCCATATTAGACTATATAAGTATTGTATTGCACTTTACTATCGAACCGTCGTTTTATAACAAAATATTACAGGACTTTACCCAAATATTGTTTTTTATTGTATTTAACATGTCTTCTGCACACATATAATTCTAATTATATCTATTTTTCATTGTATGAGGGAGTTTCTTAATGTCACAAATTCTTCCAATTCATTAACCAGATTGGCGGTATTTCTGATGGATATATGCATATTACCTATAATTTCAAATATTTAATTAATAAAACAATAAGAAAGATTAAATGTATTTCCCAGAAAATGCTATCAAAATGTCACTAAAACTGTAGATTTTTGACACTAATATCTGTCATTTACAAATTATATTATAAACATTTGACTTTGTCAACTGGTTTCCTTAGTGTAGTTTCGCCTACTCGACTTGTTATATCCCGATATTCTATATATTATAGCGTCTTTATCTCTAATTTTGTAGAAGATATAATAAAAAATTTAAATGTGTCAGGTGTAGGATTTTGTTCTTCAAAATTAGTAATATCAAAAATTTTCAAAAATTAACATTTGGAAGAATTTCTTTTAAAAACTACTACTTCCGGTTGTTCAATTGTTACCAAAACCTTTTCAGCTCTTCCCAGGAATGTCAGATTGAGGAATCCATAATTAAACAGTTCTTAAGTCTTATAGTTTTTGAGGAATCGTGGCTACAACATCCAGACATACACATATACACACATACACACCTACACACATACACACATTCACACACACACACACAGACATCATTTTAAAAATGTTAAAAACGGATTATAGGGACCTTAAATCGTGCTTATTCACTAAAATCTGGGTATGCGAATTTTAGCATGAATCCAATACCTCTCTTAGCGAGAGGTAAAAAGCATGAGGACAATGCATATAAATTTGCCCTATTTTTAATTTCTTGTAACTGGTATATGCAGTCCCATCAAAATTCATATAATTATTATTAATTGTTGTACCAGTTCTCTGCACCATCCATCAAACAACATAACTCCACAATAGCATTATTGAAATATTGAAACAATTCCATTGACGATGAGAATGGGACGAGTAAAGCATGTGATCTGCAAAGGTTTAATTAATATTGATGATGTGGATTCATCAGTGTGATTTGCCATCATTAGGCGGCATTGGCAGACAGCATTCACTGTCTGAATTCAAGGTATACACACAAATAGAGAGCGATTCATGGATCCAAGTTGAAATACGGATACATTAGCTGATTAAGGGAATTTGCATTAGAAATTATCAGTGTGGTGAAATTTATTCACTGTAGGTAAATCATATTTATTCATATGAGGATAATTCAAACGGTAACAGAAAATTGACATTATATCAAAGTCTAGGGCAGGGAAGAGACATCTTTATTATAGAAACCGTAAACAGTATCCAATAAATTTAATGGCGTAGGTAAGCAAAAAGATAGGTATTTTAAAGGGTTTTATAAGAAGCCCGAGGGAAGGTATGTTAAAGTATATTTTTCTTTTTATGAAACTTAAGTAAAAACAAATTCAACGGTGTAAGTTTAGTTTTTATAATTTTGTGTAAATATAGCGACTTTTTAATATTAGTTTAAATGTAAAAGTGACGGCTATATTGACACAAGTGCTGATACGAGGTTTCATACGAGCAGTGTCAATATGAAAAAAAATTGTTGTGGCCAGCACAAAACCTTCGGACAATTCGATTTATTTTGTACATATCCCATACCAACAGTTCCTTGAAAAAGATGCTGTATATCCTGTAAAATTTTAACACCAACACACTATTTTTTACAAATTCCATACCGAAAGTTCCTTTCCCTATTTTATTAGGGGTCGCTGTTTCTTACTCTTCTCTTTTACTCATTCCTGTCCAACGCATCTTCTTCACATAATTCTTCCTCTCTCATATCTACACAGTCCTTCCATTTCTCTTTGGCCTTTCTTGTACTTCTGGCATTGAAAATTCCAATCTTGAGGCGAGTCTGCAACTGCAAGTCACTTGCGAGGGACACTCTATCACATTCACATATAACTTTCTGACCCTATACTTTCAACTTTGGTTTTGCATTTGACACTGACATCTGTCAATTAAAAATTTTTGAATTATCTGCTGTTTCCATAATTTTAGCAAAGCTGACTAATTTTTGAAAGTTAATCTCTCTTAATGTCTCTATAACTCTATATGTATTGAATCTGAAGGAAAATGTATAATGAAACCGTATAGAGAATAAGACATTCTTATATATTGATAATCACAAAATGTCGAAAAATGATATTTAACTGCGTTTTTTCAAGAAAAACTGTTAAAAACTTCAAGTAAGGGTACTTCCGGTAGATCAATTATAACCAAAATCTAATCAGCTCTTCACATGGATGCAAAGAACAGGAATACGAAAGAATTATAATTTTTAGAATTGTAGTATTGGAGTTATCATCGGAGAAAAATTTGTCACACACGGACACATACAGACACATACAGACATCATCTTAAAAATAACAAATTCGTATTCTAGGGACCCTAAAACATGCTTATTTACTAAAAACTCACCAACGAATTTTTTGACCAAAGACAATACCTTACCTAAAGGTGACGGAAGGTAAAAAACAAAACAGTTTTGTAGCTTGGAGCAAATTTGTTGAGAATGATTTATGATACTACAATTATATATATATATATCTAAAAAATAAACACCATTTGACTAAGAAACACACTTCATCTGCAATGAGATTATTGTAAATACCAAATATTATTTTTTATATGATGACAGCTTGATTGACTGTTACCAAATTTACCAGTTTACAATTTCCTGTGTTAACAAAAATATCAGCCTCCAACTCGTAACAGTAAATGCGTGCAAAATGCATTGTCAAAATTGTAAAAACTCATGTACACGACGCTTCGCTTCTGTTATAATTTTTACATCTGGTGCGGAAAACAATCTTGTTTCGCAACTAATTACATGGAGATCCATAGTTATTTATAATAACATTTGCCGTGCATTGTATTTCTTGTCTTAAAAAATGCTAATGTTGTCGTGATTTGCCCTAATTTCGTCGGGCTAAAAAGTGACAATTTTTGAAAATTGAAAATACCTACCGTAGATATCAGTAATGACAACATATTTTATAGTAGAGAGCGTTTACTTGACGACTACTCATTAGTACTGTCTAGAATATTATACGGGTCCGTAAATATGATGGACACTTTTTCGCTATTATGGTTTGCGATTTAACCACAGACGGGAAACATGTTCCTTTATGAATATATGATTATGTCTTATAGGATGCTTAATATTTTCATCATTCTTTCTATTATAAATGAGATTTAGATCTACCTAGTCATAAAGGAATATTTTTACCTTCCATCAAAAGGAAGGTATTGTCTTTGGTCAAAAAATTCGGTGGTGAGTTTTTAATGAATAAGCACGTTTTAAGATCCCTAGAATACGATTTTACTTATTTTACATTGATGTCTGTATGTGTGTGTGTGTGTGTGTGTGTGTGTCTGTGTGTGTGTGTGTGTCCGTGTGTGTGTGTGTGTGACAAAGTTTTCTCCGACGATAACTTCAAAACTACAATTCTAAAAATTATGATTCTTTCGTATTCCTCTTCTTTACAACCATATGAAGAGCTGATTAGATTTTGGTTATAATTGGTCAACCGGAAGTATCCTTATTTGAAGTTCTTAACAGTTTTTCTGGAAAAAACGCAGTTAAATATCATTTTTCGACATTTTATGATCGTTAATATGAAAGAAAATCTTATTCTCTATACGATTTGATTATACGTTTTCTTTCATATTCAATAGGTATAGAGTTATAGAGAGATTAAGAGAGGTTAACTTTCAAAAATCAGTCAGCTTTGCAAAAATTATGGAAACAGTAGATATATATTCAAAAAATTCTAATTGACAGTTGTTAGTGTCAAGTGCAAAATCAAAGTGGAAAGTATAGGATCAGAAAGTAACATAAGTGACAGAGTGTCCCTCGCAAGTGACTTGCAGTTACAATGTCGGGAGTACGAGGAAGGCCAAAGAGAAGATGGAAGGACTGTGTAGCAGAGTATTTGAGAGAGGAAGAAATGTGTGAAGAAGATGCGTTGGATAGGAATGAGGAAGTGTGAAGTGCAATTTACAGAATGTACATTCGTGTTATAATTATACTGGATTTATAGAATCTTTTCAAAGGAACTTGCAATATGGAATTTGTAAAAAATAGTGTGTTCGTGTTACAATTTAACAGGATATATAGAATCTTTTCCAAGGAACTTTTGGTATCGGATTTGTACAAAATACATTGAATTGACGGAAGGTTTTGTGTTGGCCACAACAGATTTTTTTAGTTGCTTCTAAAAATCTGTTAAAATAAAATCTTCAATTGATGCATTTTGGATAAATCTCAATTGATTTCCGGCTCTATTGATAATGCTTATACTGTTACACCATAATTTCACTGTAAAATATGACGGCGTACCTTCTCCATTTATTCCAATCATCCTTTCATAAATAATTTTGGTTCATCGTCCTTTTTTGTAAAAAACTTTATAAAAACAATACTATTTCACTTTATTCATTTTCTTGTAATCAAACTTTTGCAGTAACTGCAAAACTCTTGAACCAAACGTTATAGATAAACATTCTAAATAGCGTTCCTAAGAAAAAAATCGTAAAGAGCTCAATGTGTGAAGTTACTGTAAAATTCTTGCAGATATGTGAGACATGTAAGTTAAATTTGCTTGAAGTGGCACTCTTGAGAGAATGCGAAATTCCTTTTTATTTTTCGTTATTGAATTTACTGTAACTTAGTTTGCTGCTGTCAAGTGTTAACTTCATCCTTTGCGAATCCGCCCAACTACAAAATCCAATTTTCACTAAAGTTTCTCCCAAACTACGCCACGATTTCCAAAAAGAAGACTCGGATTATAACACTCTTTGATGCCTGACATTTCTATGCCTGGAGTTTGAATGATTAGAACGAAATTGGAGAGAACAAAAAACGAGAAATACAGAAAAGAATCCAATATTTATTGTCTGAAAATGAGTATTCGGTTTGTTAAATAAATAATGGTTTTATGGTACCAAAGATCACGTAGCGAACGTTTCCAATAAAATTCAAGTTTTATTGTAGCAGTTAACATCTTCACGTTCGAATATAATGTCAGACATTGCTGGTATTATAGAACGATCTTTTTATTGCACGAAGACCGCATATTATAAGAAAATAAAATGAAACACGAGTAGATACAATATTATTGAACTGAAATTTGATGTTTTCACATTATTCTTTAAATTCTTACTATTTTTAAATGATTTTCTATCCGTTATAAATTGAAAAGTAAATTCATAAAATATAAACTTTTACCAATTATAAGTAATATGCTACTACTACTAGTAGTAGATTATTTATTCAATGCTTTACAAATAAAATATTAATATAGCATAATTGAAAGACAAGTGATACAATTGGGCATTGTAATACCTGATTTTTATACTATTTTCCTATTTCGCTTTAATTTATTTTTCTTTCAAAATTATTATTAAAATAAATATAATATTAAGGTTGGTAACACTAACAGTTCCAATAAACATTTGACATTTGGGGAATAGTTACTTGGAAGTTAGATTAGATTCAAGATTTATAATTAATAAGTTATGAACCAGAACCTACAAATAAATACTTTGAATTTTAAATTAAAAAAGAGCTGTAGTAGTTGATGTAATTAGTTTACTATAAAAAACCTAATTTTTCATAAGTAATGACAGGTAATGGCAACGAAAAACTAAAACGAAAGATATGTATCTGGCATTTATGCCTATATTCATACGAGTAAACACTCTTCATAGTTGAAGCCTTTTATTCGTCCAAGGGTTTAAACTTCTTTCGGACAGAGGTATGTACAATGTTTTACGCACAAGTGTAATCAAATGAAATATTTTTAACTTATTTTTAAATACATGCAACTTTGTTAACATTATTTTGTTGTTATATTACAAATAATTAAAGAAGTACTTTTAAAATTCGTATAATTAAATAAAGGTTAGTATCATTACCGGGCGTTTTGGCTTTTTTACATCCCGGCGGGCAGTATAACTGGCAAAAAGCCCGGCGGACGTAATGTTCAATTTTCCGCCTTGGTAACTAAGATGTAAACAAACAATTTTAATACAGTTGTGCGTAAAATTTTAAACGGTTCGTTATAATTTTTATCCGGTAAAAACAGTCGATACTGAAAAAATCAAAATGTAATTTGTCAAGTTTCATTCTAATTCGTAAAAAATTGTAACGAGCTGGGGCTGGTCTCTCATAAAATACTAGTTTACAAGTTACAAGAGAAATCTTTATTAGTACTAGTAAATTGTTTCTGAAAAATATTTTACTAGTTCACAAGTTACTAGTTGTTACAAGTAAAATTTTATTAGTCAAGTGAAATCAAGTGATTCAATTTTCTGAATGACATGGACATTATTTTATTATGAAATTATATTAATTTTCAATAAAAATATCTACGCAGGACGAGAATTAAACTGTTTTGGGGATGATTCGAGATGCTAAAGGTATTTTATTTGGAGCATTCTCTAATAAATTACCTAAGCAGATAAAGTTAACGAATGGACAAAAATATGCCAAACTTGCCCCGCTTTGGGTTTAGTAAGAACAGACAAAGACTACAAGTATAACAGAGACACAATATGGCCAAACTTAAAAAAAAAAAAAAATATTGGTATTCTTTATCACTAGACTCGGTGTCACTTGACGACATTATTATATTATTTTTTAAAAATATATTAACACTAAACAACAACAAACACTATATGAAATTAAATAAACATTAACAAAGAACCACTAAAATACATATGAAAAAGAAAAAAACAACCTATGAAATAATACGACTAGTAAAATTTATATTAAAAAATTTACAAGCTTTTTGATACTTGTAGCTTTTCTCCACTAAATTACTAGTCTGACAGACAACACAAATACTTTGAGAATCAAAAAACTAGTAATTCTTGTCAAATACAGTAAACACTAGTTCCCAACTTGTAACTAGTATTCTACACTTGTATATTTCAGAAAAAAAAACTAGTAAACTTTACTAGTATTACTAGTGTAGGGACTAGTAATACTAGTTCAGTATTTTTTGAGATACAGGCCCCTGGTTTGAAACTTTACTAGTGTTTATGAATATGTGCCTTAGACTAAGTTGTCAACATGAACTTTAATTTTTTGACGCCGTTTTAGTAAAAAACAATGTTACAGTTTACAATATTCAACTCTGTACAACTGTTTTTCACTAAAAAACAGTGTCACAAACTTCACTTTGTAAACGCGAAATAAGAAAAATAAAATTGTACGTGGTAGGTTGTGGTTGCAAATTATTTGGCTTAAAAATTATTCTCTATACCAGCAATGGGTACTATTCAGGTGAAAGCTCTCTACGGTAAATTTATTATTAAGAACCTATTACCATGGGCTCTCATAGTCGGATGCCTGAGTATCTGGTCGCTAATCTATGAGGACCCAGGTTCGATCCCTTGCTACGCCAAAATTGTTTCAAATTTTAAATGCCACAATAGTGACATCTGTGGTGCATTCTCCACGACATCAATGAGTGCAGTCGCGGATTGTGCAATTTTAATTCTAAATAAGTTTTGTATGTATAATTTTCCTCTAACATTAATAGAAGATAATAAGATAAAAAAATTAATAACAGATTTCAAGTAGACAACCAGTATAGAAGTATGCATTTAAAATTTTATGAAATAATAATAACTACAACTCCTTCCCTTCTACATTTTTTCACTTGAGACCAAATTTTTAGTAATTGTACTTGTTTGATTATATATTCTTAGTTCATGAAATTAGTTCTATCTTTGGTTTCACATTTCAACCATGTCTCATGTCTGGAATTTTCTGACACATCATTTCTAAAACATTGGGTTTTGCTCAAAGAACGTTTTCATGCAAAATCTCATATAATATTGTTTTATAGTTAGATCTTGAATTTAAATTCTTCAGTTAGATTTACATACAAAATTCTATTTATATGGAGATGGAAAAATTGTTACGAAAAATCAGAGAAAACATTTTTCTCTCTCCGTGTTTTTCTCGTTCATCCCAATTTTTCATCAAAAAATCCCTGGAAGACAAATGACATTGTGTGATAGGTGATGGGGTATGATAGCCACGTTATCATATCATTTAGATTCAGAGGGGAATCCCCTATCCGATCCCTGTCTCGTGACGTCATCAAGTCCCGCGGGATATAAGATATGTAGATGGCGAAACGTTGTTCGCGACCCTCATCCCTTGTGATCGTTACGTTACGTTTGTCCTCGTCCTGTAGGAATGACAAAATAACAGATTTTGCAAAACCATATTTATGTTTCAAATTGTAATGGATTTTTCAAGTAAAAGGAAATTTAATTTCTGGGGAAGAATATTTTAATGTTTGTCTGAAAAGAAATAATTTTAATCCCAAATACGTTGGCACGTATTTCTTTATTGGTTTTCTATTTTAATATGTATATGAATTTATGTACAGATGAACTTTTTATTATGAACCTATTTTTTATCGTTTTGCAACAAAGGGACTTCTATGATGGATTCTGCTCTTTTCATTAAATACTTTTTTACCCTTTGATGTAGGGTTTAATTTTTTGCTTTTGCATTTTTTCCATTGTTTCCTGTAACTTTAATTAAAATTCTTTGAGTTGCATAAAGTAGTTTCCACATTTTAAAATACATATATAATATACAAACCTTCATTTAAAGATACACTTTTTTTATGAGGATTCCAAGTTCATTAGCTGAAACTTTAAATAATCTGATCGGATCTGAAATACCTAAGTTTTTTTTTTATCAATAATATTGTTCAGATTAGTGTTAAAGGCGGATTTAGATATAAGAAATCTAATTCCAACGAGAATAATTTTAAAGCCCTCTAAGAATCAAAATATAGTCTCAAAAATTCTTATTTTGGAAAAGTCTCCCCAGCTCAGTAGTAGGGTATAAGAATAACAGTTTTATAAAATTGTACATTCTATCTGGTCCGTTATATTATATGTATATAAAACAAAAATTGTTTTCATCAATATTATGACGTGTATTTCACATATTCAATTTCGATGTTTGTTAACGGTAGTTACAAATATTTTCATCAGTTTTTATGACTTGATTTAACCCTGAAGAGAATCATAGTAATGATCGAAACGTAGGTTTCAAATCAAATAAAAGCGTACAGACTGCAGTTCCGATTAATTTATTTTCTCCCACATCAATCTCCAGTCGATCATCGTTACTCCAACTAATATGAGAATAACACGTTATACTACAAAAAAGTTGGGAGTTTAAGTTGAAAAACACTTCCGGTCACTTTATTAGTCAAAAATCTAATGTATTTGTCACTGATAATGAAATAGTTATTTTCGTAACAAGTTATGAAAAATACCAAATATAATGCGAGTGTAAATTGACGCACGACGCGTAGCGGAGTGCAAGTCAATACACATGAGCTAAGATATTTGAATTTCATACAAGTTACGAACATTATTTTTTAGACGAGCATAAATAAATTTTACTTTTTTTACAAAACTGAAATTTAGGTTAAAACATACAGACAGCTGACAAATGAATAATTTATACATATAGCTAGAAAATAATGACACAGTAACCTAGCAACCGTGTCAACTATTACGATATGAAATATATCGTAACACTAATGTCATAAGTTCAACTTTCAGTGTTAGGATACTACGTTGATATGTCATTCTTATCACAATGGTCGTCTAAAAATATTTTTAATTTATGAGATTGATTAAATAAGAAGTAGCAAAAATGATTTTTCTATATAATGATCCTCCCTTTCAATACACTTTTCATACCAGTACACTAACTTCTATATTATATTCGTATGATGTACAGTGGTACCTCCGTGTATGTCTGCTTTAAAATAAGTCCAACTTGATATACGTTCTGTTTAGACGCGAAAAATTTTGTTTTGTGTACGATATTTGTTTGTAATACGTTTCGAGTTTAAAGAGCCGTAATAGCATTGTCTGAAATGACCAAACAATGTCACATTTCCGAAACATCCTGAGGAAAAGGCAGGAGCAAAGCTCTTTGGATAGATTTTAGTAAAGTTCAGACCAGATGAACCTCAAACAGGTCCATATAGGGATCTGATAGAAGAAAAGAAACAGAGAAGAGATAAATAAATTATATTATGTCTGGTATAGGAATGCAGTGTAGTACGGTATAGGGACAATATTTCCTGGCTTGTGATTGGTGCAAATGCGAGCCAGTTTCAAACTGTCCCAATATTATGTAATTGCAACTTTTCTTCTGCATTTGGGTACAATAAATTTGGCTAGATAAATTGAATGCAAGTGAAATAATTAATGTTAATATAAATATAATTGTAAGAAACTAGTTTTAAATACTTGCGGTGATCTTTTAAAATATTTTCAGTTTGCTGTTACTTTTTGAATAACCTTTGTGCAATTATCCTTTAGGCACTTCCATCATATAAGATTTCATATTACTGATATAACTACTATTATTCTTCCTTCCTAGCTACCCTAAGACCTATTTTGATGTTGGTACCTTGACGAATGGCTTGTGTAGCGCGTGACGGATCGATGTAGCGGGGTCCGTGCGCAGCTAATAGAGCGAACACGCTGCCTCCCTAACAGACACGTGTACACATTACCCACGACAAGCCCTAGGCCCCACAACCTACACCAGAGTGTGGCGCCAATTAAAATATAACGCCTGAAAGAACCTCAAGTTTGCAGGAATGTATAAAGAATATTATCGCAGCAGGAATAATTCTCTGGTGGCCGTAGGATAATTTTATTAGAATATGAATGGGGCAGGTTGCCTTGACCAATCTAAAATTATTTTTTACCTCTCGCTAAGAGAGGTATTGGATTCATGCTAAAATTCGCATATCCAGATTTTATTGAATAAGCACGATTTAAGGTCCCTACAATCCGATTATAACATTTTTAAAATGATGTCTGTGTGTGTGTGTGTGGATGTATGTGTGTGTGTGTGTGTGTGTGTATGTATGTATGTCTGGATGTTGTAGTCACGATTCCTCAAAAACTATAAGACTTAAAAAATATTTAACTGCAATTTCCTCAATCTGACATTCCTGGGAAGAGCTGAAAAGGTTTTGGTAACAATTGAAGAACCGGAAGTAGTAGTTTCTTAGAAAAATTCTTCTAAATATAATTTTTTGGGATTTTTTTTTATTAAATATTGAAGAACATAAAATTCTCCATCTAATACACTTAAAATTTTTATTATATCTTGTATAGATTTAGAGATAAAGACACTATAATTTATAGAGTAAACTTATCGCAGAGGCTACGACACTAAGGAAACCAGTTGACAAATTCCAATGTTTATAACATAATTTGTAAATGACACATGTCAGTGTCAAATATCAACAGTTTTAGTGACATTCTGATAGCTTTTACTGGGAAGTATATTTAATTTTTCTTATTGTTTTAGTAATTAAATATTTCAAATTATAGGTAAAATGCATATGCAGTTGATAAATTCAAATGTTGTAAAAGAAAAAAAATAATGTCATTGTCAAAAATATAGAGTAGTTTATATCTGTTGGGCGGTAGTGCGAGCTCGAATCGAAAATTTTACTTAATTATGTGTCAACAAAAACCATAACGGCAACTTGTCATCCTGCAAACATCGTTTTATGAAGATTTAACCAAGTCTTAAATAATATATGATAAACTTGTAATAAAACGTTAAATTTCGCTTGGACAGATAGTGGCTTTGACGTTTAACGAAAAAGCTAAGATTTTCCACAAACCAAGTATAATAAACCTGCTGAAAATAAAAGATACTCCAGAGAATTAAATATGTAAGTAAAATAATAAAAAGATTAAAGAATGTGACGAAAACATAGAAAAACATAAAAGAACACCTTGGTAAACCACGAAAAAAATCGAAGGTGAAGAAAGAGCACTTAAAGAAACGAAAGACAAAAAGAAATTGAAGATGAAGAAAGAGCATTTAAAGAACCGAAAGACAAAAATAGATGTGACGTGAAAAAAATGTTCATTCAGGAAATAAACAGAAATTTCAGAATTGCAAGAAACGAAAAGCGAATGTATTTTACATAAATAAAGTTTTTAATTTGTGTCAAACTATTATTTAATTAGCTTAAAATATGGGCTATCCAGCGAAACAAGCGGTTTACGTCATCATTTAGGGATTTTTACCTCTCGCTAAGAGAGGTATTGGATTCATGCTAAAATTCGCATATCCAGATTTTATTGAATAAGCACGATTTAAGGTCCCTAGAATCCGATTATAACATTTTTAAAATGATGTCTGTGTGTGTGTGTGTGTGGATGTGTGTATGTGTGTGTGTGTGTGTATGTATGTATGTCTGGATGTTGTAGTCACGATTCCTCAAAAACTATAAGACTTAAAAAATATTTAACTGCAGTTTCCTCAATCTGACATTCCTGGGAAGAGCTGAAAAGGTTTTGGTAACAATTGAACAACCGGAAGTAGTAGTTTCTTAGAAAAATTCTTTTAAATATAATTTTTTGGGAGATTTTTTTATTAAATATTGAAGAACATAAAATTCTCCATCTAATACACTTAAAATTTTTATTATATCTTGTATAGATTTAGAGATATAGACACTATAATTTAATAGAGTGAACTAATCGCGCAGAGGCCAAGGCGCTAAGGAAACCAGTTGACAAATTCCAATGTTTATAACATGACACATGTCATTGTCAAATATCAACATTTTTAGTGACATTGTGAAAGCTTTTTCTGGGAAGTATATTTAATTTTTCTTATTGTTTTATTAATTAAATATTTGAAATTATAGGTAAAATTGTGGGAAAATGCATATACCCATCAGAAATACCGCCAATCTGGTTAATAAATTAGAACAATCTCTGACATGAAAAGGATATAAAATAGATATAATTAGAATTATATGTGTGCAGAAGACATGTTAAATACAATAAAAAACAATATTTGGGTAAAGTTCTGTAATATTTTGTTATAAAACGACGGTTTGAAAGCGAAGTGCAATACAATACATATATAGCCTAATATGGAAATGGCGAGAGGTCTTGTGCTGGCCACAACAGATTTTTTTAAGAGAATTTTCTACCCACTGTTTGTTGTTTTTGTAATAAATTTTATGCTGTGAAGAATGTTTCCAGATATTGTTGGCATTTACATATTAATGATGTTTTGATCAAAAAACAATGATAAGATATTATTTTAAATATGACAAATTAGTAATTGAAGAATATAAACTCACATGGATCTAAATGCCATTTTTTTCTATCTCCACTGTGGGTGTGTGTGGATTTAGTCCGGAATATCTATCAAATAATAGTCGTTTAAAACTAAAATGCATGAAATTTCGAACCTATTTCTTATTTTGATATTAATGGGCGAGAGCTGATTAGTTTTTGGTAAGAATTGAATTGGATAACCATAATTAATAGTTTAAATGAAAGAAATAGTGAAAAATCATATCAGCCACCGGGATTTGAACCCGAGACTTTTATCTTGCCGGTTTATTCGAAATTATAATGGTTCATCGGTTCAATTAGTAATAAAAATCTGTTGTGGCCAGCACAAGACCTTCCGTCAATTCGATGTATTTTGTACAAATCCCATACCAAAAGGTCCTTGGAAGAGATTCTATATAATATCATGTAAAATCGAACACGAATACATACTATTTTTTTTACAAATTCCATACCAAAAGTTCATTTGAAAAGATTCTATAAATCCAATAAAATTATAACATAAACTACACTAAGTAATGTCCTTCCATCTTATCTTTGGCCTTTCTCTGCATGTCACTTGCAAGTAACACTATGACATACCAATTTTAGAACCCATACTTTCCATATTTGGGTTTGCACTTACAACTGACATCTGTCAATTAAATTTTTTTGAATAATTATGTCAGTTGTTTCCATGATAAATAACAAAGCTGACTAATTTTTGAAAAATAATTTCTTTATAATGCTTTAAATTTACATCTATTGAATATGAAGGAAAATGTCTAATTAAACCGTATAGAGAAGAGTATTTTCTTTAATATACATAATAACAAAATGTCAAAAAATAACATTTAACTGCGTTTTTTTAAGAAAAACTGTTACAAACTTCAAATAAGGGTACTTCCGGTGGATCAATTATAACCAAAATCTAATCAACTCTTCATATGGTTGTACAGAAGAGGAATACGAAAGAATTATAATTTTTAGAATTGTAGTATTGGAGTTATCGTCGGAGAAAAATTTGTAACACACGGACACACATACACACACACGCACACACGGACACACACACACACACACACGCGCACACACACACACACATACATACAGACATCATCTTAAAAATAGTAAATTTGTATTGTAGGGACCCTAAAACGTGCTTAGTCATTAAAAACTCACCACCGAATTTTTTGACCAAAGACAATACCTTCCTTACCTAAAGGTGACGGAAGGTAAAAATGTATTAAAATAATCTGTTATAATAAATCTCGCAGCCTTTATTATTACTCTAGTTTAAAATTAACTTGATAATATAATTTTACTGCAAATAAAAAGTATAATACAATGAGAATTTTTGTTTTAAATGGAATAAAATTAAGTTAAACCATATATTTAAAAGTACTAATTTTTCTTAACTGACCAATAACAAAAGCTTTTGTTATTAATATTTTTACCGGTTTCAAGATAGTGAGTCTTTGTTTACTTATACAGAAGTAGGCTGGTAACTATGTAATAACTGTATCGATTGTATCTGTACGGTAGTACCATACTGACAAGTCAACAACAATCAACAAAATGAAAATAAAATAAAATAAATAAAACTTATAAATAAAGTTATGTGTATCGTTCCGTAACACTGTATTCTAAATTAATAAACCAGAGAAATGAAGAACATAATTTGAATATTTGTCATATTAACGATTGTCAAAATAATTGTTATGTTTATCATAGCCTTCTGAAAGTAGCATTAATAAAAGAATTTAAAAAAATAATATTTATTAATAACGGTGTTAACAATTATTACTCTAAATCACAAACAGCATTTATTTTCTTACAATACCGACGTTTCGGTGCACACTTGCACCTTTTTCTCGGTAGGTAAGATCTTACAAAATATTACAACTCATGTACAAAAAATACATTCAGTTTTACAACTTCGTACAAAAATTCTTAAAGAGCACATATAGATCAGTTTGCTTTCAAAATCGACAACAGAATTAATCTGTCGCTATAAAAATTTAACGGTGATGTCGCTGCGCATATTTTATTCACTGATGGCCGGTTTTATTAACTACAGATAAATTTACTTCCAAGGTAAATTAAAAGTATTCTGTCAAATGGCAGTCAAACTTTTGACAGTAATGTGACACAAGTCATAAAATGAATAAAAATTGAATTAAGGGTGAAAGGAAGGTGTAAAAAGAAAAACCCCAAAGTCTTATTCACACTATTCTTTAATATAAAGGCGGTCCGGTTTCGGTTACTTTGTAACTTTGTACCTTCATTCATTATGGTTAAAAGAATTGTTGTAGGCTTTTTGGATCTTTTGTTTTTTGCAAAATACAATTTAGTTTACATTTATTGGACGTTTCGATTGTGTTACCACAGTCATCATCAGCTAAATAAAACATTTTTTCAATAATAATAAAATGAAACAGAATAACTAGATTACATACCTATATGTTTGATGTTACATTTTTATAAAAATTAGTTGAACATTAAAACGAAAAATTTTGTAATACATAAAGTCATATTTTTTGACTACATTTTAATTTGACTAGCCGTAGGTAAAAGTGTTGTTCCGCCAGAGTATGGCAGTAAACTGCGTGTATAGAAGAATTGTGAGAATAATTACCTGTTGTCTTTGTTTAACAGCTGTCTTTCTAAATTTAAATTTGGTAAGATTGAGCCCGCGTAAGTTAAAATGTCTCTATAGTTAGTTTGGCAGTTGACTGTGTTACTTTCATTTGCATTTATGTATAAAGATTCATAGATTAGTCGCTTGTTGTAATTTTTTTCAGTTTTAATTATTTCTGGATTTTTGAAATCAAAGATATGTCCTTTTTCTAAACTATGTTTGGTAATTCCACTGTGATTTACATTTTGAATTCATTATGAATAAAATTGATTCAAAATTGTTGATTTAAATAAATTTACTATGGAAGTAAATTTATTCTGTCCTTTATAAAACAGGGGGGAGTATATTTAATGAGTAAAAATCAATGATAAATTATTAATTTAAAAAAATTACAAGAAAATGAATTATTTATATCTATCCGTCAAATATAATAACAATAGTGTTGTGTTAATAACCTTTTCATTTTCTGAAACCGATAAACTAGTAAACAAACCACAGATGTTATGTCTTAGATGTCACTTTACGAGCTCGGATTTCAAACCAACATCTGCGACATTTGTCTGGTTAAAAAATTTATCCAATAGATAGTGATTTGACAACTAAATAAAACAATGAGTTTGGCTCCCAGAAAGTTTTCATGTAAAAATATTGTATACAATAATTATTTTGGCACTTAAATCCTTTTAAATTTATAGTTATGTTTCAATTGTGTAAAATAAAAAAAAGATAATTAGGATAATTTTTTTTATTTCAATTTAATATGCTATTATTTTATTTAATACAAAAAGTATTTTCCTCTATTAGTACACAAAACGAATGACTACAATTTTTCCATATTTTTGTTACCGTATAAATCATCCACAACATTTATTACCATTTATATCTCTGCAATAAAACTCCAATTAAACAAACAACCCTTCTTTTGTTATCTCCCTGACAACCGCGCGACAATCGACGAATAGCAAGCGGATGTAAATTACAGTAAAATATCGTTATCGCGGAAGTTATTCCTGCTTTGCTGGTTGTGGCAGAGCCCTACAGAGTCCCACTGAGCCCCGGGCCGATGCAGATAGGGCAGAGCACCCGCTGCAGGAACAATGGCTTGCGGCTGCCTCGGTCAAGAGGATTGAGAGCAATTCTACTACAATGCAAGGGAAGTAGAACGGAGTAGAGAGAATTTTTTGACGGGAAGAATAAAACGATGTAATTGGAGACTTTTACACAAGAAACTAGTGTATTAAAGTATTGTGAGAGTTAATCATCTCTGAATGTCCGAATATAATTAAATTAGATTATTTCACACATTAAATCTATAGAAAAGTAAAATGAACATGGAGTATGCAGCCTATATATTCGAAATAAATTAGGAAAGTGTTCGGCATTTTCGTATTTTATTTTTCTGTTGAATAATTGTATGTTCGACGAAAATTTTGCATAATTTTGATATTATCTTGCATAAACGTAACCTTATTTCCCAAAATTGAGGCATTTAAATTCAAATGGATCTAATTACCATTTTTATGTTTTAAAGTTACCTGTCCAATAAAAGTGTTTTACACGAAATAATAACGATAGCTATGATTTCTTCTTTTTTTAAAGTACTTATTCATTTTATTGAAATGCATGCTATACATTTACGACTCTTCCATATATATGTCATAATATATTAGTACCATTGTTCATATATATTTTTTGTTGTTAATACATTTAAACTGTCTGTAATGTTATGGTATTTCTATTGTAATGTAATGTAACATTTCTCCAATATTATGTTTTATAGAACCGAACATAGGACTTTAAATTTTAAATATTACTCATGTCTTGTAAAATACGAAAGAAGAAACTAAGTTCGCTCACGTAGTGCAAAGGCGCATAAGTGAGCGAATTCGTTTCTTCACGACTGTTGTAGGTATAGCGTTTTGTTTAATCCTACTATTGAAATATTACAAACAATATTAAATTTGTAAATTGCTATTGTTTGTTTATAAACATTTGCAGTTGTCAACAAAATTTTTTTTTAGTGTCACATTGTGTAGAATTTGTGTGAAATTTAGAAGATAATGACAATAGGGGTTTCCAAGGCTACAGCTTTTTAAGAAATACTTATTGGATATCAGTGTTCATTATGTATATGTAATATTAAGATGAATATAATCGTTAATTTGCTGATTTTTATTACTTTAAAATCAAAATTAAAATTTAATGCATTTAAATTGAGTGCATGAAATTCAGTATCGGCCATCTTTGTGACGTCAACGGCACTCTGAAAATTCTGATTGGCTAATGGGATTTCGAGCGCGCAGTTCATGTTCGCGCTGGTTCTGACATGACATTTGATCCAGAACAAGTGTTATTTTGATGCAATTTAAAATTACAAGAAATTTTTACTGAATTTCCTGTTAGTTTTTTGAAGAATCTTTTGAAAAAACAAGTAAGTGAAGTAAATAACCAATAATGCTGTTTATGTTAAATCTGTTCACTTTCTTTAGAATATGGACATGGATCCTGAATTTCTGAAAGCAGACAGTCGAAATTTGCCGTATTTAGATACAGTCATGTTGCTTTTGTTTTACAAAGACAATTCTAGTTTTGTTAGTGCCGAAATAAGAAGTGTGAAAGCCCAGAGGTATGTAATGTTTTGTACGCAGATTTATGGAATATTTAATACAATAACATTTTCAGAGCAATTAGGGAAGAGTATGGAGACGAAGCTGTTGATACAAGTGCACGGAAAAATAAAATTTACACTATAAAAACGAAAGTAACACCAGAGAATCGTGTACGCGATAAAGCATTATGAAGTTATTGTTCAAGTCAATAAAGATGAGCAAAAAAATATTTCTTGCCAATGTTATGGATGTGCAGCTAGTCTTGGTTAGTATTTAAGTTTGTTAGTTATTACTATTTTAAAAAAGATCCTTTAAGGTGGTTGCAAACATAGTGTTGCAATTTTATTCTGGCTATACCGCAGAAGTTTAGAACCAGCTTCAACAACAGTAGAATGCTACTGGCGTGCGTCATCCTTATCCAGAGTCAAAACTTAAATCAATGTCAATAAAAGAAATGTTTAACAGAAATCCGCTTCCCTTCAAAAATGACATATTTTTAAATAAAATTCTGGCTCATGGGAAGGAAATTGGTAGCCAGAGTGTTCTAATAAGACAGTATTTGGAACAAGATGCAGTGGAGAAAACTTCGATCCACAATCTGATTTTAAAGTACTGTAATATAAAGGAAATAGTTGTTTGTTATTTTTTTGTCTTAAATAAAACATCATTTTACCAATAGTTTAATTTATTATTAATTAGAAAGTTAAACATGTGCTAATTTTATAATTTTAATGATAACAGGATAGGGCAAGAATCAGGAGCAGCGTTTTTACTTTCTGGCTGTAAATCGAATACACAAATAATTAAATTAGTAAATTAATTAACATGTTTAGATTTAACACCATTATAATACGGAATATTTATTTTTAGTCATTATAACTTTCATGTGTTTCTTCATTTTTTGGAACTGTTACATATGTATAGGCCATCCAGCGAATCAAGCGGTTTACGTCATAAATACAATATCACTAGAAACAATGACGTCATATGTTAAAAAGTTTACATGAAAAACGAATTAAAATATGATCTGTGGGTTGTCTTCATAAACCCAAATTTTTCTTAAAAACACGTCTGGTGTAATATTTTTCCAGCGAAATCCAATTTTATTTAAAATATTCTGAACGATACTGCTTACGCCGTTATAAATACTTCATTCTTGTAGTATATGCAACAAACTATCTAGTATTATGTGAGATCCTTAAAAAAATACAGAATACTGCATACCATACAATTTCTCACTGTTTCTATACATTGCGTATAGCGTTTGCCACACGCTGTATATATAGATTTAATTTTCAAATTATTACTAACAAACAGAGCCAAATATTACCTCAACATAAGATTTCAGTGAAAGTAAAAACCCACCAATCTATTTTTCATTTTCAAAATAAGTCAATAAATTAACTACAAGCTCTTGAATTTGACATGACAGAGCATTTGACATTTTGACAATGAACAACGAAACCAAAAACAAAACGAAATCACAATACACGTTGCAAAGTATAATATAGACATATAATATTTAGTAATATACATGTTCAGAATTACCAATATTAAAAAAATATAATCAAACGTCATTTTGCAAAAAATTACAAAATTTTACTTAATAATAATATATTCAAATATAATTATTTCTATTAAAGGTGTCAAATACATGATAATAATAAAAAATCAATAAAATACCGTTAATAAAATATATTTAAAAAAATAAAGAAAATTTCAAAAATCCCTAAACGATGACGTAAACCGCTTGATTCGCTGGATGGCCTATATGTATATTTTCTTTGGATTATTTGCTGATGAATTAGAGCAGTCCGGTACGAAACAGTATTTCTCCACCACAAAAATGCTCATTATTAGAGCTATAGTAACTAGAAAAACAAATAAATAAAAAAAATCGTCCATCTCTTAAAATAGAAAAATAATATTTAATTATCTCCAAAATTACTCAAGTTTTACCTGATTTGTATGTACAATCACAATTTCTTTAAAAATATCTTCGATAAGTATTACAAAATAAGTTGAACAGAATTCAACAAGTAGTTATTTTCTTAGGTTATGTATCATTTGTTTACATGGTTTACATGTTCATGTTCGAAACGACATACCCACCGTGTTTGTTATCTATCCGTCTCACTCAGCTCTAGAAACGTAAGTTCTCGCGGTGTCGGTGACGTCACACGCACCGATGATTTTCTCGATCCTCATTTATAGAAACTTTAATAATTTTTTTCTGGCTTATTAGACGCTTTTTGGCGAAAATAAAAAACACGGGTCTAATATTTTTATATAGAGATTAATATATTAAAAAATGAAAAAAACTTGGAAACCCCTATTGTATGATGGTATGATTTGAACTACAGGTAATAACGAATATTGTAAGTTATCATACTGTTAAATGTGAAAAAACATATATATGTAGAAGTGTGTATTCCTCATGGTATCGTATTATGTTGATTTTTCTCTTTGGCATATTATTTATGTTACCCATTAAAGGTAAATTACTGTAAATCCCTATTGTACTTATAAATTTTTTAAGTAAAGTTTCTTTCAGTTGATGTCTTCACAAAAGTAATTAAAAAAGCAGAATGTAAACTTACATTAAAACGTCTTATTTTGATAAAATAATAGATTTATTTCCATTGAAAATAACAAAATTCGTCACATGTTACGTACAACTTCTCTCTTCTATCTACATGTTCTACATTCCTTATCATTCTAATACTAAAATTACGCTGGTTTTTCAAAAATTTCATATTAAATATACCTAAGTATCTATTTATTTTTATGAAGACGTATAAAACTAACCTCTTTGTCAAACTAAGTTTTCTTTGAAATATAATGAATAAATCTTCATACTTCGATAATGACGAATGGACAAAAATTCACTCTTGCTTACTACTTTCATCCACCCGTTGCCATAGGAATAAGTTGAATGGGTAAAACAAAAGGTTTCAAATTTCGTATCCAACTAAGAAACAAGTTTCAATAGCAGGCTTGAACAAAAATTATTTTGCAAGCTTTGTAACGACAAAAATTAGGTATTAAAATGTCAAAAATCACCCCAAAAATAGCGAAGCTTTGGAATTGATCTAAATTAGTTAACAAATAAATGTTTAATACGTTATATGGCCACTTAGGTTAATTTATTTTTAGTTGGTACTACTTAGACTTTCTATCATCAATCTATCAATTTAAAAAATAATTGTTAAGTGTTAAACAGAAATTACAAATAATAATAAATATAAATTAATCTGCTTGACAGATAAATCGCTAACATATGTTAATTTTTAGTTTAAAATGCATGCTATAGTTAATTTTGAGGTGATTACAAAGCATGCAAAATTAATTTTGTTCATTGATTCAGATGTAGATTTTTATGCTCTGTTGTTAAACTAGGACAATTTTTTTTATATTGGATATATGTATCGAGAATAAGTTGATATAAGAGATTACATCAAAATAATCATTTAAAATTTATTTGCGTTTGAGTAACAAAATTGAGTAGTCACCAATCAGAAGCATAGATTGTGAAATTTTGAATTGAATCCTTTTAGTTTAAAAACAGACTATAGTAACAGAGCAATGTTTAAAATAAATGCAGATATCATATAAAGTTTCTTTAATTTTGACTAGATTACTATGCATTCATATTCACCACCCTTCATTTAGTATCCAAACACCCTTAATCCTTCATTCCAATATCAAAACTAAATCAAATACCTTCTTTAATCCCGTGTATATCACAATAGAACAATACAATGTATGTAGATACACATCATGTCCCCTGCATGTTAGCTGGTATATTGCTGGGGTTTCGGGGGTTAATAAAGACGCGTGACGCGTGATCCGAGCGTGGAACGCGTGATTTACACACGAGATAATGCCAGCCGAATACCACACACAGGGATGCTGGTGGGATGATTTATAGGAAGTTAATATGTGAGGTTAGAAAGAAAATTGCGGCAATATGCGATAAAAAGGCGAAAACGATAATATGTTTTTAAGCCTCGTACAGACCTGCGAACCGTTCGACGAACCGTTCAGCGAACCGTACGGCGCACCGTTCGTCGAACCGTTCGGCGAACTGATCGACGAGCACTGGCAGGTGATGGTGGGGGAATGTTCGCCTCTTTTCCATTATTGTTGCAGATACATGTATGTTACTTTTGCTTTTAAAATGGATATTAAAGCCGTGGCAGCAGCATACATTTACATTCATTTACATTTAAAAAAATAAAAATAAAAAAGAAGTCGTAGACGTTGGTGGCAATGTCGTATGTTTATTAATAGACCAAATTATGGCGCTAATCCTTTAATATCTGATTTAATACTACAACAATCAAGTGGACATTTTCATAATTTCACAAGAATATCTTTAGACCATTCCATTTTCTATAAATACAGTATTAATGAATAGCAAAATTTAACATCTAATGGGCCCATAAACCATAACAAAAAAATAATAAAATGTACACTATATCCTTAAAGTACTACTCAATAAATAACGATTAAGATAAAAAAAAACATTATTTTAATAATTACTCTGCGAAATATTTGAATTTATTTCCAGGGCCACAGATGACGTCACACTATTGGTATCTTTCTCGCACAGCCTACTACAGAAACTGGGGTGAAAAAGATAGCTATAGGTTTCTTTAAAAATCATGCAGTTATACAAAAAACAATTTTGACTTTTTGATACCACGAATTGCTTCAAAATTAAACGAACTTCCATTTAAAAATATTTTTAAAAATTTGTTTATGGGCCCATTGGAATTAAAAAATCTAAAGAATTAAGTGAAATAAAATAATTTGTTGCAAGTATCCGTTCGCCGTCGCGTCCAGACTAGCTGCAACGTGCTCGCGCAACATCCTTTGATCGTTCGTTAAAATACCGACAACGGATGGATCGCGCAAACGTTGCAGGTTAACGTTGCACGTGTTGCAGTACTTTGCTCGGATCGCCGTTTTGTTGCGCCGGTCTGGACGAGGTTCGCCAAACGGTTCGCCGAACGGTTCGTCGAACGGTTCGCAGGTCTGTACGAGGCTTTAGAACGATAAGATTTTGTCCGTCGTAGGAACATTACGATGGTGATTTAAAAAGTACAGCAATTTCAACATTGTGCACAAAGGCGTGCTAGATATATAACGTTTATTAGGCGGTGTGCCTTAGGGTCGATCGACCAAACAATTTGTAACAAATAATAAGCACAATAAAATATAAGCATTAAACAAAAACAAATTCCTAACAATATAAACAAAAGAAGAACCGCTGCAAAAGACAACTCATGCATTCCTTATCTCTAAAGGTGACAAGTCATACTCCTCTTTTTAACCGTTACTTTTTTGCAACATATACGGATAAAGTATCTATTATTACAATCATTTTGTGATTAGAAATTTTCGTTATTGTAATTAAATTTTCTTCTCTTGTGGACCTATAATTTCGTTGTCCATTCTGAGATTTTAATTATTTAGTTCGTTGCGATCTAGTATTCAAGAAAATATAAAAACTTACCGGGTCTTGGTCATCCGTTGTCGAATCTTTGCTGTATGATATGTGTGCTCCGGAGAGGAGTTTTTTGGGCAAAGATAGAATAGATTCCTTCCATCCTGAAACAAATATAAACATTTACTTTAACAAAACTTATAATGATATGGCGACTGATATTTCTATAATTATTGTAAACACTAACATTATTGCCTATTGCCGCTATAATTATTGTAACGATACGCGCCTGAAAAAACATGTTTCGAGAGAGATAAGATATACATATACAGGCCATTATTATTAAAAATAGAAGAAAATCGTCCAAATGTAAGTTGTAGATTGAGGAAAGTACGCACTTAATGAAAAAAAAAAAATCAAACCAGTGACTCCTAAACTATAACACAGATATATTTTATTAAATGTCGATCTTGAATTCATTCATAATTTTTTTACATCGTTATATTAAACATAGAAAAATTCAATTTATAGTTTACATAAACTTTTTTAACATGACAAAACAGTCAGTAGGCTATGGTTAGCAACAAAGGTTATAAATCATAAGCAATTGAACAATATAATATTTATAAATAATTTTCAAAATTATTTATGCAATGTCAGCTTTGCACATCTTATGGCCAGTTGCACCAACGTAACTTAAATATTAAACTCGGCTTAAATTGACAAAATTGCATCGAAATGAAATGTCAAATGAATTTTAATATATTGCTGTCAAAATTTGGATTTACATTTGTTTGTTTAAGCCTAGCTTAAAATTTAAGCTTTGTTTACAGACTTTGCCATTGAAATTTCACAATATACATATTTCGTTTATACAGGGTGTATCAAGATAATGGAACAGTGCATTTTATTCGTGTATGTGAAAAGATACAAAAAAAGTGATTAGGATATTTTGTAAGGGATAGAGGGGGACACATTTTAGCATAAACTTTATTATCTTAAATCCAGTGGTACTCAAACTATTGGGCAATATTATATTTTTTTAAATGGCATTATATATATTTTATTAACTCATTAAATAGATAATTTTGTTCTGATTTCAACGATATAATAATATCATACCCTTACATTGCGAAAAATTTGATAAAAATTAATTCAAAGTTAATATTTAATTTCTACTTTTAAGTAATCTGAGCAAACATTCAATCAATAATACAAAATAAAATTTATTTTAGTTTTATTACTTTCAAGTAAGCTACGATTTTGGCAATAAATTCAACTTTTAAAATAAATTTTTTGTTTTATTGATTGAATGTTTGCTCAGATTACTTAGATACAGTAGAAATGAAATGCTAACTTTGAATTAATTTTTATAATTTTTTTCGCAATGTAAGGGTATGATATTATTATATTGTTGAATTCAGAACAAAATTCTCTATTTAATGAGTTATTTAAATATATATATATATATATATAATGCCATTTAAAAAAATGTAATATTGCCCTATAGTTTGAGTTCCACTGAATTTAAGATAATAAAGTTTATGTTAAAATGTGTCCCCCTCTATCCCTTACAAAATATCCTAATCACTTTTTTTTTGTATCTTTTCACATACACGAATAAAATGCACTGTTCCATTATCTTGATACACCCTGTATATGTACTAGACTGTAAACACATTGATACTTTCAAAAATGCTCAGTTAAGACCAGAAAAATTTCCGACGTGTTCACAAGATGTTTAAATGGAGTGGTGACTTTCCAATTCCAACGTGACGAATAATATCCTTAATTATGAAAGATAAAAATAAGTAATTACTTTTGTTACTTATATGCTAGGTGGAAGATCATATCAGCTATCCAGACAGGCCAGCCATAGTTCAGATGGTTGGAGCGTTACTCCGACAAAGTAAAGGCCCGAGTTCAAATCCCGGTGGATCTTTTCACAATTTATTTCGTTTATTTTGAATGAAGTAAAGGCAGAAAGTATAAATATTGAATGGTGTCAGTCGGGATGAGTTAAATGAGTTGAGTCGGGAAGGGTACTAGAAGAACTAGAAACTCTTATTTCGATAGTCTAGGGATTTTTGGAAGAAATTATTATTCTACATACGGTCAACAAGAGTGACTGGTAAAATAATATTTCTTTTTATTGAACAAAAATTTAAGATATATCAGCCTTAGGCTATTAATTTTCCAGAATATTAAATAAATAATAATTTAACTGCAGTATTATTAATTTATTTGGTTTCATTTTATTGAAAATTGAGTCTCTTAAAGTTATACAGAACTTTCCGGCGTCGTGTTTGAGCTAATGATTCATTTAATTGGACTATTCTCTCTATATTCATACTACGATTGCTTGAATTTTGCTGTCGCAGCTTGTTAAATACGAAGTATAAAGAGTAAATTGAAGTTAGTTTTTCACAAAGTAAACTTCAATGAAAAATCTTCTCATTTAGTGAGCTGTCAGCTTTAACTCAGATATAAAATTAAATAAAACATGACTAAGGGAGCGACCTTTGAAAATGTCATGCTTTAAAGTTCGCACATCCCCACGAAAGGGCTTCAAGTACTTTTTGTTACACGATAGATTCGTTCTGGTGGAGTTAGAATTGCAGTTGTATTTTTTTTTATTATATATGGCATATCGTTGTATATTTAATGATGCAATTTCAGAAATTCAACACTATAGTCATTAAACCCAACCCTTATCCCTGTTTCCAATTATTCCCTGTTTAAACAATCGAATTACTGTAGAGGCGTATGTAAATTTAATTAATTACTTTCTAATAATGTTTGGTAATGCCGCTTCCCTCGGGAATGAGATAATTGCTATTAAATGACATCCCTGTTTTTGATTTATCTCTGGAAAACGTTCATGTGACGTTTACAGGAGAGTAATCGTTGTAATCCCTCTACGAAATAGCGGACCTACCTTGTCGTATAGTGAAATAGTTGTTTACATTAAAAGATGCATACGGAAACTTTTTTGCAGGGCTCTCAAAACTTCCGACGTACAAAATTACTTCATTACGTTTTTAAAATTAAAAATTGAACTATAAATTTGATACTAAATTAAGTATTTGAGTTACGCGAAGATATTAATTAAAATATAAACAATAATACACCTTTTTTCACAAAATATTTTAATTACAAATGTACATTTAGAAATATTATGTTTCTATTGGTGTACAACTGACGATGATTGCTTTGCAGTCGAAATGTACATTTTGTAATTAAAATATTTTGTGAAGAAAGGTGTATTATTGTTTATATTTTTATAAATTTGATAGTATTTTGATTAAAGTGTTGATGTCAAATCATAATGAGAGTTTTGTTCAGAACTGTTATTTCTTTATTTATTATATATTTTTTTAAAAAATTTTAAATGTTACTCGTACTTGTGTTTCTGTAGCCATACGTAAATAATAGTACAGTTGCGTGTAAAAGTTTTGAGCCAAACTTATTTCATTTCATAAAAATATAACACTTATACGTATTACACTACTGTTAGGAATTTTAATTACATTATTATGGGTAGTATAGTAGACATGTTTTAAAATTTATTTTCATTGTATTTTATAGCACAAACGAAATTAACAGTGTTCAAAAATATCGAGTCAAGTTATATTCAGTGTTTATATAATTTGTTCATTCATATTTGTCATCAAATTCTCAATTTAATATTAATTTAAGTTATTGTCTAACGAAATGGTGAAATACACCCATTTGAGATCGATAAAACCACAGCAAATATAATTATTATCAAAGATAAGTAGCTAAAATCATTAGCTGACAACACAAGAAGCAATAAACCCCATAAACCAAGGAGAAGAGATAAAATTAACTAAAATAAAATCTATAGCAGATCCAAGAAACTGTGAATATATTGAAACAAATTCGAATATAAAATCTTGCCAATGACAGCCGAAGTACTGTGTCTCGACATCTTTAAGAAGTAAGACGTATTGGACGTGTCAGTTTTAAAAAACCTTCAGTTAATAAGAAATAAAAAGGCAGGACTAAATTTTACAAAACATATCAACATTGGAAGGTAAGCGACTAGTGAAAAGTGCTATTTTCGGATGAATTGAAATTTAATATTATATCATAATATATTTTTCACAAAAATCTGTTCAGAACTTCAAGTATAGTGTTACTTCAGATTTATCAGTTTTATCCAAAATCTAACATGTTGTTCCTCTTGGTATCAAGGTCTTAAATACGAAAAATGAAAAGTTGTGGATTATATTTTAATATATATATATATATATATATATATATATATATATATATATATTTATTTATTTATTAAAATCTGTTACGTGTTTCAAGTAAAGTACCACTTTCGGTTATCCAATTAGCCTATGTCATTCGGAAATAGTGTAGCTTTCTATGAGTGAGAAATTTTTTAGAATCGATCAGTTTTTTCCAGAGATTACCCCTTACAAACATATAAACTTTACCTCTTTATATAATAGTATAGATATTGATTAATATGTAAATAAATATTACCTGAATCTATTATCCCAAACACCATTATTTTTTTTTGTACTACCCGCGTAAGTTTCAGATTCAGAGCTGGACACTATTCAAGTAAAGGTGCACGAAAATTAATACTTTGGTAATTTTAGTCCTCGAGTACCTACTAGTTCTCAGGGGTACTTTTAATTTTCAGTACTCGTTACTCGTCCTCGTCGCGCAAAAATATAATCGTCGGTACTCGACCTTTACGTGTATTTCTCTGCAAGCCCCTCTATCCCTTTTATACTTTTATTATAATTGCCTGTGCCTTGCAGATAGTAGTAATTAATATAAGAAAATAATTTAAATTATGTTTAATTGTCACCATTTTAGTAACAAATAATTAAACGTTATATGATTTTTTAAATATGGAACACCGGTCATTTATGAAGTAAACATGTTTTCGAAAAATTGACTTGCTAATTAAAATAAAAATAAATAACGGCCTGAATTATTATTTTTGTTTTTATATTATTTCTAGTATACTTGTTTAAAAACATAAAATATGTGTTTCGTTTCGTTTTGTATTATTTATTTTAAAAAACAAATGTATGTATAATCAATCAATTTTTAATAAATGAGTATCATTTGAAATCGAAGCACGGTCGTAGTGATTAGGTATGCCATTAAATGAAGAAATATGATAATGAAATGTAGACGAATACTTTAATTACATTTACGAGTACTAAAATACTCGAATACTAAAATATTAAAGTACTCTGCCCAGCTCTGCTTAGATCCTTAGCAACACATAGTAATACAGAACATGGTTCATGCGCTATTTAAACGTTGCTAAGGTAGTAAAGTCCACTTACGAAGTCGGTAGTAGAAAAACTAGTTTCTTTGTGCATCAAATCACTTTTTTTTATTCCCGCGCGATTTAGTATTTTTTTTTAACAAAATGTAAATTGTTTACAGGTCTTCTTAAATTGCTTTGCGATCAAACGGTCAATTGCGAAATCGCGATTTACGTTCGACTATTGAATGAAAAACTACAACTTATGTAGGTAAGTGTTTTTCCTTTGATTGTGGCCTACGCAAACAATATCTCACTTTTGTGCGTAGTAGTTTTTAATATACGAGTACATAATTGTTTTGTGTAGCTTTAGTTATATTTTTATTAAAAAAATTAGAATGAAATTGTTGCGCGTGTAGTATATATCTAATTATAAAAGTATGAGATAAAATATATCTCATTAGGCTCATCGTTTTATGTTTATGTTGCGAGTTGTATGTTAAAATTAATTAAATGAAGTAGAATATGTAAATTTGTACATAGGTATCTTCTTTATAACACACATGTTTTATAATAATTTCTTCTATTATCCTAAACTTCGTACTTCAAAAATTATTATAAAGGCTCATTTCCACCTATGCTTAATGCATAATGATTAGTGCATATGCATAAGGCTTAATGCATTATGACAGTTTACTAAGATACTATTTCCAGCTACTTTGTTTAGTGACTAATTCAACAGAAATGTCACAATTTTTGCCTTTAATACTTGTTGTTTAGCAAACTGCCATTACAACAGCAATTCTTCTTTTTTTTTTAAATGTTATATACATAATATTCTGTATCTATATCCATACTGAAAAATTAAAATTTAATAATTATAAAATAGACTGACAGTTGACAGTTCAGGTTAGAAGTTTGCAATATTTTGTTGTTACGCAATGCTCTTTGTTCTTAAGCATTAATCCTTATACAAAGCTGGAAATAGTAGTAAACGTTGCCATATGATAAAGATTTTTACGCATTGCGCTTAGTTATGAATTATAACTCTTACGCATTAGGACAATCGGTGGAAATGAGGCTTAAGTTTTATCATTGTTAAATATAGCGTTGTAAATGATAAAACGTGTAGGTATTTATAGTCCTAATATTAAATAATTGAATATGGTCCATATAAACAATTATTGGCATTCTTTTTTTAAAACTACTTTTAACAACTGTATATATTTAATTATAGAAATTTTATGACCGGTTTTGTACACATTATATTCCCTATATTACAGATTTCAAGTAGACACTCATATATATATATATATATATATATATATATATATATATATATATATATATATATGTACAGGTGTAACAGAAATAAGTACCTACATTACTTTTTTTCAAAATTTAATTTTTTGAAAAAAAATATTTCTAATTTCGAGACTACTGGCGAAACAGAAAAAAGTGACATTGACAGAACTCGTCGAGAGCAACAATATTTCTTAGTAACTTTTTTTCAATTCTCAATGTTTTTAGTATTTTTAGGCAGGTAATTTTTTTACAAAACATATATATATATATATATGGCTGCAAGAACTTCTTGACTGGAAAGGTGATGAAGGAAAGAAAATTACTGGATTTCAGTCAATTATTAAATATATTTTCCGCCTCTACCGGTTTTAACACCTCATGTGTCTTCTTCAGGAGCTACAATAATATTACAGATTTTGAAAAAAATATTTTTAAAAAATACAAACATGTGTAACTTACGTGAAAATTTTTAGATTGTAAAACATGGATACATATATAAGATAATAATAAATAACATATAAAACATACAATGGTCGTCAAAATTTAAAAAAATAAATAAATAAGTACATTAAAACACGCATGCAGTCATCAATAAGATTAATTTTATTTTTTTAATTTTGATGCCGTCAAGGTTATTGATACCGAACAAAATTTACACAAACGCCTCACTCTTGAAATGTTACACATAAATAATGACAAAAACAACATAAATTTAAAAACTGACGTTACAAATATAAGTAAAATATACACGAACATTTTAAAATATAATATGAACCAAACATAAAATAAATATAAACTAAATTTATATGTAAATTTAAACTATAATTTTTTTTATTAAAAATACTAAGAAGAGAAATCACCTAAAATCTAGCGGTAATTCGAGGAACGACCTTCGGAACAAGTTATAACTTAATTTCAGTTAAATGGGTGCCATTGTTAAATCAAGGTTTATATCTTATATTATTGACGACTACATGAGTTTTTTAATGTATTTATTTATTTATTTTTTTAAATTTTGCCGACCATTGTATGTTTTATATGTTATTTATTATTATCATCTTATATATGTATCCATGTTTTACAATCTAAAAATTTTCACGTAAGTTACACATGTTTGTACTTTTAAAAAATATTTTTTTCAAAATCTGTAATATTATTGTAGCTCCTGAAGAAGACACATGAGGTATTGAAACCGGTAGAGGCGGAAAATATATTTAATAATTGACTGAAATCCAGTAATTTTCTTTCCTTCATATATATATAAGACATCACTAGAAACAAATTGTTTTACCATACAATATGATTCAAAACTATTTGATTTTATATTGAGGAGAACAGGAGGACATTCACATTTCTTGTGTTGTATTTCTGGCGTAAACTTGCTTACACAGTGTGTTTATCCATCTCCTGCCCTGCTTGGCAATATCTTAACTGCTCCCCTCATTCACCTGCGTCCTGCGTCATTCAGCAGGAGTTCTCCTGCTTCTGCCCTCAGTCCTGAGATCGCTGATGATTATCTCTCAGGTTTTTCTCACATCTACGTCCGCCTGTTTCGTGTTCACGACTTCACAAGTTTCACGAGTAACATTCATGTGTGACGTGGCACAAAATTTTCTTTAACTGCGGAAGTTAAGTTTGTGTGGAAAGAAGAAGTCAACTTTAAGACGTGAGTATGATAGAAATATATAGGTGTTTGCTGGATGATTTTGTAAGTTGGATTTTATTTTCTACATATAAACAATCACACAATCATAGCTGGTTTTGAATATTTGGGAGATCGAAGCACTATTAATTTTGGGATATATGACCATAATAGAAAATCAATATGTGGCTCATAAAATATAAAATTAACCACTATAGCTTCTTATTATAATAATCAAAATTATATATTATTTCGTAATAATATAGTTATTTGCAATTGAATGTTTTGGAGAAAGGATATGGTGACGTCAATATGGCATATCTCAACCGCTATGGTATAGTCTGTCTTTGTCTAACGCTCGGGCCATAGTGACGTTATTATGCCCCGTCTCCAAATTTGTAATAATTTATTTCTCGCAAATTACAATAATTAAACTATTTAAAATTATACGCGTATTTTTTTGGATACACAGTATTCAAGGTGTATAGTAAAACGAGCTACCTCAAATAATTTCTGTTTTATTACAAATACAATAAAGTACTTTAAGACAAATCTTATAGATGACCATGAGTGGTAAATATATTTTAGACCCATTCGATAGAACATTTTTCTGAACTCTACCGTGAAGTCATTTTAAATCCTTACATAACAAAAATTTTGAGAAAAATTAAATATAAATTTAAATAAATTTTATTTCTATACCTAGTAATTTTTCAGTAGGCTATGTATGAAAAACATAAAACGCTAATTAATTTGAATTATTTTTATAGAAATGAAATTGAATTCACAAATATTTATGTTTCATTTTAGTTTTTTAAAATAGTACTACATTAGGCGTTTTGGTTTATTGTCTCAGAGAATTCGGAATGATTGTAAGCGATCGTTTATTGTCCCAGAGCTACCTATCTGCGTTCATTTTTTATCTCTTACCTCTCGGATAGGAACGCTCCTAAAGTCTTCAAGCGCTCCGACAAATCTGTAGGGTAAGTGTACGAAATGCGCGGGCATCAGAGATATGGGAGATGGAATTTAAAATTTGCAACATTATATTTCCCAATTGCAACAGGTATTATACATGGTAAACTGAAATTTAATATTTATAATACATTATAATACACTGCACTACAAACTGCTTGAATATTCAACGAAAAGTATCCTTTTCTGTTTTGGAATATTTCTGGGTCCTCGCCATCTGAATTATAATAATAATAATAATAATAATAATAATAATAATAATAATAATAATAATATCCAATTTAAAGTTAAATTATTTCCTACAAGCCAATTTATTTTTGTTGATAAACGTAGCTGGTGATTGTATGATAACATGTGTATAATCTATTGTACCGTACTTACCGATAATTCTAGGAAATGCTGCCAAGGCATAAAATTCATTTTGAGATTTAATTATTTCTTCCCTTATCTGCATTTTAATATACCTTTTGTACAATCTGGCTATACGCTTTATAGCTCGTGATATGCGTACAACAATAATTCTGCTGTAGAAAAATGCATGTCGTTAAAATCAGCAATGCTGTGTGGATGATTCTCAGTTGCGTAGTATTGTAAAATCACCAATATTTCATTAATTGGAGACACAATTATTCCTGCATGAGATTATTTAAAAACTATTTTTATAAGAAATAAATTTAAATACAGTAGACTCCCGATTATCCGAAACCGGATTATCCGAACTCCGTTTTATCCGAAATAAATGCGAAATTTCAATTCTCCGGTTTATCCGAAACGCGGTTTAAAAAATCTCCCCATTATCCGAAGCGAACGCATTGAGTTGTGAAATCAGATAGGAAAAATATCGCATAGAGAAGGAGTGGAATGCTTGAGTAAGGCACTATTATATGTTGAACAACAACCGGAAGCTAGTGCGACAGAAGTACTTCTTATTAAAAGATTGAAGGATATTGCAGCTAAAAAACTATACCAACTTAGGTCAAAACAATTGACATTGGATTCGTTTATATATTAACTAAATATGTACATATGTAAGTACATATACGAACTATTATATGTATGTGTATGCATGTATGTTGTAAAATAAAGTTTTGTTCATCAAATACACTGACTTGTCCAGTTCTTACAAACTCCCCTTTAACCGAAATTTCGATTATCCGAAACGGGTTCGGTCCCGAGCATTTCGGATAATCGGGAGTCTACTGTACGTACAAATTGTATAGAAATTCCAGCTCATATTCAATACTTGCTAGTAAAACTAATACAGTATTTTGTGCCAAACGCAAACGTTCAAAAAATTAATTTCGTAAAAATATTCTATTACATTAAATTCAAAATCCATTTTGTATACCGAATCTCACTATCAGATACAAATGTCAAGTAAAAATTCTTCGACGCATACGTATGAGTACGGCTTAGCGTAACAGAGGCTTAAGTGACAAAAGACCTACTGCTTAACTAAGGTTGATAAGGGGAGGGGGAGCTAATGAATTAAACTAAGCATTGCATGGCTGCGACATCTATGTGCCTATTTTGTTACTAGAATTACATATTAGTATTTCTTTCTTTATTAAAAAACTACATAAGAAATTTTAAAAATTGAAATCAAAATAGATTTCATAAATACATATTTATCCCGCTACAAGCTTACTTTTTTAAAAAATATTCATATTTTTAAGTAAATTGAAGTTGAAAAATGCCAAATATTGTCGTTATTATATTATTTTTGTCTTATTTGGCATAATTTTTCTAAAAAAATAGATTTGTAACGGGTTGAATTAGTTCTTTATGGTTCTATATTTAAAATTTCAATTGTTAATTTGTAATATTACAGCCAGAATCGTGGAAATACGGAGCCTTGTTTTTGACGCCGTTATACGGCGGCAATTGTATCGCCTTAAGGGAAGCTCTTTGCCCTGATTAATTGGTACAACGTATTTTTATTTTTAAAGTGTAGGTACTTAATATTTCAGTAGAACTGGTGCGAACGGCAATTAGAGAAATATACCATTTCAACCTACAAATTAACGTATATGGTATAAATTTTATATGCAGTTATATGGGTGCACAGTAAATGCTTGGATATGACATAATCGGTAATGATAATGTATACCTTTATTAGGTACACATTAATTAATAGCCTTTAAAATGTAGAATGCTCATACACAACTACACCCAATCTAACTTCTATTAAATTATCGTAATATCACTTACAGTTTTATATTTCTTCTATGATAATAATTATAAGAAGAAATTAAAAGTTAGAATCCGTACACCTACATCACTTCAAACTTTAATGCATTTGAAAATAAATTCGTTCTACATCATATATTAGACTTTTCAAACTTTAATCTCCTGATCCTCGAAGAAATTTCTGTCACACGTCCTACAAAAACAAAAGTTTAATAAGTTTTAAAGTTCGTTAACTAATATTGTACCTCAATCCAGTTTGAACACAAAAACAAGTTTGACACATCGCAAAAACGATATTCGATACTTGTTTCGCTCTCGGATCACGTATTAGCGAAATCCCTCGAGTAACAGTTAGAAAGCTGTCGACACCTACACAATATATGAGAATGACTATTGTTAAGATAAGATAAAAAGTATACATATGAGAACACGAGAGTTTCTCTTCTTGTATTAATGCAATCCATTTGAATTCGCAGTGCTAAAATATATTATAAAATATGTTCGCAAGAAAACGTTTTTTGAGTCAATATCAGTGTTGTAGAATGATATGTTTCACAAATTCTAGTCACGACTGAAATGTAAACAAAACTATAAAATTAATTTTATAACAAAGAAGCCATAAGTGTCATTGCAACCACTGTAGAGTCGGAGGTGTTTAATTGATCTCCGAAGTGAATGTGTAATTTCATTAAGGGCCGGTTTTTCAATCGCTTGTTAAAGTGTTTATTAACTACTTAGCAGATTAAATTTATCTATCAGATAAACTCCATGGTAGTGAAAATGCGTTTTCAATACGAATTTATCTATTCGGTAAGTAACAGTCGCATTTGGTTGTCAACTTTAAGGTTGGCAATAATTATAATATTTGCTATGTTCGTAAGGAATCACATGTCATTTTGAACTTATTTCCATACATTTCGTTTCAAATGTGATTGACAGTTGCAGTTGATGACAGTACTGAATCTGTGACAGTCAAGCAAATTTTAAGTTTACATATATGCATCTTTCGGGTTTCAAGCATCAAGCATATGTACACATATGTTCTGTTTCTTAAAAATATACTGTACTTTTGGTCATTAATTAGAAAAGGTAGCGAATTTAAGTATTTTATAAGATCAGATTTGGTTCATGTCTTCTTGGGTTGGGAATTCTCAATTTCGAAGTGATCAGTATAACATAGCGTTATACATTCTATTTTTAACACTACACAATGTATTTATAATTATTAAACATTTTTTTATTAACATTAAACAATAATTTTGCTGTTTATTGACGCAACATTGTTGTTATCAACGGTTTGCTTGTTATTAATTCTTCTCATTCGTGCAATGAAAATAAATTATTAGAAAGTGGAAATAATTTTCATTGTATTATGTAGGTATTATAATTTAATGAAATTTATACATTTTTAAATAAGCCATGAAAAGTACTCTGCCACAGTCATTGGTATACAAGACATTTTTAGAACAAATGTTTATACCATTGGAAATATCAGTATTTTCTGAATACATAGCAGTGTTTTTTGATAAATTTGAATTTTTTAAAAATATTTATCGTTACTAGAAGTCAACGAGATCTGGTCAACGTCTTTCATTATGTAGTCTTCGATTCACTACCATTATATTAACAAACGAAATCTTTTTTCTTGTCCTTGTCTTTATTATCGAAAAACACATTTACATAAGTCTATTATATACAAATTTCTACAATTTTCTACTGATATTATTTAACTGTCAATGTCAGTGTCAATATGTCAGAACAGCTGAATTTATCGTACTGGTCAAATTTTATCGGTACGTCAAAGTGTCTGTTACGTTTTCTTCTTGTTTACCTAGGACTCATCCTGTTGGTAACGCTAACATGACATTGAAAAACTGAAATAGGTGTTTACCATGAGGATAAATTTTACAGAGACTTAACAGACACTTGCCAGTACATTGAAAAACCGACTCTAAATCAATAAATATGATAGTTAAGTACAGAGACGTAAAGTGAAATGAAAAAGTACCGTAAATAACATTGATAATTAACAATTTATGGGCCAAGTGTCTCAACAAATAATCATAGAACAGGATAGAATTTATGTGCAACTGGTAAATCGAAATTGGATAAAGGACTATTGTTATATTTCTCTTTGCATGACAGGATTGAGATGATTAGCATTAAGTCAACTAAATGTACACATAAGTACATCGTGATTCACAATTGATTGTACAAACTTTAAGGGAATATAGTACTGACTAAAATGAGTAAAAAAAGTTTAATTAACATGGGGTTCGATCTTTAATAGTTTCCGAGATATAAGGCAGTGAAAAATGAGTTTACCTACGCTGTCTCTAAAATTATGTGTTACGACTTCAATTAAATAAGACATTTTGTTTATCTTTAAGAGGTCATCTTAGATGTATCATTGTTTAAAAAAAATTAAATAATTATATTAAGTAAAAAGTTGTAACATCCTTGACAAATATTTAATTTTCAAATAATTTCTTAACTATTAAAATTCAGAAAAATGTTACATATTAATTTTATTGTATTTTTATAGTCTATTTACTGGCATAGATAAAATTTTGATCGATATCTATCTTTGTCAGTTTTTCTTCATATCTAATACAAAATAGGACCCATATTGATTAAATTTTTTTTTTACTCATTTTCATTAGTAGGTACTATATGTTTTTGAAGTTTGTGCACGAAGTTGTGAGTCACCTGTATAGATAATATGAATGAATATTAGAAAATATGCCTAATTTTTCCCAAATTTTTGGACTGACATAATCATAAAACTGGAAAACCAAACAAAAGTTCAAAAAAAGATTAAAAAAATATTTCTAAAATAAAATGTTTCATCTACAAACTTAATCACACCAAAGAATACTTTAAAAATCCTAATCCGAGATACGGAATTCTTCGTGACCTCTTTTAAACTCACCTTCGCATTTAAGTAGGGATTTACCTATTCAAAACGAAAAGATGTGTGTTGAGAAATAGTACCTAACAACTACTTTTATATGAGTGTAAGTAGAAAATTATTACTGATTTTTTGCAACATTAAATCTTTGTTTCATATCAACAAAGGAATTAAGGAAACTCATATCTTCCTTCTATTATAATATTTCTCGCAATAAAAGCTTCCATTTAAAATCCGCATTACCTTCCGTCTCACATAAACATAAACCTTATTACATCAACACAAGCCAGCACTTTTCTCTATCCCTGGATCCCTGTTCCTATCCCTAGTTGCCCGCGTGGAAGTGGCCTGATCCTGCAGGGAGCTCAATGTTCCCTGGGGAACTTCAGCGTCACTGACACGGGATGGTTTTATCCCAAACATGGCACGGGGATAGGAGACATTACAGGAAGAGTAAACCAGTAACAAAAAATTGGTCGTGAAGTTTAAGGTAGTTTAGGATAGTATTGGATATGTAGCTGTATATTTTTTGAATATCGTACTCACGTATTGTAAACACTTCTTCTAATTATATAAAAACATTATCTGTTTTACTAATAAAACTTTTGTTTTGATTTTATTGAAGTTATAGTACAAAGGTAAACATAAAAATGTAAGTGCCAGTGTATCATAGAAAGTATACAACTATACAAGTGATTGAAATCAAATAACTATTTTTTCATTATTAATTTTAGAACTATAGCAACATACGATAAAATTGAGCTCAAATTTAAATGCTTTTTTTTTGATGTAAAGAGAAATTTTTATATTTTCTACAATTAGATTAGCTTTACATTTATGCCAAATATTTGTAATTTTATCAAAAATTACCCTAATTATTAATTTTTAAAAATCATGAAATTTTAATGTAATAATAAGTTTACCATAAATTTTGTACATCTTTGTTTGAGGAAATATTTTTCTTTTACTTGACGTATCATTTGTTGTTGATTATTTTGAACTGTCAAAGAAAAGAAAGAATTATTTTTATGTAAATTTTATATAATTTTACTCTTTATTGAATCTTAGATACTTAAAATTGTTTGAAAGAAATGTTCAAATAGTGATTTATATCACTAGTCTAGAAACTGTACTTTTGTGAGTGTGAGTATTTTAAAATAAGAGTGTGCACATGATTTTTTTGTGCTAATTTCTCCATATATTTGTCTTGCAAAAACAAATATAAATACTTACCTATGTGATGATAAGCGACTGGATCGGTGATGGAAGAAAGAATTAAGCAGGAATACGGTCAATAAGTAAATTTTATTCAATCAAGAGCCTTAATTGAATAAATTTTACTTATTGACTGCATTCCTGCTTAATTCTTCTTTTCATAAATACTTACATTTAGCTTAAAAGTGTTCAATTAAAGATATAATTAACGATTTAAACCCTAAAATTTGTAAACATTTTGCTAATTCTTTTGTTGAAAATAGTCATAAATTGACATTTTACCACAACGCGGAGCAGTGTAGTACAAACTTAACCATAAAAATCCCTGCTTTTTGCCGGACTAGGTCGGTAACAATGTTTTTGGACAATTTAAAATATTTCCTCAAAGGTAACATGTAATAGTAAACTGATTTTTGATGAAAATAATTGGCATAGTTTAAATTATTCTCAAAAAATCTGTTGTGGCCAGCACAATTCGTCGTACTCGTTTCGGAACCGTAGTACTAGAGCAGTCGGTGTACTTTATCCGTGCGACGACCACTGATTGCTATGCAACCAGTACGGCAGCGGAAATAATACTTCCACAGCTAGCACCACCTATGTTTTAACATGGTCGGGTCATCGCAAGCGAGTGCGATTAATGCCTGATATTGTGGCATTTTAACGACTATGCACTTAGCCGGCCGGTAGATTCGAACCGAGGAACCTCAGATTCGATCTGAACGTGTAGAGACATAGCGCTTTAATGCGCACGACCACTACACCGGCGAAAAGATTCTATATATGATGTAAAATTGTAACACGAACACGTTCTATTTTTTACAAATTCCATACCAAAAGTTCCTTTAAAGATTTTATAAATCCAATAAAATTATAATATGAACATAGACTATGTAAATTGTACTTGACACTTCCTTCTTTCTTCTTCAGCTTTTCCCTATTTTATTAGGGGTCGCTGTTTCTTACTCTTTTCTTCCAGTCATTCCTGTCTAACGCATCTTCTTTACACAGTTCTTCCTCTCTCAAGTCTCTTCTGCAACACAGTCCTTCCATCTTCTCTTTGGCCTTCCTCGTACTCTCGGCATTGAAAGTTACAAGGCGAGGTTGCAACTGTATGTCACTTGTGAGGAACACTATACTTTCCATTTTTGGTTTTGCACTTCCACCAACATCTGTCAATTAGAATTTTTTGAATATATCAGCTGTTTTCATGATTACAGCAAAGCTAACTGATTTTTGAAAGTTAATCTCTCTGTAATTCGTTAACTCTGTATCTGTTGAATATGAAGGAAAATGTATAATCAAACCGTATAGAGAAGAATATTTTCTTTAATATTTATAATAAAATAAAATGTCAAAAAATAATATTTAATTGCGTGTTTTTTTTTAAGAAAAACTGATAAAAACTTCAAATAAGGGTACTTTCGTTGGATCAATTATAACCAAAATCTATTCACCTCTTCATATGGATGTAAAGAAGAGGAATTCGAAAGAGTTATAATTTTTAGAAATGCTTATAGTCGCAGAAAAATTTGTCACACGGCCTTACATAATCTTAAAAATAGTAAATTCGTATAGTAGGGACCCTAAAACGTGCTTATTCGTTAAAAGCTCACTACCGATTTTTTTGACCAGAGACAATATCTTCTTTACCTAAAGGTGACGGAAGGTAAAAATAATACAAAAATGTATATGTCATTGCATTTAAAATGTCAGAGATGATACCGCTTTTGGTATAATTCAAAACTTTTTCACAATAATCAAAAATGGCTTAACCAATTTACCGTTCAACCAATTTTATATTTCTTGTAAACTGCAGTAGGTACCTCATCAGTTGGTAGGATAACCGTTTAATAGATTACTTCTGACAGCATTAATACTTTGCTTAAAATGTTGATATTAGCGCTTTCTGAATCTTTCGGCCTGTGGCTATGACTATGTTAATTTTAAAATAATGCCTGGTGACAGACAAATCACAGCTTGAGCGTTAGGCGGAGCCACACGTCCGTTCAAGAATTTTTCAGTCGTATCAATATAAAACTTTGCGGATCCTGCTAAAAATGCAGGACTAAGGGAAGGTATTTCTAAAAAATCTATAACAGATGAATTCTTTTCTGTGGTACCTGAAATATTAGTTCCCATTTTGAAGTTACCACGGGAAATGAGAAATTTCCATCACTTTTGTATCAAATTAAAATCGATATCCAACGACATCTTACAAATCACCACCATTCACCCTCCATTAATCGGGCAGAAAAATCGTTATTTAATCCCTTTGGAAATCCACGATGTTAGTAATCAGTAAGGCAGAAATTCAGGCGCAAAATAAGTTTAGCATTTAAATGCGTTTCGTTTCTCACGCTACGTAGTGAAGAGAACAAAGCTGCACGCAAAGGCAACGCGGCAAGCAACGCAGACGGCCATGGAAAGAAAGAAACGAAAGCCGAGAACAGTAGAAGGTGCAGTGCAGGCGCAGGGTGATCGATGGAGAGCTTTGTAAGGAACGTGTTACCAAATTGCCGACAGTGGTGGAAGATTACGTTCAATTCCTGGATTCTATCGAGGAGGTGACTTTTAAGGATTCCCTAAATCCCTAACACAATGCCCAGGCCCTTTTCAGCCCATACTAGACTAGATTGAGCGGGATTCATCAGATTTCCGCCAACAAACCGGCAACATCGACCATCATTTTTAATATTAACAATAACTTCGACTTTTCAATATGTAATTTGCACAGTTTAAACGTCAGCGTCTCTAGCGACTACTTTCGCATTCTTGGGAAAGTTTATTTTAGGTTTTTACCAAATGTATATGAATATTATACATCGTAATATATTGAAATGAATGAAGAAATTATTTATGGTGCTAAATCATAGACAAATCATACATAATTGGAAAGCTAAATAAAAGTATCATTTCAATGGTGTAATTTTCTAATATGGCGTCCAAATAAAAATTAAAACTTTGGAATAATTCGAAGTCCAAAAGCAATAAAAAATGAGTATTTCCATTCGAGAAAATATAAAAAATTGCAAATCAAAATCCACTATTATTTCACATTTGGAAGTTATTCGTAAAAATTAAAACTGAAAAATTTACATTTTTTCGAGCAAACGATACATGGCTAAAATGATGTCCTAATGGGGCAATTTTTTTCTTATTTAAAAAATTAAAATAATTATTCTTAGATCTTCATCGCGTAACGTCAATGTAATTTCTCTGATGCATCACATATACAATTAGTTTAAAGTCCGTACTACGATTTAAACGAGATCATTAAAATTTTACAGACACTTATTCCTACAAGTTTGCAAAGATAACTGTGCTGTAAAGTAATTCTTGATACAGCTCTTAACATCTGAATGTGAAATGGGAATCGCTTTGATCCCTCGTATAATAAATAAGACGTCAAGATTCCCCTTACTATCCTATGTTAAATAAAAATTAAAATTTCATGGTAGAAAAATGGAAGTTGTTTGCTTTTCAACTTAAATAATAAATTGAATCTACCTTTCACACATCACCAAATAGCAAATGAGCTGAATTCGTAAGACCTTGTTCCTGAAAAACTGAGTTTGATTAAATAATGGTTGAAATAGAAATTCTTATCAGGTTTTTCTATGCACATATAGTATTTAATAAATAAATAAATAAATAAATAAAATAAATATATCATCATGGCATATTGCTGGGTGTGCCAATCTGTTTTATAAGTATACAGTATGTCCCATTTAGAAGTGCCACCATTGGGATCTCGAGAACTATAAGAGATACAATGTCGGTTAAACGGAACTTTTTGTGCGCCTTTGGAAGGCCATCTCATATGTGCTTTTATTTTTCCAAAAATTCTCATAGGGCACTAGATAATGACGAAAAACTGAATATTGTTGATTTTTTCTTTCTCAAATAACTTCTAAACTATTAGTAATTGAGAAAAACGTTTCAAATATAAAAGATAGATATTTTTATTAACTAACCAGTGGCGTACGAAATAAATTTTTATATCCGTAAATTTTCGAGATATAACACAAACTTATATTTTTTTAAATGGAACCCATATCTGATTTTAGTCAAAAAAAATCAATAATTTTTTCTCTTTTCAATGATGTAAGGGTTATTATGTTTTATATTTGTTTTGCTCCTAAAATTTAATTTTTCTCCTTATTTTCCTGAATTTTCTTATTATTTTCCAAAAAAACATTATTATTTTTATTAATTATTTTGTATTTGATCAAAATAATTTGTTTTATGCCTTTATTACTTAATATTTTCATTCTAGACTCATAATTACAAATTACACTATGATGAGCCAAGGGCGACCTGATACAAAATATTATAAAAATTAATTTGATACGAATTTTGAGCAAAATTTTCTAACAAAATAAATTATTTAAATACAAGGAGTATTTCCAAATAGAAATCTACCAATATTTTCAAAATAATTGTAAATTTAATACAAAATAAGGAAAAAATAATAATTTTGAAGGCAAAACAAATATAAAACATAATAACCCTTACATCGTTGAAAAGAGAAAAAAATATTTATGTTTTTGAGACTAAAATCAGATATGGGTTCCATTTAAAAAAAATCTAAGTTTGTGTTATATCTCAAAACTTTACGGATATAAAAAATTATTCCGTACGCCACTGGTTAGTAAATAAAAATATCTATCTTTTATATTTGAAACTTTTTTCTCAATTATTAATAGTTTAGAAGTTATTTGAAAAAGAAAAAATCAACAATATTCAGTTTTTCGTCATTATCTAGTGCCCTATGATAATTTTTGGAAAAATAAAAGCACATCTGAGATGGCCTCCCAAAGGCGCATAAAAAGTTCCATTTAACCGACATCGTATCTCTTATAGTTCTCGAGATCCCAATGGTGGCACCTCTAAATGGGACACACTGTATATCGTAAATGATTACGACATATTCGTTCGTTGTGGGAGTTTATCAAGCGTCACTTTACGAGAAATCATTGCTGGCTTGGAGAGTGTACCAGAGGGGTCACTTTCGACCCAATTAAAATTCGAATTAATATATAACATACAGGGTGGCGCGCTTAAGACGATCCACCCTTAATAACTTTGTAACGAATTGTGATAGACATACCCGGTTTACGCTAAATGTTTCAACATCTAGGGGGTCACATTTTATTAATATTTTTTTTTTAATTCTCTAATCTCAACCCCATTACTCTCAACTTTTAAATCTTAAATGGCAATATAGTTGTGACATATCAAATGAAAGCTCTTGAAAAATTCTATACAGATATGTCAATAAATTGATATTTGAATAAACCGTTTTAAACTTAGAAACAATAGTTTATAATATTTTAATGCATGCAGTGCTATGAAAATGACAAAATGAAAAACAAAAACAATGAATTGGTCGAAGGGAGCCAATTGATTGGCTCGCTAGATCCCCTGATCTGCAAACAACGATTTTTTTCTTTGGGGATATTTAAAATCAATTATTTATAAAACTCCACCTGTTAATCTAAAAGATTTAGAAAATTGGAAGAGAATGTCAAACGTTTCCAGAAGAAACATTTCGGCCGGTGCAAATAGCATTTAGTGATAGGTTGTACCATTGTTTAGGTGTAAGTGGCGCTCAATTTGTGCATTTGTTATGAGGTTAAAAATTACATGATTGTTTCTAATTTTAAAACGGTTTATTCAAATATCAATTTATTGACATGCCTGTATAGCATTTTTCAAGAGCTTTCATTTGATATGTCACAAGGGTATATTGCTATTTAAGATTTAATAGTTGAGAGTAGTGGGGGTGAGATTAAAGAATTTAAAAAAAATATTAATAAAATGTTACCCCCTAGATGTTAAAACCTTTAGCGTAAACCGGGTATGTCTATCACAATACGTTTCAAAGTTATTATGGGTGGATCATCTTAAGCGCGTCACTCTGTATATAGATATATAGATAGATAGTAAACATTTTTCCGTTTATCGTTTATTTATAGGTTTCATTAATGTATATACTTGAAATAGTTTATTAGTTAATGATTTAGGTGTTTTAGTAATAAACGATTACACTCTTAAATAATAATACAATAATAATAATAATAATAATAATAATAATAATAATAATAATAACAATAACAATAATAATAATGTACACTTAATTGTTTTTCAACATACATATTGTTAATACGATTTTGATGATATAGATTGGGATGAGTCAATTTTGCATTATATTTTGTAACATTACCATTGTTCACATTGCTTTGGTGGAGGTAAGATGATGAAAGGACACACATACACAGGACATCCATATCTTACCCGGGATTCAAACCGGGAACCCTAGGGTCGTGAGTCGGCTACGTTCCCCACTGAACTACCGGGGTTGATATAACATAAAATGTACATTTTCTTTAATTTTTTCTCGGTTTTCACAAATTCTAGATTGTGTTACATAGGTATACTTCGAAGAGAATAATTTGCACATATTTACGAGTTTAGCATTTTGTGATCGTCTAGGGCTATTTAAATAACGACAGAACTAAACTTCGTGAAATGGTTTATATATTTTGAATTTTAATGTGCTGGGAGTTGGAAGCTATCCCATATCTTCAATTATTAAATTTCCATATAAAGTAGAAACTGCATCACTATTTTTTGTTACAAAAAGTCTGCAGTTAATGTCAATGCGCAGTTTGACTAAAGGCGGATTTATGCAGCCATTTTCATTTACATTTACTTTTTAATTTAATTTTCATTTAATTCTCATTTATAATTTTTAAATATACCTATTCATACAAAAATATACGACAAAAATAAATGAAAATGAACGCATGTGCACATATAAAAATACGCTGACAGATGATGAATGTCATAGCCCCACTTTCATTGGAATAAAGTTTATTAATGAAAATGTTCAACAATAGTAACAACGAAGAAGTTATGAGTTTAGATTTAAATGTGTTAATTGCAATAAAAACTGTAAAAAAGAAACGATAACGGAAATACATTATGACAACCAGCTGATCAACTCAAATTCACGTCGCTGTCATATCGTACACGCATGCGCCATTTATAATTTTCATTTATTAGATAAAAGTTGGCCATCTTTAAAAATAAATGAGAATGAGAGATAAATGAAAACGTAAATGAAAATGGTGTATGCATGGCTACATTGGTTTACATACATTTATCTTTTAAATGAAAATTAAATTAAATTAAATGTAAATGAAAATGGCTGCATAAATCCACCTTAAAGATATATAATGCTTTAGGCGCTTAGGCTACATTTCTACCATTTTCCAAATGTATTTCAGAAAGCGTTAAGTACTTATAAAATCAGAATTATTTTATTTTAGAATAGTTAAATTTAGAAAGTATATCATTTAGAAAAGAAATAATTGTATTGACTCTTTTTTAATTTCGGGGCCAAGCGGGTTTATGTACATCTCGTAGCTCGCAGTCACCCGAAATATGTTCTTGCGCTCGATTCTCGAAACAGCGACAGCTGTATACCAAGCCCTAAATAGAACATTTTCAGTTAATAATTGTGGAGTTTAAAGTTAAACCGAGTGTTTATTTACCTACTTAATTTATTTTAACATTCTAAAATCGAATTACCCGCTAACGTGCCTATTCCGTCGATTAAATAATACTGGCTACCGGATTCCTGGAACCATCTCAGTTATCTCGCTGCCCGCTCATTATATTCTATAATCTACTTAGATCATTCTTATAGAATACGCTCAAATATAATTACCGATAATCATTCCTATTGTATTCGCTATTCGCTTGGCTATCTCCGCCGTCTTTCGTTCGTACTCAAGTCTGTTCATGTTATGAGCATATTTTTTATTCTAGCATATTTCCATAGTGGAACCTTTTCAGATAAACCAGTTTACGTAGCAGTATTGTAGAAGAAATTAATTGGACCTATATCTAATTGGATACTGTCTTTGTCTATTGTCACAATCTAATCGAGAAATAAATTTTGCTATACTAAAGCCCCATTCAAATAGAGCTTAGTGCAGTTGCAGTGTAGTGTTGGTAATGCTTTTGTATTTTAGTGCGAAATTATCGTTTACATAGAAAATTAGTCCGGTTGTATTTGCAATATAGTGTAGACACGCCTACTGAATTTGTATTATAATCTACTTTCAATATATTAAATAACAATATATCTTGCGCCAATATGACTTGTTTCATAGCATGTACAGCAGTACTATTATTGAAGAAAAGAAAAACAAAACATCGTCGCTGTTGGGTTCGTCCAATATATAGATAAAAAAAAATATACACAAGGTAACTATCATAACCTGTTAAACGAAATGCGTCTAGAAGATAAGAGATATTCTTTATATATACAAGAATGTCATTAAGTCGTTTTGACAATTTATTAGCAATAGTAGGCCCAACAATCAAAAAGAAATAACATAGACTATAATGACATTTCGGATTTCTACATTACCTACAGTTTCATATAATATGCCTCGTTTTGATTGGTCGTTGCATCGCAGCGTTGATAGTGCAGTGCAGAAGTTTGAACCTCGCAATCTTCTGCACTGCAATACAACTACACTACCTACCACGAAAGTCTGAATTTGAACGCTTGCGTTTACTATCCCTATTCAATCTTTCTGTACTACAACTACGCCACAACTGCATGGAGCTTAAACTGAATGGGGCTTAAGATTTGTTCATGAATCATCAAATGTCTTAGAATTTTTTAAGAGAACGGTTCCACATAAAATTTTATCCTTTTCATGTTTACATAAGAAAAATCCAATTTCTTTTCGCTAATTATCTAATTTCAATCACTTTATGTCATCATCTTTCATCATCTATTTTCTATCTTTCCTTACTTCTTTTCTACGTCAGCATAATCAGCATGTTGGCAATCTGGCTTGTCACATTCATCAGGCGCGATATCGTCAGGGATTACTCGTGCCGCGTGCTAATCTCATCAGATCTACACAGTGCGGGTGTCGCACCCTCTTCCTTACCCCGCACCCCTCTCAGAAACCACTATTCTAACTACCTACAAGCAGCTAAGCTCGTTTGTGGTCTAATGAAACTGCCGGTGATCTAGGACAAGCAGATAGATGAAGTCGTAGAGGGAATAGTATTAATTTTGTGGTGCGATTCGTAGAAATGAAAAAAATGGATTTAGATATAATTTTATGGTCGAGTCAGATATGCTCGTATTTAAGATAAAAATTACAGATTTTATATATATATATATATATATATATATATATATATATATATATATATATATATATATATATATATACACCATACACCATTTTGTGAAAATTTAACTGTCAGTGACACGTGTTTTCTTCGACAACTTGTGCACAATTATAAAAGTTTAACATTCTTTTAACAAAATTGTTTACTTTATTAGTTTGCAATTTATCAATTTTACTGTGATAACTATTTTGGCCAAAATTTTTAATATGTAATTCAGTTATTTCGACTTATTATTTTACTAAACCATGCGCGTGTGCTTGTTCAAAATTACATGTTTGTAAATGCTGTATATTCTACAAAAAATCTCAACTAATTGTCCTGAGGATGGTTAAAAATATAACCGAAAGCTTGACAAATTAAAAAGAGACACTTAAGCCTACAAATTGACTAATTACAGTCGTAATTACCTTTCACCTACATATATACTTTTCAACACGCTGATTCCAAATTATGAAACCGCAGGTCGATATCTATTTTCGTTTCTGAGATATTTACATTTAAAATTACCTGTATACAATCTTGGAGATATTGCCATTTGATTCTACGAGAAAAATTACATAAATATACCACTTTTCAAAATATTTGAATATCTGGTTCAATTTGTATAAATAAAAGTATAAATCTTTCAAAATGTTTAAAATATTAAAAAATTCTTCTCATTTTGCCACTTTCTGAAATTTTCGTATTGTTACGTAGATTGGTTCATTCGAGAAGTTTCTATTACGAAATTATATAAGAAGGAAGTGAGCGGCCCGAATCCAAACGAAAAGGGGGCGGAAAAAACCGAGTAGATGCAATAAGAATGTTCAACGTCGGTAATTATGAGTGTACATATGGAATGGAACTAGAACGTTCTGGAATTAAATTGGGTGGTTATACATATAAGCTGTGGCCGATCCAGGTGGAGTAGCGGTAGCGCTATCGCTTCAAACTTCATCTTCGAATGAAAAATACAGCGATATAAAGTATTGTATGAAAAATTGGCTCATCCTCGTAAAATATCACCGCTTATATGTACGAGTATACATTGTAAAGCGTGTATTAATAACAAATAAATAAAAAAGTACATATAAGCTACGGAACTAGTGCGTCAGGGAATTTTCAGTTAAAATTTGTACTAACATTGAGTGCGGGCTATTATTGTTATTATTTTTTGAGTACGAGTATATTGTTATAAACGTATAAAGTATTTTAAAGTTATATTGGTGTGCAGTACAGAATTAAAATTTGGGTATAAAACTGTTTTTACATTTTTATTATGTTTTCGGTTTCATTCCAATTTTAAAATGAAATTTCAAAGTTTCAGTTTATTAGTTGCAATAGCCATATGTTTCAAGTTTTCACAAATTATTTATAACGTCAAACGTCAATTTTTTCGTGGAAAAGAAATAAATTAAATAATGAATGTTTATTCGATTGAGGAACGTGTCTTTATTATAAAGTAATATTATGATGGAAATAGCTACGTTTGTTAATAATTTATGGATACTAAAGAAAAAAGAAAAGAAAAAAACAAGTGTTATGGCTATTACTAAACCGAAATTTTGAAATTTATTTTTACAATTGTGAAGAAACCGAAAACGCTATAAATTGTAAAAACTGCTTTGTCTGCAACTTTTAATTCTGTACAACTGTGCACTGCATTCTACAGTTTTTGCCATTATAATGAACAGCAGAGTAGTTCATAAAACTAAAATCTCATGTTAAATCTTTATGTTCACCTCTAACCGCAATCACGCTAAGTTAATGCTCAAACCTGAGGTACAAATTTGAGCAGACCGAAAAAAGATATTGATCTACGGTTTCAAAAATTAGAATCTCCATATTGAGGAGTAAAAACTGAATTTAAAAATTTTTATACTTTATACCCAAAATTGGTTACACATGATTTATTTAGGTTTATTTTTTATTTAGGTTACTTACTTCAATAGACCACTATTCGATGTTACGAAGAAGTGTCATGATGTCATGTATATTTATAATTCCAGTTCTTTAATGCGCGTGGCTAAGTAAATAATATAATTATTAATATTTGATTATTATCATTTAATTTCTACAAGTCCATTACCAAATTAGTCATATATTGCCCTAACCTGTCCTAACTTTTATTGGACATGAAAACATAATTTGTAGCATTTCCTATCTACTACCAGTACTACAGTACCTACGTAATGGTTGAGCCTGCTGTTAATGTAAATTCAGCACGCTTGCTGGCGGTCGAATTCAAAGTTTGTATACGTGTTTTGCGGTCCTTCGGGTGCCATTCAGAGTCTTCCTGTCACTGTAAATGGACGACCGGGTAGAAAGTTTATAATTGAAATTCATTTCGCTTAGACGAGCACGAGAACTCGGATGAAAGACAGTTTTATTAGAGTTTTACAACTATCTTGTTAGTTAGAGTTAATTTAAATTCAGTTAAATGAGGATACAATGCAAATTAATTAATTTGGAGAAAGTTAAATTTAGTTGGTTCACAAACAGTAAACAAAATATCACAAAACTATCTTATAACATAAAAATGGATTAACAAAATAATTTTTTCTCACAATTAGCATTGTATCTGTTGAAGTAATATTTTAATGATGGGATATATAAAAATGCAATTCAGAACAGTAAATGATTCAAGTATTAAACACCGAAGAAAGATTATTGTGAAAAATTCGCGGACTTCACCGAGATTTGAATACAGAACCTTCTTTTTACCTCTCGCTACGAGAGGTATTGGAATCATGCTAAAAATCGTATATTCAGATTTTAGTGGATAAGCACGTTTTAAGGTCCCTATAATCCGATTATAACATTTTTACGATGTTTTTGTGTATGTGTGTGAGTTTCTCAAATACTATAAAACTTAAAAAATATTTAACTGCAGTTTCCTTAATCTGACATTCCTGGAAAGAGCTCCTTAGATTTTGGTAACAATTAGACAATCGGAAGTTATAGTTTCTTTAAAAAATCTTCTACATATTATTTTTTGAAAATTTCTGTTATTACTAATATTAAAGAATATAAAAATCTTTATCCGACACATTTAAAAATTTTATTATATCTTCTATGGAGTTAAAGATAGAGACATATAAATATATAAAATAATAAGTTGTAAATGAATCTCGCAGCCCATGTAAAACAAGTAGAAAAATTAAAGTGTGTTTGTAAGTGACAGATAAATGTGAGTGTCAAAAAGACAGAGACAATACTGAAGACTTTTTCTGGGAAGTACAATTAATATTTCTTATTTTATTATTTATTAAATATTTAAAATTATATATATATATATATATATATATATATATATATATATATATATATATATATATATATTACATATACCCTTCTGAAATACCGCCAATCTCATCAATGAATTGGAAGAATCTCGAATATTAGAAGAAGAGTGAATAGAATTAATTAAAAAATATAAAAATATATAAAGAAGATTGTGTTTATCAGAAATGTTAAATATGTAAAATACTTATTTAGCCTAATATGGAAATGGCGAGAGGACTTGTGCTGGCCGCAACAGATTTTTTCTAGTAGAATAGTTCCTTAACCACCAAGTGAGTCGCACTGTCAAATGAGAGAACAATACTCTGAATAGCATTAAAGACCGGTGAAAAATTCAGTGACTCAAAGGTTTTCGTAGCTCAGTTAGTAGAGTATCCTACTCGACTTAGGATAGGAACGTCCTGGGTTCAAGACCCGGTGAAGTTTCTAAATTTTGCACAAAACTTTTCGTATGAATGTGTTTTGAATGTCAAAATCCTTAAAAATTTAATCTGCTACAATACATAAATCAAATATCTCATTTCTGGTTATGAAAAAAGTTTTCAGAAAAGTTTCATTACTTTCTCACATGAAAGAAACCATATTTTCTTTTTATAACATTAGAGATATATTTTGCAATAAAAATGTACATATTTCTTTAGCTGTATTCATAAATTTGTCTTGGTTTTATTTTGTATTTTACGCATAGCTAACTTTCCATTACATTTTAGCAAAATCCAACAACAAAAGAATATGTCAAATAAAAATATCTAAGTACCAGATTCATATTTCACAAAAGTATAATACAGAGCACGCCAGAAATACGATTTAAAATACAGTAAGAGCTCGACTTAAGCGTATTCGACTTTCATTCATACTTACTGTATTGAGCGAAAATTCAGTGTTTTGCATATTTTATCATATAATTTGAAGATTATGAGTAGGAAAAAATTCAATACTCAAATGGATTTATATACATACTCTAGTTTAAAGTCTTATTTCGTTAATTTATGAATTTTTTTAATAAGTTTTACTAACGAAATACATAACATTCGTATGTGCATTTGTACATACGTACCAATTAGATACCTATACATGCCTATACTCTGCTATAAGAATGCAGTGTAGCATGGTATAGGGTTATAGGGACAACATTTCCAGGCTTATGATTGGTGCTAGGGCTGTCAAAATCTGCTGAAATTGCTAACCGGTTAACCGTCGGTTTACAGACCGGTTAACCGAAAAACCGAATAACCGGTTTTAAGTCAATAACCGGCCGATTTTTAACCGGTCAGAAAAACCGGTTTTTAGCCGGTCAAAAAACCGGTTTTTAACCGGTCAACAAAACGGTTTTTAACCTGTCAAAATCCGGTTTTTAACCGGTCGGAAAACATGTTTTTAACCGGTCAGAAAACCGGTTTATAACCTTTAATTTGGTGCATGTTCAAAAGTTTCCTCAAAACGTATCGAGTTTTAAGGGCGCCGTTAACTTTTAGGAAACATCATACTTCTTCTTTGGGAAATAAATTTCGGTAAACTTTGCAAAGTTTCCCTGTGTGCACTAAAATCTTGACAATTTATTGTTTAGCAATGGTATATGATATACGTATATATGGTATGCGAGCAATATCTTCGATTATTATTCATATTTCACCAACTCCGTATTGATTCGGAAGGTTGTTGAAATGCTGTATTTAAAATTGTTTTCGATGTTGTTCATATAGATCATCGCGTCTAATACAACTTAAAAAAAAAAATTGTCATAAATTTTAATTATTACTGTTTATTCAACGATTGCTGAAGATGGGATTGCCCTAAGCCCGAAGCGTCCGTAATAATAGTATATTACATCCGAGGTGGGAAATGTTTCATTACATCCGAGGGCTTATGTATATTACCGAGAGGCGAAGCCTCGAGGTGAGATAAAGCGCGAGGCTGTAATGAAACTCCCACCGAGGTTATGTATCATATTTTATTCACAATCATCCTCATTTTAAATCAATAATTTTCAAAATAAATCAATGAGTTTTAACCTTTAATTTTATTAATATTTTTTGACAGCTCTCTTAAAATTTGTTTTAACTTACTTTATTATAAGGATCTATGACAATGTTGCTAGGCAACCTCTACATAAACGTTTCCAACCCAAGAGGTAAAATCTGTTATTTCCAACCTAAGAGAATGTCATTAAGTTAAGAATGACGTATTTCCCAGCCTCCAAAAGGTTAGGAATCGGTATATTACTATAATGATTGTGAATAAAGAATTTTACAATACACGTGGACCATTTATGCCTTTTGTTTTCATCTATAAACCATTCAACGCTTGGTCCTTTCACCCCTTTCTTCATTATTAATATCACGAGCTTATATTTAATGAGAGAATATAATGAATTTTTATTAAAATTAACTGTCAATGTTGTAAAAATGCCATAGCAGTTAGCAACGAATAGAAATAAGGTGATATTCTTTGTATTTTATCATCGCTGTGATAGACATGTAACTATGGAAATTCTGAATGTTGATTGGCGGAAAACATATCACGTGACTAATGAATTATTTCCTATTTCAATGTAATTTACTTTTATTTCAAAAATATTATTAAAAGAAATAATAACAAATTAAGGTTGGTAACATTGGCAGTTTCAGTAAGCATTTGAAATTTATTTATTTTGATATATGACATTTTGTCAAGAGCTATTTAGACGTTAGGTTATAGTTAATTCTTTTTTAAAAAAAGAGTGCTATGAACCGGTTAGTAACCGATTAAAAACCGGCAATATACCGGCTACTAACCGGTTAAAAACCGGCTATTGACCGGTTAAAAACCGGCTATTGACTGGTTAAAAACCGGCTATTGACCGGTTAAAAAACCGGCTATAAACCGGTTAAAAACCGGCTATTAACCGGTTAAAAACCGGCTATAAACCGATTAAAAGCCGGCTACAAACCGGTTAACCGGCTAGCCGAATATTTCATTATTGAAAAACCGGTTTCCGGTTAACCGATTAACCGGTTAACCGGTTAACCGAATACTTTTGACAGCCCTAATTGGTGCAAACGCGTGTCAATTTAAAACTGTCCAATATTATGTTATTGCAAATTTTCTTCTGCATTTGTTTACAATAAATTAGGTTAGCTAAATTGAATGTAAGTGAAATAAATAATTTCAACATAAATATAATTTTAAAAAACTAATAATTATAACGTAAAAAGTTAATATTATCAATACGAAACACACACATGAGCTGTCAACCTGTCAATACCTGTCAAAAATATTTTATTATTCATGCAATTTCGCATGTTTAATCAAAATAGTCCTCAGATGGATGATATTGAAAATGTTCCATCTCCAAATGATGTGTTTGATTGTTTCGGTTATTATTATTACTATTTTATCGAAATAAAACTCAGATTCGTATTTAACCTTAAAATGTTGCTAAGTAAACCGCGCTCATCAAGCTCCGCCCACCACTGCAATCTTAAACCAGACACATTATACGTTATGTATATTATCGCGCTAAAATATATTTTACACACAACTGTATTAAAATTATTTGTTTATATCTTAGTTACTATGGTGGAAACTGAAAGATTACACCCTGCGGGCGGTAAAGTCGAGTAAAAGCCCGACGGCTGATAAACAAAACATAAAAATACAGTAGGAAATATAATCAACACTCTTATTAAAAAAAAAATGATATCAGTTCCGCTAAAGCTTCAATAGCTTTTATTAGAATTGCTAGAGATTTTTTTTTCAGAAATTGCCTTCAAGCTTGAAGTTTGACATTTAAGAAAATCTCATAACCAAATAGGTAGTTTGACATAGCAATAAGCTTTAAATGTATTTAAAAATAATTTTAAAACATTTACTTTGATTGCACTAGTGAGATTACTCACTCCTACGTTGTACATACCTCAGGCCGAAAGTTTGCCTTTTCTTTCAACTCTCCATATTTAAACAATTATTTTGATTTTCCACAATTTTTGACGTACACAGAAATTTTAGAACGATTTATTGTAGTCTTATTTTATACTGGTTGTTTTACTCTCCTTGAAACGCGTGTCCCAAGTGATCGGTACGCGACAACCGGGCGACTAATAACTGATGGGCGAAACACACTGGGCGATGGTCAACTGAGTGATAGTCAAGTGTAGACTATGGTCTATTGGGCGAAAGAAACTTAAAATTTTTGCACGCTTAGCAGGCATATAAATTAGATATAGTTAGATATTTTGCAACAGGAAAAATATGTACTTAGTTAAAAGTGACGGTCTGATTTTTCTAAATATACCTTTAAAACACTGGGGACCCACTTCGCTCCGTGTTGGGTCCCATCTATGCTTAATATAACATTCCTAACTCTTTAGCGACGGCAAGAGCACCATTAACCGTAGTTTTAATTGGGATGAAGTAGGGCCTGAAATTTAATTTGGACAAAAACTAGTTCTGTTGGAAGCAATTTATGTATTAAACTAGTGTTTCCCAAACTTTGTTCGCGGACCCATTTTTTGCCGGATTTGACGGCGGACCCCTCTTGACTTGGATTTGTACAAATGCGCATACAGGATAACAATTGTGACCGTCGAATTTAATTTTGAATTTTATCAAAAGTAAAAAATACGAGTATGTGTAATTAGAAAAATCTATCGTTTTGTATGCAAAAGTTGTTTAATATATATTTTAATCGCCAATATGACACTTTTCCTACAAAGCCTGCGGACTCCCAAGGAACAGTCTGCAGACGACAGTTAGGGAAACACTGAGTAGAGTCCAAAAATATATTGGGTTTATATGATTTTCACATCCCATAAAATGAATGTAAGCCAGTACAATTTTGTAATTCTATACATCTATTATTTTATCGCCCAGTTGTCCGGCTTCCACTTACCTATCGCCTAGTTGACCATCGACAGTCGTCCTCGCCCAGTTGACGTGTCCGAAAGTGATATGTGCTTCCTTGCTTTTACCGCTAGAGGTGCAACGTAATAACTTCCCAGGTGTCATTTTTGAAAAGCATATTTGTGGAAACTTATCAAAATATTTTGAGGTAGTTATTTTCATTTTATAATACTCTATAATTTAACTCGTGATAAAAACCAATACAAATTTTCTTATTTGAGGTGTGATATGGTTTAAAATATTTTTTTTTATTTTTTGTTTGCAAAAAGTATACTAAAATAGAGTCGTTTACACTTAGAACATCTAGCGGACATTCCAAGAAACGCGTATTAAACAGAACCTCAAAAACAATGAAATTAATGAAAAAAAGCAAAACCAGATAATCAGCCCTAATTTGTAAGAAAGTTGTTATTTCTTAGCAACGTTGCTATACCAAATAACCAACAATAATTGCGCTTACATTGACATGAAAATGACCAATTTTACATTTGTTTCTATTGGTGAAAATTTGTATTAACGTTGCTAAGACTTAACAACTTCCTTACAAAATAGGGCTACAGCCCGGTTTTTTCACCTCTTGATAAAGGACAGTTAAATTATTCGCCAGATGTAATGAAAATATTGCATCGGTATTAGAGCGTAAACTGACAAAAAATTACAAACGTAATTTAAATGATGCGATATTTTTTTCTATCTGGCGGACAAGTTAACCGACACTTTATCAATAGGTGAAAAACCAGTCCTAAGTATTTTAAATTGTGGCATTGGATAAAAGAAACATGCACTGGAATAGTAAATCTTACTTATGATCTTAAGAAGTTGCTACTAAAACAATCCTTATTTGACCGATTTCGAATCTTGAAAAGCTGACAGAATACATCAAGTGAAGAGAGCAATAGTTGCAAGCTGCCATCTCAAAAGTATTTAAAATGGAAATCAAAAATGTTCCACTGAACTAAAAATAATAGATCTTACTATTGGACCCGATAGATTCTGAATTACAGTGCACATCCTATCTTTTCGACCACGTACTCTTCTCTTTGTTGCAGCTGAAATGGTTCTCTGGTGTCCAATTTCTTTTCTTTCTTTGTTTTTGCTGTCAGTGGTAAACGATTTACACTGACCATCCTCCTACTGTATCCCGCAGGATATAAATGCTGATTGTGTGCGTGAAGCAGAAGCCTCTAACGACTTCTCTCCTTCAGAACTCATAAACGCGGTGGAGCAATCGACACACCCTATAACTGTAGCGGTAGCGGATGAAACACGGCCCCTGTACACGGCTATATATCAACTAGACTTACGTGCGGATGGCAATATTTCTGTGATATTTCACGGAACATTTAAAACACGTTGTTTTCATGATGAATGGTACGGGAGATGAATATGAGATATTTTTATGGATTATATATGCCGGTGGAGATATACGAGTACACATAGTAATATAACATATTTTTTTTTTTATTCTTTAAGTCTGGATGACACAATTTTGTTCTATTTGTTTTATTTTTCTAAATTCTTCATTGCTATATTTTAGATATTATCTATATTATTTGTTGCTTAATTTGACTACTGTAATGAATCCGTGATCATATTCAATACACCATAATAAGCTGTGGTAACGAGTCTTTATTTACAAACAAATTATTAAATACCTCATTATTAGATTTTTATGTTTAACACCAAATAATTTATATTATTTTTTCACTGATTTCACCAGTAGATAGTTTTGTATGTGGTAAAGAGATAAAACCGACTGCCATAATGATTATAGAACTAAAATACAAATTTGTAAATACTTTTTGTCCAAAAATGCATCTCTCGAATACATGCATTTTTTTAATTCTTTTACCTACTTGTTGGTTTTTGTTGATAAGTTAAAAAAAGGTGTACAAGTTAAATTTAAGAAAATATATTTGCGATGTTGGACAAATGTCTGAACGAGAATATTGCAATATTACAAACAATTATAGGAATCAAAATATATCTGTTAGAGCAATACTTATATTGAAATAGAAAGACTAAGAAAGTATTTCTTGTCTTAATCTTCCAATAAGTAGCAAGTAGAACCCCAATAGAAATAACCTAAATTACTGAAAAAAAAACAAAAATGTTCAAAATATACGGTTGCATAACTACATAGAATACCGAGGTGATGCAGATCTCTTAGGCGTCGACATTTTTTAAACAAAAAAAGTCTTTATAATGGTTGATGTGAAAAACTTACACTCTTTGTAATTCGAAAATTGTAAATTTTTAAACAATTCTAAGCAAGAAAATATACGATATTTACTTAAGGCTTTACAAAATTGATGTATTTACAGTATTTAATTTGTAATTTGTGTCATTAATATGTACTAATTACCGTTCGGCTCTTGGGTCGTGGGTTCAATTCCCAGGGGCTTGGATGTTGTGTGTGTCGCAAAATACTTCCATTAAAAAAAAAAAAAAAATAAAAATGTACAAAAAGTACGAGGCCGAACCCAATTAAAAAAGTTACCGTTTATAATTTACGTTTCATAATATTAACAGTATCTTTCATACGAAATGTTATGCCAAAACTTGTGTTACGTAGGTACGTTGTGGTTATGTGATACTACCCATAACAATATAACATTTAATAACCGAACAAGACGCTGTCTATATTAGCTAAGGTTTATCTATTATATCGTCGATACCTTCCCGTGTTAAGTCCACATTACGTCACTTCCTATTCCACATCCCCGTCATAACTTCCGGCTGGTTGAACCGAAGATAGAGGGTGATTAGGGTAAAGCGAAAGGACGAAGAATAGCGTGAACGTGTGCCAAGTCAATTGCTCGTGTGTCTAGTGAATTATTAGGGACGGAGGACTCATTACTAAAAGTACATGAAGAGATGATTAGAAATATGGATAAATGATAGTCAAGTTTTGAGTGCATATCGTGAATTCAAAATAGAAAAATGTTATTGAATTTGGATGGTTTAAAACGATGAAAGGCACTATAAACTGTAAATCCATTTTAAAGAACATTTCAAAATTCAATCATTTCGTAATTACATTTCAGGTAAATACAAGTTCAAATATTATTAAGAATACTCTTCAATTTAAAAATTTGAACAAGAGAGAATATAATAAAGTAACAAAATATAAAATATCGCAAATGAATTTACAAAAAGTACAAGAGTACTTGTGCCACACAAAAGTATCTGTTTTTACAAATGGAGAAATACTGGATTTATTGTTCAATTGACTAATATACATTGACATAAATAAATCAATCATTTTGAACATCATCATCTTAACAAGAAACATAAAATGTTTGGTTTATGAAATAGTTATTTGAGTATTAAGGACAGTAAATGCTTCCTACCGGTTGAGGATGATTTTCAATTAATCCGATATTGGGAGAAAACACCTTAATGATCGTAGTGCTTTTGCGTGTTTTGAACGATCGACGTAAATATTTTTAGTTGTCACTTTTAAAGTAAGCTTTGATCGTTGTGATCGTTTATTTTTTATTAATTTACCCCCTCGCTTCCTGATCGGTAAGTAATCTCAATTCCTTATCGATCAGTAATTTGTAAAGACAACATAATGTCTTGGAAATCTTATTGATAAACATTAACAAAACTGGGCGTGCAAAAAAAAAATTTTCCTTTTTCTTTTCAAAAAGAAAAGCAATATATCTACTTCGAAAAAAGCTTTTCCATATCAGACTGTTTTCGAAATTACGTAACTTAGGTTTTCAAAGATCAAGTTCATTTTTATGAAAAAATGTGTATTTTTAAAAAAATGTAATGCAGAGGACTTTTAATAAAAAGTAAAAATGTAAAATATGCATTGGAAAATGTTCTGAATAAATTACAAAGAATTGTAACTAAAAATGAAGAAAATGGTAGTTCTATAACTACTTCGTTTGTGGACGTGGCAGACCACTCGATCATTTCTTGACTAAAATCTTTGTAGGTCTATGGGATGTTTATAAGAATTTTTCTTAGATAGTAGGATGTTGAATAAAATTGAATATGACTCCTTTTCTAAATAACTGAATCGGGGCTCAAGGCTTAGATGAATTCAATAATATCTTGTATACGAATATAACTAAACCCTCGAAATAGAGAATGAGAGTACATTGTCATGATGATATTATATTTATTTACATGTCCCCTGAAAACAATGCCTCTTCCTTTTGGTTTATACTAAAAGTGTTGATATAAAAATCTCCCGCAGGTTTATATTTCATCCACGCGACACTCTGCTCTATAATAAACTCTACCCTATTGTTGGAGGCATTAGATCGCCATTAATATTCATGTAGATGTGCTTTCCGCACCCTGCAACTACCAGGGGTGGCATAGAGGGCGAGAGAATATGACTAATGCTATGATTATATTAGCAGGACAATTGGACGCGCTGCTTAAATGGATGATAATTTAAGAGACTATTTATAACCATCCAAAAGTCCTACCGAAACAAGAGGACAAGAGAAGAAAGTTTCAGCACAAACTTAATTGAGGGAATAATTAATGATTTTAAGGAATCATATTTTACAAAAATGACTTCTGGAACCCTTTGTAACTCTTTTGATTGAAGTATAAGTACCAACCTTAAAATTAATAAAAAAAATTATTGAGGCCAACGTCAGTGTAGTTTCTACACCTAGACCCCTATTCTGTAACTTTTATCACTAGTGATAGGCATTTACCAGTATTATATTTAAGACAGCCATCTAGTGTATTTGCTCCTGAAACGTCGTATATGACGTCACAGATTTAGATAAGAGTAGGGAAAACTTCACTAGCAGTAGAGGTAGTATTACGATCGTATCACTAGTCTTATCTTGTTTTCGGCTTCGTTTAATTTAATAGTTTGAATCTTAGAGTATAGAATAGGACTAGAGAGAGCGTAAAGTACAGATGTTGACAGAGTTTTTGTCGCCATGAGACGGAAGGGGAATCTCGTGGCCGCCATCTTGGGACGATCAACGTTATAATGTATTTAAGCGCGCTTTCTTCAGTTTTGTTACAAAAATACAATAACGTAACAGAAATTGAAGCTATTTGTAATTAGCAAGCTTTAATTCAGTAAGAAATGTATTAAAATTAATTAAATTTAAATTTGAAAGAACCAAAAAATTGTAAAAATCTTCAATTTGAAGTGTATTGCGATTAAACTTTAATAAAATATTTTTTATAGAAATTAAACTGTTCGAATTTTATGACAATTGTAATGATTGAGATAGAAACTTACAAAAACTACTTACCGAATAGGCAAATAATTTCAGGCTAGAAAATTCATATAAAAATATATATTTATGATGTTTACAATACAAATAAATACGAAGTACAAACATATTTATTACAAAAAATAAGTTAATATTTTTACATGAAATATGTAAAAAATACAATAAATTATATGAACTAAACATTAATAATATGTATAAGTAAAATAATACTTACTTGTGAATTGTCATCGCTTTTTCCTTTTCTTTTTCTTGTTTTAAAGTTTTTACGGACATTCGGTTATTACAACCGAAGGCACAAGTCGTTGACATGTAATTACAAACGTTTCACATTCAAATAACACAAATTAAAATCGATTATTAACGTAAAATAATCAAATAACCAGAGAACGCTTATATACACTTGATCTTCCCAAGATGGCCGCCGTACAAACACAAGCTTACCCCGCATGACATCAGCTTTGAGTGTTTAGGCGCCCTCTATGTGTATATATATTTTATAACTCTATGGTTTGAATATTGTACTAAGACAATTTTTTTTTTCAAAGTCAAATTACCTGTTCATAAGGTAAGTTTATAATATGAGAACATAATAAAAATAATTTAGAAATTAATAGTGCTTGTTTGTACTATTTATTACAAATTATAATTAATTTATTATATAGGTTATGGCGTTCCTATATAATCAACTGATTGTAGTAGAAGAATTAGAGAAAAATTAAAATAGGCAAGCAAATCGGTTAACTAGAAGACATGTACGGGATATGCAAGATCCATTTGCAATAAGAGATGCAGAATTTTTGGCAAATTTTAGGCTAACGACGGAGGAATGTTTGTATTTATTAAATATATTGAGACCGCACATGCCTAACAGCCGAAGAAGCACCAGAATATCTGGTCATTTAAGAGTAAATATAAATGATTCAAAGTTTTATAACTTTTAAATACAGTACCACCACTTTTATAATCCATTGAAAACATAGATAACTTAAAGTTACTAAAATATCATTTCTAACCAAACCAACATGATGACGTCATAAAAATATGACTTGTCACTAGTGATAAGTTACAGAATAGGGGTCCTAATGTTTTAGGTACATTTACAAACAATTCGTTGCCATACCATAAAACATATAAGATTGGAGGATTTTATAATGAAAACGATTACTTACGAAAAGTTGTCCATACACTAAAGTAGAACTTTAGTTTAGTACAAAATGAGTGTAAAGAATGAGAAGTTTTGCTATAAAATGAATATTTAAAATTGAATAAATGTAATTGCTACTTTTATGCTTTAAAGTTATTAAAAAGTTTTACTGAAATGAATAATGATTACAGGTTTTTTATTTGTTAGTGTAATACCCATACTGATTAAATAACTGCTAAACAATTACGATGTTTCAATTTAAATGTAAAAATATTTTGAAATAAGTATAATAATTTTAATATACATTTCCATATAACACATGGTATTTTACAATTTATATATCAACCGGTAACCCATGTAATGATTCTTTAACAAACACTATTTTTAAAAATTCGGAAAAATAAATGCAGTTCATTTCAAGTGAGCATTTTTTATACCACTGAATTCCTAATGTACCTACTTTTCTAATAGAAACGTAACTATTATTTCCTTATTTTACACTAAATGTAAATACCCAATATTTTAATGCGTTTTCAAACCATTTGCAAAGTAAGTTTAATTATATTAAATTTCTTTTTGGCGGTACATGAGCATTGAAGGATTTAAGTGGTACAAAAAATATTCATTTCAAACAAACTGCACTTATTTTTACAAATTTAAAAAAATATCTGTTTTGGCCAGCACAAGATCTGTTGCCATTTCCATGTCAGGCTATATAAGTATACATATTGTATATAACATTTCTGTACGCACACAAAAAATCGAATTACATATTGTTTATATATTTTTAAATTCTTCTATGAGAAATTTTCCTCCTACTCTTCGAAATGTTCCAAATTTTTTAAATTCATTGATGAGATTGGCGGTATTTCTGATGGGTGTATGTTAAATATATGTAATTTTAAATATTTAATTAATAATAAAAGAAGAGATAAAAATGTACTTCCCTGAAATAGTCTTAATGTCTTTGGATTTTTGACACTGACATTTTTCTGTCAATTACAATCATTTAATATTTCCTACTTTTTTCTATGGAGTTATTTGGACTGTGAGATTCATTACAATGAATTATTTTATATATTTATATTTCTCTATCTCTAAATCTGTAGAAGATATAATAAAAATGTTAGAGAATAGAAAATTGTATATTCTTGTAACATTTGTAATAATATATATTTAAAAAAATAATATTAAGAGATTTTTTTTAAAGAAACTACTACTTGTCCAATTATTACCAAAAGCTAATCAGATCTTCCCATTAATGCCATATTAAGGAATCCGTAGTTAAACATGTCTTATGGTATATGAGAAACCGTACTTCCAACATCAATGCATACACACGCACATATATATACATAAACACACATCAACGGATATCATCATGAAAATGTTAAAATAGGATAGTAGGGACCTTAAAACGTACTAATTTTCTAAAATCTGGATATTTTAGCATGATTCCAATACTTTTCTTAGGGAGAAGTAAAAATAAAAATAAGGGCTGTCGTTTCAACTAGTTAAAACATTATACATATTTATTTTCAGAAATAAAATTGCTTTAATGTTTTCCCATTAAAAATGTTCTTGTTTTTAATAACTTATAAATGTCAAAGTATACGTTCTAAATATCTCTTAGCTGCCACACTGCCTGTAATTTCTGTTTATTTCAGTTAAAACTTCATGTAAATAGAACTGTAATTCCCGTAAGACTTCTTATCTTCTGAATTTCAAACTGCTTCTCTTTTATGTTAGCAAAATACTCTGCAACTTTTGCGGAAATAGAATACTCTTGCGCCAACCAATTTGCTTTAATATACTAAGATATTCTGTTACAAACTGCTACATGAAACGATATTCTGCGTAAAAAGAAGATATAAAAGTTACATTGTCATTCAAAATAAATGTATTCTCAACTGCATGGCGCTTTAATTAGATTCCGTGTCAATTTATAGTTTAATGAAGATGAGTCTTGAAAGATGAATTTAGAATTCCTCCCTGGGGTAATTACTTAATGAACTTCATTATGTAAATTGGCAGAACTTGAGATTTTTTAAACGAAATTAGGTTTACTACAATGGATTATTTCTGGTTGCATCACTTAAATGTTAAGTGTTCTTTAAATTGACAATGTCGTACTGATCCGAAATGTCAAATGAGTTATTTATATCTATTACTGTTAAAATTTTATTTTTAATTTTTTTATTGTTTAAAAGTTATTCAAACTTTAAGGGTTAATCTTATCATCTCTGCTGCCAATTATTCGATACATTATTGTTTATCCAACTAATGCCTGGTTTCACCATTGTCGAATAAACATTTTATTCATCAGTTAAACTATTCGTCGAATAAAATAGCATATTTTTGTTTCACCAACGTCAGTTAGCAGCTATTCGACGAATAAATCTTTAGTTAAATTACCTGGAGATTTTTGCCCAGTTAAATATTTATTCAACGAATAGTTTGACATTTGACGTTTGTATTGTGATTGTGTGTGTTTAATAATTTTATAATTGTTTAGTAAAGTGATCAAAGGAAGAATTACAATAGGTACCAATCTAAAATGAATAATAGATAGATATAGAAAATGAAATATTATAAGGTTATCTTTATTTCTTATTAAAATTTCTTTCAATAATAGAATGTTATCTTCATTCTTGTGGACATCTTCCAAAGAAGAAATTGTTATTCAGACGAAAAAGAAATGATCCATATATAATCTATAATCATTTTGACGAAGTATATTTTCGAATGCGATTCCGTTTATTAAAACTGTGCGTTTATGAAATTTTAAATATGATTAGGCATCATTTGGAGCCAAAATGCTAGAATGTCAATTTTCTTTATTTGTGAAGATCACATTCACAGACCATATTTTTGTATTCCATTCTTTAATTTTTTCTTGCAACAACACATCGTCAGTTTTGTTATTTTCTGTAATATGTAGATATTCTTCCACTACAAAACTACAGTTATTAAAGTTTTTTCTTCCTCTAGATAGCTTTTACTTCGTTTCCTCTTCTTATTTATATTTTCACTCATTTTTGATTGATTTCAATGACACAAATTAAAAAATTATTTTCGTTGATAGCGAATTTGACAGTTTTGTCAGGGAGATGAATTTGTTAGCTGTACACTCAACGCAAAATATGAGAGAAAAATAATATTCTACGAATAACTATCTATTCAACAAATTTGGTTGGTGAAACAAAACTTTGACTATTCATTGAATAAAATTTATTCGTCAGATAACTATTTGTGAATTTATTTGGCAATGGTGAAACCGGGCAACAGACTCATTATGTACTTGTTACTATGGTTATTTTAAATAACTTCTGTACATTACTCACTCCGTGAATGAATATTTAAGAAGTCCCGGAGAATTAATATTGATTTTTGAAGGTTTTTTTTTTAAATAACAAAAAAAACAAGTTTACCAAATTATTTTATTATTGGAATAATAATTTAACATTATAAAACTTATTTATATAAATTAATATTAACATTCATGTTAACAAAATACTTATATATGTTATTTATCTTTACATAATGACAGCTATGACTGATGAAACGGAAACGAGTAAGTGGGTGCTAGCTTTGGAGTTAAATTCAAATATGAAACTTGTAATTCCAAGTAAATTTTTTAAAGGAAGGTCTTCATTTTCACCCATTTTAATGTATTTTTCTTTGAAATTAATCCCAATGACAGACAATAATTATTAATACATTTGTTTTCAATAATAATGTAACAAAAGTTATCAGTTAGAAACAGGAAAGATGAATCTAATTATATGTCGCTGAATATTCCTTTTAGTGTTTGAAGGCCGAAGAAATTATTTTTTATAAATAAATCATCACGGCATATTACCCGTTTATGAGTGTACCAATCTGCTTTATCACAGATATCGGTAATGATATTTGTACCGTGCGGGCGCTTACCAGGCGTCATTTCACGCGCACTTATCGCTGATGAGAAGAGTGCACTATAGGGGTCACTTTTGTGCCATTTTATTCGAAATATTTTGCGTCGGTCGGGATTGAACCCGGTTCCCCAGATTCGCGACCAGACACTGAAAGAAATTTTACGTATTTAACTGAAAGTTCAATATCAATATATTATAATATGAATGTAAATTCATCTTTCACATTTATTTTTCTATTGATCTATTTTGAAAATAAGTAAACAGTATCAAAATATAATTAACATCATTTTCAACGGCTGTATAATTTAGAATTTCAATTAGAATTGTACCGAATTCTAGGAAATGCATTAATAATAAACCTCCATTAGTAAAATTTTTTCATGCGTGAAATGAATAAAAATAAAATTGAACAACCAGTACATTTAACAAAATCCTGCATTGTTTTAATTGCAAATGAAAACAAAACATCCCTAAAAACAAAACTTCCAACCTCACAATAACATTATTCGCCCGTTCAATACCCACAACAAATAAAACAAGAAAAAAGCAACCACTTGAACAATTGAACAAATCGCACAAAAACAGTCGCTATCGGATATCCGGTGCGACATTGGTTCAATTGAGCATTACATGTGATAATCCTCCCTTCCAAGGCTGCCTGCGATGTAAAACAATGCAAACAAGCAGGAGAGAAGAGTGGGACTGACTGAAACTGAAAGAGAGGAGAGTTGTGTTAGAGGCTTGTTAGAGGTTGCAGGGATAGACCGGGATAACAAAGCCAATCGGGTAGGGAGAGCTGGATAATGGGGAATTGATGACTTACAGGAAATGCAAAGGATACGAAAAAATAAAACGGTTTCGAAGACAAAGATAGCTTTTCTAATACTAACCAAATGATTCAAATATAAAAGTGTTTTTACAACCAATTTGGTGTCTCCTTAATTTTAACTTGAAGGGCAAATTGTACTGTGTCTATTTTTTTATCATTATAGATATTTCCAATAACAACAACAACAACAACAAAAAAAAGTTACTGTGCCTACAACTTTTCGTGAAGCCAGAAGGTTTCAAATGTGTATATGTTTTGTATTAAAGTATTTCTTATATACAGAATGTATGCCAAACGATTCGATGAAATATGAAAAATAGCTGAGAAAACAATATAAAAAGAATAATATTGCACTCTGAACCTACAGTACAAGAAGACGAAGTCTAATTCACTCGCCTTTACAAGCTATTTGTTAATTATTGTTTATAAATTATACATCTCAGACAACGATAGCCCCAAAATTTTTATCATTTTCTCAGCTATTTTCCATTTATGAACTGATGTAGATGCCATGCTCAGGACGGCTTGGTGCTCGGAGAACAAATTAAATGAATATCAGCGGTGATTTTGTATTCTTTCTGGATCTAGGGTCCTGATTCCCGGATACATTGACAGTCGAATGGTTACATAAGCTCCCAAACTCAAATACCTAGATATATGTTTATATTTTGTAGAATTAATTATTGACTTGGAGTTGGATGTAACAATAATAAAACACTATAATTAGTAGGTAAACAATTTGTATGCATTGCATTGCTTTGGACATGGCGGTGACTGGGCATTGCAAATAAATAAAAAAAAAAATTATGAAACCGGTATTTATAGAATTTATATATATATATATATATATATATATATATATATATATATATATATATATATATTAGATAAAAAAACAGGTATTTTATCGATATTAACAATATCTATACTTATTTAATTTCAACTCAGGAAAACTAATTTCATTTTCAGAATATGTAAATACAATGTTAGAGAAAGTAATATCAATTTCAGGAACGGTAAAATCATTGTGGTAAAAATATGTTATATATAAGTATTTTTTTTTTAATTTACAAGCGATAAAATCAAATTTATCACAAATACAGCCTAATAAATGTAACCACTCGAGTTTCCTCAAATTGAATTCTGTGCCTTAGGTTACGGTTACATTAAAGTTTTTTTTTATTTGCAAGTGAAGGAGTTACATATTTCAATTTCATAAATACAGCCTAAAATGTAACCTGCCGAGTTTCGTCAAAGTGAATTCTCTACGCTAGGTTATGCCTGTTTTACATTTTTTAATTTTTCAGCCAACTTGGTCCAGCACAATAAATTGAACATAAAAACTTGCTAACATTTATCAATGTTTTACATTTTTGAAATATTAAAAGTCATAGACATATAAAAGTCATATACCTACTAAAATTAATATATGGTGTGTTATTTAAAATTACTAGAAAGCACTAGAAAATTGATGGATAAATAGTATATGTCTATTTTCAGCATAATTGGATTAAAATTGACGCAAAAATTGACATGTGTAATGTAAATGTTTTTTAAAGCTCAATTTCTAGAACTTGGTTAAGTTTTTAAAATTGATACAAAAAGTAACAAATGTAAAACAGGCTTTACATTAAAGTGTTTTTTCAAATTTGTAAGCGAAAGAGTCACATTTTTCATAAATTCAGCGTAAACCATTCTAATTTCGTCCATTTAAGTTCTATGCGTTGGATTACGTTAGGTTCAAGTATTTTTTGAAAATTTGCAAACGAAGAAGTCATAATTTTCACAACTACAGCCTTTAGAATACGTAAAATCTGGCTTTATTTTAGCAAAAAATGTATAAGTACTTATTTCCGCTCTCTAATTTTGTGTTTCTGTATTATATTTTAGCTAAAGAAGACATTACAAAAAAAAATCAAATTTCAAGGGTGGTAAGTAATTCTAGAATCCAGCTATTTTTATATGAATATTGTAAAACTGAATTTATGTTTATGAATCTATAAGATCTTATCCTGATGAAGGTACAAGTGTTTACCGGTACGTTTGGGTTTGTACAAATAATGCTGTATGACAGATTTCAAGTAATTCATTCTCTGTTTTCCAGAAAAAAATGAACTAACCTCAAATATTTAAAGTATACTATAAATATAACTTTTAAGTTTTAGGATACTGCATAGATTTATATAAAAATATATTCCGAAATTGAATTAACTTTTTTTAAAATTAAATTTACTTTTTCCGAACATGAATTTACCTTTTCTAAAACTGAATTTACCTGTTCTGAAAATTGTATTAAACTTTCTGAAACTGAATTGACTACTTTTGAAATTAAAATTGAAAATGTATAGTTTTTCGAATGTTTAGAACACTGAAATATATACTAATTGGAATGCGCGTACGAACCGTGACTGTGAAGCATATTGAAAGCCTGCTGCTGGAGTAGACGGCAAACATCGAGACAGTTCGTGAGTAGACGGAAATTATTTCGTGTGGCACATGTTTAAATAAATGAAGCATAATATGAAAACAAAGCGATCAGCTATGATACGAGTTATTCGGCTAGGTTCGGTTCGGCACGAACGTGCGCGAACAGGACCAGCCATTATTGTTCAATGAGGCTTCAGTGCAGCGTACGCTGATAGGTAGAGTATGCGAATTCCAGTTAGTATATATTTCAGTGGTTTAGAACGACATTTGTTGAGAAGACTTTGTAGAATTCTTAATTCTTGTGGAGAATACACTAAAATGGTTATTTCCCTGCAATAAAAAATTGAATACCAGATGTTCATTAATTGAAATTTCGTTTCCAATTTAATGCATTCCTTTTATTTTATATAAAATTTCTCAATATTTTTAATATATTCAGTTTATAATTCAATTCCAATTCCATCACATTACCTCCCAGACGAAAATAAAACAACCCAATCATTCGATCAATCAATTTAGCAAATTAGAAAGTGTATGAACTCTCCTTCAAGCACTCTTAGATTTTTTCCATAACGTGTTCAGTAATGGCTTCGGCTACCAATTTATCTCATCGGGGAAAAAATCCTATTGACACTTTCAATTTAGCCAAGTGTGCTTTGAATGGCGTAGCGAACGACTAGCGAGGGTAGTTCGAATGTTCGTTCTCTGCTGCAGCAGCCTCCTTTGATCCGCAGGTGTGGGCAAAGCAAAGCAAAGAAACGAACGAAAGTCAATTGTGCTGACGACTACATAAAGCTAGAATTTCACAGTTGATGCCCGAGAAATATTTTCATAGATGATTGATTGGGGATAGAAATAGAAACGTCAACTACAAGACAAGAATTATTATCGGAAGGTTAGGTATATTTTCATAAAATCAGATTCTGTTTTCTTGTACTAGAATTGATTGGTTGCCTATCTTTCTTAAGCTCTAGGTTTGTTTTCTAACTCTGTAAATTAGTACATGACATGAAAGGTTAAAATTAAAATAAGATTTATAAAAACAAATGGTAGTATTCATATTTTCGATTTTATGTGATTGAAAAAATAAGGACAAACGGCTATTTTTATTTCTAATTTTAGTTTAAATGGTAAAGTTGAGGGCGATTTTTTGTGTGAAGCATTATTATCATAAAAATTTATTTAGTTATTAATACGGTCCTCCACGAAATTTATAAATTGGTAATTTATATTAAAATTAGACCTTAAATTAAAACCGTATGACAAGAATTATCAAAATTTAAATATTTATTCGAGTTTTGATACCATTAACCTATTTTTAATATCTATGTCACACACCTACTCTATTCCAAATTATTCTTACTTTAAAGCTTTCTGCTTTCGCTTTTTTGGTATCCGAAATTCATTTTGAAGTAAACGAAAATAATAAGGAAACAACGAAAGTAAACAAAATAATACTTACGAAGAAATATTTCACAAACATATGTACCTTCCTATTGCCGGTAGGATGAAGTCAGTGAGTATCCTACCAGAAATAGGAAGTTCCTGGGTTCAAATCCTGGTGAAGTCTATGAATTTTTCACAACATATTTTTTCGTATTTAACTAATTGAATCGTCCACAGTTCTCAAAGTTACAATACAAATTATAAAAACAGTTGAATAAATGTACAAATAATCCTTGTTTGAATTCATGATATCACGCCAAATAGAAACCATTTGAGTTTGCTGCAAATGAAAGATATGTTGAGTGACAGGTTGCCAGTGCTAGTTTATGATATACATAGTTTTTAATTAATTATTTCATTAAACCATAAATTTTCTCAACGCATGCCTGAGTGTCTATTTAAATGGCACAAAAGTAACCCCCGTGGTGCACTCTACGCAAGCAATGAGTGCCCGTGAGGTTAACTCCCGCGCGGCACAAATATGTCGTAATCAGATATTTGTGATAAAGCAGATTGGCATACTCAGAAATGGGTAATATGCCATGATGATATATTTGTATATTAACTTATTTATTTATTTAATGTTATTTTAAACATATTTATATATTATTACAAGTGTTTAAATAGATCAATTTATATGACTTCAATTATTAAATTAGTAAATTCCATTATTTCAAAACAAATTGAACTGGAAAAAAGATTACGGCTTAATGTATAAATAATTAAGATGTTCTGAAACTACAAATCCTTTAAATTTAGATAAAGTTTAATAATAAAAATCTGTTGTGGCCAGCACAAAACCTCTCGCCATTTCCATTTTATGTTATATAAGGATTGTATTGCACTTCGCTATTGAACCGTCATTTTATAACAAAAATTACAGAACTTTACCCAAATATTATTTTTTTTTTATTGTATTTAACATGCCTTCTGCACACATATAATTCTAATTATATCTATTTAACATGTCTTCTGCACAGATATAATTCTAATTATATCTATTTTTCATTGTATGAGGAAGTTCCTAAATGTCAGAGATTCTTCCAATTCATTAACCAGATTGGCGGCATTTCTGATGGATATATGCATTTTACCTATAATTTGAAATATTTAATTAATAAAACAATAAGAAAGATTAAATGTACTTCCCAGAAAATGCTATCAGAATGTCACTAAAACTGTTCATTTTTGACACTGACATGTGTCATTTACAAACTATGTTATAAACATTTGAATTTGTCAAGTGGTTTCCTTAGTGCCTTAGCCTCTGCGATTAAATTATTCTATATTTTATAGTGTCTGTATCTCTAAATCTATACAAGATGTAATAAAAATTTTAAGTGTATTAGATGGAGAATTTTATGTTCTTCAATAAGTGTAATAACAAAAATTTCCACAAAATTATATTTAGAAGAATTTTTCTAAGAAACTACTACTTTCGTTTGTCCAATTGTTACCAAAACCTTTTCAGCTCTTCCCAGGAATATCAGATTGAGGAATTCGTAGTTAAACAGGTCTTAAGTCTTGTAGTTTTTGAGAAATCGTCCCTCCAACATCCAGACATACACACACACACATACACACATCCACACACACACACACACAGACATCATTTTAAAAATGTTATAATCGGATTCTAGGGACCTTAAATCGTGCTTAATCAATAAAATCTGGATATGCGAATTTTAGCATGAATCCAATACCTCTCTTAACGAGAGGTAAAAAAATTAAAATAGCGGAGGACTTCCTACTTTAAAATTATAAAGCTTTAATTCCTTTGCACTATAATCCATCACATTTGCATTTTCTTTGTTTCCGCAAATATTTTTACGGTTATCTGATTTTTGATTGTTACAAACTATTAGTAAAATTAAATTTATATAGGTAACAACATTTTTTTTAAATTCTTTGACAGTCCAAATTAGTTGCTGATTCTGCCACTTATGTGATAACTATTATCAAAATAAAGTTTTTCTAAGACTGGTACTTACTTGAAATTTTCTTGAGTATATTACTTATAGTGTTATGGGCAATATTCTTATGGTTAAAAATAAACTAATTAAAATCTAAGGTTAGATAAATCTGATAAAATGTTATAATAAATTACCCACCAATCTTACTACCACGAAAAATAATACTGTTTCGAAAACTAAGTTCTATCATCAGTAGTACAAACAAAATTAAACAAAAAGAGAGTAGTAAGGATTTCATAGCAAGCCAGAATTGTCTGGACCCACTGAAATATATACTAACTGGAACTCGCATACTCTACCTATCAGCATACGCTGCACTGAAGCCTCATTGAACAATAATGGCTGGTCCTGTTCGCGCACGTTCGTGCCGAACCGAACCTAGCCGAATAACTCGTATCATAGCTGATCGCTTTGTTTTCATATTATGCTTCATTTATTTAAACATGCGCCACACGAAATAATTTCCGTCTACTCACGAACTGTCTCGATGTTTGCCGACTACTCCAGCAGCAGGCTTTCAATATGCTTCACAATCACGGTTCGTACGCGCATTCCAGTTAGTATATATTTCAATGTCTGGACCTCTGGCATGGTTTGCATGTTGTGTAGTCTTCTCTGCTCTCTTTTTGCTTTATTTTGTTTGTACTACTGATCATAAAAATTCTCGAAACACGTGTCTAGTACTATTTTTAGTGTTAGTAAGGTTAAGCGGTAATTTCTTATTGTATTTTATTATAATATTCTTATGGGATAAAACATCACTTTAACAAAAAACGTAAATAGAAGCGCGTTCACTATACAATTCAATATTATTGGCACTATTCAATGCGTAGTCACATTATTCTCACCAACATTCTTTACCATTCTTGAATCAGGGTTGGCAAATATCATGATATTTATATAAATATCAAAATATCATAATATCGGATATATATCCGATATATATCAGGAATTTCGTTCTTAGGCTATATGCAAAAAAAAACATGAAACGTAAAATACCTTTATTTTGGTAAACAACAAAAATCAAACTTTAGTTTAAAATAACAAAAAACAAGACAAAAATTATTATTATTTAAGTAACAAAAAATAACATTTTTCCTAAATATATTATATAAATAGTAAATACCTAAATGAGTAAATACTATTGTAGTTTGACATATGATATAAAATATTCATATTTTTATTTAAGTAACAAAAAATAACATTTTCCTAAATACTGTTGCGACGTTTTTATTTTTATTCAAAATATCAAGAATTTTTCACTCTGGGTATTTATTTTGTAAAAAATTAATAAGATATATATCATGATATATATCAATCAATAAATATCGGATATATATCAAGATATATATCATGATATATATCACTTGATATATATCTGCCAACCCTGTCTTGAATACAGTATAACTGAATAATCCAACCTTTACTTTCCTTGTATTCAGTTGAATTCCACCTTCGTTCATAGTGTATGAGCACCCTCGCTTCCCTCGGGAGTAAACCCCGCTATATCTGCTGTTTGTGTAGAGATGCTGGCGTTGTTTGCACGGCGTAGAAAAGAACACGCGCCCTACAACAAATAGCCACCAGCCCGGCTTCTGTCCCTGTGTCTGCATGGCATTGCCAATGTCAGACCACGATCGCTCTGTTTGTTTCATGGTTTGTTTGATTGTCTTCTTTGTTTGAATATGTCTAACGCACACGTAAAATACACACTCATCTAATGAATTTATTTCGCTGATTAGGAGAAGGAAAGATAGTATTTACTTGAAGAAAGGGATATTATCGGAGAAAGAAACTAGTGGAGTTCTTTAAGGGAGATAAAGGAGGTAATGTCTTATGAAACTAAAAATGCATTTTCTCTGTTTCGAAATTAGAATTCTAGGAACTAGGACGCTTATTGATGGTAGACTACACTAAATACACAAAATACCCGCTCGTTTCCAAATTTCAAACGCGTGCTCGATTAGGTTGCCTATTGCATGTAACTTATGTTTTAATATATTTTTCAAGCGTGAGTTAAGCCTCTAAGAATATTTTGATGAACTGAAGAAAGTGATTAATTAAGTCATGTTCATTAAAAGCTGCAAAACGTTGAGAAAATTAACTCGTTTTTGTCGGGCTTCGTCCAGCACATTCAAAAACAAAAGTTAGTGATAAAAAATGCGATGGTACCTAACATAATAGAAAAAAATCGTCATGTCATTGTCCGTTCGATTGAAGCAACCCTGGGCATTACATGATAGCAATCAACGTCATCTTGCACAATCATTTGGGTGTACGGAAGCTATGTGCTTGCTGCATTTCTTATAATTTAATACCTCTTCAAAAGCCAAATCGGCTCAATTCGTGTAAAGCCACTCTCGTTTGTTGAGTGTTGGATATGTTACAGCGAATGTAGATGGTGGGATGATGTGCACATTGCAATTTAACCTCACCTAATGCACAAAATTCATCCCAAGTTTTCCAAAAAGTAACTGTTTAGCATTAAATGAGGTTAGTGTTGTTGTGTTTGGTTGAATTGCCAGAAAAAATGTAGTTTGGGCAAGTCTTTACATTTACCGACAATGTGCAAAATATTCCCTATTTATTGTAACAGATATATTCGTATGATCCCGAAAGAAAGTAGCATTCGACAGTTTGAGTCTTCCGAAATGAGTATTACGGGGCATTCTGAATGGTCCTGGTACATTATTGCAAGTTTCACTGCAGTCCTTGAAAAGATCCGACCTCGATCAAGATGAGGAACGGTTGTCGACATACAGCCGCCAGCCGCTCGATCAGTAGCGTATTTAAACGAGTAAAACTCATCCACCATATAGTTTCAACTAGCGATCTATATCCACAAGTCAAAGGTAAATTACATGACTTCGGCCAATGAAGATGTCATTGCTTCAAGATTTGTAGACCACTATTCTGAACACATAGATATTTTGACTTTATGAATAATAATAGCGCATTCAGTGTTGCGAATCACTTAATCGGGGAAGCAAAAATGACTTTTATACTCATTTTAAATGTCGCTTAGTAATTGTACTAACACTAAAATATATTAACTATAATCAACGAATACTGAAGCTCAAGCAACTTTCCATTCAAATTCTTTCCTTGCTGTCTTGTTTCTATTTTTGCCCTATCCAAACTACCCCCGTGATCGATAGGGTGAATCCCTTGGGACGAATTCGTGACGTAGTGTTCCCCTGAACAGATGACACACTCGGGAATGATCGTCAACTGACCCACATCATCCTAATCGATACATTGCAGATTATCTCTTCGATCCGAGCTAAATATTTCATGTGTCACCCTCTGCGAGACGTAATAGCAACAGCAAGGTCACGGCAACACGCAAGGGTTGGAATTAGAATGAGCTATTTTGGGATCTTGAATTTGAGGGATTATTTTTCGTGAGGAAGAAGGAATTAATAGCTTTTAATCAGAAAGACGATCTAAAAGAATAGTAATATTTTGGATTAAAGTAATTATCAATGAATTTGCTGCTATTTGAAAATTATTAATGAGCAAACTTTTTATAATATAAATTATCTTTTACATCAGAGTGGTAACCAGAACAAAATATTAGACAGGGAACATTTGTTTAGCCAAGGCTCATATATGTGTTTTACCTCCTGCCATACTGTAGGTAAGGGGGGGGGGGGGGTGTAGGTTGTGTTTTCGGTCTAAAAATTCGATAGTGAGTTTTCAGTGAATAAGCAAGGGTCCCACATTTCTATTTTCCGTATTTAAGCTTTCTGCACTAATATAAAAGTTGATTGGATTTTGGGTAAAATTGAATAACCGGAAGTGGTACTTTATTTGAAGCCCATAATAGTTTTTAATGAAAAACTATATTAAAATGCAATCCAAAACTTTTTTTGTATTTAAGGCCTGTATTAATGAGAACGACATTTTAGATTTTTTCTAAAATTGATAAATCGGAAGTGGTACTTTACTTGAAGCTCTGAACAGATTTTCTTGAAAAAATATATTTAAATATGATAAAAAAAACTCATATATAACTTGAAACAACATATTAGATTTTGACTATATATGATAAACCGGAAGCTCCTAACAGATTTTTGAGGAAAAACATAATAAAATATAATCCAAAATTTCGTATTACAGATTTTTCTATTTATTGGAACAACAAATTAAATTTTCTTTACAAAACGATCAACCGGAAGTGATACTTTACTTAAAGCTCATTGCTATTTTAAACATGGAATTGACGGGAGGTCATGTACTGGCCACATCAGACTTTTTTTCAATAAGCCTAGCCTATTTATTTTTACCAGGACTTAGCTCTGACCACGACCATGTTGTACCTATATGAATTCAAACATTGCTAATAAGACATTTAAGTTCAAATGACAATAAAATTCATATGTTTAAATTTTTTTTTATCATACATCTGGTGAGGAATCACATAAAATTAAATTACTAGGTAAAGTAAGGTACCTATAGAATAAATTACTTAAGTAAAATGAAGTACTATTTTGCAAACTAATGAAATTTTTGACAAAAAAAAAAAAAAAAATAGAAATTTCATGAAAAGTATAAAAAAATCTAAGATTTGAAGAGTAAAACTAATTTAAAATACAATAACCTTTATACCAATCGAAAAAGAAAAAAAATAAGCATTTTTGGAACGTAAATATCATATATGGGTTCCGTTTAAAAAATGTAAGTTTGTGTATATCTCGAAAATTTAGTTTATATAAAAATTATTTTCGTACGCTACTGGATAAATAATAATAATAATAATAATAATAATAATAATAATAATAATAATAATAATAATAATAATGATAATAATAATAATAATAATAATAATAATAATATCTAACTTTTTTATTTGAAACTTTTTTCTGTATTACTAATAGTTTAAAAGTAATTTCGAAATAAAAAGATTGACCAAATTCAGTTTTCAACAGAAGCACATCTAAGATGATCCCCAAAGGCGCACTACATGTCCCATATGAAGTCACATCTCTTATAGTTTCCAAGATAACTATGGTGGCCTTGGAAATCCGGATATTCTGTATACCGGAATATTTAAATGCAAACGTAACAGCTGTTAGTGGTTGCTAGCTTCACGCCGTATTCAATAATATTAAATCCATAGTTTGGAAGCTAGTATACGTTGTCACATTTTAATAAGAGGTTTTTATCCATCCCAATCATTAAAGTGACCTACTTTGTTATCGAGATTTGAGATTTCATTTGATAAAGTGCTACTTTATAACTGGGCCAATAAGTATCATTACACTTAAGTTTATACATAAAATAGGACTGGTTTTATGTACAACAAACTGAATTATATAAAAAAAAATAATTAATTTAAAATTGACTTTATATTCCTATGATTTTAAATCATGTAGTGAATAGTTATTACTGTCCTTAGAGAAAAAAAATCAGATTCCATATCAATCATCTGCATAAATGTGAAATCGTTTCATTGTAAATCTAAATTAACTTTTAAAGTGTCGCTGAAACTTTGACATGCGATACTGCTATTAAAATTTGCATGAAGCACGAAACTCTAGCAAACTTAAACCTAAATTACTAGCTTGTTCGTATGTCAGTGAAAGAAATGCAAAATTCTACCGAATTTTCAATTGATACTATAATTTTGCATACCTACGTTAACACTCAAACTAATAATGCGTCAGTTTAGAAGATGACAGTTATAGTTATAGACACATCACAAAACGCGGGAAAGTTTGTTTGAGACGGTTCAGCAGTTTGTTTTAGATGACAAAATTTGATGGTTTTATTATTAAATGAAATATAAAATGTCTGGTTTTAAATATAAATAAATAATTTAGAATAAGAGATATCGACTTGGAATACACATATTGAGAAGTATTGTATTTTTGTATTTTGTCGTACATGATTTTCACATAATTTAAGATAGGTAAGGATGTACAATCTAGTCAAAACTCAATAGGGATACTAAATTTTTTTTTTCGCAATCTACCAGAAAATAAGCTGTTTCTGATTACTTTTCAGACCGGAAAATTCTCCTTAACTTTGCCAATCCCGGGAAACGACCTGAAATATGCTTGCTCACCCAGTAAAGTATCAATTTCAGGTCTTATTACGTAAATTGCTATTATTTGTTACTGACTTGTAATAGTTATTTACATACTTAGTGCACTGCGGGAAGACACTCTTCCCGCAAGAAGTTAGTACTTAGTACAATACTTTTTGTAACGAACAAAATCATTATTAATAGAGTATAAATGTTAAGATAATTGTACAAAATTCACAAATATACAAGTAAGCACAGCAGCAATTTCATAGCAACGGTTGTTAAGTAAATTGTTGATTTCCAAAATATAATTGTTGTGTCAACATGTCTGATTCTGATAATAATAATTGTTAGAAGGAAGTACTTGTTGATAGATAACGAAATGTGTAACGAAATATTAAAAGGAAATTTAAATTAAATTAACTACTTTATGGAATAACAACATTATAATTCCTCACAATCACCGCCGAGATATCCGTTAATACATTTTATCTATAATAATAATTGTTCTATAAATATTAATGTCTATAATAACTGTTCCGGTCAATGTAAGTCAGTACCTAAATAAAATATAAACTAAATTAAGCAAAAGTTGTGAAGCATACTTTATGTTGTACTTACCAACTTTTCAAATAATTAAATAAAGAATAATGTCCGGCACATGTCTCTATTTTACTGGTAGTTTCATTTTTTCGTAATACGTGTAACATCTGATAATTTATATTTAAGGTTATGTTCTATTTTGACATTGAACAGATGACAAGATTGTTGTTCTCCTCTCCAACAGATGACACTGATGGTAGACAAATTTATTATTTATTAATATTTTTTTATTATTATTGGTTTTTGATGCTTGAAAATGGTAAGAGTACAATTTTATAAGCTATATTTTTTTATTTTAAAGATTATTTTGTTGAATAATGCCCAGAAATGTCAGTGTATTTTGCTTAATTTCCTGGTGCAGTGCATTGGGAAAGTGACGTTTCCGGTAGCGTGTATCAAATGTCACTCCCGAGGTTGTGAGAACAAAAACTTCATTTACTCGTATTGATGCCGCCTACTACTTTCGAAAATTAATGTTTACTAATTACTAACTAGTAACATTGGTTGCTAACGTGTAAAAATTTGTCTAGTTACCACGTTAGTAACGTTGTTGACAAGTGAAAATTGTGTTTTTCTATTTCGGTGTTCTTATAAGCCTATAAAAGCACTGTTAACACAACGTTAAGAAGATTTATAAGCGCACAGTTTGATACGAGGTATTAACGTATACAATGAGACAAAAATTCATAACATTCAATATACAAACTGCTAAAATATGAAATTTCAATGCTTAGCGAGAAACGCTACCAACATAACTGACAAAAACATCAAGTCATATTTTTGATAGGTCGCATTTTTAATAATTTCATTGTAAAGTTACCTCTATAGAAAAAAAATGGTATCAAAAACATGTTTCATAAGGCCAATTAAATCACTAGTCCTTTGTAAAACTTGTCTTTTAGCCTTGGACTCGTATGTTAACAGATTGCCTTATGATACTTATATTATAATACACTATTTGTTACTACCATAATTATTAAAAATAAATATCAATTGCAACTGGCAGGTTTAGGTTATAACTTTAAATTTGATTTACAAGGGAATAAAAAGTAAAATATTGTACAATACACGCCAGGGCCAGGGTATCTATTTTACCGCCTACTCGGCTCGCTGGTCATTTCTTCCTTTCAGGAAAAACCGTTTTACCTGGCTTGTAATGTAAAATACTATTTTTCGTGTAAATATTGATACAAATAAACATAAGTTATGGTTCACCATTATAATTTTTTACCTCTCGCTATGAGAGGTATTGGATTCATGCTTAAATTCGAATATTCAGATTTTAGTGAATAAGCACGATTTAAGGTCCATATAATTCAATTATAACATTTTTAAAATGATATCTGTCTGTCTGTCTCTCTCTCTCTCTCTCTCTATCTCTCTCTCTCTCTCTCTCTCTCTCTCTCTCTCTCTGTGTGTGTGTGTGTGTGTGTGTGTGTGTGTGTGTGTATGTGTGTTTGTTTGGATGTTAGAGGGACGATTCCTCAAAAACTATAAAACTTAAGACCTGTTTAGCTATGAATTCCTCGATCTGATATTCCTGGGAAGAGCTGAAAAGGTTTTGGTAACAATTGGACAACCGGAAGTAGTAGTTTTTTAGAAAAAATCTTCTAAATATATTTTTTTGGAAATTTTTGTTATTACAAATATTGAAGAACATAAAATTCTCCATCTAACACACTTAAAAATTTTATTATATCTTGTATAGATTTAGAGATAAAGACACTGTAATATATAGAATCGCAAAGGCTAAGGTACTAAGGAAATCACTTGACAAATTCAAATGTTTATAATATACTTTGTAAATGACAGATGTCGGTGTCAAAAATCAACAGTTTTAATGACATTCTGAAATCTTTTTCTGGGAAGTACATTTAATCATTCTTATTGTTTTATTAATTAAATATTTAAAATTGTAGGTAAAATGCATATATCCATCAGAAATACTGCCAATTTGGTTAATGAATTGGAAGAATCTCTGACATTTAGGAATTTCTTCATACAATGAAAAATAGATATAATTAGAACTATATGTGTGCAGAAGACATGTTAAACATAGTAAAAAACGATATTAGGGTAAAGTTCTGTAATTTTATAGCCTAATATGGAAATGGTGAGAGGTCTTGTGCTGGCTACAACAGATTTTTTTATTTGGAATCGTCAATAAAGTGCACAAAAATCGGCATTTCATAGAAATGTAGTGTTGTCAACCAATATGATAATTATTGTTCAGTCGAACCTCTATTATCCTGGATAATGGCAAAATGAAAACCCCGGATAGTTGAATTAATATACATTTTTGTTTATTTTTATTGAGCTATGTATTTTTTCAAGACAAACAAATTAATCATTAAAACGACGTCCTAATAGGGTAATTGTCTAATTTAAAATTTAACTGACTTCTTATCAAGATCCTAATATTTATAGATACATATGCCGTAGTTAGATTGAAAAATCCGTCTTTTTGTAAAACGCCTAGATATTTTATGTCTTACTAGTATGTTATTGTTTTATAACAACCTCTACATTAGGTCTGTTATTGAGTAAATAATACCCTAGGGCGTATTAAGTTGCTATGGTAATGTTGACAACAAACTGAGGTTAATAATACTGATACTAACATAAAGTGCAGTTATGGTTAAGAAGCATTGTGAATTGTAGTCGTTTATAATCATATTTGTTTCATCACAAATACAAACCAGCATACTTTTTATTCTTAGCAATAACATTGCTCGTCCATATTGACAGAAACATACCACAAGAAATATATTTTTTGTTTGAAAAAATGCTTTGTTTACAGAAACAAAATATTACCTAGATACCGCATTCACAGGCTACTTTGTAAGTTGTATTAAAATTTTGTGATTTATTATTTTTGTTTGCAAAATTCTAGTCAGACAAAATGTTTATTAAGAATTTCTAGTAAGACATAAAACGTTGAAGGCACCACGGGTGTTAAACGACAATAATGCCTTCGGTCAACGTACTCACCTCGGGCCAGAGGCCTTCGACAGTACACTATTGACCTCAGGCATTATTGTCCTTATAACAACCCTTGGTACCTTAATTACACCGTTGCTACACTGTCAAAAAAAAATTGACTCAATCGGGTCAAGCAATAAAACTAACGGGTATTCAATAAGTGTGTTCGTTTTGGTTGGCTATGGGTAGTGCAACGCGTGTCTATACTTTATAAACAATTAAACATTAAACTAAACGACAAACGTCATTTAAAATGTAGAAAGCGCATCTTTTAGAATAACTGTATTTTAATAAAATTTTATTACAGTACATGCTGAAAATGTTCTCCTGCAACATTTAAACGTAAATTGATCCGGTGTTTTATGTTTTCGAACATACGTATATGCATATTTTCATCAATTTGTTGACATAGTCTGGTAATATGTCTTGTAAGTCGTCTGGTGTCCACTGTAGTTTTAAATATTAAATTTTGATCTTGCAGGATATTGGTCTTTACTATAACAGGTCGATCATAGAAAAATTTTCGCAGATATTCCAAACTAGTTTGTGCAATATGTCAAACTATGACGTTTCTACAAACATGAGTTTATTACTAAGAATAAAGTAAAGACATGCGTTTCACAACCCAACAACCAGCAAGTAAAGACTTATTGGACACTCGTAACAAATATCGTAATTATAACAAAGCGGCATATCGTTCACTGATTGCATATGGGCCATTATTTGCGCCGCTTTGTTCAAATGAAGACATGCACGGAAAAAAATAATATAGTAATAAATTAAATACAAGCATTGTAAATAGTTTATCTTAAAATATAAAATAACTATCGTCCTAATTACATTGCAACATAATATTATTTACCGAAAATATAGTTATAATATTTCCTAATTTATCGTAATATCATTATAATTCAATTTACAATAATTATATATATGATAACTATATATTATTGTTAAATTAATAGTATTATAGTTATATTTACTATAGCGTATAGTATTTCTTGAGTGTGGTTATCTGAACAATATCATTATGGTAAAATATACTATAGTTATAGTATTTAATACAATAGCTACTCTTGTATTGCGCGCCACAGCAAGCGCGTTGTGACGTTACTAGTAGTTGTTGAATACCGAGCCAAATACACAACGCAATTTAATCATTTTGCCTGTTGTGAGACAGTTTTACTATTCAATAAGGTGCAGGTGCATAAACGGAAACATGAGTGAAATAACTACTATTCTTGAAACGTGGCAATTAATGCATATGAGCCAAACATTTCAAGGTAAGTTTTCCAATTTTTTTTGTATATTTATTATTAATTACGTATTATATCGTCTTACAAAATGGAAGTGATTCTGTAGACTTATTAATACAGTTAAGTCAAGAACATATTAGGGAATTGATACCTAAATTAGGGGACCGGCTAAAATTTGAAATTGGCTAAAAAAAAAAAAACTAATAGAAGAAATTTGCTACAGTCACTGAATGATCAAGCAATACTTGACAACGGAATTATATATTTTAATCCATGAGAAAAAAATTTGGTACATATTTGAATTATTATGGAATTATTAATTTAGACATTATCAATTTTCACGTCACAGAAATCTTTAATATTTATTTAACTTTGATGTATGTAATGAAAAAAATTATTCTGTTTTAGTCTAGTGCCGCTACCAGCTCTTCAACTATATCAGTAACTTGTAATTTTTTATACATGTAAACGAAATATTCTCTTGTAATTTTTAATTAGTTTAATTAGTTATATTGTTATATTGTATTAGTTATATTATCATTTATTAAATAATAATTAATACCATACACTGTTCTTTTATTTATCGTATACCTTTTAAATGTTTAAAATATTTATAAAAACTATAAAAGAATTATTAACATTACAATATTACAATTGCTAGAGAGATAATAATAATATTGTAAATTTCACAATAATTGATATAGTAACATTTTGAATTAAACAGTATTATATTGTTAAAGATACAATACTATTATTGTAAGTTTTACAATAATAGCTACAATAACATTTTGAATTATACATTACAATATTGTTAAAGATACAATACTAATATTGTAAGTTTTACTATTGTTACTGTAGTAAAACTAACTATATTTATATATTAGCGTATACTATATAACTTATAGTTAATTTAACTATAATATTTCAACTATATTCGTATAGTAATTCACACTATACAGTATAGTTGTCACTATATTGACAATGTTTATTGTACTACGTAAACCATAATTATCGTATATTTAACGACATATTTTTTTCAGTGTGTTCTGCATAATAAAATATAGTAAAATAATCTGTTCCTTTAACATAAATGCTATTTTTCGTTGAAATAATTTCTTATGGGAATGAAAATTGTAGTTATTTCAAACAAAAATAGCATTTATATTAAAGGAACCGTAACATTATTGTACTGTTCAGGGCGCTCAGACTAGGTACAAATACAATGCAAGGCATGTCTTTATTTCAATAGAGTGGCGCAAATAATGGCCCGTTTGGCATCCAGCGTTATAATGCAAGCAGTGAGCGATATGCCGCTTTTTATAATTATGATATTTATAGTTTTATTGCTGGACCCGACAGAATCAATTTTTCCGACTAGAGCTTGCATATTTCTCTAAATACAAGAACAACAAAACCTAATCCTAATCTAACCCATAAAAGTCGGTTCGAGTTTCCTAAGCTTGAGTTTTGTACATTATGTTATATTAACGAGTATTTACTAAAATTGCAATCGAAAAACTTCAAATATTCATATTACAATGTGGTCATAAGCTGGTCGTCGCTTTATAAAATGTTTTGATAAGAGAATCTACCCGCTTTCTATAAAATGATTACGCATTTTATTAAAAAAAAAAAACGGATAATGCAACCTGGCTACGACATTTATGCACATAATATATGGGACATTCTGCATATGACTTTTTAGGGTAATGATAATTTTAAAACATGTAGAGATGGCAGTATCATTATTTGATTTTAAAGATAAAATATTTTACCAATGGTGATAAATAGCTTGTAAATTCGAACTATCATGGACGAATTTTATTTGAATTTATATCAAACAGACCATCTTGCAAATGCGAAAAGGACTTGAAACAATTCTAAACTTTATCTCCTTATCCATAAACCCTGCTATAAAACTCCAGACAGATAAAAACTTTCATCTTCTTTTGAACCATTTACAAAACCTCATAACAAAAACTGTATCTAGAATTCCAGGACAAAGTACATTTCGCACACTTGCACGTAGAAGAAGTTTTCTCTTTCTAATGAGGAGTTAGTTAATTTGGCCGTTGTTGGAAGGCCCGCTCCCCTCGACGCCGCATTTATTACTTCCTGGCACGTCCGCGTGTAATCCCCGCGACCACCAGCCGCAAGGGGAGCAAGCAAGTCATCCCCATACGCTGTACCTGTTAAAGGAGAACGCGTACGCCACAAAGAATGGCAGGGAATTGCCGATGGAGATGTTTTTACAGTGATCGTAAAGGGATGTAGTAAATTGCCAAATGAAATGATTAAGACACGGGATGAGAGAGAAAGAATGATATAGTATGGATCGTCAACTACAAATGAAAATAGTGTGTGTGATTGTTTTGTGCTTAATCCTTTGATTACCATCAAAACTAGGCAAAATACTTCTTAAGAATATTTTAAACATTAATACTAAATATGTACATACGTTATTTTTTCTAAATTTCGTTGAAATTTTCAAATAATAGGGAGTTATTGCAACTTCTACAATGAAAGAACGTAAACGTTAACCTTATGTAGAAAACACTTTGAAATAAAGGACTTTCAATTTCAATGTTTACCGCATTTAATTAGTCTATTCACGCTAACGTTAACACTAAAAGCAATACAAACGAGGTTACATCCACACTTTTCACCGAAACATAACCTCAAAAGATACAGAACGTGTGACGTTAAACGCTCGCTATTCCATTGCACATAACGTGTCTCGTTATTCATATAACGTAAACCTTATTAATACGCATGCGCAGTCGGGCTGTCACGTGACTATAAAGTGCACGTTATTTTTGCGTTGAAACTGCAATAACTCTCTAATCTTTTTTTACAATAATACGCAAAAAACTTTTTTTTGTCAAAGACAATACTTTTTTGCTGGAGGCAAAAAGAACTAGATTAATAAGATTTAATCTGAGATCTTATTTGATCAAGTAATTATACTTTTTATCAAAGATAATATACGTTTCTCTTGAAGGCAAAATGAACTAGATTAATAAAATGTAAACTGGTATAAAATCTTTTCTAATTCGAATCTGAAGGGAAGAACAAAACCCACATTCATAAGTATTAATCATAAAAACTGACAAGCATAACTATGGCAGTATTCAAAACAATTTTTTTTGAAATTAGCTTTGAAATTCAGAGGTTCAGTTCTTAAAAATTTGAATTGGTAAAATAAGGCGCCGAGACTAAGGTAAAAAATCAATTTAATCTCTTATTTCATTTTGAATTGAAAAGATTTTCGAATGAAAGAGGTTTTAGTAGCGAGATTCGATTATATTATTTAAAATTAGTCGTTTTTATTTGCAGTAATTAACTGCTTTTGTATCTAAATATTCATTTTCAGTACTTGAAATAAGGATTTAGGTACAAGAATCTGTGGCAAATAATTGCCACACAGCTCAAAAATTATCTGGTCTGACCCTCCGGTTGTGCCTACTAGAACAAAAAATGAAAGAGGATATTGTCACTTTTGTCGAAACAAAATATATCTGCCAAAAATTTCGCATATTCCTTTGCTTAGAGCATGTACAACCGATGTGCCAAGAATGCATTGAATAAATGTAGAAAAAAACATTTTTTTTTAAATGAAACTGTTTTCTTTTCTTCGTATTTGCTATTTTTACAACCAGTTTAATTATTTATATTTATTTATTGAAGAATCACTTGTTTTTATTTTTTTCTGTGTATATTATGTGAAGAAAACAGATGTATATATATTTTTTGAAAATCTAAAATTTGTATTTCAAAATACGTTAATTCTAATTTCTAGTCTCACCGGTCTACCCCGACCTAATGCTAATACGTAAGTTTGGAAAGCCCGATTACTGGAGGGTTAATTTATGGTTTAAGTTTGGCCATTTAAATTTGGAACATTTTTTACCGCTCGCTAAGAGAGGAATCATGCCAAAATTCGCATTTTTAGATTTTAGTGGATAAGCACGTTTTAAGGTTCCTAAAATCCGATTATAACATTTTTTACGATGATGTCCGAGTGTGTGTGTGTGTATGTGTGTGTGGATGTTTGTGTGGATGTTGGAACCACGGTATCTCAAATACTATGACTTAAAACATATTTAACTGCAGTTTCCTCAATCTGACATTCCTGGGAGGAGCTGATTAGATTTTGGTAACAATTGGACAACCGGAAGTAATAGTTTCTTAAAAAAAATCTTCTAAATACAAATAATTTTTTGAAAATTTCTGTTATTACAAATATTGAAGAACATGAAATTCTCCATCTAATACACTTATACCCAGTTGCACCGATACCACTTAAGAAATTAAGTTTAGTTTAGCCTTAAGTTTAGTTTTATTTCGTTGTACCGTGCGCTAAACTCTCCGTAAACATCTTAAGGCTTCCATAAATTTAAGCCTCCGAAATTGATAGTTTATCTTGCAGTTAAGTTAGTACCTAGTGAGGTTATATTGAATGGAAACGTTTTTAATTTCTATCAGAATCATTGATTTTATTGACGATGATGACGATTTAGATGCGTTGGATTTAATTTTATATTGAATACCAAGTCAAATATACGACAGATCTGATCATTTTCATACTCTTTCTGATCATGTTTTTTTCAACGGTTTCGATTAACCAAATATACAGTATTGCTGATTTTAATAGAAAATAATATTGAATTTTATAACGACATGTAAGTATTGCATTCATTTTTCTTTCAATGTTTTACTTATTAATTTAATTAGTTAGCACTTCGTGTTCGCTTTCTTTTTTCGTCTGATACCATTTTTCCTAAAAACAATGAATTTATTTAATTACACTTCAATTTTAAAAACTATAATTCTATTTGAGTCGAACTTACTAATATAACCTCCAAACTTTGACACAAACAAAATCAACTATGAAAAATCCCTAAATTTTATTTTTGTTGTTACTAAACTAAAAGTACAATTTAAACAGCTTAAAAATATATAAACTACACTTAAGGTTATTGAGAAAAATATGTGAGCAACAGTAGATAAAAATTAAGTGATACTTAATGTAAGTTCAGTTTTATTCAGTGTAAATTTAAGAAACGTCGGTGCAACCGGGCATTAAAAATTTTATTATGTCTTGTATAGATTTAGAGATAAAGGCACTGAAATATATAGAATAATCTAATGTTATACATCGCAGAGGCTAAGGCACTAAGAAAACCAGTTGACAAATTCAAATGTTTATAACATAGTTTGTAAATGACAGATGTCAGTATCAAAAATCGACAGATTTAGTGACATTTTGAAAGCTTTTTCTGGGAAGTACATTTAATCTTTCTTATTGTTTTATTAAGTTTACAAATTCAAATTTTTATAACATAGTTTGTAAATGACAGATGTCAGTATCAAAATCGATAGATTTATTGACATTCTGAAAGCTTTTTCTGGGAAGTACATTTAATCTTTCTTATTGTTTTATTAATTAAATATTTAAAATTATAGTTAAAATGCATAAATCCATCAGAAATACCGCCAATCTTGTCAATGAATTGGAAGAATATCTGACATTTAGGAACTTTTTCATACAATGAAAAATAGATATAATTAGAATTGTATGTGTGCAGAAGACATGATAAATAGAATAAAAAACAATATTTGGATAAAGTTCTGTAATTTTTTGTTATAAAACGACGGTTCGATAGCAAAGTGCAATACAATATTTATATAACATAAAATGGAAATGGCGAGAGGTCTTGTGCTGGCCGCAACAGATTTTTATAATATTCTTTTCACAGGTGAAGTCAAATGCTTCAGATATTTTTTACTAAATTGCAACAAATTGTTCCGTGGTGAACCTGATTGATCACAGAGTAAACACCAAAGTTCACTAAAGTAAACATAAATAAATACATAAATTTCGTTTATTAAATTATATGTTATTTTTCTTCCATGATGGTACATTGTATTATTTCAATAAAAATACATAAATATTTGATATTATAATAAACGAACGAATAGAATTTGAATTTAATTGAATATCCTAATTATAAGTTAATATTCTTTTTATACAAATAAAAAAATGCAAGATTGCAATAATTTTGTTGTGCAAAAGCCTCGCGAATACATTTTAAATATTGACAGAGTAGATGAATTAAACTTGTTTTTTTCGTCACAAAATGTTTTTATTTTCATAAAATGTACATTTCGGCTACTCAGTAGCCATCATCATTTTTTGTTTTCGTCGGTATAATAATTACTTTTATATTTCGATCTGCTCAAGTACGAATTTTGGATTCTGCGCATTCCAGGTTAGTATCAACTTAACGCAAAGCAGCTAAAACATAAACAAGTTATGAAGAGTGATTAGCGAGCAGTTGACTAGCAGTGTTTTATCCCTGTTAATCGTTTATGGTTTTATTTTGGAGAATAATACTTCAAATAAGAGTAAAATATTCAGTTATTTGAAGTACTAGTATTTTTCACTAAAATAATCTATAAACGATTGATAGAGATAAAAAACTGTTATTAAACTGTTTGCTAATCACCCTTAATCACTTGTTCATGCTACCAGCAAAAATAACCTTAACTGCAAGTAATTTTGTTGCAACTAAATATTTAAACAAACCTTGTTTATTACTCAATTTTTACACTAACTACCTGTTTTCATATTTCATAGTTTCTAGTAAACATATTATCTGGCAAAAATATAATATCATTAGGTACCGAAAGCAATATTGTATAATAAGCCGTGATGATAAATTTCTTTTTGTATACGATGGTAATTTATTTAAATCTGTACAACTTTGTACTTTGTACAAAGCACGTTTGCAGTCATAATTACGATAACAAGATTAGTAATGGGTTGTTTCATTGGAAAAAAATTCTTATAGATTATGATATGCAGGCATCTGTTTGACACGATTACAAAATATTTGGTAACCAAGTTGTTACAAAATTTTGACCGTGTCAAACGGGCTTTAGATTTACAATAATTTTACTTCTTCCTTAAAATTGTCGTATCCTCATCTTATCTTTCCCTATCTGAGCTGCGGTGTCGGCATGGTGTGTGTCTGGTATCATTGTAATCCACGCTAAGTGCAAAGTGCACAGGCGGGCAAGGAAGAAATTTATGAGCAGTCCTCATCCTGCGCCTGCTGAGATGTGAACAATAAAACGAGGAAATAGCGTGGAACCAAGCAAGAGAGAACAGCTGCACTAATAACATCTTCGCGTGATACCAAGCACGCTCATTATTATTCCGAATAGATTGAAATTATACTATACAAAATCTATGATTAAAAATAAGATTATTGGATTTCTTTTATTCAAACTAATAAAAATGCCAATCAGAGACGGTGGAATATGAATTCTAACTTGTGCGACTCTTTTGTTCTTAAGGCGAAATAAGATCAACGTACTTTCTTTATAGGAGTTACCTACGTACATTTGTTTGTTTTATAAAGTTGGTACTGGTGGGTAGCCCTCTGTTAAACATTTAAACAATTTGTTGGAGGCAAATTATAGCTGGTAGCTGTTTAGTGAAAAATGAAACATTTTTATAGTTTTTAATTTTTCCGTGCGTGTTTAGTGTTAATATAAAACGTTATTAGTGCAATGAACAATAGACAATTAATTATAAAGATACCACCTAAGTTTCTCTCAAATGTTTGCTATAATTATTTCCAAGGGGTCTTATGCATTAGCAAAAACGAAAAATGTTTTATTACAGAATCATAACAAAACCAAGTTACTTCATTCTTATATGTATAAATATATCCTCATCCAATATTAGGTATGGCATTTATACCAGCATATTTTACATCAATTTCAACAACTTTTACTTTTCTATAAGGTTATGTTAGTTTTTTTTTATTCCCAAAAAATTTTACTCTAAATTTCAGCTTATTTAAAAAAAAACGGTTGTGATGAAAAGCTGTTTAATTAGGTGGGAACGAATTTGTTTGGTAAATTGCTAAATTCGTCAGTTTCTCTCTGTGTGTTTACGTATTTGCATTAATTGATAAAAATTATATTATGAATATTATATACCATATACGGATTTTGTTGGATCAAATGTTAAGACAATTTATAAATACAGAGTGTTTATTAAAAAGCGGGCCACAGGCGTTTAACATGGGAAATCAATTTTTCCTTGCGCAAAACTTCCCATTTAATTTCAAACAAAAAAGATTCAAATAAATATTGTATAGAATTAAATCACTAATCAGATTATACTTTACATATTTAATAAGCTTTAAAATGCAATTTGAAATCTTATAAATATTGCTCATTTGTAGAGTTAGCCATGGAATTTAAACAAAATTATAAATAAATGCATATCGTTTCAATTGTCAGAATTTAGATTTTGCAGTTTACAAAATAAAAATAAATGAAATCTGTGAAGTGATTTAGATGTAGATTATGAAAACAAAATATTTGTAGGGAATTAGGTGTAGAAGATAATTATATGTAATTTTTATTTAAAAATCGAATTTCTGATAGTTCAAACGATATGCATTTCTTTGTCACTTTGTTCAAATTCCATGACTATCACTACAAATGAGCAATATTAATAAAATTTCAAATTGGATTTTACAGGTTACTAAATATGAATGAATAAAATCGAATTAGTCATTTTGGTGTGGAGTTTAATCCTCTACAGTGTGTCCCATTTAGAGGTGCCACCATTGGGATCTCGAGAACTATAAGAGATACGATGTCGGTTAAATGGAACTTTTTATGCGTCTTTGGGAGGCCATCTCAGATATGCTTTTATTTTTCCAAAAATTCTCATAGGGCACTAGATAATGACGAAAAACTGAATATTGTTGATTTTTTCTTTTTAAAATAACTTCTAAACTATTAATAATTGAGAAAAAAGTTTCAAATATAAAAGATATATATTTTTATTAACTAACCAGTGGCGTACGGAATAATTTTTTATATCCGTAAAGTTTTGAGATATAACACAAACTTATATTTTTTTAAATGGAACCCATATCTCATTTTAGTCTCAAAAAAATAAATATTTTTTTCTCTTTTCAACGATGTAAGGGTTATTATGTTTTATATTAGTTTTGCCTTCAAAATTATTATTTTTTCCTTATTTTGTATTAAATTTACAATTATTTTGAAAATATTGGTAGATTTCTATTTGGAAATACTCCTTGTATTTAAATAATTTATTTCGTTAGAAAATTTTGCTCAAAACTCGTATCAAACTAATTTTTATAATATTTTGTATCTGGTCGCCCTTGGCACATTAGTGTAATTTGTAATTATGAGTCTAGAATGAAAATATTAAGTAATAAAGGCATAAAACAAATTATTTCGATCAAATACAATAGAATTAATAAAAATAATAATGTTTTTTTGGAAAATAATAAGAAAAGTCAGGAAAATAAGGAGAAACATTAAATTTTAGGAGAAAAACAAATATAAAACATAATAACCCTTACATCATTGAAAAGAGAAAAAATTATTTATTTTTTTGAGACTAAAATCAGATATGGGTTCCATTTAAAAAAATATAAGTTTGTGTTATATCTCGAAAATTTACGGATATAAAAATTTATTTCGTACGCCACTGGTTAGTTAATAAAAATATCTATCTTTTATATTTGAAACGTTTTTCTCAATTACTAATAGTTTAGAAGTTATTTGAGAAAGAAAAAATCAACAATATTCAGTTTTTCGTCATTATCTAGTGCCATATGAGAATTTTTGGAAAAACAAAAGCACATCTGAGATGGCCTCCCAAACGCGCACAAAAAGGTCCATTTAACCGACATTGTATCTCTTATAGTTCTCGAGATCCCAATGGTGGCACTTCTAAATGGGACACACTGTATATATTTTATTAAAAACATGATTTCGATCTGGTGTAGCGTCATAAATTTAAAAGGTATTATTTGGTTAACTTTCTTTGTTTCCATATTTTCTGCATTCATTTACTACAATCTACGGAATTTAAAAAGATAAAATCAGAAGGTTTGAAAGTAAGAATTTGGATAGACAAGGGAATATAGTAGATGTGTGACGTAGATGTTAGGGTCAAACTCGAATATTTTGAGAACTACTACCTTTTTTAAACTTTGATTATTTCTGTCACAAATCTATTGTGGCCAGCACAAAACCTTCCGTCAATTCGAAGTTTTTTGTACAAATCCGATACCAAAAGTTTTTTGAAAAATATTCTATATATCCTGTAAAATTGTAACACGAACACACTATTTTTTACAAATTCTATATCCTTTGAAAATATTCTATAAATCTAATAAAATTATAACACGAATTATGTACTTCCTCTCTCAAATCTTCTGCTACACAGTCCTTCCATCTTCTCTTTGGCCTTCCTCGTACTTCCGGTATTGAAACTGCAAGTCAGTTACGAGGGACACTCTGTCACTTATATTACTTTCAGATCCTATACTTTCCACTTTGGATTTTGCACTTGACACTGACATCTGTCTGACTGATTTTTGAAAGTTAATTTCTCTATAACTCTATATCTATTGAATATGAAGGAAAATGTATAATCAAACCGTATAGAGGATAAGATTTTCTTACATAGTGATAATCATAAAATTTTGAAAAATGATATTTAACTGCGTAACGGAAGTTAAAAATGAAACAAAAATATAAATCATCACGGCATATTACCCATTTCTGGGTGTAACAATCTGCTTTGTACATAGATTTCGGTAATGATGATATATTTGTACTGTGCGGGCGTTTATCCCGCGTCGCCTCATAGTTGTTGCATTTTCTAATTTGGCACCATAGTGGAGGACCCCATTAAGTTTCTCTACACCAACATTAATGAGTAAAAAAATTAGAAACGGTTTAATAGATTTCTTCTATTGAATGATGAAATTGGTATTAATGTGCATTTTAATCGAAAAATATAAAAACTTTCCACTCTACAAGTTTTTCATTTTAATATGTTTTCCTTCTTCCATCTGTGAAACTTCTACCCATGAAAGATTTTTCATTACTTAATGTAGGAATAAATTTCGTATTCAGTTGCAAACTCGTACATTTTGGAAACTTTTGCTCTTATCTTTCATAAATCAAATTGAATAAGTTTTACTTCTTGAATACGTTTTGCTGAGACGTTTCACCTGCGTAGAATGTGGGAGTGGAATTTATTGTATTGAATATAAAATAGGAAACTTTTAAAATTTATGCAAAAGACACATATGTCATATTCTTTTACAATCTATAGGTACATATTTTATATATTGATAATGAGTTTCATTTTGTTGTAGGTGTTGGAAAGTGCAGAATATTCAGAGAATAAGGGCAAAGATTATGGACATCTATGTAAGTGATTCAGATGATTTATTTTATTGTGATATTTTCTGTCTTAATTTAAAAAAAATATTAGTGATTGGTTAATAATATTCCCCAATCTGAATGGAAGACAGTTTTGAGATAATACGAGTATATGTAATTACAGTAGGTAAATGTTACGTACTTATTTATACAATTTTCATATTAATTCCACATATAGTAATGACTTAAATTATTAGTTTCAACGCGTAGTTGATAATGGATAACGCATAAACGCAAACCTAATTCGTAGTGGATGGTACATAATTTTTAGACCATTCCCAACGAATGTTTTAATGAAGTAATAGTAATGGCATGTATTAGACAAGTAATATTATTAATATTTTTTACAAATCAACAAACTTACGTACGTACGCAAAGATATAGTTATTTTAGTTCCTGGTGGTATTTTTGGATGAAATAAATAATTATTGCACAATAAATACTGAATCTGCCACAGAAATATAACGTACATAACTAACAGCCCACGCTGGTCGTATATACCTACACATAATCAATACATAATCATTTTTTGTATGATTGCTAATTTTCATTATATTGTAATCAAATTTTTTGTATAGTAATATTTTTTTTTTAATCAAGATATGTAACCAGAAGGAGATATGTATAGCCAGCGAAATTATTATATATTGTTTATTTTGTATTAGCATCAATTTCAAGAATTCACACATTGACAAAACTGTGTTTTTACTTTGAATATAATGATTAAAATATGTGATCAATAAGATTGAAGTCGGTCACTAGTCACTGGGATGTCCACCCCTGGAAAACTGTCCTCTTTCCCCTTTTTGATGCGCTGTCCTCCTATGAAACAAGTTCTTAATGCTAGTTTTGTTTGGTATAAAGTGCAATAATTTACATCACATGCGATTATTCACTTGCATGGATGCTCGTCGTCGTTTTATACCATAGGTAGTGTTGTTGTAATAGTAACCACTCGAATAAGTTTAGTCAGTCACTATCTACTCCCCTCACACTATTATTCAGTGAAAATATTTCATGTTTATTAAATGTTATAGTCAAGTGCTGTTTCTCTGATTATTTTTTTCTCGTAGCACCTCAGCAGTTGTTGATATTGTTTAAATTAATATAAGAATAAATTTTCTGGAAACCTTTTCGATATGTATATTGAATGACTAGGTTTCAGGTTGTATTTATTTTGAAAGATTATATTGGACGTTTCGTGTAAAAATTAGTAACTTAGTAAAACAAATAGATTTAAATCCGTGGAGATTTATACACACCATTTTACGGAAAATATAAAAAATTTTGTTGTCATACAATGTTTTAAATTAAGTTTAATTGGGCACAAAAGCAAAATTTTTAAAGTTTTGGCACTCAAAAATCTCCATGTAGTGTCGCATAAAGTTTTATGAGAAAGATAATATTTGAAAAAAAGCAGTTCTTCCATGTTGAATGCATATATTACGGATTCGACATGACAAAAACAAAAAAAATAGTTTTTAATCATTAAAATATTTACTATTATTATTAAAATATTTGATAGAGTGAATGTTTGCAATTAATGTATTTTGTTATTACTTCAAAATTAGGGCTTATTTCGAACAGAACTCAGTTCAATCTCGAGAATTTTCAGCCTGATTTTTCATGGAGTAGAGTTGAAAATCCTAAGTTTTCTAAAATTTTCACGGACACGGCATACTTAAAGATTTTCATTGCACACTTTTGTGCCGCGGCACATCCGTTGAGAAACACTGCTCTAATGAGTACAAACCTTATATATTTATTTATAGTTTTATGAGTTCATCAAACTATACACTAACAATTCTTCCCCGATATATTTATTTACGCAGTTCATAAATTTTTATGTGCAATTTTCCATCGTGAACAATTACGATACATCCCCGTAAAAATTTCCACCTCAAAGACCGTTTCTCCCCCGTATGTCCCAGGGACTAACGAATCCAATCCACCCTTCACCCTTGCTATGCTAGGCCGGGGGTGAATTTGCCATGCGGTTGCCCTCTGTTATACAAAGCAGATACAACAGCCCGACAGAATTAGCCAATTACTCCGCCACCCTCGTATGTTTTAATTACGATCTGATAACGATGGACCAGGAATATACTACGATAGTATGGTAGATAAAGATGGAGAGATCATTAGTGTATGTACGAGCACGATTCAAGTGTGAATAAATGTAGGTGTAGCTGCAGATAAAAGCGTCACGAAGATTTGAACGAGAATTGTTACTAGTTGTACGGCGATTTGGAGTGCTGAAATCATTTGTAGATTTAAAGAGATGTGTTCTTTTGAACGTGATATATGGTATAGACATTCTATGTGATTCAGGAAGCATATTTGAAAACATGGTGTTCAACCTTTTGAATCTTCTGGGCCGTATCATCAAAATTTGTCGAGAAGCTCATATTAACTTAATATATATTTATGACTACATTGTAACCCGTATTACCTACCTAACTAGGACTTATATACGTACGTATGTTTCCGGCCAAATCCGATTTCAGGATAAACTAGATTGGCCTAAGCCAAATTAGTTCCTAGCAGGATAGGCAAATTAGTCATAAATTTTGTGCGTCAGGTAAGGTTTTCTTAAGGTATGTTCAGAAAATAAACAATATACTCATAATTGCTTTAATTTTAAATTAAAAATAACTTAACTAAACGTTACCTAACGCACAAAACTTATGATTGATTTTTTGCCACTCACCCTTTCCATACGGACTCACTATGAGCTACAGTGATTTATATATTATAGAGCACTTCTGTATTCAACCCATATAACCAATGAGTATAATAAAACAATATTTTCTATTTAATAAAAAATACGAATGTAATATTAGTAATTAAAGTAAACACTGAGCCTATTTCTCGAAACCAATGCATCTATATCTAGTAAAGGATAATTTCAAAATATTTGTTTGAAATTTTTGTTTTAATTTATTTTTTGTTTGATTCATACTCATAAAACAAAGAAAAAAGAACTGGTCGCAAAAAATATACTTAGGTAATGCCTAAAAATATGACATGAACAGAGCATTATATTCGTGAAGTGCCAAATATTTTTCTTATAAAAGCTCACTGAAAACATTTGAATAATTTTCTTTTTAAGTTACACACCTTATTACAACACCATACAGTTCACAAAGTGTTGATGTTAATTGAGAATGGAGTAGTCCGTGCACTGATATGCATTTGGTGTTTTTCTTTTAATCTTAAAATCTATTCTTAAAGTCCTATATTTTCCTGTTTACATGTCCAAATTCAGACGTTGTTTCAATATGAATTAAGTTATTGTTCAATCCTAGATTTCAGTAATTTCAAAAGTCGTAACTTTTTGAAACAATCCTATGCACCGACTACACGGGGGCACCGGAGCATATGCCCATCTCAGAAAATTGGAAGGCTAATTACGTGATACACCATAAATGAGAATTGAAACTACATAATAATATTTTAAATCGGTACAAAAACATGATTAATTTAATGGAATTGGAACCCAGAACCCCGAGCGCACTCATGACTAAAAGGCGTTGCTCTAACTACAGAGCCAGCGGAGCCGGCGATATTTGAATAGAAAGGTGTCATTGGTTCAATATTATGTAAAGATAAAATTAGTATAAAAGTTATATTACTAATTTTTTGTAACAATTATTGAAATATTAAAGTAAAAAATCGTTTGGATAAATCTTTTTCCTACTCTGGTAATACTAAAAAGGTAACCATTGTATATAACTTAATAAGAATTTTTTAAATCACACGATTATTTGAAAATAATAAGTATATTAAATTTTACTATCTGTTTATGTACAATGATTATTAGTATTTTTTACTGATAATATTATCTTGATACAAGCTTATTAAAAAAAAAGACGCTATAGTAATAATGTAATAATATAATTGTTCTCATTTCTAATAATTTATGAAAGGTCTGCTGTACTTATTTTTAATTAAAAAGTATTGTTGGCATAATGAAAACAAATTTTGCACCTTCCCGTTTTTGTATAATTAGAAGTAAATTATGATTGATTCTCTATCTCTCTTGTCGAATTACCCTAATTGCATCCTGTCGCCCTTTGCCCTAACTGCAGATCCTTTGAAGCATCCCTCGAGCCGAGTTCTTTGCTTTACACTCTACCTCGCAAATCCATCACCAACGGTGCATACGATTCAATCGTTAATTAATTACAGACTGATACGGAAAGCAAGAGTTTGAATATAGTGATATGTATGTAGATTTGTATTTATACAAGTGCAATGGCATACTCTTTTGCTTCAGACGAGCTTCAGACTATCATTTTTTAAATATACTCCTTGTTTGCAAACGTTTTGGTTTTTTATTAAACCATCGTCAGAGCTATATTAACAAAAATTATACGATAAAATTATAAACAATTTATAAATGCTTAAATTATTATTTAAATTTTGAAATTTGTCGGTAGGATTAGGATCATTCTTTATAATTTTATAGGTATCTACATCATTCAGTAACTCGTTAATTTGTGAAATATAAAATAATTTAGTTACCGGATTATGTATGTGTGGTGGGCATATGTGGTTGTATTTACACCGAAGCAGGAAGATTCTTCTGTTCGCCATTATCACATCGTTCTTCAATGCTTTGGCCCATGACTTGAGAAGTTGACATACTTCTTGTCCATGGAGATGTAGAATTTCGAAATAAAAACCCATTGTGTGAAAAGATCCCATAAATATTCCCGTGAATTCATAAATCGATGTAGAGTTCTTATTCAAGAGTATATTAATTTGTTATTCATATTTATCCATCATCCGTCCATATTCTTCACTTTCATTTTTAAAATAGTCTAATTTTAGTATGTCATTGAGCTGAAAATATATCAAAATACCGTTTATCGTATATTTTTGAAAATCACAATGTTACAAGAAAATAAATCACTTAGCATTGTTATTTCAAATTTAAAGAATTTGGGATTATTGTTTCGCTTACTTTCGTTTTTTCAGTTACCTCTGTTAGATCTGTTTTTGAGTTTTGTCCTATTATAAATATTACAGAATATTTTATTCTCGGTACAGTTTGATACACTGCCGCGGCTGTGTTTCACATACGAGGCTAAGCCAAGTCTTTGAATTTATCCCAAACAATGAATCTGCATATATTCGCCGAATGTTTAGAATAATATTAATTATTAATTTTATGATTACATATTTTCAATATTTTAAATATTATATACATCGTCGTTGTGAAAACAAATTTAAATGATTTTATTGACAGTTACAAGGCAATAAAATATGTACTTTCTTTATCGGCGGCAGTGAAAGTTATATTTATTGACAACGGCAGAGAAAGTACTATATTGTTACCTGAAAGTTACTCAATAAAATTATACTTTTTCTGTCAATGGACCAGAAATGATGTCTATTAAATCTTGTGATCAGTTAAGATTATCAAATATATTTAATTGACAGCGGTCAATGTCAAGTAAAATTTAAATACATAAAACGTTCGTGAAATAATATTACTAGAAATATATAATCTATTCTAAGGCACTTTGTAAATGGATTTTATATAAAATGTTTATATGAAATTGATGGAAGGCAATGTGTAGGCCACAAATTATTTTATGTCTTACTAGTATGTTATTGTTTTATAACAACCTCAACATTAGGTCCATTATTGAGTAAATAATGCCCTAGGGCATTTTAAGTTGCTATGGTAATGTTGACAACAAACTGAGGTTAAATACTGATACTAACATAAAGTGCAGTTAAGGTTAAGAAGCATTGTGAATTGTAGTCGTTTATAATCATATTTGTTTCATCACAAATACAAACCAGCATACTTCTTATTCTTAGCAATAACATTGCTCGTCCATATTGACAGAAAAATACCACAAGAAATATATTTTTTGTTTGAAAAAATGCTTTGTTTACAGAAACAAAATATTACCTAGATACCGCATTCACAGGCTACTTTGTAAGTTGTATTAAAATTTTGTGATTTATTATTTTTGTTTGCAAAATTCTAGTCAGACAAAATGTTTATTAAGAATTTCTAGTAAGACATAAAACGTTGAAGGCACCACGGGTGTTAAACGACAATAATGCATTCGGTCAACGTACTCGCCTCGGGCCAGAGGCTCTCGACAGTATACTGTTGACCTCAGGCATTATTGTCCTTATAACAACCCTTGGTACCTTAATTACTATTTTGGTATTATATAAAAAGTTTGAAAATGTAGGAACATATTTGGTTTTCACTTTATTTTTGCCCGACACTGTACTTGTTAAATATATCTCATTCATAACTACTCTTCAGAAATATAATTCACTTTGGTGGGATACATAGGTACATACCCTAATTTAAAAATTGTACTTACCCATATGTAGGTAACAATATTAAATACAGAATAAGTCCTTATATCTAATACAATATTCTTCATAGTTGGTAACTATTTAAAAAAAATCAAATGAAGGTTATTCTGTGAAAAAATCAAAAACCAAATTTGCATTTCTTCCCTTGAAGGAAAATAAACATCAAAACTTTAGTTTTAATTTACATTTGAAAAAGTACATATCAATTTAAATGACAAAAAATTACTCACGTATACTCTGGTGAGGTAGAAGACTATTATTTTAATAAATTGAATAAGAAACTTAATTCAAGACTCTAATTTCGTTCAGATGTTAAAATAAGTTTATTCTTCGATCACATAGAACGTCAACATAAGTATAAATAGGTACTTTTACATGATGCTTTCATAGCTGTTGTGAAAATCGAAAGAATGATTTTGTATGATAAATAATTGGACATTACATTTGGTCAAAAAGTTTTTTTTTTCATACATTCAGTTATTATAATACAATTTACAATTTTAATTACACCGCTTTTGTTTGATATAAATAAACGTTTTACCCTCATTTTTCGCTTGTCACCTGTTTTTGAAAGCTCTGTGAAACAATTATTTGTTATTATCAAAACGTTCACTGTTATTATTTTAAGCGACCTGCAACTATTCTTTTAAAGCCCGGATTAATAATATTGTAATTAATTTTGTTATGGACTGAAATTCTAATTAAATTAAATGTAGTTATCACGTACACTGAAACCCTTACAGGGAACACATTTAACTAAATTATATATTGGTAATGTACAGCTTTCGATAATTAATAAAGTTACGCTAAATAAGGACGAATTACGATCATTATATACTAATGAACAGCGTGAAAATGTAAATTTTTACCTCCCGCTACCCTAGGTAAGAGAGGTATAGGGATCGTGATAAGAATCGCAAATAGAGATTTTAGTGAATAAGCACGTTTTGATGTCCCCATAACCCAATTTTAACATTTTTACAATGATGTCTGTGGGTATGTATGTATGTATGTATGTATGTATGTATGTATGTATGTATGTGTGTGTGTGTGTGTGTGTGTGGATGTGTGTGCATGTGTGTATCCTGTGGACACGATTATTCAAATACTATTAATCAAAAACATTAAAAATTTTGTATACCCATTCTATACTAATGTGGGAAGAGCTCATTAGTTTTCAGTGTATATCGGATAACCGGAAGTATCACTTATACAAGCTTTTAACAGTTTTTTTTTTTTGAAAAAAATACATTGAATATAATTTTTCTGCAACTTTTACTAATAAAAATTGAATATAATGGTACAATCTTTTAATTCTACGATAATAGCATTTAGTAAATTACTAAATAATTTTAAATATAAATTTATAATATAATTTATTTTCATACATCACCTTGCCTATGCGTGAAACAAAAACATAATATTTTAATAGCAATTTAGACATATTTAAGCAAATGTCACTATCAGGAAGCAATTACATTAAAATTCATAATGAAACCGTGTTAAAGAGAACGTATTAAGGTTTTTAAAAATAATATATTTTCAATCATACATAAATATTAGAAGTACTATTTATTTGCTTCATTGTCTTCGGCTCTGAAAAGACTTTGTGTAAAGATGCGAGTACTATTTTATATTTTTTTTTTAATTTTTCTATTAGTTTTGTCAATATTTGTGAAATTTATTTTGTGTATGATATATTTGTTAAATATAAAATAAAGATTGTTATGTGTGAATATAAAAATATTTGTGCATAATGATTGCTTGCTGCTTGCTGGTTACATACCCAGCGGGAGGTTATGGGCTGGCCACATCAGATTTTTTTTTTGTTATAGGCTACATTCTTATTGAGTTGGAAGTTTTCTATTGAACAAGTAGTTTTGTGTTTTCTATAGGTGGAAGTAACTATTTGCGTCACAGAGAGTAAAGTTATTTGCTAGATAGCTATATGTTATAAAAAGTCGCAAGATTAGGTTTTTTGCAAGAACTGTTCGTTTCTTAGAAGGATTTGCCCGTTGGAACGTGTTTAAGTGAACACTGATAATTCTTGTGTGACAAGCTCGTACCAAAAGAAAATAATTACAACTTACGTGGCAATGATTTGTATTCACTACCATTATTTAATAAAACGAAATTTAAGAGTTCATTTTTTTATTTAGCTCCTACATTGTATAACAGTATTTCTAGTAATTTAAAATCTCTAAATTATAGTGCTTTCAAAAAACATGTACAAATTTATTACAAACCTTAGTTATGAAAATATGTATCTGGTTATAAAATGAATTTTCTCCTATTGTAATTTCAATTATTGTAAATCAAAACTATTTCTCTATGTTTCTGTTCTTCTTTTCTTTTCTCCTTTTTTCGGAGTGATTTTACTATGATTAGTACATTTTTACATTATGTAAAAATGTATTATATTGTAATCTGGTTAGGTGGAAGATCAGCCTTGGTTGAACCTCGCCATTGGGTTTATTTCTCATTAAAATATATTATTATTATTATTATTATTATTGTACGAAAATCTTAGCTGTCTTGATTTTGGAGTAGAGTATGAGATGAATCGCTAAACTAAGTGCTGAGATTCCCTGATTTCTTTCCTTAGAGAGTATATAGTCAAAGTCAAACCCTGAGATGTCCTAATTAGATTTTTCTTGATTTCTTGTTGTTCATATCTCTCACTTGATGGGAAAGAATTTTTAGAATCTCTGTGGTGTAATTTTGTAGTACTTGATTATTCTTTGTGAATCGGTAAAGAAAAGACTTATAGATCGATATAAAAACTGACACGAAGGAATTGATATGATTGTCATTAAATTTGATTCAATTAAAGAACATGAAATGTAATATCATATACCATTTACGTAGTCCTTTTATAACGGGCAAAATGAGTAAAATACGTTAATCAACAGGGGTGCGATCTTTAATAGTTTCCGATATATAAGGCAGTGAAGTCGAGAAAAATGTTTCATATGAAATTTTATTGTATTTACTTGCATAGATGAAATGGCCTAGATTTATTAAGCTTTTTTTACTCATTAAGCTCAGTACTATATGCCCTTCTTAAAGTTTGCACCCGAAGTTGTTAAACATTCTGTATTGTAACAGCATCAACAATCTGAAAAGAAAATAGTAATATTTGAAAACCTGAAAATTAAAACAAAAATGCAAACAACAAATCTGAAATAAAAGTGGGACCCTGCTTCATGTATATAGTTAATCACTTCAAAGAAAAATTAAAAAGTCATCCGAAATACGGAATTCAATTAGATTTCTTTTAAACTCACCTCCACATTTAAGGATAATCGGAATACTCTAGGAAGAGTAATAACAACATCGTATTTGTGATTCTTGTTAGTATTTTGTCTGGTGAATTCAGAATTTAATTTCACATTGTGCACAGCTTTGTTAAGAGAAATTTAAACATGAATAGTGATAAATGTAAGTGTGTGGCGAAGGATGATTGTTTCGTCACTATTGTGGCGTGAAGATGTATGGTTAGTAAGAATCTTCTTAGGAGAATGGCGTGATTCAGCTGACATCTTATGTGGACGAGGTGAAAGAAATATGTTTGGACAGGGATGTGTAGCGAAGGATGATTGATGCGTAACTATTATTGTGGTCCGTATGCTTTTATGCTACCGAAAATCGGTCACTTTAATATGTTCTTATGTATGAATGCGATGATGATTGTGGACGAGGCGAAAAAAGAATGTTGTTAAAGAGTGAAGTGAGTCAGCTGAGCTCTTACTCTTATTCTTATCCTTTTTCTTATTGTTACTGTTTTCGGGTTTTTGCTAACCCAATAAGTGGGACACGCGTGATTTTATGTATGTATGTATGTATGTATGTATGTATGTATGTATGTATGTATGTATGTATGTATGAATAGTGATAAAAATTAAAAACAAAAATCCTTGAAAATGAGGTAGGTACCAAAATTTGGGGATGGTACATTTGCTTCATGATAAAACCGATCCTGTTTAGAGATAAGAAAAAAATATAATTAACTTAAGTAAAAATATTGGGTAATATGGAATTGATGAGTGAAATAAAAGTCTGGAATAGATAACAATGATTAATTTAATGCATTCAATCAGAATTGATATGTTACACATAACAGCATATACAGTATAAGTACAAGATTGAATGAAAAATCCCTGGGCACTATGATAATTGGTCTCCCAGTTCCAGAGATTTCCCAAAACATCGAACAACTTCTTTATAAATATAACAATGCGTTAAAACAGCATCTAATCCTTTTACATTTTTAACTTACATAAAATAAACATTTCCTCGAACCAAGAAACAAACACTCTTACAAATACGATAATGCACTGCAAGTTTATCGTCTACCATCTACCACTAGCGTTTCTATCTACCTATATTTATCTGAGAGTTTTTACAGAAGTAAAATGTACAAAGAACACTCAGCGAACTCATCAAAGAAATCTCAGCGTAGGATCTACGTGAAAGGAACGAAAAGCCGTCGTAGTAAAAATTTGTAAAGTTTTGCTTTAGTTGCAGTTTAGTCAAGCCATATTATATCTTAATTATTGGGTATTGTATTGATACATTTAAGATACCCTGTTTACAATTTTTGTTTATAGACGGCTTTGGAATCAAAGAGAAATGAAAGAAATGAAATGTGCAAAGTGAGAAATTATTTACAGAAAGGTATCGAACAAGAGACGTTATTCACAAGGACGACAAAAGATCTTTTAGAAAGATAGATGCTCCTATATTACAAATACAATAAAAAGGGCCATATTTACCTATTACCTATCCTGATTCTAACCGCGCTTATGTATATCTGCTTGACTGGATTATTAAGCATGTTATTATTATTTTCTTAAAATGTTTTCAAAATTTGATATGAATATTTGTTTGTAATTAAAGTCTTTGCTGCGACCATTATGTGATGTTGCATTTCTCCAATACTTTTTTAAACCAGAAAGTATTATGTTTTCCATATTATTTGTCAGTTAAAAAGTGACATGTTATATCTCACATTTTAACACACGGGTAGTCCAATCCTATTTAGGTTTCTGATGTTGCTAGGTAAATACTGCATTATTTATGTTCTATATTATTATTTACATCAGCTAAGTAACTTGAAACGGAGTACTTCATACGGCCCAAGTCGCACGACGCGCAAGTTGCATTGCACCTATTTTGCTTTAAAATGTTCGGGTATTCTCGACAAAGTTCGGCTTACACTGGGAAATATATATTATCAATATAATTCTATGCCTGAATTTTATGGTATGTTACTTTTGTACGTTAGGTTTTGGTCAGGTATATTTAGAAAAGTAATAATATATGTAAAAAAAATATATCATCACGGCATATTACCTATTGTTGGGTGTGCCAATCTGCTTTGTACACAGATTTCGGTAATGATGACATATTTGTACCGTTCGGGCGTTTACCAACATTAGCTCGCGGACACTTATTGCTGGTTTGGGATCACTTTTGTGTTATTTAAAATTTGAAATATTTTTTTTTGGAATCGGTCTGGATCGAACCCGGTTCCCCAAATAGTTCTTTCTTTCTATAAATTTTAGTAATGTGAGCTTCACGTGTTGGTTCGATACAAGACGAATTCGACTGTCGCCGTTTTGTATATTGTAGGACATGTGCGCAATTCACTTGAAATGTCATTTTTCTTCAGATTATTTTAGGCATGAGTTTACAACTTCATGTTTAAGATTAAATAATAATATTTCATTTATAAAACGAAATATATTTTTAACACCAAATCGAAGCACGTCATGTCATGTATTTAATTAATACGTATCAACAATTATTGCTAATAGCCTGATATTATTTAGCACATATAAATTTAAGATTTAGTAACTTTCGGCATTAAAAATGCGACTCGTGGTAAATAGATACATACCTTTCTGAACTTATTGCCATTGTGGTCATTTTTGTATTTGAAGTTGTTGATAATCTTTAAATATTGTTTCAAAAGAATTCAGTGAATACGATGTGCTTTTCGTTATGTAGGTGATACAGGAGAGCTTTCCTGTAAAAATCTTTTCTCGCCGTTGTGAATACTGTCTGATTATTGTGTATAATGCACCATAGTCAACGTGTAAAGTCTAAGATATGTTTTGATCGATGTTTAGTATAGGTATATAGTGTAACGGTATTTTACATATATTATTTATTGCTTAAACATGTATTATAAATATAGTTATGCATTATATATAGCAATTGAATTTTAATATCGGAGTGTTAGTGCTCATACGTTTAGATTTAATTGGATCTGGAGTACGATGAAGATTTAGAGGTTATAATTTAGTTGGCTGGGACCACATGCAAGTGTTTGGTTAGCAGATAGGTTAGGTAGTCGTATAGATGCTAACCGCACACGGCTGAGCAATTATTCTGGCCTTCGAACGTATGTATACTAATTGAGAAATGAAGCACCAATTAATACACTACACAGAACTATATCTTTGTATATAAACATCTAGGTATGTAGTTCTCTGTACAAGATTATGTATATCGCGCATACACCCTATTTACCAAACATTAAAAAAACATTTCTTTATTTTTTATGCATTACTTAGGTTCAAATTCTATACCATACAGATTTGTTAAAATAAAAATTATTGGGAGATATTAAATGATTTGTTACTTTCAAATTAGTCACTTCACATAAAATGATGCACTTCGAGCGCAATTAACATTTATGGCCTCAGTGTGTTTGGCCAGTAAGCTTAAAGGTACATTCACAATTACTTTATATTCTGCTTGTGCTTAACTTGTATCTGAAGTGGAAGTTGTGCCGCTTTAAATTAATGCCATTTACAACCACTCTTGTTGTTGAAATTTAGGTGAGAGCAATATGATAAAATGCTAAAGTCCATAGAATGTTTGGCCATTATATTGATTTCATTAACTCACTTTGCAATTATTACATCAATCTGTTATTAAGTAATCTCAAATGCAAGCCCATAAAAAGAAACAAATGCCAAATAGTCAAATTCAAAACAGTGCTTATAGTGTCTCTGTTAGAAAAAATACGGCGATAACAATGCGCATGCTAATTCACTCTCTACTTTAACTTAAAACGACATGCAATTCGAACTCGAAGTGCGCCTGATCAAAATTTTCTTTGTAAAAGGGCAACGCAGAAATGCATCCTTTTAGCTTACAATTTTAAGCCAGTATTAAATTTTTCTGGGTTTAAATTTGATTGTGACCTTAAATATCGTGCACTAACATTCACGTCTCAAGTATTAAGTCCATTGAAATGCAAATAATGATTTTTATTATAAAGGATCTTTTAATTAAATAAATATATAATCCCGTCTATTATTCATTTCTTGTTTTGCCAATTTGCCTTATATTCACAGATCTCGGTAATGGCGATATATTTGTACTATGAGGCATACTTACCAGGCGTCAATTCACGGGCACTCAAAGTTGTTGTGGAGAGTGCATCACGGGGTATACTTTTATGGTATTTGAAAAATATTTTTAAGTTTTACGGCGGTGAAGTACGAATTCGGGTCATCACAATCTTAGCTGGTCACTTAGCACCCTCAGTTACGTTACTTCATTAAGATTAATAAATATTTAATATTATGTATAGAATTTGAACCTAAATACTATGTTTATATAATTTAAAAGTAATATATATTTTATTATTACAATTTTCGATATGTAAATATACTGATATATTTCGTTGCATATCATATATTTATAATATTTTTTTTTTTACATTTTTCGTGGGTGAATGCGCGACCTTCCAATTAAATCCAACTGAACCTAATCTAGTTCAGTTTTATACATAGGGATATGAGTTGTGTAACATGGAAGTTTTGGAACCTCTGTGTGTTGTGTGTGTTTGGGAACACCTAAAAATCCATTTACGACACTGTTCTACGTTAATATACACGGACTAGTCTACGACTTACGTACTACCTTACTTAAGCGGCCGCCAGGCGACCTATCACGTCATTAGGATGAATCGATGATTCTGATATGTTTCATACCTTGGTTGATATTTCTGATGAGAAATTCTTAAAAATTGGTAACTAATTGCCGAGACTAGCTAATGTTCTATCTACAAACTCAACTTAGTGTAGAACTATAACTATAAAGGGTCACAGATATCCCGAAAGAAAATATAAAATACACAATATTTCGTGTATATTCCGATATGTTAATAATAAATAATATTTTTACTCATTTCTGGGTGTGACAATCTGTTTTGCTTTTTTATTCACAGATTTTGGTGATACTAATATCTGTACCGCAGAGGCCTCTTATGATGGGCAGAGATTACTATGTGGATAATTTTGGTACAATTTGAAAATTACCTGTGCATAATTGAAGTTTGGCGTCAGATATAAACCAATGAGCCGGTTTCACATTTTTTTCAAAAGTTTTTAAAATTAAAGTTTATGCAGTATTTTTCATTTTAATAAAAATAATAATAATAATTTATATAGCCGTGAAAAACAATCCCCCACTCCTGTGACGTCAGAGAACATTATAGCACGTCATTCATAGCCGATAGGAAAACAATTTACGTTATTTATATAAACAAAAGTAGGCGATTGTTTGTTACATGTTATATTGTATGTACTCTGACGTCACATTCTATTTCAGAACACGTGATTTTTTCAAAATATTACACAAATTTCAATATTTAATTTTAAAATATTTAATGGATATCGTGATATTTTCAAATTTGAGAATCTTTACAGAACAATATCTTTTAAAATATAGTACAGTTAAATAAAAATTCGTGCAACAGTAGCATTTTGCTTGATTTCATTAAAATGTTTAGTAAGTTACGCGGCTATTACACAAATAGTTGTTTTACGTATCATATGACAACCGGCCACTTTTCAGGTAAAAAATTTAGTGTGGCACTACTTGCAACGTCTTAAATTTTGGGCGGAGTACCTACTGGAAAAATAATTGCCGCTACCGCTAATTTTCTGGCTTATCTTATTTAATAATTGTAGTTATTTTATTTTCATTCTGCAAGTGAAATGAATCAATCAGATAAAAAAATTATCATTAAATAAAAATATATATAATTTTTTCGCCTAGAAAATATTGTAAGCACCGCTGCTTAAAAGTATCTTTAGTCTCATTTATTATTTATTTATTGTTACACGCTTTGTAATACATTCTTCAGTATATAAGCGGTGACATATATGTGGGTGAGTTTTTTCATTCTTTCTTTATAACTTTTCCATATTGTATTGGTCGCTGATGAAGATGAAATGATGAAAGACACACACACAACAGCTATGCCTTACCCGGGATTTGAACCCGGAACCTTTGGAGCGTGAAGCGATAGCGCTACCGCTACTCCACCTGGGTCGGCAAGTATTTCTTGTCTCATTTGATTTACTAGCGCCGACTTTTCCGTAGGCTGCCAATTTCAGTTTTATATAAAAAGATGACTTTTACAACCTTGATACACAAAATAGGAGTACCTATTAATTCATGTTCGGTATTTTACAAAAAATTTTAGTCTATGTATTTTGTAGTACCTCTGCATCAAATGTTCAGTTTTTTGAATAACATTTTAGTTACATTTTGTATTACAGATTTCAACGAAGATGCCACAGGTAATTGTTTCCAACCACTTATCTATTCACAACAGTACTTTTTGATAAATAATTGTTATAATCTGATATGTGGATTATTCAAAAAATAAAAATTTTGTTTATACGAAATTTTGGTGAAAGTATATATTCTGTTGAAATATCGAATGACCCATCTACTTCTACTTATTTAATAATTTACGATCATTATCTCTATTTATTTACAATAATTGAGTGTCATTTGACTAGAATACACACTCGTCTATTGACTAATAATTGTAATCTAGGGAACATTTATTTAATAAATATACATCATACGTAGTTACGAGCTATTTACATCTCCTATACGCAAAATATATTCGTGAGTAGTTTGAAAGTGTAGCAAAGTATCTCCAAAGGTAGAAAAGTAAGGAAAACAAGAAGCACAGTAGAGAGTCTTACTAATATACATTATAGTACAGCACGTAAGGCTATAGAGGGTTGACAACCCAATTGTGGGTTTAGTGGGTTTAAAACGCTTGGCGAAAGGGGTTGCGACTTGCAGGAGCCGGCTGGGGTACAGCAGGAGGAGGTTCCTGCCTCCTAAAGGGGTTTGCATCCTGTTGGCCAGGCTGCGCAGGTTGAGCAGGAAGCTGTCTTTGTCCTGCTGCAGGACGTTGATATGGATTTTGCTGCTGGTAACCATCCTGCTGGTATTGATATCCTTGTTCTTGCTGGTATCCTTGTGGTTGTTGTTGATATTGTTGTTGGTTTTGGTAATCAGTTTGGTTTTGATATCCTTGATATTGGTTGCTATAACCGTTTTGCTCAACATTATCTAAGTTAGTTTCTTGCATACCTCTATTTTCCTGATATTGAGAGTATTCTAAATGATTTTTGACTTCATTGTTAACTGGTACTGGTTTTTGATCTTGTAATGTGTATGTTTGATATTCTTTGTCAGGTGGATCTGACATTAGTATATTGGCTTCATTTTCAAATGGTTTAAAGTCGTAGATATGTCTTAAGTACATTAAAACTGGAGCGTATAACAGATTCGAAAAAGCTATACCAACGTTCAATGCAGTAAAACCAATAGCTTCAACTACACCTCCTGCAATAATAGGACCTACAGCATAAGCAACTGAGTAAGAAATATCTGCTATGGCATAAATACTTCCATATACAGAAACATATCGCACATCTACCAGATAACCTAAAGTTGGTAGTAACGCCGTATCAATTAGAGCAATACCGAAACATATACCGCAAATAGGTATCATCAAAACTTTGTATGAATTCGAAAACGGAATTATGAAGCAACAAAGACCTTCTAACGCCAACCCACCGGCTGCCATTAACCATTGATACTGCGGATATTTTTTTGCCATTTTAACCGTTAATATTACACCAAAAACATGGGGAAAGAAAGCTGGTAACCAAATCATACCAATCTTCCAATTATCTGTTGTTAAATTATCTTCCATCCATAAAGATATGGTCGGTTCTAAGAACGCCAAAGCAACGTTAGACATCATCAAAGCACCAGAACAAACTGCAATGTACGGATCAATAAACAGTTTCCAAATAGGAATACCAGGAGGTTTTTCTCTTTGAGAGAGTTTAATTTGTTCTTTTATTGGTTTCATTACTAACAACAACATAAACCCGTCAATCAGAGAGACAAATGCCAGGATTAAAAATGGTACTTCTTTGCCTGCAAACTGGTATAAAGCACCGCCAAATGGCGGTGCCACCAAACAACCAAAACTGATGAACGCAAGTGCAATACCCAAAGCTTTTGATCGTTCGTTTTCTTCAGTAAATCTATCAGCAATCATAGCCAAGCCTGATGTGTCTGCAAACGCACTTCCAACTCCTTGTAAAGATCTCGCGAAGAAGAGAAGCCCATAACTGCGACCACAAGCAAACACAGCTGTTGATAAGAACATGATTGTTAAACCAATCATCATGGGAATGTCATATCCAATTTTATCAATTAAAGCTCCAGAAAATGGATTGACCATTAACTGAACTATTGCTTTTGACGCGAACAGTATACCAGTTGCTGAATCTTGTCCATGGTGCGTTTTTTTCGGCACAGTTCCAGGTGATAGTGTAGTGTTTCCCATCGGTACTATCTCTTCATCTACATAGGCTCCTATATACCGCAAGTAGTCTGGTATTATAGGTACAATTACCATGTACAACATGTTGTCTAGGAGGAGCGCTATGCTGACAATCACCAAGATTAGCTTCCTTTGAGCTTGGGGCTCCTGCAGCTTGTTCCATACCACCTCCTTGAGCTCTCCGAACTCCATGTTGATGATGGGGATGGTGGTCATATTGGCCAGTTGCCAGCAGCAACCGTACGGAGTCGTCGTGGATGGTGGACTGACTTCACTCAGCACTCAGCATGTTGGTTGGCGGGCAGGTGTGCAGACGAGCGATAGGGAACGAGCGCAGTGCCATCGGGACAACCTTCAACACAAGAGAATAGTATTAGTAAGAGGTAGCGGAAGCGCGGCAGCGCGGCCGACTCACTGCACTCGTTCCCTGAACCGCACTCCCGCGCCCGACACCCCCAAAAAGAGTTACCACCTTTTGTTTATTCTCATTTCCAGAGATGCCATTAGGATTATATATCTTTATATAGTATAAAATAATGTCCCTGGTAAGCGTCTGTCTGTCTGACTATTTGTTTGTTAGCGCTAATTTCAAGAATCACTTGATATATATTGATGTGGTTTTCAATATTCTATGGAACATTTCTTGGGAAAAATTTATATGCATGAAATATTAGTCTATAATTAATTTTAAACTGCAAAAATAGAAATTGAAATGCAAATTTTATTATTCTTGGACTGTTCACCCAGATATGCAGAACGACCCCCTAACATTGTATACTTCCATAAGGAACAAATCTAAAATTTACAAGTATACAAGTACATTTAGAAGAAATGCAAATTCAATGTCAAGATTATAGTAAAGAATGAATTTTTATTTTTCCGGCGAAGTGTGTGAATTAAAATTAAACAAAATCTGGCACTATCGAACACAGGACTTTACCATGTAAAATCATACTTTCTTAATTTCCGGATTCCTTAACTATCTTAGATAAACAGCATCAAATAAAAGTTGTTGTTTCTTCATCTGAATCAATATAAATAAAATTAGGTTTCATGCTTTAAGACGACAAGAAATAGGTATGAAAATGTCAAAAATCATTAAAATGATTTAGGTTAAGAATTTTAAACTTCACAACTTTTATATGATGTTTTTTTTTTACTTAAGATTGTCAGGGAAGCAGGAAATTACGAAAATATGATTTTATATGTTATATTCCTAAATTTGCGAGAACCGGTCGCCAGGTTCTATGTCTGTAGTCCATGCAATCAAAATATCAACACCTTTTTTTTTCTACAAAGAAATATGAGTACTTAATCTGTATCAAATAAGAAATTAGAAGAAAACTTTATTTCATCCGATTATCAAAAATATATTAAAAGTAAGATTTTCATTTTTAATAAAACTTGAATTTTTTAAGTAAATAATAAATGATCTAGAGAACTATATAGATAACAATTAAAAAATTGTTACAATTATTAACATAATGAGAAAAGTTTTCTGCCTATTGAATAATAAGGTTAATACTTATTTTAAGAAGATAGAAACTATGTACATAATTATTAACTAGAACTGGGAATATCAAGTTTAGGCAATTCGAATATAAATTTTATTTGAGCTAAGGACTGTTTCCATAATAAGCTTTATCTTCACTTTAACAGTAAATTAAAATTAAAGTTTTGTTCATTTTCATTATATAACTTTAACACCTTAGCAAGTACTGTACCATTACTTTAAAATAAAGATAAAGTCTTAAAGTAATTTTAATTAAAGTCTAAAAGTGAGCCTGATTATAAAAACGGCCCTTATTACTGTTTCTTACTTAATAATTTGTTTCTTAATTCGGTTGAGTTAGAGGGAATATCAATTTCATTTTGATGGTATAGGAAGTGAACCTAACTCATTTAGAGACACCAGTATTTTCTTTTTAGTTAATAGCTTTAGGAATCGATTTTTTCTTAATATGCGATATCATGAATTACTAAACCATTGTATTAATATCTGTTTAAAATACATCACGTACTGTACTTTTGCGTCTTATAGTAGGTAAACATATTATAGATCGGATAAAAATGTTTTAATAATGATAAAATATGGCAAGCTTTCCTATCTGCAATCAGGTCGTTAAAAACTAATTTATCCTTGTTCTTAACTCTACCTTTTGCTAATATTCTCTGTAATATACAATTTTTATACTTTTATGCCTAGTCATAAACATCCTAGGGCGTTGTAACTAGGGCGTTATCGGTTATTCTGTCTGATTTGCGGGGGCGTGTCTGTAGCGACATCTGTCTACAGCAGGAGTCGCCAACCAACTCCTGCTGCGCAAGTAATAGACCGAGCAATTTTGTTACTGATGTACGAAGTTGATAATTGCACCTACGTCAGTGGCAGATGTTCACTAACTTGTAATTTTACAGTAATATCCGGTGCAAAAATCCAGGACAATGGAGGTTGGAATTATATTCATAAAGAGCGCTTAAAAATAAAGATCGAGGCAGCGTTTGACTGAGAGGATTAGGTTAGAAAAGATGTGTGAGAGAAATGAGGAAATATAAAATACTGAAATTAAAATTATTGAAGTTCTTGAAATATTATAGAAGAGCAGTTATCACAAGCTGTGTGTTATGTGATAGGTTTGGGGCATGGGTTGAATTTAACCGGAGTTGCATGAATATCTAAAGAGTTTGTAAAACGAGACACATGCTATACTTTTTCTACGACTGCAAATTAAGACAACAAAAATAAATAATACAGAAACACACTTTTTAGGTTACTTAGGCCCGGTATTTTCTTCTTTACTTAAACTGTCTGTTAACTTAGCTGTCAGTTAAAACGAAATATATAGCATTGATATTATATATAATATCGATGCTATATGTACCTATATACCGCTATAGCGTACCTAAGTTTTACTGTCAGTTAACAGACTGTTTAACCAGAAATGAAGATACCAGACCTTAATTTTACAGAACGACAGCTGTTAGCTACAGCATTTAACTTCAGGATATTCTTAATTAATCAAATGCTTGTGGTTGCTAGCTGTACGCTGTATTTAATACGTTCGAAGGTACAGCTTGTCAAGTTGTGATTAAGTTGTTGTGTAGCGCCATATAAACCAGTACGTCACATTTTAACAATGGAAGCAGAGAAATCATTTTTAATTTTCAAATCGTTCAAAAGTGACGCCTCTGGTGCACTCTTTACTGCAATTTTGAGAGCTCGTAAGGTGATGCCTGGTAAGCACTCAGCAGAGATATATCATTATTACCAAAATACGGTAATATGGTTAGTAATTATATGTATGGTCTTGTCACCGTTTTCTACAGCACTATTCCACAACTTTTTTAACTTGCGATTCATAGAAGATGTAGAAGAACATCGCCAACTGTGATCCGTTTTCAAACACTTACTACTCAATGGGTGCAAGCAGCTGATCTATAGAATCAAGCGAGGGTGTTTTATCGCGAACCATTTTCAAATTGTGAAATAATCACAATAGATGCAAATTATTCCTATATAGTAATATTCATTTTATTCATATTTTTCTCAAACACATTCTAAACATTTACGAAGTCTTTCTATCTACACAGCCATTTATACATAAAATTAAATCCATTTACATTTTAACCACGTCTAAAATCTTATAACACATCATTTCGAAGTGATTGAGTATCGGTAATTGAACGTTTCCATATAATATTCTCAGCTTTATTAAAACTTAAATGCTGCATTTATTGAATTTAGTATTTAATTTTTTTATGTAAAAATAATTTGATAACTATTATGCCACGCAATTTAACTGTAACTAATAATGGTTACAAATGGGAAAGTAATTTTAATTCTCTTTAAAAATACTCTTTCTTAATAAATAAGAAATAAAATAAAAAAGAATTTTGTACGAGTATTTTACTGTCGTGTAAAATGATTTGGATTACAAACTCTTCAAGACTTCAAGCGACTTTAATTTTGTACTTCAAAATATTTACGAATCAGTTCTAATTTTTTTATTTGAAATATTGGAAGTAAATGATAGAAATATTAAAATTATTTTCAGTATTATGTATATACATTCACACACTTAGGGCCGGTTTTATAAAGCTCGACTTAAATTTACTTCCAACGCAAATTTAACGAAATGGACAAATACACCTCGAATTTTTGACACCAACGATTTTAAGGTCATAGGAACATGAAAACTGATTCGAATTTTTTAAATTAATTAAATTTACTTTTCAAGTAAATAAGTAGGTAAGTGGATCTTTATAAAATGGGCTCTTAAAGTTTTAAAGATTATAAATCGTAATCCCCATAGAACTGTACATAATGAACATTATCAGAAATTTAATTTTGAGAAGAAAAATTTAAAATTCCAGTAAGATTTGAAGTTATTAATTTTTATTTTATAAGTACCTATATGTCGTACCTTACAATAAAGTAGTATGTAACCATTTTTTTAAAATCAATCTTATTATAGAGTTAAAACTAATATACCAGTATATTTAAATTTTGGTAAATATTAATGCAGTTCCAGAAAAACGAAATAAAGAGATAGATGCAGATCTATATTTATTTTCTCTTTACTTGTACAGATGATGGATGACACACATTTTTTAATATCGTTTTCTCGAATTCTTTAAATGTTTAACAAATTTGATGGAAGTATATCTTATTTTAAAGTCTATATTAATATTATCTCTAAATTTGTACTGCATTCGTATCGTTTCTGCCTTTACAAAACTAATACATTCTCCGCTAATCTATTTCTTCTATTTCTATCCACATAAAAGTTTTCCCCATCTTGAAAAAACATATCTATGTTGATTCCTGGCGTAACATTCGATCGCGTTCCCCTAGCAAACAACCCCGTGAATAATTTAGAGCCTGTGAATTTCTCATGAGTCCACCAGCCGTGCTGTGTAGGGTGGAGGGTAGGGTCCCATTAGGCCGCCGGCAGGTTCGTGTTACGGTGAGGTTATGTTGTGGCAGTGGCCTATGCCTATACTATGGATGGGAAGGAAAATGTGCAAGTTTAGAAAAGCTTCTATAAGGGAAGGTAGTAAATTATTAATTGTTTTAAGGGAGATGGTTTATTAATGAGGAAGAATATAAACATTTAAGGGGAGAAAATGTACTGTTTTTAATCCTGCACGAAATAACTATTAAATAAATAATAATGTGTCTGACAGAGTTCAAATTTACTTTAACTTGTTAGGTTTCTGTACAGAGGCAGTGGTCAGATAATAATTTAATAAAAAGAGGACAAGCTGGTACCTACATAATATGTCCATTTTTGAGTAAATTCCAAAGTCATATGAGGGCTGTTTTTTTAATGTTAACCTAACTAGTAGGCCGTAATTTTTTAACACAAATTTTATTGCGACATTTTAATTTCATCTTTTGTCATTCCAACCGAAAAAGGATAAACGATAAAACATTGTGGCATTTTGAAGAGACAGTTTTTGAAAGCGAACAAGAATGTTTTCATGAACCCTAGAACTAGAAGGTGTTTGAGTCAGTTTTATTACCTAACGTAAAACATTGGTAGAATGAATTTTTTGTTCGTTAATTTTTAAAAGATGAGATTTATAGAGGACTTCCAAAAAGCGTTACCGGCTTGATAGAGGATGACCGTCATGCTATTGTTCATTCAATTCAAGAAACCGTGGGCATTAGCGGTAGCTACATTCCCCATAATTTAACACCAGCCTATAATAGTGCGAGATATAAGTTTGCCGATATCATCATTCGATTATTTGGACAAAACCATAAAAGAATTTTTATAAATCATAATTATTGAACCAGTTATTCAAAAAATTCAATTTGATTTTTTATATTTATTTCTTTTGAAATAAGGCCGTACAACAATCCAAGACCATTAAAAATACAGTGTGTCTTTTATTTGATGTTTTTTACCTTCCGTCACCTTTAGGTAACGAAGGTATTGTCTTTGGTCAAAAAATTCGTTGGTGAGTTTTTAGTGAATAAGCACGTTTTTGGGATCTTAGAATACGAATTTACTATTTTTAAGATGATGTATGTATGTGTGTGTGTGTGTGTGTGTGTGTTCTTTGCATCCATGTGAAGAGCTGATTAGATTTTGGTTATAATTGATCAACCGGAAGTACCCTTATTTGATGTTTTTAACAGTTTTTCTTGAAAAAACGCAGTTAAATATCATTTTTCGACATTTTGTGATTATCAATATGAAAGAATATCTTATTCTCTATACGGTGTGATTATACATTTTCCTTCAGATTCAATATATATAGAGTTATAGAGACATTAAGAGAGATTAACTTTCAAAATTAGTCAGCTTTGCTAAAATTATAGAAACAACAGATATATTCAAAAAAAATTAATTGACAGATGTCAGTGGTCAAATGCAAAGTGATTTGCAGTTGCACACTCGCCTCAAGATTGGAATTTTCAATGCCAGAAGTACAAGAAAGGCCAAAGAGAAATGGAAGGACTGTGTAGATATGAGAGAGGAAGAATTATGTGAAGAAGATACGTTGGACAGGAATCAGTAAAAGAGAAGAATAAGAAACAGCGACCCCTAATAAAATAGGGAAAGGAACTTTCGGTATGGAATTTATAAAAAATAGTGTGTTGGTGTTAAAATTTTACAGGATATACAGTATCTTTTTCAAGGAACTTTTGGTATGGAATATGTACAAAATACATCGAATTGACGGAAGGTTTTGTGCTGGCCACAACAGATTTTTTAGGGTATCTCGGAAATTATTAATGATAGAGCAAAATTGTTTTGCACGTTCCAGGGTCAACTTTTTGAGAAAAGTTTAATAGTCGCCACAGGAATTTTCGATCTTTTTTTGTTTCCGAGCTACAGGTAAAACCTCGTTTGTCGTTCATTTTGAAAATATCTCACATCTTATTTATTATGATACTTTTGTACCGTTTTCAGGTAGAATAAAATGGTAATAAAACGTTATTGGAGTCTAAGGTTAAATAGAAAATAGTTAAAAAATCCGTAAACATTAAATGAAAACGTTAAAACTAGATACGTATTTTAGCAACTAAGTTGCCATCATCAGTAAACCTACGTCTAAAAACAGATCAGTTTTGGATTATTCAACATGTCACCATGGCAGAGGTCCAAAAACAAATCTGAAAAACAGGGCAGTTTATTTTGCAACACTTGATTTTTTAGAATTTCCGGCCTTTAGACAATACATATGTTCTTTGAATCTTGTTTCAATAGTCCGTTTACTTTGTCCTATATAAATTTTCAAGATTTTCAAGATGTCGTTGGTTTTACATCTTTTAGTAGAGAACGTTTCAAAAGAACGAGTGAGACCTATTTATAATGAAGTAACGTAAACGGTAACGAAGTTGCAGTAAGGGAACGTAAAACATGAGCTCATGGTATTGCTATCTGCAGATTTATGATGAAAAGGAACGCAGCGCCACAATCAGTATCGCAATAAACGCAAAGCAGAAGTTGACCAACTCTCATTTTTCTACCTTACCGCTGTATCGCTCTCCAGTCAGAGTTTAGTGTTTCAGTTTACTATTAAAATCTGTATTATCGACATGTTCGTGAACTACAACACAACGACTACAATGTACATGCTATATTTTTGTCATTGTGCATTTCTATTTACATTATTTTATATACCAACCTTATTCATACCTACGTCATACATGTATAGACAATAAATGAAAGTGAGCCGAATTTCAACGAAATATACCGAAGTCTATTAGTTGGTTAGAAGTGCTATCTTTGGCGTTTATTATAAATTACAGATTTTGTGTTTACGTTACCTGTCACGTTGCGCCCATGCGTTGCGTTTAGCGTTACTTTATTATAAATAGGCCTTGAAAGAACGGGACTGTTTATATAATGATTGTATGAATTTTGTATAAAAATGTTAAATCTAATACTTATCTACGTTTTTGTAAAGTGCATTTATCTAACATTGTTAGTAGAATCAAATAAAGATATTGCTAAGTTTCTATCTCTACCCATTTTAGGGTTATTACCTAAAAAAATTAGATGGTAATACCTCGTAAATGAAAAGAAACATAAATAAACATTTTCACAATAACATTTAAACTTCCACAACCTTTCGCTATTCTACTCTTTATTATCCTGCCTTCCATGTAGCCTGCAGGTCTTTTTATCCCCACAAAGCATATCCTACATCCTACATGCCAGAAACAATCGCTAGGTGAAATTGGCTCCGCAGGGAAGTGGGGCTGGTGCCCTTCCAGCCCACCTTCACCATGCGCCCTTTGTTTAGTGAATATGATACACGACAGAGTACAGCCGGAGAATGAAAACACTAAAATAACAATGAAACGCGATACTAACGATTTTAATTATAATAAAGGCCAGAGGGTATGGTTGCCAATTTCCAGGAAATAATGACAGGTAGATGCAGATTGGGAAGATACAGTTTAATTGGGAGGTTTGTTTCTCAAAGAAAAAAGAAAATTGTATTAAATATAACAAATAAAATGTGTTTTGATATTTTGTATCTACTTTCAAATTTTAATTAATTGCTTTCTAATTATTTGGCTGATACAATTTCTTATTTTCAGCTTCAATTTAAAAAATGTTTTATAAAATTAGACCCGGGATTTTTACCTCCTTACGTACTTACCTAATAGAATAGCTATATGACAAATAAATTATTTGTTTGGTAAATAAATTTTGTAAGCCACTTCAATTAGTTAGAAGTTTATATTTCATGTGTACGTATTTATGTTACCTAATAATACTGGGGTCCTCCACCAAAACAAGAAAGTAATAAAAATGTACACTTTGTACTTAAAGTACTACTCAATAAATAACGATTAAGATAAAAAAAACATTTTTTTAATAATTACTTTACGAGATATTTGAAATTTGTTGTCAGTGTCACTGTGACGTCACACTATTGCTATCTTTATCTCGCAGCAGAATCTGGTGCAGTTAAACTAAAAACAATTAACACTTTTTAATACTGCGAATTGCTTCAAAATTAAACAACCTTTCATTTAAAATATTAAAAATTAAAGTGGAGGATCCCATTAGGAGGCATAACTATACAGTGTTTCCCATTTAGAACTGCTACCATTGGGATCTCAAGAACTCTATGAGACGGATGTCGGTAAAATGGAACTTTTTGTGCACCTTTTGGGGATTCTCTTAGATGTGCTTTTTTCCATAAATTCTTATAGGGCGCTAGATAATATCGAAAAACTGAATGTTGTTGATTTTTTCTTTTCCAAATAACTTGTAAACTATTAGTGATCGAGAAAACTAACTAACTATAAAAGTTAAATATTTTAATAACATAACAAGAGGCGTACTAAATATTTTTATATCGATAATTTTTCGAGTTATAACAGAAATTTATATTTTTTTAAATGGTACCCATATCTAATTTTAGTTTCAAAAAGTGATTATATTTTTCTCTTTTCAATGATATAAGGGTTATTATTTTATTTGTATTTGTTTTGCCTCCAAAATTATTATTTTTACCTTACTCTGTATTAAATTTACTGTTATTTTGAAAATATTGCTATAAGATTTCTGTTTAGAAATATTTCTTTTATTTAAATAATTTATTTCGTTTGATAATTTGCACAAAACTCTATTATTTTTGTGACAAAAAAATGTTTCGTATCAGGTTGCTCTCGGCATATTACAGTGGAATTTTTTTGAATAAAAATATGGAGCAAGGAAGGTATAAAATAAATTACACTAATCAAATAAAATATAAATAGTAAAAGTATTAAAGCGGAAAAAAAAACAAAACGCAATAACCCTTACATCACTGAAAAGAGAAAAAAAATAATGATTTTTTTGGAACTAAAATTAGATATGGGTTCCATTTAAAAAAAAAAATATAATATTTTGTTATATCTCGGAAATTTATGGATACAAAAATAAAATGTCTAACTTTTATAATTGCAACAGTTTTCTTGATAACTAATAGTCTAGAAATTGAAAAAGAAAAAAATCAACAAAATATAGTTTTTCGGCATTATCTAGTGCGCTATGGGAAGTTTTGCAAAAATAAAAGCACATCTGAGATGCTCACTCGCAAAGGCGCACAAAAAGTTCTATTTAACCGACATCGTACGTTTTATAGTCCTTGAGATTCTAATGGCGGCAGTACTAAATGGGACATACGTATTATGTATATATTGTTTATTAGCTAAATAAATTTACATTTTAGAACCTTTATTAGGAGGTGGAAATCACGCCTTAAAGAAGTATGTAAAAGCAAAATATTGGCCTGTATTACTAGCCCACTTTTATAATGAAGCGCTTTTATGAAGCGCGCTTTTATATTATATTCTTATGAGGAGTGTGCTCCATAAAAGCGCGCTCTTAATACGCGCCATTATGTAGTAAAATTTTAAAAATATAATTACATTTCTTTTAAATGTTTTCATTATATTTCAGCAATACATATATAGTTTTCAGATATCAGTTAATAATAATATTGCCAATAACATTAGTAGATACGTCAACTTTTTTGTAGCCTATCTAGTAAAGCAAGGGTAAAAACGGTTAATATTTGGATGGATAGCCGTCTAAGAATACTATGTCCTTTGTCGTCAGCTAAAAATAGCCGGGATTTGTCCCATATATAAATCTGGTGAGAAAAATAAATTTAAAAACTACCGACCTGTATCCTGTCTCAGTTCGATTGCTAAAATTCTTGAATACACTATGTTCCATTCTATTCAAAACCAAACTCAGAATCTTATTTCAAATTACCAACATGGCTTTGTACCAGGACGCTCAACGATAACTAATCTTCTTTGTTTCACCCAATATGTGTCGGATGCCTTTGCCAAAAACCTTCAAGTAGACTGTATATATACCGATTTTGCAAAGGCATTTGATACAGTGTCGCACAATGTTTTAATCAATAAATTAGAATTAATTGGGTTTTCCAGGGATACATTAGCCATAATAGGATCTTATTTAAATAACAGAAAGCAGTATGTATTCATAAATGGATTTAACTCTGATTTTTACATTGCAAGTTCAGGGGTACCACAGGGTAGTGTGTTAGGGCCGTTATTATTTTTATTGTTTATCAATGACTTAACTGTTGAATTGTCATTTGGTAATTGTCTATTGTACGCGGATGATTTCAAACTATACGGTGTTATTGAAGATGTTAGCGACTGTGTAAATTTGCAAAATGATCTAAACAAAATATATCATTGGTCGATTAATAACAAATTGTACTTCAACCTCAATAAATGTGAAATTGTTAGTTATTCAAGGAAAGTTAATTCAATGCAATATAATTATGTCATGCATAATACCTGTTTAAAAAGAAAGGAATCTAAGGTTGATTTAGGTGTACTTTTTGATACAAAACTAAGGTTTCATTTACACATTAACAATATGGTTAACTCTGCTTGTAGAACTCTTGGATTTGTTTTGCGAGTAACTTACAACTTTAAAAATGTTACATCCTTAAAATATTTATACGAATCTTTAGTGAGAAGTAAACTGGAACACGCGTGCGTTATTTGGTTTCCTTTTTATAATTGTTATGTTTCATCTCTTGAAAATATACAAAAAAAGTTCTATAAGCATTGTTACTACAGAATGAATTCAGTTTGGCCTGATTTTGATTATGAAATCTTGTTATCAATGTTCAATGCAGAAACCTTAAGTAATCGTCGTATTAAACAACAACTTATACTATTGTATAAAATTGTAAATAATATATTCACTGTATCTGATATTCTGGCTCAGTTAAATTTTCATGTACGACAATATAACTCCAGAAGTTGTATAACATTTGTTATAAATCCAGCCAGAAGGAATTATTGTTTAAATTCACCTCTAACTGCTATCTGCAGTGCTTTTAATATGTATGGTTCTGATCTTGATCTTTCCTACACACTATTCAAATTTAAAAGAGTATTGAATGAAATTGAACTGAATTGAATGTCATAATTTGTATGTGATATTTCATAAAAATACGTATGTATATGCATTTTTTTTTTTTTGTATGTTTATCTTTATGTAATGTATACTCTGTAAAGTATTATAGAATTTATTCTGTAATTGGGGTTTCAACCCTGTTGAATAAATAAATAAATAAATAAATAAATATTATCACAATTATTGTGCAGTGGTAATAATTTCGAAGGTAAAATAAATTATTGTAATAAGTATCTGCTTATGTTAAAAAATGTTCGGTTGAGTAGAAGATACGGAGATATTATAAGAAAATTTCCCTATAACGTTCTACGCGTCTGATTGACTCTGAACTCAATAGTATTTTCAAACAAACACAATTAAATTTTCCATTTTAACGTTTAGTTATTTAACATACATTACATTTTTAAATAAATTACTCACTTATAAGTTACTTTCTGCGATATTGAAAACAAATAGTTCTTATTAAAAAATTAATTGTATTACTGGAACTGAAAGCTCAACTATTAAAATTTGTTGTAAATAGTTTTTCTCTGAAATGTACCTTTTATACATTTATTTTATTTCATATTAGAAGCTAGCATCCATGACCTCTTCGTCTAGAATTGATAGAGGTAAGCAAACTTCAACGTATAAATTCTACTTTAACATCTCTACATTATTGTGAGCTGCTGTTTCTTTTAGTCTGAAATTACGAAGAACCGAAGAAGGGTTTTATGGTTTAATAATATAAAAGAATTACTTAAAATCTGTCTTATTTCTCATCAATAACATAATACGACAAATTATAATAAAATTGTGTTCACCAATCTGCTTATTGTTGTTAACAAAATAAAAATCTATGTTTGAGTGAATTTTGCATATGAGTGCATTATACATTTTAAGAAATTTTACCCGTGTAAAATTAATTTGGTAATTCAACATTAAATTTTGTAAAATTTTGCAAATTGTAAACAATAAAATGTGGTGAAAATTGCACAGTGTTAAATAATATATTTAAATTAAAGTGAAATAAAAAAAACTGTGTAAATGTGTTCTTAAACGGAAGCATCGAGTATGAAGATTTTCTATTACCTGATAATTACAATACCATCATTTATTTGGGGTAAAATGTAGCTCTTTTATTTATTTTATTTATTTATAATAGATACATATGTATCTATATTGTAATATCATTACATAGTTAAAATATATTAGTTGGTGCTAGGTAAATGAAAATGTGTATGTAATTTTGAAACAATTTAACGTGTGCGATACACCAAATTTGTAAGTGGTTATGTTTAACTACATAAAATTCTGTGGTCTATTTAACCCGATTTTAGTTTTTATTTTACCCAGAATTTCGTAGATTGTATGTATGTACGATTTAAGATGTTACTTTTCCTAAAATTTAAATTATAAATTATGAAATGGTATTTGTAATTCAACACCGGATAAAGACTGCAAACAATATTTTTCAAAAAAGCGATGTAATCCAATTACGATAGCGATAGAATTTTGACTTACTTCGCGAACAGAGACAAGTTATTCTATTGGTCGAGAGGCAATAATTTTCGAGTCGAACCAATAGAAGGAGTGACTTGTATCTTTCCGCAAATTCTTTCGCTGTCGTGAATGGATTATAAATTTACATTTTTTAAATTATCTCTTTTTTCTAGCCACTAGAGGAAGAAATTTTATAATTAGTTATTTTCAAGAAACCTATGTACATTCATGTTTTATTCCAGACAATTAATTCTCGAAAACTCATTCCCAAAAATACGCCTTTCTTTATTTATTTTTCATTTACCTACACTATGTGAACTTACTTTCAACCCTCTATATCCTTTATAGCACCATGCATTCTATTCATCTATTCTATCGCGTTTCTATTGCAATCTGCATATAATTATTTATTTATGGAGGCCTTAGGCGTCGCTTGAGTGACTGGCATGTTATTCATTATTCATTGGTTTTTGATTTGCTGACGTAATCCTCGTGTTTCCTCTGTACCTTCATCCCTGTCCCTGGTTGTCCCTCAGTCCCTTCGGAAATTATTTCTGTTTCGGGATAAGGTAACCAATTTGTAAGCCAAATTATTTAGGTATGTTGATGAAAATCAGAAATGGGATGGCAAGGATTTGGGTTGTTAAAATCGTAAGTGATTTTAAAGGATGTGAAAGGATAATGGGTTAGGAATATTAGATTAGGATTCTGGATATTTCTACCGGTTTCACTTCACTAGTATTTTTTGGTACCCATTTGTTGAATGCAATATTTAATAGTATATTACAAATTGAGTTGGGAAATGTTTCATTACTATCTAGGGCGAAAATAGCTAACCAGGACGCGAACTTGTTTATATTATTTACAGTGTATTAGTTTCTTTACATACAAAATGTACAAGCTTTGTTCACATGTAAATGTCGATCTGAAGTAGCCCTGAGATTGAGATGTTGCAACTTTCCTACTTCTAAAAAACTTCCCGCCCTCTTAGAAAATGAGATTAACGATGACTTACGTTCCAACTTTATAAAAGTCAGAAATCGCCATATTAGTAACCAATTGTGAATAAACTGATTTACTTTTGTATATACCACTAGAATGAGAATTCATTCGCTGTTATTACTGATACTTAAATGCAAAGCCAAATTAAAATATCTGATGTGGACACCACATGACTTCCTTGTACGCCTGTTACACTATACATATTTTGTTAATAATTAAAATATGTATTATAACAGACCCAGTCCTAATTCATAGCAAACTTAATTACAGAAACCAAAAAGTACAACATTTTTAAATTTACATATCTCGCTTATACAAAAAGCTAATTTAATCATACTTGTTTTCAACGCAGAATTAAATTCTCTAAAACTTTTATTTGAAGCATTTATTATTAAAATCAAAATAACACCATTTTTTTCGAGAAAAACTGATAACAGCTTCAAGTAAAGTATCACTTCCGGTTACACTATTTTAACCAAAATCTATTATGTTATTCCCATTGATATACAAGTATTATATACCAAATTTTAAAAGTTTCGGATTATATTTTAATATAGTTTTTCATTAAAATCTATTATAGGCTTCAAGTAAAGTACCACTTCCGGGCAGACCATTTTAACTAAAATCTACTATGTTATTCCCATTGACATAAGAGTATTATATACCAAATTTGAAAAGTTTTGGATTATATTTTAATATAGTTTTTCATTAAAATCTATAGTAAAGCACCACTTCCGGGTAGACCATTTTAACTAAAATCTATTATGTTATTCCCATTGATATAAAAGTCTTATATACCAAATTTGAAAAGTTTTGGATTATATTTTAATATAGGTTTGCATTAAAATCTACTATAGGCTTCAAGTAAAGTACCACTTCCAAAAGTTAGTTAATGACCAAAAAGGGAGGTGCACAACTAGATGTTATAACAGTCATAAATACAAAATTTTAACTTTCTACGGCTTCCCGTTTTTCAGTTATGCGAGATACGTACGTACGTACAGACGTTACGACGAAATTAGTCAAAATGGATTCAGAGATGGTCAAAATGTATATTTCCGTTGAAATCTGGAAACCGAAATTTTTCGCCATTACAATACTTCCTTTACTTCGTACAAGGAAGTAAAAATCTGAATTATTCTCAGTCTGTCTATTAAAAAAAGAAAAAAACAAATTGTTGATAGAAAATATATTACTGGTAATTTGTATCATTGTAATTTATTGAAAAATCAATCTCCTTTTCAATATTCATGCTAAGTAATGGTAATAAGTACGTACGAGGGGTCGTTTTTATATTTCCGGACTAGACAGTTTTCAATTTTAATGGAATATTTATTATATTGTTTTTAATCACATATGCTTTGGTAACGTATATGACAATTTGCAAAACAATTGCAGTCCAGTATATCAAAGTCAAAATCATGACCTTGTTCATTATGATGATTAGTAAGGGCTGTTTTTCATTTTTGTTTTGTTTATTTTTACAATCATTTATATGTGTGCGTATACGTGTATCTAACTAATTTTTAGCTTGGCCTATGTATGTGCCATTGCAATTCTCACAATTTATTTTGTATACAACGGCCGTGTGAAAATATGGAGGACTCCTATGTTTTAAATTACTGAACAATTTGTCCAATTATTTGGTGTTATTTGTAAAAGTGTTTGTTTCATTATTCCTTAAAATTGTCTTATTAACCTAGTCTTTTGGATAGTCATTTTTAATTAAATTATTCATATTTTTATCTTTACAAGTTTCATGACCTAACATGGAATATTTTCTGTGTCAAAGCATGTGCTGAATTAAAATTTAAAACTCTGACCGAAGTTGTTGGTTTATTTATAAAAATCAGAAATAATTTTATAAAATAATTTTGAGAGCTTGCGTCATGACCAAATTAGCAATTTATAAAAATAATTTCAACCTAATGGTATGTATTATATTTTATACATCCACAATAACAATTGAATAATTTCCATACATCAGTTTAAAATCAATATACAGACGTTAATATAAAATTTTATACCATATATTTCATACAAATTTGAATTGTATTTGATATTTCTTTTACCGGCCGAGGTGGCTTGGTGGTAACGTTTAGCGTATTAGCTTCACGTGCCAGCGGTTCTGCGTTTGAATCCCGGGTATGGATATCTGTGAGTGTGTGTCTTTTCATCATCTCATCTCCATCAACGCAGCTCGAACAAATGATTATAAAAAATATAAAAAGGATAACCCACATCATTATCATGAAATTGTAATAACTTGTAATAAATTCAAATACAATAAAAAATTATTATTATTATATTTCTTTTAAATGCATTGTCAATAATTTAATAATAAGGTGCACAGTTAATGTTTTTTACATAAATTAACAAATATTTTTCATTTTAATCTTCACATGATATACAACAATGTAAAAATATGAACATTATTTTGTAATTTACAGCCCTTGACAATGATTTAAATTAAAACCGAAATTGAAAAATCGTTTTTATTAAAATTCCTTGTCTAAAATTCGACTACTTCTTTTCTCATTAATTAAATTGTTTTCTAATAACGTATGTCTCATAAGTTTTGGCACAAATTTCAGATGCTATAAAATCAGTAATAACAAGAGAATCACAAGTTGCTATGGAAACAAAAATTTTGTTTAACATCTTATCTTTACTTTGACAGCTCAATATTGTCAGTCATTTATATGGATATGGCTTACAAATTAGAAACCCGAAAGAGTATATATAATTTAGTTGGGCAAGTTCCTAAAACCGAAATATTGCGAATTTTTGAAAATCAACTATATCCCAAAGAACCATTTATCGGACAATTGCTGAATATGAGCAAGGTATTCCTTGTTTAAACCTACCAAAAAGTGGAAGACCTAGAATTTTTACCAAAGGAAGAGCCGAATCACTAATAAGAAGAGAGAAAAACAGACTTGGTACTTTATTAAGAAAACTGGCACGCCAGTATCAAACATCCAAGGATACTATATCACGGGAACTGTCACGGAATGTCCAAAACTTCAGAAAACGAAGGAAAGCCCCAAAATATACCGCCAATTAACTAGCCAGAATCCCGATATGCTGCTGTAATCTAAGAAGGGTACATTTTGCGAATAACCGCGAGATAATTATGGATGATAAAAAGTACTTCACGCTGAGTAACTCCAAAATGAAAGGAAATGGTGGTTTTTATACCGACAATGTTGAAGTCTCTAATAATGTCAGATATAAATAAAAAGCCAAATTCGCAGATAAGGTGTTAGTTTGGTGCGTCATTTCTATAAGGGGTGTATCCAGGCTTTATGTGGGCCGAGTAAGAAGTGAAGCACTGGATAGTCAAAGGTACATCAATAATTGCCTAACGAAATTGGTTAATTTTATTTAAGAAGAACATGCTGGGGACGATATTATGTTCTGGTCAGTCCTCATATCTTGTCACTATGCAAGACAGACTCAAACTTGGCAAGTAGACCGAAACATACCATTTGTTCCGCGGAATGACAATCCCCTATCGTCCCATAGAAGATTTTTAGGCTCTTTTATCTCGTAAAGTTTACGATGGAGGATGGGAAGCCCAAAATGAGGAGGAACTTCTACGCAGAGTATATAGAAAAGTCCGAGAAATCGATTTAAATGCCGTCCAAAACCTAATGATAGGAGTCCGCAGAAAGTTGCGCCTTGTAGAAGAACACGGACCTCTTTCTTTAATTTAAGTTTATAGTTAGTTGCTAATGAAACTGTTAATTATTTTGTTGTACAACACTTCAAGTAAAAGCATTATTTTCTGCAAAAAAACATTGTTGAAATGTGTGCCAAAACTTATGAGACATACGTTATTGATATTGTCATACTGTAGATAATTTAGTAATATTTTCTTTTGTTACACTTTTATTCTTGTATTATAATTTCAGTTGTCAATTCATTAGTGTATTTTCGTAGTAAACCAAGAAAGATTATTAATATTATTATTTTTTATTATTATTTATTTATTTATGGCCTTCGGTGCGGTGCCGATTGGCCTGATACAATGTAGTTTTTTGAGTATATTAATTTTAGGACATACACAAACATCCAAGCCCTTGGTGGGAATCGAACCCACGACCACGGAGCCGAGCGGTGAAGGTCGCTTGAGCGCTTGCCTCTAACCGCACGACCACCGAGGCGGCTTTATTTTTTATTAAAAATACAAAATTTCTTTTGTTACACTTTTATTCTTGTATTATAATTTCAGTTGTAAATTCATTAGTGTATCTTCGTAGTAAACCAATAAAGATTATTAATATTAGTATTTTTTATTAAAAATACAAAATTTCGTTAATGACTGCTTCTGATTGACTAATATTTCTTTATACGATATTTATATAATCAAAATATATAGTTTTGATGCTGAAATAATATAAAAGTATATTTATTTTTTTTTGTTTTTTAAAACTGTAAATCTACTTTAAATTTTCTTTTCCTATTTTAAAAACAGAGTTAGCGCCCCTAAAATATATTTATTTATTCACTTCAAGTTGTATTCTTTTTTAATCCCGTATCCTCTATCAATGAAAAGCACAAACTCTCCAAATTCCTCCTGCACTTGACTCCGGTCGCGGAGTGATGGAGTGCGGGTACTTCGCCTGGAGCCGGGCAGGAGTTCCCGCAGGGCCTCCGCAGTAATTGAGTTAGGCGAGCAAGGTAAACTCCCCTCGGCACGTTGTGTAGTGCAGTAAACTCAATAACGCAGAACCGTTATAATTATAACAAACGCTGGATTCACCAAAGAATATACAAGAAATAAATTGAAAACAAGATAAATATGAGTAGGAAATGGAGTTTTAATAAGGATAATAGAAAATAATAAGAAGAAAGAAGGAATGAGTTTCCTTAACAATTCGATTTAATACAATTTTGGAAATAGCTTTTTCTGTGTCCATTCGTTTGGAACTCATTTTCAAGAATAAAGTAATACTAATTTTTTTGGCATTAATGTAAATAAGTAATTTGACATATGTACAGGGTGTCTTATTTTCGATGTTTTTTACGGTATCTCGGGAAACATTAATGATAGAGCAAAATCGTTTGCACATTCCTCGATCAACCTTTTTGCGAAAAGTTTAATAGTCTCCTCAGAAATTTTTGATCTTCTTTTGTTTCTCAGCTACAGGTGAAAACTAGTTTTTCGCTCATTTCGAAAATATCTCATATTTTATTTATTATGATGTTTAGAAAAAAATTGTTTTAATAAATTTTATACCGTTTTAAGGTAGAATAAAATGGCGCGGTTAGATTTTTTGAACTCTTAATAATTATTGAGAAAAAACATAAACTTATGAATTTTTAATGGCAACCTATGCTGAAAATAGTATCATCTTTTTGTATATTTTATAAGCTTTTCAATGATATATAACAAGTCTACATTCTTTTGTTTTACATATGAATAAAAGTTGAATTAATTTTTTAGGGTGAAAAATTTGAAAATTATTAAGGAACGAATGAAAAAAATCTATTGCAGTACATCATTTGTTTGTTTTGATTCCATATCTATTAATAATGTCCTCAAAATTATTTTAAACCATTTATTTTTGGATTAAATTATTATTTATAAATACGATGTGAGATATTTTTAAAATGAGCGACAAACGAGTTTTTACCTGTAGGTCAGAAACAACAAAACATCGAAAATTCCTGTGGTGACTCTTAAACTTTTCTCAAAAAGTTGATCCTGGAATGTGCAAACGATTTTGATCTATATTAATGTTTCCCGAGATACCCTAAAAAATATCGGAAAAATGAGACAACCTGTATATTTAGTGCAGGCTCAACCATAAAAGCTGCAGTGCTGGGTTAAGTAAAGTTGTCCCCTCATGTTATATTTATTTTTAAAAAAAATATTATACCAGTATTTACGCTCTTTATGCGCTTATTTGCGCCACAATTATTTTTTGCGCTAAACTTTAACATAACCTAACGGTACATAAAGTTGCAAGGGAAAATATTCAAATATTCACTAAAAAATGAGTAGGCGTTCATAAAAGTGGCTTATACAGTGTGTCCCATTTAGAAGTGCCACCATTGGGATCTCGAGAACTATAAGAGATACGATGTCGGTTAAATGGAACTTTTTGTGCGCGTTTGGGAGGCCATCTCAGATGTGCTTTTGTTTTTCCAAAAATTCTCATAGGGCACTAGATAATGACGAAAAACTGAATATTGTTGATTTTTTCTTTTTCAAATAACTTATAAACTATTAGTAATTGAGAAAAACGTTTCAAATATAAAAGATAGATATTTTTATTAACTAACCAGTGGCATACGAAATAAATTTTTATATCCGTAAATATTCAAGATATAACACAAACTTATATTTTTTTAAATGGAACCCATATCTTATTTTAGTCTCAAAAAAATAATTATTTTTTTCTCTTTTCAATGATGTAAGGGTTTTTATGTTTTATATTTGTTTTACTCCTAAAATTTAATTTTTTTCTTTATTTTTGTGAATTTTCTTAATATTTTTAAAAAAAAAAAAATATTATTTTTATTAATTATATTGTATTTGATCGATATAATTTATTTTATGCCTTTATTACTTAATATTTTTATTCTAGACTCATAATTACAAATTACACTATAATGTGCCAAGGGCGACCTGATACAAAATATTATAAAAATTAATTTGATACGAGGTTTGAGCAAATTTTTCTAACGAAATAAATTATTTAAATAGAAAGAGTATTTCTAAATAGAAATCTATCAATATTTTCAAAATAATTGTAAATTTAATACAAAATAAGGAAAAAATAATAATTTTGAAGGCAAAAAAAAAATATAAAACATAATAACCCTTATAACACTGAAAAGAGAAAAAAATAATTAATTTTTTGAGACTAAAATTAGATATGGGTTCCATTTAAAAAAATATAAGTTTGTATTATATCTTGAATATTTACGGATATAAAAATTTATTTCGTTTGCCACTGGTTAGTTAATAAAAATATCTATCTTTTATATTTGAAACGTTTTTCTCAATTACTAATAGTTTATAAGTTATTTGAAAAAGAAAAAATCAACAATATTCAGTTTTTCGTCATTATTTAGTGCCCTATGAGAATTTTTGGAAAAACAAAAGCACATCTGAGATGGCCTCCCAAACGCGCACAAAAAGTTCCATTTAACCGACATCGTATCTCTTATAGTTCTCGAGATCTCAATGGTGGCACTTCTAAATGGGACACACTGTATATGCGCATAAAGAGCGGAATTATTATTTTTTTTTTTAGTATAATTTGTTAAAGTTGGGGCCAACTTTAATTATCTGCAGTGCTGCATCCACTCCGGTATGAAGAAAAGTTCCTGCTATATTATCACCGTTCTTAATTTTTTATATATTTATCTAAAAACCGGTATATTCGTGTTTATACTACAATACCGATAGTATTTTAAGTATAAAATTAATTTTGTAGTAATAGATATATTTTGTATTTTGCAACACAAATCGCCATCGTTTGGACTGGTACAAATGCTGCCTAAAATCTTTTCATTCATTTTCTTATTAGATATTTACGCTACTTTCTACTTTAACATTAACATTAAATATAATCGAGATTTGTAAAGTATATGAAATTTATTTTTATGTGTGATACCTCATAACATTCAAACGTTATTTCTGCCATTGCAGGATGGGGTGGTAGAGAAAATTAATGGTCTTGTCCGGACCACTCATTCAAATAAGTTTCACTTTTTGCATTTGCTGCATAAATTACATTTGAATATATTATACTTTGCTCCAAGAAATTAACGCACCACTAAAAAAAGCCTAAAAAACTTTAATGTATTTAGGACAAATATATCAAGTAATATTCATTCGTAAACACAACAATTTATTTCAATAATTTTATAAAATTAAAGAAATAACAAAATATACTAGAATTCTTGAAATTTTGGATTATGTATATTTTCCTCAAAAATCTGTTAGAGCTCTAAATTAAGTACTACAGCCGATTTATCATATATGGTCAAAATCTAATGTTGTTTCAAATTATATAAGAGTTTTAAATACAAATTTGAGAAGTTTTGGATCATATTTTAATAGATTTTAAGGAAAAATCGTCACACACATTATTATAAAAATCAGCATCAACTTCCAGGTGCTCAAAAACGCAATCTGTGTAAATTCTTCGCCGTACATGGGTACATGACCCATTTCGTGTAGTTGTAAATTAATATTGATTCATATTGCTGCAAACAAAGCAAACTTAAATCAGATCATCTTATGCATCTAATATTTACGTATGATTAAAGTAATGTTTTTTTGACTCATAGGCAAGATGATGTATGAAATAAATAATTTTATAAATTTGTATTTAAAGTTATTTAAAGCTATTTACTAAATGATATTATAATAAAACTGAAGATTGTATCATTATATAAAATTTTTATTAGTAAAAGTTAATGAAAAATTATATTCACTGTATTTTTTTCAAGAAAAACTGTTAAAAGCTTGTATAAGTGATACTTCCGGTTATCCGATATACACTAAAAACTAATGAATTCTTCCCACAGTATAGAATTGGTATACAAAATTTTAAATTTTTTTAATTGATAGTATTTGAGGAATCGTGTCCACAGGATCCACACACACACATACACACACATACATACATACATACATACATACATACATACATATATACCCACAGACATCATTGTAAAAATGTCAAAATCGGATTATGGGAACATCAAAATGTGCTTGTTCACTAAAATCTTTATATAGGATTTTTAGCACGATCCCTATACCTCCCTTAACTAGAGTAGCGGGAGGTAGAAAACAAATTAATAACGCGTATTTCTACCTCTACTTTGGATTACAACCTGACATCGACTATTCATACTTAAAATAAAGTAGCCTTATACCATTTTCATCCAGACTGTTCCATAATTCCACAAGTCGGCGCTCCACTTTCTCCACGTTAGGTTAAGTTAGGTACTAAAGATATCCCACACATGTTCAGTTGAGTTCAGATCCGGATTTCGTGCTGCCCATGCAATTGATGATGATTCCAACATCCATAAGGTAATTTTGGACTATTTGGGCACTGTGAGATCAGGCAGTATCTTGCAATAGCAAAAAGTTTGAGTCGATGTCAAAAATATCCTTTATAAAGGTTTCAGCATTAAAGTTGTCATTATTTAATACCACTAACTCTATGCGACCTCTCATAGTAATTCTTCTTCAGACCATGATTGACCCACCACCGAATAAAGTGGTATCCATTCAATATCGCTCATTTGATCGTCGATATACTCGAATACATCTATCACAATTGTATAGACAAAATCTGGATTCATCTCTAAAGAGAACTTGCTCCCAATCGGCCTCCTATCAATTCAGGTGATTTCTAGCCAAATTTAACCGGGCTGTACGGTGATCTACCATCAAATCTAGATCCTGACCAGGAATACGGGGAACTAAATCAGCATCTTTAAAACTTTGGCGAACAGTTTCATTACTTAATCGAAAACTATCCACTTGCAGTTGCAGAAGCTCAAATTACAAGGTTCTTGTTCTTACTAAAATTACATTAATTTTGATTTTATCTAGAACTTTTGACATGACCACCAGACTATATCTTTGCCTGATACATAACACCGATGTATAATACACACCAAACTTCTTTTGTATTCTTTCAAAGCTCCAACTTTCTTTTACCAATTTTGTTACTCGAACATATTCATTTTGGGTCAAATATCTTGTTTCCCGAAGCTTAATAATAAATCAGAAAACGTCAAAAAATCTTACGTAACAACCCACGTACTAAATTAAAAATCCATGTAAAGTCAATTCATTATGTAACAAATTTCTTATCTGTTGCTAAACACAATCAAAACAATACAAAATAACATAAGTAGGATCTCATATACAGTGCATGAAAATCATAACAAAATTAAGTGCTAGAAAAATTAATTAAAGTAATGGAGATATTTTAATATTAATGTGTGGTGCGTTAATTTCTTGCAGCAGTGTATATATTTCATAAATTGACAATGTATTTTCTTTTGTTATAGATGGAGAAAGGACCAGTGCAGGATATTTAGAGAGTAAGAGCAAGGATCAATAACTACTTAGTGAGTACATTTTAAGACATTTTTAACTTGTTATTTATCGCGGTTCTTAATTATACTAATTCTTTGTTAGGATATAGTTTGCATTCCTTCAAATCTAATGATTATAAAGCGTTTGTAGAATCACAGAAAACTTCTTGCTGTTTTTTGTGGTAGAATATGAGCTGATTTTAATAGATGATATATAGGAAAATATAGTTTAATTCATTTATAAATATAACATAAATTAAGGAAGCAACTTTGTTTTAAAATTAAAATTTGTACTGAAAATATTTAATACCTAGTACATTGAAAAACAAGTATCATAAGGCAATCTGTTAATGTACGAGTCCAAGTTTTCATAGGATTTGACGAAATCGTCTACGACCCGGTAAAAATTTCCTCCTCGTAAAATAAGACTATACATTTTACTTTTGTTGTCATGCTTACATTTTTCTTCTGTTTTCTAAATGATAATAATAATAATAATAATAATAATAATAATAATAATTATTATTATTATTATTATTTTTAATAAGTTGCGGACTGACTGAAGTCTTTAGTCGGCAAATTTAAGAAGTAGACCCTTAATTCATATGATTAGTCATTTTCATTGTTATAATAAAATTTTCTTTATTGTACTTAAGAATTTCTTTTTTTAAACATTTTTTTTAATTCAAAGAGACACTAAATTATCTACTACCTTGAGAATTATGTGTACAATACAGTAACAATTAAGTATTAGAATATTTTTTGTTTGTTCAGTCAATTTCATTGTTATATTTTTTTATTAATTTTAATTAAGCATTTATTAATTGAACTGAAATTAAAAAAAACTATTATTATATTCTCTAAATTACCTGCAGCTGTGATACACATAGTCAATTTTCATTATTATAATCAAAATTCAATATTCTGTAATTATTCAGGGTGTTATGTAAGTAAATGTACAAACGCTTAACCCATGGTAGAACTGACTCTATAGATAGTAAATAATTTTTGTTTAAAATGCTTTCTACAAAAACTGTAGGCCGATAAAACTGACCAATCTCGTCATAGTTTAAAATTTTGTATAAAGGTAAAAATTAATGAGTTCTCTGGAAAAAAAATTGATGTTAAACGTTATGTATGCATGTTTTCTAGACATTTCATCAATAAAAATTATTAGGTATAAATTATTTTGTACTTATTTATTTTATTTATATGTTAGTCTAATTACTTGTAATCAATGCTGATAAACATGTATGTAGTTTTTCATTATGAAAATCTGAAATATGCCACTACGCCAACGAACTTATATGTCATTAGTGTCAGGTGTGACACTTACTCCAGAGAACACATTGATTTTTACTTTTTTTTTTACAAAATTTTGAACTACGGCGTGATTGGCCAGTTTGAAAGTCCTCTAGTTTTATAAAAAGTATGTTAAACAAAAATTATTGCCAGATCTATGGGATCAGTTCTACCATGGGTTAAGCGTTGTACACTTCTATATTCTTCTGTATATGTGTAGATCTTTAGGCCTTTAATTCGATTGGTTATCACGTTCGCGCCGACGTATACCACCGGTGGTACACGTCGTAAATTTTTGAAAGAATTTATTATAAGACATAATTTTAATTTTGTATAATTTGTAATATGTTAAATTTAAATTTAAGATTATGCGATATTAACTTCAAAGTCGGTTTTCTATTACTACGTTTTTCAAAGAAATATAATGATTTTTTTTTTATGTTTAGTGCATTACAAGAAAAGTGACAAAATCAGTTACGGCTCAGATGAACGACCTGTAAATAACAGTACGGCGCGAATGTGTTATACTATACTTACCAGTAAAATACATAGTCATAAATTAAACTATGAAGAAAAAAAATATTTAATTTAAAATAAATTATAGGACTAGTAAAATTAAATGAATAACATTATTGTCAGGAAAATTTCATTCTATTTTTAGACTTTTAAAGCCCTTTGTCTCATAATTTATGCGTTCGTAAATAATTAAAATTCATAGCTGTATAATTAAATCCTTCATAATAATTTTTTTCATGAAAATTGGGTTATGCTGTAATGTAAGCTCTGTTTCCTTACTGACCAGCGCATGCGTCATGTAAATTGTTGAATATCGACAATCAGCCATCTTGTGCACTCTGCCGCCATTTTGAAGAACACAGTGGATCGATTTTCATATACAATTATGGTTATTTGACCTCTTTCTATGAATATTTCACACGGACTTGGTTCATGAAATATTTATGGCGGTAAATAATAAATAAATGCTTTTAAATTGATGAAATATTCAGGGAAATTGCTGTTGCCCGGATTTTGAAAATGTTATGAAGAGTGAACTAAATTTGCTATAATGGTTACTATAAACTCAATAATTATGTTCATTGTATGATGAATATTTAATACGAGTACAAAGATTATAATAAAATATAACAATTTAGATTATTTTTTATTGCTCTAATTGTTAAATTTAATTCTTATATAAAATATAAAATAATTAACTAGTAACAATAATAAAAATATATTGCTCCATTTTCTGTACATGTATTATTTTTATAATAAAAGAGAATAATTTAATATAATGTAATACAAAGAATAGTTGATTTTATATTGATTTTGACATAGAACAAAGAAAATGCATATTTTGGAAATAAATAAATGAAAGTAGGTAGGGACAAACATTGTATTCATTTTTATAGCAATAACAATGAAACAGGTATTTCATTATTAAATTTATAACATTATAATGATTTGTTAGACTTTGGGCCGATTTTTCAATATCTTGTTGAAATTTTAATTAAGAGTTAAATAAACAAAATGAACAGTCAAATGATAGATTTATCATTGCGGTCAACAAAACGATGCAAATATTGTTTACTTAACTAGAAGTTAAAATTTTAACTAGAGATTGAAAAACCGGCCATTAGAATTATAATTTATTAAATCTTATTTGAATGATATGTAGAACATACACGAATTTATAAAAGATAGTTGAGTAATTGAGAATAAAATATTATTTCATTATTATTCATTAATATATTTACATGAAAAATATGCCCAAAATAATAAATAATTTCTAAATAATAGTTAAGAAAATTTGTAATAATAATATACAAACGATTATAACATAAATTTATGTTTAATGTCCCTGATTTCCATTTCATAATAAATTACCTAATAACTATTTGCCAAATATATTATTTATTAAGTAATTATTTGTTAGCAACTTCAACAATAGTTTATTTGTCGAATAAACGTTTTTATAAACTAATTAATAATAATTATTCGGTGGTAAAACTGTAAATAATATTTATTAGATAAATAAATTTATTAGAAACTTTATGAGAAGATGGAAATCATGGGCGTAAATATACTAAGGATTTCTATTTTCGTTATTCTATGTCATTGTATAAGATATTCAAAAAATGACTCCAAGAATATGTCTAATATAAATCATAACAATATAACAAATATAACTGAACAATACAAAAAATTGCAATCTTGCCGTACCTGTATCGGGTAGGGCAGAGAACCTATTCGCGAAGAACCCCCTAATGTTGCTGGCGACCTTGTGCGGGGAGGCGCTCCCTAGCTCCCCTGGGATGCGGAATCGCCCCGGGCCGTCCTGTTCCTCGGACTCCACGGTGCCGTGCTGCAGGTCCCGTTCCTACACAGCGAGCCCGTCACGCCAAGTCCAAGACTGCGGGAGACTCCTGTAACCGCCGGCCAGGGTGACGAGAGGCGGGAACCGAAGGGGTAGCAGGACGCCTGCTCAGCAGGAAAAAGCTGATTGGTGAGCTTTCGCAGAGAAGTAGTGGGGGAACAGCCAATGGGATTGGAGGGTATTTATAAATATATATAAAGTATTGAATTAAATACAATGAGGTTTATTAATTTTTTTTTTGTGGTTTGTGGCAAAAATATACAATATTTTTTTGTCAATTTGAATGATACATGCAATTAAATGAAAAAGCTTTTCAATTTTAAGTATAAATAACTGTTTCACTATCGGTGGAAAGAATACAAAATTGGTTTAAAATATGCATCTCTTGAATACATTTTAATTTTATGAAATAAAAATAAACATTAAATTATCATATGATACCTAAGTGTAACTTTGATTACTACACTTTGATTAGATACTACATATTTTCAAACCTGGGCGTCCGTACAAAGTAAACAATTTTGTAAATAAATAAGTATGGGTATATTATGACTTGTTACCCTTTTTGAGGTATGCCAGTCAGCTTTTTATTTTTGTACGCAATTTTACTAAAGCCAATTTACAGGCTGATTGAAATAATAATGACAATAAATATTTTATTTATTATTAATTTCAGATCTATTGTTTAAATTACAAAGTTTTTATATTCATAAAAAGGTTTTGAATTTCTTCGGAAGCAAAATCATCGTTAATTTTTTAATTGAAATGCTTCATAATTTGTATATTTTCTAATAGTAATTTAAATTAACTTTAAAGTTATGTCAAATACTGTATTTTTATCAAAAATTAAATTATAGCCGGTTGCATCATCATCAACGTAACTTAAATTTTAAGCTTTCCTTAAATTATCAAAATCACTCCCAATTCTGTAAAAAAGTCTTCCTAAAATAAAAACAAATGTAACTAATAGAAACAAACTAATGCCTGTTATCTTCATGTCTTATTCAGTGTTGCAATTATTATTAGTTATTTGGTATATCAATGTTGCTACTAATTACTTAATTTGTTGTAGAACTGCAGGGAATTTCATCGAAATGAAAAGTAAAATGAATTATTATGCAGTGCTGTTAAAATTTCGATTTGCATTATTTTTGCTTAAGGGTCGCTTAAAATTGAAGTCATATTGGGCATTAGTTATTAATTTTTGAATATTATGAATTTGTCATGATATTTGTAGGTAGGTACCTTATTGGTTTGAGGAAATATTTTGATGTTCACCTTGTATATCATTTGTTTCTGATTTAAGCACCCAACTAAAAAAAAAATGTTTTGAATTATATGTAATTAAATTTTATACAGTTCGAATTATTCGATTTAAATAAAAGAATATGTTTTTGACAATTACATCTATCGGTATTGTTTCCTGCAAAAATAGCAATGAGATTCCTTTGAAAAACTGCTTCAATTTTTGAAAGTATTCACCAATAAAATAGAAATATAAATTATCTATTTAGAATTCATGCTCCATGTTTTTTGTTTTATAAAAGGTAGACATAATTTTAATTAATAACGCTTGTAGGATTTAATATTTAACAAATCCTTTTTATTGAATTATCTCTTACAATGTTAATTCAAGAATCCAATTTTTTCAGTCAATGTCTTAACGCGGTTCATAACCTAAACGTCAATCTTCATCTAGCAAAAGCTAAGGTTTGAAAAATGTTGTAAGAACCGACAAGAACACAAATCGTGGGATAAACTTCGGTTTGACAAATTGTTTCTAATTATTCTTCTCATAAATCTTCGCTGGCTTACAAATTATTTGCAGCTGTTACGGTTCAAACTCATATTTTAACAAAAGAAGGCATTTGTTCGAACACCTTTATTTCTTTTACACTAAATGTGAAACTAAATTATGAATACAACCATTTTTACGCAGAAAAATGTAGTGTTTGTTCTACTTTTTGTTCTCAAAAGTTTATAATGCAAGTAAAACTTGACAAGAAAGTAGCAAAATTCTTTTCCTTTGCTCCACAAAAAAATTGTAAAATTTTCTCTGTTTCGGAATTAGAATTTCACATTCTAACATGCTTACTGATGTTAGAATGACCTTCATTCTTAAGCGATTTTTGGAGACATTTTGCTATGTGGAATTGGTATAATTACCTTAAATACTCTAAATATCTAGGCAAGATACGGAATAAAAAACAAATAATTTTCACCAACACAATTTTCCCATCATAAATTTCTCTAAATAGATATTGTAAACGATTTTTATAAAGAAACAATGTAAATGAAAGCTGAAACAGAGTAAGAATTTCTAACTCGTGCTAGAATAGTTTTCTCTCCCCTAACTTGTTTTAATGGTTCCCATCCTTTTAAATACTGTGGAACCGTATTGTGAGTAAAAACTTCAGGTGGAACCTTTGTTCATTAAAATAACTTCTATGCTAGTCATATTGAAGTTAAATATTATAAGCATTTGTTGTTATTCGGAAGACAGAGAAACGTATAAATTAATAATTAGTCAATTAAAATAGTATATCTCAAGTACCATCTTTGAGAATCTTGTGTTTGATCGTTTTTGCATATTTCTTTCTATATTAGAGTTTTTGCAAAACAATGCTGCCATCATTTCTTTTAAATATCTGATTCCCTTTTTTTGCTTCTATGGTGGTTAACATAGAAAATCGTAGTTCTTACAAATACGATGTTGAGGAACAATAAAATTATAACAGCTTGTTTTGATAATGCTGGGTAATCCTTTTGAAGTTCATCAACAAATGTTTCCTTAGTTATTCTTTCTCTGTTAAACTAAATTCACATATACTTGTCAAATTTTAAGCTAATGGATTTCTAATCCAGTTCAGTTGTATTTTTCTGTATTGAGAGACGGAAAATCTTTTATGTTGATTCCTAACTCTAAATGTTCTATTACTAAAAAAACGCGTTCTTTATTATTTGTTTGTTCTTTGAAAGTTCTTACTATAGGTTCATTCATATAATTTTTTAAATCTTACAGCTTAGTCAAATTAAAATTGTCAAAAATGGTTGAAAAATAATGTATATTGCTTTGATAAGCAAGATTAAAACTGGGATGATTCACTCCATTGAAATAATATTTGAGTCAAACATTTTAGTGCTTGTACTTATTTTTCCTGTACGCAAAATTGATTTAATTTTTTGTTTTACATTTCAGCTACAAACAACAATAACCTTTATTTATATAGATTGTGTTTTCTACGCACGTCATTTATCTTAGTAAAAAGTAGTTATTGCAGTTAAAAAAAATTGAAAAGAATGAAAAAAGTGGTCCCTCTTATTCTTGTTAGAAACAGTTTAAAAAACCAGTTTTAATTTGTTTCGGTTAATAGTTACCGGTTTTCTAGTATGTAAAAATGTAAGTATAGATATAGGTTAATCAAAACGTATTTAGTATTTAGACTTAAAATACTCAATAACCTGTTATCAAAAATTGGTTTCTTGCCTTTTTATACCATAAATAATTATTTTGGCGCTTAGATCACCTTGAACTTTAATTTAGAACAGAGTTTAATAGTTCAGTCTACAAAGTGGTATTCAATAATTCTCTTAATGATATATTTACCCTATCTCTTCTATGTCACTCATTCTTGATAGTCACCCCTAGATATTTAGACAGTTATATCCTGCTGTAACCTTAATAATTGACATTTTGCTAGACGGTTGACAGGGAACAAGTATAAATGCGCGCGACAGAAACGTCCTTGACTCCAACGCTTCATAACGACGACAATAACTAACAATATTCCCCTGCCTGCTTATAAATACACAGAATATATATTTTAATAAGAGAGAACGAAAGGACATCAGAAAGGAAGGAAGATAAGTTTAAAGTTAAATGAAAAAAAAATTTAATTTTCTTAAGATTTTTATGCTTTTATTAAAATCCGGATTAAAACAAAGAGGAGTAGTTAAATATTACCATAGTACGCTCTACGCTTATAACTGGCTAGTGCCCAACTTTATTTACACCGAAACACACATATTAAGCTTTAATCCTTTTAAAAAACCACTTTTAACAAATTATTCACATGCAAGTTTCTGTAACCAAAATAAAAATGAACAGTTTTTGTAAAAAGTAAATGTACAATATCGTATTGTAGAAACTGAAAATTCAGTAATTTAATTTTAAATAACTTTTTTTTTTTGGAAGTTGGCTCACCCAGAGTTTTTTTCTTAATTTCAAGTAAATGGTGGTAGCACGAACGAAATTGTTGGGTTCATTAGAAAGCACTAACGATGCACTAACTAGTGATAGGGTGCATATTAATTAAATCTTAAAATTAAATTTGAAGACCCACTCAAAGATTTTTCTTAATTTCCAGTGTATGGTACTAGCTCGAATGAAACTAAAGAGTGTATTAGAAAGCACTAACAATCAGGGATTCGGATCGAAAAATTTTGGGGTTCGGCTACGGTTAACGGTTTTTACATTATGAAAAATTCGATTTCGGTTATCGGTAACGGTTTTTTAAAAATATTGTATTGGTTCTCGTTTCTGTTAAATAAACAACTAATTTTCGGTTTCGTTACGGTTTCAGTTTTTTCGGTTTTCGTTACGTTAAAATTAATAATTCACTGTTTTTATTTTTTGCCAAGCTCATAGGCATAGAATTTTTGATAGATGGCTCGGCCATGTTGGATAATTTATCTTTCGTTCACTCAACCTAGTTAGTGCCTCCAAGAGGCTTCAGTGCACCGTACTGATGAGCTCCAAAAAGAGCGAAACTCGTCTGTGGCTATGGTTGAGTGGACCTGATAAATGACCGAGAGGTTGATTTAGAGAATGAAATCTTATGCAACATGTTAAGTATGAATTTTTAAATTTATATTAGAGCAGTAGTTTCACCAAGTATCACCATTCTACTTAAAATTTATGCAGTTGATATTTTCAATATTTATACCGGTTCTTTAAATTTACGGTTTTAGTACCGATGTTATTTCGGTTCGGTTATGTTTTCGGTTGCAGAATAAATTTGTTTTTCGTACCGGTTTTCAATTTCCATATTTGAAGAAATAAAATATAGGTTTCGGTTTTCGGTTACGGTTTCATAAAAAGTCATATTTCGGTGCGGTTTTTGATTACGATGTCGTAACGGTTCGGGTCCCTGCTAACGATGCATATTAATTAAATGTTAAAATTTAATTTGAATTTAATATTTATAATTTACACAATATTGCAAATTGTACTAACGTTCCTTTATAGTATATTAAAAATCACCAACGTTGCACTAACTAATAAGATAAAAAAGAACATTGGTGCTACATTAGGCGGGGCTAACATCAGATTCAAATAAATTATAAATAGTCGTACACGTCCACAGTAGCTATAAGAATAATTCAGTCTGAGTCAAAACCGTTTAGTAACAACAAGAATAGAAATAATATATCTAATCTAACGGCAAGCGGTTTAAACAGCAAGAATAAAAGTATAATGTCAACAAATTTTGATGAATTGAATTGCAATCAAGATTTTAAAAAAGCTATTTATAATTGTAATTTTGTAATGTTCCTATTTCTTCTCTATTTTTAAGTTGTTATTTTGTATTGAACATATGAATGAATTTTATGAAAGAAAACTCTGCATATATAAAATTTTAAAATTAAGCTGAAAGTTTTTTTTCATGTACAGTTTAAGCGAATGTTCATTCTATCGTTTTTGTTCCAAGAGCTTGTTAAGTGCTATAAAATGTAAAACGAGTGAAACGGTACTAACAAGATTAAAGTTTTATGAAGATTTTACAAGAGATTTTTGCAAACGAGAAATTGTATTTCGTTGGTGGAATTTATTTTTCATTAATTCAATCTTCTGTAACCCAAACTATGAAATGAATTCTATAGAATAATCCAGAAACAAATTTCGTTAAGGGTTAAATTAATTTACGTCGAAATGTTTTGATTTCTTCTAAGCAAACTGTCAAAGTTTTGATTAAAAACAAATTCTTTATCTGGTTTAGATTTTAGAAAAATAGAATTTATGGTAAAGTATAACTCGATTAATAACTGTCTTTAACGAACGTATTTATATTAGTAATACTGCAAACTTATCCAGTTTTTTACAAACATAAAGTATTTCAAGGTAAAAATTCTGTTTTTGAAATAATTTTTATTAAAACTGTACTAGTTTATGACTTTTCTTATATTCAAAATTGAACATGTAAAACTGATACTATAAAATGCAAATAAATAAATAAATTCATTATAATTTTTAATTGGGACTGGCGCATTTTTTGTAACACTATGATAATATCGACTCAATAATAAATGAGGCTCACATATATTGAGTAAACACGAGAATCCGTAACATAGGCGTTTAACATGGGAAGGTTCTTTTTAAATATTATCTGTCCTGGTAAGACTTTATGCGGTGCCTTTTATATAGAGATTTATGGCCATTTTCATAAATAGCTTCGAAACGGCTCGTTACAATTTTTGACAAATAGAATCAAACTTGACAAATCTCATTGCGACTGTTTTACTGGACTATTTCACTCATAAATTTATAAACCAATCCAAATTCATGATTCTACCAGTTACCAAGTTTTGTTTCGACAAAACAATGTCACAAAATTTTTCGCGTCCTTTGAGACAATAAGATGCTGTATTTTTACAAATGAGTTTTGATAAACAATGTCTTTGACGTTTTAAGAGTGCCTAGAAACATAGTGTTTATAATTGGAATAATACTACCTTTTTAGTTTATGTTCTGTATTTACCTGTTAAAGTTGTTTTTTTCACTTATTTTTATTTTGTATATAGTCATCTGAATACCATTCGTGGTTAAATTTTATCCTGACTAAATTTTCCGTTTGCTTTACTCGAGCCTGTTGCTAATTTATCTTGTGACATTGATTAAAATTCACTCGCTTGAAGGCTCGTGATTTTTTTGTCATTGCCTCCCGATAAATTGCTAGGCAACCACTCAACCAGCTCCAGTAATTTCAAATTTTAGGATTGTTAAAATTTTGAGATTTTGGAACTTAATTTTTTTAATTTTACGCAGTTTCTGAACGAATAAAACTAATTTAATAACTTGGTAATTGGTAAAGCCATATTTAGTATACGTTATTTCAAAAAATGATCGTCGGTTAATTATCAAATAGGTACCTATTTTTTGATCTAACTTGGTTTGACATTTTATTTGATAAGTCGATATTCATTTCTTGAAATAATCTCATACTGAATCCATTTTTTCCAACATCTTCGAATTAATGTTACTTGACCATCAAAAGCGTAAATATAAATAATATGGATTTTAAAAATTCGTAATTTTATTTTCTACGTACACAGCACCGCACAAAGTTTTATGGGAGAGGTAATATTTGAAGAAAAATGTTTTCGTATGTTAAAAGTCTATGTCACGGATTCTCGTGTTCACTCTGTCTGTATACATATAAAGTTCAAATCAATGGCTATTTGTACGTTTTTAGGTTATTCTTAACCATTTTCTTTAAGTACTTGTAAAACCCTTACGACTCGTGGACCGTGGACGTATGACTCAAAATATTTTAGTATGTACTTGTACTTTTTTACCTACATAACCCTTTGTTCTTTAAATTATGAGTAGTTTCATTAATTTTATCAAATTTTTATACATATTTTTTCTGATATATACAGGTTGTTAAAAAATATGTGTCACAAATTATGAGGGCTTATAGTACTAACCAAAATGAGTAAAAAAAGTTTAATCAACATGGGTCCGATTTTCAACTGTTTTTGAGAAAGTGGCCATTTAGTATTAGAATCGATTAAAAACTGACTAAGATAGTGGTTGAACAAAATTTTCTCTATGCCGGTAAATAGACTATAAAAAACAATAAAATTTTATATGAAACATTTTTTTCGGTTTCTAATAGTTACGAAGTTATTTGAAAACTAAGTATTGGCCAAGGACAATTATTTGATTTTTTTTTTTGCAAAACAAAAACATCTAAGATGACCTCTGAAAAGTTAACAAAATGTCTTATTTAATCAAAGTCGTAACTCTTACAGTTTTCGAGATAGCAGAGATAAACACCGAAAAAACTCATTTTTCATTGCCTTATATCTCGGAAACTATTGAAGATCGGACCCATGTTGCTTAAGCTTTTTTACTCATTTTGGTCAGTACTATATGTCCTCATGATTTGTGACGCTTATTTTTTAACACCCTAAAGTTGTTAGTAGTAAGCAAGATATCTGTGATGTCACGGGCGCGAGTTAATTCCTTGGGGATTGGCATTGTCTGCATTCGGTATATTTTAATTTATTTTTATTAAAACTTCTTTCTCTTATGAAATTAATTAATAATGACTACAGAAATAAAGAAAAAGTTTAGAATAAATAAAAATAATATTTCGACCTATTTCATGAAACATTTTGAGAATGTTGTAAAGATGACGCTTGAGTACTACATTTAAATGCAAATAAAAAGTAAAAATCGATTGGAGCTAGTGAGGTTGCGTTCACAATAATTAAGCATTTTTATTACAACAATGTAATACTTCATAATTTTCTTTTTAGTAAAACTCTTACTTTAAAGTATGCTATCTTATAATTATTAAAGTATACTATTTCTTTGCAATGGTAGAATACCTAATACTGAACAAATTTAGCGAAATCAGTGGGACGGTATTAAGTAATTTAGTTGAAATTGTTTCTAATTTAAAATACCTTATTTGGTCCCCCTTGAAAGGGTTTGCAAGTTCTGTAAAATAATTGATGGTTTGTTTAATGCATTACACGCTGGAAGAGTGAGCAGGTTACAGCTCAACGGGTTGCTGCGAAGAACTGACCAGGATTACAAGCAGATCGATACGACTTCATAATTCATTTAGAGTTTTGGTCAGGTTCAGCACTCGAGCGCGTCGAGGGCTGGGTAGCAAAACATGTGATGTTTTGCCCTCTGCTGTTTCAGGAGAAATACACAGACAATGAAATTTTTGCACTTAAACATTGCTTTGTCATAAGTGAATTTAATTTGGAAAAGATTTTAAACAAAATGGGGTACACCATTGAAAATACTGTTGTTTGAAATACAAAAATGAAATTTTAAGCTGTTTTCACTTAATTTGAGCGAGATATGATTTTTTGAAATTTATTAAAATATTTGAATTTTACAGGAATAACGTGGATTTCCCTGTGATAACAGCGTTGCCTGCTGCTGAAATGTAGAAAGATCATCGCTTGTGACAGTACAAATAATAAAAAAATCTTATTTACATCTTATTTTATTGATGTTTGATGTTCATATTAGTTATCTTAATTGTTTTATTTTCACGTGTATTTATAAGGTAATGACAAAACTGGCAAAATCACACACAACATCACAAAAATCACCTGACTGCTCGTCAATGGCGTTCATGCAAGTTCCGGTTTACAGTATAGTCGGGTTAATAAACAATATTTAACGAAAAATCATATTAAATAAAATAATTATGGACACTTTTCATATTTCTCTTTTTTTATAGACTAATCTAAAATAGTTTTAAGCCAATTTTCGACTGTGTTTGGGATGGAGATAGTTACACGTTGGCGTGAATAAATTTTATTAGTTGATTGCAAGTCCGAAGAATTTTACTACCTGTAACCATCTCCAAAATAGTTTTAGATGTAAATTTTACTATCTTTTTGTATGAAGTTTTTTTTAAAGTACAACGTAAAACTTATTATACGTAACTATAAGAAACGTAGAATGCTACAAATACCAATTTGTTAAGAAACTGACAGAGTTTGGGTTTGTGTTTGTACACAGAAAGTTAAGTAATATCTTAAGGGAATCAAACAAGAAGAAAAATTCTGGCGAAAAAAAAACTTAGCCAGCTGAAAGTAGGTGCTGTGTTCAAAACGAAATACATGCAATCTTTTCTTAAGTAATTTTCCATAAGGAAGGATATTAAAACATTTACAAACCTATTTGAAGAGCATACTGATGTGTGTGTGCTCTTTATGAATTGTACGATTTTGTAAAACTGAATAATAAGAACGAATGAATTTTGTGTAAGTAAATGAGATGTAATAATTTGTGAGACCTTACCTGTAAGTGTAATAATGTCCATGTTATATTTTTTGTATATACTATTGTGTTTCGAATGTTTATAGACCCAGAAGAAGGGGTAAGGGTGCATCGAAACATCGGTTTCGTAAGAAAATAAATGATGTTTGAGATTTTGAGTAATTGTTAACTCATTTACAAATATAATATTTTGGAAACATCATTCTTATACGACGAAAGCGTATATATTATCTTTTTAGTTTGAATGCTATTATTATTCTTTTTCGTACATATAATAATAAAACATTGTAATAAACAGATATTAAGATATGGCGGATCGAGTAAACCGCCACGTTGTCTACCCAACTTACGTTATCAGCTGTTGCAATGTTGCCTAAGAACATCTCATAACAAAAACACCATTGCATGTTTATATATGTATAAACAACAGTAAATGTCAATAAACTAAATTCATTATAAGCGGTAAATTTTAAAAGTATTTCACAATTTAATGGCTTAATCTTTTTACAATATTATAACGGTTGATCCCATAATAAAGATATAAAAAGATAAAATACAAAAAATAAATAAAAAGAAATACAAAAAAAATAGTTACAATTACGATTGATACCTCGCCCTACAATAGCTAGGAAATGCCTTCTTTACTCATATAGAAAACCCTTCGCAAAATCCTTACAGAAAAGTGGCCTACTTATTTTTTTGCCACAAAATAGCATAAAGCAATGCTGTTGATGTTGCTTTAGATCTTCTGTAATGTATGCATCTTTTAAGTCGCCGGAAGTGAACAGGTTGCCCATCGTTTGTTATTGACAGCAGTGACATAAAGGCCCAGTGGCATAAAACATTACTAACTTAAATCGCGTTGTTAATTTTGACAAAGCTTATTTTCCAATGTTTTTTTGTTACAAATCCATGAATCCATGGTTACAATGTGCAGTTAAACATGATCAGCTAACAACGTTGTATGCAACTGGACCAAAGTGTGTTCCATTTGGTACCTCCAGTTATACATATTTACATCAGAGTTTCATATTTTAGTTCGAAGGCAATTCATTTTCCAAATGGACCGTTTTTGATCATTTCTGGAGGCAGTTTTTCGTCAAAGAAGATATCTATTGCTTTGTGTTTTGGCTTCAACTTTGCATCCCAAATTAGATATCTTGCCGCATTCTTAGTTTCTATTAGATGATGAAATGAGTAGAGGAAACTTTTTGATACTGAGAGAAGGGATATTTCTATATAAGGCTTGTATTCAGCTGGCGCCGCTTACTTTTTCGAACCTCGACACAACAAGCTGCTGTTATCATTGTTTATTGGCGATCAGATTTCAGCCAATGTTAGTTTTACTTCAGATGATATAAGGGGCCAGCTTATAGCATCCAAGTGTGACACATACAAGTAGCTGTATTTATTTTTTAACGACAAATCACACGTTGTCGGTTAGCGAGATTCGAAAATAGTTCTGGCTAAGAAATATGCGTGAACCCGCTCGCCACTATGTGAACTTGGAGATTATATTTAATCATTTAAATATCTAGTTTTAGTTCCACTTGAAAACGGTGTGGATGATGATGACGTAGTTTCTCTTATTTGAAGATTTTTTTGATCAAAAATATTTCTACTCCATAGTTGAAACAAAACCCTGAGACTTCTGATGAAGGAGCTACGCTGTTAGGTATTTTATCTACACTCTTAAGCTATTTTTTTATTTATGAAGAGTAAATATATTTTATAATTCCAATTTTCTGTTCTTCTACATTTGTCTACCTTTCTACCTCTGCCTTTTATTTTTCTTGCTCCCCCTTTTTTCTTTTTCTATTTTCGTTTCGGTCTGAATCAGCACTGGCACATCTCTTCGGCTTGTACCTTACAGGTATAGCACAGCACCTACCCTGTTTTCCACAGCTACGGCAGATCGATAGAGCGGCGCGGTGCATGAATATTTGATGGCCCCTCTGCCACATGACCTTCTATACCTCGACCCCGTACACATGACCTGCAGATATTAATAAACACAATACAGGCCACTACAGTACCATGGATAAATTCAAATAAATTTCATAGTGTTTTAATTGAGTTAGTTACCTAGACAGCGAAGCTGTGGTATATCATTTTATGTAGCACACAAAACTATACACAGTGTCCAAATTCGGTTGTAATTAAATTACTGTGATTTATTTATGTTTATAAATGTAGAACGAGAAGTTATGCTTGTATGTAAAGGGTTTAATTATTTTTGCAAATATTTTGAATAAAGTATAAGTAGGCAATTTAGATTTTCATGTGTAAGGAAAACGTATATTTTTTCTAAAATTCTTTTTGTTCATTAGATTCTTTTATTCAGTACACTTTTTACCTCCCGCTACCCTTGGTAAGGGAGGTATTAGGATCGTGCTAAAAATCACATATCGAGATTTTAGTAAATGACCACGTTTTAAGGTCCCTAGAATCCAATTTTAACATTTTCACGATGATGTCTGTATGTATGTATGTGTGTGTGTGTGTGTGTGTGTGTGTGTGTGTATGTGTGTGTGTGTGTGTGTGTGTATGTGTATGGATTTTGTCTTTGCTCTAACTCAAATACTATCATTCTCAAACCTTGTATTTCTACTCTATTCTAATATGAAAAGAATCCATTAGATTTTGGTGTAAATCGGATAACCGGAAATGACACTTTACCTGAAACTCATAATGGTTTTTCTTCAAAAAATACAATGAAATGCCATTTTTCGCATTTTATGTTATTATGAAAATAAAGATTATTGAATTTCCTCCAGGAATACATTAATACTATTTCTATATATTTAACAGATAAATTAAAATTTTCTTTTTGTAAGTCTCGAAGCCTAAGATAAACACAATTCCTTTGTTACACAGTTCATATTTCAAATGAATGTAACTGACAGTAAATGTCACTGTCAAAAATCTAATCACTTCAAATTAACAATAGCGACATTTTTAAAAGAAAATAGTAAATAAAGCAATAGTATTATGCAATGGAACAGTTTGCAGCGTTAGTTAGTTATTTTGCCTGCGATGTCAAACAATTGTCAAAATCAAATGCCTAGGAAACATTTACAGCAATGTTTCAAAATTTATATTCGATTCAAAAAGCTGTTATGGGAGCGATACCTATATAAAATAAACTCCATAAGAATTACATTGCGTTTTACGTAATGCTATTAGTTATTTAATTTAGTTATTAGTTATTTACGTTATAAATCCGGAAAAGTGTTCTCTTACAGGACGAGTGGTTAAATACAAGTAACGAGCCATCGACGAGTACCTACTGGAAGCCTATGTGTCCTTATAGACACTCCTGGAGACACACTTTCTGGACGTGTTTCACTTATTACATTTTTCCGGCAACAGATTGAATCAAGTCATCAATACATAATTTCGAATGACAGTTTTAATATTGACAGTTAAATGATAAATCAAGTAATTTGGTTGATAGCTTTGCTAACCTTTATGTTTGGTTTTCCAAGGTAATAAAAAGAAAATAGTATTATTCTTAATTCTTTACGTGACGAGTCCTGTAATGAGCTCCTTCCCTTTTTTCAGGACTGGTACCAGAAAAACTCATATTCACGTACTGAAATCAACAAAATTTACGTTGGTAAAAATTAATGTTATTCACAAATGTCATTTTTAATTTTAAGCGAAAAGGCCTTCCTTAAATAGGTGTTAGAGAGAGAGAGAGAGGTAAAAGCGAGTGTGCCAAACTTTCAGCTTATGGATAAAATATGTTTTTAATCATTTGCACCATAAATAACAATTACAATGACATTATTATTTCATTATAGATAAAAATGAACTTAATTCATTCTTTCTTGTTCTTTTTATCTTTTTATGTCAATTAAAATATAAAGATTAATAAAGAATGTAACTATATACACCCGATGGATAGAAGTTTATTTTTATATAAAAGTTTGTTATTTGTTCTTTGATTTAATTATATAAAATTCGAGATAGAGTAACAGTTAATGGAGAAATCAATAAAAAATTGATAGATGAGTAAGATGAAATAAATGTAGACTATTTTGTCTTTATTAGTAAGTATTAGTAAGTATTTATAGTTCTTTTAAATAATTCGGTGATAATAAACATGTTCTATTTTATAAAGTTTAAAATATTCTATATTTCTCTGTTATATAAGTTACAATTTAAATTGAGCTTTCGTAATTTCTACTATATCTTGTTCAACAAATGTGTTTTGCAATTTGCATCAAACAAATAACTTATTACGGCTATAATAAATTAGTAGGTACTACATACTTAATAATACATATAAATAGGTAGATCCTGAACAATATTTATAGATCTCATCAAATTAATTTTGATTCGAGGTTATTCTATGTAAAGTGAAGTAAGAGGTCTCATTTTATTTATGGTTCAATTAATGTTATATTGAACAGTAATATATTAATGATGAGCAATTGTAAGCGATTTGAAGATATTTTTAATTACTCACATAATTAATTAGACTCATATTGATGGTATTTTAAAATAGATCTTGCATCACTTAGAAACCTACAGACTATTTTTTTATTTATTTTTTTATATCTGTGGACTCAGACTATGAAGAAATAAATTTATTCGAAAGCTTTAAATCTTTTACCGTTTCTTTTCGATATTTCTTTTAAAGATTCCATTTATTTCACGATTTCAAAAACTTCAGTTTTCATGAATAACTTATGCTTATTAATATTTATTCTCGATATTTTAAAAAATAATTCAATTGTCAACGTTATATAATCTAAAAATGAAAAAGGAATATAAATTCCATAATTGAAACTTTTCTACTTAGCTTTACATCGTAATGAAACGAGGGAAATTGTGAAATTATTTCAGCGAAACTAGAAAATCCCTAAGAGGATATTTATCTTCTTCAAGTTGAAGAAAATATAATGGATATTACTCGCTTTCCGTTATAATATGCTCACGTTTTTATTTTAACTTGAAAATGTAATTTGGAAATAATTGAATGGAAAAAGAATTAGAGCTTTTAAACAAATCACTTTGCATTACTCGCAGTTATCATATACTGTCTTTTATTATGGTAGTACCGTATCATACAAAATATTTATTAAATTCATAAGGTTAAAAACATGTTAGTAAAAGTTTTATGGCAAAAGTGATATTTTTTTAGTTTTTATAAGGGGTGATAATGAATGTTAGAAAAAATTGTAGTAAACTGCAAACTAACAAATTTCATTTGTTTTTCCTTTTGTTTATTAAATGTTTATCTGTCAGTTGTAGTTCGTTATGATTTAGTTTTGAAGGTGAATGACTAATTATTCTAATATTGAATTTGTTTACATGATGCTTATTTATGGGGATAAGCCTTATATCTAACAATAAATAGATTCAAGAACTTTTGCAGCGTTCTTGATTAACTTCTTGATGAATGTAGGGCATTTCATTAATTTTTTCATTTTATGGTGTTATTCTTTAAAAGAACAAATCATTTTTTGTATGTTCATAAAATGATTATTATAATTGACTGATTCGTTTTTTTTTTTTTTAATTACAAATGAAATAGGGCGTTATATTGACAGAAAATATTACCGCCATTCTGTGGTGTCATTAGACGACAGACCGTTTCAAAACAATATAAACTTAATTGTAATTTAGCATTAATTATTTTCGTTAAAGAATTAATTTATGTTACTACTACTGCACTTAAGTTTAGCTCGGTAATCTTTTTTGTGCGACTAATAATTGACTTCGGTCTGATATTCGATCTCACATTTTATCACAATGTTCTACTTCAAGTATTCTATACACCACACAATAATTATTGCAAGAATTTTTGTATGCCTTTTATGTATTAAATTTGAAATATGTTATATTATTCACTCAAATTTGAAAATATCAGGAAATATCCATGAAATATTTTACAATTAATATTGAAATTTGTGAAACATTTTGAAAAAGTAACGTGATTCGGAACAGAATGTGACGTCAAAGTTCATACAACTTAAAATGTGACAAACCTTCAAGCATATTCTGACTAGAGAAATAATTCCCTACCAATGCATAGGGTATTGTGATCGGAAGATATGCAGGAGGGGGGGTTGGAAGTCATGGTGTATTGTGGACAGTGTTTTGATGTGTTATGTCACTACTTGTCATTTTACTGTAACTTAACGTTATTTTTTGCGTGTGGTTTGTGAGTATATCTCGGATTATATCAAATTGTAATGAAAAATATAAAGAAAGTAAGGATATTTCGTTTCATGTGTGGGATTTTTTTTTTACAAATAAGTAATATATTAAACAAAGTGTAACTTTTAGGTTTCCTGTTAATAATGACGTAAGAGTAAAGTTATTGAAATTTATTGAAAATAAAGGTGATTTACATATTTCAAAAGCAGCGATTAGTCATTACTTTGTAAAAAAAGTAGTACAAATATTAAGATAATATGCAGTCCGCAAAACACCACGGCTTCAATATGCAGTCCGCAATACACCACGGCTTCCGCATATGTTCCGTACATAACAAACACTGTAAGAGGGCCTCTAGTCAGTATATGCTCTAAGTGACAAACTATCGCCTACGTGAATGACGTGCAGTATGAAATTTGATGTCACAGGAATGTGTTTACTATTTCTGGCGCCAATATTTTTATTTAATTATTTACTAAACTAACAACAAATTATTATTATTTTTTATTACTATAAAAACGTTTAATAAAATTTCATTTGAAATACTTTTTGAAAAATGTGGACCAGCTCATTCCATTTTTCTTACCTTCAAAAGGCCAACATAAACCAACAATCATTATAATCCAATCAAAAAATAATCCTGCTCGTCCTGCGCATCTGGAATGCAGGTAGGTACTCCAGTTCCTTTGACGTGTACAGTCCTTGACAGAAGGGCCCTTGATGCAGACATTGTCTCTCTGCGGGGAATCGCAGTGGAAAGATATTAGAATCTCATCTACTGTAATAACATCCAGGAACAATAATGTTTTCCATTCGCCCACAGGCGACGAACAAATTTGATTACGAAGAGAAAAACTATACTCGGAGCAGGGATATGAAATATAAAGGGAATGCGTGCCGAAGTCATTTGAAAGTTTTTGATGTAGAATTAATAGTGTGGGAGGATGTAAAATATGAATGGAATGAATTGTGAAACGCTTTTGTGCATTAAAAATACAAAGTATACATGTATGATTCCAATTTAGGCAGTAATTTGCATGGACCCTAATTTATAATTTAATTAGTGAGTTATGGTTTTCATAATCCGTTTCCGAATTTGACTGAAATATGGAAATGCCATGTAGTTACACACAAATTGTCAAAATGTAATCTATTTAAAACATATTGACATATCGAGTAATTGGTAGAAATCTGTTTTACGTTTTACCGGCCCACAAAGAACGGACTATTTCAATCTTTAAATAAAATATACTTAGGACCGGTTTTTCAATATCTGTTTAAATTTTAACTAATAGTTAAATAAATAAAATTGAAACTATAAATGAAATGTGAAATGACAAATTTATCATTGTCACCAAGACGATGCAATATTGTTTACTTAACTAGAAGATAAATTTTAACCAGAAGTTGAAATATCGTCCCTTATATATATATTTTGACTATTTACTAAAAAAATATTATTGCTGCGTATTAACTAAGAATTCCCGAACCTCTCATCTCATTCTTAAAAATATGATTAATTTACTTCAATATTCATATTATTGGCCTATCGTAATCGAATAATAAAATTAGGAAAAAAAGTATATTTATCGTTTATATTATAGTTTCTTTTCAGTCCATGATTTTATTATTTATTTATCATTTTAATACGATCAAAATGTTACTAAGAGCAGTAATAGTATAGCTTCCGTGGTTTTGTAGATGAAGTCAACGTTACGTAACCTATAAATACATGGTATCACAAAGTACTGAGAATTAACCTTTTGTATACTTTAATTAAAAATAATTCAAAATTGTACAAAATAATAGAGAGATAACAACAATTGTCTAAAAAATGTACCATTTTTCGTGCCGGTCAGTGTATTCGTAAGTACCATTGAGAGCGCTTACTGATCGCCATCTCATAGACTCTGAAAGTTGTCCTGGAATATGTCCTACAAGGATTATTTTAATGTTAGGTAATTGAAAATTGGAGCTAATTTAAAATTTGACGTTAAAACACGATTCTACGAAACGTTTCCTCGTCTGATAGGTTCGCATTCCGTCCAAATTTAATGATACCTATTCTTCAAATTATTTTTGCAAAGTATCAAATAATTAAATTGATAAGTCTGCTGAACAATATAAACTGACTTTCTGGGCCACAGACCACATAACTTAGAAATATGTAACTTTATTTTTTTATAACCATATTTTATTTTGATTGATGTATTTGAACGCTTAAGAAAGTCAGTAAAAAGTGAAATTAAAACTGAATACTCCAAATATATAGCTAACACTGAGGCCTCCATTTCTAATGATCCCTCCAAATTTTGGTCTTTCATTAACAATAAAAAACGCGTTTCACGTATACCGGGAACTATGCATTTTCAGGATCAAACATTTAATAACACTGAGGAAATTGTTGAGGGATTTGCAGATTATTTTTCAAAAGTTTATTCTCCAAATACTACCGTCTGTACTAATAACCATGAACCTACCAGCTGCCATCATAATTTAGTACCTATTCCCACTGTCTCTGAAGACGACATTCTTCTAGCGATTAATAGTTTGAAGCCTACTCGAAATCCAGGTCCTGACAACCTACCTGCATATATATTAAAAGGATGTAGTCATTTGTTCCTTAAACCTCTTCATTTTCTCTTTAACCTCGCATTGTCAAAAAAATTCTTTCCTTCATCTCTAAAAACCTCATTCATTACTCCTATTTTCAAAACAGGTGACAATACTGATATCTCAAATTACCGACCAATTGCTATTCTATCTAATATTTCCAAAATCTTTGAATCCATCCTTTATAAATATATATACAGTTCTATAAAAAATTTGATATCTACAAATCAACACGGTTTCATGAAAGGAAGATCAACCGCAACAAATCTCATGAACTTTACTGAGCTTACGTTAAATGCTTTATATGATAACAATCAAGTTGATGTTTTATACACAGATTTTTCAAAAGCATTTGATACTATTAACCACGATATCCTTCTTCGAAAACTTGATTTGAATTTTAACTTTTCTTATGATCTCATTCAATTCCTGTCCTCTTATCTACGTGAACGCAAAATGTCTGTTTTCTTCAATAACTTTCTATCGACTCCCTATTTGGCCACTTCCGGTGTGCCCCAAGGATCAAATCTCGGACCTTTATTATTTAATATGTTTATAAATGACGTTGTTGAATCTGTTAAATATTCTGAAATTTTACTATATGCCGATGATATGAAAATATTTAAAACCATTAACTCTGTTCAAGATGCTCTCAATTTTCAGAATGATATTGATAACTTATTAGCGTGGTCTTTATCCTCTAAACTATTTTTTAATTATAGCAAATGCAAAATAATGAGTTATTTTGTAAAAAAGACTGTATACACTCATACTTATAAACTAGACCAAACCATTCTTGATAGAGTATATCTGTTCAAAGACCTTGGAGTATTTTTTGACCCTAAATTGACTTTTAACGCTCACATCAATAATACTGTTAAAGCTTCATACAAAAATCTTGGATTTGTAATGAGAAATACTCAGAATTTTCATAAAATGTCTACCTTAAAATGTCTCTACTATGCTTTTGTTAGGTCAAAATTTGAGTATTGTTTACAAATTTGGAATCCTATCTATACTAAATATGTGAGGACCATAGAATCTGTCCAAAAAAGATTTATTAAATATTGCTATTTCAAAGTCCATAGACAATACCCTAGTTATGATTATGACTATATCAATCTTCTTCTTGAGTTTAATGTTACATCTCTTGAACAAAGAAGAAAAATGATGTCATGCTTGTTTCTCTACAAACTAATGAATTGTATCTTTGATGATCCAAATATTTTGAAGCGTATTTCAATTAATGTTCCTCGACTATCTTCTCGTTATAAATTAACATTTAGCTGTAAAACTGCCAGAACTAATTATGAGTTAAAATCACCTTTACGGCAACTATGTTCAATTTTTAACAGTTTCAGATCAGATATTGACATATTTGCAGACTCATTATTTAAATTTAAAACTTTCATATCGTTTCGAAATATCACTCATTAAGTAATTCATCTTTGTAATATTGTTTCTTATTGTTATTTACCTAATGTTTACGCATATATATTTTTGTATTTTCTCTATATAATCTTCCTGTAATTGGGATATTACTATCCTGTAGGAATGATTTATTATAAATAAATAAATAAATAAATAAATAAATATACAAGCAAATAAAATTGTGAATGTAATACGAAACGTCAATCATTATAGTACACGTCATGATAATCTTCACGACTGGTACCATAACGATTGATGTTGCCATCTTTATATACAGAATGTCCCATTTTCATTACGTCCTTGAATATCTCGAAAACAATGCATCGTAACAAAAAGTGTGCCGAATCAAAACCTTCATAGTTTTGAGGGGGACATCGGATTCTGATAAAAAGGCCTTCCCCCAGATCCCCAGGGGGGCGGGAAAGGGGGTTAACTTAAAAATCATAAATGGGAACCCCTATTTTTTATTGCAGATTCGGAAAGAGGTGGCCCTGTAATCGTAAAATTATGACTTTGCTAGAAAAAAATTACCCAATTAATATTGTGTCAATTACTGAATAAATAATGACGTTTGTTGTTTCAATAAATACCTAACATTGTAGAAATATTATTAATTTAAAATAAAATAAAACTGTAAACATTACACGTAAATTCTCAAAATCATTTTGAAGTACATGTTTCGTTGACAAATTTCGAGAATTTAATCAAAACAATTTTACCAATTTAATATTCTTAGTTCCCCTTGAGTGTTGAGGAGTGATATTTCTACCATGTTAGGTATTTATTGAAACAACAAACGTCATTATTTATTCAGTTATTGACACAATATTAATTAGGTAATTTTTTTTAGCAAAATCATATTTTTACGATTACCTATCCGAATAAACCCAACATATTTTTTTTACGCTCTTTCCGAATCTGAAATAGGGGTTCCCATTTAAGATTTTTATGTTCACCCCTTTTCCCTATCCCCTGGGGGTCTGGGGGGCATTTTATCAGAAACCGATGTCCCCTTCAAAACTATGAAGGTTTTGATTCGGTACACTTTTTGTTACGATTCATCGTTTTCGAGATATTCAAGGACGTAATGCAAAATGAGACACCCCTGTATAAATAACTATTAAACTATAGATATTAATTAGCAACGTCTAGCTAAAATAATCGTATATAAATAAATTCAAAAACAGTAAGTGATTAATTTTAACTTTTCGACTTATTCTTCTAGAAAAGAACTATTTTTCTACTCTTCAGCTTAAGATCTTTGACTAGTTTTTGCCAATATTTTTTTCTTAATACTGTACAAGTTTGCAACGTAGCTATTATTATTTTATTTTCATATGGCTATTAATGAATTTAATAAAGAAAAATAATAGTTAATTTATTAAATAATTTTTATAAGTGTATTTAGTAGTGGATATAAATATTATAATTGACGACGTTGGATTAGGGTTGTAGATTAGGTGTTTACAATTACTTGTAATATCTGTCAAACAGCATTTACCCTCTTACAAAACCGACGTTTCGGTGTACATTTGCACCTTCTTCTCTGGGTAGGTAAAATCTTACAAAATATTACATCTCATGACCACAAAATACATTCGTTCTTTACATTCAGTTTTACGGCATCATAAAAAAATTCATACACATCATTTTGCTCTCATATTATTTTGATGCCAATTTTGAGAGCAAACTATATAGCAAGTATATTAGCTTTTATGAATTTTTGTACGATATTGTCAAACTAAATGTAAAGAACGAATGTATTTTGTACACAGTGAAAAATTACATTGATATTCCGGACAAAATTCAGTTAGCTGTATTTTTTTTTGTTATTTCAACAATATGTTATTGCCGTGTATACGAAGAACTTTGTATTTTAAGTTTCCAAAACTAAACAATTTTTGTTGTGTATAAAAAGTATTATTTGCTGTAAAATATTAGTCATGGTAGCAATTATTATTGGTAATACTAAGCAGTTATTTTGTTACTTTGTTCAGATTACAAAATCATTTTGCAACAATTAAAAATATTTAATCTGTTACTGGGACAAATTTTATTTTTTTGTATCCTGTGACATTATATTTTGTAAAGATTACAAATTCTTCTTTCCGCCATATACTTTGTACAGGTAACTAAAACTTTTGTGTAGACAGGGTATTCCCTGGTATACAGTATAATTCACTGTTCGTGTTATACTATACTACGTCGTGTCGCATTTGCTTGCGCTGTCAAGTTTTAGCCTGTCGAAAATTGTTTTAAAAGTGCTTGTTTCTTGTGCCCGTTAATAAAAATGGTTAATTTTGTAAAAGATATTTTAAAACAATGGAAATTAGTGTCTTACTGAGAAATTTGAAGGTATGTATCGATTACTGATAAATCTGTATAATTTAAGTGACTATTGTTTCATATGTTATTTTTTTATATAATATTCGTTACATGTATATAGATTATAATTATAAATAAATAAAATTATTATAATACGCATGTATTTAATTTTTACCTTACTACCTCATTAATGCATTTCTATATCTATCAAAATTTATTAGTTTCCAAAATAAATTCATAGTTATTAATGGTAACATATTTTATTTGTTCGCATAACAAATTTGTATTTCTTAATAGTAACTTAATTTATTTGTTCGTATAACAAATTTATACTTCTTAATGGTAACTTATTTTATTTGTTCGCATAACAAATGTCTTTTGTTATATATAACAAAACTGTATTTGTTGCCACAACAATTTTTTACCAGCAAATTTACCTAGGTAACTGTAACAAATATATTTGCTGGTCTTGACAAAAAAATTTGCTGCTGGAACTCATTTTTGGCAATCACAACAAAGTTTTTATTTACCGTGTATACATGAGATGTAATATTTTGTAAAATTTTACCTATCCAGAAGAAGCTGGAAGTGTGCACGATACGTCGGTGTTTTAAGAGAATAAATGCTGTTTGACTGAGATTCCGAGTACCTTATTGTTAACACCTACAGATCGGAACACGTTTCATTACATATCTGGTCCGATCTGGAACAGGTCGGTGGTATATAACATTGAACTGTCTCTGGACATTTCTTAGTTAAACAATTATCCTATATTGAAATGTCTATGGAGGTCGCGTTTCGTCTGTGTCAGTGACTCAATGTTTACTTAAAAACGCCATGGGAAGAACGTTCGATGCTGACGGGTCCAAGACATGATAAAACTAAAAACGTGCTCCCTGACGAACAAAACGAGTCCATCCCCAGCTCTTTACGTAATTAACCTGTCGCCTGTATCAACCAAATGAAAAACACTTGCGGTTTTCGTGGCGGACCCTGTATTATAATTAACGTTGGGCTCATTCAATTTAAATTAAAAATCATCGTGACTTATTTTCTATTATTTTCCAATACCTTAACGCAGATTTTAGGAATTAATCAAATTTTTACGGCATAGTGCTGTATCTGACACTCATAGCTGGTGTAGAGGATGTAACATAGGGGTTTCTTAAGAAATCATTTGTGAATACGTAATTTTAGTCGATTTCGTGTTCAAGTCGTCAAAACAATAATTAATTGCATGTAGCACTACTATGAATCTTATTAATGTAATATATTCTGTGTGTATGTTGGATGACAAAGAACATTTATAGTATATAATTTGATAAATTAACACTTTTTTAAATCTATTTGTTAGTTTAAGATACAAACAATTATCCTATTAGCGTACTTTATTTCAAGGTCCTGTAGAATCCTATATCATCGCAATTAGCTGATGAAAATCAAGTGAAATGTCAATTTTTTATCTTTCTTCTACTATTTTCGTGATGATAAGTATGTGATGATGCGTCTCACGGTTTGCTGTTTAATTAAGATGACGTCACCTCCGGGATAATTACCCGTAAGTGATGGTGACGTCATGCGTGCACGCACGTTAGGGGTAATTTTGGATTTGTGCGCTCGACTGTTTTTGATCTTGCCCTTGGGCTAGTTAGAAAAGAACACTCATGTCATATGATGGGTAGGAAGTAGGTATACATTTACTTTATGCAAATATTCTAGGACTAATAATACAATGATTATTTAGTGATCTAACTATACGTGTTGTACAAGATAACGTGTAAAATATTGGGATCTCAAGATCTATAAAGCCTGCAGTACACGAGTCAATACACCAAATTGTTTCTCATTTCACAACCAGTTTGAATTTTATTGTACTAACTTTAAAACCTGCTTGATTGGCAGTTCAACATTAAATTTATTGGTTGCGTATGTTTATTCCAGAACAATATAAGGTATATACATCACCAGATATAGGTAAAAATGTAAATCTTCTCATTATCGTTTTATGTTTATAACACAAAATAAATATAAGTAATTGATATCTGAAATATCTAAATAAATTCAGGGAAATTCAAAAATTTGTAGTACATACGTATTATCTTTTGCTTTAATTACAACTCGGAAACATTATATCAAAATCACTACTATTAAAATCATATGCTCCAATTATTCATTTCGAATTTCTTTTTCAGAATAAGTTTTCAACATGGTTCCAAATCTTATATTATTTGTATGATTAAGATTTCGAATTTTATGCGCACAAATATATTATTGCTTAATTATATTTTGATGCTGGATTTTAATTTACGATTTCTAATTTACTTAAATGAATAAGTACATAAAAAAGAAAACATAATTAAATTTATCTTTTTTTCATAGAGATATAAGATAAATGGGTATTACCTTTGGTATTACATTATATGAATGTTTATCTGATGTATTAAAATATATATCTAATTTTTCACACATTTGCTTTTTGCATGATAATTAATACTATACGCTTAATCTTTAAACAAGATACGTGTATGAGGATGATTGTGGTATTTGATGTTTTTTGCATGATCAACCCGCAAAATTAAAAAAAAATCTGATGTGGCCAGCACATGACCTCCCGTCAATTCCATGTTTAAAATAGCAGTGAGCTTTACGTAAAGTATCACTTCCGGTTGATCGGTTGTAAGTAAAATCTAATTTGTTGTCTAATAAATAGAAAAGTCTGTAATACGAAATTTAGGATTATGTTTTATTGTTTTTCCACAAAAATCTGTTAGAGCTCCAAATTAAGTACCACATCCTATTTATCATATATGGTTAAAATCTGATACGTTGTTTCAAATTATATATCAGTTTTAAATACCAAATTTGAGAAATTTTGAATCATATTTTAATAGACTTTAAGGCAAAATCGTCACACACACATTCTTATAAAAATCAGCATCAACTTCTAGGTGCTCTAAAACGCAATCTTTGTAAATTCTTCGTCGTACATGATCCATTTCGTAAATGTGTAGTTGTAAATTAATTATTAATTTATTGTGCTGCAAAAATAGAAAAATTTAAATCAGATCATCCTGTACACTAATATTTATGTATGATGGAAAATATATTATTTTTACAAACCTTAATTTCATTAGAATTAAATGTTTTACCATTATATACCCCAATTTGCTCCTAACAGTGACATTTGTTTAAATATGTCAAAATTATTATTAAAATTATGTTTTTGTTTGACGCATAGGCAAGACGATATATGAAAATAAATTATATTATATATGCATATTTAAAGTTATTTATTAAATGTTATTATCGTGGAATTGAAGATTATACAATTATATTCAAATTTAATTAGTAAAAGTTATTAAAAAATTATATTCAAGGATTTTTTACAAGAAAAACTGTTAAAAGCTAGTATAAATGATACTTCCGGTTATCCGATATACACTAAAACTAATGAGCTCTTCCCACATTAGTATAGAATGGGTATACAAAATTTCCAATTTTTCTGATTGATAGTATTTGAGTAATCGTGTCCACAAGATCCACAAACACAGACACACACACACACACACACACACACACACATACACACACACATACATACCTACAGACATCATTGTAAAAATGTTAAAATCGGATTCTGCGGACATCAAAACGTGCTTATTCACTAAAATCTCTATATCCGATTTTTAGCACGATCCCTATACCTCCCTTACCTAGGGTAGCGGGAGGTAAAAAATCGATCGTGCAAAAGTGAATATAGATATTCTACTAATGAAATCATTAGGGTGATTATGAAAAAAATTTGTTATAAAATTATTTCATATTCAATTTTCAATTTATGGCTTTGGTGACCGAATGTACTTAATTTAAAAATATGTTGTCAGCACATTATTTCCCGCTACTTAATTTTTATTTTCAAAACTCTATTATTATCTAACTTAAATTTATTGCCAAATACATACATTTGAATAACTCAATTCTGTATCCGAGCAGATGCATATGCTACAAACATCAAAAATATGTGATTTTCTTTGTCACTTGTTTACAAAGATATTTTATTCATAACTCATGTACATACTTAATACATGAATAAAAACTATCTGTAGCATTAAGTTTTATCGATCAATACTAAAAATTCCAAATCCAACTCTAATCAAATCTCGTTCTGTCTGCCCCCAAATCATGAGACGCCCTAGTGTGCCGGGGGCGACTGCGTGATCGAAAATTCAAATGAGCGTAGGGCCGGAGCCCCCTGGGATGGGGTGAAGCCCTGCGCCGGCGCCCATGGACACGCACGGAATACAAACCAACCTGATTGCCCCGTTATAGATTATAAATATAATTACACAGATTATAGGCCTCGACGATTCACCAATTGAGAGAAAAAATGTTATTCCTCAAAGAAAAAAAGAAAAATTCCACAAAAACAGATCTAGATTAGATAATATTCAATATTTTTAATGTAAGAATAATAATTCTAAACATAAAAATACTGAAAAGCGGGCTCTAGACATTTAACATGGAAAAACAGTAGCTTTTAATTTTTCGCATAACGATTTAATTAAATGTTGTGGAGAATTGAATTCCAATTCAATAATCACTATTTATTTTCTAGGTTTCTTTAACCGAACAAATCAAATTTGAACTTTTATGAATGTTACTTCTTTTTAGTAGCTACGAAATTAAAACAAAATCACAAAGAAAGATAATAACGTTTTCCCTATTAGAAAGAGTTCCAAATTATAAATATTATAATTTGCAACAAAATATGTGCTACTTGTACTTATTCATTTGCAATTTATATTCGTCTAATATATATATATATATATATATATATATATATATATATATATATATATATATATATACAGGGTGTAAATTTTAAAACGGGTCATAGGGCTACAACATAAAAAAACAGTTTTTAGACGCCAAAAGTTTCTATATTAATTTATTGAAAAAAGAATTAGTGCATATTATAAAGAAAAAAATTACGATTTTTTTGATACCAAACACATTACATTTTTGTTTCATATAAAGCCAGAAAATTTAAAAATTTGCGAAATTAAGAAAAAATATTATTAGCCTTGAAACTGACAAAAACAAAACTATTCGTGACTTAAGACTGTCATTGATAAACTTTTTTTGGACATTATTTGTTAAATTATTATTATTTTCGTTTTATTAACAAGAAATCATGGATAATTTGTCCCATGAAGAAAAATTACAAATTATTTTTCCCTTGTAGATTGCAGTTTTTCTCGTTTCTTATAACTTATTTCTTATTACATGTAGATCATCTTTAATTTGTAAATACTTATTACAATAAATATAATTGTTTCTTAAATAAATATCCTAGTGTTTTCTTCATTTTATGTTACTTTATAGTAGTTCATAAATTAATAACTTTAATCTTTAATTATCCCCCCTCTCATGTTATTAAAAATGACAATGTTTTGTTACTGTCAGTTTCATGGCTATTGTTATTTTTCTTAATTGTACAATTTTTTTAATTTATTTTCTGGCTTTATATGAAACAGAAATGTAATGTGTTTGGTATTAAAATAATCGTAATTTTTTTCTTTTTAATATGCACTAATTCTTTTTTCAATAAATTAATATAGAAACTTTTGGCGTCTAAAAAACTGTTTTTCTATGTTATAGTCCTATGACCCGTTTTAAAATTTACACCCTGTATATATATATATATATATATATATATATATATATATATATATATATATATATATATATATGTTTGTGATAAGTAATAGAAAATTAACATACCTAGGATTGTTATGAGTATCATAACTGTCGCAGAAGTCGGTTTAAAACCGAGCTCGTGGAGCGAGGTGTTTAAGACGTCTAAGGCCCTGTTAAAATGCATAACATCTATGGTTTGTTCAATATTTATCAGTTTTAGAAAATGAACAAAGGTTTAATAAATATTATTTTTTGTTATTCTCTCATTAGTTCTATTTTTAGAACGGAACAATTATTTTGACATACAGTACGACAAATATTCGAATTATGTGCTTTATTTCTAATGATTATTATTTTAGAATAAAACAAACCGTGTTAAGAATGATACACAAACGTTATCTGTATGTATTAACGAAGTGCATTATACTTTCATATTATTTTATTTTCATTTTGTAGACTGTTGTTGACATATCTATATGGTAATAATATTACCATACAGATACAGTTACTACTTAGTTACTAATCTGTTTGTGTATATTTAAACAAAGGCTAAAGTTCTACTTTTTATCACGAATGTGTAATTTAGGAACGAGGAAAATAAACTATATGAGTGATAAAGAGGCAGTGTCAAGATGCATATTAAATTTTATTTAAAATCGAAAAAAATTGAAAATGAAAGGGGCATTTATTTTTATAGGTTATGTTGCCATTATGTCAGTTTTTATCAGTTAAACAAACAAACATATGTAATTTGCATGAAATTGTCGTGTAATGGATTACTTTATTGCTGATTTTTGAACTTTTAATGACGATTTTGTGCCCTTTAGTGACGATTTCAAATAAATGTTATTACTTTTGCTTGTGATTTTGTTTCAATTCCATGGCTACAATAACTTTTATGATGTTTTAATTCGATTTCTTACTTAAAATTCGTGGAAACTAAAATATGATCATTGAATTCTGCACAACTTTTATTTACAACATTTTTGTCTAAAATTAATAGGACACTTTTGCGCAATTAATTTTCCTATGTTAAACGCCTATTTTCCGCATTTCTTGTTACACCCGGTATACATACGTTTTCGTAGCTCCGAACTACACTTTGTTTTCGTAGTTACGTTGATGCAGGATTCGCATAATATCGATGTCCCATTTTAATGTACCACCTGGAATATCTTCAGAATCATGCACAGTATTAAAAAATGTTTTAAATAAAAATTTAACGATATAAAGGGGGACATCCGATCCTGTAAAGAAATTTAACCTCCTACCCCCAAGGGAGGCTGGGGAGGGGGTAGTTTTAAAATTTTAAATGGTAACCATTATTTTTTATAGCAGAATCGGATAGTGCGTAAGGAAATAAGTAGATTTTATCTAAAAACAATTTGTACTTTAGTAGATGGCGCTGCAAACAACAAAATTGTTTTAAATACACAAACACAAATAAATACACATACACACGAGACGTAAATCCGACCGAACATCCTCCTCGTGGTACGTCTCGGATAATGCTAATGCCGGCGGTAAATTGTTATCAGGAGGTCTATTTTAAATATAGCGACAGTACAGTGTCGCTATTGCGTCATTTTTAGTGACGTCATATAATGACGTTAATCCTACATCACTATTTAAATAAAAATATGACTACTAGATGGCAGTGTTGTATTTTTAAGCGCTCAGTGTGAATTTCGCAGTATTCATTTCAGTTTTGATTGTGATCTTATACTGTTCTCTGCTCTTTTGTGTCGTGTTTAAAATTTTATATGTTATTTCTTTAATTTTTTATTTTTATTTTAGTTTTTTTAGTTTTTATTATTAAAGTTAGATTATTTGGTATTTAGTTTCGTTTTTAAAATTTATATTTTAGTTTCTTTTCTTTCTTTAATTTAGTTACCTATTTATTTAAATTTAGTGTATTAGTTTATTATTTTAATTTAGTATTTTATTTATTTTCATTTTTTATATCGGTTTTTAAATTCTTATTTATTTTAGTTATACATTCATATAAAATTAGTGTTAATATATTAGTTTAGCAATTTTTTTATTGTTTTCGTTTTTAATTTGTAATGTTTCAAAAACGTGAAAGAGAGGAGAGAGTTTCAAGTGAACAAAAAGAAACTTTATTCCATTTTATGGAGTTGGTAACTACCCACCGAAAAAAAGTGAATAGCGAATAATATCCAAAACAATTATTTCAAAAAACTATTTTCAGTCTATAAATGATGACAAGTACTTACCCGTAAATGGGCAGGAATGCGATTTCTATATCTTCCAGCATTTAAATTTGGGTTGAGAATATCTACCACATGTAAAGCAACTTCTTTGCCTAGTCTAAAATTTGCGCGAAATTCCGCTTCGGGCAAATTAAACGGATTATGTGCATCTCTAATTAATCTTTGGGCAATTTATTCTAGCCCGTTTCTTTTCTCTCCTCTACTTCAGCATCACGCACAACAAAATATTGAACCGCATGAAAAGCCATTTGTTTACAAACAAAACATTAACATAACCAAATTTCAAAGTTAGCGACTGAAAAAGAACTTAGCGAGACCTACTTAGGTGTCGAAAACTGTAGCGACCTCGCTATAATCGGTGACATCATTCCCCCTCTGAAGTACAGCTATGACGTCAAGCTATGACGCAAATACGTATGTCATTACTGCGTTGAAGTAGCGGGGATAGCGACACACGTGGACTTAGCGACTCGATAAGTGAATTAGAATAGACGCCCAGGATGTCTTCACCGACACACATAAAAACACACACAAAAACACACCCACACCCACACCCACACCCACACTGCCACACTGCTTTGATTGTTTCCGGAAAATTATGTATTGAAAACAATTTTGTTGATTGCAGCACCATCTACTACAGTAACAATTTTTTTTAGATAAAATCTACTTATTTTTATACGCTCTATCCGATTCTGCTATAAAAAAATAGGGGTTACCATTTAAAATTTTAAAACATCTCCCTCCCCAGCCTCCCTTGGGGTTGGCGTGTTGAATTTATTTACAGGATTGGATGTCCCCCTTAAACTTTTATTTGAAACATTTTTTCGTATGATGCATGATCCTAAAGATATTTTAGGTGGTACATTAAAATGGGACACCTGTATACATCCATTTATTGCATTCTTTGACGTTTTCTAATGTAATGTCTTGAAAGCACAAAATACAGTGTTGTTTTCGTCACGGAATCTTCATTTCTTCTCATTATAACTTCTAAGTTTTGCGTCTCGTATTTTATGTACTAAGAGTACAGTAGTATACTCGTCCACCGATCTGTGCACTAACGAAGTATTCTTATTTCTATCATCATATATAATATTATTTGTTCATGTTTTGCAGTCTTCGCCGAGCACTTCGTACTGTTTTTAAACTAAAAGAAAAGAGAAGTCAATGTTTTAGAGTATGCAATGGCCAACGTTCCCAAATTGGGACACTGAACTTCTAAGCATTGTTATGCAAACAAAATTTTACGAAAATATTATAACAATAACAAATATATGAAAACAATATATACAAGAGCGTAAAGTTATAAAAACTGAAATATGTTCGCAGGGTAATCGCTCAATAGCAGCTGTAGACACGTATAACTAACATATTCTATAAGAAGTTGACAGCCTTATACCAAGTTTTGACAGTATCAAAAACAAATAATTTAAACGATCTCAATGCATAAAAACACCAAGTATCTTAATTGTTTTAAATCCATGTTTAATAAAGATTTTTATTGTCAATTATTATATAAATTAAAAAATATATAATAAACGCAATAAATTTCAAATAATAAAATATAAAAGTTAGCCTTTAAAAGGTTATTTTTAACTAAAGTTTCCATTAATGAATATATTCCCATTTTAAATTAGGATTTTGTATCAACAATCTGTACATTTAAATAGTTAATCATATAATAACAATAACTAAAATATGGAAAATAGACAATTTATTTAATTTATAATTCCCATATCTCTGGCATGCACTAATCCATTTATTTTCTGTATTACTCTAATTATTCAACATGACGCATATGTATAATTCATTAATTTAAATTATTAATCCCTCTCAAATATGCGTTGTTGAAATGTCACACATGTATATAATACATTTTATTGTTACGTAAATGTAAATTACTGAAATATGCAAGAGCTTCATTTAATTTTGTACTATTGAAATCACTGATAGTATGAGTACATACCCATGTTAGATTATGTTTGTTCGTGAAATCTAGTTTTGGTTAGGCAACTACTAAATGAAACATCGAAATTGTAGTAGAGACTGAGTATATTTGAATGAGTAATTGTAATCGTGTTGAAATAGTGTTATTGTTTAGTAAACGAAAAATTTCTCTTCTTTCCAAATTGATAATTGGTAAATATTTATTGTTCAAACAAATCGTATAAAATTACTTAAATTTGGATGGCAGTTTTGTAAGGTTTTAAATTTGAAAGTATATGAATTTAGTATACAGGGTGTCTCACAACTCGCGCCCTAGACGAAACTGACACTTGCCGACGACAATAAGTTGCCAACAAATAGAAGAATATATACATGCCAATAGGGGGATCGATTTTGATTGGTCGGCGCGAATTTGTCTAAATATGGCGGATATTATGCCGACAAAGTGACATTTTCAGATTTGTTACGTGAATTATACGTGAATTGAAAGTAATTATATTATATTTATATTTTAGATAGTGCAAATAATTAAATTACACGTGTATTTGTATATTTATAACAAAGTAATATATACATATTTTTTAACATCACATCTCTTTTAGGTTAGCTGTCAAAATTACTAAAAAAATGTCTAATATTAAGGTATATATTTTAGATGCCTGGTTGCATGGCGGTTGGTTGGGAAAACAGTTTTTCAAAAGGATTTAAAATGAAAATAAATATTTTGTTTCCATTTAATATGCTCTTTCATTAATTGTTTATCGAATTTTGTTTAGTTATCACATCATATGAATTCAAATTTCCCGCGCATTTTGCCTAAATATGGCGGCGGTTGGCCACACTATGTATATACAGTCGCTATAGAAGAAAATAATTTGCGGCTGTTTGCATAACGGAGTTACAAGACTTTTTAATCCACTAACCCCGGTAGGATATCTTGAGGTGTGTTGATATTATTACAAAATAAAACTGGTTGCTAGGTTTTAAAAATACTACTAGTGAGTTACAAAATTTGTTTGACTTACTGTAATTTTGACACTTTAGAGTTGACTTTTCACTGTCAACAAATTTAGGTTAGCGAAGATGTCATCCGAGATCATTATTTATATCGTACAGTGCAACGTGTTGTAGCAGCTGTGTAAAATGTGTTAAATGAAAATATTATTGTCCACATTCTCCAAAAATTATAATCATTTCTAAGTAATCAGCGGCTGATTACATGGTAAGAATTTGCCCTTTTTATTCGCCTTGTCAAATTTAATTTGACACTGACATTTTTCGAAAACCACAGTCGCCCACATATTTTAAAGAAGATTTGATTTGTATAAAATCATAGTAACGTAAAATTACGGCAAACACACGTTAAAGGTGTAGGTCTCTGATTGGTCAATTTTAAGACGTCTTTTCGCTAATATCTTTTAAGCTAGATTTTTTTTTCTTCGAAATTACACATCCGAGTGCAGTGTCGTGTTTCCTCATTCGCGCTGGAGCGCGAGTTGTTAGACAACCTGTATAAAACAAATAACGTGTACCATCTGGATGCCTGCTTTTTTGTGAACATAGGAAATACAATATTAAAATTTTCATTTAGCGATATCTCTTTACCTATTAATTTTAGAAAAAAGGTGTACGAACAAAAGTTGTTTGGGATTATATACTGGAAAGTTTTACAAATTGTGAATTTTGAGTGTTTCAGTATGACGGGTGTAAAATAATCTGCCTAGTAAACTTCCATTAAAAAGATTTTTTTGTTAGATTGTATATCTTTTCTTGATTTGCAGATCCAAAAAATTCTTTATTCACTCTACAATTATTTAATTATTTTACAACTGGCAAATTGAAAAACTTGAAAATTGTAATTTGTTTTACTTTCAATGGAATACTGAAAATTACTTACAAATTCTTAAAATTTATCAATTTTTTAAAGATACTAAATATTTGACAAACAATTTTGAGCTTACTACACACGGACACAGTTAACTGGGCGACGGCGACTGGGCGATGTTCAACTGGATGATATCCTAGTGATTAGGATATGTTAAAGTTTGTTTAGAATAATCAGAATGTCACTTATCTATTTTTCCTATAGCAAAAAAATCCTCAAATTTAATTTGTATCTAAAGCGTGCATGACACGATGAAGTTGTTATTTTTAAGTGATTTTGTACAGTTTTCTCTCTCGCATAATGATGTGAGTGCAAGAAAGACAGTTGAATAGACTTTTAAAGAAAAACTTTCAACGAAAAACTGGAACATATGCGTTACTTTTTCTTAAAAGTTTCTATAAGTTTTGACTGTCAAGTAATCGGCAAATGTCATTTGTATTTATATTTTGATTTGTATAAGTGAGGTACTCGTATTGTAAGTGACTGATATTAACCTGAAAAATGACAAAATGGGATAGAGAAGTAATTGAAATCTTGATGGCTATATACGAAAAATTCAAGTGATAAAATTCTATGACAATTTAATGTAGGTCTAACTTAAATTTTACCGCTTGGATATTTTAATTCACGCAAATCTTGATCGTTTACATAATCTTGTAAGGTAATACTTATAAAGACACTTTTGAAGTCACTTGAAAAGAAAAACTTCATCGTTTAATGCACGCTTTAAACTTTGCCCTTTGTGAAAAATATTTTCTCTACATTTATTTTAGGAAAACGATAGCTAACACATCTACAAGATAAATTCACAAAATCGTTCTCCTTCATTTACGATATTCATGTTCTATATTCCTGTACATTGTAAGTTATATTTCTCGCAATCCTGTACTTGTGTACGTCGTTTATCGGGTTGCGTCGGTGAATCCAGACGCTAGGCGTCGTTCCCGAGGCGTCGACCGTGCCGGCATATTTCCCACGGGACACCTTACCGTCACAGTTGCTTCTGTTCACCCCGAGAAGGGAACAATTGCGTTACAGATGAAGAAAATAGAGGATATGGTATTTAAATAAATAAAACGAAAATTATTTCAAAAGAAGATTTAGATCTAAAAATATCGTTCTGCTCGAAATGTGAAAGAGGTACTTTAAAATGTTAGTTCAATGTTGAAGCTGTGGAATGAAAGGTTTACATTAAAAAGCTGGTAAACATTTATCCATTTCTGGATATGCCAATCTGCTTTTATTCACAGACGTGACGGAATATCTACACCGAAGAAGGCGCTTACCAGGCACTTATGGGCTCTCAAATTTGTCTTGGAGATAGCATCATTGGGCGGTATCACTCTTGTGTTATTTGAAAATTGGAAACACTCAAATATGCGATCCTTTATCCCTTATGTAAAAAATCTGATGTGGCCAACACAAAACCTCCCGCTATTTAATTTTTATTAATTTAAATACATACCTACGTATTTACTAATGCTGCAAACTATATTATGTTTCATTGCATATAACTATTGCTTTATTTACGATTTTCTTTATTATTTAATATGTCTGATTAATTTTTTGACAATGACGTTTACCTGTCAGTTACACTTATTTGAAAAATAAACTGTGTAACAAAGGTATTTTGTTTATCTTAAGCTTCGGGATTAAAAAAAGAAAAATGATTTTTAAATTTATCTGTAAAATATATAGAAAAAGTATTAATGTATACTTGTACAAAATTCAATAATCTATAATTTTCCAATGACATAAAATGCGAAAAAATGGCATTTAATGGTATTTTTTGAAGAAAAACAAAAACCATTATGAGCTTCAAGTAAATTGCCATTTCCGTTTATCCGATTTACACCAAAATCTAATGGCTTCTTTTCGTAATAGAATAGGGCAGAAATACAAAGTTTCAGAATTTTCTGAATGATATTATTGAATTGAGTTAGAGCGAAGACAAAATTCATACACATACACACATACACACAATCAGACATCATCGTGAAAATGATAAAATTGGATTCTAGGGACCTTAAAACGTGGTCATTTACTAAATTCTAGGTATGTGATTTTTAGCACGATCCCTATACATCCCTTGCCAACGGTTACGGGAGGTAAAAATCTGATGTGACCAGCACATGACCTCCCGCCAATTTTATGTATAAAATAGCAATGAGCTTTAAGTAAAGTATCACTTCCGGTTGACCGTTTGTAAAATAAAATCTAATTTGTTGTTCTAATAAATCGAAAAGTATGTAATACGAAATTTTAGATCATATTTATGAGTATATTATGTTTTTCCTACAAAATCTGTTAAGAACTCCAATTTAAGTACTACTTCTCGTTTATCATATATAGTCAAAATATAATATGTTGTTTCAAATTACATACGAGTTTTAAATACCAAATTTGAGAAGTATTGGATAATATTTTAATATATTTTATCAAGATAATATGTTTAGAGCTTCCAGTAAAGTATCACTTCTGCTTTATTAATTTACCCAAAAAATATGTTGATCTTATGAGAACCTTAAATACTAAAACATTTAAAGCCCGATTCACAAAAAAGTTTAAGCTAGTCCTCATTTTTGGATTAGAGAATTCTATTCTATTCCGGTATTTAAAATTTAATTTTCATGATATTATCAATAAAGGTATAAACTGTCAAAATTAGAGTAGAATTCGCTAATCCAAAAATGAGGATTAGCTTAAACTTTTTTGTGAATCGGGCTGGAAAAGTTTTGGATTTTATTTTAATATAGTTTTTCATTAAAATTTATTATGGGCTTCATGTAAGGTACCACTTCCGATTATCAAATTTTACCCAAAATGTAATCAACTTTTTATATTAGTGCAGACAGCTTAAATACGGCAAATAGATTTTTATGAAATTTTGATATAAATCTAATACTACAATTCTAAAAATTACTTATAATTCTTTCGTATTCCTCTTCTTTACATCCCTATGAAGAGCTAATTTTGATTATAATTGGTCAGTTGAAAGTTCTCTTATTTGATGTTTTTAACAGTTTTTCTAGAAAAAACGCAGTTAAATATCATTTTTTTGACATTTTATATGATTATCAATATGAAAGAATATCTTATTGTCTATACGGTTTTATTATATATTTTCCTTCATATTTATTAGATAAAGAGTTAAAGAATTATAGAGAGATTAACTTTCATAAACCAGCTAACTTTGCTATTATCGTGGAAACAGCTGATATATTCAAATAATTCTAACTGACAGATGTCAGTGTCAAATGCAATTTATTGGATTTATTTGTGTCGACACAATCGAGCGACTGCAATTTACTTAATTAATCCAATTTTTAAATAAGACAAAAATGACCTGTTGCTATGGTGCTCTTTCCGTGACTGCATTGATAACCCGTGAGGTGACGTATGGTAAACGCCCTCAACGGTGCAGATATGTCGTCGTCGTCATTAACAAAATATGTGAATAGAAGCATATTGCGTATTTTATTTATTTTTCTGAAATCTTCTCAAGTTGTTAACTAGGTATTTGAAATTTGAATCACCCTGGTACATCTATAATAACAAAATACCTATATCATATATCATATGTAGGTACTCATTGTATATACCTACTATTGCAAAATATGCGGATAATGGATAATTAAACTCAAAGTCTCATTTTACAGGTAATATGAGTAAATATATCGTTATTTATGATATATTAACTTGTATACGATATGTTGAACATATTTATTATATTCCTGTCATCATTAATTAAATTGTTATCTGCACTATCATTTTAAAATTTAAATGCTTATACGTTCATTTATAATTTTATTTAACAAGCATCATTCATAAATAAACTTTTTTTAGAATTCAATATAAATATCGAATATACATATAGAAACTAATGATAACCTTCAAGGTCATTTGTGCTACTTCTATTCACTAAAGTGTTGAATTTCTAAAATAAAACTAAGATAAAAACCATTTAGCGTAACCTTAAACTTAAAGTCAGCAAGTCAGTAAGCAAATAATAAATAACTAAGGTACCTATCATTATTCTGCCAAAATTTTTGGGAGTAAAATATGAGTAATGAATGGAACTAAAGTAATAATTTATTAAGTAGTCAATTTCTAATAATATATTCTATTCTTAACTCTTATGTAGGTACAGATAATTTCTACTTTCGTTTAAAATAATTACTAAGAACTTTCTATAGGTACCTTCCTCAATAATACTTAGTAAGCATATTTCTTGTCCTACTTTTCTAGTCTTCATCAATAAATTTGAAAACGAATAAATCAAAAATGTATAATATACAGGCTGCTTTAGAAGTTGTTTGTCGTTGTAAAATTAAGCTCAAACGAATATCTTATTAGACAGTACCTACCTATTATTGTACAAAATTTTAGGTTTTAGAACATTGTCTATTCCAAGATTTAAAAATCTGTAGTGGCCAGCACGAGACCTCTCGCCAAAAAATTACAGAAATTTACCCAATTTTTTTTTTTATTGTATTTAACATGTCTTCTGCACACATATAATTCTAATTATATTAATATTTCATTGTATGAGGAATTTTCTAAATGTCAGAGATTCTTCCAATTCATTAACCAGATTGGCGATATTTCTGATGGATTTATGCATTTTACCTATAATTTTAAATATTTAATTAATAAAACAATAAGAAAGATTAAATATACTTCCCAGAAAAAGCTATCAGGATGTCACTAAAACTTTTGATTTTTGTCACTGGTATCGTCATATACAAATTATGTTATAAACATTTGAATTTGTCAACTGGTTTCCTTAGTGTAGTTTCGCCTACTCGACTTATTATATCCCGATATTCTATATATTATGGCGTCTATCTCTAAATTTATAGAAAATATAATAAAAAATTTAAATGAATCAGATGTAGAATTTTGTTCTTCAAAATTAGTAATATCAAAGTTTCTCAAAAAATAATATTTAGAAGATTTTTTTTAAAAACTACTATTTCCGGTTGTTCGATTGTTACCAAAACCTTTTTAGCTCTTCCCAGGAATGTCAGATTGAGGAATTCATAGTTAAACAGGTCTTATGTCTTATAGTTTTTGAGGAATCGTCCCTCCAACAACCATACATACACAGCACACATACACACATCCATCCACCCATACACACACACACACACACACACACAGACACACACACACACAAAGACATCATTGTAAAAATGTTAAAATCTGATTCTAGTAACCTTGAAACGTGCTTATTCATTAAAATCAGGATATGTGATTTTTAGCATGATTCCAATACCTCTCATAGCGAGAGGTAAAAATGATTTAAAAAATAGGGACAAATGGTTCTTTTCTTTATTATTAATTTCAGCCCTATAGTTTATATTATGAAGGTGTAGGTGAACTTAAATGCTACTTTTTGGTGCGAAAAGTTCCTGAATTTAACTTCCGTTTTTTACCGGAGACGATATTATCGTTGATTTTTTTTTTTTAATGGAATGATATATAGTGAGCGTCTCTTTTTTTTCTGATTATACAAAATACAATGTTAAAATTTTCATTGAGCGGTATCTCTTCATCTCTTTACCTATTAATTTTAAAGCAAAATGTGTACGGAGAAAAGGTAAAGGTATACAAAAAATTAATATTTTATCTAATTATTTAGTATCTTGTGACAAACGTTAATTGGATTCGCAAATCATGGATAAATATCTATCCATGATTTGCAAATTCAGTCAGTAATTTAATCACTATTACAATTATTTTGCATTTAAAAAAAATGTAATATGATATTCTTTTCAGGACATACTGAAAATTACTTAAAAATTGTTGAAATTATTTAGCATTTTTTACGAAATACATATAAAATTAACCAATAATTTTAACCTCAATAGACACAGTTTTAATTAGTTTATCACTAAATAAGATTCTGTAAAAAAAAGATGTTTTCAAATTAAAATTATTTATTTATATAAATTTATTTTTTACCTTCCATGGTCCCTAGAACACGATTATATTAGTTTTATAATAATGTCTGTATGTGTGTGTATGTGTGTATATGTGTGTGTGTGACACAAATTTCTCCGACGAAAACTCCGACACTACATCCTAATTTCGTATTTTTTTCGTATTTTTCTTCTTTACATCCATATGAAGAACTGATTAGATTTTGGTTATTATGGGTTAACCGGAAATTCTCTTATTTGAAGTTCTCAACAGTTTTTTTAAAAATGAATTTTTTGACATTTTATGTCATTATCAATATGAAAGAATATCTTATTGTCCATACGATTTGATTATACATTTTCTATCATATTTAATTCAAGTTAAAGAATAGTGTAGATATTAAATTATATAAATCACCCAGCTTTGTAATAATCATGGAAACAGCTGATATATTCAAATAAATCTAATTAACAGATGTCAGTGTTACGTGCAATTTAAGTAGTGTATGTTCGTGTTATAATTTTATTGAATTTATAGAATCTTTTCCAAGGAACTTTTGGTATGGGATTAGTTAATATACATAGAATTGAAGGAAGGTAATGTGCTGGTCATATCAGATTTTTTTTGCATTTAAATGTAGTACTCTAGTAACAAAAGCGCCATCTTTACAACATTTTTCATGAAATAGGTCGAAATATTATTTATTTTAAACATTTTTCTTTATTTCTGTAGTCATTATTAATTAATATACAGAATCTTTTCCAAGCAACTTTTGGAATGGGATTTTTACAAAATACATAGAATTAACGGAAGGCAATGTGTTGGCAAACCAGATTTTATCTTTTTTATCCAATGCTCGCAGAATATCAGGTCACTATTCGGTATTCAACCAGATAGCATTAAATTGGACGGATAACCCGGATACCAGATAATAGCCTGATATCTGCCTCATTCAACTACTCGTAATGTGGCAGTGTTTCTAAAATAATAACTATGTGATTGGCATTCGAACTCAAGTTGTCAGAACAACAATTATTTAGATTAACATTATTAATATTAAAACATAAATCACAAGCAATAAATTAAGTAATATTAGGTAATTAAAGTAAAACCTTAGAATTTGATTAGTAATTAACTTTTGTGAAAGGTAACGAAAACTAGTCTACTATACTTGAAAGAGATTATATACTTTTATAATAGAACTGTTTATAAAATAATAATTCAAATACTGTGATGCACCATAATTTAGCTGCCACATTAATTTTGAAATAAATACGTAAATTCTAAGAACACACAAACAAAACAATTTTAAATTGGATGATTTAGCCATTTGTTGACTTGACTAAAAGAATTCTGACACTGTTCGCCGTTCAATCGTCACTTCCTGATACATTATCCTCTCTCATCCTGTGAGTCCTGTAGGATCTGCACTGACGAGCTGTAAATCTCCACTAGATGACACTGCAAAACGCTTTGTTGGCCATCTGGGAACACGCACATGTTATCCTAGCCGTAGCCTGCACACAGTAGGAACACAAGCTAAGCTAATCAATTATTTACACGGTATCGATTAGGTGAACAATGAAATGAAAAATTGGGCGAATTTTACCAGTTTGGTGGTTATTATAACAAAGGATATTTTGGAGAGATGATTCATGAGAATGAGAAAATTTAATTATATGATTACAATTTAATTATTTGGAGCATTTTTTTTTTTGGAAGCTGTTGATTTTTTACCTTCCGGTCTTTGGTCAAAAAATTCGATGCTTTTAATAAATAAGCACGTTTTGGGGTCCCTAGAATACAATTTTACAATTTTTACGATGATGTTTCTTTCTCTGTGTGTGTGTATGTGTGTGTGTGTGTGTGTGTGTGTGTGTGTGTGTGTGACAATAGTTTCTCGTACGATAATTCCAGTACAACAGTTCCAAAAATTACAATTTGTTCGTATTCCTCTTCTTTACATTCTCATGAAGATTAAAGATTTTAATTAGTTTTCATTTTTTACGTGGCCGCGTGCCTGAGTGTCTGGTCGTGAACCCGGGGGAACCGGGTTCGATCCCGACAGGCGCCAAATATTTCCAATTTTAAATGGCACAAAAGTGACCCCTGTGGTGCACTCTCCACACCAGCTATAAGTGCCAATTTTAAATGGCACAAAAGTGACCCCTGTGGTGCACTCTCCACACCAGCTATGAGTGCCCGTGAGGTGACGCCTGGTAAGCGCCCACACGGTAAAATATATCGTCATCATTACCGATGTCTACATGTGTTGTAGATACTAGCACACCCAGAAATGGGTAATATGCTGTGATGATATATTTATTTATTTTTTACATTTTATGTTACTATCAATGTTAAAGAATATTTTATTCTCTATACGGTTTTATTTCGCTTTATATTTCATATTCCTGAATATAGTGTTAAAGAATTATAAAGAAATTAAATTTCATAAAATAGCTAGCTATGCTATAATACTGGGCACACTACTATATTAAAATAATTCGGATTGACAGATTTCAGTGTCAAGTGTAATTTACATTATATGTTTATGTTATAATTTACTGGAAATATAAAATATTTTGCAAGAAACTTACTGTGTGGAATTTGTACACAATGCTTGACAGAAGATAAAAATTAAATAAATATTTGTTCCAAATGGGATCCTATACCATAATAACAAATTACAACAATTGATCATTTTCTATTGAAACGACCTTAAAACTGTTTGAAATGCACAAAAGCAAAAAAAAATATCAGTTGTCAGCCGTCAGTTATCTAATAAAATCGACATAATTGATATTTAACATTGTTAAAATTTCGACTTTATAATTTTTTATATACAGGTAAATGATACATTTATAAACATTTGGTTTCATGAATTTAAATGATTTAATTAATGTATGTAAAAGCGGACATCTCCCAAGCACCATCTGCTTTTTTCTTATGTAAAATGATATATGTCAAAGTTTAAAATATTTCGGTGTCTTTTTTAAATCTATAATAGCACTATTAACACGTCGTTGATAAGATTTATAAGCGCACTGTTTGATACAATGTTTTAACGTACACAATCAGCCAAAATTCACAACACACAATACACGAACTATCAAAATATGAAATTTCAACGATTAGTGGGAAGCTCTACCAACATAACTGACAAAAAACACCATATCATTTTTTTGACAAGTAGCATTTTTAAAAATCTCACTATAAAATTATCTCATTAGGAAAAATAATTTAAAAAACAGATTTCATTCGTCCTTTGCAAAACTCGTCTCGCGGCTCGTTTTCCAAACTTGCACTCGTACGTTAACAGATTACCTTATGATACTTATTTTTTAAAGTACTATTAAAATATTTGAGTTTTTAATGCCTTTAACATCTACGTTACACATCTACTCTATTCCAAATTCTTACTACTTTCAAACTTTCTGCTATCGTCTTCTTGATATCCGGAATCTTTTTTTAAGTAAATGAATGTAGAAAATAACGAAAGTGAACTAAATAATACTTGTTTGAATTTATGCATGATGCTCTACCAGATAGAAGCCCCTTGCATTTGTATGAAAGTTGAAACAAATGTCGAATGACGTAGGCTGACAGTGGTAAAACTTTGACTAAGTATAATATAGGCTGTTTTTTATTCATTATTTTATTAAATTGATTATTATGCTCTTATATATCCATTTATTGACTTCACAAAAGTTATTTAAAACATATGTATATATTTTAATAAATGTTGAAATAGATCATTTTGTCTCGAATTAGTAGCGAACTCCAGTGTTTGATAACTAGATGAGTTTATTAACATCTGTGTTATAGGATATTAACAAAATATTACGGCTTAACGAAAAACAATTCATACTTTTTAGAATTACAAATCTCTTCCAATTTAGACGAAGTTTAATTTTTTTTAGTGTGAGATCTCATTACCCCGTATACTAAAGGGGGGTTATGCTCAAAAATTTGGGGAAATAAGAATAGTATTAAAAATAATTTTAAACATAACGATAAGTGGTGTTTATGCTACTAGTTACAAAAATAAGCGTAAGAAAAAGTAGTGAGATTAAATTTTTACCTCCCGCTACCCTAGGTAAGGGAGGTATAGGGATCGTGCTAAAAATCAGATATAGAGTTTTTAGTGAATAAGCACGTTTTGTTGTCCCCAGAATCCGATTTTAATATTTTTACAATGATGTCTGTAGGTATGTATGTGTGTGTGTGTGTGTGTGTGTGTGTGTGTGTGTGTGTGTCTGTGTGTGTGGATCTTGTGGACACGATTACTCAAATACCATCAATCAGAAAAATTTGAAATTTTGTATACCCATTCTATACTAATGTGGAAAGAGCTCATTAGTTTTTAGTGTATATCGGATAACCGGAAGTATCATTTGTACAAGCTTTTAACAGATTTTCTTGTAAAAAATTCCTTGAATATAATTTTTTAGTAACTTTTACTAATTACATTTGAATATAATTGTATAATCTTCAATTCTACGATAATAACATTTAGTAAATAACTCTAAATAACTTTAAATATGAATATATAATATAATTTATTTTCATATATCGTCTTGCCTATGCGTCAAACAAAAACATAATGTTAATACCAATTTTGACATATTAAAACAAATGTCACTGTCAGGAAGCATTTGTATTAAAATTAATAATGAAACCGTGTTAAGGGGAATATAATGGTAAAATATTTAATTCTAATGAAATTAAGGTTTGTAAAAATAATATTTTTTCCATCATACATAAATATTAGATGTACAAGATGATCTGATTTAATTTTTTTCTATTTTTGCAGTACTATAAATTAGTATTAATTTACAACTACACATTTACGAAATGGATAATGTACGACGAAGAATTTACAAAGATTGCGTTTTAGAGCACCTAGAAGTTGATGCCGATTTTTATAAGAATGTGTGTGTGACGATTTTCCCTTAAAGTCTATTAAAATATGATTCAAAACTTCTCAAATTTGGTATTTAAAACTCATATATAATTTGAAACAACATATCAGATTTTAATCATATATGATAAATAGGATGTGGTACTTAATTTGGAGCTCTAACAGATTTTTAAGGAAAAACAATAAAACATAATCCTAAATTTCGTATTACAGACTTTTCTATTTATTGGACAACAAATTAGATTTTATTTACAACTGATCAACCGGAAGTGATACTTTACGTGAAGCTCACTGCTATTTTAAACATGGAATTGTCGGGAGGTCATGTGCTGGCTACATCAGATTTTTTGGTTAGTGAAAAGTAGTTACATATATTATTCTGATGTTGGTAGCATCATTGATTTGACATTTATAATTTCTATATTGTTATTTCTTAAATTGTTAGTATGAGTACGATCAAAATATTACCCATAACTCATACCTTATAACTGATTTAGCTGTCACTATTCTTATTCTTAAATTTTCGAGCATAAACCCACCTTAAATGTAATAATAAGTCGTTTTGAGAGTATTTTCAAAGAAATATAGAATAATATACCCTATAATAAGATAAATGAAATTTTGTTTTGGGATTAACACCTCCTAAAGTTGCTAATAAATTTATTTAGCTAATAAATAATATTTACATAATTTTATCTCCTAATTGTTATTAGATAGCTTGTAAATACGTTTATTTGTCATGTAAATTATTAGCTAATTGATGTTGTTAACTAAATTTATTCACCTAATAAATAATTTATTCGCCTCATACCTATTAGGTAGTTTATTAGATGGAAATCACGGATTTAAGTAAAATAGAATTTATTTAAACAATAAAATTAAAAAATATAATTATTCTCGAGCGCAAAATTTGTAAGGAATTCTTTTTTCTCAGGGTTATCGCTCAAAAGCATCTGTAGACACGTGTTTCGCTCTTATTAGAGCTCATCAGTACAGCATAGCTAGTTATTAGATGGACATTAACTAGAGGTAGTAATCGAAAAAAACCAACACAGTGTAACAGCACTAGTAAGCAGCCAAATACACCCATGTTGCCTCGGTCAGCATCTCCACACACTTGTGGATCAACACAACGTCGCAGCGGCGGTGATTTATAACCACCCACCAGACCCGTTACTTGGACCCCCAAAAGTAAATACTAAAAAATATAATTATTCTCGAGCGCAAAATTTGTAAGGAATTCTTTTTTCTCAGGGTTATCGCTCAAAAGCAGCTGTAGACACGTGTTTCGCTCTTATTAGAGCTCATCAGTACAGCATAGCTAGTTATTAGATGGACATTAACTAGAGGTAGTAATCGAAAAAAACCAACACAGTGTAACAGCACTAGTAAGCAGCCAAATACACCCATGTTGCCTCGGTCAGCATCTCCACACACTTGTGGATCAACACAACGTCGCAGCGGCGGTGATTTATAACCACCCACCAGACCCGTTACTTGGACCCCCAAAAGTAAATACTAAAAAATATAATTATTCTCGAGCGCAAAATTTGTAAGGAATTCTTTTTTCTCAGGGTTATCGCTCAAAAGCAGCTGTAGACACGTGTTTCGCTCTTATTAGAGCTCATCAGTACAGCATAGCTAGTTATTAGATGGACATTAACTAGAGGTAGTAATCGAAAAAAACCAACACAGTGTAACAGCACTAGTAAGCAGCCAAATACACCCATGTTGCCTCGGTCAGCATCTCCACACACTTGTGGATCAACACAACGTCGCAGCGGCGGTGATTTATAACCACCCACCAGACCCGTTACTTGGACCCCCAAAAGTAAATACTAAAAAATATAATTATTCTCGAGCGCAAAATTTGTAAGGAATTCTTTTTTCTCAGGGTTATCGCTCAAAAGCAGCTGTAGACACGTGTTTCGCTCTTATTAGAGCTCATCAGTACAGAATAGCTAGTTATTAGATGGACATTAACTAGAGGTAGTAATCGAAAAAAACCAACACAGTGTAACAGCACTAGTAAGCAGCCAAATACACCCATGTTGCCTCGGTCAGCATCTCCACACACTTGTGGATCAACACAACGTCGCAGCGGCGGTGATTTATAACCACCCACCAGACCCGTTACTTGGACCCCCAAAAGTAAATACTAAAAAATATAATTATTCTCGAGCGCAAAATTTGTAAGGAATTCTTTTTTCTCAGGGTTATCGCTCAAAAGCAGCTGTAGACACGTGTTTCGCTCTTATTAGAGCTCATCAGTACAGCATAGCTAGTTATTAGATGGACATTAACTAGAGGTAGTAATCGAAAAAAACCAACACAGTGTAACAGCACTAGTAAGCAGCCAAATACACCCATGTTGCCTCGGTCAGCATCTCCACACACTTGTGGATCAACACAACGTCGCAGCGGCGGTGATTTATAACCACCCACCAGACCCGTTACTTGGACCCCCAAAAGTAAATACTAAAAAATATAATTATTCTCGAGCGCAAAATTTGTAAGGAATTCTTTTTTCTCAGGGTTATCGCTCAAAAGCAGCTGTAGACACGTGTTTCGCTCTTATTAGAGCTCATCAGTACAGCATAGCTAGTTATTAGATGGACATTAACTAGAGGTAGTAATCGAAAAAAACCAACACAGTGTAACAGCACTAGTAAGCAGCCAAATACACCCATGTTGCCTCGGTCAGCATCTCCACACACTTGTGGATCAACACAACGTCGCAGCGGCGGTGATTTATAACCACCCACCAGACCCGTTACTTGGACCCCCAAAAGTAAATACTAAAAAATATAATTATTCTCGAGCGCAAAATTTGTAAGGAATTCTTTTTTCTCAGGGTTATCGCTCAAAAGCAGCTGTAGACACGTGTTTCGCTCTTATTAGAGCTCATCAGTACAGCATAGCTAGTTATTAGATGGACATTAACTAGAGGTAGTAATCGAAAAAAAACCAACACAGTGTAACAGCACTAGTAAGCAGCCAAATACACCCATGTTGCCTCGGTCAGCATCTCCACACACTTGTGGATCAACACAACGTCGCAGCGGCGGTGATTTATAACCACCCACCAGACCCGTTACTTGGACCCCCAAAAGTAAATACTAAAAAATATAATTATTCTCGAGCGCAAAATTTGTAAGGAATTCTTTTTTCTCAGGGTTATCGCTCAAAAGCAGCTGTAGACACGTGTTTCGCTCTTATTAGAGCTCATCAGTACAGCATAGCTAGTTATTAGATAACCCTGAGAAAAAAGAATTCCTTACAAATTTTGCGCTCGAGAATAATTATATTTTTTAGTATTTACTTTTGGGGGTCCAAGTAACGGGTCTGGTGGGTGGTTATAAATCACCGCCGCTGCGACGTTGTGTTGATCCACAAGTGTGTGGAGATGCTGACCGAGGCAACATGGGTGTATTTGGCTGCTTACTAGTGCTGTTACACTGTGTTGGTTTTTTTCGATTACTACCTCTAGTTAATGTCCATCTAATAACTAGCTATGCTGTACTGATGAGCTCTAATAAGAGCGAAACACGTGTCTACAGCTGCTTTTGAGCGATAACCCTGAGAAAAAAGAATTCCTAATAAAATTAAAATTGTTATTCTTTTTACGAGACCGCTTGATTGAGTTTTATATAACTAGTTAGTTTCTGGTTCGAATTCTACCGGAGGCAAGTTGTTTGATTCCACAAATCGCACAAAAGTGATTCTGTCTTCACGTGAGGGATATATGTAGATATATTTTTTTATATTTTTAACTAAAAACAATTGAGATTTTTTAACTTCAAAACTAAAAGAACTATCATTAAAGTAATAAAAAATAAGAGTGGAAGACTTCATTAATATCTACTCAGGTAAAAAAAAAAATATTTTATCATCTATCAAACTGGCCATGTTATAAACATAGTGGAACGAATTCAGCACTCTTCACTAGTGTAGTGATCGTCTCTAATAACTATGGAAATAGTTTGTATCTTTTAAAGTTTTAATGAGCAAAATGGCGGATTGCAGTAGTGCAAATGCAATTCTGAATTTTGTAAGTGTTTTAAAGTGAGAAAAGTGTAAGAAAAAAGTTAAAAAAGGTGTGCAATGTGTATCTTGCGATTCGGCATTTCACAATAAATGTGGAAATATAACTGGATCTCCTGAAGAGATAAATTGGACCTGCTTGAGTTGTGTTGACAAATCCACCCCGATATCAATGTTGGAAATTCGATGTGAGGAAATTGAACGAGCATACTTCCTGTTAAAAGGTGAGTGTGAGACTTACAAACAACTTTATAAGGATATGGAAACGAAAATTGCCAAAATAAAACCGCCCTTATTGGTAATAAAAAAGGGTGATGCAATGAAGGCTAATCCGAAAACAGGTTGGCTCCATATGTATCGATTGTCGGAGGATACTACAATTGACCAGGTGGAAAAATATCTTATGATATTAAACCAGATATTAAATTCACTTGTGAAAAACTAAAAGCCAGAGGAGACTATACGTCGTTCAAAATTGGTTTCCCAAGAGCATAAAAGATGAAGTATATGATCCAGCATTCTGGCCACAGGAAGTACGAGTTCGTCGTTTTTTTTACCCACGTCAGGGAGCAACAAAATCCGACTAGCAAATGCAGATGAAAATATAACGAAAGATGTTAGATTTTACTATCAGAATGTGCGTGGTTTGCGGACAAAATTACAGGAATTTTATAACAATGTACTCAGTGAAAATTATGACTTTATAGTTATAACAGAGAGCTGGTTACATCCCAATATAAACAACAGTGAACTATTTGACTATAGGTATAAAGTGTTCCGGGAAGACAGAGATCCTTTTTCATCAAATAAATCTCGTGGTGGGGTGCTAGTTGCTATGAAAAAAAGTGTAAAACCAATATTAGAGAGTAACAGTGACAAAGTAATTTCAAGTGAGTGGATTTGTGTTCAAGCTCTAGTATCTAATACAAATATAATAATAATTTGTGTATATTTTCCACCTTCCTCAAAAGTAGAAGAATATATCGCCTTTGTTGAAAAAATGGACTCTTTAACTTTATTAGTTGAACGTGAAAATATCCTTGTTATTGGAGACTTCAATATTAGTAGTGTAAATGGGTGCTCTAAATCAAAAATTGTTCATGAGTTTATGTCAAAATTCTCTCTACATTCATTAAATAATAGTTTAAATCAAAATTCAGTAACATTAGATTTAGTTCTATGTTCTTTAGAAAATGCTAATGTCTACGAAAGTGATAATCATCTAGTAATTATGGATAAACATCAACCACCTTTGCATATAGATATTACTGTCACCCGTATTAAATCTACTATTAACAATATAGAAAATAAAATAACAAAGTATAAATGGAACAAGGCAGATTACAATTACATGTATACTTTACTTACCGAATGTGACTGGACTTATTTAGAAAATGATACTAATGTAGATACGAAATTAGAAATCTTCTATAACAAATTGTATGAAATATTTGATATAACTGTACTTAAATATAGCCCCTATGTTAAAAATGCACAGTACCCTCAGTGGTTTACAGCTGAAATAATAAACAAATTAAAATTAAAAAACTAATTCCATAGAAAATCTAAAAAGTATTCGTTGCAGCAGCAAGAATATCAACAAAAATATAAATTATTAAGATCAGAAGTTAAAAACCTTATTCATGAAGCACGTAAACAGTACTTGCATCCAAATCATTTTGGTCACATATGAACAATATGCGCAAAAATAACTGCATGGCATCAATGTTTATATACAACAGCGAAAAACTAACTGCTGATAAAGACATAGTTAATGCTTTCGCTACATACTTCAACTCTGTTTATACTCAAGATGATGAAAACAGTATTTCATGTTGTGATTACAGCAATGAATACAATTTAGATACATGTACCATGAAAAATATTACAGAGGATGAAACTGTTAGGGCAATTAATTCTTCAAATGTCAAAGCTGCATCGGGAAATGATTTAATTCCTGCTTTTATAATTAAAGGTTGTAGTAATTTATTAAGTAAACTTTTAACTAATATTTTTAATTGCTCATTTGAAAATAATAAATTTCCTGAAAAATTAAAGGTACGACGTATTTGTCCAATATTTAAGTCTGGAAATCCTAGAAATATTGAAAATTATCGGCCAATAACAATTTTTCCAGTCATTTCAAAGGTCTTTGAAAAAATTATCTATAACAGACTATATGACCATGTAAAGATTGTGCTGGCGCAAGAACAGCATGGGTTTGTCAGAAACAGGTCAACAATAACAAATTTATGTGTAATGTGTAACAAAATATCATCTACCGTAGATACCGGAAACCAATTAGACGTTATATATATACAGATTTAAGCAAGGCTTTCGATCGCGTATCACATGAAATATTACTATATAAGTTAAGTCTCTTTGGTGTAGATAATAATACATTGTTATTTTTCAAATCATATTTATGTAATAGAATACAATTTGTAAAATATAACAATATACATTCCAACGAGTTCACACCTATTTCTGGGGTACCCCAGGGATCCTTGCTTAACCCATTATTGTTTAGATCGAGTGACATTATTCAAGGACTTGGGAATATTATTTCAAAGTAATTTGAAATTTGAAAAACAGTATGAAATGATAGTTGAAAAATCTTATAAAACATTGAGTTTCATACTTAGGACAGGCAAAAATTTTAGTGTAGATACATTAATAACTTTATTCAATTCACTAGTTAGATCGATTTTAGAATATGGTTGTGTTATATGGCATCCAAGTACCGATGTAGCGACAAATTTTATAGAAAAAGTACAAAAAAGGTTTGTAAGATAATTAAATTATTAGATACTTATATTTCACCTATGTATGTTTCATATATAACACAAATAAAATTGTTTCACATGTGTACACTTCAATGTAGACGTGAACTTGTTATGGTATTGTTTATTTGGAATGTAATACATACTATTGATGTACTTGAATTATTATCGATGTTACCATTTTATGTGCTTAATATAAAATTAAGACCTAGATGTACAATATTTAATATCAAAAAGTCAATTTCGCCAATATATACATGTCTTCATATAGTTAACAAACTAAAAGATATAAATAATAATTATAAAACTAAAATGGAGTCTTAAGGTAAAGTTATTACTAAAGAAAAAACCCCTTAACCTTAACAATAAATTTAAAAACTATATACGTATTTCGAGAACTAAGTTCTCATCATCAGTAGAAACTACAAAGTGAAAACAGAGAAGTTAAGATTACTCAGCATGTCAACCATGCCAGAGGTCAAAACAGCTCTGAGGAATAAGGGAGAGAACACGGGTTATATAGGGACAGGAGTCATAGGTGAATGGATACCTAATTGGAATTGGCTAACTAAGATTAAACAGAGTAATTGTCTTATATTAACTCATATAATTTAGAATTTGGGATGGGACCTAGATCCGCGTTCATCAATTTATCTTTAAATTTATGTATTATCAAACTCTCATGTGCGTCTAAATATATATTATTATCAACTTGTTTCAATAATTTTATATTAGAATTGTCAATTTTATGATTATTAATAAACATATGTTGTGCTACACTAGATTTATCAGGATTACCGCTTTTTAAATGATAGAAATGTTCTTTAAACTGAGTATCAATTTGTCTTTTAGTTTGCCCGATATAAACTTTATTACAATCTTTACAGTCAATTTTATAAACACCGGATTTTTTATTATTATCTATTTTATCTTTACGGTTACCTAATAATGATTTAATGGTGTTATTTGATTTATAAGTTACCGTTAAATTTTGATTTTTAAAAATTTTGTTTAAACCTTTTGTGGCATTATCAAATGGTAATGTTATATATTTATTATTTTTATTATTAGTTGGCGTTAAAGTTGTGAAATCTAATACGGATTGACGATTTTTAAAGTTATGTTTATCTATAATTTTAAAGTTATGTTTATCTATAATTTTAAACGGGAATCCATTATATTTAGCTATTTCTTTAATATATTTCAATTCATTATAAAAACGTGTTTTGTTTAACGGAAATTTGGTCAGTCTATTGCTGTTTTGACCTCTGGCATGGTTTACATGCTGAGTAATCTTAACTTCTCTGTTTTCACTTTGTAGTTTCTACTGATGAGAACTTAGTTCTCGAAATACGTATATAGTTTTTAAATTTATTGTTAAGGTTAAGGGGTTTTTTCTTTAGTTATAAATAATAATGTTGATATATTTTATTATAACAAAAGTACTTTAAAGAAACAATTTGTCTGTAATATGTCACTGTAAATATGTAATTAGGATTACCTGTATATTTTCAGTCTAAATAAATATTATTATTATTATTATTATTATTATATATTTCTCTCATTAATGCATCCATGCATATGTCTATCTTTATTTTGTTATTTTTAGAGAAGCTTCTTTAGTTAAAGAAGAGTGCTGAATTCAGCCCATTATGTTTAACTTATTAACATTTTATTTTATAAAATCTGACTGAAAAAGTACATTCATAAAAACCGGGACAAATGCTGCCTGAAAAGTATTTTCGGGACACCGGGGTATTTAGTTGAAAACTGGGACAATCCCGGAAAACCGGGACGTCTGATCACCCTACTAACAATGGGTAACAAACAGGCCTGGAATATTCACTATAAAGGAGCATGAATAGTTTTGGGACCCTAAACAATTTCTCGATAGTAAAGATGCAAGACATCTTTGTACGAAGAAAAAAGTAATTTCAATAATTCAGAAAATAAAATTTAAAAAAATAAAACATTATTGCCCTATTGCACCAACGTTGGGCATTAAAAGAAAATTAAATTAAAATCAACATTTATATAATACACTTTATACTATGTGATGTTGATTTTAATTATATTTTTCTTTAATGCCCAATTAAAATATTGGTGCAACCGGGCATAATATTTAAATATGTACCTTTTTATTGTTATGTCGAATCCATTAATAATACAAAAAACATCATTTTTATCAACGTTTTTTTTCGTCATATTTAGTATAGCAAGTAAGTTAAAACGTTCTCACTCATTGTTGAGCAAAGTAATTTAAATAATTATGGTAAAATTATTATTACAATGTTTTTTCTTCTGACAAATTACAGTACCTGTGTTCTACAATAATTGCATCTTTTATATTATCTATACGAATATACATACTTTATACATTCAGTGCAAGTGATATATTATATTTATATTCTTCCCAAGCTGGAAGATTACGTGGGAAATTACTTCGAGAAGCAAAACTCCAAAATTCCAAAAAAAAAGTGTCAAATTAATGGGACACTGAAAGAGCCTCCCGGTGAGTGTATATACATTCGGGCTTCGGGCGTCCTCTGGGCAACGGCACTTGAGTGTCGGCCAATCTTTCCTTAATGGTGCTACATGTGTCAGGGATAAAGAAAGTACTTTTGCCAGAACCATGACATTGACATTTTATCAAACCCCGTGCCAGCTCAATTCAATATAATAATGTAGTGTAGATACGAGTAAATAATAATTGTCATATTTAACAATTCTTTAAAAAAATAATAAAGTCGGCTTGGTGGCCGAGCGGATTAGCGCATGATCAGGTATATTCACTAAAAAATACGTTAATATTATATAATTAATTAAATATTAGCGTCAGTATTAACGGTATTTCATAAAAATGTTATTCACTAAAGCACTGGTTAAAAATTTCGTTAATATTTAACTTTTTAGCGTATGCGCTAATGAATGATGTGAAGTGAGTTCCACATGACGAAATAAAACTGAAAAACGTATGTCCTAACTTAATTTAATCGCCTGTCAAGTGTGAAAAGTATACTAGATCGCTTGAATAATTATAACTGTTTATAAATATAATGTCCGATAGTGGTAATTACATAAATGCAAATATGTATTTGCAATATTTTCAATAATAAGTTATTTGCAGAATCAAAGAAAGGAGGTCCATGGGCAATAAACAAAGCAAAGTGAATTGTTAAGAAAACAAGCTTGCTGGAATATTAAATCCAATAGATATAGAAGTAGTTAATAAGTGGTAATTAATTAATGTAACATTAATTATGAATTTATTAAAATATTATTACCCATACCCGTACCCGTTAGTGTTGCCACAAGACCAAGACCAGTCTTGGTCTTGGTCTCGTCTCGTCTTGGTCTTGTCGAGACGAGACCATCATTTGGTCTCGACTAGAAAAGTCGAGACGAGACGAGACTAGCATCAAGTCTTGTCGAGAAAGTCTTGAGTCTCGACAAGACTCTCGACTTCAGATCAAAGGTATTTTTTTAAACATATACCTATTCTAAAAGTCCTTCAAAAACTGAGAGTATTGCTGTAAATACTGATTGAAAATTCGAATAAATAAGAGAGATATTAATTTTTCAAATTTTGTAATTTTCTACTTTCATAATTGTGTCCCAGAAACATTAATTTATGTAAATATGATGTATTCCTTATTCATCTAAATAATCCAGATATAAGTTTTAAATGAATTTAAATTACAATGTAAGTGGGATGAAATGAAAACAGTATCAATTTAGAATTCTCATGTTATTTTAATGCACCAATATTTTTTATTAAATTAAGATCAACCTTTATTTTATACTACACATGTTATTTTAATTTAATTTTTGTTTAATTCTCAATTAATATATTGGTACAATTGGGTATATGAAATACTGACTTCATCTTCAAAAATATTTCCAATTTTCAAATAGCACACAAAAGTTACATCTGTGGTGCATTCTGCAAGTTAGCAATGTACTTCAGTTTTATTTATTAAATTAATATATTATAACAAAAGTAACGTTCCCTTCAAATATACATTATTTTTCTTTTATTTTTAAAGAATCTATTGTGATTCTTAGAATTTTGCGAAAATGCACACAAAGATTTTACGATCTTAGGGAAATTCCCGTTTTAAAATAACCATATTCTACATTTTCAACGGATGTACTTCTTATTCACCTAAATAATTCTTCCATTGAAACATATGAATAATATCGCATGTATCATTTAGTAAAAAAAAGATAAAAGTTTATGTATCTTTTACATGTATAATGAAAGTAAAACTTTATCTCAACAAAGTGAAATGTAAGGGACATTGTTAAAATATGTAGTTACAGGTATAACAATTTGGGAAAATTGGTATCAGATATTCTAAGAAACTGGTATTAAGCATTTCTCGTAAGAACATATGCAAAATGCAAGTACACTCACCCGGTGCCCATGGGCGTATACAGGGGGGCCAGGGGGGGGGGGGCTGAGAAAATTAAAATACATTGTATAAATTCATTCATATGAAAAAATTGAAAACAATAATCAACGTTTACTTAAAGAAAATAGAAATATAAAAGTCGTAATGTACAAGCCCTTCTTTAATAATGTTCTTAAAACTTTGTATGCACAAATGTGTAAAACAAACTGTTTTTCCAATTCCCTAATATAATATAATTTTTAAAAAATGGGTAAAAAATAACACAACATTTCTTTTCTTGTAAAAATCCAATAATGGAACAATAAATTTTACAACGGTGCTATAAATGCTGCATATTACCAGACAATAACAACCACTTTTAGACATCTGCTAGTAATAAAAGTAGGTAGGTTTGCCCAACCCAAATCCAAATATTTCCGAATACAATACTTTAGTCAATCTAACAATTTTGCATCCTAAAAATATAAAAATATGTAATAAAGAAAAGTATAAACGTATGATAAAGAATTAAATGAAAAATAACATAGACAATTTTTATAAGGAATCATTATTATGGTTTCATAAGTGGAAAGAGGAACCTCTTGAGAAAGAAATATCATATGAAGAATTATTAGATATCTCCAAAAAATTCTATCCATTTTTACTCCATGGCTTGATTTTATTTTTAACTCTACCTTCTACAACATGTAAAAGAAGTTTTAGTAGGTACATAAAAAATCTGTTGTGGATAGCATAAGACCTTCCGTCAATTTGATGTATTTTGTACCAATCCCACATCAAAAGTTCCCTAGAAAAGTTTCTATATATTCAATAAAATTATAACACGAACACATACTATTTTTTACAAATTCCATACCGAACGTTCTTTGGAAAAAATATGAATCCAATACAATTATAACACGAACAATCATTATGTATATTGTACTTGACACTGACATCTGTCAATTACAATTTTTTGAATATATCAGCTGTTTCTATGATTATAGTAAAGCTGACTGATTTTGGAAAGTTACTCTATTTATAATTCGTTAAACCGTACAACTGTTATTATTAAAGTTTCTTAGTTACTATTTTTTTTTTACTAATTTTATAAATTTAAGCAAGTTTATCATAATTTATTTGTTTTTCAAATAAGTGTGGTACGCGTACTAGGGGATACGCGAAAGGTTAAGTTTTAGTTATCTACTTATTTAACATTTATTTAGAAAAATATAAAAAAAATAGCGAAAGAATTTTTTTTTTGGGGATTTTTGTCCATTTACTTACTGCTTCATTTATACATATACATACCTATTTAACTATTGCTAATAATATAAATGCATTGCTGTGATTCATTCTATAGCTAAGGATTTGAAATTATATATTTTATGTTTATTAACAAGAAACAACACTCGGTATGTATGTATATTTTCATTTTAATTATTTCAAGAGCTCAAGTATCAAGTTGATATTTACAGAAAAAATAATAAATATCTCTAATATTATTTGGAATTTTTGAATCGCGATTGTACTGCTGTTCTTAGAATTTTATGTACTATTAGATGGGATTATAAAAAAAATGTTAATGGACGCAAAGTCGAGAGTCTTGTCGAGACTCGAGACGAGACGAGACTGACATCAAGTCTCGTCTCGACAAGACCAAGACGAGACCACTCTAGTCGAGACTAAGTCAAGACCAAGACGAGACCGACCCCAAGTCTCGTCTCGTCTCGACTTCTGGCAACACTAGGTAGTACCCGTAGTGATAGATATTATTGCAGTGGTTCTTAGTGGATTCCTCATATAGTAATAGTGTGTAAGAGCAGTAATTGCATCTAAAACACAATGCTTTGATAAACTAGAACATCTGATAAATTCATAATCGGGCAAATGGGATAGATTACTTGTACTGCGAAGATTTCGAAAACGAAGTCTTGCGTAAGAGCCAAAAATGATTTTGGATACAATTTAAAATTATTAGTGTGTACCTATGTGTCATAAACTTACAAGTAAAACTATTCATTAATCATTATTTATTCATATACATATAAGGAAGAATATGAAGGAGGCCTTCGTTCAACAATGGATTTAGAAACCCATCCCTTCATTAAATTAGCTAATTGTAAATATTGTGTACATACATATACATATTTAACTTTATTAAACATTTAGATTTATTTAATATTGTAATTCTGGGAAGGGAGTCTAAATAAAGGCTATTATTATTATAAGTAATAATTAGTTGAAATAAATTTATTAATGTTCTTATTTTTCATTCAATCTCTCAATTTCTTCCAATAGAAGAATACTTATAACTACATTTGCAAGCAATTTTTAATATTAACGTTGCTTTAAAATTTTAACACTATGTACCATGACGACGTTAAATTTCGTGATTTTAGCGTTGTTGAATTAACGTTGTCTTTAAAATATTAACATATATCTGCTTACTGAATAGAAAATTCAATATTAAAGAATCCGTTAAAATTTTAACGGACCTTCGAGTTTAACGTACACGCTAATTTTACAGAATAGACCCGGATATCTCGTAGCTCGAATCCCGTCGACCAACAAAGTGTGACATGCCGAAAAAATAAATACAGCTACTTGTATTTATCAACCTCGGATGCTACAGGCTGGACACTTAAACTAATTAAATAAATGTAGCAATGTCTGAAATTCAACTGGCAATACGGCAGTGGCAAAACACTGCGGCTCGGTGAGTCCGGTTAGAGGGTAAACGGCAACAGCTGTATACAAGCCTTAAATAGAGATAATAAATTCTTACTATATTGTTTAATAAGACAGTCGTCAACTGTTTTCAAGCAAGCACGAGTTTTGATATCAGTGTCAGCCAATTTACTTATGTAAAAATCGAGGTTAGTGTACCAATGGGCCACTGGTGGTTTTAAACATATATAATTCATATTTGTGACAAATATTATGGGGCAGAGATAGTAACATTACCATTTATCTAGTTTTCTTATTATAATCTTTTGAATATCTATTCCATTTATTTCCATTTAATTTTCTATTTGTTACATATATTCGACGATATTTACATCGAGAGTTCATTAATTATTAACTATTTTCATTAATTTTTAAGAACGAAATTTGTTTAGGTATTCACTAATTATGCTAGAAGCTCGTTGAAATTTAACACAAAGAGAGACCCTAGAACACAAAATTAAGATAAACAATACAGGACCGTTGTTTTCGCCAATGAATTGTTTCACTTTGTGGATAGTGTATTAATTATTAATGGAAATAAATTTATAACGAGATAACAAGAAGATTGTCTGTTCTCTGATACAAATATTTGCGCGGGAAAGATAAACACTGGAATTACATTACGAGTATAATGAAATAATTACACTTCTCAACAATGCATTTCATTAGCTAATGGTGAACTCTTTCGATTAGAACAATGAGATTTATTCCAAATTTCAGTGCTTGCTACACAAAGATAATTAGATGGTTTTCGTAACAAGTTTTTACTTTGCATTCATTAAAATTTTTAATTAGGATAAAAGAGTGTTACATATAAATGTATCATCACGTACGCATTAAGTGATCGGTGAAATTCAAACATCGATAACCTTTTTCTTTAAGAATGCTATCAAAATAACTTCTGGGAGATCAAATTTATTTCAAGCTGACTTAAAAAATATCAAAGCTGTGAAATTAAAAATAATGATTCGAAAATGCTCTCTGATTACATTTATGAACTCGGAATAGGGGCTCACAAATCATGGTATTTGGCATGATGGTAGCGCTTCCGGTTTAACTTTATATATATTTTTTTGTATTTGGAGTATACATAAAATTACGAATTCAACAATATGCTTAAAATGAATATTGAACAAATAAATTACAAAACTTAGAGAAAAGTATAAATTATTAATCTAGTATGCCATATCCGGGAGGTTGTGACATCAAATTGATCATTTTTACCTTCCGTCACGTTTAAGTTAGGAAGGTATTGTCATTGGTAAAAAAATTCGGTGGTGCGTTTTTAAAGAATAAGCACGTTTTAGGGTCCTTAGAATACGATTTTACTAATTTTACGATAATGTCTGTATGTATGTATGTATGTATGTATGTATGTATGTATGTATGTATGTATGTGTGTGTGTGTGTGTGTGTGTGCGTGTGTGTGTGTGTGACAAATATTTCTCCGACGATAACTCCAATACTATAATTCTAAAACTTATAATTCTTTCGTATTCTTCTTCTTTACATCCATATGAAGAGCTGATTAGATTTTGGTTATAATTAGTTAACCGGAAGTTCCGTTATTTGAAGTTTTTAAGTGTTTCTTGAAAAAACGCAGTTACATGTCTTTTTTGACATTTTATGTGATTATCAGTACGAAAGAATGTCTTAATATCTATACGATTTGATTATACATTTTCCTTCATATTCATTAGATATAGAGTTAAAGAATTATGAAGAGATTAATTTTCAAAAATGAACCAGCTTTCCTATAATAATGGAAACAGCTGATATATTCAAATAATTCTAAGTGACAGATATCAGTGGTAAGTGCAATTTACATAGTGAATGTTCGTATTATAAATTTATTGCATTTGTAAAATATTTTGCAAGGAATTTTCGGTATGGAATGTGTAGAAAATAGTATACGTTCGTGTTACAAATTTACTGGATAGGTATATAGAATCTTTTCCAAGCAACTTTTAGTATGGGATCGAATTGACGGAAGGTAATTTGCTGTCCACATCAGATTTTTTTGTAATAAAATATAGATTCTTACAAAAATAACTTACTCTTATACTCAATATTACCTCAACTGTTTTCTCAGCCTGCCTAATATGGCTTAGCAGGTTAATTTATTCAAAATACATAATGTACTTCAAGCATGTCATTCAATTTTACGTAGATTCCAAATATATAAAAATATACAGGGTTTCCCATTTGAAATTTAAAAGTTAATGTCCATAGAAAAGTTATTTTGAGTGGCCTGTTTTCCAGTGTCACCCGTATATTTTCACTTATATTACAACTATAAAATTTAAATTTGAAAAATTGACTAATAATTCTGTAATTTAAACTGTCCACAAAAAAATATATCTTCATTGGCTATTATTGCAAGTATTTTATGACGACATTGGTTCAAAGGATACTGATATCCATAGGTTTCTTTATAGTTTGACTTTGAAAAATAGTGTTTTTTTTTGTCGATTTCAATTTGATCAGAAATTGACATTAATTATTCTTGCATTAAACCACAGAGTTAATTTCTTAGTTGTTCATATTGTTGAGAGTTATTGATTTGTTTTAAAAATATTCGAGTAGATAATATCTACATGTCTGTCATTTATATTTTATTATAATGAATTAAGAATTTAACTATCATCAGAACTTTTCTTTTCAATATCCATCAAATTGAAAGTGACTCTCACTTTTAAATAGAAAGATTATCTGTCATATGTCTTTTTCTATTATTTGTTTCATCCTTTTCCATTGACGCAATGCGAATGCAAAAGTTGTACATAAAATATATCTACAAAATTAATATACCACCATACCATATGTAATGATGAGAGATAAAGATAAAGTGACATTTATACAGGCAATTTAGTTAATGTTTATGAATGGTATGAGCATCTATACATTCATAAAAGTAGTTTTTGCAATAAAATATACAGTTTATATTGCTATAAAAATAAGGAAGAAACAATAAAATAACACTACAGAAAATATAATAATAACAGTAGCTACCGAATCCCACAACTTCCATAAAACACGAATGTTATACGAAGCGTACTAAAGAAACAAAGATAAAATACGATAATTTTGAAAATGGAGAAATATTTACATATAACATGTTTGACAGTATATTTTCTGATCAGGTTTGAGGGTCCTCCACCGTAATAACAAATTAGAACAAGGACTATAAAAGTTTAAAATTACTTTAGTTTTTAAAATAATCGAGATTTTAATACCACTTGACTGATTTCAAGCGTTGGTATATTTCCAATTATTAACCACAAGTGTTATTTTAACATATTTACATACATTTATAAGTGCTGAAAAAGGTCAATTTATGTGACTTTAATTATTAGCAAAGTCCACTGTTTAATAACAAAATCATCTGTATATCTACGTCACTTAAAAAAATATTACGGTTTAACGAATAACAATGAAGACTTTCTAAAATTACATATCACTTTCAGTTTAGATGAAGCGTCATAATATATATACCGGGAGTTTATTTTATCAGTAAACATAGGGTATATCATTGCCATAGTTACGGTATGAATGTTTCACATCAATGTATTGAAGTGTTTATTTTATGAGTAAACATAGGCGTTTAACATGGGAAGCAGTTTTTTTGTAAATACAAAGTGTCAAGCAAAAAAATCTAACCATGCTATTGAACATGATAATAGTACATTACATTTTGTACATTATTTAATGTTAATTACTTTAATAATATTGTAAAAATTGCAATAAATTACAAAAATTGTCAAATAAATAATTGTTTCACTTTTTTATTTTGCAATATTAAAAGGTTTCCAAATGTCTCCGTAGCGCAGTGGTCATAGCACTAGCGTCTGAAATTTTTGGTTGGGGTTCGATTCCCCATTGGGGTAATTATTTTATTTTTTTTACATAAAAATTGTTGAACTTTTAAAAATCAGTTTATATTTCCATATTACAATACAATCATTTAAAAATAATAATAACGTAATAAATAAAGAGAAAATGAGAGAATAATAATTGATTACAATAATCAAAATATTGATGTAATAACAATGCATTGTATTTTATTTGATAAATACAGTAAAGACATAATATTTACACAAATTTGTTATATTTTAGTTATTTTTATTAATATCAAAGGAAATACAATGCATTGTTATTACATCAATATTTTGATTATTGTAATCAATTATTCTCAATTATTTTCTCTTTATTTATTACAATGTTATTATTTTTAAATGATTGTAATATGGAAATATAAACTGATTTTTAAAAGTTCAACAATTTTTATGTAAAAAAAATAAAATAATTACCCCAATGGGGAATCGAACCCCAACCAAAAATTTCAGACGCTAGTGCTATGACCACTGCGCCACGGAGACATTTGATAATATTTTTATATTGCATAATAAAAAAGTGAAACAATTATTTATTTGACAATTTTTGTAATTTATTACAATTTTTGCAATATTATTAAAGTAATTAATATTAAATAATGTACAAGATGTAATGTACTATTATTATGTTCAATAGCATGGTTAGATTTTTTGTCTGACATTTTGTATTTACAAAAAACTGCTTCCCCGTATTAAACGCCTATGTTTACTCATAAAATAAACGCTTCAATACATTGCTGTCAAACATTCATACCGTAACTATGGCAATGATATACTCTATGTTTACTGATAAAATAAACTCTCGGTATATATATATATATATATATATATATATATATATATATATATATATATATATATATATATATACCTAAAAAACAAAATATTACAAATTTAAATAATTTTCGACCAATCTCACTGTTTCCCGCATTATCTAAGATTTTTGAAATTTTAATAAATAAACGAATTGTACATTATTTTGAAAAAAATCATTTTTTTCACCGAAATAAATATGGATTTAGGACTAATAAGTCTACGACTGATGCTTTACTACGCCTAAATAACTTTGTACTAAATAATTTTGAAAATAATAATTCAGTTTCAGCAACATTATGTGACCTTAGTAAAGCATTTGATTGCGTATGTCATGAGATTTTACTAAGCAAACTACAATACTATGGAATTAGAGGTATACCTTTAAAACTTCTAGAGAATTACCTAGAAAACAGACAACAAATAGTAGTTTACAAGGGATCACACAGCACCAGTAAAATAAATAAATATGGAGTCCCTCAGGGTTTTCATTTAGGACCAACATTATTCTTAATATATATAAATGACTTACCGTATACTTTAAAAAATGTGGAAAGCATTCTTTACGCAGATGATACTACTATATTAAATACTGGTAATAATATAGTCATTACTTATTAAAAATAACCTTTCCATTAGCTTAGCCAATGAATGGTTCGCTGCTAACAGATTAACTGTCAATAAGGACAAAAATCAAAACATTTTATTTACCTTAAAAAAAGAGCCATATACCTTTGGCTCACCTACAGTTAAGCTGCTTGGATTAACCATGCAATGCAAATTAGATTGGCGCGAAAACATTGAACTTCTATGTAAAGAATTAAGCAAAGTACTTTACTTAATTAACAGTATGAAAACAAGTGTTAGCTTACATATTTTACGAACTTTATACTTCAGTACTTTTCATTCCAAAATGACATATGGTATTCTGTTATGGGGAAATAGTCCTGCGAACTATATGGTCTTTAAACTTCAAAAAAAGGAATTAAGGATAATGTTCAACTTAAATTTTAATGAACACTGTAGAGAAACTTTTATTCAACAACAAATATTAACTTTTCCTTGTTGCTGTATTTTTGAAAATTTAATGTACGTAAAAAAATGTTACCATGATTATAAAGAAATTAACAATGTACATACTTATAATACTCGAAATAACAACAAACTTTTACTACCTAAAATTAGATTAAAGAAATCAGAATTATCTTCCAATTTTATCGGAATACAATTATATAATAAATTACCCGAGAATATAAAAACTTTAAATGTTAAACAGTTTAAATTAACAGTTAAAAGATTGTTGTTAAATAATGCTTTTTACAGCATAAACGAATACATGTCCTTTTGTATGTAGGTATTTGCCTTTCTTCCATTTTTTTTCTCTGTATTTTTCGACCTGGCTAAAACTGTAATGTGTGATGCTTGAATAAATTATTATTATTATTATACCAACCGGCATGCCTGCAAAAGTATAGTGATATTAATAATATACGTATATCAAGCTTTAATCACACTAGAATACATGTAATTCTGATTGCATAGGACTGTTTTTTGTCGCCTTGCTTAGTAATGTTACCATTACTTTACAGATAGGTACTATTCGTTTTTGCTTGTCAAATGAATATTTTAATAAGAGTTTCACTGACCTTGATATTTAACAATATTTTTAAGAATATTATTCATTTTACTATGACTAACTGCTACAATTATCATTAAGATGGATATTTGGCCAACTTATAGTATCCGAGTGTGATAAATACAAGTAGATGTATTTAGTTTTGCGACAAATTGCATATTGTCGTCGGGAATCGAACGCACGGAACATGGTTCAGGTGACGTCACGGCGAGCTAGGAGATGTGTGCTAATCCGCTTGGCCACAAGCTGACACGCTGCCAGATTTACAATATTCAAGCACTAAAATCAGAAAAGCAAACGTCTTTTCTAGAACTAGAACCATAGAAACGACATTTACTGAAAATTTACATTCAATATACGGGGATAGCTTATTCTAGCAAATTCCACCAAGGAATTATGCCCAGGAAGGGTGCACGACTGAATCCGAACTCCGGACGAAGAGAGGCGAAAATTAACGAGTGAATATAAAAGGAGTGTTTGCGATCTGTAATTGTACGTCCGGAAAACTGTAGAATGTTCACGAATTTCATTAAATTCGCCAGGAGAATCATAAGAGTTGATGAAATGATAGAAATATTGATTACGAGTATAATTGTTATTATTGTTTTTAATTTAACCTGTTAATGCCCAGTTACACCACTGACACTTAAAATTTAAACTTGATTTTATTCAGTTAGTCAATTCAAATTTACATTCGAATTGAAAAGTTATTCAATCCGAATTAATATCAATATATTTGGCTAACTGAATAAAACAAAGTTTAAATTTTTAGTGTCGGTGGTGCAACTGGGCATAAGTGTTTTGTTGTTATATGTAAATATTGGTGTAAATAAACTTATAAATGTTTTAAATCCACATTAAAAAAATAAATGGAACATGTGAATTATTTATAAGAACAGGTTGAAGTAGATAATACTAGGGAAATTTTGAAGAGAAATAAATAGTTCATCACAAAAATACAAGCTCATATATTGATAATTATGAACTTTTTAAACAAAACAGACTCAAAGTTAGTTAGTACTATTAAATAAATACATTTCTTAGAGAATCGATTTAAACTAAATCTGTAAAAATATCTTTCTTTTAAAATCTGCTGTTGTTGCATTATCAATACAAATATTTTGGTTGTAACCCCGGGTACGCATAGAATCGTCGGCGTAGCATCAAACTTATTCCCTTAGGAGTAGCGAAATGGAGCAGAGACGAGCTGTGCATACAAAACACTCGGGTCTTGTACCAAGTCGCGAAAATCTACACTTGAATCATTGCCAACAAAACGTTAAAGTTAAAGACCGACTTCTTTGTCATACCGCCCGCAGTCTGACACAAGATTTGGAAAATTGATGAGGTTGGAATGATTCCAAAAAACGAAAGTTAGAAAGAGTTAATGAGGAAAGTAAAACAAAAAAATTTGCAATAATAAATCATTGTACACTGTAGCTTCCTAGGACCGGTTCCATTAAAACTTTACATTAGATATGCACTTTTCACTTACAATTTTTTTGCCACTTTGACACTACATAATTTTGCAAATAGAAAGTAAAAAGTCATACATATAGGTGACGAAAATAATTGTTCATTTCATATATTTTAAATTATTATTCCACCGCCGTTATAAATTTGATTTTTGTTTTAATAATAATAATTGTTAACCTTGTATATTTGATTTTATGCAAAATTTTAGGTGTATGAAGAATATAAGCTTCACGTTGACAAAACTTTATACCTACATTCACACATATTGCTGTGGCGTGGCTGAGTATGTCAAGTGAGAGATTGTGGTTCAAATTCGATTCAAGTCAACTTGAAAATTATTTCAAATATTCAAATATCTTAAAAGTGACTCTTATTGGAGCTCTCTTTATGAAAAATTTTGGAGCATGTGAGACGACGCCTGGTAATCACACACTGTGGTACAGATATGTCCCTAAGTGGAGCCAAAATATTTAAATGTTTAAAATTAATATCTGATGAATAATATACCTATCCTTATTTAAATAAATAAATAAATATATCATCACGGCATATTACCCATTTCTGGGTGTGCCAGTATCTACAACACATGTAGACATCGGTAATGATGATGACATATTTGTACCGTGCGGGCGCTTACCAGGCGTCACCTCACGGGCACTCATTGCTGGCGTGGAGAGTGCACCACAGGGGTCACTTTTGTGCCATTTAAAATTGGAAATATTTGGCGTCTGTCGGGATCGAACCCGGTTCCTCCAGGTTCGCGACCAGACACTCAGGCACAAATTAAAAAAATCGTTTATTAGTCCAGTCATTTGGTAGAAAAATAAGGGTTTATTCCACAAAAGGTCGGGTATTTTTGATTTTAGGATATATTGTATATTTAGGGGTCCTAATAAAAAATGCAAGTTTTCCCCCTCGGGGGCCTTTGGGAAGCACCGCCAACTTGAGAAAAAAGGCGCAAGAAAGCGGTTTTTTCTAAATATCTCTTCACTGATTTGCATTAGGCAAAAATAGTTATTATCTAATTTATTGACTATAAAATTCTCTACAACTTTTATCTAAAACATTTTTTTCTATAATTAAGAGATAGCGAGCTACAGTGCTTCAAAACGAGCAAATTTTTTGAAAATTACATGAATGCTTCATTTAAATCATATTTTATTAAAATTTTTTACGTTTTTTTACAAATTACTTTTTGACAATCATTAATTATTATTATTTAACTAATATATATAAATATTAATTATTGTTTATAGTTTTTTTTTTCATTCTACACGATACGAAAGAGAATTTTATGCTAAATTCAAATTTTAAAACCGCATCATCGTATCTTTAACAAGATCAGAGTGGTGGATTAAAAACTAAAAAAATGCAGGAAAACGTTAACAATTTTTATAAAAGTTATCGATAACTTACTTCTTTCGATGCCACGTCGAATGTAAACTGTTGTAAATAGCGAAACCTATTAGACTAAGTATCAAGTACGTAATATTGTTTGTTTTTTTGAATAATTTAAATATTTTCATAATTGTTTTAAGCAAATGGCCATAAACCTGAATATGCCGCCATTTGTCCAAATTGGCGGGAGGTTCCCATGCTCCGATTTCGGGAAAATATTTATGTTATTCAGCGCACTTTTCTGGGACTGGATTCCGTTAAAAAGCTTTTGTTATAATTACTTTAAGGTAAAATCATAAATTTGCTGGACTATAAAAAATCTTTAGAATGAAAAAAAACTATAAACAATAATTAATATTTATATATATTAGTTAAATAATAATAATTAATGATTGTCAAAAAGTAATTTGTAAAAAACGTAAAAAAATATAATAAAATATGATTTAAATGAAGCATTCATGTAATTTTCAAAAAAATTGCTCTGTTTGAAGTACTGTAGCTCGCTATCTATTAATTATAGAAAAAAATGTTTTAGATAAAAGTTGTAGAGAATTTTATAGTCAACAAATTACATAATAACTATTTTTGCCTAATGCAAATAAGTGAAGAGATATTTAGAAAAAACCGCTTTTTTGCGCCTTTTTTCTCAAGTTGGCGGTGCTTCCCGAAGGCCCCCGAGGGGGAAAACTTGCATTTTTTGTTGAGACCTCTAAATATATAACATATCCAAAAATCAAAAATACCCGACCTTTTGCAGGGTAAATCTACCTAATGACTGGACTATATACAATGAGAAAAATTAATTACAATAATGAAAATGACTAGCCACACGCAAAATTGATTATAGTAATTATTACTTATACATATGTTCTTTTTAACCTTCCGTCACCTTTAGGTAGGGAAAGTATTGTCTTTGGTCAAAATATTCGGTGGTGAGTTTTTAATGAATAAGCACGTTTTAAGATCCCTAGAATGCGATTTTACTAATTTTACATTGATGTCTGTATGTGTGTGTGTGTGTGTGTGTGTGTGTGTGTGTGTGTGTGTGTGTGTGTCCGTGTGTGTGTCTGTGTGTGTGTGTCCGTGTGTGTTCCGCGCGTGTGTGTGTGTGTGACAAATTTTTCTCCGACGATAACTCCAAAACTACAATTTTAAAAATTATGATTCTTTCGTATTCTTCTTCTTTACAAACATATGAAGAGCTGATTAGATTTTGGTTATAATTGGTCAACCGGAAGTACCCTTATTTGAAGTTCTTAACAGTTTTTCTGGAAACAACGCAGTTAAATATCAATTTTCGCCATTTTATGATCATTAATATGAAAGAAAATCTTATTCCCTATACGATTTGATTATACATTTTCCTTCATATTCAATAGATTATTATAGATTAATATATTTTATTACAACAAATAAATGATAAATTACAATATAAAACTATGATTATAATAATGAAAATGATGAACCACATAATGATGGGGTCCCGTGGCCGCGTGCCTGAGTGTCTGGTCGCGAACCTGGGGGATCCGGGTTCGATCCCGACAGACGCCAAACATTTCCAATTTTAAATGGCACAAAAGTGACCCCTGTGATGCACTCTCCACACCAGCTATGAGTGCCCGTGAGGTGACGCCTGGTAAGCGCCCACACGGTAAAATATATCGTCATCATTACCGATATCTACATGTGTTGTAGATACTGGCACACCCAGAAATGGGTAATATGCCGTGATGATATATTTATATTTTATTTTACGAACCACATAAAATAATTATAAAAATTGGGCCGCGTGGCCGTGTGCGTATAGTGTCTGGTTGCCGAGTTCGATCCCGGCCCATGCAGACTTTTAATCGCATAAAAGTAATCCCTTTGGTGCACTCTCCACACCAGGTATGAGTGCCCGTGAGATGACGCCTGGTACCGGCCAACCGTATGGCTACCCAAACATTTTTATCTGTTTTTATTGTTACTGGCATTTAGCTTATAATGTGTTAATTTAAGATAAAATTAATTATTTAGTCCTAAAATTTGTAATTTTTTTTGCTAAATTTCGTGTTTAAAATACTCAACAATTGACAGATCGGCGCCAGAACAGTAATGCAAACTTATTACCAAAAAATTCCTTACTTTTTACCAAACTAGATCGGCAATTAAGTATTTTTGGGCGATTTAGAGATATGAAAAATTGGTTATGTCGGAAGGAGACACAAAAATCATTGTGGTGATCTTTTTTTGAAATACGTACTGTTAATTATTTTCAGAAATATACAACAAATTAACAAAATCGGTAATAAGTGTGCTAATGCACTCATTTCATATTTAATGATGATGCTCTTCTTCGATAGCTTTGAGACCCCGGAGTTGACGCTTGATAAATGACTTCTACGGTGCAAATAGCTACTTATATCGTCATATCGAAATTTACGAATAAATGTAGCTTGGCATACACAGTAATGTGGAATAGGTCTTGATGATATATGTATTTATTTAAATACATCACTGACAAATACAAGATCTCTATATCAAACGTGCTTGTGTAAAAGTACCCTTATTCCGTATATATTTATATCATTCCATCAGTCGTTTAACCCTAACGTGCACCTATCTCTTGATGAATGAATTCCTGCTGTAGTATCTCCCTTCCCTGCCTGTCCTGCTGTATTGATCCTGCTGTAAGCCCCACCTTTTCCCCGCCCCTAGCCACGCCCCCCACCCCTGTTTCGATCCCGGGAACCGTGTCAAAGTTCACTGAAAGGTCACCAGACCCATACAAGCAGTGGATGGTATTTTTGGATGACGAATGGTGGCCACAATGGACTGAGATTTGAAGATTTGATTTTTAAATGGGATAAAAGTAGTAAATGGGTTAATAGGGAATATTACAGGAAAAAAGGTTAAGTGAAATGTAAGTGAGTGGAATCATACTTTCGATGATTGATTTAAGAATGCTTATGGACTATTTGAATAATAAATTTTGTTATTTTTATGTTTTGTAAGTATATAAAGAAGCATTTTTAATTGTTTGGATTTGACCTTAAATATTAAACTGTTTTACTATTTTTCTTTCATAACTTTCTCCCTTGCGACGGCGCCGGTCTAACGTAAATAAAATTCATTACCGTAAGTATATATGTAAAAAATATTTAACCGACTGGACATTATTCTTTCGCGTAAAATTTTCAATAAGAACAAATTAACTAAAATCACAACAAAACCACATTTGATATGGCCTCCCAGATGCTCAAAAATATCCCCTTTAACTGGTCATGTTACTTTTTCCCATAAAATTTACAAATAAATAGTTAGGTAGGTACCTATACCTATATGAAAAATATAATACAGTAGAAACCCTTTAATCCGAACACACGTTATTTGTTTGAAGGATATCATTATAATTATAGGTAAGTGGGGATTCCACGACTTTTTGATTTTTTATATGTTATAGTATTTTTAAATTTAGAAATTCCGTAATTTTTCTTTTTTCAAATTCGGCTTCTTACGGAAGAAAAAAAAAAAGTGAAATATTTGGTATCCAGCGTTTCCCGCCTTATGACGTAGGTAAACCCAGTGTTGGAGAGCAATGGCAATTATATCGTGCTTTCTCTCTTAGTAGCTGCTGTCATGGCTGTTGTTACCAAAGGTTCTAAACCCTTTGTAAATGTTGTGCAGCTAAGGTTATATCGCTTTATACTTGAAAATTTCATTTTGTTCTTATTTTCTTTTACTTATCTTAAATTAAGTATATTGTATATAGTTATAGTTTATTAATATTTAAACATTTGTAAAAATAATAGCGTGTAGTACCCAGTGGCGTATCCAGACATGACCCTTGGGGGGGGATATGACATGACCCTTGGGGGGGGATATATAAAAATATTTTGTTTAATAATCAAAAAGTTTATCGTAAATAAAAATATAACAACGCCTTGGTTTTTAGGCGACCTGTTCTATAATAACATATTACATGATATTGCAAAAAAAATCGTAAAACAGTATTCAAACGTCTTGATTTTTACTCTTTTCCGAAGTCATGGGGGGGGATATATCCCCCATATCCCCCCCCCGTAAATACGCCACTAGTACCATGACGACCATAACCAAATACTCCAGTGGAACATTCTGGCAGTCACTGGTTTGATGATGGAAACGCCTACTTAGAGTGTCGGCCAATAAAAGAGAGCCGGGTTCGTTAGCGTCATCAAGCCCGAAAAAATCCGCGCGTTTTGAAAGTGTGTAATACATTTTAGCTTACTTACTTAATCCAGAGCCTCATCTACCTTACGGTGTAGGGGTGTTGGCACAGAATTTTCTCCACGCCTTTCTGTCTTACGCCTTTCTTTCTGCTTCCTTCCAGTTTATATTTCTCTTTTGTAATACTTTTGCCATTTCATTGTTCCAGGTTTCTTTGGTCTTCCCCTTTGGTGTTTTTTGTCAACACCTTATTTCCATAACTTCTTCACCATTCGTTGCTCATCCATCCGTACCATGGGATCAAACCACTCTAACTGTCTTTTTTCTATTTTGTCTAGCACCGATTTAACATTACACCTTTCGCGCACAATTTCATTACGTATTCGGTCTCTTTTAGTCACACCGATTACCGCTCGAAGATAACGCATCTCACACGCTTGAATTTTACTTTATTGTCGCTTAACGTCCACGTTTTACAGCCATAGGTTAGCACAGGCACATACGCACTATTAAATATCTTATTTTTGTGTTTTTATTCACCTCGTTCCAGATATTGATATTATTTTGAAGATCTTTTTCGGAATTTATTACGATCACCAAATCATCAGCGTGTAACATATCCGAGATCAGCTAGGTCTGCAATCCTTGCCTATTTCATCCATGAGAGCAATAAAGAGGACAGGGCTCAGGACACCACCTTGTCTTACACCCATTCTAGTAGTAAATTCTTCTGATACCTGATTGTGTGTTCTTATTGTATTTCTAGTACAGTTATATACACATGATAGCTTTGAGCAACTTATTATTAATTCTTTTCTAGAACTTTCCATATTTCTTCTCTGGGTACTGATCAAAAGCTTTCTCCAGGTCAAAATAACTTTGCATTGTAATTAATTGCTTTTTCAGTTAGTTGTCTCACCGAGAAAATTAGGCCTGTTGTCCCTCGTCCTGGCCTGAAACCACACTGATTATCATCCAGGGTGGGCTCCAATACCTTTCTTAATTTGTTTTCCAATATTATAATAACGTAATATAAAGCGTTTTATTTTGGATTAAAAGAAAATTAAATACATTAGGCCTTAGACTGCTATTTTTCCTAAAATAGAGTAAAACTATTGTCGTACGGAGGCTTTTTTGTATGACTGTATGTATATTAGAAACTTTTCACAATTAAAACAGTGTAGTACCTATTTAAATTTGTTCCGATATGTTACATGCATATGTAAAACTAAAAACTATTCAGTAATATACATAATAAATATAACTTAGCAACTTGGCGTGTTAATGTATCATAAACATTCTCGCGGTATTTATTTATTAAACTAACCATTAACAAAACAATTTTGTAAAATTATTTACTTTCTACATAATTTACTTACTAAATTGTTTCCAAAGATTTTCGGACATAATAAATTATCAAATTATTATAATTTATGACCAGTTTGTTCGTTTTTAATGAGACAAATCAATAAAGGAAATCAGATCATTATGAGATATAACCTTGGTCTACATCTTGTATCAATGGAGTGTTTATCTTGAGGCTGATGCACGATAATGTAATTTATATTTTTATCCTTTTACTGGATCATCCAAAGCTATCATGCTTATTAGATTAGAACTCATTTGCATACAAGAATAATTAACGTCGATTAAAATAAAAGATGCGTTGTTTTACTGTAATTATGAAATACTTTAAAGTAATACGTTCTAGAAAATATTCGTGTTATAGTTTCATAATGCAAATATAACATATCAAGAAATAGAGGGAATTATTGCCCCTTGTTCCAAGAAGAAATAAAATTTCGTATAAATTTGTAATGAAGTTACTGTGACAGTGATGTCAAGAGAAATATTTGGGCCCATCATGAAAATGAATACATTAATAATTAATTAGATAGAAATTGATCATAATAGACATTACATATTGAATATGAATTAATGATAACGAAATATAAATTGCACTGTTCATATTTTAGTAATGCAATTAAAAATTTAGCATTTTTTTGACGTCATTTTAGTTCAGATAAAGATATCGACCGTTAGTATGAAGAATTGATTAAGGGTGATCAGCGAGCAGATTACTAGCATTGTATTTCTCCCTCAATTGTTTATGAATTATTTTGGAGAAAAATATTTCAAATAAAAGTTGCGTACAATTAATTCTTCTATACTTGTTATTTGAATTATTTATCTCTTAGATAATCCATAAACTATTGAAAGAAAAACCAATATTAGTTGACTGCTCGCTAAACACTCTCAATCAGTTGTTTAGACTAGCTAGCGGCCATCGTCTTTACAACGAAATTTACGTCAAATTTTAATTTTTACTATTACTATTTATCAATATTACCTTTCAAATAATTCCGCATTAGTCTATGACAGGCGTCGGCAACCTATGACCCGCGGGTCACTAAGTGATCCATTTGATATTTTCAAGTGACCCATTTGAGGTTCGTAAATTACGTATCATCTTCCAGCATTTAGATATAATATTTATTTTGATTTACAGAAAAGTATAATATATTACAATACATTTTAAAACCAACATCAAACTCATGAAGATTGACGTCATAAATTGATAACGAAGAGAGCGTTTATAAATAAAGTTCATAAATTAATGATCTAAAATTCTTGTCTACTATATTTGTTTTTATAATAAAAATAATTTTAATTTTGTTTTTTTATATTTAAAATTTAAAAGCATATTGTTATTATCTTATTATACTCTATAAGACTCTTTTGAAATTAAAATACCCACTGACGCGCAACGTCTTCTAAATAGTCACATTTTGGTTGATTTTGACCCGGAAACAATAAAGTTTGCCGATATCTGGTCTATGGATGCACTTATGCCAACGTTGTTTCCAATGTACAAAATACTTCTGGAATGCACATTATGGTACAGCCTGCAACTCCTTCAGCGTTTGTTTGTTAGTTATTTAAAAAGTGGCATTTATTGAGAAATAAAATATAATACATAAATGTGATAATAATTATTATTGGCGACAGGGTAGTACAATTTATTTTTTTCACACCTATTTTTTCCTACACCTGTCTATTTTAATTTGATTTGATTAAAATAAAAGATAGCATTTATGAATAACATTTGTCATTTATGTCTTTTTATGGTTCTCAATGCGAATGTTATTGGTTGATATATTAATATTTATATTATATTTAAATAGGGTGTTATTAAAAAATTAAAAACATTGAGGATGTATTCATTTAGATGTGCTTATTTTCAGCCAAAAAGATTCTTTTGAAAAATTTAGTGCATGGTTCTTGAAGTTTAGATTTTAAATAAAAATAATAAGGAATTAATCTATTTAATATTCATTAGTTGCGTGAGTAGATTAGATAATTCATTATTGTGTCGGCCAATGGCACTATAAATGTACACTTTAAGAACGTTGCCCTTAATTTCTTTTCTTTTTGAATGAGAATCAGTACATCAAAATGTATAGATACACCCACCTTAACAACTTATTTTACCGTTTTATTAACATACTGTACGTATATATTTTTAGTTTATCATCATTAGAAAAAGTGTCATTTGAAAAGAACGTCCACGAAGTAGTTATTTAAGACTAAAGTGCTAAAAGTGTCATTTTATATTGTAAGAACAACGTAAACTCACTTTTAACACCTATAATATATTATACAATGTTTTATCTACAAATACTTACTTTTTAATTAATATTTTTGTATTTCTAATATTCTAACATATTTTTGGACGTGCATAATTTAAAAAGTCGATTTGTTGTTTCATTCGTCATTATCATGGTAATTCGCTATTAACACTGGTATACACTATTGGGCTTCCAAAATTACAATGCGTCACTGGTGGCAGATTTCTGAACTGAGTGAAGTGTACATGTACAAAGGATGTTGTTTTATTCAGGGATTTTATTTACTTGTATACGAATTTTAATACGCTTTTATCATCGGCTATTATTGTTTTATTCTTAGGAGGATCTGAATTACTGCTAATATAACAGGTAAGTTTTTGATTTTTAAAAAATGAATGAACAAATTAGGAGATATGCAATTTATAGGTTAAAGATACGATGGAGTTTTCTCCGAAAATATTTACCACATAATATTATGTGGCCAATATTTATTACTTGCTGGCCTTCCACCATATTTCTAGATGATACACTACAATTCCCAAATCTACAAATAGTATCTAAACCTAAGCAAAGAAAATTGTTCATTATGAAAGAAAAACAATTAAATAAAAGTAAAGCTATGTAGATATAAATTAATAGATGTACAACTACTGCAATGAAATACAATCGAAATAAAGGAAATCAAATGTTTTTTTATTAAAAAAACTAATATACTGTTAATTAAAATATGACTAAAATACTCTTAACCTACAAATACTTACTAAAATTAACCCTATTAACTAAAATATTATTAAAACTATCACTAAATTGTTATTACAAGAAAGATCAAACTCAATTCTACCGAAATTAACAAAAAAAAAACACTTTACTAAATCCGAAATTAAATTAAAAACTACGAAAATTAGTCTCACACCAATTGTACTCCTATGGAAACCAGCGAAAAATGTACCATTCGTTTGAATTTTGACGTTTGACGTCAGCGCCATCTCTTGATAATTTGGAAGCCCAATACACTATTAAGGTATCCTAAATTGACGTTTTAAACACTAGAACCCTACTTTTAATAATGTTTGTATTCTTAAAAATAGAACATTGAAGTATTTATTCAACATCTACAAATAAACAGGGTTAATTTGAGATTGTATGATCACTTAAATTAGGTATAGAATAGTTCATATTGTACTGTGTATGTGAGTCATGGGCATAAAAGAATAATATGGTCGTCTTCTTAAGTTTTGTAATGAAATGCATAAAATATTAAAATTTTCCGTAAATAAAGCAAACAATGCAGACGTAAACATTCTGATGTTATCGTGAATTAGTCGTAAAGTAAATTTCTTCACTATTTCCACTTAGTTGTAGAATCCATGTGATGTAGACCACACAGAATTTATTACAAAGTATTTCAAAACCAAGAGCAATTACGAATGTTACACCGAGGCTGCAAATTTTGTAACCTCTCTCGCATTACACGCATAAATTATCCAGCAGGGCAGATGAGACTCAGGCAGCAAATATTTGCGCATTTGGTAACACGAACGCGAACGCGAGTTGCTTAGCTTGCTTAGACTAAACAACAAAGATCAATAAATTGTTTACAAAACATCGACGCGCTTTCCCTAAGAAAGTTACAACCGTATACGGCAGATTTCCTTATACTTATACATTTAAACGATTTAATTGACGAACAAGCCCTTAAACAGTATTATTATTATTTAGTGACGTCATTATTATTACGTGATGTTAATACTATACGTACCGCAATGTGATTATAATAAAAATCTGTTGTGGCCAGCACAAGACCTCTCGCCATTTCCATATTAGGCTACATGTGTATTGTATTGCACTTCGCTTTCGAACCGTCGTTTTATAACAAAATATTACAGAACTTTACCTAAATATTGTTTTTTATTGTATTTAACATGTCTTCTGTACACATATAATTCTAATTATATCTATTTTATATCATTTTCATGTCAGAGATTGTTCCAATTCATTAACCAGATTGGCGGTATTTCTGATGGATATATGCATTTTACCACAATTTTACCTATGATTTCAAATATTTAATTAATAAAACAATAAGAAAAATTAAATATACTTCCCAGAAAAAGCTATCAGAATGTCATTAAAAATGTTGATATTTGACAATGACATGTGTCATGTTATAAACATTGGAATTTGTCAACTGGATTCCTTAGTGCCTTGGCCTCTGCGATTAGTTTACTCTATGAATAGTGTCTTTATCTCTAAATCTATACAAGACATAATAAAATTTTTAAGTGTATTAGATGGAGAATTTTATGTTCTTCAATATTTAATAAAAAAAACTCCCAAAAAAATATATTTAGAAGATTTTTTCTAAGAAACTACTACTTCCGGTTGTTCAATTGTTACCAAAACCTTTTCAGCTCTTCCCAGGAATGTCAGATTGAGGAAACTGCAGTTAAATATTATAGTCTTATAGTTTTTGAGGAATCGTGTCTACAACATCCAGACATACATACATACACACACACACACACACACACATCCACACACACACACACACACAAACAAACATCATTTTGAAAATGTTATAATCGGATTCTAGGGACCTTAAATCGTGCTTATTCAATAAAATCTGGATATGCGAATTTTAGCATGAATCCAATACCTCTCTTAGCGAGAGGTAATATGATGTAGCCAACACAATACCTCCCGCTATTTAATTTTTATTAATTTAAATACATACATACATATTTACTAATGCTGCAAACTATATTAAGTTCCTTTGCATATAACTATAGCTTTATTTACTATTTTTTTTTTAATGGCACCGTTATTAATTTGAAGTGCTTTAAATAGCAAGAAAAGTTGTCATTTCATTAAACGGTGTCAAAATAATTACCAGGGGCCTGCTGCACCAAAATTTGTACTTTGCATATTTCACTTCCCATTTAAATATTTAATATCTTCATAGTTCTATAATGAGAAAAATGTTAACATTTATTATGGCAAAATATTTTTTGCATAAAATCAAAAAAAATTACAACGAGGTTTACTCTGGTTTACAATTATTATAAACAGAAAACAAATTTGTAACGATGGTGGAACAAAATTTTCAAATATTAAATAAACAATTTTTATTTATACCTCCTATAATTTTTGTAGACTTCCTTTCTCAAAAAGCCTTCTCTCACGCTCTCACCCATTGTATTTCTTCCAAAACAAGTCAAATCATTTCATATCTATTATAACTAGTAAACTTAATTAAAGATATAGGACAAAGAAAGGCAATAATTTTTAAAAAGACACTATTGTTCTCTGATTTTTATAATAGCGTTTTCCATTTATGTATTTAGTTTTGCTCTGAGTACAGCTAATAACGTTGTGCCCTGCACTAGTTGTTGTTAAATGCAGAGGTCACTACACAAGATTCGGACTGTGAAGACTTATTTTCTTACATCCATTGTACTTACATAAATACATTTTACAACTCAAAATATATGTATAGTGCGGGACATGACAGATGAACTGTGGAATATATGTTAGCACAAATCACTGTCTAATATATGCGCACCGTTTAAATCCACATGAAATACAATTAATTTACTTCGCGCATACCTATACAACTAACAGTTGCCCAAATAAGTTTTAAAGATACGCAGCCTTTCTTATATTGGCAGTTGATTTTTTAATTACTGTGCTATTGCTGTTCGTATAAGGTCCTGTCTTGTTTTTCGCTCGATTCATAAGCGTATACAAATAAGTTAGAAGCAAAAAGTTACTGTGATAATTATTATTTGACGGCGTTTATGGAATATTACGATATGAGCATTTATTTCCCTTACCCCTCAGGTCAAGATTCATGTCCCGCACTATATTTGGCAGACTGCACTGGAAAGAACTAACGACTGTAGTAAGTGCAAGAAAGTGCTCAATCAGTAAGGTTCAGTTCACTCGAAAAGTATAAATGAAACAGGTAAAACTTTACTAGTACGCACTGATTATTTAAATGAAAAACGAATTACTCAGTCCATGAAAGTTCACTCTAAATACATAAATGTATGTGTATAATTTTGAAAACCCTATCCAGAAAGATCCATACAAAGAACATAAGAAACTGAACAATGAATTACAAACAAGAACATTCAAAACACAGAACGATACTAAACTTGACATATAAACGAACAAAGCAGCATGAACTATTTATTTTTATATACAGTCATACAAAAAAGACTCCGTACGACAATAGTTTTAATGTATTTTAGGAAAAATAGCAGTCTAAAACCTAGTATATTTAATATTTTTTTAATCCAAAATGAAACGCAGTATATTACGTTACTATAGATATAAAATAAACAAATAATTAGTGATTCTGTCGAGACGAGATATTTCTCGATTCTCGTCTCGTCTCGTACACGAGATTTCTCGTCTCGACGAGACGAGACTGAAAAAAAAAATATTTTACGAGACGAGATATATTTGCCGAGATCTCGATTCTCGAAAACTGTTCCGAGATTTCTCGGTTGTTATTTTTCTCATGAGTTATATTTGCAAACGTGTGAAATTTAACATATTTTAGTGATATCTGTCTCTATTTAGCCATGGCATTTTTGAACAAAAAGATATTAAAGTATTTGAAACTTTATCTGTCAGAATTTGTTAAGCGTGCATTCAAGTGACTTGAAAACTTTTCTCTCTCGCACAATGACATGAGTGCAAGAGAGACAAATGAATAGACTTTTAACGAAAAACTTTTAAAGAAAAACTGGAACATGCGCTATTTTTTTTTAAGTCCCTACATATTTTAACTGTCAAGTAACTGTCAAATGTCATTTGCGTTTATATTTTTGATGTATACAAGTAGTGTTATAAGTGATCTATATTAAACTGAAAAATGGCAAAATGGGATAGAGAAGTAATTGAAATCTTAATGTAAGTATAACTTAAATTTTGACACTTCGATATTTTAATTCACGCAAAACTTGATCGTGTAAATATAATTATAAGTTCATATAAAGACACTTTTCAAGTCACTTGAAAATAAAAACTTCATCGTGTAATCCAGGCTTTAGCTAATATTTTTAGCGCTATTTTCTTTTTAATGTTTTATAACAGATTAGTAAATGCTAGATAAATATTAAATTAATAAAATTATAACATAATAAAATTTGCACAAGTTTTAGGTTATATCAAATTTTAGCAGATAAAACGACAAATATTTATCTTTTTGTTCAAATTATTATTAATACAAAATTGTATAAATTTAAAATTAGTTTATGGGACCAAAATATACATATTAAATTTCCGTCGAGAAATCTCGGCAAGAATTTCGGCCGAGACGAGACTCTATTAAATGAGGCGAGAAATATTTCGAGACGAGACATAATTTTATGAATTTGAAGCGAGACGAGACGAGACAATGAATTTCTTGTCTCGTCTCGTCTCGACCGAATCACTACAAATAATATACTTAATTTATTTATATTGTGGGGTAAACATTGAAAGTATTCAAAATTTCATAACAAAAAAGTCTGTGTACGATAACCCAAAATATTTAAATAATAAACCATTTATTTATGTTTCATAAAAAAATATAATATTTGGATCGTTTTCCTTTGGGTTTTCCACCAATAACTAATCGATGAATCATTGAATTTACCAAATTTTTAGTCACCGATGGCATTATTTTCTGCCATTTTTCTTGCAATTTAAGCATATTTTTAATATTATAGAGTAGGCATTCTCTTATAAGACGCGAATTATTTGTTGAATTTTTCTGATGCATGAAATTAAAATTGTCTGTTAAGGCCCTATTTTCGGCATTTGTTTTTAAAATATGTAGGTAACCTTTGCTATCCATTGTTATAATAATTACTAATTTTCGTTCACCGTTCTGCCGCTGAATAAATATAGCCCCAAGCATAATGCTGTCACCGCCGTATTTAACTTACATTTAAATGTTTTAGATTATCTACTTTTAAATTAAAAGCTTTAATTCTTTATTAGATTTACTGGTAACGCAAGTAAGTATAATAAATAGATTAGATAGAAGAAGGTAAAAAAAAATTGAAGAAAACCTAAAATTTAAGGCATTTAATAGTAACAACTATTGTAGTACGGAGACTTTTTTTGTATGACCGTATATACATCACAATTTTTATATTTTTTTGTTTCAAAGCAAACTTCGATTCAATATTATCTTAAACAATCTTGATCTAATTACATGAATATTAACAACAAAATCGCTATAAGTCTTATATGAACATACTAGTAAATGGCTAAGAATTTGACTTACTTGATTTAAAGAAAATTTTACTTTTATTTTTGAAAGAACTTACCATAGAACAATACTCCTACATACAGTTGTTGAACGGACACAGAATTTGAATCCATGAATTCACTTTTATCAGTCGTTTATAATAATCACCGAACTACTACTAGCTACTATTCAAATTTAGGTACTTGCTTACAACATAATTATCTACGCATATACCCTTCAGAAACATTAGCAAATTCTTCTCGTAATAGTTTCTCAGAAATTGTTAGCAAAGTAATTAAACTCCATATTTCTATACAGAAGTTTTGGTTAACGGTTTTGAAGTTTACTTCAGTTCTAATTAACGCAACACAAACAAATGTTGATACATTTATTTACTTCAAAAGGTTTCATAACATTATAGAAGGCACAGGTACAGATACCGTTTCAGGTATGAATAATTTATTATCTCCTGGAAGTATATTTAAATTCTAATATTCTAAATGTTTATTGAAAGTGGATCAAAGGAGTCTATTTCAAATGGTATAAATACAAATGACTGAAATAAAAATATACATGCATGTATATATACATATAAAAATGTATTGAATTTAAATAAGTTTTGCAGCACCCACAATTTTATGATGGAGGTACTTTTGAAATAGTGAAAATTTTATACGCGTTCCTTGTAAAACTGAATAATGCATAATATCTAACAATAATAAAGTTGCTAATTTTGACAACGCAAATATCCCATTGTACATGTAATACATGAAGAAATCTGTTATGGCCAGCACTATACTATACCTCCCGCCGGTCCTTCTGTTGATGCCGCAACTGGCCAAATTGTAAAATTAAGAGAAAATATGCTTCTGCTGTGAAACCAAATCGAGTGTTTTTTTTTTAACTTTTATTAATTTAAATACATACCTACAAATTTATTGATGATGGAAACTATTTTATGTTCCTTTGCTTTCGTTTCGTATAGGTAATATAACTATTGTTTTATTTACTCTTGCAATTTTCTTTGTAAAACGTTACCATTAATAATTTGAAATAGTAGGTTTTTTGTTTGTTTTTTTGAGAGTGACATTTATCTGTCACTTGACTCACATTTGGAATCTGAACTGTGTAACTATGGAATTGTGTTTATCTTTAAAACATAGGCTCCGGTATTTATAGAATAGATTATTTTATATATTTAACAATAAAATATATAGAAGTGCATACCTGCAGAAAATTTAATAATTTTTAATTCTTGTAATAACATAAATCGCGAAAAAAATGATAAAGGTATTTTTCGCAGAAAAACTATTTTGAGCTTCAAGTAAAGTGCCATTTCCGGTTACCTGACTTACTCCAAAATCTAATGGTATCTTTTCATATTAGAATAAGATAAAAAATATCAGGTTTTAGAATTTTTGGAATGATACTATTTGAGCGTTTACAAAATCCATACACATACACACTTACACACAGATATCATCGTGAAAATGTTAAAATCGGATTCTATGGACCTTAAAATCTGTTCATTTATCAAAATTTCGACATGCGATTTTTAGCACGATCCCTATGCCTCCCTTACCAAGGGCAGCGGTAGGTAAAAATGTTATATCGGATTCTAGGGATCTTAAAACGTGATCGTTTACCAAAATCTCGACATGCCATTTTTAGCAGGATCCCTACACCTCCTTTACCAAGGATAGCGGGAGGTAAAAATGTTTGTAAGTTAGTTAACTTAGTACAATACGATTTAAGTATTTTATTTTTTAAAGGGTTGAAGGGGTATCAATAAATATGTGGTTGCTACTTTAAGAGTTGATTTTGTACGTTAAAAAGAAAAAAGTTTATAGCATAAATATATTTTTAGATGCTTTTTTAGAGTTATAGTACTTTTGAAGCGTTCTAAGGACATATCCCATTAATTAGTAATGGTACAATTGTCACATAGTTCCAGACGTACATAAAAAATAAAATAAAAGAGGACATTATAAAATCAAAAATATACATAAACAATTACAGATACTGAAATATTTGGATTTATATGATAAAAGGTTAAGCATAGTTCTATTATTATTTTAGTTGCGGGCAGTGAAAAGCGCTCCAACATTTTTTTTCAAACAAAAATAAATTTGTGCAATATTATCAAATATAATTAATTAACCGTCCAGGGGCGTAGGAACCGGGGGGCAGTTGCCCCCTCTCAAGTTTTGTATCTTTATATGTAACAAAATATTCAATGACTGTAATTTTGGCAACTTTAACTTTGGTTCAAATTGTAATAATTCAATAATAAGTTTATTCATTTCCCTGATAGCCAGCTTTACATAAAATTTATGTAAACAGGTGCCAGCATTTACATAAATAGATTACATTTTAAAAAATATTATTAATTACATAAAATACAAGAAAAATACAATTTGGATATCAATATTCAAATCTTAAGAAATTTCTGCAAAAATTCGTCAATTTTATTACAAACTCGTAATTTTATACTTATAATAAAAACTGTCAAAAAGGGAACAGATTATGTTTGCTTTTTGAAAGAACTATCAAATTTATTTTAGGTGTCGTAGACATGTTATTATGGTAAAATTTGTATGAAATCAAATATCTTCAGCGCGTCTGAAAACTTATTTATATATATATTTTTTATAGTTGTTGTAGTAAAGGAAAAAACAGGTTTTTTCATTATTAAATTTACTTTAAAAAAATATGTTGTGACCAGCACAAAACCTTCTGTCAATTCGATGTATTTTGTACAAATCCCAAACCAAAAGTTCCTTGAACAAGATTTTATATATCCTGTAAAATAGTACCACGAACGCACTATTTTTTACAAATTCCATACCGCAAGTTCCTTTGAAAAGATTCTATAATTCCAATAAAATTATGACACTAACGTACATTATGTAAATTGCATTTGGCACTTCCTTCTTCTTCAGCTCTTCTTTATTTTATTAGGGGTCGCTGTTTCTTACTCTTCTCTTCTACTCATACCTGTCCAACGCATCTTCACACAGTTCTTCCTCTCTCAAGTTTTCTACGATCTACGATCTCTTTGGCATTTCACGTACTCCCTGCATTGAAAGTTTCAATCCTGAGGCGAGGTTGCAACTGCATGTCACTTGCGAGGAACACTATGACTTATACCACTTTCTGATCATATACTTTCCACTTTGTTTTTGCACTTGACACTGACATCTGTCAATTACAATTTTTTAAATATATCTGCTGTTTCCATAATTTTAGCAAGGGTGACTGATTTTTGAAAGTTAATCTCTCTTAATCTCTCTATAAATCTATATGTATTGAATATGAAGGAAAATGTATAATCAAACCGGATAAAGAAATAAATATAAAACTGTTATGAACTTCAAATAAGGGTACTTCCAGTTGAGCAATTATAACCAAAATCTTATCAGCTCTTCATATGGTTGTAAAGAAGAGGAATACGAAAGAATCATAATTTTTAGAATTGCAGTTTTGGAGTTATCGTCGGAGAAAAATTTGTCACACGCACGGACACACACACACACACACATACAGACATCATCGTAAAAACTAGTAAAATCGTATTCTAGAGACCCTAAACCTCATTAAAAACTCGCTATCGATTTTTTTGAACAAAAACTACACTGTCCTCACCTAAAGGTGACGGAAGGTAAAAATATGTCTACTTAACTTTGGAATGGTCGAGTTGTACGTTTTATGCACTAATAAAAATAAGAAGTGTTATTTTATGAAGCAATGACAAATATCTTATTTAAATTCGACGGCATCTCCAAATTTTATTTCTTAATTAATTAGTGATTTATAAACATTTCACATATGTTGTCTTTCAAAGAAGAAATATGCTTCCGATTTCTAGTGGTTGGTATTTACCTTCAAATTCCTGTGCGTATGGAGAAATTAAAAACTTAAAAATAGCATTGCAATGAACATAGCAGGTAGAAGGTAATCTCTGCTTGACAAGAAGAAAGTTAACCGTGAAGGTAGGAATGAATCAATGCACGAAGTGAATTTTAAACGTGACCCAAAGGCAAATATTGAGAAATAAAATTTACAATTGTAATAGGAGCTTGTTAATGATCCGAAAGATTATAAAACATACAATCAACAGAGGAAAAGATTAATCTAATTGGAAGAATTAATCAAGACTATTACTTAAATTATATAGCGATGTTTATATTTAAATGTATAGCAAGATTTTGATATCGTGCTTAATATGAGATTGGTTGCACAGAATAATATCAGCTTAAATCTACTTATTACAAAATTTAGTAGTGGATTCACCACCACAGCTTTAAGTGCCCATTAGGTGACATTTTGAAAAGGTTCTCTACTGTACCAATTTATCGGTATTTCTGAAATCTGCGCTAACTGATTAGCATATCCAAATATGGATAAGAAACCCTTATAACAATAATACAGGGTGTCATACGAAAGAATGTTCATACATCAACCAGGTATTCTTTAGAATTTAAATAATTTTAATAAAAAAAAATCAAACTTACAAGTACGCCAAATTTTGCAGATGACCCTTGAAGTATTTATTTTTGTTTGTAATTTAAAAATGGCAACAAAATCTAGAAATATAAATATATCATCACGGCATATTGATCGGTCGGTATCGAACACGGATCACCAGTTTCGTAATTAAATACTCAGGCAGACGGCCACGTGACCCAATATTTATTGAAGTTAAAAAATCCCTAAAATCTAAGACTAGGGCCACATTATGCGTTTTAACGGGACCGGATTCACGGGACGTCTTCACCGGGAATACAACAATGTATCGATGGGTTGAGGTCCGGCTTTCATTTATAGACAACACATTTCTACGTAATTTTAATATTTTTAAATTAATTAATATAAAAATAATGACAATATATGGAAAAAATTACCCCCAGTTTTAGCGCGTTTGAAGAAATGATCAACTTGATTGATGTCTAATATATCAGGATTTATGTGGTCGCTCTATGGTCCATCTTGTAAACTGAATGCAGTTTTACCGGTCCCGTTAAACAACACGTAATGTGGTCTTAGTCTAAGAATAAAAAGTTCCATTATTTTTATCCCTGTCATCACTCTACAGTATCCCATCAAGAAGTGTTACGAAAAACCTGAAAAAAATATAATGGTCTTACATTAAATATTAAGTATGTACTAAATAAATCTTGTAATCCTTTTTCAAATTACAAACAACAATTTGCTCCTCTAGGGATCCTCCCCGTATTTTTTTTACTTAAAATGATCTAAAGAGAGAAAGAGAAGTATTGACATTTTTTCAGGGACACCTGAACATTTATTTGTGTATTAGGAGTAATATTTATAAATTATATGAGAAATTAAAAAGTTGAAATGATCTTTTATTGAATATTTGCTGTAACCTACCTACTTAATAATTTATGTCACGAACGACATTCTGCAGTACTTCCAATACAAGTCCCTGAATTGTCAATCTTTATAATAGAGAAAGGCTATATTATTTTAAACTATGTTAATTTCTTATTTTTAAAGTTATTCAATTTTTTAAAGTAGGAAAAGCATTGTATGCCTCCTTATTAGATAAAAGTAAAAAAAAACTGTTCTCAAACTTAATTGCACTTAACTATGCATCTTTCTTCTTCCCTTCATAAAAACTGATAATTAAACAGAAGAAAAACTAATCTTATTTAGCGAGAAAAGTAAAGAACTCCATTATATTCGTCAGAACAATGAAGATATCGAATTGCCTAAAGAAAAATAAATTATGAATGGTTTAAGATTGACAGTATAGTTGACTGCAAAGAAAGTTTTAGAAAGGTTATAAAAACTGGTATTACTTAGTAAAACGAATATGTGTTCGATGACACTTATATTAAATATAAGTACATTTGAGGGTACTTCAATAAGTAACAGAAGATTCAATATTATGTGATATATAATTTAATTACAGAATAATTAATGTTATTTTTTACATAATGATCTTCCTTTTCATTACATTGCTCGTACAATTACACCAACTTCTATTCTATCTCATTTATATTCGTCCTCTTTCCATTGACCCTATCTACTTACGCTTTTCTTTCATCTATGTATGTATATGTTTCGCCCAAACATCGAAATCGCTCAGTGAGTGAAGAAAACAGCAACAACGCGTTGAATAACTAAATACCGAAATTCGCGTTGTGGTCGTGTTTTTAGGAATTGCCAGTTAGGTTACGTTACAGTTTTTATTTTTTTTTTTTTTTAAATACAAACAATAACGTAACCTAACTGACAACTCATAATTGGTAGACGATGGTTGTTAGGTTGACCAGATTTCGGTATTGAGCGTTCAGCACCGTCCGCAATGCGTTGTGGCTGTTTTTTTCGCTCACTGAACGATTTCGATGTTTGGGCGTATACATATACACGGGCTTCATCATCTCGGACCACTAAAATTTGAGAAGTATTCACTACACCTCTACGGTACAAACCGGACACAGTTAACTAGGTGACGGTAATTGAGCGAATGATCATTTGGGCAACGGAAAACTGGGCGATAGTTAAATGACAAATAAATATCAGTGACAAAACATCAGAGACATTACTGAAGACCTTTTCTGGGAAGTACATTTAATATTTCTTATTTTATTATCAATTAAATATTTATTATATATATATACATATATCATATATACAGGCTGTACATTTTAAAACGGGTCATAGGGCTATAACATAGAAAAACAGTTTTTTAGACGCCAAAAGTTTCTATATTAATTTATTGAAAAAGGAATTAATGCATATTATAAAGAAAGAAATTACAAATTTGATACCAAACACATTACATTTCTGTTTCATATAAAGCCAGAAATAAACTTAAAAATTTGCACAATTAAGAAGAAATCTTTAGCCATGAAACTGATAGAAACAAAACAAAAAATTTGTTGACTTAAGACGCTCATTAATAAACGTATTTTGCATATTATTTGTTAAATTATTATTATTTTCGTTTTATTAAGAAGAAATCATGGATAATTTGTCTCATGAAGAAAAATTACAAATTATTAAATGGTTTTAATTGTTCCCTTGTAGTTTGCAGCTTTTCTCTTATCTTATAACTTATTTTCTTTTACATGTAAAAATAATAATTGTTTCTTAAATAAATATCCTAGTGTTTCCTTTATTTTGTGTTATTTTGTATTAGTTCATATATTAATAAACTTAATCTTTAATTGTCCCCTATCATGTTACCAAAAATAACAATGTTTTGTTACTGAGTTTCATGGCTAATAATATTTTTTCTTAATTGTGCAAACTTTTAAATTTATTTTCTGGCTTCGTAATTTTTTTATTTATAATAGGCACCAATTATTTTTTCAATAAATTAATACAAAAACTTTTGGCGTCTAAAAAACTTTTTCTATGTTATAGCCCTATGACCCGTTTTAAAATTTACGCTCTGTATACCCTTCAGAAATACCGCCAATTTCATCAATGACTTGGCAGAATCTCGAACATTAGAAGAATAACAGGAAACTTGTTCATAGAATGAATTAAAATATATACAAATACATAAAGTAGATATGTGTTTTTGTGTTTTGGCCTCGTGCCTGAGTGTCTGGTCGCGAACCAGGGGGTACCGGGTTCGATCCCGACCGACGCCAAATATTACGAATTTTAAATGGCACAAAAGTGACCCTTGTGGTGCACTCTCCACGCCAGCAATGAGTGCCCGTGAGGTGACGTCTGGTAAGCGCCCGCACGGTACAAATATGTCATCATCATTACCGATATCTGCGATAAAGCAGATTGGCATACCCAGAAATGGGTAATATGCCGTTATGATGTATTTATTTATTTATTTGTGTTTTGCGAACTAGTTGAATACAGCGGGTTTCTTTAGTTTATAGATATACACGTATTTATTTATTATTATTGAGTGATCTACTTTCTATAATGTTTTGCTGTCTGCTAAATGTTTTAATCATCATTATGCAATGATTAATGACTGTCAGATATAAAACTTTTCCAAAACATTGATCTAGAAACACGGTAACCTTGACTGCACCTTATCCATCTTCGAAGTGTCAAGAATTTCATTTCCGTCTAGCTGATGTCAGCGACATTTCACTTTTTAATTACTCTCATTGTTTTGCTGTCGTCGTTTGTTATATAAGTCAGAGAAATTTCTAGATAAAGAAATGAACATTATAATATATCATCACGCCTTCTGCCCACGTTTTTAAGAATGACAATTTTATTGCCAAATAGGTATTAGAACAGAGTTGAGGATATATAGAATGTTCCAAGATTAAACAACAAAACTTTAAATTGTATTAAACGATTTAAATTAAAAGAAAATATAATTAAAATAAATGTAAAATTTTAAAATTGATACATATTTAATTGTTTATTGTTTTATAACTAAAACCACTCACTAATTACGCTCTTACTCATGTAAATATCTCTGTAATGAAGCATTTACGAGATTTTGCTTACACGAACTTGGCCTCTTGAAATTTAGTGAAAATGATGTTCTTAAATTGATATTCGCATTAAAAAGTAGCAAATGTTTTGTTTTCGTATTCATAGATAAATAGTTAACCAACATCAAGAATGAAATTGGAAACTACGTATGCAGTAATAGTTTCGGAACATTGTTGTGGTGCAACTGCATTTGTAATAGAGCTGTGACATGTCTTCAGATCCGAGTACATAATTTTCAATAAATTTTGTAAGAAAATATTGTGATATTGAAATTTATACAATAAAATTTCAAAATTGATGGATATTTCATTGTTATAATTAGACTAAAGACATGAATATTCTATTTCATAATTAATATATACACGTAAATAATGTAATTTTAATTTGAAGAGCTTAAATTTCACAGGGATTTATGTAAATACAAAAAAATAGAAAAATAAATCTGTAAGAGTTTTGTGCGATATTGTTATAATTGTTCTAGAAACGGTTAAGTAATTTATATTTTCATAATAATATAATAAATTTATTTATTTAAATAAAATATACATACTCGTACAAATTAGGGCTGTCAAAATTTGCTGAAATTGCTAACCGGTTAACCGTCGGTTTACAGACCGGTTAACCGAAAAACCGGATAACCGGTTTCAAGTCAATAACCGGTTGATTTTTAACCGGTCAGAAAAACCGGTTTTTAGCCGGTAAAAAATCGGTTTTTAATCGGTCGGAAAACAGGTTTTTAACCGGTCAGAAACCGGTTTATAACCTTTAATTTGGTGCATGTTCAAAAGTTTCCTCAAAACGTATCGAGTTTTAAGGGCGCCGTTAACTTTTAGGAAACATCGTACTTCTTCTTTGGGAAATAAATTTCGGTAAACTTTGCAAAGTTTCCCTGTGTGCACTAAAATCTTGACAATTTATTGTTTAGCAATGGTATATGATATACGTATATATGGTATGCGAGCAATATCTTCGATTATTATTCATATTTCACCAACTCCGTATTGATTCGGAAGGTTGTTGAAATGCTGTATTTAAAATTGTTTTCGATGTTCATATAGATCATCGTGTCTAATACAACTTTAAAAAAATTTTGTCATAAATTTTAATTATTACTGTATATATGGTATGCGAGCAATATCTTCGATTATTATTCATATTTCACCAACTCCGTATTGATTCGGAAGGTTGTTGAAATGCTGTATTTAAAATTGTTTTCGATGTTCATATAGATCATCGTGTCTAATACAACTTTAAAAAAATTTTGTCATAAATTTTAATTATTACTGTATGCCCAATAAAAATTATTAATTAATTCATTTTATTACTACCTCTAGTTAATGTCCACCTATTAACTAGCTATGCTGTGCTATGAACTCTAATAAGAGCGAAACACGTGTCTACAGCTGCATTTGAGCGATAACCCTAGGAAAAAAGAATTGTTTACAAATTTTGCTCTCAAGAAAAATTATTGTTTTCATATATTTACGTTTGGGGGTCCAAGTAACGGGTCTGGTGGGTGGTTATAAATCACCGCCGCTTTGACGTTGTATTTATCCACAATGTGTGTGGAAATGCTGACCGAGACAACATGGGTGTATTTGGCTGCTTACTAGTTCTGTTACACTGTGTCAGTTTTTTTTATTACTACCTTAAGTTAATGTCCACCTATTAACTAGTTTTGCTGTACTGATGAGTTCTAATAAGAGCGAAACACGTGTCTACAGCTGCATTTAAGCGAGAACCCTGGCAAAAAGAATTGATTATTATTATTATTATTATTATTATTATTATTATTATTATTATTATGTGAATTTCATTTGAGAAAATTAGGAGCAATTTATAAAACGTAAACATTATTCAAAACAGGTTTTCATCTTTAAAATGTGTGTAGTACAGTGTGTTCAGAAAAAAACCTAATTCGGAGTAGGTTATGAACACAACAACGTATGTCTTATTCAATTCAAAAATCGTGAAATGCAGTTTTAAGGAGAAAAGATAATAAAGAAGGGTACAAAATATTGCCATTCACCTTTTTCTAATTTAATTCTATTTCTTAAATAAGGATTCAAGAAGAAAAGTTTTTATTTCTTTAGATAACATTTGTGACAATATCTGGTGTCAAATTGACATTAAATTAAATACTTTCAAATTGACATACGTTTTTTTGTTCATAGCCTACTCCGATTTTTTTAACACACTGTACTTATCCAGCCTCTGGTACTCATAAAGTTGTTTATTTTCCCGAGAGGAGTATCGTTTAAGATAAATACGGATTTTTTTGCAACCGTAATTTAACCAAGTTAAAAGCATCATTAGTTTTTATAGCTTTTCATCATTCATTTTAACTACACGTCCCATCCAATTTGAATTTGTTTAAAATACTCCAAATTAAAACAAATATGTTTCATTTTTATAATTTACAAAGTAAAAGTGTTTTAATTTTTAATATATCTTAAACGTAAATATTGCATATGATAATAGAGATGATCAAAGAAAATGATTTTCACTATTATATATTTTATATTAACAAGCGAATAATTTAATACTATATATTGAAGGTTGATTTCTTTATTAAATATTAGAAAAATGTATATAAATTACTAAATTGCAAGAATTTTCTAAGATCCTTCATACTAATTTTAAAAAGTTTGTAATAGTCATACACATAGTTATTATTGCTATTCTTCGTATAATAGGTCCGTTTAACATGGCAGATTTATTCATAAGTTCAATGTTTAAAGTTCAGCTCATTTAATATTCTTTACTTGTACTTTTAGACAATATTTAGGTACTGTGATGATATTTAATAATATGTAATATTTTTGTACTTAAGTTGTAAAGATTCTGTATCACTTTGGTTACATAGAAAATTACTTTTTGTTTGACAATTATGACGTAAATATGACAATCAACTTATAAAAAATAAGTTTCTATAGTGATAACGGTACCGGTTGATATCGGATAAGTTACAGAATCCCACTGATTGTCCAATATATTACATTTACATTCACATATAGCAGTAGAATATACATAATTTTTATTTTACCTGTTCTCACATTTCAAATCATAACTTCGTATGCTTCTGTTTTCTACTTTCGAGATAAATTTGTTATTTTACCTACACAGTAAAGTTATTTTTTCGCTATTTTGTGCTTTTTTGATTTAGTACCTAGTTACAAAAAAAATCTGCATAGAAAGTTTCAAAAATGTCCACGATCTCTACGTGTTTATTTTTTTAACTAAAAACTTCGTGCCGCTGAATGGCGGCGAACAATACATGATTGTTTAAGTACGAAGGAAGTAAAATGTTGATGTAGAAAATGAAAACTTATTGTAGTATCGAAATAAATCGAGTATATTCATCAGTTAATTATAAATTATGTTAATATGACAGATTTGTTATAATAACCTAACTTTTTCTTTTATATTAATATTAAAATGAATTCCACATGTTTTACCTATCATTTTTTTTTTTTTGGTATCCATGGCTGTCTATTTTTTATTCTACGCATCCATTCTTTTCTTCTGTTCATATTTTGAGGAAAAAAAATGAAATGAAATGATATTTTTTTTGAATTATTATTACAACCCGGTACGCAGCATATGTTACCCGTCATAATTATTATTATTAATTAATTTTCCAATGAAGAAACATATACTAACCAACAAAAATAATCAAACTGTTACTTGTCATATAGTCCAGTCATTAGGTAGATTTACCCTGCAAAAGGTCGGGTATTTTTGATTTTTGGATATATTATATATTGAGGGGTTCTGATAAAAAATGCAAGTTTTCCCTCTCGGGGGCCTTTGGGAAGCACCGCCAACTTGGGAAAAAAGGCGCAAAAAAGCGGTTTTTTCTAACTATCTTTTCACCTATTCGCATTAGGGCAGAAATAGATATTTTTCAATTTGTTGACACTAAAATTTTCTACAACTTTCATCTAATACATTTTTTTCTATAACCAATAGATAGCGAGCTACAGAGCTTTGAACAAAGCTAATTTTTGAATATTGCCCTAATACTTCATTTAGATCATATTTTATTATATATTTTTTATAATTTTTTTTCTCAAATTATTATCTATTATTCATTAATTATTAGTATTTAACTACTACATATACATATTAGTTATTGTTTATCGTTTTATTTTCATTCTAAAGACGTTTTATAGTCCAGGAAATTTATGATTTTACCTCAAAGTAATTACAAGAAAAGCTTTTACACGGAATCCTATCAAAAAAATGCGCTGAATAACATATCAAAAATTTTCGGATATTGAAGCACGGGAACCTTCTGCCAATTGGGAAAAATGGTGGCATATTTATGTTTTTGGCCATTTGCTCTAAACAATTACTTAAAAAACAAACAATATTACATATTTAATACATAGTCTAATAGATTTCACTATTTATAACAGTTTACATTCGTAGTGGCATCGAAAGAAGTAAATTATTGATGCCTTTTTTATAATAATTGTCAATGTTCTCCTGCAATTTTTTATTTTTTCATCTACCACTCTGATCTTGTTAAAAATACGATAACGCGGTATGAAAATTTGTTCTTATATTTATTTACTCATTTATTTACAGTAAAACTTAGATAATCCGGATCAATTGAAACTGATTCAATCCGGATTAATGAAAAAGTAAATACTACTAAAACATTTAAATTTGATTTATTTCTCTAGTTCATGGTGCTTTTGCATTTTGATACCCAGTTGCACACTTTTTAAGCTTCACTTAAACAAATAGTGCTAATCGAAATTTTGACAACATTATTCAATTACTCATTTGACATTTCGTTTTAATACGATATTGTCAATTTAAGGGACACTTAAAATTTATGCGTCAGCGGTGCAATCGGGCATGAATTAAATGTAAAAGGATATTAATCAAAGTTTACTGTTTTTAATAAAATTTATTTTAAATCTTTGTGATAATTATGGATTGCCATCATCAAATCACAGCGCTAAGTAGTTTAAAAAATCTCATAATTAAAAATATTGTTCCATTATTCTAATGTGAAGCAGGTGGACATTTTGTTCTGCAAAAGCGAAGCGATGGGTTTTGTACTGAAAAGTTAAACATGGTTGGATGGAATTGTAGAATAGATCTTTTCAATTACAACATATGGAAAATATGCGTAATGGGATCTCCACATAGTAAGCTAACAAATGGCGAGAGTCATGATTACTTGCTTGTCACAGGAGATATATGCCGTTTGTTTTTATTTTAAAATTTAAATGTGAAATGTGAGGAAAGTCTTTGGCAACTTTAAAAACATTTTCAAAAAAAGTTACAAAAGCTTTTATTTCAGCTAAAATGTAAACGATGCAAATTTTTCACCGAGAAGACAGACATTTTAATATCTGCAATATTTTTGACATTTTGTTTAACAGCCCAGATGACAGATGCAGGAGCCATTTGACTTACTATGTTCAGAGATAGAAAAAGATAACACATGACATATGATCCGGATTAAAGTACCCGTGATCATTTCGAATTCCAATGACCAAGGTATATATTATAAAATCGATATTTTTTTAATTCTGTCTGGATTATAAGGATATACGGATTACTGGGGGTTCGGATTAACGGAGCTTTATCGTATTAAAAATGTAAGAAGCATAAATATATCAATTCGTGGGGGTTCACACAGAGACCATTATAAATCCAAATTACTAATTTTGATAATTATCGGAATTGTATTTGCGCGACGTCTTCCAAAATCCTAAATCTACACTGCCAAATAATTGGATGAATTCTGTACCTCGTCATGTTCATTTTAGCGCCCTATTTAAATTTTTGACCATTAATAATAGGAAACACTCAATAAAAAATTTAAATGACAATATATTTGTTTCTACTGGCTACAAATTTCAACAGGCTGTTAAAATTAACGTAGTACGATAGAGAATACATACTATTATATAATATTTAATTATTATATTTAAAGTTTTCCTAACTTATTACAATCAATAATGAGGGTCAGTTAATTTTCACACATATTTTTTTAACTTCAAAGTTGTTTTCCTTGGGTTGACGATAATGAGATGATGAAAGGACACATACGAACAATCATGCCCACTACACCACCGGGTTCGTTTTTCTTGTTCACTCCAGCACATACTCACTGGAAGTAAGCAACATTATTTGCTCAAGGCATAATATCTGATCTAATTTATATTGTAAGTTCATCTAAGAGTATGTTTAATCTGTATGTAAATGATAGAGTAAGTTGAGGGGTGTTATCAAAGCTAATTAACATCTCCTCATGTTGCTGCAACAGACAACGGCTGTAGCTGACCTCTCACGAACAACCCAAATATTGTCGTGCTGTCGTTAGCCACGGCTGATCGCCGATCACCCACACCATGCTAACCGCATGATCTGCCACTCATCTACATCGACAGGAAGACACATACAAGGATACCAACTTTTGTGAAAGATACGAGTACTTAGATATAATAATATCGACAGAGCTTATATGAGAATGAGACTGTTCTATAAAATTATAATAATTGTTCGTTCCATATTTTTTCTGAATGAAAGGTTCGTAGCAGCCAATATAGGCAGATAAACTGTACTTAGTAAAACTTGAAAAAGAATACTTATGAGGAGCGTAGCCTACGTTATTAATACAAGGCCGGAAACAATACCTCTCAAAAAGAAACTAGTTCCAAATTCGCGGTTTTGGAGTGATTTATTCCCGCTGTTTTTTTTAAAATTTATTATAAATAATACATATTATAATATAATTATTTATGTTACCGGACAAACCTGATATCGGGATGCACTAGTTCGTAACAGGATAAATCAGTCATAACTTTTTTGCGTTATAGGTAAAGTTTTGTTAAAGTATGTTTAGAAAATAAATAATATACTAATAATTGCTTTAATTAATATACCGTAACAAAACCTTACCGAACGCACAAAACTTATGATTGATTTATCTTATTATGAACTGATTTGATCTAAGCCAAACTAGATTATCCTGAAATCGGGTTTGTCCATCAAATATTACCTGCATTTATTTATTTTATTCTATGCTTGTGCTCTATTTAGTAAAACTCGGTCTCAAATTAAATAATTGATTCATACCCTTTTCGAGCCTTACAATTTGCTATTGAAGTTTTGTTCTACATTTCGCATAAGACACACAAAGTTGTACATATAAACCATGATGATATATTTAGAGTCCCTTTGACTTTTTGAAAAGCAACAAAAACGTACGTAGAATTATGTAAGCTTCGGAATGTCACTAAGGCTTTCTTCTATTTGTACGAACAATTGAATTGCACGAAACGGGATGAATATTTAGTGCATGAGTCTGCAACAATGTCACGTTACGTTGCCAGCTGCTTGTGATTTCCATGAGTTCCGTCTAGCGGTAATTAAACACACATCTCACAAAACTTTATTACCGTGACATAATCCGCGAAAAACAAAACAAAATGTTTACAAAATTTCACGATAAGAAAGAAAATTCTTATTAACTATCATATTCAACAATGTAGTTTTTGCAGCTGTGGTAAAAAAAAGTAAGTAGCTCAGTAGATCTTGCATCTGTATAATAGAGCAATAAATTTAAAAAGGAGACCCTATTATCAATATTGTAACAAAATTTGCTTTAATGTAATGAAGCATTTCTTTGGGTTATTGAAAAATCTTCTTTTATAAAAACAAAAATTAAATGTATCACTAAAATATCCACTACCTTGATACACATACACATGTCTTGATTAGAGTGAAAAAACTGTTACAGTTATTACCTATAGGTAATAAATATTTTTTCATTACTTATTTATCAATTTGGAAACAATCATCTTTCCATTACTGTAATCAAATTGTCTTTTTACCTTCCGTGACCTTTAGGTAAGGAAGGTATTGTCTTTGGTCAAAAAATTCGATGGGGAGTTTTAAATGAATAAGCACGTTTTAATGTCCCTACAATACGATTTTACTGGTTTTACGATGATGTATGTGTGTATGTGTATGTGTATGTGTGTGTGTGTGTGTGTGTGTGTGTGTGTGTGTGTCCGTGTGTGTGTCCGTGTGTATGTGACAAATTTTTCACGATAACTCCAAAACTACAATTCTAAAAATTATGATTTTTTCGTATTATTCTTCCTTACAAGCCTATGAAGAGCTGATTAGATTTTAATTTGGTCAACTTGAAGTACCCTTATTTGAAGTTCTTAACAGTTTTTCTTGAAAAAACGCAGTTAAATATCATTTTCGATATTTTATGTGATTATCAATAGAAAGATTATCTTATTCTCTATATGGTTCGATTATACATTTTCCTTCATATTCAATAGATATAGAGTTATAGAGAGATTAAGAGAGATTAACTTTCAAAAATCAGTCAGCTTTGCAAAAATTATGAAAACATCAGATATATTCAAAAAATTCTAATTGACAGATGTCAGTGTCAAGTGCAAAACCAAAGTGGAAAGTATATGGATCTGAAAGTGATATAAGTGACAGTGTCCCTCGCCAGTGACTTGCATTTGCGACCTCGCCTCAAGATAGGTACTTATAATGCCAGGAGTACGAGAAAGGCAAAAGAGAAGATGGAAGGACTGTATAACAGAAGATTTGAGGGAGGAAGAACTGTGTCAGGAAGATGCGTTGGACAGGAATAAGTAGAAGAGAAGAGTAAGAAACAGCGACTTCTAATAAAATAGGGAAAAGTTGAAGAAGGAGGAAGTGTTAGGTGCAATATATAATGTACATACGTTCGTTTTCGTATTATAATTGTATTGGATTTTAGAATATTTTCAAAGGAACTTTCAGTATGGATTTGTAAAAAATAGTGCGTTCTTGTTACAATATTGCAGGATATATAGAATATTTTTCAAGGAACTTTTGGTATGGGATATTTACAAAATACATCGAATTGACGGAAGGTTTTGTGCTGGCCACAATAGATTTTTTATATTTTTCTTTGCTTTAATTACAAAAATAAATTCTATATAGATCTTTGTTCTTTTATACATATTTATTACTACAGGGTTGTCCAAAAAGATGTTACTACTTATATGGTACTACATAATTTTAAATTTTCTTTTATTGCAAACAAGATATGGCCACGCCACTTAATTTGAAAGAGAAAAGGATAGTAGTACCTTGGATGGAAGTGTTTGGATCACCTTGAATAGTAAGAAAAAAGTGCGCACAAATTTCTCATGCAGTCGACGGATAGTTAAACGGCTTAAAGGATCATTATGAAACCATTGCTGAATTTTTTTTCTTACTATTGAGTGTAACCCAAACACTTCCATCTAAGCTGCTATCTTCTTTCTCTCTTCCAAATTAAGTAGGGTGGCCATATCTAGTCTGCAACAAAAGAAAATTTAAAATTATGTAGTATCATATGAGCTGTAACATCTTTTTGGACAACCCTGTATATTATATTAAAATATTTATTTGAGAATGAAACATTTAATTTTGATACGATACAAAAAAGAAAATTTATCTACTGAATGTATTCGACTCGCTCCAGGATTTTTAAGAGCAGAATAAATTTTAGAGGCATAGTGATAATAAATATTTATATTCGTATAATAAAATCTTTTAAATGGTACAACTTTCAATATGGCATTCTATTAAAAAAATAATGTTATTTTGTTGAATAAGTTGCATATATCAAATATGCAACTTATTGAACATCAAGTTCAATTGATTTTCATTTTTCGCCGTTAAATTTGTCGTATAATAATGCTCAACTTTGTCCATCTTTCTATCTCTTCAAATAAGAAAGTTACCAATGGTGGCCTGCTTACGGCAAACATCCTGTATCGAAGGTTTGTAAATTTTTAGTTGGTATATATTGAAATAATAATTAATAAAATATTAATAAAAGAAGAAATTACAGTTACTGTACTATTATTAAAAGGGGTTCCTAGTATTGTCTAGAGACATACGGAAATAAATCTGAAATATTTAAAAAAATATATATTAATTTTTATGTTAGGTAATTATTTAATTTCTCTTTTATTATGCACCTGCACAGAATAAACAAAATAAGGAAAAGGCTTTATCACTTACTGTGTTGATTTTATATAAAATATGAATAAATGTTAATAGTAGGAAATGTTGCTGTCCGCTCCTTTGCCATATTGTTAATGTTAATTAATCCATTCAATATTTATTAATAAATTTAGTGTGAACGTATGGTATTTATATAAGAAAATTTTATTATTTGTTTATTATTATCTTCATACTTTCTTATTTATTTCAATATTAGTATCTATTTTTAATTTGGAAATTAGAACAAAATAGAAAGGGACCGTATTGTGCTTTTGGTTTCAGAACATTTATCACTGCTATCTTTTTAATTAAAAATTAATCTACTGATCTTTCTTCAATATCGGTCGTTGCAATCAGTTCTTATTTCTATAATCTATTGCATTCAACATTTTAAACCACAAATGATAAAATAAAATAAAAATAAGCATTTTTTTTCTACAGAACGGTTAATTTGTTAATTGACGCGTAAAAAGCAAATTATGGGATGATGTCCGTGTCCTTGTGCATTCTAAGCCTGGGTATATTACACCCCATTCTCGATGAGCCTTTGTGCAAATAATGAATTATACAGTCATATTTATGACCATAACCAACAAACAGCTTCATTCAATTTTGTCGTTTTTATAACTGAAATATTATCAAAAACGAAATTAACTAAACACAGTAGAATTTTATATGGCAAACAGATAAAATTATGTGAAGATCGTAGAATTTGATTGAAGTTTGCGTTTGAATAAGTACAAGCACTTAAATTTAACATTAAACTAGTAAATTAATTCGTAATTTTGCAGCGTATGAAATTGTGATTTCACAGACTGCAAATTAAAGAAAATATAGTCTTCTAATCGCACCAATTGGAATGTAGTTTTTATTTGATATTTTTTACTATCATTTATTTTTAATTATTACATTTGTTTCTATTATAAGGCCACCGTTTACACATCCGACCATGAGATTTTAAACATCTTTGACGATCTAAATAGATACACAAAAATATACTCGTATGTTTACTTACTTAAACTGTAGATAATTGTGTTTCAATTTGGAAATATAGTTTGGAACTTTATTGGGAAGGTCATATTATACTTCAATTCACAATGAGACGAGTTTGAAAGCCATGCCATTCTTAAATCACTCACCGCTTGACAATCAGCCAACGTTAATGTTAAGTTTTAGAAGTAGGACACAGGGCTAAGAATTAATTATATGACTCGAACCCGAACACGAAAATAGAAATAGGATTTAATTTGCGACCGTGTATGGAGAAATCAATTGATTTTGTGGAAGTAATTTGCTATTTATTATGTACATTATTTATATTTTAGAGGAGAGGTTAAAATACATATAGTGCAAACAGAATAAGTCTTTCACCTATCTCGTTTCGTGTGCTGTAGTTATAAAGCTCCATTGTTAGATTATAGTGTTCATAGAGGGATCCAATTTTACTAATATTGTAAGAGAAACAATAATTTAAAATTTAAAGAATTCTCCATGGGTGTCAAAGCTGGGAAGAGCACCACAAAAGTGACTTTTGTACTATTTGCAAATTGGAAATAACTTTCAAGTTTAAGGGTTCCCGAAGGAAAAATAATCGGATAAGCAGTCTGCAGTGAAATTATTTCAAGCCGACGTTTCGACTAATACATTAGTCTTCTTCAGGGCAAGAAATTGTCTAATAATAAAATAATTCAAGTTTAAATTTTGATTTCGGTTGGAATTAAACTCGGGCCATCTGATTCACCTAACGTACATTTGTATGCGACCCCATTCTTTAAATTGCAAATATCTACACCGTGAAGTGTGATAACAGTAATAGTAAGTAATTTATAATAATACACAATACAAATACCACGTGTATTTCTTATTTCTTAACGCCAAATTTCAGACTGATGCATTCTGCACAGATTTCAAGAAATTTAATTAAGAAAATAATAGTAATAAAATATTAATTTAAGCAAGAAGTGCAGAAAGTGTGCCTTTAAATTAGTGGTCTGACAAAGCATTCGCTTTCGCTCATAGTGCAAGATCATGCATGCATTGTGCTCGGGCACGAAATTGATCATGGTTGAAGTTTATATATATTTGACAACAAAATAATCTTAGAAAAACTATGCTTAGAGGAGGAGATAATGTTTCAAAACCTGCAATGGGGTATTCCGGTGATATGGAATTAATGCAAAATAATACCTTTTTTTTATAGTTTCCATCTTCATATAGTAGAAAAATATAATAAAACATGTTTAATAAAAAGTTTTAATTCTTAATTTAATGTTACAAAATTGGAATTTTTACAGCTGTAGAAACGTCCTTGAAATTTGTGACTTCAAGTTGATAATCTGTTGCTCATTTCAAAGTAAATATTTTCGTTTAAAAACACAGATGGTGCCAGAGGTTAACACGCGCGGGTATATTTTTTGTTTGACATTTCGTCCACTTTATAATTATTACTCCTATTTTTACCATAAACAAACACAGGACAAACACCGAAATACACGCTGCTACTAAAATCATATATAAACAAGCAAATGGCTGTCATGATCATGTGGGTTTAGGCGCTGAAGTTCGTTGCACATGTCCACCGTCGAGTTGTCATAAGCGCGCCATGATAAGAAAATTAGAATTGCGATGAAATTTTTTAAAATTTATATCTGATGTGATGCATACATTTTCTTACTCAAAGTTAGATATTCAAAGTCCTACTGGTCTGTACTAATGTAAAAAAATATTTTTAAAAAATGTCGGAATACCCCATTGTGCAAATTACATTTGAATCTAAAGTCCCAAAAGCTGCAACTGTAGAAATTGCATTTCAATGCTTTATAAGATTATAAGGCTGATCGGCTGAAGAATTTAAAACAAATAATTATAAATACAATAATAATACATAAGCAATAAATAAAAACAAATATTTAGAAATAGGGAAATAACTATTCTCAACTGAAATAACCGATAGAGGCGCTGCAAGTATTTTCAATATGGCGGATGCATGACGGTAGGTGTACAATCTGTCACTGTCATATGATACAATTTTGCTTGTGTTTCTCGAAAATGAAGCTAAGTATTGTTCAGATATTTGACTTTCTAAATACTACTCATCATTCTAGGAATATTGTTGAAGGTATGATTGTATATAATGTTCATTTACTACTTTATTTAAAATATTAATCTTGTAAACAGGCGAAGAAGTTCTGAATGCGAATCACATTATATTATGTACTATGTGGAATTACCGATAGTTATCGAGAAATTATAAATATAATATCACTCTGTCTTCAAGCAAGTGCTCTGTTTCAAATATAATTATGTATTAATAATAATACCTGGAAGAATAAAGTCATTAGCTGGTAGCACAAGGCACAAGCCCTGTTTTAACTAAAACGCTGTTTTAAAAAATGTCAAATTTCATTATTTAATAATAAAAATAAATAATATCAAATTTATAAAAATATAATTTTAAAGCAGAACTTAGTTTATTCAAACAAATATTTAAAAAAAAGTCGTTCTATACACATAAGGGTGAAATTAAATATTGAAATTTGAATTTGACAGTTTTTAAAACAGTGTTTTAGTTAAAACAAGGCTTTAAAATGTCTCGAACATACTCTCATATACTTGGAAATTTATTTTCCAGAACTTTAAACATACTTCCAAGCTTGAAATCTATCCAATGTTTGTTGAATGCCTGCATTTGTGATTATAGTTACTTTATTTTTACCTATTTTTGGAAAAATGTGGAAACTTAAATGAGTTTCCCTAGTCATAAGCGAATGACACCCGTATACCCAACACATAATATTGCATTTATCGCGTTTTGCGACATTCATTTTCGTATACTTTTAAAAATGTATGCTAACTTATGTTGTACTTGTTCACACCTACCGTCATGCACTAGTTTAAAATTTAATCACCAGATGTCGTATCGATTCTCTACAGTTGTCAATTGCAACGCTTTATGGAACTCAGAAATTGCCTTTGGGCGACAAATTCAGAAGGCTGTAATAATTTGAAATTCACTTATATGTATTCTACAGCCTGTGTTGTTTTTTTTTTATGTTGTTTTTATTCAACTATTTCATTGTTTGTAAAAATGATGTTCCGCTACATGGTGGCCGCGATCCTTGTTACGTGCCCATGTCCAGTACAGGCACCACGACGGCACCGGAACCGTCTAAAAAAAAACTACGGCAGATCGCCTTATTACGTGCACAATGTAGCCGCATTACGGCCGTACCAGGTATGTGACACAAACGAAAAAATAAAAAATTGGGAATGACAGAATTACGGGTGCACTGCGGTGCAACCGTGCTTGTTCGCCAAACGGCCCCGGCACGGCCATGTTGCTGCTGTGTTATAAAAATTTATTTGTTTAGATATAAACATTTTTTGTTGTAATAAAAATTGTTTTTTTTTATCAGGAGATATAAACAGATTCAAAAATACATACATTCAAAAGATTTTTTATTTATTTGTCTTGAGATATACTCATGAATCTAAAAAAAAACTAACATTAATATTAACGAAAAATATAGGTTCTCATTTTCTGCTGAAAAAAATATCTATTGATCTGTATCATAAAGTTGAAATTAGTGGAAATTAATCATACAAGCATTAATTAATTTAGTTAGTATATATGTAGGTGTGCGTAAGCCTTCCCTAACGCTAATGACTGGCTTATGAAATATAACTGCTTACTACCAGTAACTTTTAGATAACTTGTTTGTTGTTTAAATGTAACACATAAATGAATAGAGAATAGACAGATAGTTTTATTGTTATAAAACAGATATATCATCTCGATCTGGATTTGATTAAATCAGCGGATATAATACGAGTAGTTAAATTTAAATATTAGCATTTTCATAAATAAGTAATAATAATAAATGTAGTAACAGTAGCAATCTCTGGAAAAACAATGAAGACTTGACAATCAGATATAAAAATCTGTTGTGTCCAGCACAATACCTCTCGTTATTTCAATTTTATGTTATATAAGTATTGTATTGCACTTCGCTACCGAACCGTCGTTTTATAATAAAAATATTACAGAACTTTACCCAAATATTTTTTTTATTGTGTTTAACATGTCTTGTGCACACATACAATTCTAACTATATGTATTTTTCATTGTATGAGGAAGTTCCTAAATATCCGAGATTCTTCCAATTCATTAACAAGATTGGCGATATTTCTGATAGATATATGTATGCATTTTACCTACAATTTTAAATATTTAATTAATAAAACAATAAGAAAGATTAAATGTACTTCCCAGACAAAGCTTTCAGAATGTCATTAAAACGGTTGATTTTTGACATCTGTCATTTACAAATTATGTTATAAACATTACTATGTTATAAACATTTGAATTTGTCAACTGGTTTCCTTAGTGCTTAAGCCTCTGCGATGTACTACATTAGATTATTATAGTGTCTTTATCTCTAAATCTATACAAGATATAATAAATTTTCAAGTGTATTAGATGGAGAATTTTATGTTCTTCAATATTTGTAGTAACAAAAATTTCCAAAAAATTATATTTAGAAGATGTTTTTAAAGAAACTATTACTTCCGGTTGTCCAATTGTTACCAAAATCTAATTAGCTCTTCCCAGGAATATCAGATTGAGGAAACTGAAGTTAAATATTTTTTAAGTCTTATAGTATTTGAGAAACCGTGGCTTCAACATACACACACACACACACACATACATACGGACATCATCGTAAAAATGTTATAATCGGATTCTAGGTACCTTAAAATGTGCTTATTCACTAAAATCTGAATATGCGATTTTTAGCATGATTCCAATACCTCTCTTAGCGAGAGGTAAAAAATAGTAATGTCAAAAAATTGTGATAATACATAAAATTTTAATAATAATAAATCTAGTATAAGAACAAATAGACTGTTGTTTCGTGTACATAAGTATCAACAACAATTATCAAGAATACAACAGATTGGCGACGAGGATGGAATAGAAATTTGCGATAAGGTTTTGCTTTTGGGGCCAGGTTTTCGTATGACGACTGGACTGTCTGTAAAATCTATAATTTGACAATCATCGTTGATCTTGCTTAGTAAATCATTTAGTATTCTTCGTTTTAAATTTGTTGGTTTTTGAGGTAGCGAAATTTTCGAAACATGTTCTGTTACTGATATCGGCATATCTTCTCCCTTTTGCAATTTCTTGTTTACTAAATATTATTATTAGTCCTAAGACTACACTCGTAATTGTAACATTGGATTTACTAGATGGTGTAAGTAACGAACTGGGCATTATGTCATTGCACTCTTTAGTTTCTTTGGTAACGGTGCACTCGGCCCTCATCAAACAGAAGTACTATGCGCCAAAGGTTCCACTTTTTGTTAACCGAAACACTGATTTCACTTTTTATCGGCGGACTGGACTTGATTTTGGGCGCGTGAAGTGACGCAGCATGTGGCAATGGCCAATGGAAGCTTTGCCTGCGGAATTGGAATGACTGAAATTTCAGAAACTTCAGCGGAACATGATGGAATTAAAGACATGTTCTTCACTGGAAAGTGGTTGAAAGATGACGATGCAGAAACTGTCGTATGGATGTCCTTCCTTATTGTTGTCATTTTTATCTCGAACTTTTTGACATTCCTTCTCATAATTTTTCTTAATAACTGACATATTATCCACAATATTTTTCATTCTTAGCAACGGCTCTTTTAATTTACTCCTCTCTTGACCCAACAGCAAATTTTTGGCACGGCGCATTAATGTATCCTTTTTACATTTTACAAAAGGCGCAAGGTGTTCGAATATTTGTACACGATCTGAACTTAGCAGTTTCCGAGTGTTTATTTCCAAACTTAAAAGCATAGTATACAGAGAAAAATTTAACTTTGCCTTCAGAACTCTCTGCCGCCTTTTTGATATCATTAATTATCTTCATTACACATTGTTCGGTACTTTATCTGATAGTTTGACTATTAGAATTTCTGCTTCTAATTTTTGTGCTTCTGAACAACCCCGTTCAGGATGTTCAGAAATTTGGGAGACTCCGTCTCGACTAGATTCTGATTATGTTGATGCTGCAGAAACAGCATTGGCGTCTTTTGACCTGCTAATACTATCTTTACTAGTTTCGTCGGCATTTTCTGTTCGCCCTGTATTTTTTACAGACTCTTTGGCGTCATTAATTGTACTACTTCCGGCGGTTTGGTTTCATTTTGACTGGTACCTAATTCTGGTGGGACTGTCATATCGAATTCTTCGCGCTTTTCTCTAAGAAGTTCCTTAACCGTAATCGGCTTTTTCTTCGGAATATTATCTTCAACTTTCTTCTTTTTAACAATGTTTTTCTTTAAGTATGTTATTCTTTAGAATACATCCGTTTGTTCGGCCTAATAGTATTTTACTACCATTATTAAGACGAATAAATATGTTAGCTTAGTCCTAAACAAGTTGAGAATATTGACAACTCGTTACTGTCATCAGGGGCGCCGATAGGTAGACCGGGGCCCGGGGCATAAATTTTATGGGGCCCCTTCTATTTATAGGTAGATGTGAAGAAAAAATGAATATTTATAGGATTAAATATATTTAAATGTCCATTCAAATATTACATAATATAAAACAAAAATTAAATTTAACATTTATCTTCCTTCACTGCAGCTTGCAGCTACAATGTTTAATATTTTTACCAGAAGATAGTTAAAAAAAAAAATTCGTTTAAGTTGCAACAATAGACTCATGTAAAATTCCGTCAAATGATATAATACAAAGGAGCATAAATATTTTAAAGAATAAAAACTAAAATATAATAACATTTGGGCCATTTGAAAAAAATAAGCCTAGTTTCGGGGCCCCTTAATATTATGGGGCCCCGGGGATTTTGCCCCCCCTGCCCCCCTCCCTCTCAACGGGCCTGACTGTCATTAGGAATTACTTGTTTGACATTAGGATAGACTGCTAGATTAAATTTATTTAAAAAAAATTCACGATGCAGTCACTCAGGTTTTATTTTTTTCTGTCTGAACCGTAACAGATATCACAAATTACACAGAAAGAGAAAAGTTTACTATTGAATGTATCTTTCTGAAAAAAAAAAATAATTTTATGTTATCGGCGTAGCCATTAAAAAGTTACGGTCTAATCAGTGTTGTGACACCTAAGTTTTATATACTAGTGGTTCACTAATAATAACAAGTATCATCTTAAAAGAAGACTTATAATCATACGAACTGTCATACCAAATTTAATCCAAATCGAATAAAGCGTTCTGTTATTATAATCAAAATTAATTTTTTTTTTTTCGAGGAACTTTGAAGCAGAATACTGGCTAAATGGTACACTTTCCGGTAGAAGCAAGTTTAGTTAAATTGTCTTATTTTAGCCTCAGGAATCTGTGGTTAAGCCATGTCCCCTTATTTAAGACACATCCTGTATAGTGGCTCTAATATACCTTACTTTTTACGTGGCCAGTAAGAATCGAGCCTGTCGATCTCTAGGATGCTCGATAAAAATGTATGTCCCAGTCTGGCCCTGTGAAGGAATCATTCCATAAATCACGTTTGATTTACCTTCGGACTCTGCAGTATATTTTAGCAACATCACTGGCTCTACCATTACTATAGTAATAATATAAATTACAATATGAGAAAATAAATAAAATAGGAAAATTAATGGCGTATTTACTAAAAACTTTGGTCGTGTACAAATTGGAATTTATAAGACTATTGCTGATCGTTTAGCTTTTAGCATAATCAAACGCACACTCAATAAAATATTAATGATAGAGATTAGTAGTAATTTCTCTTTAAACAAATAAGGGAAAACCGTTTTGGTTTTTGAGTAAACAACAAAATTACTCCTCCTCTAATAACTTTGCTACACGAAGTCCGGTGACTTGATCGTTACATTCTGACATTTTGCAGAATCAATATCCGATGTAGCAACGGTAATTTGGCTCCGAATACGTGTACGATGCATTAACTCATCACAGGAATAATGACGAAATCAATTAGTTGTAATTTTTATAATTAAAATTCACCAACAAGGCTATGCAATTATACTACCATTTATCTACTTACCTACAAATCAATAATTAACATGCTTTTGCAATGTTGTTCGCAGATATTGTCTCAAGAAAGAATAAACTTAAGAACTTTTTTAATTTGAAACTGACAACTTTGATGGACTTGTAATAGGAAGGAAATAAAAGTTGTTAATTTCTTTTGAATGTTTGAATTTATTTAGAAAAGAAAACTTTCAAAACTTTAAACGTTTTGCACAGCCGACTTAAAAGCATTATGGGCCCCTGGGCAAACCATTGTGCTGGGGCACTTACGATAACCACTCACAGAAATGAAATATAAATGACCGACAATATTAAACACATATTTATTTATTTATTTATTTGGTACTTCACAAAAAAAACTGCTGTTAAAACATAAACACAGATTAGATGGTACAGTATGAATTTTTTTACAAAATTCATATTATAACAAGCATTTGTGGCATTTCTTTTCAGAAAATTGCTTTATTCTTCGCAGATGAATCAGTTCAAACGCTGCTAGCCCCATTGTGCTACGGAGAAAAAAGTTTACATTCCTAAAAAAATATGTATATATAATTTCGGTTATATATTACATAGAATTAATTTAAATGTAAAATATATTTTTAATAATGGAAAATCAAAAACCAAGTGCTCGGCGGGCCCATGCGTTAATAATTTAACCCGTTTTTGAAAAAAAAATAACTTTTATCTATGGTTCATAGTTAATACGAATAAAAAATATATGTATTTTATTTCAAACATTTCTATAAACAATTTAAAGCATGTTCCGATATTGGAACACCGGGAACGAATGGGTGCAATATATTTTATATGTGAAGTATATAAATAAATATTAGAACATATATATAATAGAATAAGTTTATTATCTTATAGTTACATGAAATATTTATAAAATTTACATTTAAATCTTAAATCTTTGGAAGATGTTTCATATAAATTTACTTTACATTTTTCACATATTTTGGTTGAGTTTTTTTTTTACATAGGGCAAATCTATTTTGTTTTTGTGTTGGAACCATCTAGTGATCAATGCGATCATATCGTACTTCATCCTGAACACGTGCATCTATTTGTTTTGTTGATTTTGGACCACCGCCTCCCGTTACTGGTATTTACTGAGGTAAATTTGAACTATTTCCCTTCTAAAATTATGATCTGTCTTTACATTTAAATCATCCAAATTTGTTAAAAAAAAATTATTGCACACAAGATAAATAATTCAAGTTGCGGTACTCTAGTCCAAAGTATGGATCTTACTGACCATTACTAGTCAGTAAATATGCGTTTATAACTAATACACGAGTAAACAGGAATGAATATGTCAATTGTTCCAATATTAGAACACCGGGCAAATATGGGTTAATGAAAAGTAACCTTCAAAATAAAAGAAAACCTCTATTATAATTAAATAACTATCATACTGTGTACTAAGTTTAGCAAGTACGATGTACCTGTTGAGTTAGCCGAATTCATAGAGCTTCTGAATTCAATTAAATGACTTTTTGCAGTCACAACTACGGACGTGACATATTATGCACGCTACTGACAATCAAAAATGTTAATATCTTGGAAGTTTTGGGAAAAAATTGTATAGTTTTAAAAATAGTAACTTTTATTAGGTATACAGGGTGTATCAAGATAATGGAACATTGCATTTTATTTGCGTATATGACAAGTTACACAAAAAAGTGATTAAGATATTTTGTAAGGCATAAAGTGGGACACATTTTGGAATAACCACTATTATTTTAAAACCAGTGGTACTCAACTTATGGATCAATGTTATATTTTTTTAAATAGCATTATATATTTTTTATTAACTCGTTAAATAGATGATTTTCTTCTGAATTCAACGGTATAATAATATCATACTCTTACATTGCTAAAAATATGATAAAAATTAATTCAAAATTAGAATTTTATTTCTATTTTATTTTTTAAGTAGGCTGAGCAAACATTCAATCATTAAACCAAAAGAATATTAACTGTCACTTTTTATTAAATTAAGATAATTTTCATTACCTTTTTTTTATTTTATAGTCTCTCAACAGGATTAAATCCCAATGACTGAGTAGGTTCACATACACAAACATCCATGCCTTAGTTTGTGGGATTCAAACCCAGAATCCCGAGCGCACATATAACTAAGAGGCGTTGCTCTAATCATTGAGCCATTGGAGCAGACAAATAATTAATTTAATAATGGCAGCAGATTTAACAAATACTTAGATTATTTTATTTATTTATGAGACCTATCAAATGTATTTCAAGCATGCAATTTATTTGCAAAAAGTTATCCTAGTTAAAGACGACCAAATAATAATCCTTCGAAATAAAAAATAACGAATTTTTAAATATTTCGAATAACTAATTTAATAATTTGTATCAATGATATAGAAAATGAGAGATAATTTTCTTTTCTTTTAATAGTTGAATGTTTGCTTAGCCTACTCAAATTTTTTGAAATAGAAATGAAATACTAACTTTGAATTGATTTTTATCAAAATTTTCGCAATGTAAGGGTATGATATTATTTAATTGTTAATTTCTGAAGAAAATTCCCTATTTAATGAGTTAATAAAAAATATATAATGCTATTTAAAAAAATATAACATTGATCCATAAGTTAAGTACCATTGGTTTTAAAATAATAGTAGTTATGCCAGAATGTGTCTCCCTCTATGTCTTACAAAATATCTTATACACATTTTTGTGTAACTTTGCACATACATGAATAAAATGCACTGTTCCATTAACGATTAACTTGATACACCCTGTATATATCCGCATCTGTCTGTAATAAAATTCATTAAATCATCAATAAAATAAATAAATAAATATATCATCACGGCATATTACCCATTTCTAGGTGTGCCAGTATCTACAACACATGTAGACATCGGTAATGATGACGATATATTTTACCGTGTGGGCGCTTACCAGACGTCACCTCACGGGCACTCATAGCTGGCGTGGAGAGTGCACCACAGGGGTCACTTTTGTGCTATTTAAAATTGGAAATATTTGGCGCCTGTCGTGATCGAACCCGGTTCTCCCAGGTTCGCGACCAGACACTCACGCACGCGGCCACGGGACTCATATCAATAATTATTAATATTTTCATATTTCATAATAAATTCTCTCATAGTTTGTAAATATGTAACTATTTTAGATGTGAGACGTATACAATTATATCTGCCATTAACAATACAGGGTGGTTGGTTTTTCATTTTCCAGTTTATATCTGCTAAAATATGAAAGATACGAGAAAAAGTTAAATGTTAGAGTTGCCTAATGCAACCTGATTTATAATTTAGCATACTCAATTTTTTCCCATGGCCTACTAATTTTGCGGAAAAATATTTTATTTTGATATTTCAAATGTAACATTCTGTATATTTTCGCAGAATAAGGTTATAAATCAAATTCTCTGTTTAAAATGATCTATAATGAAGTTGCTTATTTCTAATAAAGCAAATAATACAATGATAACAACTGGCAGTGCTGTGATATTTTATTATTTATACTTGCACCTCTGTCGTAGATCTGATTGTGTTTATTAGAGAGAAAGGTGTGGAGGTTTCTCTTTAATAAAAAAAATGAAAATTGGATGAATAATTAGTGACAAAGTCAAACAATAGAATGTATACATCAGACATCATTTTATTATTCACTTAATTGAACATAATTTAAAGGTAAAACTCTATTTATTATACATTGTTATAAAGAGAAATTGATTTGGAACCTTAATCCGTGAAAATATACAAAATGTTCCATTGAAAAATTAAAGTAAAAAATTAGTAGACCATGAAAAAAAATGCTTATGTTAAACCCCCCCGTATATTATAAAGTATTGTAACACAGTGGGGGGAGGGGTGCTTGCTACTTGACGACGACATTTTTCACTAACTGATGGTGGTTGGTTTGGTGACCACTTTCACACTTATGAACACATATGGATTATTATGAACCCGGACATTTTTCCAATTTATTACTATTTTTATTTACACATATTTACATTAATATTAACTTATTATTATTTATTACATTAAAAAAAGAAACTGAGTTGTTACATTGTTAACTTCCGCGTGTTGGCGTCTGCCACGCGTCAAACTTTCGACTTCCCGCGTCTAACACAGACTAACCCCTTATGTTATCGACGTGAGTGAACTTTACTTTACTTTACTTCATAAGAGTACAGCCAGACTGACTAATAAACTAAAAACGTTATAATCTTCGTGGGAGGATATCTTAGAGGGTACAGGATGCATGTAGCATCTATAATCAACTATCAACCCTACACTTAGGCCTGCAATAACTAGACTTAATTGTCAACACTATAAATGTCTACATGTTAGACAGTTAGTAGAAAAAAAAAATCTGTTGTGGCCAGCACAATACTTCTCGCCATTTCCATTTTAGGCTATATAAGTATTATATTTAACATATCTTATACTCCCAAGGAATTCCAATTACATCTATTCTTTAAATATTTATTTTTTAATTCATTCTATGAACACTTTTTGTCCGACTCTTCTAAATGTTCCACATTCTTCCAATTCATTGACGAGATTGGCGGTATTTCTGAAGGGTACGTAATGTATGTATAATTTTAAATATTTAATTTATAATAAGAAATATAAAATGTACTTCCCGGAAAAAGCCCTCAGCAATGATTCTGGATTTTTGTCATTTTTCTGTTAATAACAAACATTTTATTTGGAATTGTTTGGGCTGTGAGATTTATTACAACGGATCATTTTATTTATCGGATAGAGAATTTTATATTTTTTAATATTTGTAATAATAAATTTTATGAAATAATGTTTAAGATTTTTAAAAAGAATTTACTACTTCCAATTGTCCAATTATTACCAAAACCTAATCAGCTCTTCCCATTAATGTCAGATTGAGAAAACCGTAGTTAAACATGTCTTAAGTCTTATAGTGATTGAGAAATCGTGGTTCGAATACACACACACACACACACATATGTATGCACACACACGTATACACGGACATCATCGTTAAAATTGGATTGTAGAAACCTTAAAACGTGCTCATTCACTAAAATCTAGATATGCGATTTTTATTATAATTTTAATTATGAAAAAGGATAATTATTTACAAACAGAATTTCGACTTACAAAATAACAGAGTTGAATTATTGTTATTGAAACCATAATTTAGAAGAGTATATAATAGAATTATTATCTTATTATTGCCCTGCAGTCGCTTTGTCACAGTATAATAATAATTGAAATGGAACTCGCAAGAATACAACAGAAAACATTAAAATGTCAAAAGTCTGTGTATTTTATTAAACTCATTACACATTGTTTCGGGATTTTGCTGTACTATTCGCGAATGAAATTAACGTTGACGGTGCTGCTATTGCTGTCAAAATGGCTGTAATAAATTGTAATTATTAGTTTTATCAAGAGTCTCTGAAAAGGAACTAGGTTAATTATTAGTTATATTTCACATTAAAAATATTGTATCAGACAAATACCGTATTTACAATAGAGAAATACAGTATTTACAATAGGCTTTAATAACAATTATTCACTACCTTTTATGAAAAACCTATTCCATAAAATAAAAAAAAGAACTAATAAATAACCAAATATATAAACATATAAAAGAAAGTACCAATTACATTTCGATACCATCTTACAACGATCTTCATAAAACTCTTTCCAGAATAACATACAAACACCATACAACCCTTACATCTACCCTAATAAAGTGGAAAAAGGTCTACAGGCTGCATGTTGATAAGAATAAAAATGAAAACTCTTGGTTGAATTGTTGATGATTGATTATAGTTTATTTTTATTTAAGTGGCAATTGATTTCGGACTTAAGTCCTTCATCAGAGCCATTGTTAGTTTCCTTCCTAGACGAAGTCAAACTATTTTTCTTCATAAATATTTTATCGATGTAATCTAATGAATATTGTTATATACTTCTCAGGATTAAAATTCGACACATCATTTTCCATATACAGGGTGTAAATTTTAAAACGGGTCATAGGGCTATAACATAGAAAAACAGTTTTTTAGACGCCAAAAGTTTCCATATTAATTTATTGAAAATATAATTGGTGCGTATTATAAAGAAAAAAATTACGAATTTTTTGATACCAAACACCTTACATTTCTGTTTCATATAAAGCCAGAAATTAAATTTAAAAATTTTTACAATTAAGAAATAATATCATTAGCCATGAAAGTGACAGTAACAAAACATTGTCATGATAGGGGACAATTAAAGATTAAATTATTAATTTATGAACCAATACAAAATAACACAAAATAAAGTAAAAAATAGGATATTTATATCAGAAACAATTATTATTTATTGTAATAGGTATTTACAAACTAAAGATGATCTGCATGTAATAAGAACTAAGTTATAAGAAACAAGAAAAATTGCAAACTACAAGGGAACAAATTAAAATCATTTATGCTGGGTTTATGCAGCATATAAATTATGAAATTAAATTAAGCTACTAAATTAAGAAACTAAACTAAAATAACGTTGTTTATGCAGTAAATTAAAATTCAGAATTTTATGTTTGACATTTCGTATAATACCTTTATAGGTGCAATTGCAATACATTATATTTATATAAGATAAAAAAATAAAGGTAAACAATTTGTTGAATAAGTCCAATTAGTATTTCGTCGCTCTTTTCTGCAGGAACTTTGTTGTCATCGTCGTACATTTTCATAAGTTAAATGCGAAAATTTGTCATAAGTGCGCGAGTGGCGCAGGCGCAGCATTAATAATTTGTTCATGAGTCAAATTGTTCATGATTTCTTCTTAATAAAACGAAAATAATAATAATAATTTAACAAATAAAGTGTAAGAAACGTTTATTAATGAGCGTTTAAAGTCAAAAATTGTTTTGTTTTGTTTCTGTCAGTTTCACGGCTATTGATATTTTTTCTTAATTGTGCAAATTGTTAAATTTATTTTCTGGCTTTATATGAAACATAAATATAATACGTTTGGTATCAAAAGATTCGTAATTTTTTTCTTTATAATATGCACTAATTATTTTTTCAATAAATTAATATAGAAACTTTTGGCGCCCAAAAAACTGTTTTTCTATGTTATAGCCCTATGACCCGTTTTAAAATTTACACCCTGTATATATACAGGGTGTTAATACTAATCGTTACACCCGAAAATGGTAGTTGGAACTCATTAAAACAAACAACTTTTCTCAGTTCCAATTTTTGATTTGGTGCCCCGGTTCGTAGTTATTGGAGTTTTTTTGTTTTTCGAAAAATCGCCATAACTCCATTATTTTAAAGACTATTAAAAAAAAATTCTTTCAAATTTACCTTTAGGCTCTCTAAAACATTTGGCATTTACAATTATTTTTTATTTTGTCAAATGACAAAATGGCGATCGATCAAAAATTTCAATACATATTTTTTTGATAACCACTCCATCGATTTTCGAAAGTAAAACATTTATAAAATCCTTAAACTATCTACTACAATATTTGTCATAAACATTTTTTTCAATCTATCCAAAAAAAAAGTATTTATTCATTTAATTGACTTACATAAGTGCAATGTGTTCAGAAAAAAATCTAATTCTGAGTAGGCTATGAACACATTCATTATTTAATTCAAAAATCAAGTTGTCGCAATTAATCGCGAAATGTAATTTTAAGGAGAAAAGATAATAAAGGAGGATACAGATTATTGCCATTCACTGTTTTCTAATTTATTTCTATTTCTAAAATAAAGATACAAGAATATTTCTTTAGATAACATTTTTGACAATATTTCGTGTCAAGTTGACATTTAGTTAAATACTTTCAAATTGATATACGTTTTTTTGTTCACAGCCTACTCCAAGTTAGGATTATTTTTGAACACAGTGCACAATAAGTCAAGTAAATGAATAAATACTTTTTTTTGATAGATTGAAAAAAAATGTTTACGACAAATATAGTCAATAGTTTTTAAAATAAGGGAGTTATGACGATTTTTCGAAAAACAAAAGAACTCCAATAACTACGAGCAGAGGCACCAAATCAAAAATTGGAACTAAGAAAAATTGTTTGTTTTAATGAGTTCTAACTACCATTTTCAGGTGTAACGACTTCGTATTAACATCCTGTATATATACTTAACCTAATTTTATACGCGTCAACCTGATGAAGGAATTAAGTCCGAAATGGATTGCCACTTTAATAAAAATAAACAATAATACATTCTGCATCAATAAATCCAAGAGTTTTCATTTTTATTCTTACCCACCCTAATCTTTACAACATCCTAACAAAAATCAGTTGTGACCAGCCATTTTCATTTTATGTTATATAAGTATTGTATTGCACTTCGCTATCGAACCGTCGTTACAGACCTTTACCCAAATATTGTTTTTTATTGTATTTAACATGTCTTCTGTACACATATAATTCTAATTATATCTATTTTTCATTGTATAAGAAAGTTTCTAAATGTCAGAGTTCTTCCAATTCATTAACAGGATTGGCGGTATTTCTGATGGAGACGAGTATATGCATATTACCTATAATTTTAAATATTTAATTAATAAAATATGTTATAAACATTGAAAATTTGTCAACTGGTTTCCTTAGTGTAGTTTAGCCTTTGCGATGCATTACATCCGATTATTCTATATATTATAGTATCTTTATCTCTAAATCTATATAAGATATAATAAAAATTTAGTGTGTTAGATGGAAAATTTTATGTGCTTCAATATTTGTAATAACAAAAATTTTCAAAAAATTGCATTTACAAGAACTTTTCTAAGAAACTACTACTTCCGGTTGTTCAATTGTTATCAAAACTTTTCAGCTCTTCCCAGGAATGTCAGATTGAGAAATTCATAGTTAAACTGGTCTTAAGTCACACACACACACACACACACACACACACACCCATCATCGTAATAATGTTATAATCGGATTCGAGGGACCTTAAATCGTGTTTATTAACTAAAATCTGGATATGCAATTTTTAGCATGAATACAATACCTCTCTTAGCGAGAGGTAGCAATACCCCCAAAACCAACTATACAGACAATAGCAGAATAAGCAAAATATATAAATTGCAACTACGATGATAATAGTAACATAGGTCTCACAAAACGAAATTTGCAAACCAGATTTGAGAACATTTAAAATATAATCCACCTTCAGCAATAGGCACGCACATCTTCAAAACACAAATAATAATATTACCTACTTTAGATAATTTATATCTACTACATTCGGAAACAAAAATTCAAAATTTATTCCTCCTAGGAAAATAAGAAACACATTTTTAAAAACCTCCCACCTTTTTACAATAAATAACTAAACATTAAAACTATAAAACTAAAATTTTACTATAATTTCAAATCACACTTCCACTCAACTCCATTTTCTTTATAAGTTCCATATCTCTGGCACTGTACAGACGTAGTAATTCAAGTTTCATTTACCACTTAGTTACAGGCGAGTACTACATACCTAAAAGAATATTGTAGATAGTTGTTTTAAGTTGTAATAAAACATAATATCTGGGCTACAGAAGTTTAAATAATTATTTAATAAATTATTTTGTCATACCATTTCACCTACTTTTCGTTGTACTAATCTGCTAATGGGGTAAAGAAGTCAGCATATATCTATACCGTTGAGGACACTTACTAAAAATCATTAGACAGGCTCTCAAAGCTGTCGTAAAGAGAGTACCACATTGGCGATAATTTTCAAGTTTGATGTCGGTTGAATTCGTACCTTTAGTGATTCGGTCGAGACGAGACGAGACGAGAAATTCATTATCTCGTCTCGTCTCATTTCAAATTCATAAAATGATGTCTCGTTTCGAAATTTTTCTCGTCTCGTTTAATAGAGACTCGTCTCGGCCGAGATTCTCGCCGAGATTTCTCGACGGAAATTTAATATGTATATTTTGGTCCCATAAACTAATTATTAAATTTATACAATTTTGTATTAATAGTAATTTGAACAAAAAGATAAATATTTGTCGTTTTATCTGTCAAAATTTGATAAAACCTAAAACTTCTGCAAATTTTATTGTTATAATTATATTAATTTAATATTTATCTAGTATTTTCTGTTATAAAACATTAAAAAGAAACGAAAACAATAATTTTTCTTGAGCGCAAAATTTGTAAACAATTCTTTTTTCCTAGAGTTATCGCTCAAATGCAGCTGTAGACACGTGTTTCGCTCTTATTAGAGCTCATCAGTACAGCATAGCTAGTTAATAGGTGGACATTAACTAGAGGTAGTAATCAAAACAAAACACTGACACAGTGTAACAGAACTAGTAAGCAGCCAAATACACTCATGTTGTCTCGGTTAGCATATCCACACATATTGTGGATAAATACAACGTCACAGCGGCGGTGATTTATAACCACCCACCAAACTCGTTACTTGGACCCCCAAACGTTATTATACGAAAACAATAATTTTTCTTGAGCGCAAAATTTGTAAACAATTCTTTTTTCCTAGGGTTATCGCTCAAATGCAGCTGTAGACACGTGTTTCGCTCTTATTAGAGCTCATCAGTATAGCATAGCTAGTTAATAGGTAGATATTAACTAGAGGTAGTACGTTTGGGGGTCCAAGTAACGGGTTTGGTGGGTGGTTATAAATCACCGCCGATGTGAAGTTGTGTTTATCCACAATGTGTGTGGAAATGCTGACCGAGACAACATGGGTGTATTTGGCTGCTTACTAGTTCTGTTACACTGTGTCAGTGTTTTGTTTTGATTACTACCTCTAGTTAATGTCCACCTATTAACTAGCTATATGCTGTACTGATGAGCTCTAATAAGAGCGAAACACTTGTCTACAGATGCATTTGAGCGATAACCCTAGGAAAAAAGAATTTATTAAAAAGAAAATAACGCTAAAAATCTTAGCTAAAGCCTGGATTACACGATGAAGGTTTTATTTTCAAGGGCTTGAAAAGTGTCTTTATAAGTGACCTTACATGTATATTTACACGATCAAGTTTTGCGTGATTTAAAATATCCAAGTGCCAAAATTCAAGTTATACTTACATTAAGATTTCAATTACTTCTCTATCCCATTTTGCCATTTTTCAGTAATATCGATCGCTTATAACACTTCTTGTTTACATCAAAAATATAAACACAAATGACATTTGACAGTTACTTGATAGTTAAAATTTGAAGGACTTTTAAGAAAAAAGTAGCGCATGTAACGCATGTTCCAGCTATTCTTTAAAAGTTTTTCGTTAAAAGTCTATTCATTTGTCTCTCTTGCACTCATGTCATTGTGCGAGAGAGAAAACTTGAAAAGAAAAACTTTATCGTATAATGCACGCTTAACAAATTCTGACAGATAAAATGTCAAATACATTATTATCTTTTTGTTCAAAAATGCCATAGGTAAATAGAGACAGATATCACTAAAAATATATTAAATTTCACACTTTTGCAAATATAACTCATGAGAAAAATAACAACCGAGAAATCTCGGAACAGTTTTCGAGAATCGAGATCCCGGCAAATATTTCGCGTCTCGTAAAATATTCTTTACATTCCTGTCTCGTCTCGTCGAGACGAGAAATCTCGAGTACGAGACGAGACGAAAATCGAGAAATATCTCGTCTCGACAGAATCACTACGTACCTTGCCTGTCAAAGCTACATCCGGTCACATAACGCACTCAGCCAGGCGACCTCATAAAATAAATGAATATTAAATAATAAACTATTTAAGCTTCTTCTCAAGACAAAGGTGCATAAATTTTCTGCTTTTAAATTTACGTAAAATTATAATCTTCTTCCTGTACTTTACTTATTCTGACTCCTACAACATGTAATTTATGTTAATTATCGTACGAAATACATACTGATTAATTTTTGAAAATAAAATTTGATGATGTTTACGCACAAGAGAAAGTCATTTACCAATTAAATAATTAGGCAAGTTGTAGAGAAATTTTAGCATATATTTCATGCTGTACAGACATAACACCAAATATTACTTTTCTGTTACGTTGGATAGTAAACACAAGCGTAACCATTGTAGTAAAATATTGATGAAACGAACTTTATGTTCTGTAACTAAATATTTCATTCAATCACATTAATTACAGTTTAACCTTGTCGGATATTTATTAACACAAATAAAATCAATAATACGGACGGTCATCGATTATTTAGATTTATGAATATTTAAATAGAAATAATTACGTTGAAATGACAGTTACATTAATGTTTTATATCTGTAATTATTTTTACTGTTAATGTAGAAATGAAATTACATATATGTACATATCTCTATAATAGTAATGCGTTTCATAAATATAGCTATTTCGTGCTATATGTACGTGCATAGCATTGCAAAATGATGAAAATAAGATCAAGTGATGAAACATTTAATTTAACACATTATGAAGATGAAATATAATTAGTATTAATTAAACTGCATACAGTTTCAAAAGAATTTTAATAACCATTATTATAGTGAAACAATAAGACTAAGATATATTGTACGCTGCAATCATTAGAGTGTCCCACTACATAATTAATTTAAGCATTAATACAAGCATAAGTATTAACTAAAAATAAAGTACATATTAATTCGTATAGGTATGTAAAAGAGCATCCATATTTTATAAGCAATCCCTAATTTCAAAATTCGCGCAAAATAAAAATCTGCTTACCCAGAATAAATTTCGTGGTAATTTTCAATTTGATTATTATAATGAGTTTAGATAATAAAGATAGCTAAAAATACATACAGTATTTATAATTAAATTGTTAAGTAAAGTATAAACTATATCTTTTTCCACTTTAGGATTGAAGCATTGCGTGAGACGCTTATATTTCCGCGTCGGTGATTGGATAATTATAATTGCCGACACGGATTTTCATTGTACTTCTACAAGTTTTACTCTCCGAACCTATAGATTAACAACTGACAGGTTAATTTCATCGTTTATGTTTTAATTGTATTTATAAAAAGTATTATTAATATTTACTAGTACGTAAGGCCCGTATCTCACGATTTATAATTCTGCACAGAATTGTAGACATAATTATAAACAGAATTTTATAGACAGTCGCATACAGAAATTTTTAACAAAGATTTTTTGTGTCCACAAAATTCTATTTTTATGGACAGAAAGTGTGTTCATAATATGCGCAATGTATTATGCCATCTGGCAATTAGCAGTGGAATTTTTGATTATTATTGTTATTGTTGATTATTGTTTACAATTATAAATTTAATAAAATATAATTAGATTATCTTTGTTCTAAAATAAATAGGGCAGAAATTAGTCATATGAAAATCTTTCCATTGTATTTCCTATAGGGTCCAGAAAAACAGTAGACAACCACGTATGTACATTGTAATAAAAATGTATTTGAAGTATTTTCACATATTCGTTGTTTTTATCTTCCGTCATCTACATCTAAGGTTATTTAATAATGAGTTTTTCAACTTAGGTGTGTGATATTTTTCTTTTTCTTGGCTCCGATAACTGCAATATTACTATTTAAAGAATAACAATTTTTTCGTATTCCTCGATTTTACATCAATAAGAAGTGCTGATTAGATTTTGGTTATAATTTGTCAGCCCGAATTAGGTACCTCTGAAGCCGTAACTGTTTTACTTGAAGAATTGGCAGTTTTTTGACGTCATGTTATTATAAATATTAAATAATTTTTTATTCTCTATACAGTTTGATTGAATTTTTTATTCATATTCAATATACATATTTCGAGATAAAAAATTCAGTTTGCTCAGCAGTGAAACGAAAATACGAAAGTGAACTAATATTAAATTTAGCAATGCAAACATATATATTAAATGTCTATACCTACCTTTTTAATAAAAGGCAGAGTGAAGCTTATAAAGAAAAAATATTTGCTCTTTGATGTATATTTATATTTATAAATGCACTTGCTTTGTTATTCCGACTTTTTAAATTTCAGTAATAGTCGAAATAAAGTAGGACTATGATGAAAATTTCAACAAATTTCAGTAGAATATAAACTACTTCATAAATGTAAACTCCCACAATTGATGTCTGAAGCAGTGGTTCTCAACCAGTAGTCCATAAGTTGTATCAAAGGGAACTGTAAATATAATAATTTACTCATAATTTAATATTTCTCAAGAAACAGAAAAAAAATTCGATTTGTACAAAATTAGTAAAATTAACAGTGTCACGTGTCAGTGGCGGAGCAATCGGTGGTGTAGCGGGTGAGGTGGATGCGAATCCTGAAACCATAAAATGTAAGCAATATTTTTTTTAAGGACGTGAGGCAATACTTTACAAGGGGCTCATTAATTCTATTTGTATACGGGGCCATTCGATTCTTGCTTCGCCACTGATTTTAGTGGTAAAACATATTGGGACAGGGCTTACAATATAATAAATTCTGTGTCTATTGTCAAAAGCAGATACAGTAAATTTTTTTAAAGAAGTCCGATCAAGGCCATCTACGAATTGCATCTATGAATTAAGATTTTATGCTGTCAAATTTAGTAGTGTCGTTTACATAGTTTTTATGAGGTACACAAGATATTATGTACCCTCATAAAAACTAAGTAAAAGACACTACTAAATTTGACAGCACAAAATTTTAATTCATAGATACAATTCGTAGATGGCCTTGATCGGACTTCTTTCAAAAATTTTACTGTATGTCTCTTCTGTTTTACCGAACTTAAAAAGTATAACTTTGGGAAATAAAATATCTCACTTGAACACCATCTAATTATAGAGCTCTAAATAATACATCCATATTTATTTATTTTATTAAGAATTCGAAATAAACGACAATAAAAACTATCACCGGTGGGAATTAACCTTTCTTGGAATATTTAACAATTTTTTAAAATATTGAAACCTGTATTATTTTTAACTCTAAGCGTTGATTTTTCAATATCTCGTAAAAAAATTAATTAAGAGTTAAATAAACAAAATTGAAACGAAGTTAACTGTCAAATGACATTGACCAATGGTTACATATCCCATCAATATCAAAACTTCAAGTGTCAGATGTTACTAACATAAAATACTTTTCGTTATGGAAACTTTATTTGCCTACTCAAGGTGATTTTTGGTGAAAAATTATGAAATGGTTTCATTTATTTTCCAGTTCAAACCAAACTCTGCCACCATGCAGTTAAAATAAATAGTGATTTACAATTTTAATTTAAAACTATTAAACAACACGTCAGCCTTATGCCTTACTCCCTTAGAAACCAAAGATGAAGGTGAAGGCCTTCGCGCCACGATAATTCGGGGTTCCGTGAGATAATACAGTTAAAAAAAATATTGGAACCACCAAAAATGTAAATCTTGACCTTAGACATTATAATAATAATAATAATAATAATAATTATAATAATTGTTGAAGATGGGAGTCTGATGGATTCCCGAAACGTTCAATTACAAAAGTAAAGAAGAGGAAAGTTATTTCCCTTTTCTAAAAAAAATTCCTTTGGGTAGGTGAGTAGTCTCCATAACGAAACTCGAAACAAGGTGCCACGAAACGTATTACATAAAATATTTTTCATATAATAAAATTAGAAATTCTTTAATTTAATACAATATATCAACGGGCAAATACAAGTAACGTAGTATAGTGCGACCAAGCAATGTGTGCCCCTGGCCTCGACTTGGGAGGTGTGGTCTATCATTAAGAGTACATTCAGAGACAGAAGTTTTCTATACAAATTTTAGCGGTTCATGTATGAAGTGGATTTAGTTAAAGACAAATGAAATACATATACATTTCTTTAAATGTCATTTATTATATACGTATTATACCTTTTCCATAATTCATTTATTAGTACGCCTGACGCCGCCGCCACTACACTTCTACTTTTATTCTGTTTGTACGTAACGCGTTCGCGGCAAAATTCTCAAATGTTATTGGTTGAGTATTTATACCAGCGCGTGCAGGGCCGTAGCCAGAGGGGGGCTGGCCAGGGCTAAGCCCTGGTAAAATAATATTGAGCCCTGGTAAAAATAATCAGGCTTCCATGTAGAAAACATAGAATAATTTCGTATATCAAGACTAATGTACGAATAACATTTGAGAATTTTGCCGCGAACGCGTATGTACATACAGAATAAATGTAAAAGTGTAGTGGCGGCGGCGGCAGGCGTACTAATAAATGAATTATAATTATGGGGAAGGTATAATATGTATATAATAAACGACATTTAAAGAAATGTGTATGTATTTCATTTGTGTTCTAAATAAATCCATTTGATACATGAACTGCTAAAATTTGTATAGAAAACTTCTGTCTCCGAAAGTACTCTTAATGATAGACCACACCTTCCAAGTTGAAACCAGGGGCACATATTGCTTGGTGACCGGTTGAACTAGGGATTTGTTAACTACTGGATGGAGCAAGTGTATATCGATATATGTATTTCTTGTGAATTGATATTCATATCTGTCATATTCACATCTGTCAAATTCACGTCCAAATTAATTGTGTTTAAGTATATTTGATCATGAAACATAAAATAAGTACGAAAACAACCAATGCAACGCTAAATTAGAACACATATAAGAATATGTCATATTTATTTGTCAAATATCAAGAATAACCTAAAATCTATCAAACCTGTCAAACAAAAGGTTTGACAAGTAACGGAAACAAAGACAACAAATCGGAATTATGTACGACTCTGACTATCTCTGTCGATCTGGCCGGGTACATGGTAAAGATTCACTCGCTTCATCCAGTAGTTAACAAATCCCTGGGTTGAACCAACGTAACTTAAATTGGCATCGTATTGAAATGATATGTCAAATAAATTATATTGCTGTTGTTTTTCTTTGAAGTAATAATTTAAAATTATCCAAATGTCAAAAATATGCAAAATATGCGCTTTTCGAACTCTAGTCATTAGTGCACCATTAGGAGTTGTATTTATGTGAAATAGAACCTAAATACTAAATGCCAAAATACGTCATCGGATTACATGGGTACATGTGATTTTAGTTTTTCTATTCGCCTGTTCATTCTGCGGCAAAAACTGCAGAATGCAAAATTGTATAGCATTAAAAGTTGCATACAAAAATGTTTTTACATTTTTTTATTATGTTTTTAATTTATTCACAATTTTTAAATTACAAAATTCCTAAGGATCCCAAAATTTGCTTTAAAAAGAGACTAATATATATGCGCTCCTATTAGACATTAAAAAAAATTAAAACTAATATACGTAAGCCCTGGCTCAAAAAATATGAGCCCTGTCTAATATTTAGTTCTGGCTACGGCCCTGAGCGCGTGCCTTCCGCGTCGAGGTCAGGGGCACATATTGCTTGGTCGCACAATATATATTATTAATCAACGAATAATAATTTCAACAATTAAATAGATCGATTTTTAATCGCCCTTACTAACTCACTTGGTTAAATAACTACTTATTTAATTAAAATTTGAACTTGAGGTCCGCCGAATTTAATATATGTAGGTACATACTTTATTGTATTTTGGGTACTAAGATGGTTGAGAACCGCTGTTTTAAAGTACTAAACCAAAAATTAAAGCAATAACTGCTTCTACCTTCCGCCCATTTCATCAAAATTCAAAATTGAATTCCGAATCAAATGACCCATGAAACAGCCGCGAAACAAAGCCCGCAGAAAATAAACAAATACCTACTTCGCAATTGTCATGAAACTTTCACTATTTGCAGTTGGTTCTTCTCTAACTCTAACCGCAACATCAGGTATATCACAGCAGATCGTGACCTTGAAAAACCGTAGCTAACCTCGCAGGAGTGAAAGTATAGCTAACGGGTTTAATTTTAAGAATGGATGTAAGCAGGAAGGAAGAAATTTGTGACGGAAAGTGATGTGTATGTGATGTTTATCTTGCAGCCGATTTGTTTGAAGATTTAGCTGTTTATTCTTTGTGTAAATGATTTGAGCTACCACTGAAATGTTATTTATTTAAGGTGATTGTAATTGTTAAGTCAGGAAGTTTGTTATGTCACCATTGAGACAGTTATGACAGTTTCATGCTTTTTAAACTTGTTTAAAAGTTGTTCTTTGTTAAAGGATGACAATTAAATTTGTGCGAATTTCGTTTTTATATATTTCCTTCCTCAAAGATAAAAAATCTGATGTGCTAAGAACATCACTTCCTGTCACTTCCAGTTTTATATTATATAAATTTTCTCAAAATGATAAATGTTTTCCAGATAAGAATGGAGTTAGGGGTAAAATATGGTTTACGATTCCAGCTTTCTGGCTAGTGTAAACGCAAACAAGATTACCGGTTCTCGATCTCCAATACACTCTGTACCGGTAAAACAGCACTTACTGACCTCAATGCTTATTAAGTTTCTTGCACGATCGACTCATAAAATTAAAAAAATGAGGTTTGATAATTATTTTTGGTTATCATTTTTGAAGTAAGCTTTGATCGTTGTTGTCATTTATTTACCGCCCCCGTCTCCTGATCGGTAAGTAATTCGCATCACTTACCGATCAGTAATTTGTAAATAAAGCTTACTGCCTTGGATGCCCTGTCGGTAAAGATTTAAAAAACTTGATCGTGCAAAAAATTTATAACAAAACGTTTCAGTCAGCTGTCATCTGTTAAGTGGAGTTGCAGTTAGTGTGAACCTCGTATCAGAAATTAAGGACAGGAATGTTAAATAGTATTCTGTATGATCAAAGAATATCAAAAGAAGAAATTGACTTTTAGAGCTGTCAAGTGTGTTTTACATAAAACAAAAGTAATTCATAAGTTTTATGAGTGTAAAATAGGCTAACGTAGCAACGCCACCAACTCAATTTTTATCTGGAATACAGCATAGTAGATAAAATATTTAGCGGATGTGTGAATTTCGGAAACTACTTTTTACCTCCCGCTACCCTAGATAAGGGAGGTATAGGGATCGTGCTAAAAATCGGATATAGAGATTTTAGTGAATAAGCACGTTTTGATGTTCCCAGAATCCGATTTTAATATTTTTACAATGATGTCTGTAGGTATGTATGTGTGTGTGTGTGTCTCTGTGTGTGTCTGTGTGTGTGTGTGTGTGTGTGTGTGTGTGTGTGTGTGTGTGGATCTTGTGGACACGATTACACAAATACTATCAATCAGAAAAAATTGAAATTTTGTATATCCATTCTATACTAATGTGGGAAGAGCTCATTAGTTTTCAGTGTATATCAGATAACCGGAAGTATCATTTATACAAGCTTTTAACAGTTTTTCTTGTAAAAAATTCATTGAATATAATTTTTTAGCAACTTTTACCAATACAAATTGAATATAATGGCACAATCTCCAATTCTACGATAATAGCATTTAGTAAATAACTTGAAATAACTTTATATTTTTTTATAAAATAATTTATTTTTGTACATCACTTTGCCTCTGCGTCAAACAAAAACAATACTTTAATAACAAATTTGACATATTTAAACAAATGTCACTGTCACGAAGCAATTTTCATTAAAATTAATAATGAAACCGTGTTAAGAAGAATTTAGTAGATTAAATATGATTCTAATGAAATTAAGGTTTGTAAAAATAATATATTTTCCATCATACATAAATATTAGATATACAGGATAATTCGATTTAAGTTTGATGTTTGCAGCATTATATATCAAACAGCTCTCATTAAGAACGTGATTTCAAAGTGTCAAATAATAGTTTGCAACTACACATTTACGAAATGGATAATGTACGGCGAAGAATTTACACAGATTGCGTTTTAGAGCATAACTAGGTTGGTGATGATTTTGACAACAATGTATGTGTGACGATTTTTCCTTAAAATATATTAATGATCCAAAACTTCGCAAAGTTGGTATTTAATACTCTTATATAATTTGAAACAACATATTAGATTTTGACTATATATGATAAACCAGATGTAGTACTTAATTTGAAGCTCTTAACAGATTTTTCAGGAAAAACGTAATAAAATATAATCCAAAATTTCGTATTACAAACTTTTCTATTTATTGGAACAACAAAGTAGATTTTATTTACAAACGATCAATCGGAAGTGAAACTTTACTTAAAGCTCATTGCTATTTTAAACATGGAATTGGCGGGAGGTCATGTGTTGGCCACATCAGATTTTTACTTTTTGGTATAGACATCTGTCAAATGCAAATATTTGCAGAGCTCATCATTTTTTCATAAAATCAAAGTAGGTATAGTTCATATTTTCATATTTTAAATTTTAATCATTTAATTCATTGTTGATATAGAAAAAAATCGTTTAACATACATATAATTAATGATATATTCGTTAATTGTTTCAATTTCAAAGGGATCTTGATGCAAAAAATATTCGATTATTAAATGAAAACATTTTATAAGCCAAGCCTATTGTTTTGAAAATGAAACAACTGACAAGTATATTAAAATTTCACTTGTGTTTCGTATTTAAAGCCAAAGATGGAATTACTTTGACAATTAATAAAGTATTTTAAATCATACTTCGAAGTATAAATATTTAAGTATTCGTACAAAATAGACAAAAATAATTATGAAAGAAGAGGTTACATTATCGTTATTTTTCATACGAAACTCTTCAAAATAATATAAAAATGGCTTTTGAATATCCTTCAATTTTATTGTTTCAATTATTAACGAATGGTATTTAAATGTGTTTTTAAAGAAAAAATCCTTATATGCAATTTTTATTTAGTTAAATAAATTGATATTTCCATAATAATTACACATTTATAAAAAAAAATAAAACTATTTTTCTAATTTTCAGTGTTCAGTTTCAGTTCATTTCTTGTCAATTACAAATATATAAGCCCTAATTTAATAATTACGTATTTTATTAATTCTTTTAAAATTTTCTTTTTAAAACCCTTTCATTTTTAGTTTATAATGATTTTTCACAGTGACTTTTACCTGTCAATTACATATTTGAATACCTCAACTATGTGATCAAGAAGATGTATTTATTTTTAAAGTAGAGTCTGCAAGTTTTATAAAAAATAAATTATTTTATAATATATTTGAGAGCTTCAGGAAAGTGTAACTCCCGGCTGTCCGATTTATAACAAAATATAATGGGCTCTTTCCATGTTAGAATAGGGTAGGAATACAAGTTTTAAAACTGTTTTGAATAATACACATATTTGATTAAAAATGACAGCAGGATCCACAAATACATACATACCTACATGCGCAGTTACAGTCATAATCGTTAAAATGTATCTTGTATCCATTGCTGACATAGTTGAAAATCATAAAAATAACCCACCAATAGGTAATAAATTACGAAAATATATCATCATTATCAATTTTCCTTATTTCATCCATATTCATACATGGCATTAAATTTATCTCTACCCATCTCCATTCTTGTAAATGAGAATTTGAATCAATCTTAGTTTAAAACTCGTGCGGTAATCCCCAACGAGATTATCCTGCGGCGGTCTCCGGTTTCCGTGGCCTGCGTCGCAGGTCGCAGGAATAGGACTTGGTGCCAGGAATACGCACGGTCGCCTTCCATTACATCGGTAATTGGAACCCGCTTGCTTGATTGGGGAGTTATCAGCCGTAAGATTGAATTGCGGGCGACGAAAAAATAGAAATAGATAGAGAAATAAAAGGAGGATTTATTTATGAGTATATCACTGTTTCTATTTATATGTTTCTGCGATTCTATTTATTTGTTCTAGGTTAAATTTCAGCTTTTGCTTTCAAAATATAGGTAGCTGGCATAGCTGATTTCTGGAATCATTGTACGCGTATACAATTCTTTATTAAATACATTCGTTTAAACAGTCAGTTTTACAAACATCATAGAAAAATACCCAAAAAAAATAAACACAACTGTTTGCTCTCAAATTCAAAAGCAGGATAATAAATTTGAGAGCAAATATATATATATATATTTGCTCTCATATTCAAAAGCAGGATAATAAATTTGAGAGCAAATATATATATATATATATATATATATATATATATATATATATATGTGGCTTTTTGCGAATTTTTGTACAATATAAAACTATATGTTTAAATGAGTGTATTTATGTGTACATGAATTTATGTTATGATCAAATCTTATCCATAACTGTATAGGTACCAAATCGTCAACTTGCAAGAAAAAATATTGTATAATGAAAGTTTCGAGTAATTGTTAACACTTAATCTACACCACAGTCTAAAATTTTACCCCTAGCCATCTAATGTTAATTAGATGGAGGAGTATTTACAAATCAGTTATGTTGCAAAAAAAAAAAAAAAATTTCAGTCAGTTTTAAAACCACAGAAAAGATTTTCTCTAAAAGCCGAAAATTTAAACTCACTAAGGGCCAGTGTTATAATCGCCAGTTCAAAAATTATCTTCCAATAAATAAATAAAGCGAATTATTGACTGTTCATTTCTTTTCGGTCAGTTATATTTATTTAACTGGCAGTAAAAATGTTAACCGGAGATTGTAAGATTGATCTTATATTTTCTTCTGAGTTAAATGTTTTACAACAATGTTCTATTTTGTTATTGTAAACATATTCATCTAGATTTTATGAACTTTTTAGTTCTTTTTACTTTCCGCTACCCTAGGTAAGGAAAGTATAGGGATCGCATATAGAGATTTTAGTGAATAAGCACGTTTTGATGTCCCCAGAATCCTATTTTAACATTTTTACAATGATGTCTGTACCTGTAGGTATGTGTGTGTGTGTGTGTGTGTGTGTGTGTGTGTGTGTGTGTGTGTGTGTGTGTGTGTGTGGGGATCATGTGGACACGATTACTCAAATACTATCAATCAGAAAAATTTAAAATTTTGTGTACCCATTCTATACTAATGAGGGAAAAGCTCATTAGTTTTTAGTGTATATCGGATAACCGGAAGTATTATTTATACAAGATTTTAACAGTTTTTCTTGTAAAAAATTCATTGAATATAATTTTTTAGCAACTTTTACTAATAAAAATTGAATATAATGGTACAATCTTCAATTCTACGGTAATAGCATTTAGTAAATAACTTGAAATAACTTTAAATGGTAAATTATAAAATAATTTATTTTTGTATATCATGTTGTCTGTGCGTCAAACAAAAACATAATATTTTAATAACAATTTTGACATATTTAAACAAATGTCACTGTCATGAAGCAATTACATTAAAAATAGCAATGAAACCGTGTTAAGATGATTGTATTGAGTCTAATGAAATTAAGGTTAATAAAAATAATATATTTTCCATCGTACATAAATATTAGAAGTATAGGATGATCCGATATAAATTTGATATGTTTCAGCACTAAAAATCAATTAGCTGTGAATAATAACGTGTTATCAAAGCGTCAAATATTAGTACAACTACACATGAACGAAATTTATCATGTAAAAATAGATATATGCAAAGGAACTTTATATAGTTTGCAGGATTAGTAAAAATGTAGGTAGGTATGCATTTAAATTAATAAAAATTAAAAAGCGGGAGGTATTATGTTGCACGCATCAGATTTTTTTTATTGATTTTCCTTTTTCCATATTTAAGAAAATATTTGAACGATGATGTATGTCTAGAAAATAAAAGTTGACGAATTATGGTACAAGAAATTTCTATAGGCTCGGAAATTGATTGAGGTTCACGGAGGGCCCGTGGAAACAAGAACGAACGAAAACATCAAATAGGTTGAAGATTTGGTTTTGAGAGAACAAAGATTGAAAATTTCAGTTTCAGTGATTGCATATGACGTGGGATATCAAAAGTAACTAAATTATATATTTATATTCAACTGTTTTCCTCCATGGCTACGTAGATTATATAAAAAATCTCCCCTTGTAGTTTAAGAGAAAAAAAAAATGTAAAAATTATAAAATAAAAAAAATGTAGGGATTTAGATAACTAGAACATATTTTATCTAGAAAATATTTTTAATCTTAAGGCTTGATTCACATTAACGCTACAATTGCGATACGATAACAATACGATCACGACACGATACTTCTAGTTTCAGTGTTTTACAACTATGATCTACGTTCTCGGTGCGATCACGATGTTATAACTACGACGATATCGTAAAGTTCACTGATTTTGATATAATGACGATCCAATCATGAAATAGTTGCACTTTGTTTCTAATGAAAAAAAAAAAAATATATATTATAGTGACAGAGTAGTATGTATTACTATAAGGAAGTGCGAGTGGAAACTTGCTACTGCTTATAGGGAACATGCTTATTTTGTTATACATACGAGTAGGTACATCGAAAATGTTTTAAATTGTCTCTGAAAGGAGTCAAGATGAGTAAGATTGAGTGATTGAACATTATTGATTAATAGTTCTGTACTTATGACAAAAAGTAAAAGATTTACAAACTACAGTATGTCTCGTATCGCAAATGTAAATAAAGCCTAATATTACTATCATATTTATTGCTTTATAATATAAAACGAGAAAGTGAAATATTCTTCAATTTTATATAAGTACCTACAGCTTTGAAAAGAAAACACAATTATAACTTAATGCCTAGTGAGACTAAATATAAATAGATCATTTAAAGACAACAGAATTAGAAAAAAGAATATATGAAAGTTATGGAACCATGTTACAAACCACTGGATAGTAACTATTGATAAGTTAGTGCATAATGTTAAAATATAACAATAGTCTTATGTTTGATATACTATCATTGTTTCCTTTTCGAGAAACTGGAACATCTAGCTTACAAATAATTTCACTTTTGCTACAAGTATACAAGTAGAATACAACAATCAAGATATTTCTATAAATTTACGTTAAAATTTATTATTATTTGCCAATAAAATCTTCTCCTCTTCATCACGAGGCATCGTAATCAATCTTACGATTTCCTGATGTATTCGTTTCCTTTCAATCCATTCGAATCCAATCAACAGTCTTTCCAATCTTCAATAGAAATGAGCGGGAACTTGGAGCGGACGAACATTACCAGTACACAAGACAGAGATAAAATTTTACATAGTGTAGCAAAAACTTTACAGTTACAAAAAGTGGAAGTCAATCAACTGCTATTTCCAGTTACGCATTTATCTTCGATAAGAATTGACTGAAGTTTTTTTAAAAAAAAATACCGTTAGGACTTCAACATTTTCAATAGTAGGATGATGTTTTTTATCGCGTTAAATTTTTGATATTTGTTTCCGAAAGCGATTAGAAAACTTCATATACAAGTCCAATATTCGCTAAGTTCAAAACACTCGAAGGATAAATAATATTGAAAGTAAAGATGTACTCAGGATTTCAGTCAGTGATAATAATTTTATTCTACAGCCAACGTTTCACCCCCATTTGGAGCTTCATCAGGTAGTAGTTTTTGGCATATTTTATATAATGTGGCTACGTATTTTATATAAAGTGGCTATGAATTACGAAGGTCAGTCATATATAAACCGGAAGTTTTACCTCCGTTGAACAAGTGAGCATACACGACTGAGGAAATTAGTGGACATGTCTATATTTGGTCCTTATTTTCCAGGTTGTCACACGATTTTCTTTTCAGTATCTTCTACGTTCTACGGTAAACGAACAAGTGGTACCGAATGTCGTTATACAACGCGTCATTATTAAATTTTTGGCTAAAAACAATGTTAAGTCTACCGAGATCTTGCAGAGATTACGCGAGCATTTTGGTAATCAGATGTTATCTAACATACAAGTGTTTACTTAGTATAAGGATTTCTCTATTGAACGTAGTAACTTGTAAAATTTGACTCATCCACAACAACCAGAAAAATTAAAGAAATTCCTGACCTTATTGAGCATAATTGTCGGCTAATAAAGAAGGAAATCATAAAAAAAACTTCGATAAGCTATGGCATTGTGTCCTAAATCATTCGGAACGAGTTAAAGTTTCAAAAAAAAATCGTCACAATGGGATCTACGCATTTTGACTTTACACCGCCGCCATACCGTAACACAAGAATAATTGACCCAATTGCATGGGAATATTATTGAACAGTTCCCTTTTAATCACAGTACGAGTACCATTTGTTCGGACCACTCAAAGAAGCGTTGGGAGAGCAACAATTCGAAAATAATAAAAAGGTTGAAGCATTCATGTGCAAATGGCTTTGCACACATCTCACTTCTTTTTAAAACACGAGAATCAAAAAGCGGCGCAAGTGCTTAAATGTTCATTAAAACTATATACCTACGTCAGATAAATAATCTGTATATTAATATGAATTAGAAATATTTTAATTGAATACAGACTTTATTTGACTCTCCTCATATATACATATCTTTTTTGTACAAGCGTAAATATTATCTTATTTTACATTTTTAGTGTACATATGTACATTATAAGATTACGCACGAATATAGCCGTTTCGTATGTTCTAGTAAATGTAAAGTTTTGACGTAAATGCAACTACCTTTTTGGCTTGACACTATATGGCACTCCAGAGTTGAATAATAATTCCTCCTTTTTAAACGACCGATGCACCAGCCCCCATTTAGGGTAGGCGTACCTCTCTCACTTCTATGTATAGACACGAAGTTAAATACCTACAATGGTTTATAGAAATGCTTTAAAGTTATTTATAAATACTTATCTTAACACAAGGAGTTTATTGTGATTTATATGATTCCCTACAGGATACATTGCAAATTCTACAATGGCATGTAAAGCGCTTTTATAAAGCGCGTTTTTACATTATATTCTTATGAAAAATGTGCTGCATAAAAGCGCTTTTATGTATTATAAAACGCTTATATGTTTTAGTTAGTAATTAATTCCTTTTTCATTGGATATTACTAAACTTGTATTAATAATTGAAACTATTTCTTGTCTCATGAATGGGAGTTTTAGTCTTCTCTTGTTGAAAATCCTCTTGACAAGATCTTCATGACGCAAGGTTGCTGTCTGTTGTAACTGCTCGAGTATTATTATGTATGTGAAACACGGCGAAGTGGGTCAGCAGAGTATCGCGTACTGCCGCAGGTTTCCACCAGAGACAGAGCTCAGAGCTCAGAAATTCAGAACTTTGCTGTTCTCTGAAGGATTACTGTACCGTGCTAACTAATTACAGCATTGTAATTTGTAATCACTCCTACACAGATCGATGTATCTGGAGCACTAATAAACATGTGAAATGGTACGTAATGAGGATTACAAACCGAAACAATACCTTATTACGGGTATTTCATATTTAAAAGTAAGAAGAATACGTTTCGTTTAAAAAAATGGAACATTTTAATCACTATTTATATAACAGCTCTTTGTCAGTGAAAAACTTACATTTTCCATATTTTATGACATAGGTACCTATACTAACTACATATATTCTTCAGATTATTTCGAGAAGATTTCAGAAATATAGTGCATTACATTCTTTTCCAGTAATTGGGACTTACTGATATCGTAGTAACGTAACTATGTAGTAACATCCTTAAGAAGTATTTACAGAATTATGATGATTCAATTTTACTACTGAAGATCTCTGAGATTCTGCATTTTCTGATTTTTAGGCTCAATCTTGAACTGATTTTTAACTAACCCGTCTTACTAAGAATTAGTAACATTAGTTATATTATGTTTTTTAATTCGAAGGAGTAAATGTAAAGACAGGTTCACATAGGAACATATAAAAGCGCGAATAAAGTATTGATTAAATACTTAGTTCAGAAAAGAACTGCTTATATTACTCTTAGAATTATAATGAAAACAATTCGAACAACAGCGCACACTTGTAGGCTCAGGCACAGTCAGCAGTTGTAGCAATCATAGCGGTCGACACATCTAAATTTGCTGGGAGTAAAAACAACTGACCGGCAGCCAACTATTAATAACATATGAATAAAATAATTATTTTTGTGTGGAGAAGAAAATAAAGTACTCGGAAACTGGAGTCAGTATGGTTTTATTTGATTAGAACCTACGTTTCGACCATTACAATGGTCTTCCTCGGGGTTAAATCAAATCATAAACTATGAAGAAGATATTTGTAACTCATGTTAACAAACATCAAATGTAATAGATGAATTACAACATTATAAAATTGATGAAAAACAACTTTTAAATAAAATATAATGTAACGAACCAGATCGAATGTAACAATTTTATAAAACAGTTTTATTGTAATGGTTGAAACGTAGGTTCTAATCAAATAAAACCATACTGACTGCAGTTTCCGAGTACTTTATTTTCTTCTCACACATCAATCTCCAGTCGATCATCGTTACTCCAAATAATAATTATTAATAACAATAATAATTAACACAAACAAAAATAAACAGTATCTCGTCGATGGCAGATGAATAATATTACATGAAAATTTTGAAACATTAAATACGAAGTAAATTACAACTGTAATTGAACTGCTTAATTATTAGAGTAGCACGAAATTGTCTTTAATCTAAAACAATTGTATATAACAAAAAATCTGTTGTGGCCAGCACAAAACCTTCCGTCAATTCGATGTATTTTGTACATATCCCATACCAAAAGTTCCTTGAAAAAGATTCTGTATATCCTGTAAAATTGTAACACGAACACACTATTTTTTACAAATTCTATACCGAAAGTTCCTTTCCCTATTTTATTAGGGGTCGCTGTTTCTTACTCTTCTCTTTTACTCATTCCTGTCCAACGCATCTTCTTCACACAATTCTTCCTCTCTCAAGTCTTCTGCTACACAGTCCTTCCATCTTCTCTTTGGCCTTTCTCGTACTTCCGGTATTGAAAATTCCAATCTTGAGGCGAGGCTGCAACTGCAAGTCACTTGCAAGGGACACTCTATCACATTCACATATAACTTTCTGACCCTACTTTCAACTTTGGTTTTGCATTTGACACTGACATCTGTCAATTAAATTTTTCTGAATATTTCTGATGTTTCCATAATTTTAACAAAGCTGACTAATTTTTGAAAGTTAATCTCTCTTAATGTCTCTATAACTCTATATCTATTGAATATGAACGAAATTGTATAATCAAACCGTATAGAGAATAAGATTTTCTTTCATATTGATAATCACAAAATGTCGAAAAATGACATTTAACTGCGTTTTTTCAAGAAAAACTGTTAAAAACTTCAAATAAGGGTACTTCCGGTGGATCAATTATAACCAAAATCTAATCAGCTCTTCATATGGATGTAAAGAAGAGGAATACGAAAGAATCATAATTTTTAGAATTGTAGTTTTGGACTTATCGTCGGAGAAAAATTTGTCACACACACACACACACACACGGACACACACACAGACACACATACGGACACGGACACACACACATACATACAGACATCAATGTAAAATTAGTAAAATCGTACTCAAGGGATCGTAAAACGTGCTTATTCATTAAAAACTCACCACCGAATTTTTTGACCAAAGACACTACCTTCCTTTACGGAAGGTAAAAACAAATTATATTCTAAACTTCCTCATTAAATATTTTGTACACACGGTTGGTGAATTAGTTCCATATTTTGTTACATAATATTGAGGAAAAAATATGCAATTAAATCTTAAATTTACTCGTGGTACAAAAAAATTTAATGTAGATAGGGTTAGATCCGGTTTTCTAATAGCAATAATAATTCATTAAGGTAATTCAAAGTATTATCGTAAACACCATTTACTTAAACCAGCATTATTTAACAAATCTTTTTTCTCAGTTCTCAATCATTTATATTTCGAATAATGCGGACTCCATATTTGACAGCAATTTTCTAATTTTGCCCGAACATAACAAAAATATAAAGACATGATTGTGGTAATATATTTAAAAATTTTAGAAGACCGAATATCAAAATTTAAATTACACTATGACGCACATACAGTAGAGAAAATGTGTCTACCAAATAATAACTTACTGTCAAATAAAACACCTAAATCTTTGGAGTCTGTAACTGTAATAGAGTTGATTGCTTTTTTTTAGTATGTCATTATTCTACACTTTCTTATATTGGAAAATAGTTGAGATGTATCAGTCCAAGTAACTAAACTGTCAATATCTTTTCGGAGTTCGCAGCAATGGAGTTAACTCATTATACTAATTTAATATCATCAGCGTACATGAAAATAATGGAATAATGAACCGATTTTGTAATGTCATTAATGAATAGTAAAAACACTAATCAAATAGCAGGAGATTAGAAGAGAAGAGGAAGAAAGAAGTTGAAGTTACTGTACAATTTATTTATTGAAATACCATGACCAACTTTATCAAAAGCTTTGGTGAAGTCTGTATATATAACAACAATTTGAATATTCGTAGATAGATTAGTTGAAAGATAATCAGAAAATTTCATTAAATTCGTAACATTTGATTTACCTTCATGCTGGTCAGGTGAAATATATTTCTCAGATAGTTCTCAGTTGCATTGTAGATATATTTACAGACAATTGCTTCATAAATCTTAGAAATATTTGGAAGAAGAGCAATCAGGCGATAATTGGAAATATCTTTCGTGTTCTCAGATTTTAAAACCGGACAGATTCGACTTTTTTTACCTCTCGCTAAGAGAGGTATTGGATTTATGCTAAAAATTACATATCCAGATTTTAGTGAAATAGCACGTTTTAAAGTCCCTACAAACCGATTTTAACATTTTTACGATGATGTGTGTGAATGTGTGTGTGTGGATGTGTGTGTGTGGATGTGTGTGTGTGTGTGTGTGTATATGTGTGTATGTATGTGTGTATGTGTTTATGTGTGGATGTTGGAGGGACGATTACTCAAAAACTGTAAAACTTCAGTCCAGTTTAACTATGAATTCCTCAATCTGACATTTATGAGAAGAGCTGAAAAGGTTTTGGTAACAATTGGACAACTGGAATTAGTAGTTTTTTAAAAAAATTCTTCTGAATATATTTTTATTTTTTTTTTTTGAAATTTTTGTTATCACAAATATTGAAGAACATAAAATTCTCCATTTAATACGCTTAAAATTTTTATTATATCTTGTTTAGATTTAGAGATAGACACTATAATATATAGAAAAATCGGATGTAATACATCTCAGAGGCTAAACTACACTAAGGAAACCAGTTGACAAATTCAAATGTTTATAACATAGTAATGTTTATAACAGTTTGTAAATGACAGATGTCATTGTCAAAAATCTACAGTGGCAGTGACATTCCGAAAGCTTTTTCTGGGAAGTACATTTAATCTTTCTTATTGCCAATCTTGATAATGAATTGGAAGAATCTCTGACATTTAGGAACTTCCTCGTACAATGAAAAATAGATATAATTAGAAATGTATCTGTGCAGAAAACATGTTAAATACAATAAAAAAAACAATATTTGAGCAAAGTTCTGTAATAAAACGACGCTTCGATAGTGAAGTGCAATACAATACTCACATAACATAAAATGGAAATGGCGAGAGGTATTGTGCTGGCCACAACAGATTTTTTTTTATAGTTTGAAAGATATATTTATTGAGGGATAGATTAAATAGGATATAATGGTTCAATAAAGATACCTCAACAGCCTTTTACTATATAAGATGGAATATTATCCGGACCATTGTTGGTTTAGATTTTAAGTGATTAATTTCATCTAGTATATTATTCTTGGATATATGTTTTATTTCAACCTTTACATAAACACTATAATTAAAATCAGCAAAAGCATTAGAAATACTTTACCATTTTTATATTCATTATTATTTAATTGCACATTATGAGGAGTACGGGATGAATAATTTTTACTCTCAATATGATTCCAGATTAGAGAGGGACCACGTTGAATTTTTTTTTCAGTATTTAACATACCTATATTCACTGAAGACTTTTCTGTCTTTTTTATTTATTTTTGCTTTAATGTTAATTTAATCTAACCACTGAAATATATACTAACTGGAACTCACATACTCTACCTATCAGCGTACGCTGCACTGAAGCCTCATTGAACAATAATGGCTGGTCCTGTTCGCGCACGTTCGTGCCGAACCGAACCTAGCCGAATAACTCGTATCATAGTTGATCGCTTTGTTTTCATATTATGCTTCATTTATTTAAACATGCGCCACACGAAATAATTTCCGTCTACTCACGAACTGTCTCGATGTTTGCCGACTAGCAGCAGGCTTTCAATATGCTTCACAGTCACGGTTCGTACGCGCATTCCAGTTAGTATATATTTCGGTGAATCTAACTTACAAGATTCAATACCATATCGTTTAAATAGTTTTCGATACCTCTCCTTTGCTTTTAAATTATTATTTCCGGAGTGAGCCATGGAGAATATTTATATGCAATCATTTTTGAAGCCATATAAAATATTATCAGGTATATTGAGAGATTTTGTATGTTCAACAAAATTTAAAAGCTGAACTTTCAATTTCAAATATTTGAAATATCTGCTTTGATTTTTTTTTTAAAAAAAAGCAGGTTATTTACATGAAAAGCATTTGACGAAATAAGTAGAATCCTGTTATTACATATTTATTGCCTAAATAGATTTTTTTTTTGTTTTATGCTTAGAGCACTGAGTGATTAACAAAACCGTTTCTATAATGTATATATTGAATAGTAAAATTAAAATTTTGTCGGCTTTTCAACTTGTATGAGTTATGTTAAATAATAAATTGAGTGGACCGTATCTATATAGTAAACAAGCTCAATGGTTACACAATAAGCGCTAATTGCCGACACAAATAAACTTCACTGATTGAAGAGAATACAAACGGATTTGCACTAACTATTTTATACAAAACAACTGATACGGAAATATTGCCAACGATCCAAATTTTAATTTAGAATTTAGTACAATACTTTGTTATTAATGTGCAACAGTACTAAAATTTTGATTTAAAGTGAAAAATTAGACATTCGAGCAAAACACATCCGAACGGCACTACGATTCGTTGGAAAATCAATATTTACAACACATTATTTTGTTTTTTCCAACTTCCACACATAATAATTTCCAAACATCTTATGAAAAACTTTATTTTTTATTTACAAATTTGTTACATTTCATTACATAGTATTTGAGGACACACAAACATCCAAGCTCCTGGTGTGAATCGAATCCAAGACCTTAGGATCCGAGCGGTGAAGGTCGCTTTGAGCGTTGCCGGAGACACTCTGCCTCAACACGCTCGACAACCATACTAAAATAAATAAACTAAATATATCATCACGGCATATTACCCGGGTGTAGCAATCTGCTTCATACGCAAATATTGGTAATAAAGTATGTTGTATGTGTAACAGGGTACGGTAGTGATTTTTAAATCCTACTGTTCCAAAACAAGAAAGATGGTGACCGGAAAACACTACTTATACCTGTATGGTATGAAAATTTACTTAACGCGAAAGTTAAAACATTAATTTTAATAATGAAAACTTTATTTAGATCAAGGGTAGCGTAATAACTGCCACCACTGTCCGTATTTTAAAAGTCCTCGGATAGAAGGACGCGGGCAAAAAGGATAAACAAATAATCAATCAAAATTTGGTAGTGACACTAAGTAATTCAATTTATACTCACGCGTTGTATTACAGGTCACTAAGACACATGCTGGAAATGGGTATGAGGCAAAACAAATACCTATTTCTAACAATAACAAAATTATATAAATTTTAATAAAACTCCGCGAGCAAATATGATAATCCAAATAAAACAACAATGTGATCAAAGGAATCTATATAAACCCTAATTTTCTTATTCTCTAATTAACAAAATTAATCTCAAGCAGCTTTAACATCGATCTACAATCTTTTAATTTATAAATTCACAAAGAATATTACAAAATCAAATTACATTACTTACATGAGTAAAACACACAGTTATACAAAAGAGCCGTACACAGGATAATTTAATTGGTTATTGGCTGCTTGCACCAACATAACTTAAATATTAAACTCGACTTAAATTGACAATATTGCATCGAAATGAAATATTTTATATTTGTGTCAAAATTTCGATTTACATTTTTTTGTTTAAGCCTAGCTTAAAATTTAAGCCTTGTTGGTGCAAATGGGCATAAGAGGTTTGGCAAGAAAGTATGAGTTGTCTGTAGTTTCCAATATTAGTCGTCAATGGAGACCAAAAAAGACCTTTGCCTTACAGAAGGTGGGGATAAAATGATTTTAACATATGTTGTTTCGGTCGAGACGTGGATGAAAAATTCAAATTTGCATATAATATAATTCATTTGACATTTCATTTCGATGCAATATTGTCAATTTAAGCCGAGTTTAATATTTAAGAAACGTTGGTGCAAACGGCTATTAGTGTTCAATGGGACTTCTAACGGACAAAACATTCTTAAAACTCAGTTCTGCACAAAAGATCTAACCTTGATACTTTTTGTAACATCCGGCTATCCGAAACATTTTACCCTCTGTCTCATAAATATTTCAAACTACAGAAAACACTAAACTGCAATTTTATCGGAGAAATTCCAATGCAAAAAAAAATACGTAATAGTCGCTAGGCCGAACTATTACTTCTAGATACCGAGTGTCTACTTGGAAACCATTATATAGGGAATACAATGTTAAATTTTTAACTTTGCGGTAGTTAGTGTGGACATTGAAGTCATCGTAATGAACAATCAAAATTATGTGTGTCATCTTAAACTTCTTCGAGATTATTTAATTCGTTCTTGCACATATTTTTTTTTATATTATTATTATTATTATTATTATTATTATTATTATTATACTTATACATTGAAAGTGAAAATAATACTTTTTTGCCGATTGACATTAAGTGCGATTCTTTACAGCTAACAATCTGTAAAATATTACTATTACTGCTTAGGCAGTAAAAATATTTTTACTGCCTGTTGTTGCTGTTTACATAGCAACCGTTCAACAAATATAACTTTCAAAATAGGTTTCACAAATAATCACTAAATTAACTTAATAATGTGTTCAACACGGTATCAAAAACAGATTTATAGCTTCGGCAGCATTCATTGCCCTGGGAATGAAGGTACAGCCTCTGCTGTAAATCTCGTATTTTAGTGCCTAGTTAAGCAAATAATTATTCACAGCAAATTAGCGAAGAACAAAATAATTATTGTAAATAAAAATTTTAAAATGCCATTATGAAAAAGTGTTTTCATACTACATGTTAAATATACCAAATTAAAAAATTAAATTCGTCTATGCGTTATTTTTCTGACGTATTACATACTAGAGACAGTTTCTAAATTATCTTGAAATGAATTACATTCGATCTCCTAAAATTTTTGATCTCTCATATTTTCATATCTGTTAGAAAGAGATTTCAAAATGGCATCTCATTCTTCGATATAGAATGAAGGGCACAAATCATACTTCCCACTATCAGGTGTTATTACTGCATGAGTTCAATCTTGAAATCCAGGCTTACTACTCGGACTGTTCTACAAATTCCATAATTATTACTCCATTAATGTACTACCTACAAAAATACCTTGTTAAAATGTTTAAACTTCATTATACAGGTGTCTCAGATTTAAACGGCATAACTTGAACCATGGATTAATCCTCCGGAGGGCGTGCTTTTTAGAATTACAGGAGCGGGCGAGCCGCGGCATTTACACCGCATTTGGTTTTTTACGTTTCCAGCTTAAAAATGCCGAAGAAAATATATTTTATATAATAAAATAACACAAATATACTATGCTTAAACATTTTATTAAATCATATATGTATAAGCCTAGCGAAGTTTTCTAAAACTCAGCTGGTGTTAATCCTTTACGAGACCTAAAATTCAATAAAATCTTATTATTTTTTTACAAGGTTGAAGTATACGTGTTACTATAAACAATAATACTAGCGCACATGCATGTAAATTGCATAAACGTACAAAATTATAAAAAAATTAACAATTAATAAAACTTACATGACTGGGCGCGCTGCGGAAAACACACCGCAAATTTAACCTGCTTTGAATCTAACTCATGTAACACTGATCGGGGACGGCATACGACACCAAGCCTGTCGTTAGATGGAGCCAATAACATAAAGGAGGAATACCTGGACGCACAATATTACAGGACTGTAGAAATTTTAGTTATACCAGTAAAATGTAAATTAGCGGCTTTTTGCCGCATGCGCGCCCTCCGGAGGGTTAAACACTTAAATTAAGGTGTCAAGTTCATTTGAGCAAATGTCCGTAAATGCTTTGTTTCAGAGATATTCATGTTTTTCTTATTGGAGCAGCGCAACCTTAAAAATCAGCTTTATAACGAGATTTCAAATATCGTATTAAGTTATGACATAACAATTAAATTAATTATAGGTAAATGATTTGGCTATTACCTAATTTCGATACAAAATTTAGTTTGCTTGCAAGGTCAGGGCAAAAATGAAAATTATTGATGAATTCAAACAAATTTATTATTTATGTACAATAAAATAATAACGATTTTTTTATAACATTTGTTCAAAATGTTCACCTGTAGCAAGCAAACAGGCACGACAACGATCTGCCACTGCATTGGTCTCTGCGTGACAGCGTGACATTGCTCGGGATATATGGTTTCGCAAACTTGAATAATTTTTCTGCGTAGAGTGTCCAAATTATCTATCGGTTCATCATAAACTCTTTCTTTTATGGCATCCCAAGCAAAGAAATCTAAAGGTGTTAGATCGGACGAACGGGCTGGCCATGGTACAGGCTCTCTGCGACCAATCCACCGTTGTGGATAGTGTAAATTTAACCACTCTCTTGGTTGTCTCCTATAATGTGCAGGGCAGCCATCTAACTGTAGCCAAGAGTTTATTCTTATTACTAATGTAACTTCTTCCATTAAATAATTCAAATAATTATTTAGAAAATTGTAGAACCTCTCTGAATTTAAACGATGTGGAAAAAGAAAGGGCCTATTAAAATATTTTCAATAATACCTAGCCAAACATTACATTGAAATTCAGAGTGGAAATTTTTCTCTTTAATTGCATGAGGATTTCATGTAACCAAAGATGAGAATATCTTTGATTCAAAACCATATCTCCCGAGCAATGTCACGCTGCGACCAATGAAGTGGCAGATCGTTGTCGTGCCTGTTTGCTTGCTACAGGTGAACATTATGAACAAATTTTATAAAAAATAGTTATTATTTTATTGTACATAAATAATAAATTTGTTTGAATACATCGATAATTTTCTTTTTTTTTTCCTGACCTCGGTGCAAGTAAACTAAATTTTATATTGAAATTAGGCAATAGCCAAATCATTTACCTATAATTAATTGAATTATTGTCACAACTTAATAAGTTAATATTTCATATCTCGTTATAAAGTTAATTTTTGAAAGTAGCGCTGCTCCAATAAGAAAAACATTAATATCTCTGAAACAAAGCATTTACGGACATTTGCTCAAATGAACTTGTCACTTAATTTTTACATGTTTAATCTATGGTTCAATTTTTGCCGTTTAAATCTGGGACACCCTGTATAGTGTAAATTACTTGCATTTCGAATTATCTATAATTATCACTGCAAGTAATAGAATTTCTATTCTACATATGAAAAATATTATTAAGTGCATATTTACCTAAAAGATCTGCTACATCTTCAATGATTCTCGTTCTAATTCTTGAGTGTGTAAATGATCGTAGGGAATGTATGATTATTTATAGTGAAAAGAACAGTTTCATTGTTGTTAAATCATGATAGTTAGTTTTATGGCTTGATACAAATTTATAGTAATGTTGTCAGATAATGAGTATTGCTTAAAGAGATTCATAAACTGATTTTACGAGTTAGACGTTATTCAATTCCTCACGACAGCACCATTAAATTAGCAACACATCCTACATATTTGTAGGATTTAAATTCTTATACTATATCTTGAATATTGTAACATGTTTTGATCTACAACCTTGAGTTAAGATAATGAAAGTGTATCTTCTTGAACGCTAAGTAAACATACGAAATTGTAATTAACCACGCATAAGACTGTGCAAATACATAATTAATTGCAAATAACATTTTCATTTCTGAGTGGACGTCATCTTAAATTTTGAAGGACGGAGATTTCGGTACTTATATCCTTGTTCTAATTTGAATATTGAAATAAAAGATGATTTAGATTGCACGAAGGTCGTAGTTGACATAAGAGTACTTCACATTTAATTGGCAAAAGTTTAAGAAATAGATTTATAGACGTTTCATCATTAAGATTCAAAAAGAAGGAAAGGGATGCATCTTTAAATTGGCAGCCTGTAAAATTTATAAGCTACTAGGTAATATCCACACACGAACAGGAAACATATGAACTTCTGATCAAAGACTATTATATGATTTACTTATGTTACGTAAAAAATCGTGGCATTGCATCATACTCTATTTTTTATGTTTTCATTAAATCATAGTAAAATTTTACAGCCCGATTCACAAAAAAGTTTAAGCTAATCCTCATTTTTGGATTAGTGAATTCTATTCTATTTAAAATTTAATCTTCATAATAATATCAAAAAAGGTAGATACTAGGAAGAGATTAGACTATATTTTAAGACATAAACTGTCAAAATTAGAGTAAAATTCGCTAATCCAAAAATGAGGATTAGCTTAAACCTTTTCGTGAATCGAGCTGTAAATAAATAAAATGTTGTGTTTATAATATATTAGTCAGCATCTAAATTTATGTTATATTAAGAAACCCAAGATTTGTTATTGCAGCAAACGGTGTAATAGTAAAACGATGATGAACATACATCGATAGTTTTATAAAACCGTATTTAAACTGATGGTGGTGTTGTCACTCAAATTTAGTTGTATTGTGACGGTATGATAGATATTAGCCGATAATTTACCAAACCGAGTAAAGCATAAAACAAAATGCTTATATAGAAAATTAATAAAAACAATATAAGGTTTTTTTAAAAATTTCTATAAAATTTGTATTCAAATAAATGTATTATTACAAGAATAGCTTTAATATAACTTCATTTTAGATATGGAGAGTTAAGTTTCGGGCTTAATACGTACAAAAAGAAAAAAATATTTGTTTACAATAAAATGTTTTTTTTTTGTTAAATTATGCAAAAGGTACTCGTAAGTATTCATTCGCACAATAAAGTTGAAGCGTACAAAAAAATTAACAAATTTAGACTTAGAAAAATAGACGTGAAAAATATTTTTAACAATCAAAAAAATTATAATAAATATTTAAAATGTCTTTTTTGAACTTCTGTACAACTGCTATAAGCAAACAATGAAGAAAAGACTGCTTTTGGTTGTGTGTCATCAGTTGACATTCTACGATTTTATTTAGTAGAAAATATAGTTGTAAAAAATATATTAATATCGATATAACTCTGAAACTAAGCATTTCCGTGTTTATCTGAACTTTTAATATTGTTTTGACATGTATGATCTAACCCTAAATTTATTGATCTCTATTTTGTTGTTTCTTAAAAATTAAATATTTTTGTTTGAAATCGTTACTAAAGTGTACAAAAATCGTCATTACAAGCATTATACGACGATTTCATGCAATTGCAGTGTTGCCAACCTTATTATAATTACTGTAGGTACATGTAAGAGAATTTGAGCTGTACAATGTATAAGTAATAGTAAATTTGTACGTAAAATGACAAAAATATGTGCAAGAACGAACTGAATAATTCCGATGAAGAAGTTTGAGATAACATATATAATTTTGAGTGTTCATTACGTTAATTTCAAAGTTCAGAGGTTTGCAACACTGAACATAAGTTCGTTTGTTTGACTGACAGCATTTGGCAGATTTGTAAATATAAGCTATGAAAATAAATATTCCTTTCATTTTCACAAATTTTCGATTTTAAATAAAATTGAATATGCACCTCTGCACTGAAGTTCCATTTTATCACTCATAATACTCATATGGTCTATTTTCTTCGGCCCTATGGTCTCGGCAACTAAATTCCACATTCGTGATAAAAAGTAGAACTTCAGAACTTTGGTACATATAAATAAATATTTTCTATGATCCTTGTTTTTCCCTTATCTAGAGTAGCGAAAGGTAAAAAATATTTTGGTCGTAAACTTAAGTTCACGTTAAGTGATAATTATACATGAATGATGCGTATTATAAAAATAAACAGTACCAGACAAACACTTCAGAGTAATTTTATAAAAAAATTAACATCTAAACTGTGTTACAAAGAACGCTTAACTACAGTTTTTCAAAACAACGACAGTGTACTACAATAGTAAATTTTTGTAAAGCATTTTTTACATCAAGCGTTAACTATGCGTATATTACGAAGTACCTACAAATAAATGACACATACTTTGTAGTGCAGTAGTCATAAACTTACTATGCTTACTAAGTCCTATGAAGGTCCCTCATTGAATTCATATTATAATGTCTTTGGTTTAGAATGAGGATATGCATCTAATAACAAGTCGGCTTTATGATTACCTACCTCTTGCGTTTGCTTGCGCCTGATTCCTATGCGAAGTGGAACAATCAAATGAAAGTTTTAAGTACACAATTAAACCATACAAGTAATATAATTGTTACGCATATTTAGTTGCAACATCGACAACTGACGAAGTGTTATTATAAATACGAAAGCATCTTGTTATTATTATTAGCTGAGTATTATAAAACGATTTTTTTCTAATTAATGGAAGATATCGTCCTACAGTATATAAATAATCAGTTTTTAATGTTGTGTCATTATTGTCTATTGCTAAATTCACCTTCACATAGGTGTACAACATACATGAAATCAACAGAAACCACATAAATTGAAGATATGTCTCAACCATTCCATTATATGTTGTTAAATAAATAAATAAATAAATAAATATACAGTCATGGTTTAATACCCATCTTAACCATTACATTATATGTTGTTAAATAAATAAATAAATAAATATACCATCATGGTTTAATACCCATTTTAGCATTTTAGGTGACCAGTCTGCTTTTCTTTACTGATTTCACTAATGACAATATATTCACTTGCACTGTAACAATTCGAGATTCAGGTATGACACACGGTAAAAAATTACATTGATATTCCGGACAAAATTTAGTTAGCTATATTTTTTTTTGTTATTTCAACAATATGTTTTTGCCGTGTATACGAAGAACTTTGTATTTTAAGTTTCCAAAACTAAACCATTTTTGTTGTGTATAAAAAGTATTATTTGCTGTAAAATATTAGTCATGGTAGCAATTATTATTAGTAGTACTAAGCAGTTATTTTGTTACTTTGTTCAGATTACAAAATCATTTTGCAACAATTAAAAATTTTTAATCTGTTACTGGGACAAATTTTATTTTCTTGTATCCCGTGACATTATATTTTGTAAAGATTACAAATTCTTCTTCCCGCCATATACTTTGTAGAGGTAACTAAAATTTTTGTGTAGACAGGGTATTCCCTGGTATACAGTATAATTCACTGTTCGTGTATACTATACTACGTCGTGTCACATTTGCTTGCGCTGTTAAGTTTTAGCCTGTCGAAAATTGTGTTTTAAAAGTGCTTGTTTCTTGTGCCCGTCAATAAAAATGGATGATTTTGTTAAAGATATTTTAAAACAATGGCAATTAGTGTCTTATTGAGAAATTTGAAGGTATGTATCGAATACTGATAAATCTGTATAATTTAACTGACTATTGTTTCATATGTTATTTTTTTTATATAATATTTGTTACATGTATATAGATTATAATTATAAATAAATAAAATTATTATAATATGCATGTATTTAATTTTTACCTTACTACCTCATTAATGCATTTGTATATCTATCAAAATTTATTAGTTTCCAAAACAAATTCATAGTTATTAATGGTAACTTATTTTATTTGTTCGCAAAACAAATTTATATTTCTTAATAGTAACTTAATTTATTTGTTCGTATAACAAATTTATACTTCTTAATGGTAACTTATTTTATTTGTTCGCATAACAAATATCTTTTGTTATATATAACAAAACTGTATTTGTTGCCACAACAATTTTTTACCAGCAAATTTACCTAGGTAACTGTAACAAATATATTTGCTGGTCCTATACTGACAAAAAATATTTGATGCTGGAACTCATATTTAGTAATCACAACAAAGTTTTTATTTACCGTGCAGGTACCTAAGGTTATTTTTTCAAATAGCGGATTCCAAACTTTGCAGAGTCTGTGTCGTTGATGTAATACATAGTACATAGGTATACTGGATCGCAATACAGTATTTTCTTTTTCGGTAGCCGTAAAAAACGACTTAGATACATACTCTGCTTTTTTCGACAGTGATGAAAATTTGTAGAGATAGACGATTGTAGAGCATGGATACACGTTAATATTTCTACTGAACATTTTTGTTTTTAATATTTACATTCCAATTTGTGTTGTTGTAATAGATAAATATAAGATGAATTTAATTTTTTTTTTCAAAATACTATCCCATCAGTCTTCTTCTTGGGAACTGCATATCCGATTAGTCCGGCAAAAGAAAACCTACATATCATTATAATATTTTTTATTGATAACGTAAAATACAGTATCACGTTATACGATAAAATTATACGTATGTGAGATAACCTCTTCAACAAGCTATTCTGGATTTTAAAAGCTTCCCTAGGTTACTATGTCTATAGTTACATATATCTTTCGAGGCCAGATCGCATAGTCGTGAAAAAGCTAATTTTTTTCATTTATTTTTAGCTTGGTTTTTTAGTTTGTTGTGATATTAAGCTTAATGATTAATTACGTATAAAAAAGTTAGACTTTCGTCTATAGAACGAGAAAGAATTAACTTAAACTGAGGACCGTGTTCACCAAAGTAAGGATAAATTATTCAGAGCGGTTACATACGGTTACATCGTAATAACCGTATTTTATTGTGTACTCTGGTTACTTGCAGTTACGCCAAATATGTATCTATACAGGACGGTTACATTATATGCCAGGTTACTATAGCTATTATTTTTTAGCTGTCAAAACACTGACATTTTAGTAGTCAGGCACGCTGCAGGCACGTTTTAGTAACAATAAATATGGAACCTTCGACAATTTTTGGCATCGTATTCTACATTACATCAATACGCTATAAATCAAATATATCCCAATACGAACAAGATAAATATTTGACAAATGCCAAGTAATTAATTTGACAGAAACGTCTGTAGTAACCGGTCATATTTTATTCACACTGATTACCGAACTTTCTGCGCGGTTAACCACATGTAACCCGGTTACCTGAATAAAAACGCCTTTAGTAATAAATTAACTTCAATATTCACCAATTAAATTTTGAACTAAGTTAATTAACCGGAGTATGTATATCTGTGATAAAAAATGATTTTCAGATAAATACTAGAAATTAGACACAAATTTTAACAGAAATGTACACACCTGTTTCAATTATAAGATAGTAAATTTTATTATTTATATAAACTGTACGAATTGTCAAAATCTGTCAAGCGCGCAATTAATCCATTTGTTATATATTTATCCGAATCAAAATTGAGGTAATTAATTTAAACGTGTCATTTATTCCGGTGTTAAAGGTAAATGATATTGGTGAAATAAAAATCTGTAGTTATGTAGAATTTATTCCCTTGGTTATTTTAAATTTAAGAATAAATAACTTAACTGGCCCTAAAACTATCAAAACTTAAAGATACAAATGCTGCATTTTGGGTAACTACTGTCGATTACATGCTTACGGGGCATGAATAGAAGTACAAACTACCAATTCTAATGTCTTTTGACTGTATAAATAGGTATAGATAATATCTTCAAAGGGCTGACTAGCCAATGTCTACTGTAAAATAATTTCAATTATCACCACTTATGCCATTTACATTTACATCTTCATTTGTTCCTGAAATTTAGGTGGGATATCTGTGATAAAATAGTTGGTAGACTATTTCATTCACTCAAACTGCACTTATTAAACTAAACTGATATTAAACAGCCGCAAATGCAAGCAAAAAAATCTGATGTGGCCAGCACAATACCTCTTGCATTTCCATTTTATGTTATATAAGTATTGTACTGCACTTCCCTATCGAACCGTCGTTTTATAACAAAAATATTACAGGACTTTACCCAAATATTGTTTTTATTGTATTTAACAATAATAACAGAAATTTTCAAAAAATAATATTTAGAAGATTATTTTAAAGAAACTATTACTTTCGGTTGTCCAATTGTTACCATAATCTAATCAGCTCTTCCTAGGAATGTCAGATTAAGGAAACTGCAGTTAAATATTTTTTAAGTCTTATAGTATTTGAGAAACCGTGGCTCCAACACACACACAAACACACACACACACATACACACAGACGCACACATACACACACACACACACACACACATATATATATATATATATATATATATATATATATATATATATACGGACATCATCGTAAAAATGTTATAATCGGATTCGTGCTTATCCACTAAAATCTGGATATGCGAATTTTAGCATGAATCAAATACTTCTCTTAGCGAGAGGTAAAAAAACAAATGTCAAATAGTCAAATTCAAAAGAGTGTTTACGCGCTGTTGGGAAAAATACGACGATTACAAACCGAATTCACTCCCGACGTGAAGTTATAGCTTAGACCTTGCCAAGTTTAAGCCGAAGTTCAATCCGAACCCTAAGTACACTGGGTTAAAATTTTCATTGTAAACAGCTACAAAGAAGTGCCTCTGCTTTACTTATTATTTTATACCAATGTAGAAAATTATGATGGGTTCAAATTAGATTGTGAACGTACCTTTAGCACACCATGTGTAAGATCACGCGATAATGTAGAAATATGACTCCCGAAATGAACAATGTTTCAGTATCATTTAGATCATACAGTAGGCGTCACCTCACGGGTTCTTAAAGTTTCCTGAGAGAGAATTACAGGGATCACTTTGGTTTCAAATTGAACATTGGTTGCATGTGAAGCCAGGCCGATAAACTGGTACATCATTTCTATACATTTTCTGAAATAATAATCAATTAAACATATATGAATATTGTTCTACATTTCTGGTTACATATATTAGGAGAAAACAACCTGTCATCATTGATTATACCAGTGAGACACGGAAATTTCATCAGTTCCATTACCATTAACACTTCTCAAACTGATTAAAATATCAAATTACTTTTTGAAACTGTAACGGATGTTGTGGCTTAGAACAACAATAAAACTAAGCGTTAATTATATTCTTCTAGAGGTTGCGAAAGAGGTAGACTATTATATTGTTTAAATATTTTTATTGCCAATATTATGTCATCCTAATGATTAATGCGTGGAATGAATCAGAACGAATGATGAAATTTATCATGTCGGTTTTCTAGATTTAAATTTGGATCATTAGTAAAAGAAATGACACAATTTAATGTTCATTAGTGAATACTTACTGATCATCATCTCAAGTAATAATTTATAAAGAAAATCGTTAATTTCCTTTTTATTATTTTATGTAAAATACTTTCCTTCGATAATTAAAACAGACAAAAGAAAATTTAGAATGAATCAATGATTTATGATGTTCATTTAATATTTGAAAAGATATCAGGACAAAAGATAATGAACAAGAGTTTTATGTAAAAGAAAAATATTTCATTTCTTATACTCGTTAAAGTTTTTTGATCGTCATGCCATAATTGATTTATTTTTCTCGGAATTTCAGATAAATTTAACTTACTAATTTCAATATATCATATATTCAAAATTTTGACACTAATTGTTTAATCAATACAAATAATGAAATAAAATATTCTCATGTAAATAATATTTTCAATTTAACGCATTGTTATGGAGTTATGGGTAACTAAGTAGTGGAACTGATTGTTTTTATAATGAAATTAAATTTTCATAGTAAATTAAAATAGTATATGGCAAATTAAAGACAATAGGTATAAATTTAAATCACATATTATTGCCTTTTTCACGTTTTAAATATGTTTTAAATTAAATATGAAGTTAATAATGAATCCAGTAACATCCGGTAACAAAGCAAATTAATACTATATTCTACAAATGTTTAACTTCTTAAATATTTTTTTTTAGATTTTCTGTAAACTATTGATAACGTCAAAGTTTCACACTTTTTACCTCTTGCTAAGAGAGGTATCGGATTCATACTAAATTTACATATCCAGATTTTAGTAAATAAGTACATTTTAAGGTCACTAGAATCTGATTTTAACATTTATAAAATGATCTCACTCTCTCTCTTTCTCTCTGTGTGTGTTTATGTTTATGTGTGTGTGTGACTGGATGTTGGAGGGACGGTTTCTCATATTCTATAAGACTAAAGACCAATTTAACTAAGTATTTTTTAATCTGACATTAACGGGAAGAGCTAAAAAGGTTTTGGTACAATTGGACAACTGGAAGTAGTAGTTTCTTAAAGAAATCTTCTAAATATTATTTTTTGGAAATTTATGTTATTACAAATATTAAAGAATATAACCAATATAATAATATGGGGTTCCGTGGTCGCGTGCCTGAGTGTCTGGTTGCGAACCTGGGGGAACCAGGTTCGATCCCGACAGACGCCAAATATTTCCAATTTTAAATGGCACAAAAGTGACCCCTGTGGTGCACTCTCCACACCAGCTATGAGTGCCCGTGAGGTGACGCCCTTGTACGAAGTAAAGGAAGTATTGTAATTTTGACCATCCCTGAATCCATTTTGACTAATTTCGTCGTAACGTCTGTACCACTGAAATATATACTAACTGGAATGCGCGTACGTACCGTGACTGTGAAGGCACATTGAAAGCTGGCTGCTGGAGTAGTCGACACACATCGGGACAGTTCGTGAGTAGACGGAAATTATTTCGTGTGGAGCAGGTTTAAATAAAATGTATGTGCGTAGCTTAAACATGAAAATAAAACGATGAGCTATGATACGAATTATTCGGCTAGGTTCGGTATATATTTCAGTGGTCTGTACATACGTACGTATGTACATGTGTACGTATCTCGCATAACTGAAAAACGGGAAGCCGTAGAAAGTTAAAATTTTGTATTTAGGACTGTTATAACATCTAGTTGTGCGCCTACCTTTTTGGTCATTATATAACTTTCGGAAGTGGTACTTTACTTGAAGCCTATAATAGATTTTAATGAAAAACTATATTAAAATATATTCCAAAACTTTTCAAATTTAGTATATAAGATTTTTATAGCAATGGAAATAACATAATAGATTTTGGTTAAAATAGTCTAACCGGAAGTGATACTTCACTTGAAGCTGTTATCAGTTTTTCTTAAAAAAAATGGTGTTATTTTAATTTTAGAAATAAATGCTTCAATTAAAAATTTAGAGAATTGAATTCTGCGTATAAACCTTAAATATGTGTAAATTAGATCTTTGTATAAGCGAGATATGTACATTTAAAAATTAGGTACTTTTTCATTTGTGTAATTAAGTTTGCTATGGATTAGGACAAAAAAGAACAAAAAAATAAAGAATTTAATATCAATGTCAAATTATGTCAAATACGTGCAATTTTATGATTGGGTCTGTTATAATACATATTTTAATTATTAACAAAATATTTAAAGATTAACAGGCGTACAAGGAAGTCATATGGTGTCCACATCAGATTTTTATTTAATAATATATTTTTATTTTGTTATAGGTATAAATATACACTGATTTCAATAAAAGAGTATTTTTAAATATAATTGAAAATAATAAAAAAAAAATATAAAGAAGAAGCACGAGGCAAAGCTACAAATGCGTACAATAGCCAGAATACCTTGACATATTTATAAATGTGAAAATTAGGTTTCAAAGATCTGATCAAAGCTTGATTCACGGAATAAGACAAATCAGTTGGACATTGTTTTGAATTAGATTATCTTGATTTTTAATGGTGAATTGGATTGATTAAGAATCAGCGTTGATCTGTGGTCGACGATCAAAGAATTCGGCCGATAATGTTTTAATAGAGTTTTTATAATTTGCGACATGGTTTCAAAGGACTAATCGTGTCTAATCGCATTTATGATTTATATTTTTCACAAATGCTTTGAGGGATTAAACTCCTCAAACAATGCGAACTCTAGCAACGTGTTTTTGTAATAAGCTTTAAAATGCTACCGTTTACTATTTAATTTTATAGAAATGACTGAAAATAGGTTTTACGCAAAATCGTAAATAAGCAATAATTATTGAAATAAAAGCGGAAAAAATCCAAAACGCAGTAAACGTGTATAGAAAGAACATATATTGGCATGATATGCGTGCCTGAGTGTTTGGTTGCTAATCTGGGGAACCGAGTTCAATACCGACCGATGCCAAAAAGAAATACAATAATAATTCGTTATTGTTGAAAGTAAAAAATTCCTGAGCCTAGGAGCCTAAATTGAAAAAAGAAATCTAAAAAACCGACGTTTCGACTACACACGGTTCTACAAATAATGTACGGTATAATTAAGTATGGATGGGGAAAGTTAACAATGCAACTACAACAAGCCCTTCAAGATTCAACTTACATATACTTTCTATCCGGTTTCTCGTCATTGTAAAAGATACATGTGTTTGAATAAAAGAAAAAAATATTTTATTTGTTGATTACTTTTGTTACATTTTATCTATTTTTATTTATTTTAATTATTTGACAAAATTCAGCCTCATGCACATTTTATTTTAATGTGTTACTAATGTGTAATATCATACTCAATAGGCTATATGACCATTGTCGAATTGTAGAAAATTTTCAACAAATAAGCGATTTTAAAAAATATGAGTATTTTTATTTTTTGTAAAGAATCATAAAATGGAAAAAAAATGATCATATAGCCCCTGTGCTATATTTTATTTGTAGAATCCAGAGGAAGACCACTGTGTAGGCGAAACGTTGGTTATATATAATAAAATCAATTAAGACTGGTAGTATGAAGAATTTTTCACCTTCATCTATATTACATCACTAGTTTGTTATTCTTTACTGTATTCAAGTATTACAACTTATTACAATTATTGATTAATGAGGATGATTTATTACTTCCTTGTACGAAGTAAAGGAAGTATTGTAATCGCGAAAAATTTCGGTTTCCAGATTTCAACGGAAATATCCATTTTGACCATCCCTGAATCCATTTTGACTAATTTTGTCGTGACGTCTGTACGTACGTATGTACGTATCTCGCATAACTGAAAATCGGGAAGCCGTAGAATGTTAAAATTTTGTATTTAGGACTGTTATAACATCTAGTTGTGCACCTCCCTTTTTGGTCATTATATAACTTTCGGAAGTGGTACTTTACTTGAAGCCTATAATAGATTTTAATGAAAAACTGTATTAACATATAGTCCAAAACTTTTCAAATTTGGTATATAAGACTCTTATATCAATGGGAATAACATAATAGATTTTAGTTAAAAAGGTCTACCCGGAAGTGGTACTTTACTTGAAGCCTATAATAGATTTTAATGAAAAACTATATTAAAATATAGTCCAAAACTTTTCAAATTTGGTATATAAGACTCTTATATCAATGAGAATAACATAATAGATTTTAGTTAAAATGGTCTACCCGGAAGTGGTACTTTACTTGAAGCCTATAATAGATTTTAATGAAAAACTATTTTAAAATATAATCCAAAACTTCTCAAATTTGGTATTTAATACTTTCATATTAATGGGAATAACATAATACATTTTGGTTAAAATAGTCTAAGCGGAAGTGATACTTTACTTGAAGCTGTTATCAGTTTTTCTTGAAAAAAATGGTGTTCTTTTGAATTTAACAACAAATGCTTCAAATAAAAATAATAGAAAATTGAATTCTGCGTCGAAAATATCAAGTATGATTAAATTAGCTCTTTGTATAAGCGAGATATGTAAATTTAAAAATTATGTACTTTTTGGTTTCTGTAATTAAGTTTGCTATGAATTAGGACAAAAAATAACAAAAAAATAAAGTATTTAATGTCAAATTATGTCCAATACGTGCAATTTTATGATTGGGTCTGTTATAATACATATTTTAATTATTAACAAAATATGTATAGTGTAACAGGCGTACAAGGAAGTCATGTGTTGTCCACATCAGATATTTTTTATTTATAATTTTATAACTTTCTCGTCGAAAACATTGCGTTGATGGAGATGAGATGAAGAAAGGAAAATCACAAACTTACATATTTTACCCGGGATTTAAACTCGGGCTACGTTGCTCATTACTACACCACCGGAATCTGTGAAAGAAATATTTCGAATTTTAAATGGCACAAAAGTGCCTGTGTAGTATTCTTCACGCCTGCAATGAGTGCCCGTGAGGTGAATGCCCATCCGATACAAATATGTCATCATTACCGAAACCTGTGTACAAAGCAGATTGGTTCACCCAACAATGGGTAATATGCCGTGATGATATATTTTATATGGATTCTGCGACTCTTGAAAATTGTATAGGAGATTCCGTATCAAAATAACTTTGAGTGCAACTATAATTTACTATGTTCTAATTATTTCCTCTGGCTCATATATTTTCGATTCCTGCTGCATGTGGAATCCTGCATCTTATCCTTATCTCACTTACGAACACTTCTTGCAACATGCAGTTTTGTAAAATGGCATTAAATTAATTGCCGGCACACACGAATTCTCACGTTTAATTAGACAAAGAAGACAATAGGCCGATGAGGCGGCAGTAGTAACTCGCTACTGCTGAGCTCTCGGCTCCTGCAACCGCACAGGTCGATTGCTTCAACGGCAGGACCGGATTAGCGACGAGCAGAAACGGATGATGGGATCTTTTGTATAATTACTTCTAATTTCGAATATATCTTGAAATGTACTATAACGGATGATGGCGGTTAGGGCTTAAAATAAGGACTTTTTGGTGTCTTTCTAATTTTTTAAAGAAATTTCAAAATATTTTTTTAATTTAGTAGCAATAACAATGAATTATGACTAGAGCGCGAAATTATAAGCATTTTTTTAAATGTAGGCGCCCATCGTGAAATGCATAAAAATATAATTATTTTATTATAAAAAAATTAAAATCGTAGACTTGTGTGTTTGACAAATACGAAATACGAAGATACCGTTTGTTCCATACCACCCGTCCCAGGCTTATTACCTCCCGCTACCCTTGGTAAGGGAGGTATAGGGATCGTGCTAAAAATCACTTATCGAGATTTTAGTAAATAACCATGTTTTAAGGTCCCTAGAATCCAATTTTAACATTTTCAAGATGATGTCTGTATGTGTGTGTATGTATGTATGTATGTGTATGGATTTTATCTTCGCTCTAACTCAAATACTATCATTCAGAAAATTCTGTCACCTTGTATTTCTATCCTATTCTAATATGAAAAGAAACTATTAGATTTTGGTATAAATCGGATAACCGGAAATGGCACTTGACCTGAAGCTCATAATTGTTTTTCTTCAAAAAATACCATTAAATGCCATTTTTTCGCATTTTATGTCTTATGAAAATTAAAGATTATTGAATTTTCTACAGAAATACATTAATACTTTTTCTATATATTTTACAGATAAATTTAAAAATATTTTTTTTTTATTAGTCCCGAAGCCTAAGATAAACACAATTCCTTTGTTACACAGTTCATATTTCAAATGAATGCAACTGACAGTAAATGTCACTGTCGCTACAGTGTTTAGCTGTATTACGTTAGGTTAGGTTAGTTTCATTATAAAACCTACGCAAAAGGTGAGAAATTCCTACAAATTCAGCCATTTAATATTGGGTTACATCGCTTTTATTAGTAATACGTTTTGAATAATTCTATTAGACATTGCATCCCTACGTTCTGCACATTTTCCTGTGAATATTGTCCCATATGTTTTGCAAGATAAGTTTTACTATACGCACTGGATTTTTACGAAGTTGTCTTCATTGTGCCAAAAGTAAAGTCTTTGTTAAAAGATATATCTGGACTAGAAGATGATCCTTAAATATAGGTCGAACTATTATCACCAGGCATTCAGCCCACAGTTTTTTTTTTTTTTTTAATTTTAAGTATATGTTTAAAGTAGCCGAAAGAATTTTGTAGAAATTTCTAACCATTTGTGTAGATTTTATAATTTATTGAAAATATAAACCGGCCGAATTAATATAAATTTGGGCTCTTATGAACTTTTACAAATATTTTAATATACATATATTATGAATGAAAAAATTAAATATAAACACATTAGATAGAAGAAAAATATAATATTAATATGAATTAATCTATCCATAAACCAGATGGTCCAGCAGAATTATTTGTTAACAATACCATGTCGTCATTTTTACTTGAAACATATTTTGCATTAGAATTCATTTTTTCGATTTTTTTCTTTTATAATCTTCATAAAATCCTTCACATGTAAAACAAAAAGAGTGATCAAAAAGATATTTTTGTCCTACAGTTGCACGTTAGGCAAAAGCAGAAATACTATTAACATTGCCATGTGACCTTTAGAATAAATACAAATAGGTTTTGTCAGGGGCTTGACAGCTAGAATTTTGAGTGATAGAAAAATGTACTTTACATTATTGCTCTGAGGGCAATGTTAAGAAGAAAAAGGATGTGGATTATAAATGTATGTAAATTTTCAAATGTTACTGTCAACAACAGGAAATAAATTTTTGTATCAGTATTACCAATTTCAATCAAGTTATTGCCAACTGCATCACTCTGTAGAATTACAATTAAGATTGCTTACACTGTATCGACTGTTAGATTTCATGAACTGAACTGATTTAATGATTCTCCAACATGAGATTTTCTGAAAAGCGGGATATTTTTATTTGAGTTATTGTTGGGGATAGCGGGACAGGCTTCTTAAAAACGGGACTGTCCCGCCTAAATCGTATCTGAAAAATTTAATGATAGTATCGATTTTTTGAATTTACCGGAAGTAGGCAAAACTACACTCAGGTTCAGTACTTCAAATGGGAACCTGGATCATGTGTGATAGGTGTCGCTGGCTGCGTTGTCTAAAAAAAAAACAACTTTTGTTGGAAACATTTTTTTATATTACGAATTATTAACGAAATAAATGCTTAATTTGTTTAATGTTCCAAGTACATTCCTATTTTTCACTTGTTTAATTTGACATTTGCTACTTTTAATCACTGTGTAACATTTACATGTAGCTTTTGAATGTGATAACATGGTGTTTTCAAACCGCAAAGGATGCTGATGGCGTCAGGTTAGGTTCAACCACGAGGGATAACATGGTCAGGTTTCGGAACGTCTGTTGCTCGCTGAGCGAAAGGTTTCAAAAATTCTCCGAGCAAGGTGGAAGGCACTTCGAACATTTAAACAGTTTTTAGTATTTATTTCGTAAATAATATATAATATAACAAAAATATTACCAACAAAATTTGTTTGTTTTTAGAATACGCATCCAACGATACCAACGTGACCAAGGTTCCCATTTAAATTTTTGAATCTGAGTGTAGTTACGCCTACTTCCGGCAAATTCCGGAAATCGAGACTACTATCATTAAATTCTTCAGATGTGATTATATTTTACAAATTTTTTTCCTGGATCTCTATGACGTGGTAGTTATGAAAAAAAAGCCTGAGACGGGTGGTCAGAAACATCCTGTAGGAACAAATTTTTTAAAAAAGCATTAAAATTATGAAAAAATGGAAGGATATCTCAATCACAATACACTGCAATTAAGCACTGATAGGCAAGAATAAGCTTAAATCTGCAAAAAAATCAAAATAAGCAAATTAAAAATGTCAAACGTTAACATTTTTCGAGAAACATTGAAAACTCAAATAAAATTTGTTCTGCTTACACTGTACAATAAGCAAAAGCGACAATTTGGATTAATTGGATTAAGGAACGAATTCATAAACTTGAACAAATTTGAATTAGTTTCCCAGTTCTTATAACAAATAAAAAATAAATTAAATAATAAATATTCGAATCAAGCGCTTGACTTTATATCAAGTAATTATTGTGGTGAAAATAGTTTTAGAGAGATACAGAAATTATTTTCCATAAAGTATTTGATTTTTAATTTAGATTGACGTTTATAAATAATTTATGAATACCAGAGAAAAAAAAAAAACAAATTGCAGAGCTATTATTACCAACTAACAGAAATTTTGAAATTTCTTTTTGTATAGGTATGTGAAAAAACAACAATATGATATATTGGTTTCCGAGACACTAAACTAAATTTTAATCACAACTTTACAAATTGTAGCTTCGATCGTACTGGACACGGCGTGAAGCTAGTTTCAGTTTCCACTAACAAATTATTCATTAAGGACGGGCCAAAGTTCGCTGCTTGAGCTGACAGGTGTCATTCAGGAAAATAACTATCCTAAAAAGTATATTTATTTATTTATTTATTTATTTTTGCTGTCTTAATTTGCAGTCGTGGAAAAAGTATAGTATGTGATCCGCTTTATAAACTCTGTAGACACTCGTTTTTACACACGCGTCGTGTCAAAAAAAACTGACTAAATTGACGTTTATAATTTTTTTACATAATGTACCTATGTTTTTTATTGTTATAAAATGTATTGTTTTTACTAACACGTATTTATTATTTTCAGATCCGGACATCATTTCCATTTTTGCATTTCTTTCAGTGAGTCCCACTATATTTTCCTCTTTTTATTAGAATGATTTACAACTATATAAATAATTTCATCACTCATAACTTTATTAAATGTCATTATCAGTACCTAATCATACAATATTAACTAACTCCCTCTCTGGCAGTTTATGGGTAAAATAATGACTCAAAGTGCGTTTGCCAAAGACACACGTGTGTATCGTATACGTGAACAATTATATTTTGTAACGCATCCTGAATTCATAGGAGATCCAAGCTGTTGACAAACAGTATTTCAAAATATATACATCTAACGTGATGATATGGTAAACAAACGGCTATTTATTGTTCTTTAACGCTTGGAATAACTATATCATTACGTAATAAACAGTTGGTTGATGACAGTTTTGTACTATCAGGAAGAATCTTAAGTACTTACTATTTTTATAATTCTAAAATAGGATGAATATTTTAAAAGGATATAATATAATTCAAAATAATTTGAGAACTTTTTATTGCAAGTATGTAACAGAGTATTCATTTATTCCATTCATTGTTTTGTTATAAGAGTCGTATTTAAATAAAGTTAATATGAAATAGTAAGTAATATTATACAGCCTGTTTCAAAGAAAGTGTAAAACAAATTAAGGACATCTAGTACTGACAAAAATGAGTAAGAAAAGCTTAATCAATTTAGGTCTGATCTTCAACTGTTTCCAACATAAATCAAAAATCGAAGAAAAACTGACAATGATCTAACAAAATTTTGTGTATGTCAGTAAATAGAGTACTTATAAAAAAACAATGAAATTTTATATGAAAGATTTTTCTCAATTTCTTATAGTTACGAAGTTGTTTAAAAATTAAATAGATCGCCACAACATTTAACTTAATACAATTATTTGATTTTTGGAAAAAACAAAAGCACATCTAAGATGATCTCTGAAAGATAAACAAGAAGTATTTTTTAATTAAAGTCGTAACTCTTATAGTTTTCAAGATAGCAGAGGTAAACCCCACAAAAACTTATTTTTCACTGCCTCATATCTCGGAAACTATTGGTCAATACTATATGGCCTTAATTTTTTTTACAATTTCTTTGAAACACCCTGTATATTCAACTATTTTTATATAGTTTTTATTATAACATTCAAAACCATGAACGATTCAATTATTTAAATACGACGAAATTTTTTGTAAAAATACATGGACTTCACCGGGATTTGAACCCAGGACCTTTGTATTGCCGGTACGATGCTCTCCCAACTGAGCTTTGAAATCCCTCTGAAGCCAATGAAATTTTCACCTGTCTTAATATTGGTCTATATTCAAGTATACCCTCCCTTCCGAGCATTGAGTACTTAATGAACAGCGCGACACACTTGTTGGTTTAGGAACCCATACCCAGTAACTACATATTCAATTGTTTTTATTATAACATTCAGAACCGTGAACGATTCAATTATTTAAATACGAAAAAATGTTTTGTGAAAAATACTTTATTGACATATAAAGTTTTGGGTTCAAATTCCGGTGAAGTCCATGTATTTTTCACAAAATATTACTCCAAATTTTAATACTAATATAAAATACGAAAAAACAGTGTACGCACTGCATCAGAAAATTGATTTTACTGTACTCGTATGGTATAGCGAGTACTTAAATTTGCCATACTCGTCTGGTAAACTTTAACTTTTCTTAACTTGGAACGGAATATACTATCAACGTGTTCTGAAGCTTTTGCCCTGGAATGTATTTGTGATAAATTATTGACTTCTATTACATAATAAAATTAATAATTGGATTTTGCTTACACTTTTTCGAAAATGTGTTTCATATAATAATTAAATCATTGAATATTTCTTCTTGAACGCGGAATTGGAAGATTACAAGATTTTATAAATTGTAAGTATAAATAATTGCTTTCCGCTTGAAAATTGGCTACGATTATACCTAAACATAATAATCGAAATGAATGAAATTGGAAAAGGTGCATGATGAACCTTGTAAATAGCGAGCAGCGGTAACCGTTAAAAGCTCATTGGGAAACATTAGTTAACACTCACAAGTGGAACGACATAATTGTTATCTTAAGTGACACCGAATACGTTTATCTATGCATTTTATTACTACAAATTACGTAAACACTATTTGCAACACTGGAAAATTCTTTGAAAATTAAACGAAGAAGGTTCCTGTGTTATTATTTTGATTTGTATGGGAGCGTTCAATATATAATTATTACGACTTGTTATGAATACATATTTCATTTGAATTCTATTATATCAATTTCTAATGACACGTTTATAAATAAAATTATTATTTTGCGCATTTTCATTGTGAAATTGTTTATTGTTTGTGTTTGTTTTTAGATAATTTTCTTTCGTATTCATACATTAATCATTTTCTATGCATTTGTATTTTCATTGTCTTGTAAACGTAACGAACAGTTGTTTTGTAAAATGTAGGTATAGAAGCATAGGCGCAGCAAATATTATCCCTGAGATGGGCACAAATAAAAAAATATTCTTCCTAACCCCGTCATTTAATATTGAAAAATATACCTGGTGGCTCTTGAAATCCATAGACATTTAGCATGAGAAAATAATTTTGTCTTGTGCATTACTTCCCAAATTAATTTAGATAAAAATATACCAAATAAAAGTTATAAAGCATAAAATTTTGCAAATAAATCCTTAAACAAAATTAATTTCTTATGTTTAGTAAGTACAAATATTAGATATTAAAATTTCGACAATTATAATTCCATATTGCTATCCATAGCGTTTCACATGGAAAATTAGTTTTTCCTTGCGCTAAACTTCCCATTTCATTTTAGACAAAAATGTTTTGAATAAATGTTGTGGAGAATTAAATTATTCACCTAAATCACTAATAAGATTTCATTTCGCATGCTTAGTAACCTTTTAAAACTAATTTAAAATTTTATGAATATTGCTCATTTGTAGCATAGCCATGGAATTTAAACAAAATAACAAAAAAAAAAAAAAAATGAAAATCGTTTGAACTGTCAGAAATTCGATTTTCAAATAAAAATTACATATACACCTATGTCCCTAAAAATATTTTGTTTTCATAATGTACATCTAAATTATTGCACAAATTTTATTTATTTTTATTTTCTAACCTGCAAAATCGAAATTCTGACAGATCAGACGATATGCATTTCTTTGTTATTTTGTTTCAATTCCATGGCTAACACTACAAATGAGCAGTATTTATTTAATTTCAAATTAAAATTTACAGCTTATTAAATAAGTAAAATAAAATTTGATTATTGACTTCGGACAATATTTATTTGAAATATTTTTGTCTAAAATTAAATGGGAAGTTTAGCGCAAGGATAAAGAGATTTACTATGTTTGGCCGGCTTTTTATTTAATACTGCAGCCTTGCATTGTTTGTTGCTATGGTTGATTGCTTGAAGAAAACAGTAGGTACTATCATTTGAAATAAAATTCTTGAAAATACTTAAATACTTGTTATTTTTGTGATCGTCTAAAAAATAGTGATATATATATGTACAATAGTTTTTATAAAAAATTCTGTGATAAAAATTTAAGTTTTTAGTCAAAATTTACTGTGATATTTCGACAATTCAAAATATATATTACTGTTTTCTTCAAAAAAATCAACCAGATCAACAAACTAAGCAAGGCTGCCTGGCTGTATTTCATAAACAAAGCAGAAAAACTTTTTTTTGCAATAACCTGCATTGAATACATTTTATTCGTAGATAAAAAACGACAATTCTTTCATAAATTCATATTCTTTTTAGCGTCATTCACTTTCAGTGTCAGTATAACACTATGACACAAAATAACACCATATACCAAACATAGCGATTGCTTCTTCATCCAACTCATTGCAAAACTTTGTCCATCGACCATCGTCTATGTAATTTTACAAAGGTGTCTGTTCCTTAACTTATTACATGGCTACTTTTCATATGTACATAAATGAGGAAATATTACTTTTATTATATAATTTTCTAAGGGTCTATTTCATACTGAAGTGTGAAACAAAATATATAAAAACAGTGTTAAATAATCACATTTTCTTCTTATTGTATATTATTTTTGTACAAATATATACAAAGAATTTATAATACATATTCTTTCAACATAATGTTAGAAAATAGATGATATAAGTGACGATTCTAAATATCAAAAGAATAACAAACTGCATTATACTGCAAAATATCGCTTTTAAGAAAAGCATATATTTCATCTTATAGACCATAATTCCCTAAAGCAATGTTATGTTGTAGCATCTGTTCTTTTAATGCTCAGAAATATTATTCTTAACAATAATTTGATATTGAAAATGTATGTGATTTTGATAGTTATTCTGTGATTTCAGTAACCACAAGATCAAATATAGCAATTTTTATGTATACTTCATTTATTATTGGACCGTTTTGGCGCCGAAACAACCCCATTATTAGTACTTGCAATTTTATATTGAATAAAAATAAAAATTTAAGGAATATAAAAATATTGTAATCTCACACGGCGAGTGAAGATTGCTATGACAAAAGACAAAAGTGTTTATAGAACATCTATTTACAAATACGTACAATATATACAAAACACAAGGGTGTATTATTACATACCAGCACAAGTTATAATGATAAATAAATTAATATATTTTCATGTCAAAATTTTCTTGTAATACATAGAAATCAAGGTTAATTAATACTCTTTTGCAACTTTATTCGCGGTTTTTAAATATGTGTTGCGGATAGTATATCGTGCATAGGTACAAATAATAGTCATCATATTTCGGAATCATACATACCGGGTGTAACACGAAAACCGTACCATAGGCGTTTAACATGGGAAATCAGTTTTTCCTTGTGCAAAAGTGGCATATTAATTTTACACAAAAATGTTTCTAATAAATGTTGTAGAGAATTAAATTCTGCATTTAAATCAATAATCACATTTTCTTTTGCATGTTTCATAATCAAAGAAATTGTATTTAAATTTAAAATTGTTTTTAATTTAAAGTTACTTCTTGATAGTGTTAGCCATGGTATTGAAATAAAATCTCAAAGTAAGAAATTATAAAATATAGTTTTCATCAAAATAATATTCCTACTCAATTCTTTATATCTTCTCTTCCTGTACATCATTCTCCATTTTCAATAATAATAATAACGCAAACAGAGCTTTTCTGACAGGAAAAATTTGTCACAATCTGACAGACAATTTGTTTGAAATTTTATTTTAATACCAAGGTTAACACCAAACAGAAGTAAGTTTTACAAAATTTTAAATTAAATTTTCTCGGTTAGCCAGGATGCAAAAGAAAATATAATTATTGGTTTAGATGCAGAATCTAATTCTCTACAAAATTTATTTGAAGCATTTTTGTCTAAAATTAATAAGCCACTTTTGGCCAAGGAAAAACTGTTTTCCCATGTTAAACGCCTATGGCAAATGAATTCTGGGAAGTATTCAATAAAACATAAACTACTGGTTTATTATAGTAATTTGAGTTTGATGAAAAAAATAATACGGTACCGTATCTGGCGAATAAGATATGGTACTTGATTGATGACATTCGTTGCATTTTTGGCCAAAAATTCGCGGACAATGGTCGTTTTGTGAGACAGTGTATTTTTGTGGTGCAAAATTCAAGAATACAATTGTGTCCCACAAACTTCGATTTTTCTGGCGAACATTCTCTCTCGAACGAAATACCATTGCAGAGCTTATTGGTTGGTTTGCGTGCCAAATCTATAAAACCAAGTCTCGTTACCCGTTATGATGCATTTCGTGAATGTAGGGGTTGAATTGGATAGTTCAAGGCTTGAACTTCAAGCATAACTTCTTTAACCTTTGGTGCTCTATTTGAATAAATTTCAGCTCCTTCGGAACAAGCTGTGCTGCGACGCGTTTCATGCCCAAAACCAGAATGGTGTGAACGAATTCGTGAAACAAATCCTGAGCCATCTCTCTTTAACTTGAATGACGATTTTCCATTACAATTTCCTTCACTTTGTTGATGTTCTCGTCAATTGGGAAGACATTAAAGCTTCGATCTTTTTCGAATGCTTTATCACACGTACGCTGGTGTTTTCGATAAAGCTGACACGGTAGGCTCCAAAATTTTCAATTATTCAACATAAAATTTAAGGCAAACTCTTTGTTCAATATTTTCTCCATTTCAAAAATCGCGGAGCACACTTAAGGTCGATTAACCTAACAAACAACTACTTACATATACCCAAACCAAGCGCAAAAATTTTACTTGAAGGTACACTGCAGCAATTTTTTTACCATGTACGCGGGCTTTTTAAAAGGCATTTTATGATACTTATTTGATACAAATATCAATATCACCTGTAATTTTTTCAAAAATAAATCTTTGCTAATAATAAAACAACAGAATGATGTCACTTGACATAATGAACCCGAAAATGCACCCTTAAATCCTATGAAGTGAGGCAGTCGCCTCTCTGCCTCGTACCACCATCCGGCTCTGATTTTATCTATATGTGAATATGGAGTATTCTACTGCATTTTTTTATTTACTCTGAAAATACTGCTTTTTAAAATACAAATGTGAATTTTTAAGGTGTTTTCTATTTAATTTTAGCGAGATATTATTTTTGAAATATTTAAAATATTTGAATTTTACCAAAATGACGTGAATTTTCCTGATGACAAATCATAATGATTACAGCGCTGCCTACCTACTGCTTAGATGTTGAAACATCATTGCTTGCAACAGTACAAATAATAAAATTCTTACATGTAACTTATTTTATTGATATTTGATGTTCATATCAGTTATCTTAATTGTTTACTATGATTGCTGTTTTATTTTCACGTATATTTAAAAGACACAACAGGCAACTGCTCGTCAAAGGCGTTCATACAAGTTTCGATTTACTGTATAGTCGGGTTAACAAGTTTTGATAGCTGTCGTCAGGAAAATATATGCGTCACACACTTTACGCGCTAAACTATATTTAGCAAAAAAAAAAATGTTAAAATAAAATAATTATGACGATTTTTTTTCATTTCTTTTTTTTATGGAGTAATCTATTATATTAACATAATTTTAGTTGTAAATTATACTATAGTAGAATGCCCCGTTCCCACTGAGAGAGTCATTGATCTGAAACCTGAAAGGGATTCATACTTTCAGGGTCCGTAACCTAAGTAAAGATGAACATATATTTATACGCTGCAACTACAATGCAGCCAATTTTTTTCTGTTGTACTGCAACCGTATTGCAGATGACTACAGTTTCGTATCTATTTAAAAAAATGACTAAAAATATTAATAAACGGAAGTTGCAGCTATCGTTATTGTTTCAAATATAACAGTTTTGTTGTTATTTTTTTTAAATATAAAATTGGTAGGAACTTAGATTCCTTTGAATTTATGAATTTAAATTAATCAAATAAAGCTCTATCTTACCTCATTTTTTCTGGATGAAACTTGTTACCCAAAACTGAATAAGTATATTACGTACATTCTAAAACAGTTCTTTATCAGTTAACGTAAAGAACGACTCTTAAAGTAGTGGCCATTCATTTGCTAGCACCTTCTCAATGGGTGTTAGTAGTTCAAATATGAACCAAAAAATGATTTGAGTTTATTTGAAACCCACTGTAGGGATTTGTAAGCCCTTGCAGAGGCTTTAGTTTAAAAATTTGATGACGTACTGGAAGATTTTATATTTCTTGCTCCTGCTACATATATAAATTTATAGGCTCATTATATTATTACTTATGTAATGATGAATATATTTTATGGGCGTGCCTATGTAGCAACAAATAATTATGGAAATTATTGTAGAATCTTTATTAAAAGCAAAAAAATCTAATTTGCAAACTAGCGTTTTGTTGATCGACGATTTTCTAATGCGTAAACTAGTAGCTGATATTTAGTAATCATCGTATTGGCCTATTAAAAATGAAGAAATTAATACAATACTAACCGTATAGAAAGTACTATAATTATGGTCGATTAGATAGATGTTACACTTTACACAAAACGTATTTCCTTTAACTTTGCATAATACTAATTTATTATTTAAAATATTGGCTAATTTGTTACAATTAATATCCCGTTGACTATATTTTAAATGATACATAAATTTTGGAGAAACGAAACTTATAATTTACATATACATATTTTATAATGAAGGCAAGTTTCTTTTGTTAAGTTTACAGTTATTAATTACCTGAACTACATTTCGACACACAATGACAAATTTTTAGACACACAATGACAAATTTTTAGACACAAAATTTACTACTAAAATTATTTCTAATATCGTGCACAAATCACAAATAAAACGAAAAAACTACGCAGACGTGCATTTTTTTTATGCCATTCTATTAATGGCAAATTGGAATAATAGTAATATTAAAACATAAGTGACAAAAGGCAACCATTTTCATTACGAGTTTGAAATACGGATCCACGCCGAATGAACGAGTGCTTAAATAGCCTTCTACGACGAGTGTTTTGTACTATTTTTTCTGTTTCGGCTTTCATTTGCATTACTTTTAAATAGTTTACAATTTCCATTAAGAATTTTTTGATGGAATAGCTAGGTTGGTAAGAGTTTAAGAATCAAAAAGCAATACCTACGTGATATACGTTCTTCGGTCTGAAATCTTCAAAAAACTCTGAATATTCCTACCAAATATTCCAATTTTTACTAGTCGACTGTTGCGTGCTCTTTTCTGTCACATTTGTGAATGTTTAGATTAGGCTGTGCTCAACAAAAATGCCTCCTTCATGTTTTTATTCTTTAATGTATATTTAGAAAATTATAATCTCTATGCATAACAACATTTTGAAGATCCAGAATAATCATACAAAATTATTTTTAGTTATTAACTAAAAATAAGACATAACCACTGTTACGAGTGTTTACCACTGAGCGTTCTGTTGCATTAAGAATATTCTTATCCTAGTAAGAATATTTCTAACACCGAAAGAACGTACTTAATGTCATAGTTATTTCAAAACTACTATGGTTAATAAAAATATCTACATCTTCATTTAGCAACGGAATCAAAATATTTTCAAATTTTGTATACTTTGATAATTTGTAATATTAGATCGTGGAATAAACATTACATGCAACTCTTACAAAAAGTACAAATAGGTTACTTGTTTCATAAATAACGGATGGTATTAATAAAAAACCAGACACTGATACTTAAAGTACATACTTGCTTATAAGTATGTACTTACGTGTGAAATACGATAGTGCCGTATGTTTGTAAAAAAAATTTACATTTGTTGACAGTTCATTATTTTATTTATTTAAAGCCCGTTAGTCACAATCCATAATTTTGGATAGAATTCTGACTAGAACAATTATGAACAAATTTATGGACAGAATTGTATTTATACCAATGTGCACGTAATTTGCTACATAATTCTTACTACAAATATATAGATATTCTTGATATAGTAATTAACGTATCAAGGGTGTTATAAGGACAATAATGCCTGAGGTCCCACCTCGGGCCAGAGGCCCTCGGAGAGTGCACTGTTGACCAAAGGGGTTATTGTCCGTTTAACACCCGTGGTGCGTTCAACGTTTAACGTCCGACCGATATATTATTTTAATAACGATTTTTATCGATTTATGTCTTGTCATTGTGATTTGTGTTAGAGATATTAATCTACTTACTTAAACGCTGTAACTAGGAAACGCGATATTTTTATTTGTTTACAATACCGATTTCATAGCAACAATTTTATAACAACCCTAGGGCGTTATTTGGTATATAACATACCAGTAGGACGTTAATATTATAAAAGCATTGCTACTTGCTCTCGAGTCCAAGATAATTTAATAATATTTTATTAAATTAAAAACTGTAAACAATAATCAAGGACGACAGTAATTATCAAAAATTCCACTACTAATTTTATGGATGGAAAAAAGTCCTGATAAAAATTTCCGTGTGCGACCGCGTCTATAAAATTCTGTCTATAATTATGTCCATAGGTAATTCTGTGCAGAATTATAGATCGTGACATACGGGCTTAAAATTGTAAAAAATTAACAAACTAATTTGAAATTCAGTTCTATATACATAAGTTTTTGAAATTTTAAAAGTATTTAGTTTTGAAAGCAGCGTCAAAGACAAAAATATTAATGAGAAAAGTGTTGTGTTTACTATCACCATTTTGAAAACCAGATGCTATGTAAATACTTCGTTTCATTTAATAAATAAACACACCCTGGATTCAATGCTAAGCCGAAAGTGTGTTTCAGGGGTAAAGTGATACTATTTGACAAAATCTTGGTTACTGTGATTTTCCCTACGAATTTTATAGTCTTTACGATCTCGTACGGCGTAGAACATGTTTTTTAAATTAATATAATATTTGAAATTTTAGTTCAGTCCCCCATAAGAATGATAAATATCATACTCATAAATTTATAAGTAAATACTTAATTCTATAAGAATCAACTCCATTTTATTAATACAGTTTTAAGTAATTACTTATTTTGATTATAAGTATAAGTACATACTTTTGCCAAATAAGTATTTTCTTATAGCATCAGCTTTTACTGAAGTGCATAACTACATTTGCATTTGGTCAGTATAAGCATTTACTTATTTTCATTAATAATACCCAACATTTGTTAAAATGTATACGAAAAAATAAGGTAGTTACTTATACGTAATTTCAAAATTTGGTTAAATTCGTAATGTATGTAGATATTCTAAATTTCTAATAAACCTATTTTAGTTTTAATGAAATTTAAAATAGATATTATGCTTCATGAATATATTTCATGCGTGCTTAAGCATATTTCATATTTATTTGCATATATTTATTTCGAGTTCATATTTCACCAATTTCATATAATTTCATTTTGGTTTAATATTCAAATAATTTGATTGCACTCACGTGTATTTTCCACACATGAAAATTTACTACGTAATTTTTTTAATTACTTAATTTTCACATTACATAACGAATATTACATAGTATTATAATATCATTAGACCATGAACTTGATATAATAATATACAAAGTATTTTTTAATGTCACGTGATTAGTATCATATTTACGTTTTATATTTGGACAGTTTTGAATGGTTATAATATGGAAATTTAAGTTAATATTGAATATCTGGGTGATACTTTTAAAATTGAATTTTATATGTGGTCAAATTTAAAGTGAACTGAATTATATTTATGATATATCATTAATATGTTAGTATTGTTAGTGATGAATTATTAGTATATTTTAATTTAATAAATAAGAATATAAATCAATACATAATAAAATAAATTATGTTAAATATAAATATGTAGGCACCTATATGTTTATATTTTCTATTGTTTAATAATTTTAATTTTAAGTATTATATTTTTCACATAATTATAAGTCAGCATAAAAATGAGGGCCAGGAAACTAGTTCAAATTTTCTTTTGTGTGTTGAAATTAATATATCTATATACCTTAAATAGCATTTGTTTACTAAGAAATATTTGCTTGCAAACGCAATATTATGCATTACGAGTATTACACACTTTTTTTAAAGTAGAACGTATATTAAAATTTCACATCTAACATCTATTAATAAAACAAGGAGATAAGACGTTTAAGTAGGTGATTAATAACTAAAGATTTTCAGTTTCAATACTTACATAATGTTGGAACAGTTTGAAACTGTCTCACTTCTCGGCAATTGTTTTCCTGTATCACGGTACACTGCATTCTTAAACGAAATGGAGTAAGCAAGCTACAATAATTGTATTATTAAATACCAGTAAAAATATGCCTCAAATATATTGAATTGTTGTTTCAAGAACTTGTACAAAAAAAAAAAAATTATTATGTTGTTTACAAATTACTTCATATGCGCCTATTAATTCATTCTAATCTTATTTTGATTGTCATGGAATAATCTGTAATGTTATATTAGCATCTATACACCTATACTTATTTTGTTTTTACATCTCATTGTTTCGTACATCACAACATTCTTTATACAATTTTCCCAAGATGATTTGTTATTATTTATAATAATTATGATAAAGTCTCTTCGACGTTATGGTCGTGTGTTATGGTAATCCCGATGTGTTTCATAAACTGTACTTAACCGTTTCAATTGGCTATGAAACACTGAAATATATGTAAAAGTTAGAAATAATTTATATAATACTGTTACTCATATTTATTGTTATTACGATTATTGATATTACGATTATAAAAATTGTATTATAAGTATTTTTCGTTTTAATTTAATGTAAATAAAGAGTGACAGAGTGGCACGTTTTTTTGGTAAGTATAATTACATGAGAATATATTATGTGAATTTTTGTAGAGATGAACAGATGTTGAATATATAATAACAGTTCAAATTACATTCGTTTTTATTATACTTGTATTTGCATTGTATGTAAATTTTTATTTATTTAACTATTTGTTCCTTATTTAACCGTTTTTTCGGAAACTATGTCAAATGTTTTAATTGTTTTAGCTATTTTTATGATGTATAATTGTAACACTTTTTGTTAATATTTGTGACCTATTTTTTTTCTCTATATTTATTGTTGTCTCATGTTTTGTTTCCTTTAATATTAATTTTCGAATTTCTTTCATTGTTTTAATTGTTTAGACTAGACTTTTCCAGTTATATTCTTTTGTCACTTATTCGTAATATTAAATTTTAACTAAAAATATTTCTCTTAATGTTTTCATTGTCTTTATAAATTGTACGTTCTTTGCAGATGCAGTAATTATTATTTTTCTTTTTCTTCGCATAAGAGTTGAGACAACAATTATTAACTATAAGTACTTATGAATCCTCATGACTGAATAACGAATTTTCTTTGAAAAAGTTGCAGGTTAATATAAACCTGCAACTTTTTATATATAATCTGTTAATACGAGTACGTGTGGACATTTTTATGTAATCCATGTAGCCAGATTAAAGAAAAAAATGAAAATATAATATTTTATTCTGTTTTCTGCATTTCATTCGTATCACTAGTACTTTCATTCTTTAGTATGTCAAAACCAAATCTTCTATCTTTTCGATGTTTTCCTTCTTTCTTGCTTCCACAGGCATTACGCACTTTTGGTCATCCTAAATCGATTTCCGGCCCCGTCGAAATTGCTTGCAACAAGATTTTACTGTAATATATGAAGACAAAGCTTTTCCATATATTCCAAACATCCTTTCATGGGTAATTTTTGGTCCATACACAGCGCTCTTTCAATAATTTTGAAAATATAACCCTGTTTTCCTTTACTTATTTTTTTGTACTCAAATGTCTGCAAATTCTCTTCTAATTTTAACAGATTATATTAATAGTAAATAAAGTAGCCGAATATCATAGTATATTCAAAATAAAAACTGCTATTATCACTTTTTACCTCTCGCTAAGAGAGGTAATGAATTCGAACTAAAAATCGCATATCCAGATTTTAGTGAATAAGCACTATTTAAAATCCCTAGAATCCGAGTGTAACATTTTTACGATGTGTGTGTGTGTGTGTGTGTGTGTGTGTGTGTGTGTGTGTGTGTGTGTTTGTGTCTGTGTGTAGGTACGTGTGGATATTGGAAAGACGATTCCTCAAAAACTATGACTTAAGGCCACTTTAACTATGAATTCTTAATCTGACATTTTTGGGAAGAGCTGAAAAGGTTTTGGTAACCGGAAGTAGTAGTTTCTTAGAAAAATTCATCTAAATGTATTTTTTTGGAAATTTTTGTTATTAAAAATATTGAAGTGCATAAAATTTTCCATCTACTACACTTAAAATTTTTATTATATCTTGTATAGATTTAGAGATAAAGACACTATAATATATAGAATAATCGGATGTAATACATCGCAGAGGCTAAACTACACTAAGGAAACCAGTTGACAAATTCAAATGTATATAACATAGTTTGTAAATGACAGATGTCAGTGTCAAAAATCAACAGTTTTAGTGACATTCTGATAGCTTTTTCTAGGAATTACATTTAATCTTTCTTATTGTTTTATTCATTAAATATTTAAAATTATAGGTCAAATGCACATATCCATCAGTAATATATAATCTTGTTAACGAATTGGAAGAATCTCTGACATTTAGGAACTTCCTCATACAATGAAATATAAATATAATTAGAAATATATGTGTGCAGAAGACATGTTAAATACAATAAAAAACAATATTTGGGTAGAGTTTTGCAATTTTTTCGATAGTGAACTGCAATACAATACTTATATAACATAAAATGGAAATGGCGGGAGGTATTGTGCTGACCACAACAGATTTTTATAGCTAATAGTTAGGTAGAATATCACGTTCACTCTATTTTGGATTAATTTTGTCCATTATCCCTCTTTATACATTCCCATAGTGCGACTTAATTAAATGCCTACTTACGATTTTGCGGAAATTGTATACTTGCAGTAATTTCTATGGGAATTAAAAGTAAAAAATCTTGGACTGTATTCTAATGCTGAATAAAAATTTAATTCGCTTTTGTAAAACCGGGCAAAAATATAAGTAATGTCCTAGTCTATCAGCGGAAAAACTAAGTAATTTCTGAAACATGTCTCTAGTCGTAATTCGTAGTCAATAGTTACCATTGGATGTAAATATTTAAAATTAAAAATTATGGGCAAAATAATCTTCACCATAAAATTATTATACGAGGTACAATCAGGGGTGTAGTCGAGGGTATACGCGGGTATACGCCGTATACCCTCTGGATTTTTTAGGTGTCCGAGCGTGTACCCTCTGCTTTTAAATATTTGAGACAAAAATTATAAAAATTAAATCAACTAATGACAATTTTATCCCACAATTAATATCATTTTTTTAGAAATTATATTGAAATTATCTTTATGTTTATAAAATGTACTTTATTTGATTGGCGTCGCCATCTATTATTGAAATTTTAATTTTTGTTATATAGAAGCCGTATACCGTTTTCAGTTTTCGCAAAATGTACGATTCGTAGGAGGCAGGTTTGCGACTTTGATACGTAAGGCAGTATTTAATTATTTTATTTTTTCTTTGTGTTTATAGTTTTTGTATTTTGAATTTTAGTTAAAAATTTAAAATATGACATTAACTTCTTATTAAGTCACAATGTATAATAATCGCGCGCATGTTGTGTTGTTGTGTTTCGATTTTAGACAGTTTATCCAGATAAATATATTCTCTTTTGTAAAATGTTCTGTGATCTGGCAATTTATTTTTATACATGAAAGGGAAAAAACATGCAACTTCACATCCCTTGAAAAAATGTAATTTTCAATTATAAGGCATTTGACCTTGAATGAAAAAAATTTCGCCTGCGGCACCATTTTTTTTAATTATTGCTCCCCCCTGCGTATTTTTTTCTTCTTAATTATTACCCCCCACCCCCCTGCGTATACCCTATGTTTACAAATATATTTTCAGCGTATACCCTCTGCTAATTTTACGACTACAGCACTGGGTACAATAGGGTCCAATCGTGTGTAATCGTGAAAGAGTTGTACTCAAAAAATGAATTAATAACACAAATAAAACAATGTAAAAGTTTTGAGTTGTAATCTGCAATATTTAGCAGGATTCTAATATCTTTATACATACCTTGCCCAAAGTAGTTTAGAAATGTAAAATATCATTTATTTATCTAGATTCTAGAAATTATGTTAAAAACGTGATAATGATGTATCATCCCAAAATGTTAAGCCATACTTTCTTTTATTAAAATATAGTTATTCTAATTTTAGTAGGTACGTGTCCTATTCAGGTACTTGTTTTTACCTGATACATGTATTGTATTTAGTTACCTATATTCCTCTCACCATTTGTTTTGTTATAGAATCCGCTTGGGTTTTCATTGTTGATATTTTACCAATAAATAACTTATTTTTTTATTTCAAACAGTCTTCAAGTAGATACCTAATCTTCACCTTAGAATACATATCTCTTCAAATCCGTCTTACTTTTTTCTCAATCAATCACTTCTGCAATTGTGTGCTTAACCTCCTCGTCCTTGTGTGGTATCAGTGGATGTCTAGGTCGAGTGATATAACTGCTGGGTGCTTCTTGCTGAGCGTCTTGCAGATCTCCCACTGAAGACTTTCACCCACACGGCGAATTCCAGCAGTGTATATAAACCGCAGCTCACCACAACACATCACAGACGTCTTCCTAACCGTGGAAGTGTGATCAAGTGAATATGAAGCTCATTGTGTTTGCGGTAAGTGAGTGACGAAAACGATTTAAATAAGTTAAAGTTCGGATGAATTGAAATTTGATAAATATTGACCGCTAAATTATTTATCGTTAAATTTGAGGGGAGTTATATAAAAATATCAGTAAATTTACTTTTTAAAAACACAACAATTGATGAAGCTTAATTTTATTTTCAAATTAGTGACAACACCTTTATTTCATTTATATTGACGGTTGACGGATATATTGATGCTGATAAATTTGTAGAATATATTTTGTGAAAATTATGAATTTAACTGATTGTGTTAATTGGATCTATTTCCTAGAAAATTTATTAATTATTTCTGGTATTTGTATTGAAACTAGTATTTCTTTTTGTTCATAAATTACAGAACAGTATTGTTTTACATTTGCAATTATTTTTAATTGTAAACAAAAACTGCTCATTTCAATGTGACAATTGTTTACAAGTAATTAACTAGAAATTGTGCTTTCTGTGTGAGAATATTATTAATTATTACTATAATTTACTATAGCACATAGTAAAAGAATAATTTTATTTTAAAAATTGGGTCGCGAATGTGCGTGTTTTGTGTCTGGTTGAGATTTTTAAGGGCCCGAATTAAAATCCAATTGATACCAAACTTATTTCCAAATTTCATTTGGACCAAAGTTACCTCTGCGGTGTTTTCTCTATTGCAGCTTATAAACCTGTGAGTTAACGCCTATTAAATAACGTTTCACACAAATTTTGAATATATGTAACTAATGATTATACACGTTTCCTGTAAATTTCAACCAGTTTTATCACAAAATTAAAGTTTTGATGTGTTGGCAAAAACGTTGCAGTTCTCGTTCAAGTTCATTTCTTGTTCAAGTTCTCAGGCTATTGTGAGCCGCCTTAAAGCCTACATTGTATGTTTATTATCGGGATAAAATTTTATTGATTTGTAAATTAAGTTATTATGTTTTCATGGCATCAATATAACTGCTCAATAGCGTATTTCACTTATTGTAGGCTCGTACCACGATCACGGTTTTAACTAAAACGCTGTTTTAAGAAATGTCAAATTCAAATTTCAAAATGTAATTTTACCCTTATGTTAGAAGATCGATTTATTTAAAAATATTTGTTTGAATACAAACTATGTTCTACTTTAAAATCATATTTTGATAAATTTGATAGTATTTATTATTATCATTTAATTATGAAATTTGACATTTCTTAAAACAGTGTTTTAGTTAAAACTGTGATCGTGGTACGAGCCATATTGTTTTTGTTTCTTCATAGTATGACTTAATTCGCTGATTTTTGCTGAAGATAGTACTTCCGAATAGTAAACGAAGAATCACTTATGCTTATCAAGATAATATCTGTAAATATTTTTGGCTTTTTGTGTTTGGAGGTTAGAATATAATTGTTATAATTGTAAAGTTTTAGAATGAGTACTACTCCTTACTAAATACTATTTTGTAATAATTCAGGTTCATATACTACTGCTTCGCCATCTAGCAGAATTTCAACATAGCTATGTCAAATACTGACGTCATTCTGTGGCGCTATTATGCTGACCGTTTCAAAACGTTGTAAACTTTAATTACAAATTAAAATTTATTTAAAAATTTTATTACAGACTTCATTTTTTTGTTACTAGTGCGTCTAAGTGTTAATTGTTATAACCAAAATCATCATTACCGATATCTGTGTACAAATAAGCAGATTGGTATACCCAGCAATGGGTAATATGCTGTGATGATATACATATTCATATATTTTTTTTAATTAAAAATTTGATTTATTTTAAGTATCCTATTATTAAAAAAATTGGATATATTTCTTTATGGAATTAATTACACATTATAGTAATTATTGAATAAATGGACATTATCATGCATGATAGAAATATTACACGATATCCTTTTTCAGGGTCTAGCGGCCGTGTGCCTAAGCTGCGTAGGTGGAGCCATTGTCAAACGTGATGGTATATACATTTTATTTTTTATACATTCTTTCATTCCCTCATTTTCTTACATGCACTTTCTATAATTATTACATATCATACATAGTGCAATTCATTGCATTTATACATGACTGTTTTATCTAGAACACTTTTACTTTACCTTTACTTTTGTTTTCTTCTACTTGAAGCTCATTGGAAGCTCTACTTTAACTCCTATTAAAGTAGAACTTTCTGTAAAAAATATGTATCTCTCTTTAGCTCCTGTCAATTCTTACCTGCCCCCATCCTCTGGAGGTCCATCACCATCATACAGCGCCCCCTCCGGTGGAGGGGGAGGGTTTGGCGGTGGTTCGGGTGGATTCGGCGGTGGTTCGGGCGGTTTCGGCGGCGGAGCCCCCTCAGGTAGTTACGGCGCTCCATCCGGAGGGTTTGGGGGTGGTGGTTCAGGGGGTTTCGGGGGTGGTGCACCCTCTGGAAGTTACGGAGCTCCTGCTCCCCCATCGACTAGCTATGGGAGTCCTGCGGGACCGTCTCGTCCAAGCGGTTCATACGGCGCGCCATCAGCAGGAGGGTTTGGTGGTTCGGGAGGTTTCGGAGGTGGTTCGAACGGACTCGGCGGAGGTTATTCCTCTGGAGGTGGTGGAGGTTATTCCGGAGGAGGCGGCGGCGGTGCCCCTTCATCTAGCTACGGGGCTCCCTCAAGGCCATCCGGCTCTTACGGAGCGCCTTCAGGAGGTTTCGGCGGCAACGGCGGTGGATTTGGAGGCGGCGGTGGCAGACCATCATCTTCTTACGGTGCCCCAGCTCCATCTAGGCCTTCCTCGACCTATGGTGCCCCATCAGGCGGTAATGGTGGACATGGAGGCGGCGGCGCTGGAGGTTATCCAAGCGGAGGTGGAGGAGGTCGTCCCTCATCCTCATACGGAGCACCAGCACCATCCCGCCCGTCATCCTCCTACGGCGCCCCATCAGCAGGTGGTGGCAGGCCGTCTTCTTCGTATGGTGCCCCAGCTCCTTCCAGGTAAGGAACAAGGAAGATAGATTGATGGACTTTTTAGTTAGTAAGAATCTGAACAATTACATTGCTGTGCTTCAAGATCTTGAACTCATGATCAATAGCATAATCTTTATAATTGAACGGTGGTAGGGTCACTATCAAAAAATTTATTTTAAACTTTGACAAACATAATTTTTATCACACAATTATTTTTTTGTTATATTGAATCTTAATAAGTTTCTGTTAATACAACCAAATTTGTAAAATTTTATATATGATAAATACTCAATTACTCGTACTAAAAAATTTAAATAAATTATTTATGCAATTATTTATTAGTGTAGATGCATTTGTTAGCTCATCTGAACTATTAGTTGTGCTATATGATTTTGAATTCTTGATTGATAGTTTGATCTTTAACAATGAACGAGAATAGGTGATCTCGGCTCATAAATATAATTTAATGACAAAAGACATTAATTTTTACTAGATCGCAAAATAAATGAATATTATTTCCTCCATTTGTTGAACACCAAATTTATAAAATTGATCGGTGTTAGTACAATATCGCACTCCTTGTCGACTTAGATAAATTTAAATCACGTTTTCTTCAATTTAGTAAATAGATGAAATGATTCGACCATCTTAAGAAACTGGCGAATGGACGGTTAGGGAATGGGATCCAGTATTAAAAAAGTTGCATTTTTTTTTGTCTATTCTACATATGTTTGCATAATGTAAAATGATATACTTTTATTAAATTTCGTTTATAGTTTTAACAAAAACTATTCGTGAATCGTCCAATATCAGATTGACGTCATAACTTCAAAGTATTTATGTCTGTAGAGAGTGTAGAGTAGTAAGCGAAAAGAGTACAATGACAGATCTGACAAATGTAAACAACTTTAGTTTCTACTATACTCACTAGGAAGCGCACATATTAAAGGTCTGATGTCACATAATCTGAAATTCAGTGAAGTGTTTAAAAAAATATATTTCATGATGCGAACATATTTTGAAATTGAAACAAGCGCTGAAATTCATCATTTTATTCAATCGAAAACTTTGTAACAGACTCCATTGTATGTGTTGTTGGCTTGCATTAGGGTTATTATAATAAATGGAAATATGGCAAATAAAATATAGACAATTGTTATATAATAGAATTTGTCTATTTCTTCTCTCTAGGCCTTCGTCGCAGTATGGTGCTCCAGGTGGAGGAAACGGCGGTTTCGGAGGTGGAAGTTCCTTCGGCGGTGGTAGCTCGCATGGTGGCGGCGCGCCCTCAGGCAGTTACGGAGCCCCAGCACCCAGCGCGCCCTCCGGCGGTTATGGAGCACCGGCACCGTCTCGCCCGTCTTCTAGCTACGGGGCTCCAGGACTTGGGGGTGGATCCGGTGGATTTGGAGGTAACGGCGGTTTCGGCGGAGGAGGTGGAGGATACCCCAGTGCAGGAAAACCGTCCAGCAGTTACGGAGCGCCAGCAGCGGGTGGCGGTGGCGGTGGCCAACAGTACTCTTCCGACGGCGGCTATGTCTACTAAACTACAAAACACAACCAAGCCAAGCCGTGTAAAGTCTTCAATAATACTCCAATAGGATAAAAGATAAAAGTTGTCTATAAAATACTATTTATTTATTGTAACATAATTCACAACAGTATTATTTAGATTATGATTGTTTTATAGTAACTGCTTTTGTATAAATAAAGAAAACAAATGTATACTGCACGTTTTATTCGACAACAACAGAGGCCGAGTTTGTGGCCTACTATGATACACTGAACACCTGACAGGTTTACCTACAACAATAATAATATTACGGCTATTTTGAGAAAGATACTCTCATATATTTTTAGTTACACAGTCTGTTGGGTTTGCGGGTATACAATATATACATCTATATTACACTTATTTATTTATATAATGTTTATATTTCATTTTCGTTGGGGAAAATCATTTGAAACCTCTTGATCGATACGCATCGATCTCTTAAACGCATTTGACAAAAACACTTACGTGAATACATTTTTCAAACGTTTCATATTGCTGATATGTTCAATTTTCTATCCATACTCAACAAGGTTTACACAAAAAATATCTCTTTGGAACATCTATACATTAAAATATTCTTAAAATAATTTCAGAGCAACAATCATCACGTACAATTATTATAAGATATGTTAAGTTACACTTTTCACATGATGTAGATATATTGTTAATGACAGCCGAAAATATCGCAGTACTTTCTAACAGTGAAAAAAACCTGTGCGTGATATATTGTGCTCTAACATACAGAAGCTCGCCTAGTCTACATGAGATGGTACTATTGTCCTGTAGTATAGGTAGCCTGGGAACAGAAAGACTTTGTTCGGCAAGTTCAACAACTTTATGTACATACGTCAGTAAATTCATTCAACATAGGACACTCTTTCATAACAACAATTATACTATACGTAGTTTCAACATTTAGCGGTAGAATTTATTAGACGATTTAGAATAAAGATATTTATATTTCTTTAGTAAACATTTACATATGTATTAGAAAGACCACAAAAAGAATTTGAAATTAGTATATTTTTTAGAAAACACAATTATGCATAATTATTTATGAAAGAAGAATGTTTTTAAAGAGTTAAGTGATTCAGTGGAGCTCTTACTTTCATCCCTTTTCTTATTGTTTTCGGGTTTTTGCTAACCCACTAAGTGGGAAACGCGTGATTTTATGTATGTATGTATTTATTTTTTTATTTCTACTGTCTACTAGTTCAGTTTCGTAAATCCTGAGTGAACAAGATTCTTCCTGCTCAAGTCCGAAGTACATGACTTCCTTTTCTTTTTTAATTTCGAGTAAAAAAATAAACACATCTTTATACACGGCAGTCTGCGAGTGGACTTATAATTTTTACTGTTTATGTAACGCGGTGCGGCCGTGACGCAGCCGTACTGGGCACGTAACAAAGTATGCACTTGTGCAATCGTGGTGCACTAGTACCAGTAGACATTTCAAAAAGGGCAGCCGTGTAACGGTCGTAGTACAATCGAATATCATTTTTACTCGCGCAATACTATTTTTCGTGTTTATGTTACATAGTTAATGAACCTAAATGAAGCAAACATACAGAATGTTCTACTTGCATTATAGAATGTTTGGTTCAGTTACGTTCGATTAAATTATAGGTTAATATAGGTTAGTGTAGAGTAGTACCATTTGATGAAAGTACTACAAATTGTAAATAATGCAATGTTACTTTCAAAATTATTTTTTTAAATTACAGTATATATAAATAGCAAATTATAAGCAAAAATTATGACCCATCCAAGTTCTAATATACTTATCCTTACACAGTAAAAATTATACCCGTTTAATTTGAAGTATGTATAATTTTTACACGTAGTGAAAATGATATTTGTACTAATTTAACACTTATGTAACTACTTTAAAATAAATTATAGTGTTATTTTTAACAGTGTGGTCCTGATGGTACACTAGTTATAGTTGCCGTCAAATATGTATGGTCTGGAGATTTCTACACTGTTGCCAATTTACTGGCCATGTTGAAAATACTGTTATGAGAAGCGGCAACACCGCAGGACCAGGGAAAGAAAAAGGGAAAAGTTTTACATTAGTCCATACCCATTTGACGGAAAGTATTCGCGATGCTAGCCAGGCGCTCGCTATCTAGCGGTAAAATTTAGAACTAGACACGAGGGTATTGTTTTCATACTTTTAATGATAACATTTATTTTTAAGCAAAAAAGTAATATCTTTTAATTACACACTAATAACAAATATAAATCAAAATTTATATGTAAACTATGTGAATAGGTATACATACAAACAGTATCATCAACGTGGAAGTGTGTAGTTACAATTTGGCCGCTTGTGGCGCTGACATCTACGTTGGCATCGCAATCAAGTCCACACTTTTTTTGTATGCGAGTCAATGTACCTATTGATTTTTATAATTTTAAAGCGACGTCTAAATTACATTTGGTAATTTAAAGATTTTGTTTGAAAATAATTTTAAATCGTCTAAAGACTTCTGCTACTTCTTTATTATTCTTTACATCATAGTCTAAGTTGAATGAATTTAGTTATATTCCATCTTTCCACAACAATTCGTTGTAGCGAACAACCTATCTCTTATAAATAATCCTTAACAATAATTCAACTTGAAATAATACTGTTTTGACAAACGTTATATAAACATCTAAGTCTCAACTATGATACCATTCTGTATATACCTTATATGTTTAACTATCTGTGATGATAACTACGCGTTCTACGCTTCTATTCTTTGGTCAAGAAGAAATGACTTAACAACTAAATGATATGGAGTAAATAAAACAAGTTCCTTGACCATGTACACATCCTAGGCCGACCTGCAGCCAGAAGCAGTGACTGAAACACTTTGATAACGACGTAGTTGACAACGCCGTAGTTGATAACAACTTTTGTACCTAACTAGCACCTATTCACGCTCCAAACTTGCCGGGAGTCACGAAACACAGAATGGAAAGACTACCGTAACAATTCCACAAAGGTTGGCCGACCTCAGAAAATAAGAGATAGTTTTACAAAGATAAAGTTAGTTATGTAGAATAATTTTTAGACTATTAGTACGTATTTATGAAATTTGATCACATTTAAAGAAAATATTCTTGTTATTATAGCGTAAAAATAACACCCGCTTTTTTTTTAATTTGTTAATTATTAATAACACAGCATTAAAATTTATGTGATGTCATCTGTGCGAAGTAATACAAACAACGAAAGCGAAAAGAAAGTTTGGTTCCCATCTCTTTCGCACCTATTGCTTATATTACTTCACACAGATGACGTCATGGTAACATTGTAGAAGTTTAATTCCATTTTTCTAGATCTATTAATATTTAACAAATTTTATAAGATTCGGTCATGTTATTTTTAACCTAATAATTAGATAAATAATAGTTATTTATGCAATATGAGTAAATAGGATAGCCTTATTTCACGAATACGAGTAAAATAAGATTCTTTACTTTAGTTGTATACTCATTTCTTTTATATCTGCTCATCTGCAATAAAAGTATGAAAAAGAGTGCCATAATGCTTCATTTTTTCGCCCGTTTAAGTGCACAGTTTTTCACAATTTTGTTGTGTTAAAAAATACATACGTTATAAACCCATTTTAATAAAAAAGTGCACTTTTTTGCTCCTTTACCGCCACCCATGCTCACGAATGATTAAAAATTTTAAACGCGCCAATTTGCAAAAACTATTGTTAATATTTTGTTATCATGGCAAACTTTTCATTTAATATTGTTATCCTAATCCATAAATAAAAATATTTTTTATATATTTATTAAGTTTTTAGGTTCTATAGTAGATAAAATATTGTGCGATACACATTAGTCACTCAGGGGTAATTCTGACTCATTCGTAAATAAAATCTAGCTTTACGTACTTGTATCGTAAAGAACCATTATAATATAAGTGTTACAAGTGACATTTTATTTTGTAAAAAGGAAGTTTGGAACACGACGCGAAGCGGAATGGTCCCAACTTTCGAACAAAATAAAATCACTTTTAACACGTTTATCGTACACTTTTTTTTCTACAAACACATTTTTTTATTTAAATTTGTATTTCTAAATTTTTTTGGTATATGTCAGAAATGTTGATTTGTTTTTCTATTTGTAATTACCGAGGTAGCAATTCAATTTTAATACTCGTGTTAAAAGTAACGATAGATTTGTAGAAAAAAAATGGTCACATGTCCTCATCATTTAATAAAACAAATTAGTTTATAAACAAAAAATGTAGAATTGAAATATGTGGCCATTTTTTTTATCAATCAGCTGTTAAGATGCTGGTACTTAGCTAGCAGATAAATTTGTATTAATAAAGCATCTCAATCCATTTATATTTGAAAATAATTTAATTTTAGAGAAATGATTTTATGTATATGACGTCATCTAGGCTGAGTAAATATAAAGTACGAGAGCGAAAGAGACAAAAGGTACAAAGAAGACAGATATAGTAAACAAACCAATTGAAGGGCGTGGTGGGCGTGGCTGTTACCCGTCACTCACATTCTATTGGTGAACCGTGATGACGTCAGATATTCCTGAAAATTATATTTTGAGAAAAACAATTATCATTTAGTTTAATTTTAAATATTTACGGTAATAAATTTTCATATTTCTAAAATATCTCAATGTTTTCTTTAAATTTAATTATGGAGACATATTTTGTCAGAAAGCATTTAGAAATTGAAGTCATAAAGTTTATATTTTAGATTTCTTACTAACTGATTTCTATCTTTTACTCTGTGGAATTGTTTTTCGTATCTTCACCTTAAGAATACAGTCGGAGGGATTACGTCGGGCATAGATTTATTTACAAAGAAGTCTGTCCTTGGTGTCCCACCCCCGGATTGGTAGGTTGCTTACCCCCACCACCACCTGCCGCCCCACCCTTACCGCCACCCATGGCCTTCAACTTCTCCACTTCTTCGGTCGGGATATCGTCGTCTGCCTCCAACGCTGGGTTGATCCGCCCGTTCATTTCGTCTTTCCCTACCATGGTAGCGGCGCCGTACATCTTGCCCATCATCCCTAGGAGGAAAAAATTGAGAAGATTAGAAAATTGCAAGAATAAGAAAGCACGCCGAGAGTGATCCTAGATTACCTTAAATGCCAAACAAGTCAAAGTTCCAATGACCGTCACAAATTAGCTAGGTTAGTCTATATTTGAACAGTAGCAAAAGCAAAGCAAAAGATAATTTTACACGAAAAAGGAAAATATGTTTTGTTACCAACGGAGAAATTGATATCTCTGATGTCAAAATTATGGCAGAAGTAAAACTTTTTGCCTCTAAGGGAAATATACGTCAAAAGTAATCCTTCAGGAGTATATTATTTTGATAATTCAGCTGGCTAATGTAGGTTACAAGCTGCATCGTAAAAGTAATTTCTAATTAAATTTCAGTCTTGTGGCAAAGCTCGGAACATGTGACTGACTCGTTCACAACATAATTTAACCATCCAATTTCAATTTCCAATTCCACCCTTGCAAGGTACAAACTTTTAAATTTCAATTTAAATTTGAGGTAACGCATGCGCATGGTGTTGCTGAACGGCAGATGTTAAGCTCACCTGTCATGTTGTTATTGTATTGCGGTTATTGTGAAATGTTAATGTCCATGCATGATTGCATGAGAATTTTTAACTAACTCACGAGCAGAGACACGTCATTCTATTGATCGGATTTGTATAATTTTCGAGCCAAACTAAAATGGAATATAGAAATGAAACGTAGAAAAGCTCTTGATGTAAACAAAGGTGTGGAGAAACGTGGACCAAGCACAACAAACGCACGCGGAATCTGACTGTTTAAGCCTGCATCAAATTGAAATTACATTGCTATTGTGAATTTGTCAAATTCAAAGTAGAAATTCAAATTGGAAATTAAAATTACTTGGTTGTGACTACGGATTAATACTTTCTAGAATTCGTTGATAATAATATGTATAATAAGTTTAGAATAAATGCCTATGTTTATGAAGGTGTGAATCTCAAAAACTTCTAATTTCAAATGCATTGAGTTGTTAAAGATGACAGTAATTAGTTTCACAAGCTTTTAATCCTAAAATTTGAATTTTTGGCAAGTTTCTGATCCTGATGGTAAAAAAAAACAATAGTACGGTATTTTTAATTTTTTATTCACTTGTAAAATTTATTTATTGATACTGCCTGCTACTTTTGGAAATTAATTTTTACTAGCCCTTAACTTGCAAAATTGACAGATAACTTATAAAAATTATTATACGACGATTTCATGCAAATGTAGAGTGAATAACCCCATGATAATTATTATTGTACATATAAGATAATTTGGGTAGGTGTACGATATACAATTGTAAATTTTATATAAAATGACAAGAAATGTTTGCAAATGCAAGTCAAGAAGAATGAATTAAATAAATCCGATGAAGAAGTTTGATATAATACATAATTTTGAGTGTTCTTTATGATAACTGCAATGCCCGGAGGTTCGCAACACTGAAAATAAGTTCGTTTGCAACTGACATATTTGTCAACATATAAAAATAAATATTTCTTTAATTTTTACAAATTTTCGATTTCAAATAAAATTTAACATGTACCTTGGCACTGAAGTTCCTTTTTATCACTCATATGGTGTATTTTCCTCAGCCCTACGGCCTCAGCATCTACATTCCATATTCGTGATGAAAAATAAAGCTTCAGTACCTTGATACATAAATAATTTCTTTTTTTTATAAAAAAAATGCTTGTTTAGATTTATATCTGTTTTATTTTAATATGAAAATAATTACTTTTCAAAAAAAAACAACACCAAACACATTAAGTTACAAGTTCTGCTCAAAATATTTTCCATTTTCGGTCACGGCCCTCTAAAATCTGAATCCATATTCACTTGTATCGTCCATGGCATTCTTATTTTAGCTTTAATGAAATAAAAGTAATATAAATCTATGCATTTTTCTGAAAAAAAAATTATAGGTATGCTAATATTATATCACTGAATTTAGAATAAAATTCTTTATCTATAAGCAAATAAGAAATATATAGTCCCATTTTAAATAACAAAGTTGGTCCACAAAGTTTGAAAGCCAATGGCCGCAAAAAAATTACGCTCATTAAAATAGTCTTGTAAAATAGAAATTGTTTGCTAATTTAACCGAACTCGTATCTTTTATAGTTCTCGAGAAGGCAATAGTGGACAAAATAACATGAACACCTGTATATGAGAGTAGGGTCTAGCCGATGTACTAACTTGTCTCACGATGTAGGTTTATACCACATTGTCTACCTATTAAGAATTGCCAGTTAGGTTTTTAATTTAAAAAAATGATAGGATTCTCCAGTGATTTTCATTATCTATTTTAACATTTTACAATTAAAATGTAATGAAAATGAAATTAAAATTAATGTTGCATGAATCTACCTCAACAATCGTACATGTTTGATGAGACAAGTTAATACATCGGCTATACGCTATTATATATGTCGTACTCTCTGCATTATTCTGACAAATATAATTTAATTACATATAAATTTGTTTACCAAATACATCTCAGATTATCATATAACTTGTTTAATATTTTTGACAATTATTCAGTCATTTAAGCAAGAAACAAATAAAAATTTTCGTACGGCTAAATATTAAAATAATCAAAGACGACAATACCTAGTGCTCAAATTAAGGTACACAATCTACATATTATTTTTATCAATGGTATGAATATAAAAGAACATAGAAAACCATTTAGATTGAACTGGATTCCAAAAACATAAGTTGGAAAATATATTCATTATAATATGGACAAAAGCAAACATATACATCGTAACTGGGATTTGGATTCGAACCATTCGATATACCTAGCATTAGTAGGACAATTAGTATAAAAGATAAAAATACGTAGAAGATGAAATAAATCTAAATTATTTTTCCGTTGATCGTCTATTTAGGCGTTTCATTAATGTATACGTTTATTAATTACCTCTATTAGTGTATGATTTTCCATTATAAATGATTTAAAGGCCCTTTTCATAATAAATTTTATTTTCACTTTAACACTTTAAATTGAAATTAAAGTTGTGTTTGTTTTCATATTATAACTTTAGCACTTTCGCGAGTTGAAATTAAAAATAAAGTCTAATGGCCGGTTGCACCAAAGTAACTTAAATTTTAAGCATTCCTTAAATTGACAATATTGCATCGAAATGAAATATCAAATGAATTATTTATGCATTGCTGTCAAAATTTCGATTAGCATTTTTTTGTTTAAGGGTCGTTTAAAATTTATGCTTTGTTGGTGCAACTGGGCATTAAAGTAATTTAATTAAAGTCTTAAAGTAAACCTGATTATGAAAACGGCCCCAAGTACAAGTTTGTTACTAATCTAAAAATTATTGTTATGAAAATATTAGATTTTCTTCGATTTAACAAGATATGATTAACAGAAAAATATTTTAACCAACACGTAAGTTAATTGCACAATTGATTATGGTTCTGACGAATCTATTTCTAATTTGCCTGAGATAAATTATTTGTCACACGAAGGAACTCCGTTAGTACATTCTTCAGAATAGAATTTGAGTGTTCTTTATAGTTATTGAAGTATTAAGGGCGGTAAGTGCAGTTTACCGCTGTGTCCAATACTATCCGAAAGCGACATAAATGTCTTTACGTCTATAATATGCTTATCATATTTTTTTACACGATCAGACATTTAGTAGCATTTTTATACAATTGCAGATATCATTAAAAAGTTTTAAAAACTGTCAAAATTAACACTACGTATAAATGTTTTACTAAAGGCAACTATGATTTGTTATTTATTTTAATATTTCTGCTAAGGTAATGTACAAATTATTTATTTACTTAACGCCCGTGGGCTTTTTGTAAGATATACTGCTTTTGTTATCTTAGCAACCAAATCTTGTTCAGTAAATAAAACCTACAGCCTTGGAAACGTTATTAATAAATACTTAAAAAACCGTGGACGCGTGCTTGAGTATTTGGTCGCGAACCTGGGGGAACCGGGTTCGATCCCGACAGACGCCAAATATTTCCAATTTTAAATGGCACAAAAGTGACCCCTGTGATGCACTCTCCACGCCAGCTATGAGTGCTCGTGAGGTGACTCCTGGTAAGCGCCCACGCGGTAAAATATATCGTCATCATTACCGATGTCTACATGTGTTGTAGATACCTGGCATACCCAGAAATGGGTAATATGCCGTGATGATATATTTATTTATTTAAAAAAAATTATCATACAAAAAAAAATATTTCGTGACAGTCCTCTCAAGTAATAATAATTTACTTAACAAGACCTGAAAATGGTACTTTTCTGGGTGAGCAAACATACGGCTCGCTCTGGAAGCTTGTAAAGACACTTTCAGGTCATGTTGGGTACCTACAATATTTTCTTCGCGGTACTGAAAAAAGAATAAATAAAAATTTGTAGGTTATGTATTATTTTATTTTTTATTACGAGGAAATACGAAATATATAAATAAACTACTGATCATCATGAAACATCCAGCTTTACTGGTCCCGGGATCGGTAAGTTACTTTTTTCGCGATTGCTCAGAAAATGAGCTCTTTCTGATCACTATTTAGACCGGAAAGTCCTTCTTTGCTGAGCTAGCTCGGAAAGTTGCCTATAAGGGATCGGAAAGTACTTTACCAATCTCGGGACCGGTAAAGCTAAATGTTTCCATGGAGATCAATTGTTTATTTATATCTTATTTGCTCGCAGTAAAAAATAAAATATTACTTTTTTATTCTTTTTTCAGGATCGCAAAAAAATATTGTACCCAACATGACCTGAAAGTGTCTATACTGGGCTCACAAGCTTCCAAAGCTCGTCTACGGCTCGCTCTGGAATATGCTTGCTCACCCAGTAAAGTATCACTTTCAGGTCTTGTTACGTAAATTACTATTCTGATCCCTTGCAGACAATTTTTCGAGCTAGCTCAGTAAAAAAGAAATTTCCGTTCTACAAACAGCTCATTTTCTGGACGATCGCGAAAAAAATATATGGTAAGTAGGGTTAAGTTGTTTGGCGCACCCACTAATGGTTAGTTAGCCGTTATTTTATTATTTCTTACCTGAGGCTAAAACGGACATCTGCTCTCCAACTTCTGAAGGCTCGCCAACCCTTTGCACATCTTCCGGTATGTTAACCACGCATCTAAACACGTCGTATCCGGGCGCCAGTCTTCCAGATTCAAACACCCACCTTGAAAAGAAAAACACAAATTAACTTCATGTCCTTTCTTCAAAATTTGTTATTCTTACTTCGTCCACCAAGAAACTCCTATTAAAGTTACTAAGGATAAGATCATAGCCATTGTCCTGAACGGAAACAGTTGTCTGCCGCCCTCATAGTCGTACCCTGGATAGTGGATGAAAGGTGGAAGGCCCATCAATGGTTCTCCGCCGGATAACCGAACGAAGAAGGCGACTATGTAAGCAGCTAGGCTCCCGTACGTGTTACAATGGTTCTTAAAATGTACAACCATTAACAACTGAGGGAAAAGGATTACGTACACCAAGTCGGAACACATTGACCTGGAAGCAAACAATGAGATGATGATTAATATTTTAATTAAAAACATACATACATTTATTTTTTGTTCTCCAAATAAACACAGTACTTTATGTACTCCGGTTTTAAACTAATTAACTAACTAACAAAACTGTATTTGCTGATCCTAGTAAAAACAGATAAAGTAACATTGATCACGCAGAACGCACACCTTCATTTTAATTCATTTCATTATTACAGTTATTAACAAAATAATATACATATGCCATTACCAAAATCTGCGAATAAAGGCAGATCGACTCGTGATTAAGAAAATAGGAACAAACGGGTTCTTTCTAATTTTGAAATCTATAATTTAAATTACGAAGTTGAAGGCGAACTTATATGCTATATTTTGGTGTGAAATGGTCCTGAATAATTCTGCCCCTGCCTCTAGTTTCGCCAGAATCGAATTATTTTTGTTGATTTTTTAAAAGGAATAATGTACATATTTTTATATACCTCTAAGTAACGTAAATTATTTTTTTGCCCTCCTGAAGTGTAATGGGAACTTTACAATTGTATACACAGTAATTGTAACCTACATTTTACGCTTACTGTGTTGTAACTTGTCTAACTATGCGGTAAAATAATCAAAATACACTGGACGTTTATGGGCATTTAGAAAAGAAATCATCTTTACTATAATAAAGTTCATGTAAAAAAGTACTACCTACTTAAGTTATTTTTTTACTTTAACATTTCCTATATTTAAAATTAATTTATATAAACCAAACTCACGGTAGCGACATCTGTCATTATTGTAAAAATCCGCCGTTACCGACATAGTCACCGATCGATATACCTGTCAAATACGCGAGCATTGCTGAAATGTCAAATATCGACACCTACCTATTATTTATTACGAAGAAAACATGAGCAAATAAATATATTATCAGTCATAAACAACGTCTATTATTACAGATAATTTTTTGCTAGAAGAAGTATATAATTAAGTAAAGGTAAGTAAAATCAAATTTAGAAATTGACTTAACCCCAGTATTTTAAACTAACCCTTTTCAGAAGTACAACCTATCTCATTGAAAAAAGTGATTTTCATTATCGTCGGCCAAAAAATTTGATACAATTCTCGTGCGTGAAGTATTTTACAGCGCTCCAGCTAATACGCTCCAGCTAATGCCTTAAACAAAGCTGTCGCGCTGTAAAATACAACTTACACGCACTCGAATGTAAATAACTATTACAGTCATGTCAAATATTTGTATTTTTGTCAAAAATTAACCTAGTTATTAGTTTTTGAAAATTATGAAAATTTAATGCATTTTTAGTTTGCCTTAATATTTGTATCTTCTTTGGAAAAGTATTTTGACGTTTACCTGATGTTTCATTTGTTTTTGATTATTTTTAATTGTTAAAGAATTAAAAATACATACAGTCAGTGACAGGAAAGAAAATCGATCTGAGGAATGTTACATGCTAACTGGATTTGTGTAGAGCGGCACTACGATTAGGACTTGTTAATAAATGAAACTCTTCAACCAAGAGTAGTAGGTTTCACCGAATCGAATCCATGGTTTACTAGATAAAATACGATTACGTGAAATACTCTTCCATATAACATTTGTTTTCTTTAGTGTCATCGACGTACTAAAATGTAATTTAATTCTACTCATTGAGTTATAATTCATAGATAGTTCGGGTTGATATTTAAATTCGCCCTTAACTTTGTTATTTTAACTCTTAACTTTAAATGAATAATAAACAAAATATCCATTTGTCCCTATTTGTTTAAACTCCTTGTATTGATATGTGTATATTTCTAAAATAAATAATTTGTTACATAAAACTGACACTCTTCAGAACAATTTTGGACCGCAAGAGTTTTATCATTACCGAAATAAGCATAAACTTGTAACATCCAGAAATAGTCTATCCAGTATAAATGAGCCGTTCTCTATAATCGATTTATGGACAATGAATAGAATTTTTTTTGTAATAGAATATAACAGATTCATTGACATAGAAATATTTATCATAAAACTAATAAAATTCACACACTTCCATATAGGACACCCTTGTACGCACACACGCATACATACACACATAAATATTCAACTAAACATTGAAAAACTATATTCTTACCATAATCCGTAAATAGAAGGAATAGTTAACGCCATAATGGTCGCTAGAACTCCCACAACTAAAATAGAAACCCTCATGACCCAGATGATTTCCATTTCGGAGGCCCTTTGCCTAAATATCAACTTATAAACATTTCTTGCAAACATTGAACTAGCTGAAAGGACACTAGAGTCTGCTGAAGACATCACCGCTGCTGAAACCGCTCCCAAACCAAAGAAAGACACGAAATCCGGCGTTAGGTATTGTAACACCATGGGGAGGATCATACTCGTCTCGGCTTCGGTCAGGGGGTATGGACCCTTATAAGCTGTTTCGTTCCACGCTAAAGAAATGGTGATAGAGTTAGAAAATGAGAGAAATTACGCAAAAATATTGAGAATGGTTTATTTTTATTGAACTAATTGAAAATTTATTGCACAAATATGATCTTTACAGTGCATTTTCTAATAACGTAACGAAAAGTAAACATCTTCTAAGAAAGGTAAAAACGTACGAGTATATTGTCTAATTAATATATTTAAGATTCTAAAGATTTCTCAAAAATATTGCTGATGTTGAGTTTTAATTCAACCAAAATCAATTGAGAAGTTTAATGGAAAAGTAGTACCAGTGCAAAAAACCTAAGATTCGTATTTATTTACTCAAAAAGTGATATATGTGTCTCTTAATGATATTAGCAAAATCTAGTGAGTGAGCAAACAATTGACACATGAATAGAGGAAACCAAATACAGATTCATACAACTGGAAGATGGTCAACTGGGCGAAAACTAAATGGGCACCGTACATTTGGAAGATAAAATAATATATAGGTAGAATTGCAAAACTGTTGTTGTTGGGTTATGTTTAGAACATTCTGCGTGTACTTTTACCTATTTTTCCAAAAAAATGTTTGCCGGCTAAGCGTACAAAATTATTAAGTTTTTGTCGCCCAAATGACTACATTGACCAACGCGTAGATGACCATCGTCAATTTGTCGCGGGCCGACAATTTTAATATAATTTGTCCTGATATGTTCTTAGTGGGAAATAAACAAATTTTGAGGAATAGTTTTTTTATTATTAAATATGCCAAGTCTAATTTTGGACAAAACAAAACAGTAGCTCATGATGAGGCGAAAATGTAAAAAGTAGATATTTCTATCTCGAAGATTGTTCACTCTAGTGTTTAGAATGTTAGGATCACACCCAAATTTTATACCGTGAGTATTTTTTAACGTGAAACATTGGGTTTGTCATAACCATGGTTACTAGGTATACTCGAGAGCAATAAACATATTTCGGGCACAAGGTGCACAAAATATTTTTTCTTCAACGAAATTTAATTTTTAGAAAACGAGCATAATTATTTAAACAAAATTAATCTTTATTGATGTCTTGACAAAAAAATGTCAAATTCGTTCCCTATGTTTCATTTTAAATGGGCCAGGCAAATACATTGCTGACAATCAAGTGTCAAATCGTAACCATGGATATAAAAAATCCAATGTTTCTCGTTAAAAAATACTGACGGTATAAATATTAAATTTGATCTCTGTTTATGAAAGTCTAGATTTTATCACATACCACTTTTCCACTGAGCCCCTCATTTTTTTATTACATAACAGTAATGAAATTTTCAAAACATCCTTTGCTTTAATAAAAAAAATGTTTCTCCAAACTGACATTTAATTTATTATTTTTCGTAAGGAAGAATAATATCCTTTCGGAAATATTAAATATAGCACATCCATTACTGCTATTCGGATTATTAAAAGATTGAGTCTTGTAATGTCCACATTTATAATAAAATATTTCTGGGAACACCGATCCCACTCATATCCACCTTTGTTTAAAGTATTAGAACTGTGAGTTTTCATAAGGCGACATTTATTAAACCTAAGCAAATCATTATAATACGAGTACTTATAAAAATGAGTACAAAATATGAACATTGCGGGTAACTGAACAATATTTCTTAAATGATTTTTCCTAATATTTGCAGACGACTTTTAAATTAAAAAGTCGGACAGAAACCAAATTCCTGTAAATAGTAAATCATTTTTGCTAAAGATATCATTTTGAATATTTGCGACTATAGAAGACTTTTAAATTATAGTGTAGTAGTCGCGCAGAATCCAAACCTACCAATAAATCATTTTTGATGGAAGTGGCAGATAGGTAATAGAGTTTTTACATATCGTCAAAATAGATAGCATGGACGTTAAAATTCCAGATAACGTGAATCTTATATTCAGTACATCCAAATATGTTTTCATATACCATACACGTTATTGTCTCTCTCTAACAAGGAAAATGGAATATTTAAGCGTCAATTTAGTAACGAGATTTCAGTGGTTAAATTGTTACTTTATAAGTAGGTACTTACTAGAATTGTTATTTTTGTAACAAGTGCGGAAAATTAGGGATCCTGATACAAATTTTCGAAACGATTGCAACGAATTTTGGATTTTGTTTAGAGTTTTCCGCATATGTTGTAAATAACAGTTTTTCTACAATCGTCCACAAAAATAAGAAAAATGACGAAACTTATCTTAAATTTTTGATATAGCATTTATTACTTAGGCGGTTATGCATGATATTTTTAAGCGACTATGACATGACAATTGTTTTCATTATGATACAACTTTAACACGTTATAAACGATAGTTCAATAAAAATAAATTATTCTCATTATTTTTCTTCAAAATTGTTATAATTTTTACCAGTTGCTTTTGCTATTGCCCCAATCATGACTGGTGGTATAGCCATCAATATACACCCAAAAGCAGCTACGTATGATAAAATTTGTGCTCTTCCTGCTGTTTTACTGGATAAAACTCTTTGGAAATATACCTGTCAACATTCACCATTAGTATTTCATTTTTTTTTTTTACTGATTTTCATCTACCTGCCATGGAATGCCTCCGAAAATCAACAACAATCCGTAGTCTATATAATAAAAATATTCTTTAGAATTAATTTCTCCTATCCAGTCCACATCCATGGAAGTTAATGAGGCTACATGTTCGTTCGTCCACGCGAAAGGTATGCACATCCAGAGTCCAATAAATATACAAAATAGTTGGATTACGTCAGTATAGGCCACACTGTATAGTCCTCCAAATAGAGTGTAGAATACCGCAATACAAGAACTGAATATTACGCTCGTTCTGTGATCCATATCGATTATTACGCTTAACGTAGCCCCTAAGAAAGTAATAATACTGTAGATGGGTATTATTTTAGTGTACCGATAGTCTGATTCACGAAAGAGTACTATTCAAGGTCATCTGTTAGCTATATAGTATCTGATAAAATATTAATAATTCAAATAAATAACTTTGTAAGTAAAGGCGATAAATATGTAATGCACTTTTTCAGTTAAAAGAGATAGACAATTTAAACTAAAAGGCAACGTAAAATGTGAAGAAAGTTTCTGAGAAGTATAAAAAACTTTAAGTATTTTAGTCACTGCAATATTTTTGTTTTTTTGGTTTGACATTCCAAATGACAGTTGCAGGTGCCCTATTAATTAATATGTGCAGTGAAAGAATGAGACAACTTATAAATTGAAAAGGTCTATTGGGACCCAAAGAATAGCATGCGACACCATCGGAATTTTAGAAAACTTAATGAATGGCGACTAAAAGTAGTAGAATCTTTCAAATATATCAATATCGCAAACAATCGTTTCGTTTAACAGAAAAAGAAGTTCTCATGCTTCATTTTATTATTTCATTTACTAAAAATGAACATAATGTGCGTCAAAAAGTTCTTTATTAAAAGGTGCATACAACAAAATTTCTATGAATATCAATCAATAATTTTTTATATGGAAGAAAATGTTGATAGACTATAATGCATGAAAAAAAAGTTAAAAAATACGCCGCTAAATTATAACGTGAAAAGCTACTGTTACATGAAATAGTATGTATTCTTTATTCAAACAAATGACCTAGAATTGTCTTCTTGAGTGAAGTCAAAAGCCAACCATTTGTTGACTAACCCAGAGCCGCTAGGATGCCGGCAGCCCAAAACACTTCGCCGCAAAGAGCTGGTAGGAATAGCAATCCACCCATTCGCTCGCCGAACGAATCTTGTAGAGGGTCTAACATTGTTATATAACCCTGTTTGCGCATCGGATTTGCAAAGAAAATACCCCCTAATAAAAATAATATACTATAGCGTATGTTTTAAACACCTTATTATATAAACATGTAGCAAAATATAGCAATGCTAAGACTCGGATGACACATATATTCATTGCGCTAAATAAATAAATGTGTTATTTTCACAATTTTTAAATATTACTTACAAGCATGGGAAGGAAATTCTCTTATAACGGAATTTTAGGCTAAACTTGTTCAAAAAAAAAAAAAAAACTAGATTTGTTTGATTAGTTTAGATGTTGATTAACAATTGGAGCATTTAAATTCAAAGGGATAATTTTTTTATATAAAAATAAAAAAAAAATAAGTAAATGTTTATAATGACAGTTTTGTAAGTAGTTATATCAGTATTAATAAAGTTTCAGTAAAAGCTGATGTTATATGAAAATACTTATTTGGCCAAAGTACGTGCTTACAACTTCAATCAAAATAAGTAATTATTTATAACTGTATTAATAAAATGAAGTTGAATATTTTCGTCTTTGACGCTGTTTTCAAAACTAAAGGCTGGTTTATGTAAGCTGTAAACTTAAGAATTTACCTTAGCATTAGCATTAATAATTCAAGTATAGACAAATGCGTGCTGCGGTACGTTTAGCTGCAACCTTAACCTTAGTATTATGCCGTTGTCCTAGAATATGAAAATTTCTAATTAATTTTCAAGTCATAATGCTAATGCCAACCAATCAGAAGAGTATCTGTTCGTGGACGATTGCTTGATTCTGGAGATATTTATTATTTTGGAATATTTTTGTCACAATGTCTTGACTAAAAATGAGTGTCATTGAAAAATAAGTCCAACTAATACAGTTAATTGAACAATGTAGGTATATTTATGATAAAAAAGACGTGTCGATTTTACAAGAAGTGACATTACCGGCCTGCTCTTCTTGGTTTGCCCTAAGAAGTACATAAACCGGACAGCGTAATGTAAAGTTTAATGCAAAGTCATAATGCTAATACTAAGGTAAATGCACAAGTTTACAGCTTACATAAACCAGCCTTAGACATTTTTAAATTTTCAAAAATTTATATGGAACTGATTTTCAGATTAATTTTAAACTTTCAATAAATAAATATATTATATGAATGAACTGTTAACAAATATCTTTTTTTTTACAAACACACAGCTTACTATTGTATGGTAGAAATGAAATGGCACAAAATGTACGTCATCAAAAAATATCCCTAAAGTAACGACGTCATATACTACTAAGTTTATATGGGATCCTAATTTATAAGGCGAGAGCAGTCATGATACTTTGTTAGTCTTTATTGACAAGCAGATATGGGAAACCCGTGACAGAATGACAGCTAGTAATGTAAATGACAAACGTCACCAGTTTTCATTCCAAATTTCATGATTATATATAATAAATATATAATAGTATATATGTCAAGTTTATAGTATGTCAAATGCAATGTTCATAAAATTATAAAGAATAAAATATAGATAAGTTAGAAGAAGTTTGTTGTGTGTAATTTATTAAAAACTAAATATAATTTCTACATCTTCTAACGGTTCGAGTTTGCGCAGTTATACGATTTTGGAAGTGAAAGCGTCATTTTTTGTTATATATATACCGTGAGTATTTTTTAATTTGAAACATTGGGTTTGTCATATTCATGGTTACGACTTCATATTTGATTGACAGCAGTGTATTTGCCCGTTCCATTTAAAATTTTACTCCTCTCTAAAAATACATTTAATTTAAGATTGATAACAAAAGAAATATTTGAAAAAAATACCTTTTGAACGGCTTTCAATGACCCACAATTCCCGTTCGAAATAGTTCATGACATTTATGGTTAGTTTCTGCTGAAATTGCTTTTTAAGCTTTAGGCAATATTATTGAGGATGTATTATAAGTATATTAGCACGTCACAAATACTTAACGCTGAAAAAACTGACATCCGAGTGTCAATAGTAACAGGATGGATATTCGATCCATTCGATCGATATAAAATTTAATGTAAACATTGTCATGCCAACGTACTATATAAAAATGAACTACAATTATTTCAAATAATTTCAAATTCCGTAAAAGGAATAGAGATTAATTTAGAAATACGTGTATTTCATTAATACGAGTATATAAGTTTCTTAATACTAGTATTTTTCTTTCTTCTGTATTTAAAAATAAATAATTTTTACAAGTTACATTTCATTTTATAAAGTTTTTTCAGGTCTATGACGTAAGTTTTCTGCCATTTCATTTTCACCATATTTCATAAGTAATTTACTTATTTTTATTAATACCACCCAGTAACAGCAGCACTATGTTCGTAGAGCATTCGTGTTGCAGCCGTACTGTGCATGTAACATGGTGTGCGGCCATACTTGTTTACCAAACGAACCTGGTGTTGCCGTACGAGATCTCAAGGCTTCGTCTTAGTAACCTATTTTACTCAAATGATTTAGAAATAGTGCAAGTGTCATAAAATTATAGATCTGATTGAAATCCAATGGAACAAATTTTTGTACCGCAGTTGTATTTTGCATAGGTAAACAAATATAATTACTAAAATATTTTAATTCTTATGTCAAAGAATCATAAGTGTTTATAGATAGAGAATAGATAGGATATAAATGAATAAGTTGCACCTATTGTTTCGTGCAAAATGAAATTCAGTTTTCTTTGATTCTTAAATGTTTTTATTAACAATTATAGATTTTGAAATTAAATTAAAATTTTTCTGACGTTTTAAATAAAGAAATAATCATTAATGCTCCAACTTGTAATTCAAACAAAGTAGTCAATCTAATTTTTATCTTTGATGTCAAACATACATTTATTTCGTAGTGATTACTTTCGTATTAAAATTGGTAACGAGTATTTCAATTCAACAAGTAAATCTAAAACCATAAACATTAAAAAGAAATTTATTTTCAATTTATTCTTTCTAAAACTGTTTTAAAACTATCTTTTTAGTGGATCTTATTCAATTTGCCATAATTTCCAGTAAAAATTTATGAAGTTTTGAGTGACCGAGTTTCAGCGTTGTTATATTTATGCATACAGCGTAGAATCCTCACCGAAAACTAAACTAAGAGCATAACCGAAGGGTGCCTGGCACCAGACTAATCCCGAAGTGTATATAGCTTCTGCGGTTCCGTTGATGTAGCCTCCTCCCACCCACGTTGCTAAAGAAAAATCATTCAAACATCACATATATTGTTCATAAAAGTATTGATTATTAGTTTGTATATAGTTCTATATTTTCATATATGAACACCTTGAAACACCAGCTGGAAAGAGTGGAACTGTTTTTAAATACTAAAATATATTACAGTAAGGATTATTTTTCAAAAATCCATTTTTGTGACATTCTTTTAGCTTAGTGTAAACGATTTAAGTAGATAATGAAGAAAGATTTATCAAAATTCATTTACCCCACTGGGATTTGAACTAGTCATGAATATTTCTTCTTCATTTATACTTAAATCGTTTGAAGTAACAGAATGTTACAATAATTAACTATTGAAAAGCAGTCCTTAGGCCCAGTTTTTCCATCTCTGGATCAAGTAATAATTAATTTAACTGCCAGATAAAATGAAAATATTAATATTATCAATATTAAATTGACAAATTATACGACGTAATATATTTCTTTTATGTGGAAAACCACTGCTTGAGTATAGGACTTCATATTTCAGGTGGTAGAGCATCCAATTAAATTTAGAAAGGTCTTACTTTAAATCCCTGCGAAGTCCAAGAATTTTTCATATATCCTTCTACGTCATTATTGCTACAGTTAACGTTATTAGGCCGATATGGGAAAATAACGGACGCGGGTGAGGTTTATAATCAGCCGAGTTCGTTATTTGGATATCGGATATGTGGCGTTCAAGATTTTTCGTAATAATATAAAATTTAAGCATTTAGGAATAATTCACCTCTATCTCTGAACAACTTTTTTGTTGATTTATAAATTCTCCTTGACAACAGTCCATCAAGATGGTGTGATTTTTCTAGGAACACTTGATCCTTAATTGTAGGCGACTGTTAAAAAAAATAACGGCCGGCGACCGTTATTTTTATCGTTTCACTTTTGTTTTTGATCCTGTTATATCATAGTAACAGTATGGTATTATAAAGAAAGCTATCTTGAGATTTCACACTCCAAAAATGAGTAGGAGGATGTTTCAAAAAGTAACAGCAAAAATAACAATAATTCTTCTTTTCAACACATTTATTATACGACGCAAACACAGACTGTATTTACTCGTATCAGAGAAAAGTGTATAGTTTTTTGGCTTCTTCTGTGATGTTCCTCCACTCTTAATGTTTTTACCCACCCGTAAACAAACAAGTTAACGTCAAACAAAAATGAGTGCATGGAATTCATACGCCGTCTCAAAAGCGACAGCTTGTCGAATGTTCTCGACTATTTTTCGACTTCTGTGGCGAAAACAAAGATGAATTTCTACAAAATCTTTTCGACTATTGCAAATCTAGAGTTTAAAACTCAAAAAAATAAGAACTGAGGCCAAATGACGGGTGATATTAGTTCGACCGGTATTTAAAGGTCATTTTCTGCTCCAGATTCTTCTACCGAGACTATTTAATTTTGGGGCAATAAAGACGATGAAGAAGTGAAAGCTGCAATTTTGGTTTCGGGCTATTATGAATAAAAAAAACATTTCTTGCACAAATTTCTTCCTTTTTATTCTCAAATTTTTTTGACCTGTCCTCGAACATGCTTTTGCTTGTCCTATTTCATTTGAAACAATATAAGTTTGCTGTTATGATTTGAATCACAGCCTTAGAAATGCATACTCATTATAAATTTATAGATTGTTCTATTTATTGCAATCATCTTTTTCATATTGTTTTGTCAATAAATCAATAACTACTTTAGAAGTATAGACATTAAATCTCTTTCAAGAAACCCTCTTTTAATTTGTTACTTAAATATGTAATCATGCCAAAATTAGGCGAAAATCATTAACTACGCAAGATTCTCTACGGTTTGATACCAAACTCTATAATTATTTCTGTAAGAGTGCCCTTGACTTATATTGCAACATAGATAATCAATCAACATGTAAAAACATATTTGCGTGTAGCATTTTTTCCGCAAATACATCGCAATATGAAATTAGCAATGATGCGAAGAATTTAAAGACATTACGAAGTTATAAACGGAGTTGATTTTTAAATGGATCGATGTAGCATCAACGAAATGAATATTTTTTTTACCATCTATATCAATTATTAATAAGTTTAGTTCATACAGTATTTAAAAGTAATCAGTAAAAGTGCCATGTGGATAAATAAATAATTATGACATAAATTCTTCAAAGTTATAGACAGCGTTGAATTTTTTTACTTATTTTTTTGACATTTCTACTTAAATTTTTATTTAAACAAAAAAAGAAAAAATAATCAGAATTTTAACTGTACGTAGATATAGATGTCTTAATATTTTTGAGTCAAAATTAAATAAAAATTTTGAGTGATGTATTGCAATTTCTACTATTTTTGATATAATCTAACTAGCCATGTGAAGAACAAGCGACAGTGGCAACTTTTTGTTGCCAAGTTACTGTGACATTCATCTGCTTACTTTTCACGTTTTACTAAAATTAAAAGAGTTTGGAAAATACATAATCGCACGACAAAATTAAAATATCAAACGACAAATATAGCATGACAAAAGTGGGAATTTTTACGACAAAATAGTATCTACATGGTAAACTATCTTAGTTAATTAGTGTAGGTTAAGTAGAAGGAAATGGGGCCTTTAAGTTCCATTAATTTGTTTATTTTTATATGAGTAAATTATTGGAACATAAAGGTCTCATTTCCTTCTATATCATTGCCGTATTTATTTGGGACTTTTTGAGTAATTTTATAGGTTAGTTTTGTTTAGTTGGCAAATTTTAAGTAACTCAGAACCGATCCTGAACTGACGCAACTCACCAGCAGATTTGGTAGGTTGGTTAACTGAGCAAATCCTACCCGTCTACACTCTCCAAAAAAATTACGTCCTTTTATTTATTTCTTAAAACTGATATAATGTGGTTTGCGACTGGTTTATATACAAATAAAATCAGGTTAAAGAGCCAATTATTGATGGGAATAAATGACCTGAATTCGAAGTAACCGCCAAATTTCAGAACTATAACATTTATTTGAAAGTAGCCTAGGTTGGTTTTAGATCAGTGCAAGATTGAACCTGAAGTTTTCAAATAAATTGTTACACCGTTACCCAACAAACTTCAATTTAGTTTAAGTTCTCAGATTAGGTAACCGGATTATTTTCTAAAATGAGAAAATTAAATTCGAACAATTTACCTACTTCGTTTCCATGTGCACTTGTGATTTGTGATAAATATTTTAGTAATAATAAAAATTTATATGCACACTTTTGAAGGCGGCTGCACAATAGCCCAGGAACGAGAAAGAAAACACTTCCAACCTTACTTTCTAGCTGTACTTAGCTATAATATTTTTATATAAAAATTACTCCTAATGTTTTAGATAAATTTTTAGTATAAATAAATGATTAATTTTTACGTTTCCTGAAAATGTCAACTAATCTCAAATAAATGTTTTGATGTATTGACAAAATCTCTGTTAACCTTCCCGTTCCGGGACTGTTGTGCTGCCACCTTAATTTAATGCGCCAGTTCACATGAATACCGTAAGAGTAAACATTTTGCCATTTACTTACAAATGTTGTTGTTAGAATACATAATTTGTCGTTATTAAATAGTTTGCTTGCATTATACTTTCCTGTCGTTAATAGCTGGTTGCACCAACGTAACTTGAATATTGAACTTGGCTTAAATTGACAATATTGCATCGAAATGAAATGTCAAATGAATTACAATATATTGTTGTCAAAATTTCGATTTTCATTTTTTGGTTTAAACCTAGCTTAAAATTTAAGCATTGTTACACCAACTGGGCTAGAGTGTTAATTTTGTAGGAAATTAACCCGATTTTGTCGAGCTGAAAAAAAGTTTTACAGTTTTTGGATACTAGAAAATAAATGAAATGAAGCAATGTTATATTCGCATTTTTTTGACAAAAAAGGGTTGTACGCCAAAGAATTTACATGAATGTAAGACTGGCGTTTATAAGGAAAATGCGCAATCATAAAGGAACATGTTGGTGTAAACTATTATGATGAGGAAACATCAAACAGGATGAACATTTGGTTGTTGACAGAATGAAGAATAAAAATTTCATTGACTGTAAGTAAAATATTACTTATATTTATTTGTTTTCCTTCATGGCTACGTAGATTATATAAAAAAAATCCTTAAAATACGAAAACATATTCTAAGTGCTTTTCTTCTGAATATTGTTATACTTATCCACCAGATTAATTAAAAAAACAACTTTATGATATACTTAGTTTGTAAATTGCGTGTAATTTAATAATAAACTTCATAATTGTTATGACAAACAAGAAACAGAAATGATGCTTTCCTGATAAGCTTTAAAGCTTTAATTACATTTCAACAAGAAGTTTGTATGATTATAACTTCTTTTGCAAGGAAACTGCAAGTTATAGTGAATTTCATTCATTTAGCAAGCGCTTTAATCATTTAATTATCATTATTAATATGGAAAATGCTATGGGATTCAATTAGAATGTTATTTACCTAGATGTGAAAGAAAAACCGTGCAATTGCATTTTTTGCAAACTAATTTCTATGATATTTATTTACTTTCAATAAAGTGAGTAAAGTGAAACAAAATTATACTCGTAATGTTCTTGTTCTTGACAAAAAAGAGAGCAATGCACCACCAATTATTCATGAGCCGATAATAGGGTAGGAATTCTACAATAATAAAATTCAAGACAAATAACTAATTAATAACAGAATAACACATAAAATAGTCAAAATTATTTTATATTCTTTTTTCTAATATAGTGTACCATGTAAAACTTGAGACGCAGATTCCTGACGTTTATCATAAATGTTGTATATGAGTGTACCGGAAAATGGAAACCGAAACGCAGCCATATACCGTGAGTATTTTTTAACGTGAAACATTGGGTTTGTCATATCCATGGTTGCGATTTGATATTTGATTGACAGCAATGTATTTGCCCGTTCCATTTAAAATGAAACATAGGGAACGAATCTGACAGAAGTATTATATTTAAATATAGTAAGAAATTTAGCGGAGTCTTATCAAATGTCAGATTCGTTACCTATTCTTCATTTTAAATGGAACGGGCAAATACATTGCTGTCAATCAAATATGAAGTCGTAACCAAGGATATAACAAACCCAATGTTTCACGTTAAAAAATACTCACGGTATTAATCTGTCAACTGATATTTACCTGTATTTGTTCGTTTCTATAGAAAACATATGTATTTACCGAGGTATTTATTTACTAATTTAAAAGCAAATTAGATAACATCTGAACATTTTTAAGACTTTTCCCCATTCCGGCGTTAAGGAATTTAAGGCATTTCCCCCAATCCAGCATCCAAGTTTAAACCTTTAAACCAGAGCGCGCGTAACTCGTTCTCTCTGGCACCGCTGCAAGGCGTAAACGTGACTATCACCCCTGATCACATAGTTATGTGATCAGGGCTATCACTCTCAGTTTACACGTCCGACAGAGAACGTTATACGATTTTTAAGAACAAAAATATGGAAACGGACAGCGTCAGGGAATCTACTTATACACCAACTACAAAATAAGTGTAAGAATAAAATTTATTTATTAAAAATGGTTAAAATCCTGAAGAAGCTACTACAAACCATGATAAAAAACTCTTGATGCATTTTTTATTAGACAATATACAGTGTAAAAATTCGTTTCGTATTATACACATAGGTTACGATAAGGCAATTGTTACTTTTGTCGAATTAAAAATGGAAGATAAAATATTGAAAATATAAACGAATCAACTACAACTATAGGTCGCAAATAGACACGAAAGTTGAGCGACTTTGAGCTTGTAGTCAGCTGATTTGTGTGCGCTTCTCACTTTGACAACAATAATATCACAAAAATAATATTTTCACTTATTTTAATTTTGAACTATTATTTTTAATTTCATTTGTTTTACTGCTTGAGAATTGTAAAATAACAACTATTTAGCTGTTGAAAATCAAAATAAATCAAAACATCTTTCTTGTCTAAGTGTCACTGTTGTTGTTAAAGTGTCAAGTGCACACATATCAGCTGATTCCAATATAAGTATTGGCAGAATAATTATTTATTTAATTCAAACCTTTTGCCAAATCGTTTAATTTGTTAATACTAATTTACTTTAATGTAAAATAATCTGAACATTCAAGCGTCCCAAGACTCACACGTTAAAACAAACTGGGATATCAATTGTTTTAAAAATTATTCAACATAATCCCCCTTTTTTTCGTGTACCGCACAAGCACAACTGTCAGTTGAAAACGTGTTTTCTTATTTAAATCACCAGATAGCGCTGTAAGCACTTGAATATGCCATCGATAAAATATACATCACATCCGCAAAATTTAAATTTTGAAAAATTATATCTCGTTGAAATAAAATGAAAAACACTTTACATTCCAATACGTGATTCAAGCAAGAGGTTGTTTCGGAAAATAAATAAATTTTTAAAAAATCAGTGTGTCTGGGAATCTAAAGTGCGAAAGGCGGCAAAAGGCTTGTGGAAGCAAGAGTAAAGGAAAATATAAAAAAGTTTGAAGATTATATTTTAAAAGAGCGAAGGGTGAAAATGTTACTAATTGCAAATGTCAGCAGCAACTAATTAAAATATTACTTTCCATTTATTGTTTCCTTTATGGCTAGGTAGATAACATTCTAAATCACCCTAATATTATTATATATTGGTAATCATTTGAAATTAATAATTGAATGCAATTATTGAAGCCACTTTATACCACGCATTAGGCAATGATAGTACCTCACTACCATGATTTTGAAAAGAACAAATATCATATGTTATCTATTTTAATGAAACATGTGACTCCTGCAATATATGCTAATTCATACAAAAGTAAATTATTATATAGATGACTTAGTGCTAAGACAAATGTTACCTGTCATGGTGAAGATGCCGACAAACAGTCCGATACTTCGGCCGGCGAGCATGACCTCCTCCTCAGAATCGTTGCCATGCTCCTTCTTCCTGCCGGCCCAGATGCCCACGGCCAGGATCAGGATGTAGAAAAGGATAATGGAGATGACTCCCGCGATGTTGATCATGATGGAGCTAGCAACACACAATCCTCACAAAAATAACAACAAGAAGAAGTTTAAATCGCGAAATATAACCATGAAAGACATAATTGGTTAAGATAATGTGATTTAATGAAAAAGTGTTATATGAAATTATTGAAAACTTTCGTAATTTAAAATATATCAGTATGAAAAGCGGGCCTGTATTATGTCCAACGTGCTAATAATAGCGTTGTTGTTTAAAGAGATGCATTACGTCATAATAACGCAACATAATGGCGGGCGTTTACATACCGTTTATAGTAACGGTGCTATCAGCATACAGAACAAAAAATTGTTAAATTTCTTTTAATCCTTGTTCATATTGTAGAAAGATTCTTATAAAAACGATAAAACGAAAATAAAAGCAACGATCTTTAAAAGAAAGTAGTAGTAAAACGCAATAGGTCGACGTCATAATGGTTGATAAATGTCATAGAATATACACATTAATAAATTATAAACCGATTTATTACAAATTTAGAACCAATCTGTAATTAGAAAGAATAATGGGATTCTATAATTTTTCAATATTTATAACTGAGAAATACTAGATCTTAAAAAATACGGTAATACGGAGTCATTTGAAGATTAGAAAATATATGTTACATGAATCATTATAAATATTTATAAAAAATAACAACGAAATACATGTCATTTATGTTCTTATCTATTGTATTAAAAATATATTGAAAAATACTTCAAATAAAAGTTGCGTACAATTAATTTTTCTATAACTATTATTTGAAGTATTTTTCTCTAAAATAATCCATAACGATTGAAAGAGCTAAAACACTGCTAGCTATCTTCTCACTAATCACCCTTAATCACTAGTTTATGTTACAACCCAATAACTTTCTATAAATTTATTTTGATTTCTATTACTTTAACAAGAACTATTGAATATACTCATCAAATCAAACATAATTTGAATAATAATTCAAAAGAAACGTTGTTTCTGTTATCGTGAATTGATAAATCGATTTGCCGTCCATAGTATCGATTAGTAATCACCTATAATACTTATGATGTAATTGTAATAATAAATTTTAAAAATGTGGTAAATATAGCGTTATTTATGTGAAACTATTGATCGGGTTAAGGGCTGGTATTAGGTCACGGTCCTTTATACATAACACAAGGTGGTATTCTGTTGTCAGTGGTCCCTAGACTATTAAATAGTAATAGTAAGAGAACTACGTTGCAGACAATGGCGGATCTAGAAATAAAATTTGGGCGGGGGGAGGCAGTTAGGGATGCAACAAAAATTAAATTTGACTTTAAATTTGAATAATGTAATTTGGAAAGTTCTAGAAAATAGTAAATCTAAACAAAGATATTTTACAAAATTGCTTGAGTATTTTGACTTTAGGATTTGAAGGTCTACAGGGTCATGTAGTTATCGAATACACAATATAAAAAAAGTGATGCCAAGAAAATACTATCAAAAAATGATAAAATTTTAATTCCTCTATATTTATACAATAATATTGTCATATTGTCGTTCTCTGTTTGTGACAGCTTTGGGAGCCCATGAGATGGCACCTGATAAGTGCCGTCATTGTTACTTGTTAGATACTTCGTCATTACCGAAATCTGCAAATAAAAGCAGATTGCCATACCCAGAAATGGGTTATATGCCGGGATGATATAAATATTTTAATAAAGATATGTGTTTGTTTATTTTTGCTATCTTGTAGATGATTTTTGAGTGGGTATAGCATAAAATATGTATAATTTTCTTTACCTTGAGCTTCGATCAGTCTACAAGAAATCGTGTCTACCTTCCACACATATTCGCACTTACACTCTTATAGTTATTTAGGCAACTTTGTATAAACATCTAATAAAATATATAAAGGTTGCAACAGTTCATATATTGGGGGGATTCTAGTGGAGACAACAGTCCCCCCAGCGTAGCGACGTCTTCTGCGAGGGACTGTTCCTTGTCCTAAACCCTAGACCGCACATGGGCGCGCACTGGCATCACTCGCGACGTCGGAACCGAGCGGAACTCTGCTGGGCAGCAGGACGCTGGCAGGCGTATTGATCCTGGATGGTGTGACGTCTGCAGGACTACGAAGCCGATTGGTTGACAGAGGAGAAAGATCATTGGTGGAGGTTAAACGCCTACCGCCTACACGTCAATAACGCATATCGGCTGCACTCTGGAACATTCGTCAGACGCCTACACATAAGGGGTTCTCTATCGCAAAAATATAACAAATTGGTTAAAGTACCGTTTGTACTCATTCATAGAATGTACATAGGGTGTCAGTAAATACATGGTAGATACTTTAAGCTTTAAGGGAAGGTTCTGCACATTAAGAAAACTTTTTCTTTCATTGTTTTGGCATGTTATTAATTATTAACAAATTGTAGTTGGTGGGTAGTAAATATCATAGTTTCTTTAGTATTAATTAAAGGTCTGATATCACTTCCGTTTAAAAAATAATATTTATTACCTGAAATTGAATATACCCCTATTATATTTCTAAAATGGTCTTTCTTAATTCATTTAAGGGATGGTTTCTAAAAGCCCACTTAAATTTATTTCCAAAGGTAATATAATTAATTGAACAAATTCGAATAAGTTTTTAAGTTCCTTCTTATGATGCTTGTATGTATATGGTATAAAAATTTAAGTTACATTTATCTATTTCATTAAATATACTTTGGAAATAAATTGGAGTAAACCTTTATGAAAACCTGTCATAAATGTGTAAAATCTGGCTAAAATAACAGCCAATTATACAGCTTAAACCGACGTTGTACTCGAAACTTGAAAATTATAGCCACGTTTGAACAGAAAATTGACCTCTATGGTGCTCTCTAGAGGTATAGCGAATATCTGATTACCACCCGATATCCGGCTAATTTGACTAACTTATTACTATCCAGTCGAATACCAGATAGTGATGAAATATCCGGTGAGAACCGGATAATAAAAACAAAATAGAAACATATTTATACACGTAACGTAGATTTTTCTTTATAGGATCTCATTAGTAATATTAAGTAGGTAGTTAAAATTACTCACCTAAATACAGCAAATTAAGTAAAAGTACTTATATTAGGAACGCGTTATATTTCAAATGATATTATAAAAAAGCATCATCGCACAAATACAACAACCCCCAACCGAATTTTTTTTAAATATCCGGCCGTCGAGTATTCAGTTATCCGGCTAAAAATTACAGTAACCGGTAAATTCAGTATATCAGTTATATTACTAGTGCTCTCGCCGTGACAACTTTGAGAGTCTATGAGGTCAATACAGATATTTTCGTTACGCAAATCGGCACACCTAGATGATTGTTTGTCATAGTGCAGTCAAAAAATTAATAGGATTGACAACTGTCTTTAATATTGTTTTAGCAGTATTAGGATTACATATTATATATAATCTTGATTGTAAGATAAATTTATTTCGAATTTGACATTCAACAATTCGAGTATTTCGTTTAACTACAGTTTCCTTTCAGAACTGTACTTTCTCAAAATAAAATTCTTATTTAAATTTTAAATATTTAGTCTTATATCCCAGAAATAAATTACGAGTACTACTTATACTACTAATATAAAATATTAATGATCAAATATAAGTTCGGATGAGCACTGTTTCGGAATAGAGAAGCATGTATAAATGAAATTACTTCATTATAGTCACACATTGCTTATCAAACACTTTACCTTCATTTCACGTTTATTCGTAATTAGATTCATTCCAAATATTGTTTTAACTAACTAAAATGATAGTTTAGTTGATGCCCTTCTCAGTTTTTATGAAAATAATAGTTAAAACATATTTTTTTTCAGACAAAATGTGTTGACCATATCAAGGATGTACCATCCATAATCGACCATGATTGTTGATTACGATTTGTATCACATACAAAATTCTACCTGCTGGTGTAAATCAATAAAAATATAAAATTGATTATTTGATATTGTGCTAAAAAATTTAAACTAAAGAATCAGGTATATTGTCTTAGATTTGTTTGTAAACAAACTCGTTACCATAGCTCATTACAGTAGATACTGAATATTACATTGTTATGGATTCATTACAGTATTCAGTGCTATAATGAAAATAAAATTGAGGTTTATAATGTTGTTATTATAACACGGTAGCTTATAAAATTTATTGAGGTAAATATGGGAAATTTCTCGACTGTGGTGTCAACAATTACCTACATACTCTAAATTTCAGTCAAATAGTATTTTTACCTCCCGCTACCCTAGGTAAGGGAGGTATAGAGATCGTGCTAAAAATCGGATATAGAGATTTTAGTGAATAAGCACGTTTTGATTTCCCCAGAATCCGATTTTAACATTTTTACAATGATGTCTGTAGGTATGTATGTGTGTGTGTCTGTGTGTGTGTTTGTGTGTGTGTCTGTTTGTGTGTCTGTGTGTGTTTTTGTGTGTGTGTCTGTGTGTGTGTCTGTGTGTGTGTCTGTGTATGTGAATCATGTGGACACGATTACTCAAATACTATCAATCAGAAAAATTTGAAATTTTGTAAATCCATTCTATGCTAATGTGGGAAGAGCTCATTAGTTTTGAGTGTATATCGGATAACCGGAAGTATCATTTGTACAAGCTTTTAACAGTTTTTCTTGTAAAAAAATTCATTGAATATAATTTTTTAACAACTTTTACCAATACAAATTGAATATAATGGCACAATCTTCAATTCTACGATAATAGCATTTAGTAAATAACTTGAAATAACTTTATATTATATTATAAAATAATTTATTTTTGTACATCACTTTGCCTCTGCGTCAAACAAAAACAATACTTTAATAACAAATTTGACATATTTAAACAATGTCACTGTCACGCAGCAATTTTCATTCAAATTAATAATGAAACCGTGTTAAGAAGAATTTAGTAGTTTAAATAAGATTCTAATGAAATTAAGGTTTGTAAAAATAATATATTTTCCATCATACATAAATATTAGATATACAGGATAATTCGATTCAAGTTTGATGTTTCAGCATTATATATCAAACAGCTCTCAATAAGAACGTGATTTCAAAGTGTCAAATAATAATTTGCAACTACACATTTACGAAATTAATAATGTACGCCGAAGAATTTACACAGATTGCGTTTTAGAGCATAAGGAACTTGGTGATGATTTTGACAATAATGTGTGTGTGACGATTTTTCCTTAAAATATATTAATGATCCAAAAGTTCGCAAATTTGGTATTTAATGCTCTTACCTATATAATTTGAAACAACATATTAGATTTTGACTATATATGATAAACCGGATGTAGTACTTAATTTGAAGCTCTAACAGATTTTTCAGGAAAAACATAATAAAATATAATCCAAAAATTCGTATTACAAACTTTTCTATTTATTGGAACAACAAAGTAGATTTTGTTTACAAACGATCAATCGGAAGTGAAACTTTACCTAAAGCTCAATGCTATTTTAAACATGGAATTGGCGGGAGGACATGTGCTGGCCACATCAGATTTTTTTATTTTTACAACAATGCAATGAAATGTCAGTGCTGTAAGAATTAATGCTGTTTGACTGAGATTTCAACTAATTGTTAACACTTTATTAAGGTAACATGAAAAGGTAAATTGTTATGTGAAACGTGAGATGAATACTTGTAGATAAGTACAAAATTAAGGGCCTAGCAAGTACTTTAACTCTTGATATGTAAACATATAGCGTGTCTGGAAATGGAATACAGTATACGAATGAATTATATTCTGTAGCTACTTTTATGATTAATTGTATACTTATAAACCTATAGCCGATCAAGGTTGCGGATCGCGTAACAGTAATGTCATCGCTTTACGAGCCGAATTTGAATCCCAGATTAAGACATGGCTTTCTCAATTTCACCTTCCTTAGCGTCGAATAAAACCGAACATAGTTACACAAAGTTAATGCACTTGTCCCCATCAGTCATCGCTTATATACAATTATAGTAACAAAAATCATTTAATAATAAACAAATAATAATATAAAGTAATGGAAAATAATTTAATTGGAATTTCGTAACTTTTCAATTGCAAATTTTTTTGTTAATTGTATTCATAAAAAATAAATTTTATTAAACTGTTATTATCTTCATATGAATAAAATATTGCCATAATATATTGCAATTTCTGGTCCAGAAAATGTATGCAGTTTTCCATAAAAATACATAATATATTTAAAATTATACACTTACATTATTTCACCATCCAATGCATTCTTTGCTTTAGAAACTTTCTACTTCACTACACAAGCTGAAATCTAACTAAAATCTTTTCTGGATTCTCTACTTTATTCTCTAATTTGCATTCTGGTGCAGAATTATGTCACTTTGAATTCACTTTATGAATAAATTACTCGGAGGCTGGGAAATAACTACCAACAAGATTTATCATTCTAGCAAGCTAATTCACGTCACACATTCTGATATCATCAAGCAAGCCTCTTTAATCGTATCATTGATCGAAATTGCCTGCAATCAATTTGACATGATGCAAAGAAGTGACTGTACAAGATACACGTCAATAAGTGTAAATTAATAAAAGTGCAATAATGCAGTTGACAGAAAAGATATCACATAATTTTCGAACCCGCGGTTTCGCCAGGGTGGCTCGTTAAAATTAACACCAATGTGTTTGTTTATATATCGCATTTTTTGTGGACTAAAATTATTTTGAATTTTAAATAGCAGAAAAGTGATCCACTCCATGTCATAAATTCATACCTATGAGGTAACGTTTGGTAAACGCCGAATGGTACGAATATGTCATTATCATTATCAAAATCTGCAAAGCAGATTGATATACCTAGCAATCGGTAATATGCAGTGATGATATATTTATGTATTTATTTATTTTAAAGAATTTGGATGTGTTACTCATTCTTGACCAAAGTGACATAAAATATAATTGTTTGGCCTTATTGATAATTGCCGTGTGTGTGTGGATATGTATATATGTATATGTGTATGTATGTCTGGATGTTGGAGGGACGATTCCTCAAAAACCATAAGACTTAAGACCTATTTAACTATGAATTCCTGAATCTGACATTCCTGGGAAGAGCTGAAAAGGTTTTGGTAACAATTGGACAACCGGAAGTAGTAGTTTCTTAGAAAAATTCTTATAAATATAATTTTTTGGAAATTTTTGTTTTTACAAATATTGAAAAACATAAAATTCCCCATCTAATACACTTGAAATTTTTATTAAATCTTGTATAGAGTTAGAGATAAAGACACTATAATATATATAATAATCTAATGGCACTAAGGAAAATAACCCTTATTGTTATATTACTTATAAAATTTTAAAATACGTTATTCAAATGTATGTATTTGTAATTATCTTATAAATATATTAAAATTAATAATTATAACATAAAAGTAAGTTCACTAATTTTAATGTAAAATATATATCCTTAATATTGTATTATATATTATGTTTTACTATTACTGTATACTATATTTAATAAAATATGAAGATTACACTTATGTTGTTATAAATAAGTAATATGTTTAATCAAAATAAGTAAAAATATATTAAAGAAGCATGTTTTATTTCTAAAAAATCTTACCTTCACACGAAATTAAGTAAAGCTTCTTTTTCATATACATTCCATTTATCATAACAGTAAGGGCATGATATCTCTACCGTTTCACACATATGTTTATGAAAACAATCCAAATACTCTAACCAAACACTTTAATAACCACAAACAATACACAATACAAATATTAGAAATTACACTTAACACTTATCATTACTTAATTGTTTTATAAAATGATATTAAATAATAAAATAAGAAACGTCATCTCAAGACGAGTAAATCGTTATTTCTACCCATATAAACAGCATAAGACTAGATCACCTCGCTCGGGAACTAAAATGTTTACATTATACTAATGCCCGTATTCATAAACACTTGTAAAATTTTTAACGGTTCGTTATAATTTTTATCCAATAAAAAGAGTCGACATTGAAAGAAAAATCGAAATTTTATTTGTCAAGTGTGATTTTATTTGTCAAAAATTATAATGAGCCGTTTTGAATCTTTACGAGTGTTTATAATTATGGGCATAAGTGGTACAAAAAATTCCACAGCGGGCTAACAATCACGAGAAAGAGATGGTGTGATCTCAAAGTTTACATTAATAAGATATACAATCAAATTCCACATCGCATGACCGTAACATTACATATCATCCATCTATTATTTAAAGTTTCGTCCTTTGCACGTTACTACAATACCAGAATACACGTATCATAGATTGCCCCAAACTTGACCGCCGCCAGCGTGACCAGTGAATTCTGATTCGTTTAGACTCCAAAAGTATTTACAATTTTCAATGGCGCAAAAGTGATCCCTGTGGTGCGTTCTCCACTCCAGCAATGAGAACACGAATGGTGAGGCCTGGTAAATGTTCGCACGGTACGAATATGACATCATCATTACCGATATCTGCGTATAAAGCAGATTGGCACATCCGACAATAGGTACCTATATAACACAGCTGACTTTTGAGTTTTCTGCAACAAGTTTTAATAAAAAGGTAAGTACAAAAAGAGACATAAATCTAATTATTGTTCACGTAGATACCATATATTATGTGTCCCAAATTCAGCGGGGCACACTGAAATTCAGTTCGAATTATCATCCTACTAAATCTGCAGTCGTAAAAATGCCAATATACCACGCACAGACATTAGTCGTACACGACGATCTTACCAGAATTACTGAGAATAAGTCGCATGGATCACATTTTTAGAAATTTATTTTCAATATATTCAAAGTAGTCCCCTTCAACAATAATGCACCACCATTCTTTTCCTTCATTTCTTTAGTGTTCCCAACCAATCTTCTTTTGGAATGCTTTCAAAATAATCATACGAATTATTTTATATATTTATAATTCTTTTCAGCTCTTCCTATTTATGTCAGATTAAGGAAAACGTAGTTAAATTGATCTTTAGACACACATAAATACACAAACATCTTTGTAAAAATATTAAAATCGAATTCTAGTGACCTTGAAGCGTGCTTATTCACTAAAATCTTCATATGCGATTTTTAGCATTAATCCAATGCCTCTCTTAGCCATAAGTCGTAGATCGCCGAGAGTGGTGAGTACATGCAGGTGTTGCCAAAAATTAAAATTATCAGAAGTAATATCACAAGACCTGATTTTTGCACGATTTTTTTTTGCTTAGCAACAAACACGAAAGCAAACTGCATGGTAAATGGTGAGATAAATTCCAAAGACAACGCAAAATGAAAGTTGACGCATTAATTGTCACACTGGCAGTTATAAACAATAACAACTGTTTATTTACTTGGTAGCGGAAAATTATCGTGGTAACGGGGTTTTATTAGTATAATACTGTTCCCATTGGTTGAATTTTCAAGTGTTTTGCATCAATGATTGGTTAAAAATTAGTCGTTGGAATTTATTAGTCAAAAATTCTCTCTGATTAATTCCATATTTTCATTCGTAACGATACTTTCAAAATTTGATTAACTAAGTTCTAAATAACTTTATATGCACAACTTCATTTCAAATTACAGATATTTTTTTTTTATTTATTTATTTATTTTCTACTCTACAGGGAATCCCAATTACAGAGGGAGAATAAGATACGAACATTATATTTATATAATAATAAAAAAAGTAATATCTTTAACAAGGGTTTAAATATCATATAAAAACTGCAAATAATTCCAGCTTAACAAGTCTCATATACAGAGAGTTTATTTTACAATGCAACATTATAGTTTATCACTTCCATGGTTACTCACTATTGTCAAAAATGACAGCAATGTAATATTTGTCCATTTTAAAATGCAACATTATAAATAGTATTGCAGGACAGGAGATACCTCCAAAACACATCACAAATGGTGTCAATTCTTATTACGACCGACTAGAATATTGCCTCAGAGTGATTGGGGGTATTTTTTAGCATTTATTACATGAAAATTATGAATTTTTGTAAGCTAAAGTTTGTTAAAATGTACAACATTCATGTTTTGATTATTTGTTAATCGTATGTAGGCTAATTTATTGGAAATTAGTTTTGATAATACAAAACTACAAATTTTGTATGTTGCATTTTAAAATGGACAAAAATTACATTGCTGTCATTTTTTGACAATAGTGAGTAACCATGGAAGTGATTCGTCAAATGTTGCATGTTAAAATAAATTCCCTGTATGTACCTACAATATCATCTCCGTTGCTGGGTAATCATATGTGACTGGTTATTAATCAAACAAAAAATACCTCTTTGGTCATGCTTTATAACAGTTATGAGTGTTCGTTGGGGTTATTATTCAAAAATTAAAAATAAATAGAGATAATTTTACAAATTTTATAATAAATCGATGTTAAAAAGAAAATTATACATTTTCCGTTAAATTCACTGAACTAATAGCTTAATAAAACCCTTTTCTAAAAATAGTTAAACTATTCAATAATTTATAACTCTGAGTGAAACGAAAGCGTACCTATAAAAATTCTTAGCGTGACTGCCAATATTTACTTTGAATGAGTTTTAAGTTATTCCCTGACAACTAATTTAGAAAATTCCATACTCATTTTTACTTGAAGATGCTAAACAACATTAAGTTCCCGTAAGAGCAAGTAATTTTTGGTTCTCATTTGGAGATAGTCAAACAGAATTTACAGTAGACCATGGATGACAGCGTTTAAAATAAAATTTATAATAGAGTATAATACTTGCGTATAATACCGTATAATACGTGGGAGTATAAAACTATATATTTTACATTTTCAGCCCAATTTACAAAAAAGTTTAAGCTAATCCTCATTTTTGGATTAGCGAATTCTACTCTAATTTTGACAGTTTATATCTTAAAATATAGTCTAATCTATTCCTAGTATCTACCTTTATTGATAATATCATGAAAATTAAATTTTAAATACCGGAATAGAATAGAATTCACTAATCCAAAATTGAGGATTAGCTTAAACTTTTTTGTGAATCAGGCTGTATATGTAGTGTGTTCAGAAAAAAAAATCTAACTCGGTGTATGCTATGAAAAGAAAATCGTATGTCTGATCATTCTTCAATTCATACGTTGTGGTCAAAATTGATCTTGAAATGTAATTATGGACAAAAGATAATGAAGGAAACAGAATACTATCATTCACCATTTTCTCATTTATTTAATAAAATAAAATTCAAGAAGAAATGCTTTAATTTCTGTTAAAAATATTTTTGACAATATCTTGTGTCAAATTGACATTTAATTAAATACTTTTACATTAATATACATTTCTTTGTTCATAACCTACTCCGAGTTTGGATTTTTTTAACGCACTGTACAATATACAGGGTGTCTCTTAAATAGGGGGACATGGCTTAACCACAGATTCCTGAGGCTAAAATAAGACGATTTAACCAAACTTGCTTCTACCGGAAAGTGTACCATTTAGCCAGAATTCTGCTTCAAAGTTCTTCGAAAAAAAATTAATTTTGCTTATAATAATCGAACGCTTTATTCGATTTGGATGAAATTTGGTATGACAGTTTATATGGTTATAAGTCATCTTTTAAGGTGATACTTGTTATTATTAGTGAACCACTAGCATATGAAACTTAGGTCTCCCAACATTAATTAGACCGCAACTTTTTAATGGCAATGCCGAAAACGTGAAATTATTTTTCTTCAGAAAGATACATTCAATAGTAAACTTTTGTCTCTCTGTGTAATTTGTGATATCTGTTACGGTTCAACCAGAAAAAACATAAAATCTGAGTGTCTGCACTGCTAAATTTTTAAAATAAATTTAATCTAGCAGTCTATCCAAATGTCAAACAAGTAATTTTTAATGACAGTAACAATTGTTTTATGGGTTGTCAAAAATTTTCTTCTAAAATTAATAACATCCGTTTGTTCGGCCTAATAGTATTTTACTACCATTATTATAAATAAGACGATTACATATCTCACCTTACTCCTAAACAAGTTGTGAAGATTGACAACTCGTTACTGTCATTAAAAATTACTTGGATAGACTGCTAGATTAAATTTATTTTAAAAATTTAGCAGTGCAGACACTCAGATTTTATTTTTTTCTGTGTGAACCGTAACAGATATCACAAATTACACAGAGAGACAAAAGTTTACTATTGAATGTATCTTTCTGAAGAAAAATAATTTCACGTTGTCGGCATTGCCATTAAAAAGTTGCGGTCTAATTAATGTTGGGAGACCTAAGTTTCATACACTAGTGGTTCACTAATAATAACAAGTATCACCTTAAAAGATGACTTATAACCATATAAACTGTCATACCAAATTTCATCCAAATCGAATAATGCGCCCGGTTATAATAAGCAAAATTATTTTTTTTTCGAAGAACTTTGAAGCACAATTCTGGCTAAATGGTACACTTTCCGGTAGAAGCAAGTTTGGTTAAATCGTCTTATTTTAGCCTCAGGAATCTGTGGTTAAACCATGTCCCCCTATTTAAGAGACACCTTGTATGTATTGTACGTATATGATACACATTTTATCCAGTATATGTATTACACATAGGTATTATACTGTATAAAAATAAAATGTGCATGTATTAAATGATATAATAATAATCAACACCAAAAGTTTTTATACTATTCAAGAGGTATAATACGTTTTATGCAGCATGAAATGTATTATGTATATGTATGTACTGTACGGGTAACATATATCGTTTAAAAACGTATTATACATTGTATACGTTTTATACAGGTCTTTTACACATGTAATGTATAAAAAAAATTATACATGTATTTTGTCCACCACTTCTAGTGACCTTCAGGGAGATTAGACTATGAAAATATTGCAACGGGATAGCGACATCATTTTAAAGAACGTAACCATCGAAACACCAATACCGATATTCTACTATTCTACATTGTATATATTTTCAACCCTTAAACTGTATTAGAGTGCCATCTGTAGAGGGGCAGTATGTACTAGGGAAAGCACAGAATATATTGATTCCACGTCACAGAATTTTTCTCCAAATTTACCCTGCTATCTGTAAAAGAGTAGAATCAAATTATTATACAGATATTTTATTAACCTGCATCATCGAATCACCAGTGCCGGTATTCTACTATTCTACATTGGACATATTTTCAACCCTTAAACTGTATTACAGTGTCATCTATAGAGGGGCAGTATTTACTAGAACTAGAGAAAGCATAGAAAATATTGATTACGTATGACAGCATTTTTATTCCAATTTATCCTGCTATCTGTAAAAGAGTAGAATAAAATTATTATACAGATATGCTATTAACCTACATCATATTTTTATATTTCAACTATTTCACGCGGTACCCTCTCTACATTAGCTACGGATAAACACTTACACTTTCTATAAACTTATTTTTATTTGTAAAACGATCTATTTTTTATGTTCAATTATATTTTGAATGATTTTCATCTAAACCTGTTTCTCTTTATCTGTAAAAATTCTACTCGTCCTATTTCATTTATCCATTTTACCTCTCGCTAAGAGATGTATTGAATTTATGCTAAAAATCGCATATCTAGATTTTAGTGAAGCACGTCTTAAGGCCCCTATAATCCAATTTTAACATTTTTACGATGATGTGTGTGTGTGTGTGCGCGCGCGCGCCTGTGTGTGTGTGTTTGTGTGTGTATGTGTGTGTGTGTGTGTATGTTGAAAAGACGATTCTTCAAAAACTATAAGACTTAAGACCTGAAAAGGTTTTGGTAACAATTGGACAACCGAATGTAGTAGTACCTATCTTAAAAAAATCCTCTTTAAATAGGTATCATTTTTTGAAAATTTATGTTATTAAAAAAATATTAAAGAAAATAATATTTTCTATCCCATACATTGAACATTTTTATTATATCTTCTATAGATTTAAAGATAGAGAATTATAAATATTTAATATAATCCGTTTAATGAATCTTACAGGAGACCAGTTGAAATATTAAAATGTTTGTAATTGAGAGAAAAATGCCAGGGTCAAAAATCCAGATACATTATGACTGAAGGCTTTTTCTTGGAAGTACATATAATATTTTTTATTTATTTATTAATTAATTACATATACATATATTACATATGAGCGCAAAAAGACTTACAAGTGTTAGGGATAAAAAAAAATGGAAAGAAAGAACACTAGTCCAGTCAATGGAGACCAAAAAAGACCTTTGCCTTACAAAAGGTGGGGAACAACGATTTTAACATATCGCACCCCGGCGAGAAGAGTGACACAGGTCCAAAAAATAGTTTTGCGTAAAACTTAAATTAAAGAAGACAGTTCTCGAAAGTAAAGTTACTTACATTAGTTCGAAACGAAACGACATTAGCTCCATCTCTCGAAAAATATAATTTTGATATGTCACTATTCCTGATTATTAGAAGCATATTTTTGACCAATTTTATCTGATAAACTTAAAATTTCTAAATTTTGACTTGTGTCACTATATTCTCGCCGGGGTGCGATATGTTCTTTGGGTCGAAACGGGGATGAAAAATTCAAATTTGTGACCTTGAGAAGGCTCGGCGTGAGCCGCCATCTTGGATCAAAGGTGCAAAAAATGAGTTTTTTGCTATTATCTCGAAAACAGTGGCCCGTATCAAAATTTTAGAAGAATACAAAATTAAAGATCGTTAATTTTTGTACAAAAAGGGATGTTGCATTTTTTACCTAGGATGAACTCTTAAAGAGTTATGTTCAAAAATAGGTAACCAAAACAACAATTTATGACAGAAGATTTAATCACTCAAAATATATACAATATTAATTTTTTAATACTTAGTCTAATAGATTTTGGTATATGTAATAGTTTACATTTGTCGTGGCATCTGAAGAAGTAAATTATCGATGATTTTTAAATAATTTTTGTCAGCGCTTTTTCACAAATTCTTCAACCACTCTGGCCCGGTTAAAGATACGGTACCGCGGTTTAAAAATTTTTATTCAGTTTGGAGTTCTCCTTCATGTCATGTTAAATAATTTTTGCTCCGATGAGGGGTTAACGAATTATTAACAATTTAAACTTACCTATATGAAATTTTACTAAAATTTGAAACATCTGTAAATCGGCTTAGTTTTCATTTTTTCTTCTGAAATTTGGACACGATTAAAGATAAGCTTTATTGTGCATTTAATATGTATCCTAGGTAAAAAATACAACATCTCTTTTTGTACAAAAAGTAACGAGCTTTAATTTTGATTTTTTTTTAAATTTTGATATGGGCCACTGTTTTCGAGATAATAGCAAAAAACACATTTTTTGCACCTTTGATCCAAGATGGCGGCTCACGCCAAGCCTCTTCAAGGTCACAAATTTGAATTTTTCATCCCCGTCTCGACCCAAACAACATATGCTAAAATCGTTTTTCCCCCACCTTTTGTAGGGTAAAATCTCTATTGACTGGACTACACAGGAACAGGACAATACATTAGAAGAATATTACAAGAGAAGACATGGGCCTACACGGCCTGCAGAGCTGAGTATTATTATTAAATTACATATGTGCATTAGAAATACCGCCATTCTTGTCAATGAATTTTAAGAATATCGAACATTTGAAGAGTAAGAGGTAACTTGTTTATAGAATGAATAAAAAATATATTAATAATAGATATGTAAATAGAATTTTTGGGTATGTACAAAAAATATTAAATACAATATGTACTTATATAGCCTAATATGGATATGGCTGTAGGTCTTGTGCTGACCCCAATATATTTTTGAAAATGATCCTTTACTCGATCTTGGATACGTTTATGGATTATGACAATCACAGACAACAGATACTATTAAGATAGTCAACTGCAATGATAAGGTAGTAGGGATTCATGCCCTGCAACACTAGCGCTCGGTGTCGTAAGACATAACTAAAATCAGTATGGCGGGTAGTATCGGGGATAGTCTGCATCCCGCATTACTATTTAGAATATATTTATTCTTTTTACCTTCCGTCACCTTTAGGTAAGGAAGGTATTGTCTTTGGTCAAAAAATTCGGTGGTGAGTTTTTAATGACTAAGCACGTTTTAGGGTCCCTACAATACAAATTTACTATTTTTAAGATGATGTCTGTATGTATGTATGTGTGTGTGTGTGTGTGTGTGCGTGTGTGCGTGTGTCCGTGTGTGTGTGTGTGTGTGTGTATGTGTGTCCGTGTGTGACAAATTTTTCTCCGACGATAACTCCAATACTACAATTCTAAAAATTATAATTCTTTCGTATTCCTCTTCTGTACATCCATATGAAGAGTTGATTAGATTTTGGTTATAATCGATCCACCGGAAGTACCCTTTTTTGAAGTTTTTAACAGTTTTTCTTAAAAAAACGCAGTTAAATATTACTTTTTGACATTTTGTTATTATGTATATTAAAGAAAATACTCTTCTCTATACGGTTTAATTATACATTTTCCTTCATATTAAATAGATGTAAATTTAAAGCATTATAAAGAAATTAATTTTCAAAAATTAGTCTGCTTTGCAATTTATTATGGAAACAGCTGAGATAATTATTCAAAAAAAATTAATTGACAGATGTCAGTTGCAAGTGCAAAACCAAATATGAAAAGTATAGGATCTAAAATTGGTATGTCATATTGTTACTCGCAAGTGACATGCAGAGAAAGGCCAAAGAGAAGATGGAAGGACATTACTTAGTGTAGTTTATGTTATAATTTTATTGGATTTAAAGAACCTTTTCAAATGAACTTTTAGTATGGAATTTGTAAAAAAACAGTACCTATGTGTTCGTGTTCGATTTTACATGATATTATATAGAATCTGTTCCAAGGACCTTTTGGTATGGGTTATGTACAAAATACATCGAATTGACGGAAGGTCTTGTGCTGGCCACAACAGATTTTTTACCTTCCGTCAAAAGGAAGGTATTGTTTTTGGTCAAAAAATTCAGTGATGAGTTTTTAATGAATAAGCACGTTTTAGGGTCCCTACAATACGAATGCACTATTTTTAAGATGATGTCTGTATGTGTGTGTGTGTGTCCGTGTGTGTGTCTGTGTGTGTGTGTCCGTGTGTGTGTGTGTGTGTGACAAATTTTTCGCCGACGATAACTCCAAAACTACAATTCTAAAAATTATGATTCTTTCATATTCCTCTTCTTTACAACCATATGAAGAGCTGATTAGATTTTGGTTATAATTGGTCAACCGGAAGTACCCTTATTTGAAGTTCTTAACAGTTTTTCTTGAAAAATCGCAGCTAAATATCATTTTCGACATTTTATGTGATTATCAATAGAAAGAATATCTTATTCTCTATACGGTTCGATTATACATTTTCCTTCATATTCAATAGATATAGAGTTATAGAGAGATTAAGAGAGATTAACTTTCGAAAATCAGTCAGCATTGCAAAAATTATAAAAACAAATATATTCAAAAAAATCTAATTGACAGATGTCAGTGGCAAGTGCAAAACCAAATAGAAGTGACTTGTATTTGCGGCCTCGCCTCAAGATAGGAACTTATAATGCCAGAAGTACGAGAAAGGCAAAAGAGAAGATGGAAGGACTGTATAGCAGAAGATTTGAGAGAGGAAGAACTGTGTCACGAAGGTGCTTTGGACAGGAATGAGTAGAAGAGAAGAGTAAGAAACAGCGACTTCTAATAAAATAGGGCAAAGTTGAAGCAGGAGGAAGTGATAAGTGCAATACATAATGTACGTTCGTATTCGTATTAAAATTTTATTAGATTTTAGAATCTTTTCAAAGGAACTTTCAGTATGGATATGTAAAAAATAGTGTGTTCTTGTTACAATTATACAGGATATATAGAATCTTTTTCAAGTAACTTTTGATATAGGATATGTACAAAATACATCGAATTGACGGAAGGTTTTGTGCTGGCCACAACAGATTTTTATTGATATAGTAATAAACGAAAAGAACAAAATGTATGTATATTTAATAAGAAACGCATATTTATTTCTTAAAATTACATAAGGAAAATATAAAAATGTAGTCAGATATCATTTTACCATAAGGTGTAGGGTATACAAATACATTTAGTTGTGTACAAATTTCACCCAATGCTTCTTCCATCTTCCTTGCCATCTTCCTAGCGTTTTGAATTGTCGTATTTTTCTTACATTATAATTGTTCTCTAATCATTTCATTTCTTGTTTTATCTTGTATTTGGATGAGCGATGAGCTAATCGTTTAATCCAAATTTTGTAAATTTCTTCTTCATAAATAGGAAGACAATGTTTTGTTGTATTTTCAACATCACAACCCGGCACACGACAACCTCTTGGCATTTTGCAGAAGCAAATAAACACAAAAACAGAACAATATAAAATAACACAATAATGAAGAATAACATTTCACGAAAATACAATTTCTTTGAATTGCGAGTGTGACAGTGATTAAAAGTACCAAATAATGTCAAATTAAACAAGTGAAAAACAGAAATAATTATAAAATTTGAACAATTTATACTATTTATTTCGTAAATAATAACTAATATAAAAAATGTTTTCAACAAAAGTTGTTTCTTTTAGAATACACATTCAACGATACCACACATGTAGTTACACTTATTTCCGGTAAATTCCGGAAATAAATACTACTACCACTAAATTCTTCAGATAGGATTATGATATGCTAATTTTTTTCATAAACCTCTAGGACTTCGTAGTTTGAAAAACATTCTGGGACGGGTTCTCTGAAACACCATGTATAACGATCTTTGTAAAATTTTGAAAAAAAAATGATGGTATAAACGGAAGTAGTAGTTTACTTCAGTTTTTCTTAAAAAAAATAGGTCTAAATATATTTTTTTGAAAATTTACGTTCTCACAAATTTTAAAGGTCATTCAATCTCCATCCATTGTATTTACCTTATTCATCATATCTTCCACATATTTAGAAATAAAATAAAAATACATATATGTAAAATAAACTATTGTAATAAATCTCGAAACGAGAGATTTTGGAACTAACCCGGGATCCGAACCAAGTCATTTGTATTTATCGATGATGATGTACTGTGTACATACAACTTCAAATTTGTTATTATCGACTAATAAGAATGACTTGGTACTGATCCTGGGTTAATTCCAAATTCTCTAGTTTCGGCGAATGGACTATAATTGACATGTATGTGTGAGTCAACATTCAAGAGAAGTTTTTAAATTAAGTGCGTGATTGCAAGATCAATATAAATTAGTAAGAGAATCAATTCATAAGAAAGTTACTTTTCCTTACAAATACCAGTACTTACCTGTTATTATCAGAAAAAAATAATAGAATAACAAAATTCATTGCAATATATATTCAAACAATGAACATAAAAATTTATGAATATAAATAAACATTGTTTAAAAAAGATGTCAAATTAAAAAAATATGTGATTATTTCGTTGGAAATTAAAAGTGTAACACGGTTAGAAAATAATTTCTGCTGGAATTATGAATAAGTCTTTTTGCAAGAAATATTATATTTAACTAGACCAAAGACCACCTGTAAGTCACTTGAAATTACTCAACGATAAAAAAAAACATGATTTATAAACATGAATTGTTTAAAATTTATTTTAAAATATGTCTACAAAAAGTATATTCATTAGTCTATAATTTTTATAATGACATAGCTCGAAAAATAGCTATTTACCTGTACATGCGCAATTGGTCTAAATGACATGTTCCTCTGCATCTCGTTTTTCAAATTGAGGAGTACCTACACATTCACAATTATTGTTAGATTTCTGAAAACTTATTATAAATGTATTGAAAAATGTATAACACAAATAATGAATTTTATTATATTTATTTCAATTGCATAAGTAAATCTTTATAAATAAGTACAGAATGCATCACAGAGAATACAAATATATACATTTAGGCGATTTAAAAATGTAGTAGAAAACAACTGATATGATTTGTCTTCTACTATTTATATTCTATAACAATATGTAATTATAATCAGCAATATATTCATTGATATATAGAAGATATATAATTCATCACTCATTTTGAACAACTCGTTTTAAAAATATTGACATTTATATATTCAACATGGAAATTATATCTAATACCTTTCCAGAATTCCTATGTGAAAAACGGAATTCCATAAGTTTCTTGGCAAACTTGCATTTTGCATTGCCTCCGTTACCGTCATAACCCTTTGACACAGCGGTATTTTTAATTATTAATCGAAGAGCCCAAGGGAAAATATCAATAGGAAACACATACCATTTTCCCCCGAGGTTTCAATTTTTGAATCATCACTGGTCATTATTTCTACATATATGTATATTAAACATGAATTAACAAAACTGTATACTTTTCTTTAGTGTCTGATATTTTATAGGATATGATTCCAATATGAATACTTCTTAAATATCACAGAATAAAGAAAATGTTGATATATTTATATAAACATTATAAAATATTTATCTCATAAATGACACTGCATGTAACCATTCCATTTAATAATTTAATTTATTTACGATTTTCTTTGCTCGAAATTTACTTTCTGTTTGCATTTTTTAGAGTTGTATGAATTAACTGTTGAACCGCCACTAACAATAATAAAACTTCATTCGAATTAAGTATTGTCAACAATCAACTTTTACTATCACTCAATATGTTTATATATGGACGATTTTTATATGTGTGTACATATATTTTGTAAGTATGAACATTTTTAAATATAATTCGTTTTGTTTCATTATAATATGAATAAGTACCATTAACAACAAATACTTGTGTTACAAAAGTAAATACCTATATATTTTCCTTTAATGAGACTTTTCTAAAATTGTATGTAACAAATCTAGTTCTCGTTAAAGAATGAAATGGTTTTTCATTTACAATTTAAATCGTTAAATTGTAACATGTTTATGTCAATATTTAACAATAAGATATAAATTTTTACTCGGTATTTACTTTTGCACCATTTTCGTACTGCAAGTGTACAAAACTTATACACAGTTTATATATGACATAAATTATATTTACACAGTTATATAGAAGCGTATACTCCCTTTCAAGTAAAACATTCATTTTTAATTTAATACAAAAATTGGAATGTTCCATACGCTTCAATAAGCTTATACATATATCTGAATAATTATTTGTCATTTTTCAGAGCTGCACAACATTTTACATGATACATATTTCAGCTTTCATATGATGAATAAAATATATCATCACATATTTTATCCATGACCTTGGGGATTAATGATATATTTAAGTGTAATACCAGTTGATATCCAAGGGGTGCACATTCGAGTGCATCGTATAGGAATTTTAAAAGCAGTTGATAGAAAATATGAAATATTTTAGGCCGAGTTTGAAAAATAACTTCGTTTTGAAATATAAAATTCGTTTCTACTAATTTCAGTGTATAAAATGACTAATATTTGTACTAATTTTGAATTTCAGTTTGGTGCAATTTTCACTTTTGATATCTAAAAAAGGAAATCCTACATCTACTTATACCGTATTTACTCACTGAAATCTTGTCACTTAAATAAGTAATAGTAATAGTTATTTAAGGTACAAGTATTGGAAACAAGTCAAGCGAGAAAAGTGTAATATAAATTTTATCCATGACACCATTACCTCTTGACGTCAAATATGAGCGAGAGGCTGGAATAAGAATTCTAGCGAGATGTGTTTTATTTTAATTTGTTTAATCTGCTTTATTATACAGATCTACGGCAGTGATGTTAGAAAATATGACAAATATTTATTGATTCTTGATATTTTTATTAAAATTTGACTTATCAAAATGACAGTGGTATTTTAGCGGCTGACGTGACATTTTTCTAGAAATTGTAGTAAACAATGACTCACTTCCTAACTGTTTTGAAGGGTGAGACCAAACATATTACTAACCGATTATGAATATATATTTTTTTATGTGACATTTTAAAATGACACTTGTACGTTTATTTCATGTTGCTAATAACAGCATAATTTATGGTTTTTAGCTTAAGTAGTTATAGTTATAGCGTTATTATTAGATGTCGGAAAATAGTATTTTACATTACAAGCCAGGTAAAACGGCTTTACTGCTGAAAAAGGAAATTCCTGGCGAGCCAACCAAACGAGCCTGTCACATCTTTGAGGCAGTAAAACTTGGTGTGTAATGTAAAATATTTTATTTGTTACTCACCTTGTAAATCATATTTAAAAGTATAAAATAAACCTGTCAGTTGCGATTAGCACTTTTAATATGTATGCAAGTAACTAAAAACAATTTTTACATATCAACAACGTTACTAACGTGGTAACTAACTTATAAACTTTTAACAAACAACCAATTTTACAAGTAACTAGTAAAGGTTAATTTTCAAAAATAGTAGGTGGTATCAATCAATACTTTACAAGTGAATAACAAATAAAATTTATTTAATCACTGCCTAGTGATTTAAAATAAATACATATCTCATTGAAATCTGTGTAAATATATATGAAAATTAAACAAAAATATCAAGTGTCATTCACAAAATGTCCGATTAAATTTTATTGTAAAAATGGCATTTATAGGTGGATGTTGAAATGTGATGAAACAAGTTTTTTCTGCAACCGTTAAAAAAAATTAGAAAAAGTACAAAATGGATTTAAAATCCTTTTTCCAGGATTTATTTTGATTGTCAGAAAATCTATTTCCCGCACGAAAGTAGAAAAAAAATTGTGACAAGAGCAAAAATATTTCGATGTGTAAACTTTACACATTACAGTGCTGGCACCATCAATACACGTGGCATTAAAGTTGTCCTACCTTAATTTAGTTTTTTCTGTACATTCATGTTGGTAATACCGACAAAACTACAGTTTTCAACTTCAGATCAGTTATCTGACAAATGTGAACTCGCTATTTGGTGTATCCAACTCAAGTGTAAACAAGCTTTAAGACATTCGGTCAACATTTTTCTTTTTACCTTCCGTCACCTTTAGGTAAGGAAGGTATTGTCTTTGGTCAAAAAATTCGGTGGTGAGTTTTTAATGAATAAGCACGTTTTAAGGTCCTTACAATACGAATTTACTATTTTTAAGATGATGTCTGTATGTATGTGTGTGTGTGTGTCCGTGTGTGTGTGTATGTGTGTCCGTGTGTGACAATTTTTTTCCGACGATAACTCCAATACTACAATTCTAAAAATTATAATTCTTTCGAATTCCTCTTCTGTACATCCATATGAAGAGTTGATTAGATTTTGGTTATAATCGATCCACCGGAAGTACCCTTTTTTGAAGTTTTTAACAGTTTTTCTTAAAAAAACGTAGTTAAATATTATTTTTTGACATTTTGTTATTATATATATTAAAGAAAATAATCTTCTCTGTACGGTTTAATTATATATTTTCCTTCATATTCAATAGATGTAAATTTAAAGCATTATAAAGAAATTAATTTTCAAACATTAGTCAGCTTTGCAATTTATCATGGAAACAGCTGACATAATTATTCAAAAAAAATTAATTGACAGATGTCAGTTGCAAGTGCAAAACCAAATATAGAAAAAAGTATAGGATCTAAAATTGGTATGTCATAGTGTTGCTCGCAAAAGTGACACGCAGAGAAAGGCCAAAGAGAAGATGGAAGGACATTACTTAGTGTAGTTTATGTTATAATTTTATTGGATTTAAAGAACCTTTTTAAATGAACTTTTAGTATGGAATTTGCAAAAAATAGTATGTGTTCGTGTTCGATTCTACATGATATTATATAGAATCTGTTCGAAAGACCTTTTGGTATGGGATTTGTACAAAATACATCGAATTGACGGAAGATCTTGTGCTGGCCACAACAGATTTTTTTTACTTGCACTCAAGTCATAAGGCTTGTGATTTGTGTTTACATTTTTGTTACATAAATAACTATTATACTCCGATGTGTAAAGTTGGTACTTTGCACACTAATTTGTATTTTACTTACGAGTACTTTACACAATATAGAGCTATCACCATCAATACACGGGTGGCATTTAAGTTGTCTTACCTAAATTTAGTTTTTTTCTTTTTGTTTTTCATGTAGGTAATACTGAGTACTGTAGTATTCAACTTCAGATCTGTTATCTGTCAAATGTGAACTCAACTCGGTATTTGGTGTGTTCAAATTGTCATCTGCTCGTCTGTCAAATTTATAATTTGTTTCAGGAATGTTATTTAAGGTCGTATAAAAAATCTTGTATGCAAGTCAAGTGTAAACAAGCTTTATGACATTCGGTCAATAATTTTCGTAACGAGGTTTGCAGAGAGACGAAATACTTGACCTATCATAAAGCTTGTGTTTACGCTCTTGTTGTATAAATAACTATTATCAATTAAGTAGGTAAATCTTTACGAACTTGTACCATAATTAACTATTCAAGATGTTTTGCCATTATAGAGTAGCTATGGTCGTAGTCATGTAAGAACGCAGACTGTCTTATTACGTTATCATTCATCATTCTATTAAATAATCGAAACAAAGTTTACTCCACCTCTATGGAAGCAATGAAAAGTGTTTTGTTTTCATAAAAATCATTAGTATATCAGTAATAATAAATGGTGAAATTATGAGGTATAATATGACATCTTAAGTAACGTAACAACATCGCAGCGACTGCGGTAGTGTCTAGTCGATGTATTAACTTCGATCAGCGATCACGAACATACTCGACTTAGGTGTCGACCTGGGCGTGCGCGTATTGGCGAGGAAAATTAACTCGTACGTACGTTAGTATATGTTTTCTATGCTCGTACCCCTCTAGCGGAAAATTTTTGAACACTTCACTGTAGTACACAGTTCACGTCTGTTTACGTATTTATGCTGATATGTATTTGTGTTTCGCGTATATCATTTGTTGATTTATACCTTTTTTCCCGTTTTGTAATATTTCATTTTTGATTGAATCTAGTTATTTCTATTACTTTTTCATTATTCCTTTTCTTTTATTTGTGTAATTTTATCCATTTTCCAAAACCTAACCTACATACAATGTAAAAATCAATAATTTTCTAGTCTAGACTGAAAATTAATCGTAATTTTACGTCTTTTTTATTTTTAATAAATAACTTCATGATGCCATCCAAAGCTACGATTCGAAACAGAAATTTCTGTGTGTATGGATATCATTCCAAAGACAGCAAAATGTTAGAAGTTTTCCATTTGTTTCCAAAGAAGAACGAAAGTATATTCACGTAACATTTGGAGAAATGAAGTTAGTTGATAAAAGACAAGTGACAAGATTGGATGAAACAAGTTTGTTCGGGAAAACCAAACACTGCCAACATAAAAATCCGCTCTTTACATTTTAGGAAGGAAGGATTATATTTACCAAGTACAAAGACGTTAATTACAAATATAATTAATATTAAAATTATTATTATTAATGTGTTGCTACAACTACAATGACACTTTAAAATTTGTATATGTACCAAAGAGAAAATTAAAACCTGATGCTGCTCCATCTTTAAATTTATCACGTCTATAACCAGTTCATCCTGAAAGACAGCAGCGGTCTAAAGACTGGAGCAACGAAAAGAACAGAGTTCTTCAGAAATTAATTTAGCGTTTTCATTGAGTACTATCAAATAATACTAAATAAAACCTTTAAAACTGCTGCTACACAACGTACACACATATGACCATACCATGACAAGCATAAAGAGTACTACAGTGGTCCTCTATTTTAAATTAGCACCAGCGCTGCGAACGGTTGTTTGTTTTCTCAATAGTGTAGTACTTAGTGTGTACATTTTATACTTTGAGACAACAACAATAACCTCAACTAATGCACAAAAATCACTCTTGCAGTTTAATTAAATATAACAACAATAACCTCTCCTAACCCTCACCCCGCGTTTTCCAAGAGTAATTTTCGTGCATTAAGTGAGGTTATTTTTGTTGTGTTTGGTTGAATTGCATGAAGCCCAACTGACGTTCGTTTTCGCGATCAAAGCTAGTACACCGGCTAGACGCTAGTCTATAATCAAAGAATTTCTTTAAAATAAAACATAATTTGTAACCATATTTTGACAATTTAACTACCTACACCGTTTCTATCTAACAACTGGCATTATTACCCCTCATCGATATACTCATTCTTCTATCTGCTCTTGCATTTACCATTCCGGAAGGTACAGGAGGTGGATATTTCCATTTGCATGGTCTTTGAACCAGGTGACTGTCTGTGGACGCGCGTTCTCTAAATGGTACCAAAGCGGCTTCTTCTGGAGACTGGATGTCTTCTTCAGTAGGCTTGTTTTTCTCTTCTTCCAGATCTACTTCTGTCCACCTGCGACCTAGAGCGATAAAACATATTAGTTTAAATAAAAAAAAGTTGAGGGAATATCAAAATGGGGTAAATTTCTCGACAGTTGTGTAGTGATGGGTTAATTCTCGAAATTGAATGAAATGGAAAAATCCCCGGAAAGTTTTTGGGAAATTAAATTTTTTTTTAAGGCATTTCAAATATTGTGAAGCACCACATTGTTGACGGAATATGGGTGAGTAGGTAACAGAACATGCACCAAGGTCTAATAGTTTATTTAAAAAAATGAGGAAAAAAGTCAAGATATTTTTCCCGCAAATCGGAGTTGAAGAAATTTCGGAGAATATTCCCTGGGAATAAAATAATTCCATGCTGGAATTTTTCAGTGGCACGTCACCAAGTGTAGATTAAGATTTTAACAAATACTGGAATTCTCAGTCATTTATTCTTAAAAAACCGACCTTCCTGGTATGGTAAGATCTTACAGGTTCTTAAACATAAATTCATGATTAGCTGGCGCGCGTTAAATCGAGACTGACCCTGTATGAGCAGAACCTAAAATTCGTACTTGGACGGGTCAAAATGTAATAGTTGGGAGGTCAGGTATAGTGTCCTTTAGCCGAATGGTTTACAATAATTTTAACCTACTTATTACTAATTATTATATCCTATTATTTCAAAGAGGAAAACACTCCACCAACAACTAAAATTAGTATAAAGGGGAAGGGTATTTATTCACAAGCCAAAGAAATTGTAGTCGATGTTTACAGGTTAGCTAGTATGCGCAGGTCCAGTCTCAATATAACGCGCGCCAGCTATACACTTAAATACATTCGTTTAAACATTCAGTTTTACACACATCGTACAAAAATTAGCAAAAACCACTTAGACATACGTTCGCTCTTAAAATTGACTACAGAATTTATGTTTAAGAATCCCTAAAATCTTATTTATCCTGAAGAAGATACAGCTATATACGAAACGTCGGTTTTGTAATAATAAATGCTGTTTTTGTCACGTTGTCTGTGAAGTATATGTCAGGTTTCATTCATATTTGACGCATAGTTTATGTTTGACAGCTACATATTAACGACTCGTTTGATGATTTTTTAAATTAAAAAACGTGAAAGATGATAAAAGAGTAATTTCTGAATCACTTTAATGGAGGTTGCTGAGGAAATTGGTATTTCATACGAAGAAAACAAAAAAGAATTATTGTAGGCAAACAACTCCTTGATTTTGCAGCCCCCGTATTCACCAGACATAGAAGAGATAAATGCATACTCGTTGAAAGAACTTACGGCTATACCACAAAGTGTATTCCACAATTGTTTTGCAGATTGGAATTGTGTTGGCATCAGTGCATTCTATTTAATGGGCAATACTTGAAAGGGACAGTATAAATATTGATGAATATACATTATTAGATTTTGAAACAAATAATAACTCTCAATATTTTTTAAGTAGCTACATGGTAGAATTCATCAGGCAATTTAAAGTTTTTAAAAAATTAAATAATTGTAAGTTAATGTACCTGCCTTACCAAGGAGCATTATGGGAGAAACGGCTTGTCTGCAAGTAGTGTTAAAGAATCCACTAGGAGATACTCCAGATGAACAAAAGAACCTCATGGTATCTGGTGAAGATGGTTCTGAACGATCACTTCCAGATCTTCGTAACTTTGGACACTTATTGTGCATCCTCCAGAATCTGCATACGTCACGAAATACTGCCCATACCTAAACAATAGAAAGTGAAATATAAATGAACTATAATATAAAGCATATATTTACAAAAAACACTGGCAAAATATATGAATGGGGGTAAACGTATGCCATGTTATTATTAAACACGGTTCACATGTGTATTAAATTTTAAATGAGAAATCTGATTTTAACAGTGAATATCATCCCTAACCACTGTAGGAGACTGACATTTTTAATAATTGAGCTCTATAGTGACTGCGTTATTTCATTAAATCAATAAAATGTAGATAATAGTGAAGTATTGAAATGTGCTGCGAAGTGAAGTGATAAAGAGCAATAAATATACATATTATAAAAATATTAGATGAAAATTCTAGCAAATAACATAAGACAGGATTGGATGTACCATAGTCTTTGAAGAACTTTTTTTAGATATTAATTTCCTTTTCATATTTATTTGATTTAATTGTAATTTATAGAACTGGGCAAGTACCTCTATTTAAGTACTTAAGTACTAAGTACAAGTACCGGAGATCAGATACTTAAATTTAAGTACAAAGTACTGTAAATACAAAAGTACAAGTACCTTTTAAGAGTACTTAGTACTTTTCAAGTACTTTTTAAAAAAATTTTGAATTTAAAATAAAATCGATCTGAAATAAATCTAATTTAAAATAAAAAAAATAATTAATTCGTAATATACAGGTGTTTCATGGATACGAGACACTGATTATGTTCTTCATTATTGGTAATAAAAAAAAATAATTTAAATAAAAGTTGTAGCAGATTGAGGGGGACATTCGCTTATTGAAAAAAAAAATATTTGAACCAGTGATTCTCACGATGTAATACGGTTTTATTTTTGCAAGTGTGTTCAACCTGAAAACCATTGGTTAAAAAAAGTATTCCTTATATAAATATCCCCCTCGGTCCACTTCAGTTTTAATTTAAATGATTTTGTTTTGTTCCCAATAATAAAGAAAATAATCAATCAGTTTAAAAATGTATTTACATGTGTATTGATAGCTGAATTTCAAATCAATGATAATTAGTATTATGTGCAGAAAAGCATATCGCCTGATTATCAAAGAAATAAAATGTTAGTTTTGAATCGGCCTGCTCAGTTTTCTCTTTTCTGACATTCATGCCGCTGAAAATTTATTGAAAAATGTACAATAATCTATAAATAATAATTAATTAAATAAATTAAAAATTTATTAGTGTGGAAACTATTCAAAATGTATTACTTCAATTTTTTCAGTTATCTGTCAGTTACATACATTTGAAATATAAACTTTGTAAGAAAGGAATTGTGTCTATCTTTGATACATGAGCTCCCAAATAAAAAAATAAAATTTATCATCACGGTATATTACCCATTTCTGGGTGTACCAATCTGCTTTATCACAGATATCGGTAATTATGATGACATATTTGTACCGTGCGTGCGCTTACCAGGCGTCACCTCACGGGCACTCATTGCTGGCGTGGAGATTGCAACACAGGGGTCACTTTTGTGCCATACATAGGCTCCTGGACTAATAAATTAGATTATTTTATAAAGTTATTTAGAAAATGTATGAATGCACATCTGCAGAAAATTTAATAATCTTTAATTTTTAGAATAACATAAATTGCGAAAAAATGACATTCGAAAAAAAAATCATTTTGAGCTTCAAGAATAGTGCCACTTCCGGTTATCCGATTTAACCAAAATCTAGTGGTTTCTTTCTACATTAGAATAGGATCGAAATACATGGTTTAAATTTTTTTTCGATTGATAGTATTAGAGTTGTAGTAAGCGAATCTCGACCTTATGAGCACACACACACCCAACTTTAAATTTTATATATTACGTATATATTTAACACAAAAATCTAGTGGTTTCTTAATATTAGAATAGGATCGAAATACATGGTTTAATTTTTTTTTTTCGATTGATAGTATTAGAGTTGTAGTAAGCGAATCTCGACCTTATGAGCACACACGCACCCAACTTTAAATTTTATATATTACGTATATATTTAACACAAAAATCTAGTGGTTTCTTTCTATATTAGAATAGGATCGAAATACATGGTTTAAATTTTTTTTCGATTGATAGTATTAGAGTTGTAGTAAGCGAATCTCGAACTTATGAGCACACACGCACCCAACTTTAAATTTTATATATTACGTATATCTTTAACACAAACTCTTAAAACTTAATGGAAACTAATACATGGTTTTTAGATGTCTTTATAGAGCACTTATTTTAAAATAATTTGCAGTTTTTATTTACTATAAACGCTTTTGACAACGGCACTCTCGAACCAATGTCATTGGCAATGAGACGAACTTTACTTGATGATGATGATTCTATTTAAGAAATATATTTGTGTAATATCTCTAGGATTATTAAGTTTAAAAAAAATATTATTACATCACGTTATTCTACCTAAAAAAAACAGTATAAAAATTATCTAAACATTATTTCTTTATTTTTTATAGTAAGCAAGATATGAGGTGTTTTCAAAATAAGCGAAATCAAGTTTTAGCCTGCAGCTCAGAAACAAAAGACGATCGAAAATTCCTGTGGTGCTTATTAAAGTTGTTTCAAAAAGTTTACTAATAAAGACATACATCAATTTTCTGTAGCATGCTTAATAAGAAAGTTTTTTATATAAGGAACTCGAATTTGTTCCAGCCTGTATTAAAATAAATTTTTACAAGTCTACAAGTAATTGAGGTATCAAAGGGTGTTATAAGGACAATAATGACTGAGGTTAACAGTGTACTTTCCGAGTACTAAGTTTAATATTTAATTTACGTTGGTGCAACTTGCCATTAGTCACCTGATTCAGTTTGAAAAGAAATGCATGGTATTGTTACAGAAAAATCGTATTGAAAATCAATTGATTCAGAACAAAACAATAATCCGCTTTGTAAAAATAAAAATCTTATTTATTTAACCGACGAAAACAGGCTTACACTTCTTTCCAAACAAAGTTCTTGAAAACGTTATCAAACACAAAATTCTACACATCAAACGTTCAATTTTAAAGTTAAATCCTTCTCTGAATTATTTTAATATCCGCTTTCTTATTTTCTCTGTAAACTTCGGTGACTTTCTGATTTTAAAGGCTTGTTGGTTATCAAAAATCTTTGCGCTGTCAAACGCATTCTGCTGTGACAAATAGGATGACATAAAGTTTGAACTTGGAGTGTACATAGATTTATATAGTTATGGTTGGATTCACTCGCTCAGTGGAATGCTTTGCCAAAGATGGCATAATTACCGGGAAGCCTGAAGGGGAAGTGGTTGAAAAGTAATGCGTCGTGCCGTCTTGTCAGTAAAAATCGTTAGGGCGGATAGGTCTTTACAAAGACGAATGATAGAGAAATGCGATTATTTCCAGTTCCAGAAGCCAAACTAGTTAAATTAATTAATGTTAAAAATGTCTACCTTTTCATGGTATTTAAAAGTTTAAAATTTTACTTTGTAATGTGAATCTGTGAAAACAGTGAATCAAGTTAAATTTTAAATGAGAAATCTGATTCTAATAGTGAATATCATACCTAACCACTGTAGGTGACTGACATTTTTAATAATTGAGCACTGTAGTGACTGCGTAATTTCATTAAATCAATAAAATATAGGTAATAGTGAAGTATTGAAATGTGCTGCGAAGTGAAGTGATAAAGAGCAATAAATATACATATTATAAAAATATTAGATGAAGATTCTAGCAAATAACAAAAGACAGGATGGGATGTACCATAGTCTTTGAAGGACTTTTTTTTAGATATTAATTTCCTTTTCATATTTATTTGATTTAATTGTAATTTATAGAGCTGGGCAAGTACCTCTATTTAAGTACTTAAGTACTAAGTACAAGTACCGGAGATCAGATACTTAAATTTAAGTACTAAGTACTGTAATTGCAAAAGTACAAGTACCTTTTAAGAGTACTTAGTACTTTTCAAGTACTTTTTAAAAAAATGTGAATTTAAAATAAAATCGATCTGAAATAAATCTAATTTAAAATAAAAAAATTAATTAATTCGTAATATACAGGTGTTTCATTATTGGTAATAAATAAAATAAATATCATCATCACGGCATCCATTTCTGAGTGTGCCACAATCTGCTTTATCGCAGGTATCGGTAATGATGATGACATATTTGTACCGTGCGGGCGCTTACCAGGCGTCACCTCACGGGCACTCATTGCTGGCGTAGAGAGTGCACCACAGGTAATAAAAGAAAATAATTTTAATAAAAGTTGGAGTAGATTGAGGGGGACATTCGCTTATTGAAATATATATATATATATATATATATATATTGATACCTGTTAAGGAGTCACTTCCGTGACGTTGATAGGGCGTCCTGACTTCCATATTAATTAATGAATATATATTATTAAAAATTATATATATAGGCTTAGGGGAACTTCTAAATTAAGGTTTTCAAAAGAGGGGTAAGAAAATATTATATTAAAAATTTATATACGATTGCACATACTAAAAATACGAAGTTACTTCCATCACTGTAATTGTATACAAGATATTGAAGCGTAGGGCTGACTTCCGCAGCGTTGCCAAATTTCATATCGGCTAAAGTAGCAAGCACATGCACATATCAGCAAAACACCAAATAAAGTATATGATGAATAAGGGTCTCACTCTGTGTGAATGAAGTGCCACAATGTCGAATTTTGGACTATTATCTTTGTTTAAACAATCATAATTTTGTTGTCTTGGCGGAACCGTTCCAAACCACCATGCATGCCCAATTCTGATTTTTTTTACAAAAAATTATGATTTGTGTGCTATTTAAGTGCCCTATTTGGTCTATTATATTATTTAAAAAATATTTAAAAATTACTAGATTGTTTGCAACGCAGCAGATCCGCTCCAAACCAGTCAACTTCAACTCTAAGTAATCTGGGACAATGTCCGACATAAGGGCGTATTAAATGGGGATATACCTTATTTTGGGCTATGACATTTATAACATAAAACTTTATGGCCAGGATAGAAGTTAACCGAAAAATTGTATTTATTGTATATATTAACAACAGATGACTCAGTTATTCCAACTTTTAAATTTACAAATTTAAGGTGTTATGTTTACTAGTCACTAATTAAATTAATTACTTTACTAAAAAACCTAGTCCAAAGATGATGCAGAATTTGAGCAATCAGAAAATAAAATATCAAAGACGAAAGACGTTTCATGTAATGAAAAATATTTCATATTTATCTTATATCCAGCAATACACATGTTGTACAACTTTTGGGGTTCACATATAATATTTAAGTGTGATAAAGTCTACTGTAAAAAATAATAATAAAAAAACTGAAATTTATTTATAGCTACGAGTTGTAATTGAAATAATGATACTCTAAAGCTTGATGGTTTAAACTTAGTAAATTTGTAAAGATTGGTCAAATTACTATTTATTTATATAAAAAAAAATCTGTTGTGGCCAGCACAATACCTCTCGCCATTTCCATTTTATGTTATACAGGCTGTAAATTTTAAAACGGCTATAGGGCTATAACATAGAAAAATAGTTTTTTAGATGCCGAATTTGATATTAATTTATTGAAAAAAGAATTAGTGCTTATTTATAAAGAAAAACATTACGAATTTTTTGATACCAAACATATTAAATTTCTGTTTCATATAAAGCCAGAAAATAAATTTAAAAATTTACACAATTAAGAAAAAATATCAATAGCCGTTAAACTGACAGAAACAAAACAAAACAATTGTTGACTTGAGACGCTCATTAATAAACGTTTCTTACACATTATTTTTTAAATTATTATTATTTTCGTTTTATTAAGAAGAAATCATGGGTACTTTGTCTCATGAAGAAAAATTACAAATTATTAAATGGTTTTAATTGTTACCTCGTAATTTGCATTTTTTCTCGTTTCTTATAACTTATTACTTACTACATGTACATCATCTTTAATTTGTAAATACTTGTTACAATAAATAATAATTGTTTCTTAAATAAATATCATAGTGTTTACTTTATTTTGTGTTATTTTGTATTATTTTATAAATTAATAACTTCAATCTTTAATTGTCCCCTATCATGTTAATAAAAAATGGCAATGTTTTGTTACTGTTAGTTTCATGGCTAATGATATTTTTCTTAATTTCGCAAATTTTTAAATTCATTTTCTGGCTTTATATGAAACAGAAATGGAAGGTGTTTGGTATTAAAAAAATTGTAATAGGCACCAATTATTTTTTCAATAAATTAATATAGAAACTTTCGACGTCTAAAAAACTGTTTTTCTATGTTACAGCCCAATGACCCATTTTAAAATTTACACCCTGTATAAGTATTGTATTGCACTTCGCTATCGAACCGTCGTTTTATAACAAAAAAAAAAAATTACAGAACTTTACCCAAATATTGTTTTTATTATATTTAACATGTCTTCTGCACACATACAATTCTAATTATATCTATTTTTCATTGTCTGAGGAAGTTCCTAATATCAGAGATTCTTGCAATTCATTAACTAGATTGGCGGTATTTCTGATGGATATATGCATTTTATTTACAATTTTAAATATTTAATTAATATAACAATAAGAAAGATTAAATGTACTTCCCAGGAAAAGCTTTCAGAATGTCAGTAATACTGTTGATATTTGGCACTAACATCTGTTATTTACAAACTATGTTATAAACATTACTATGTTATAAACATTTGAATATGTCAACTGGTTTCCTTAGTGCCTTAGCCTCTGCGATGTACTACATTAAATTATTCTATATATTACAGTGCCATTATCCCTAAATATATACAAGATATAATAAAATTTCAGATGTAGAATTTTATGTTCTTCAATATATGTAATATACATATTTTCAAAAAATAATATTTACAAAATTTCTTTAAAGAAACTATTACTTCCGGTTGTGCAATTTTAGCAAAATGTAATTAGCTTTTCCCAGGAATGTCAAATTGAGGAAACTGCAGTTAAATATTTTTTAAATCGTAAAGTATTTGAGAAATCGTGGATCCAACATCCACACTTACATCCACACATCCACGCACACACACACACACACACACACACACACACATACACACACGGACATAATCGTAAAATGTTATAATCGGATTCTAGGGACCTTAAAACGTGCTTATCTACTAAAATCTGGATATGCGATTTTTAGCATGATTCCAATACCTCTCTTAGCGAGAGGTAAAAAACTAAATTTTTACTTCTTGTATATTGTGGAGAAGGTAGGAAAATGAAGCACTCAATTAGAGAACAATTTCGCTAATAATTAATATTTAACTATATACATATTTCACGTTATTGGTTTTACTTATCAAATGAAAATTACAAATTTCATTTACAGAAAAATAATTTGTAAGTAACATGATGTAATTGAGAATTATTTAAAACTGTAATAACCTCCAAGACTGTAAATAAGTTAATGTCCGCACTTTTGCAATTTATGTCTGGTTTTATAACCGTTTGTTCAAAAATTAATACGTTTTCATCCAACCAAATTAAGTAGTACTTTACAAAATAGTAAAATGACAGGTGCAAAATTCATTTCTATTTATTAAAAATTATATCAAGATGGTAATTTTTTAACATATCCTTTTGAAACCGGGCATTAGTTGTAAAATTAAGCAACTTTGTTAAAAAATTTCACCAATCGCGAATACTGACATATGACAAAAAAATAAATTGTCACCTGAAATTTTATTGCTTATTGCTTACAGAATGTTAAAAACTTGCTAAAAATTAATAAATCATCTTAACAGAATTACCTCGATTGAAATTTAGAAACTTGTTAAAAATTATCACAAATAAATTTTAATATATAACGAGATATTTAATTGTTATTTGTTATTAGTACTTATTGGCTAAATTTTTTAAATAGATGCTAAAAATAATCATTAATTTACAGAAAAACTGCGTATGTGCTATAGATAACACAGGTAATTATTTTTACATTTTATTGTGAATTTTTCACTTATTAATTTTTAATACTTTTTAAATTGTAAATTGTTAATAAAAATTTATTATATTAATAAAGAGTTTCCATAAACTACAATAACGTACTGCAATACACTGTTGCCAAGTTTTGGAAGTGACTAAATACCTTCAAGTGCTATATACACTTCGGAAGTAACTTCGCACTGTGCGTACCTATCAGCTATCACTAATAGCGACTACAGCGCCAGCGGTAAACGCTTGAACTAAAGTGACAATTTTGAGGGTATGGGGGGTACTATTTGACTTCCAACAAAATTTTCGTATTTAGACTTGTTTTGCCTTATAATGCTAGAAAAAATAAAATTACATAGGGAAACGTTGTCACTTCCATTTTCGGAAGTCACAACGGTATATATGAAGTCACAGCGTTGAGCAAATTCCCGTATAATGAAGTGACCACGTACCATGTATACATATATATATATATATATATATATTTGAACCAGTGATTCTCACGAAGCTATACGGTTTTATTTTTGCAAGTGTGTTCAATCTGAAAACCATTGGTTTAAAAAAAATATTCCTTATATAAATATCCCCCTCGGTCCATTTCAGTTTTAATTTAAATGATTTTCTTTTGTCCCAAATAATAAAGAAAATAAACAAGTGTCTCGTAAAACATACGTAAATAAAATATTATTAATTAAGAACAAGTATAATAGTAATTTTGTATAAGTTGTAGTTTTGGCAGTAAATTAGGACAACAGGAAACAATTATGTCCATACAAATTCTAAAACATTAAAAATCTAAAAAAGTGATATGAAATATAATAATTTAAAAATGTATTACATGAGTAAGGTGGCGAATCTGGGGCTGGGGACCCAGGTTCGATCACAATCGATGCCAAAATTATTTTGAATTTTAAATAGAACTCCAGTGGTGCCCTCTTCTCGTCAGCAATGAGTGCCCGTGTGATGGCGCATGGTAAACGCCTGCACGGTACGAATATGTCATCATTACTGATATCTGTTTACAGGGCGTATTAACATAGTACGACGCCAGAAGCCTTGAATTTTTACGCCCCCCCACGGATACGTCTCGGTTCCCATTTTTTTAAGCTCCTCGCGGCCCTAAAATAATTGTGCATCCTGGGGTCGAAGGATTTTTGCGCCCTCTGTATTTTTTTGCACCAGAAACCCGGGCTTCTTCGGCTTCTAGGATAATACGCCATTGTCTGCATATAAAGCAGATTGGCACACCCAGTAGTGGGTTATATGCCGTGATGACATATTTGTTTTGTACTACAATTATGGACAAGAGTTTGGTTTGCAAGTCTAAACCTGTGTAATGTAGGCAACTTGGGTTGTCTCATCGGAAAAATCGTCGCAATAATAATACTTAAGTACCTTAAAGTACCTTAAGTACCCAAAAAGACAAATGCTTTTTCTTGGTACTTAAGTATTTTGAAGATACTTAAGTACTAATGAAGTACTTAAGTACCCTAAAAAGACTTAAATACTTTTTATTGGTACTTACTTAAATTCCATTTTAAGTAGTAAGTACAAGTATTTCGGATACTGTACTTGGAAATCAAGTACTTTAAGCTGTTTTTTGAAAGTACTTAAGTACAATTACCAAGTACCGCGTCGGTACTTAATTTGGTACTTAAGTACAAATGTACTTAAGTACTGCCCAGCTCTAGAAATTTATAATGTAAACTTTCAAATAACGCAATTGTTATAGTATATAAAAGATCATGAAACATTTTAAATTATTAGTTTTTTTTCTATATTTTTAAAATTAATTAATCCCACTTATTATTATTTATTATTTTTAATGAAGTAAATATAAAATTATAGACAGCAACAAAAATTTGTAAAGAAATCAATAATGTTTCAAAGCCGAAAAACCACAAGATAAACGCCAGAAAGAATGGGAGCAATCACTTCAAAGGAAAACTTTAGAATTAAAAAATTATCCAATATGGAATTTAACTAGATATCTTTTAAACACGCCTATACATTTAAGGACAATGGGCTTCTTGCGAGGTACTGAAAATTCGATTTCATAATTTTTTTTCTGGACAATTAATAAGAATTTTGTCAAAAGAAAAAATATTGATAACAAGTTTTTTCTTCTCTCCAAAAACATTAAATTAAAAAATCTGATGTGGTCAACACAATAACTCCCGCTGTTTAATTTTTATTAATTTAAATACATACCTATATATTTACTAATTCTGCAAACTATATTAAATTCCTTTGCATATATCTATTGCTTTATATGATCCAATGTGTAGTTGTAAACTAATATTTGACACTTTGCTTATTGACAACTGTTTAATTCATTGTGCTGCAAGCATGGCAAACTTAAATCGGATCATCCTGTACTTCTAATATTTATGTATGATGGAAAATATATTATTTTTACAAACCTGCAGACATCATTGTAAAAATGTTAAAATCGGATTCTGGGGACATCAAAACGTACTTATTCACTAAAATCTCTATATGCGATGTTTAGACGATCCCTATATCTCCCTTAATAATTTTCAATTTTTCGCCCCAAAAATTAATAAATCATCTTTTATTCATGTGTAAAACAAAAGAATGTAGACTTGCTATATATCGTTAAAAAGCTTATAAAATAAGCAAAAAGATGAGACTATTTTCAATATAGGTTGCCATTTAAAACATCATAAGTTTGTGTTATATCTCGAGAATTATGAAGTTTTCAAAAAATGTAACTACGTCATTTTATTTAACCTAAATAACGGTACAAAATTTGTTAGAACAATTTTTCTCTGACTACAATAAGAAATAAGTTCAGAAACAAAAGAAGATCGAAAATTCCTGTGGTTCCTTTTCTCAAAAAGTTGACCCTGGAATGTGCTAACGATTTTGCTCTCTCAGTAATATTTTCCTAAAAAACATCGAAAATGAGGCACCCTGTAAATACAATATTGTGCAAAATGTCTCGTACATAGTAGGGACTAGTTTATCCGGGGCCCATTTAATTGGACTGGTCGACTAGATATTTTCCATGAAAATCAACGACGATGCACATTTTATAAAATTGTATTTTTTTGATAAATAAATTTATAAAAATTACGGTTACCCGATTAGCCAGGCAGGGATCTACGTTTTTCAGTATTATAATAATACTTGATTTTTTAAAAAATCCAGTTAACAATGCATTGCTTTTTTGCCCTGTTCATCGAAGTTCTAACCACTCGTACATTTTTCGGGCAACTCTATAATACTGTTATCGTTCATCTGTTGGGCACGGCACTGTCAAAACATTATGCAAGAATGTCTCTTTCCTATTCCCTAAGTGGGAATTCGGAATACCTAAGGTGATATTTTTCCAAAGTAATATCAATTTGCTGTTACTTTTCAAATTACCCTCGTATTTTAGCCCACAAGGTGTATATATTGAATAAAACACACATATATCTTCTACATAGCAGAATTGCGTGCACACTCTACTTATTGCAAAAATGTAATCATCTTTATTGAAGTTTCTTACATACTTTTACGTTTTACTCTAACATTACATGTTACTATTGGTTAAATAATATATCGATGAATTAAAGAACAAAGGTTGCATGTCTATTTTTTGTAAAAATTAAGGTTCAACCACATCAATTTACAACCACAGTTTTTTCCACTGCGCGTACATTATACTCGTATGCTGTACCTTCTACGATAAGAAATAAAGCCTGAAATGTCGAAAATAAATATTTTCCACAATCGTTAGCAAAATTCATTATTATTTAACTTAAAAATAGAAGCATGTTGAAACACAAGTAAGCAAAGTATATAATTTTCTTCACAAGTGACTAAAATACACAAGCCTATAATAATCTACGTCAGGAGTCATAAATTTTGGTGGAGTTACAAATTGTACAATAAATATATACCATTCTACATAAAGAAACAATATTTTTTTTTGTAGTTAACTTTACATTAAATTCAGTTATAAACATATACTTTTGAGTTTTTCATTAATAAAAATGTACAATGTTTTGTTTTTAGAAAATTTCAAGATTGTGGAAAAATTATGCTTAGCACACGTGAACAAGTCTTTTTCTCACTTGTCCAGTTGGTGCACTCGCTTCCGCTCGTGAGGTCAATTTCCGAACGCGTAAGAAAAAGATATACTTTGCTCACTTGTATTAAATAGCTATTTTTTATGTCTACCGTGTTCAAAATTTTGTTCCAGTTTTAAAATTATTAAAACAGTAATTTACTTATGTACTTATTTTGTAATTTAAAAAATCTGTTGTGGCCAGCACAAGACCTCTCGCCATTTCTATATTAGGCTATATAAGTATTGAATTGCACTTCCCTTTCGAACCGTCGTTTTATAACAAAAAAATACAGAACTTTACCCAAATACTGTTTTTATTGTATTTAACGTCTTCTGCACACATATAATTCTAATTATATCTATTTTTCATTGTATGAGGAGTTTCTAAATGTCAGAGATTCTTCCAATTCATTAACCAGATTGGCGGTATTTCTGACGGATATAAGCATTTTACCTATAATTTCAAATATTTAATTAATAAAACAATAAGAAAGATTAAACATACTTCCCAGAATAAGCTATCAGAATGTCACTAAAACTGTTAATTTTTGACACTGACATGTGTCATTTAAAAACTATGTTATAAACATTGGAATTTGTCAACTGGTTTCCTTAGTGCCTTAGCCTCTGCGATTAAATTACTCTATATATTATAGTGTCTTTATCACTAAATCTATATAATATATAATAAAAATTTTAAGTGTATTAGATGGAGAATTTTATGTTCTTTAATATTTAATAACAAAAATTTCCAAAAAATTAGAAGAATTTTTCTCAGAAACTACTACTTCCGGTTGTTCAATTGTTACCAAAACCTTTTCAGCTCTTCCCAGGAATGTCAGATTGAGGAATCCATAGATAAACAATTCTTAAGTTTTATGGTTTTTGAGGAATCGTGTCTACAACATCCAGACATACACACATACACACATACACACATCCACACACACACACACACACACACACACACACACACACACAGACATCATTTTAAAAATGTTATAATCAGATTCTAGGGACCTTAAATCGTGCTTATTCACTGAAATCTGGATATGCGAATTTTAGCATGAATCCAATACCTCTCTTAGGGAGAGGTAAAAATCTGATGTATCCAGCACTTGACCTCCCGCCAATTCCATGTTTAAAATAGCAATGAGCTTTAAGTAAAGTATCACTTCCGATTGATCGTTTGTAAACAAAATCTACTTTGTTGTTCCAATAAATAGAAAAGTTTGTAATACGAAATTTTGGATTATATTTTATTATGTTTTTCCTGAAAAATCTGTGAGCAAATACCAACTTTGCGAAGTTTTGGATCATTAATATATTTTATGGAAAAATCGTCACACACACATTATTGTCAAAATCAGAACCAACTTCCTTATGCTCTAAAACGCAATCTGTGTAAATTCTTCGCCGTACATGATCTATTTCGTAAATGTGTAGTTGCAAACTGAAACTATTATTTGACACTTTGAAATCACGTTCTTATTGAGAGCTGTTTGATATATAAAGCTGCAAAAAATAAAACTAAAATCAAATTATCCTGTATATCTAATATTTATGTATGATGGAAATTAATATTTTTACAAACCTTAATTTCATTAGAATCATATTTAAACTACTAAATTCTTCTTAACACGGTTTCATTATTAATTTTAATGTAACTGCTTTGTGACAGTGACATTTGTTTAAATTGTTATTAAAGTATTGTTTTTGTTTGACGCAGAGGCAAAGTGATGTACAAAAATAAATTATTTTATAATTTAATATTTAAAGTTATTTCAAGTTATTTACTAAATGCTATTATCGTAGAATTGAAGATTGTGCCATTATATTCAATTTGTATTGGTAAAAGTTTCTAAAAAATTATATTCAATGAATTTTTTGCAAGAAAAACTGTTAAAAGCTTGTATAAATGATACTTCCGGTTATCCGATATACACTAAAAACTAATGAGCTCTTCCCACATTAGTATAGAATGAGTATACAAAATTTCAAATTTTTCTGATTGAAAGTATTTGAGTAATCGTGTCCACACGATCCACACACACAGACACCCACACATACATACCTACAGACATAATTGTAAAAATATTAAAATCGGATTCTGGGGACATCAAAACGTGTTCATTCACAAAAATCTCTATATGTAATTTTTCGCAATCCCTATACCTCCCTTACCTAGCTTAGCGGGAGGTAAAAAAGTTGACGCAGTTGCCATTAGAGTGTAAACAAAATTAAAATACATAGTAGGTAATAGGTAGTAAAGTACAAACATATAAACAATGAAAGTATAATCATAATGTGGTAATACAGTCGCAGTTAACTGAAAACTTACATAATTGGAAAACTGGACATGCAACCATGTGATTAAGCTATATTATACAGGGTGTCTCTTAAATAGGAGGACATGGCTTAACCACAGATTCCTGACGCTTTATTCGATTTGGATGAAATTTGGTATGACAGTTCATATGGTTATAAGTCATCTTTTAAGACGATACTTGTTATTATTAGTGACCCACTAGTGTATGAAACTTAGGTGTCCCAACATTGATTATACAGTAACTTTTTTATGGCCACGCCGATAACATACAATTATTTTTTTTCAGAAAGATACATTTAATAGTAAACTTTTCTCTTTCTGTTTAATTTGTGATATCTGTTACGGTTCAGACAGAAAAAAATAAAACCTGAGTGACTGCATCGTGAATTTTTTTAAAATTAATTTAATCTAGCAGTCTATCCCAATGTCAAACACCTAATTTCTAATGACAGTAACAATTGTTTATGGGTTGTCAAAATATTTCTTGGTAATATTCAGAAACTATAGTAACACCCGTTTGTTCGGCTTTATAGTATTTTACTACCATTATTATAAATAACACGAATAAATATGTTAGCTTACTCCTAGACAAGTTGAGAAGATTGACAATTCGTTACTGTCATTAGAAAATAATTGTTTGACATTTGGATAGACTGCTAGATTAAATTAATTTTAAAAAAATTCTCGATGCTGTCACTCAGGTTTTATTTTTTTCTGGTAGAAGCAAGTTTAGCTAAATCGTCTTATTTTAGCCTCAGGAATCTGTGGTTAAGCCATGTCCTCCTATTTAAGAGACACCCTGTATAAAAAGATTGATAACGCTATACTAAATTTGTATAATTTTACTTCTAAAAACACATCGCCGTCTCTGTACCTGTACAATGCGAGATACGGATCATGATCTTCAAAAAGAATCTTAGCAAGAATCACTGTCTAATATATTCGCTCCGTTTAAATTTCCTTGAAATAAAATTAATTTATGTTACGCTTATACCCAATACAACATTTGCCCAAATAAGTTTCTTTCCTACTTTCCGACATTGGCAGTTAATCTGTGTAACTGGTTATTCCTGTCTTGTTTAAATTCGGATCATAAGCGTCCCCTAAAAATTGGAATACAATCGTTATTGTAATAATGATTTTTTTAACGGCACCTGTGGAATATTATGAAATAAGCATATCTTCTCTTCGCTCAAATTATTTAAGATATTTAATTTAATTATAATAAATTTATTTTTAGCGAAAGCAAATGGGTCATTTATATTGAAACTATACCATAAAACTGTATGTTAAGGACTATCAAAATTTAAAAAAGTTATTAGTTTTTAAAATGATCGAGTTTTCAACACCATTTCCTCACCTCTTGGTATCTACGTCACAGTTTTGCTCTATTGCAAATTTTCACTTCTTTAAAACCTTCTTCTAACGCCATTTTTAATTTAAAATCCATTTTGAAGTAAATATATACAAAAAATAACGAAACAAATAACACTTGTTTAAATTTATTATGAAACGCCAGATAGATATTCCATACACGTATTTGTGTGAAAGTGAAAGATATTTTGAATGACGTTGGTTGCCTGTGATATTCAAAACTTGGACTATAATATAAGTTCTTTTTTATTAATCGTTTTATTATATTGCACGCATATTTCAAAATATTGATCACAAAAGTTATTTTAACATTTTTATACATCTTTTATAAATGCTAAAAAAGATCAATTATGTGACTCCATCCAACTGTTAGTGAAGTCCGCTGTTTGAGAAGAAAATCTACTCTATATCTGCATCATAGAATATTACTAATTATCACGACTTAATGAATAAGAATGTACTTTATAGAACTACAGATCATTGTCAGTGTAGATATAGTATCATAAAAAGAAAATACTAGAGAACCTCATTATGCACAGAAAAAAATATTTGAAATTTTATTCTAATATAATTAAATATTATTTTATTAGGTAATTAGTATAATTTACAAACATTAATTTAGCATTTTAACTAATCCGAAATAGATAATAAATATTTTGTAAAAACTCGTTAATTTAAATATGCAAATGGTTATTCTAATTATTTTATTTTATTTTTCTATGTATTAGCTTCATTATTTTTGTCTTACAATTTTCGGTAACTAATCTAGGTAAATTAAATAGAAAATTTAAATAAGTATATACATATGTATATATATATATATATATATATATACAGTGTGAACACTGAAAACCGTGACATAGGCGTTTAACATGGGAAAACAGTTTTTTTCAAATATTATCTGTCCCGCAAGAGTATAGTGGGAGTTTTTGATATGGTTAGAAAGATTATTTAATTTGGCATCGAAGAGTATCTAAATACTCCTAATTTAATGCTTTATTATTGTAATATTTACGAAAGTATAATGCTAGTTGACAGTTATTACTTATAACTTACTAAAAACAGTAATCATTAAACGTGTTCGGTAGCTGGGTAGCTGACTTGGTTAAATCAAGGTTCCATGATAATTTTTCACTAGTTCAAATCCCTCCCGGCTCAAGTTAATATTTTTATTATTTTTATATTTATTTTGTACAATGTATTATTAACTAAATTACGAAAATAAAACAAATAATTTTTTGGTACATCAAGTATTTTATTGACTAAATGTACAAGAAGTGAAATAAATATGTAAATTTAAGCCAAATAAATAATTAAGTTTAGTTTATGTTCGTCATTAACGCAACCGCTTTTTTCAAATTTTAAAATGATTCGTCTAGTCCTAGCAAAAAAGTCTAGAATTTCTCGTAAACTCATCGCTTGATTGTAAATTTTAATTATACTAATTTTTTTCTTCTAATGAAAAATCCATTGGATTTACAAAGTTTTCGGAAAGAATGTACCTAAAAATGACAATAAAGCCTAAATCGTCTGACGAACCTGTGTGAAGGTTTATTTATTAGTTATTACTTTTTGTTTTTTGCTTAATACTATTCGCAGTGATATAACAAAGAAATAGTATAGTAAATTCAAGAAAATACTTGATGTACCAAACTATTTGCGTTTTAATTTTGTAATTTATTTAATAATAATTTAATATACATATAGTACAAAATAAATATAAAAATATTAACTTGAACCGGGAGGGATTTGAACTAGTGAAAAATTATCATGGAGCCTTGATTTAACCAAGTCAGCTACCGAATACGTTTCCATGATTACTGTTTTTAGTAATTTATAATTTATAACTGTCAAGTAGGATTATACTTTCGTAAATATTTCAATAATAACGGATTAAATTAAGAGTATTTAGATACTCTTCGATGCCAAATTAAATAATCTTTCTAACCATATCAGAAACTCCCACTATAGTCTTACGGGACAGATAATATTTGAATATTCCCATGTTAAACGCCTATGTCACGGTTTTCAGTGTTCATATATATATATATATATATATATATATATATATATATATATATATATATATATATATATATATATATATATAAGTTATAATATAAATTTATTTATATTCCAAAAAAATTTATTTATATTATTACAAAAAATTATAAGTACAGTCAGATTTATTCAAAATGATACATAAGAGTTAGATGTTGTACGATAGAGTTTCTGGACTAGACTGCCCGTGCTGTGTGTCTCGGCTTTGCAGGAAGACACCTGAGATGGCTGGGTCGACGTCCCTTGTATGATGGCGTTTTCCACGGATGTGGAATATTCCGATGCTATGTCAGCAGGAATACGGGATTGCTATGTGCTAACACCTCCCCTCTAAAAGTGGGCTTCATCGGGTAGTCGAATGGACTGGCTAGATGAAGACCCTAGTTCGATGCCCTGGTTTGGAGCTTGGTTCCTTGGCTTGGAATGTTAAAGTTTTTTAAGAATGTAAACTGTAACTGAACTGAATACAATTATTAAAAGTAGGGCATATAAAATTACTACAGGGTAGTTGATTGATGCGAAATTGTTGATGATTTCGGGTTCGATGTCTTCGAATTTATTGATTGGTATTTGTAGTTCTTGGATGGTGTTCAAGTCGATGGTTAGTTTTGGTGCTTGATTTTCATTTAGGTTGATTTTGTAGTTGTCTAGTATAATTGGTTTGCCAAAAGACTTTTGATTAAATGTTAATAATTCGTTTTTGAATTTTAATTTACAATTATCTTCCTTTATTAAAAATATTCCTTCTAGGTTTTTGATTTTGTCGCTTTCGTTGCAAAATATGTGGATGGTCTCTGGTTTGGGAAATACGGCCAAGAATTGGTTTATTTCCTCTAATATTTCGACGTGGTTCTTTTTGATGTTAGTTTTGATGTATTGGCAGTTTTCTACGTTGTTCTTCAAGATGATGTCCTTCTCGCAGGTGTTTTCTTCGACCTGGTTGACCTTATTTGGACATTGGTACTTATCTCCTTTGGTACATAAGCCAGTTAGAGAAATAATTTTTCCATCAACTGATTTTAAAAAGTAATTTTTGTTTGGTATAACAGTTACATAATCGTCTTGGTGTTTTGTAGGGATAGGTATGAGATGGAGTAATTCAAATTCTGTTTCGTAATTAAGAGGGATTTCAATAAAATAAATTATTCTTGTAGATTCTAATTTACAATTTACTGTTATAAATTTTTCAAATTTTGGTACGTTTTCAGGGATAGGTTCAAAGGGTAATTCGTTATTATAATATTTGTGAATTTTGTTTAATTCTGCCAAAAGATCATGCTTTTGAATAATACTTGGGTGTAAAACGTGTAGATTGCAAAACGTTAAAGAATTTTCAATGTCTTGCAGGGTATTTAATATCATTGTGAAAAGTGTGTTAAACTGGTTGTAAATATCGTGAATAAAAAGTTTATTTTGATTAAAGGTTCCACTGACTACAATGTGTAGCAACTGCTCTATTTTATCTTTCAAAATGTTTTCATTTTGTTTAATAGTAACTAAAGTATTGTTGAACTGTTCTGTGAGTTTGAGATTGACTGAATATTGTCGTTTTAATTGTTTATTTAAATTTTGTTGGTTATTTTCTAAATGTGTTAAAATTTCATTATAACGTTTCTCGTCTTCAGCATCGAGATTTCCACTAATTGCTTTTATAATAGTGCCAAGACCATTTATTGCACCTCGTTTTTGTCTTTGTGCTAATTTGTCTGAATTTATTGTTAAATGATTAATTTTGTTGTCAATAGAATTTTGTATGTAGTTAATTATTTTATTGTTATTAATAAATTCGTGAGAAATTTCCTTTGTAATACTTTGTTTCAAATTAAAGTACTGAATATTTAAATTGTTATAGTTTTCGAATAATGATGTAAGGTCGTAATAGTGAAGGAATGTGTGTGTGGATTTCTGCAAGTTTGCTTGTCCTAGGTTAATTGTCAGCAGTCCAGGGTTATGTGTTATGTCCAACAGGTTTAGTCCGTGGATGGACGTGAACAGGACGGACCTGGAATATTTGAATTTTTTGTTACTACTTTCCTTGGTCTTTTGATATTAGACAAATGAATTTTAGATTGTTTTTTGTCTTTACTATCGGTTTCGATTTCAGCTGTTTTCAAATTTTCGTTAACGGTTTTAATTTTCTCTTTCTTATATTTAACTTGTTTTGTTTTATTCACTTTCTGTTTGTTATGTACAAAAACTGTTTCTGGTATTTCAGGTAATTCGTCGCGAGATTCATTTAATTTTGAAATATTTTTATCTTTTCCTGATTGTAATCGCTCGTTGATAATTTTGTAAATTTGTTTAGTTTTTTCTTTATGTTTTTGCACGTAATCTTGTGTAATTTGTTTTTCTATTTCAATATCTAAAGGTGAATTTGTGTCTAAATGTCCATTAATTATTTCTATGGGTTTGAATTGCATGGAAGTATGTGTGGTGTTATTATATGCAAGGATTGCATAGCATACTTTTATATCAATAGGTTCGCGTTTAAAATTGTCCTGAAGGTTATATAATCGAATGTGTTCGATTAGGGTGGAATGAAACCTCTCTATTAAGCCATTTGAATCGGGGTGTTGAGAACTTATAAAATGAATTTCTACTTTGTGTAACGCTAGTAATTCCTTTACTACATTATTTTTGAATTCTAGACCGTTGTCGGAGACAATTTGTCTAGGTGTGCCATGATGTGAAAAATAATGAATTAATTTATTGCTAATTTCTACGGCGTTATTGGAACTTAATTTATATGCCTGGGCATATTTCGAAAAGGCGTCTATTATAGTTAAAAATTTTGAATTTTCCAAACTGAGTGTGTCAACATGAATGGTGTCGAATGGTTTCGAAGGTGTGGGTGTTATATTAAATTTTGGTTTTACGCGGTTACGCTCGTATTTGGAAGCTAGGCATATTTCACATTGATTAATATAGTCCGTAATAGTTTTAATTTGATTTGGCCAATAATAAATTTTTCTAATTTGGTTGTGAACTTCATGAATTCCACGGTGGTTTAATTTACCTTCGTGATAATTCCTAATCTTTTCTAAGATATCGTCTTCTCTCTCGACGTCGATTAGTTTCGTATTACATTTTATAAATTTTAACTCTGAATGTTTAAAATTTGTTTGTAAAACATTGCTAAATTTCTCATATATAGGATGTTCGAAATATAAGTAGTATTTGACTTTAGGTGCGATATAATTTTTAACGAATTTGGTGATGTCGTCTTCAAAATTGTTTTTTGAAATTTGTAAATGAATTCTCATTTTGTCAAAGTGTAGTTTAGTAATTTTCGGTTGTGATGGAGAATGTGAGACTTCAGAAATTATTATTTGATTTTTTCCAACATTGACAGGAGAATCGGATATAGGAATGCCTACTATCGGGTTCTCGGAGTTGGAGTGTACTGTGTCATATGAGTCTGAGTCGGGTGAGTCATCTGGTTCTGCTATCATTGAACCTGTGTTTTGATTCTCTTGTAGTTGTTCATTGAAATTTTTCATATAGTCGAAAAATGACTGACAACCGGAATCAACAGTGTTTATATTTAATTCTATTCTTGAGAGGGCGTCAGCATTTTTGTTTAATGCTCCTTTTTTATAAATAATATTGTAATCATATTCTTCTAATTTTAGTCTCCAGCGAATTAATTTCGAATTTGGTTCTTTTAGTGAAACAAGCCATTCTAAAGGTTTATGATCAGTGATAATATTAATTTTTCTGCCAAGAATATAAGTTCTAAAATATTTAGTAGCCCATACTATTGCCAATAGCTTTTTTTCAATTGTCGAGTAATTTTGCTCGGATTTGTTAAGAGTACGGCTGGCATATGCTATAGGGAGATCTGAGCCTATAGGGCCTTGAGAAAGTACAGCCCCTAGCGCCACGTTACTGGCGTCGGTTGTCAAATTGAATGTTTTTGTATAGTCGGGATATTGTAGGATGGGTTCATTGGTCAGGAGGTCTTTACACGCGTTGAAACAACTTATGTAATCCGAATCCTTTACGTTTATCTTTACACCTTTCTTTAATCTTTTAGTGAATGGTTTTGTAATATTTGCAAAATCTTTTATAAATTTACGATAGTATCCGAGGAGTCCGAGAAAAGCTTTGATTTCAGTTGTATTTTTGGGTATTGGGTAATTTTTAATAGCTATAATTTTGTCGGGGTTCGGTTTAACTCCGTCTGGTGTTATGACGTGTCCTAAATATGCAACTTCTTTTTTGCAAAATTCCGACTTGTCTAATTGAATTTTCAAATTAGCTTTTCTAAATCTTTCAAATACGGCTCTCAAGCTTTGAACATGCTCTTGCAAGCTAGTGCTGAATATTATGACATCGTCTAGGTAAACAAGACAAATTTTATTTACAAGGCCACGAAGGACATTGTCCATTACGCGCTGAAACGTTGCGGGCGCGTTCTTTAACCCAAACGGCATTCTGAGAAATTCAAAGTGTCCGTTTTCAGTAGAGAATGCTGTTTTCTCTATATCATCGGGATGCATCTCGATCTGATGGAAGCCAGATGCAAGATCAAGAGTCGTGAAATATTGGCATCTGCCTAATTTGTCCAAAAGGGTGTTAATATTGGGAATCGGGTATTTGTCACTAATAGTTTTGTCATTTACTTTACGGTAATCGATAACAATACGCCACTTCCGTTTTCCGGAGGCGTCTAATTTCTTGGGCACAACCCATACTGGGGATGACCATGGAGAATGCGAATGTCTAATAATGTTTTGGTTTAACATCTCTTGTGTCTGATTTTCAACTTCTTTACGATGAATTTCTGGGTATCTATAGGTTTTAGTATAGACAGGGATTTCGTCTGATGTTCTTATGACATGTTTAATATTATTGGTGAAACTAAGGGGTTTATCAGCGGTATGAAATAAATCAGAATACTCTGTTAACAATTTTGTAATTTCGCAATTTTCTTCATAGTTCATATGATCAGTTCTAATTTTTGAAATGTCTAATTCATTTTCTGAATTTGGAATATTGAAATTTAAATTATTTAGTTCAAAATTTTCTAAAGGTTGCGCGGTAATTTTGAGTCCTGATGTAAAGATTTGTTCGCTAGTGTCTGTGTTGATAACGGGGTATAATGTTTCATGATTCTCAACTTTCGCTATGCCTTCTGGTATTATAATATTATTTAATTTTAATTCGGGAATGATAACTTCTCCGTTTTCGATGTTATGGACATAGAGTTTGGTAAATTTTTCCGTTTTCGGAGGGATGTTAATATAATTAGTAATTGGCATAATTTTGTGATAGTGTATGTTAATATCGTGAGTAGGCGTTATTATTTTATCTCTTGTGAGATCTATTATTGCGTCTACTAATTTTAAATTGTCAAGTCCGAGTAAAATATCAAAATTGTTGTGGAAGTCAAACAGATGGTATTTTAATATTAAATTTGTTTGTTTAAATAATTTAGAGCATGGTAAATGTACGCTAAAATTTTCTGTAGATGTACCGTGTGCAGTTGTGATTTTGAAATAATCATTTACAATTTTATCGCCAAAAAGTTTATGTGCTATATCAGGTTTTATGAATGAACGAGTGCTACCTGTATCTATCAATGCTTTTAAGTTATATTCGGGGAATATAATAAATGGTAGTTCGCTCTGTGTACTGATATTATTTAAATTTAATAATTCTATTGGTTCTCCGAGGCTTCTATCGCTAAAAAATAATTTGGATCGTACGTTTGCTCGTATTCTACATTATTATCATAATTTTGTTCGTATTCGAGTTCATTCGGTTCCTCTACATTGTAATTTTGTTCGTCTATGTTTATGTCTTGTACTTCAGTGTTGTGTATCTCTTCAAAGGTAAAATCTGGTCTACGCGCGTGTTGCAGCGGACGGTATTGTTGTGTGTTGTTGAATGCACCGGATCTGGGAAATGCGGACTGCCTTGTCTAATGCTCATAGGCGTCGGTTTAGGGAATCTTTGGTTGTTATTGGGTTTAAACACATTTGTTTGATTGAAATGATTGTTGTGTTGTGGCGGATTGCTGGGAGTTGGTCTAAAATTTGATTGTTGACCTGGATTGTTGGGGATTGGTCTGTAGGTTAAATGTGGTGTATTTCTTTGGAGTAAATATTTTTGTGGTGGTGGTGGTAATGGTTTAGGTTTTGCATGTTGTATTTGTTTGTGGTGTGCGTGGTGTGTGTGGTGACCACGTATTGTCGATTCGATATTAAAGTCATTCGTTAGCATGCTCAGTGCAGCGTTTAAGTCTTTGGGGCTCTTGGTCCGCATTAGGGTACCAAGGGGTTCTTTTAGCCCTTTGAGAAAAACTCTCAATGCGTACTCGCGAAAGTATTCACAGAGTACTGCGGCTTTGTCAGCTTTGTTATTGTTTACATATGATATTTGTAAGTGTAATACGTCTTGAATTTTGTTGTAATACTCAAATGGAGTATCACTATTTTGCCTCATCTCTGTCATTTCCATTCCTAGCGTGTAACAGTCTCTTTTGTCACCAAAAGAGTTCAGTAAAGCCTGTTTAACATCGTCCCAGGAAGTTATAGTGGACGTTGCGAGATTGTTGGCAGCTTCGCCTTTAATTTTTGCTAGTATTGATGACATGAGATACTCATTTTGAGAGTCTGTAGTATCTACTGCGTTATAAAATTTTTTTACCAGTTTTTCACAAATTTCTATGAAACGTGGTAAGTGTCTATTGTCCCCATGGAATTCTGGGATCATGTCCAGATATTCCTTCTTAATCGCGGGTGGTACAGCCATTGTTAAGTTATTAATAGGATTTATTAAAATTTCTTGAAGGTCTGTTTGGTTAATGGGGTTGGTATATGATGTTAGTGAGTCACCAGAGTCCGATTCTGTATCTGTGTTACTTAACTCTGTATCGCTTTGAAAATCTCTAATTGACATAGGTACTTACAGGAGTAAGAAGGTGATGTCCATTGGCCTGTGATCGATATTCGCTCGGTCACTTGGTCTGCAACGGCTGTTGGGCTATGTTGTCCTTGAAGATGGAGCTCGATGTTCTCTCGGGCACCAAAGTCTTCGTAGCTGATGCGCGACGCGACCGGACAATCTTCTATGTTCGAATTCTCAGTTAATCGTTAAAACGAACGAAATCAATTTTGTATTTCGCTGAGAATCCTACCGACTGCGCCAGTTATAATATAAATTTATTTATATTCCAAAAAAATTTATTTATATTATTACAAAAAATTATAAGTACAGTCAGATTTATTCAAAATGATACATAAGAGTTAGATGTTGTACGATAGAGTTTCTGGACTAGACTGCCCGTGCTGTGTGTCTCGGCTTTGCAGGAAGACACCTGAGATGGCTGGGTCGACGTCCCTTGTATGATGGCGTTTTCCACGGATGTGGAATATTCCGATGCTATGTCAGCAGGAATACGGGATTGCTATGTGCTAACACATATATATATATATATATATATATATATATATATATATATATATATATATATATATATATATATATACAGTTAATTTCTTCATTTATATTTAGTTCAGTACTAAGTGTAGTCATTTCACCTACTTTCGTATTTAATTTCTTATTATAAATTTAGTAAATTTAACTAAATGAACTTACATACCTAATCTAATGAAACATATTAGTAGACTGAACATTTAACAATATGTTTAGTTCATTTAACTATAATTTAGATAGTTTTTTTTTTTTGTGTGTATACTACCTTTCCATTAGTTCCTGAAACTCATAGCTAAAAAGCATTGGGACAAATATTATTTTAGCTTATTTCTACTGCTTCAGCAAAACCCATTAGTAGGTACAGTCTATTATTAACCAAACTAAAGCGCACTTAGCTGGTTGGTAGAAATGAATCTCATATGCGATCACAACATGCTTTAACATACACAGCCGTATTCATAGTAAAAATATACCGGTTTAAACCTGGTCTACAGGCATAGTAGTTTAGATACGGCATTTCCCTTATTCATAGTACTGGACTAACGGTAGTGCTGGTTTAAATACGGTCTGATATTTAGACCCGGCAGACCCCTAGTTTTACGTATATGAAATACTTTTGAAAGCTTCTTCTTTTGTTGGAATTGGCTGCACTATTTACAGTTTTATTTTCCATAACCTTTGCATGGATTTTCAGTTGCTCCAAAAGCAGATTCTTTTCATTTTGTGTCCAATTAGATTCTCACTTACTCATTGTAAATCTGAATATATCACACTAAAAAGAAATATAACGTATATTTCTGTATTTCTCATATGAACCTTCAAATTATATCAATTATTTAAATTTAATTGCCAAATGTCAACAAGATTAGTTTTGTAGATTGGTTTACAAACAAATAATTATCATCTGACAACTGTCATAAACTATGCTACTGCGCATGGCCGATATCGAAAAAGACCAAGTCCTAGTAGATCGATTGTGCTAGAATGAGTTTAATCTAGATCTTTTTAACACAGATTTAAACTTGGCACAAATTTTACTATGAATACGGCATTTTGGTCTTAGACTAAACCTGAACTATTAAACTCGTGTTTAGACCTGGCTTTTCTATTTTACTATTTACAGAGTGCCAGCAATTGTGGAGAACATTCGTCGCAAATTAATTATGAAGCTTTTTATGGTTGATGTGTTATATCGTGAACAAGTATCGAATATTAATTAAATAACTTTATTTTGAAAAATTGAGCACACAAATGAATCAAGACAATAAGAACCTTATAGCCGAGACAAGCGACTGCTGATGATAATTAAACGCTAATTCTTAATTTAACATTTCGTGTGTCATATTTCAATTACATAACAGTTATTTATGACACAAGTATATAAAGCTGGACTTTAGTCACGAATGGGTCAGAATTTTAAGACCCTTGAGTGCCTAAAGATGATTTACGTATGTGTATCGCACAATATTTAATCTACTATAGAATCTGAAAACCTAAGAAAAATAAATACTTTTATTGATGAATTAGGATAACAATGTTAAATGAAAAGGTTTCCATGATTTTATTCACCAAATTTAGACCCGGTTTTTTCATATCTCTGGATAAAGTGTCAGTTAATTTCACTGCAAGATAAAATGAAAATATAGCATCAATATTAGAGTATAAATTGACAAAATAATACACATATCAATTATATGATGCTATATTTTTCTTTTATCTGGCAGTTAACTAACACTTTATCCAGAGATGGAAAAAACGGGCCTTACAGGCTTATCCTGTGAGATAGTCGTTATACCATAACGTATCGTTATGATGGAAATAGCGATAATTTTCAAAAAGCGTTTTCTGTAAATCATTGTCGTTATAAATCGTATTATCGTTATTTTAAGTAGTTCGTGAACGATAAGGATTCACTTGTCGTTATTTATTCAGTTAATGTCAAATGTTAAAAAATGGACGGGTTAATTAATTTATTATTTATATTAGAGCAGGAAGAAATTGAAAATAGATCACAAAACATTTTTTCGTGCATCAGAAATATAATTAATAAAGATAAATACAACTTTAGAAGAAATGCATGTGCTTAAGTCTTTTATAGACTAATAATAATCCATTTGATAATAGTTTTTTACACATATTCATTACTCAAGAAAGAATTAATAATTGAAACAATAATTTCAATATTTTTTGCAAAATGACAGAACATTGATAATTTAATATTCAGTAATAGTTACTATTTTTTCCAAAATATTTACAAACGGTATATCATTTATAACGAAATTACTTAGTGAATACGATTTTTACAAAATGTTGTTAAGAATCACAGCGTTATATTTATAGATAACGATAGTTGCTATGTAACGATATTTTTACAGAATAAATAAGCCTGTTAATGTGTTTAAAAATTTTAATCACACGTTGTTCAGCAACGTGTGACTATAATGTTACTAAACAACAGTTCTACAAACTTAAAACTAACAACTAAACCTCAATTTTACGCACTATCGTAGATAAATGATTATTATGAACGTAATTTCAATTATAATGATCATTAAGTTACGATGATCTGTTAACTAGATCGTAAGTATTTAGCAATAATCACCCCACTGATACTAATACTTTCAAAATATCTGCATGAATTCAAAATGTAATTGTAACTACAACAATGTGACAAATTGACAAGGTTCTAAATTTGATTATTTTATTAAACCTACCAATTTTGTTAGTTTACTTAACAGTTAAATTTTAATTTAACAAAAAAGGTTATATATTCATGATAATGTGAAAGAAAACAGGAAATTTATAAAATTGTAAAACCAATCAAATGACACATATTATCAATCTGCGCTAGCACGCCAGATTAATTTTATGTTTGTCAGATAATTAAGAAGTGAGGGACATTACTAATTTTACTAATGATTATTAATATATGTCGTCTGTCTCGGCTATTAAACATCAATAAGGGTTCAATAACTTAAAAATACATTTCAGTTCTGAGCACTGCATTATTTTATAGATAAATTAGTGCGACTTAATATAATTCAATCATTGTTAATTTTTGAATAAAATGAGACTGTTTGTGTTATTGTGTAATCGGCTAAAGTTTTATGTACAAATCTAACTGTAAAGGAACCTATCTTATAAAAATCGGCATTAATCCAATGTTATGTCATAAAATAGGAAAATACTTTTCTTGAAGAGCTAGTGCAGCAATATAGGATGTCAAGTTTCGCCGAAAGGTAGTCAATATTATTAAAGCCGAAAGTTTCTTATTGATTTGAAGTCACTCTTTCCCAAAAATACGAGATGTAAACATTGGTTTTACTTGATAGATATGCGCTTGACAAAATGCAACTTATAAAGAGATAAACCGTGAAAAATTAAAATCGTTCAGTTCTACATCGCCCATTTTCTATTCCACTACAAGTTCAAAAGAATTTGTTTTACAAAATGACGCATTTTGTAAATTTCGATTGAATGAAAAGATGATAGGATTAGTTTGTGTGGGCGAAATTGTAATTTATTTCCTGAAATAAAACTCAAATTACTAATAAAATGGCAGTTTGATTCGCGAAACTTATGGCTTTAGAAATCCCTCCAGTCGTTATATCAAAATTTAGTGATATATTTCTCGTAACATGTGTGGGAGTCGTAATCTTACTCGAGATAAAAGATGTGCTGAAAAATCTCTACGATTCCTGCTACTTTCATTACATGTGTTATCCTTTACTTCTTTTCGATCAATACAAAAATTTCCGCATGTACAAGATAAAAAAATGTAGCATACTTAAACAAAGTTTACCCTAACTGAGATATCTGATATTAAATGTTCCATAAAATATTGAACTGATTTTTTAAAAACTTATTACGAGTTAAAATATTGACACAAGAAGTGTCAACCTTATTTATCAATTTTTTTTTTATTTTTTATTCCTATGTCGACTAGTGAAATAACAAGGAAGGTGTCAGTGTGAGTAGTTACGCAAACTTCAAGAACGAAATCGCTTAACGCTTAGAGAGCAAAAAATAAAAAAACCACAACTTAGATTACATATATAAAAATCACGCATAGCCCACTTATTGGGTTAGCAAAAATCAGAAAATAATAAATTTAATGGTAATAATAAGAGCTCAGCTGATTCATTCCAAATGTTACTCATTTCTTACATATTAGAGCCCGAACCACAATAACAGTTTCTCGCGCAACAATCATCTTCCGCATCGCATTCCTGTCCAAACACTTTCTCTCTCCTCATCCACATTCATCGTCGCAAATCATGTATAGGATGTCTATAAAATAGGGGGACATGGCTTAATCACAGATTCGTGAGGCTAAAATAAGACGATTTAACTAAACTTGCTTCTACCGGAAAGTGTACCATTTAGTCAGAATTCTGCTTCAAAGTTCTTCAAAAAAAAAAAAAATTATAATAACAGAACGCTTTATTCGATTTGGATGAAATTTGGTATGACAGTTTATATGGTTATAAGTCATATTTTAAGATTGTACTTGTTATTATTAATGAACCACTAGGATATGAAACTTAGGTGTCCCAACATTGATTAGACCGTAACTTTTTAATGGCCACGCTGATAACATAAAATTCTCAGTTTAATTTGTGATATCTATTACGGTTCAGACGGAAAAAAATAAAAACTGAGTGACTGCACCGTGAATTTTTTAAAAATAAATTTAATCTAGCAGTCTGTCAAATGCCAAACATCTAATTTTTAATGACAGTAACGAGTTTACAATCTTCTCAATTTGTTTAGGAGTAAGATAACATATTTGTTCGTCTTATTTATAATAATGGTAGTAAAATACTATTAAGCCGAATAAACGGATGTTACTAGTTTCTGAATATTGCGAAGGAATTTTTTGACAACCCATAAACAATTGTTATTGCCATTAGAAATTACTTGTTTGACAGTTGGATATTGGATAGACTGCTAGATTAAAATTATTTTTAAAAAATTCACGATGCAGTCAGTCAGTTTTTATTTTCTTCTGTCTGAACCGTAACAGATATCACAAATTAAACAGAGAGAAAAGTTTACTATTGAATGTATCTTTCTAAAAAAAAAAAATAATTTTACGTTATCGACGAGGCCATTAAAAAGTTACGGTCTAATCAATGTTGTGGCACCTAAGTTTCGTATAATAGTGGACCACTAATAATAAGTATCGTCTTAAAAGATGATTTATAACCATATAAACCGTCATACCAAATTTCATCCAAATCGAATAAAGAACTTTGAAGCAGAATACTGGCTAAATGGTACACTTTCCGGTAAAAGCAATTCTTATTTTAGCTTCAGGAATCTGTGGTTAAGCTATGTCCCCCTCTTTAAGAGACACCCTGTATACGAGCTCAGTTGACTCACTGCACTCTCTTATAACAACACTCTTAACACATACCAACCGTATGAAGATACAGCAAATTTTCCTCATTTCTTACATATTAAAGTGACCAATTTTGGTAACGAAATACCGCATCCGGGCCACAATAATATTTACTCACCCAACACCCAACTATCACTCTTCGCTACATATTCCTGTCCAAGCGCACTTCTTTCGCCTCGGTCACATTCAAAATCGTATTCATATATGCTCTTCTTCTCTTTCCACTAGGAAACTTTCTCTCCATTGAGCTATGTCCACGTATTTTGGAAATACCTATATTTGTGCTAATTTCATTCAATATCAATTTAACTTTTAGTTCATACTTATGTTTTTCGCACTATTACTGGTAGTAAACAAAGACTGAAATTTATTTGGTGGTCTTCTAAACATACGTACCTAAAAATATACGAATATGGATCAAAATGTATTTTTTTGCGTATTACTTTTAAATCACAGAATTCATTTTTAATTTATTTTTTGTTAACTTGTATTTAATTTCTAGTTGATTGCATTGATTTAATTTTGATTAACTTTTGTTCTATAATTATATTTCCTCAACGAATTAATGAAAACGAAAGAAAATAACTAGGTAGTTAAAAACATGGTATAATAACTTGTAATTTTTGAATTATTGATTCTGCTATAAATAGAAAATTAATTAAACATTACTGTCAAAAAATCGCGTTGCATTTGATCATTTTTTTTTAATTTACTGTGGAAGTAAGAGCGAATCAAAGATTAATTATTTTTATGAAACCGGGCCTAATTAACGCCACTCTCCGTCTATCCGTATTTAGCGGCTAAACACTGTGCAGTACACGTACACTTAGTACCACGCAAGCTCGCATTGGCTGCAGGTGGATTATGATGTGTGATTTACGACATGTTTCAAGTTCAATGTCGTTATTTAATTGTGTTGTGGTTGAATTACCTCAAATTTTGAGGTAAGAACAAAGTAGAATAAGCATTTTTATGTATAAATCACTATCTGAGTTACTAATTTAACATAATTTTGTTATATATGTTTTGCAGATATCTCAACATAACGCAATTTAATTGCATGCAAAATGATACATAAGTATAAATATTTATGAAAGATAACGGTATTTCTGGATTTCAATCAACTTTATTACCATACCCAACATGTTTACAGTGGCATGCAAAAGTTTTGGGCCACACATATTGTATTTCTTGTAAAAGAGTATTTAGGAATGTGAATACCTTGTAATTAGTATAGTTAACATATTTTAAAATATATTTTTATTGTAGTTTATACGCTCAAACGAAATTGTTCGTGTTCACATATATTGGGCCATGTTGTATTTATTTATTTATTATTCTAATCACTTAACAGGAAGCAAATTCCCAATTACAGAGGATTAATACACATAAAATTTTACAAACGGTAGCACAAAATATAGACTAACAATACATTTACATCAGAAAATACAAGACAGTCACACAGATATAGTGATTAATAAATTGATATAATATGATATACGGCAGAGAATCAGCAAGCAACCAGGTAAAGTTTTTTCCTAAATTTAGACAGCGAATCAGCGAAAATATCGGGTACAACAATTTTTTTACAAAAATTGTCATATATGCTACACAACTGCCTAACAGGAGATTTAAGTTCGTAATTTGTTCGTTAATAATGTTTTATCCCTTGAATTGATGCGTGGAACACGAAAATTAATACAATTAAGTAGGTATTGATCATCAATTAAGCCATTAATAACTTTATATAAAAATAAAAAGGATTGGATTTTCCTACGAGAATACAAGGTAACAACACCAAATTCAATTAGGCAGTTGGAGTAATTAAAATAATTTGCTGAATTTGAACAAAATTTGTAGTTGCAATAGCGTATGAACTTTCTGTGAATATTTTCAATAGCATTTATATGTTTGTTATATAAAGGGTTCCAAATATGAGAGCAATACTCAAGCTTACTTCTTACATATGAATAGTAGAGAATTTTAAGAGTGTGACGTTTACAAAAGGATTAAGTATTACGTATTATGAATCACAGATTTCTGTAGGACAATTTTAGAATATTATTGTAATGGGAGAGTGCACCACAGGGGTCACATTTGTGCCATTTAAAATGCACTTGGTGCACTCTCCACGCCAAGTATGAGTGCCCGTGAGGTGACGCCTGGTAAGCGCCCACACGGTAAAATATATCATCATCATTACCGATGTCTACATGTGTTGTAGATACTGGCACACCCAGAAATGGGTAATATGCCGTGATGATATATATTTTTTTTATTTTTATATTGTAATGGGGAATAAAGCTTAATTTTGGATCAAAAATCATTGAATAGAGTTACACGTTCCAAAACAATATTATTCATTTGATAATAAATTACACTAAATTATGTTTTACAGAGAAAGTCATACATTTGGGTTGAAAAGTGGTGAAAAAAAAAATTAGCAAAGGCATCCGCAATTTCCGAAGTTGTGTCATAGCTTTTGTTATCATCGTTGTTTAAATGCATAGAAGAGGGTAAACCATTAGATTGTTTTTTTGTTTTAATGTGACTCCATAACTTTTGAGGATTAGCAGCAATATTACTCTCAATATTATTCATGTATATTTTATATGAATGAGAAATATCCTTTTTTATTCTAGCTTGGAGGCATTTGAAATGATCCAAATATTCCGGAATACTAGTTTGTGAGAACAATAAACGATATTGGTTTTTTTCTTTTATATTTAATATAGTATTTTTACTGAACCATGGAGGGTATTTAGATTTTTGATCTCTAGCAATAGGAACACACCATGTTTATAATCTTGGTAATAATACTATAAAAATGTTCAAACGCGGCATCAACATCACTATGCTGTTTCAAGATACTCCAGTCGACTTGGGAAAGCAACTGATACAGAAGAAGGAAGTTAGCAAATCGGAAGTTAAATGAACTTACGTGTTAGTAATACGAGGTGAACAGGAGGAATTAGAGTGACGAGAAGAATTAGAAGAGTAACAGATATCAAGAGCAGGATGATAAAGATCTTCAGGGACAAGCGGATCAACACTGTGCGTAACAACACAACATTTGTTAGAAACAACAACATCAAGCACTCTGTTGTCACGATTCAAAATTTTGTTGTGTTGCTCAGCAGCAAAGAAATTGCAAAAAAGGTCAAATCGAGCAACACTATTATTTACGTACAATGAATTACGTAAATCCACAAGTTTACTGATGTTCATATCACCTAAGATAATAAAATTGTTATTTAAAAAAGGACCGGATTCAAGGCAATCGTAAATAAATTCATGCTCGTTCAGCAAAGCTGGAGACGGACAATAAACAACAACAAAATATACGCAATAAATATATGAAAGTTGAACCTTTACACAAATTAAGTCACTAACAGACTGCGGATTCAAATGCAAAGTAGTGAGAGACGTTTAATAATTTTTATTAACAGCACAACGAACACCACCTCCACGAGATTTACTATTAACTAAAGGATCTCTATCCTTTCTGTAAACAATATATTGATCAGAAAATAACCCATTGTTGCAAACAGAGTCGTTAAGCCATGTTTCAGAGATAGCAACGATATCAAAATGCAATGAAGCTGATATATTATTACAAAAGTGTTCTAGTTTGGTATTCAAACCACGAGTATTTTGATAATATATATGCATGCTGACTAAATAAAAATGAGTAAAGATCAATGCTTATAAGAAATTACAAAACAAAAGTAAAAATGAGAAACTTTGAGAGTATATAAATTTCATAATTTGTATACTTTATTTATTGAAATTTTTCATCAAATTCTGAAATTATATTAAATTTAGACTATTGTCTAATAAAATGGTAAAACACGTCCCCGTTCAGTTATGAGAATCCATAATAAAGAATAAACCTGTCTCGACAAGGAAAGGGTTCTCGCGAGATAGCTGGCTTGCTAAAAATTGGTAAGAGCACAGTAAATAGAATTATTGACAAAAAAAAGTTGACAAATTCATTAGCCGACAAGCCAAGATGTGGTAGACCCCGTAAAACAACAAAGCGAACAGATAAAAAATAAAACGAAAATTGTAGCAGATCCAAAAGAAAAACTGCTAAGGATATTTCGAAAGAATTACAAGCAGAAAATGTTACGAATGTGAGTCAAAGTACTGTGTCTCGACGTCTTAAAGAAGTAGGGCTCATAGGGCATGTCGGTATTAAAAAACCTTTGATAATTAGAAAAAAATAAGGTGAGACTAAACTGCGAATAAATATCAACATTGGACTGATGCCGATTGGTGAAAAATTCTATTTACGGATGAATCAAAATTCGATTTATTTGCAAGTGATGGTTAAAAGTATGTTCGACGACAAATAAATGCAAGGTATTCCTACTGTTAAGCATGGCGGAGGCAATGTGACGGTATGGAGAGCATTTTCTTATGACGGACTTGGTCCATTAGCCCAGATTAAAAGTACCATGGATGTTCTATCTAATGTATAGAGATATTTTATCAAAGCATATGCTACCTTATGCAAGGAAAAATATGCCCCGGGGATGGCTTTTTCAACAAATAAATTTAACAAAGTCAAACAATAAAAATATGAAAATATACATAAAGTACACTTAAAGTAAAAAATATAAAAATCTATGATGTCGCACCATTAACGGATAGCTTTCACTGAATGATATAAAATACTACAACATTGTTTAGAAACCTATTTTACAAGTTTTTATCGAATATTTGTTACACATAAAAAATGAAAATTGTTTATTTTCTGTCACAGGTTGTTATCGTAGCGTTCAATAAATGTTTGGTAAAGTTAAAATATCGGAGAGTGCATGTTTTTTCTGTTTTGTTGTACATAATCGGCGAAGTGACAAAAAATATTTTGCGTTGAGAAATGAAAGCACAAATGCCTTTTGTATATTAACTGTAAAAAAAATATATTAGATCTAACATCTAAAAAAAACTTATGAATTTAAATTTATTTTCATTTCAAAATTGCAATTTTTGTGCAAAATTCGGTAACAAGAATAATAACATAAATATATTACTTTTAATTAATTTTTCAATATTTGTAAGTTTAAAAATTTTCTTCCGAGTATTATTTTATATATCTCGTTTGATATGTAAGAGAAGTATAAGAGGATAGGAATCGGGCTAAAATTAGGATAAGATTATTGCGAATGACACGTTTCACGTTCTTTTTAATCAGATTTATATTTTGTATGTACTACCTTTGATTATATACTACATACCATGGTACTACATAATTAAAGGTACTATTTTCTATTATATTTTTGTAAACCGCTTGGATTTATGTAAGTATATGTACAGTTACAGGTGCTCCAAGAAAAACAATTAAACTAAAACTTTAAATGAAGTGGACACGTTCATGTAAGAAAAATCTCGCAAATGTTACATTTCAAAGATAATCGCTTGAGCAGGAATTAAGAGCCTGCCGCAGTACAAATAATTTTAGTATAAATAATAAAATATGAGTTAATTTAAAATTTTCTTGTACAATTTTTTTTTTTAATATTTTGGTAAAAATTATGTCCATGAATCTTCAGAGATATTCGCATTGGCAAATAACAAATGTTTCTGGTTATAACAACAAAATATAAATAAATATCAAAAATTAACTGTGCAGAGTATAATCGCTACAAACATTTTTTTAGTAAAATTTGTTCGAAATAATGAATATCATTTTTTCAGTGCTGGGAGATTTACATTGATTGGTAAAATATATTCAATACTAATAAATATTATTATTAATAATAATAAATGTACAAAGTACAATTGCGATATTTGGTGAAACTGTTTTAATAAAATTTAAAAAATCATACTTGACACGTTTCACAAGATTTCAGTCTCTGATTCAATCTCTCAGTCATTTAAGAGACTGGGCTCACTCAACCAGAACCACAGTCGCGTTTCGCTCTTATTGCAGCTCTGTGGTGTACTGGCTTCTCTAGGAGGCACTGAGTAAAGTTGATCAGACGAACGGTAAACGTCCCAAAAAGATATGATGACTGCAGTAAAAAGTAATCACATGCAGAGCCATCTATCGAGAATGCCGCGAGCTTTGGCCAGAAATTAATAAAAATAAATTTGTAAAGTACAATTGCAATACCACCCAACCCCGAGAATATCACCTGGATCCGTAATTTTTTTGGAGGGGGGATTCAGATTTTTTTTTGCTCGGATGGCAAGAAAAAACATTATTCTATGACAAAACAAATTTACATTTAATATTGTACATTGCCTAGATATTGCTTTAGCCATCCTAACTTAAGTTAGTTCAGTCCAAATTGGTAAAAAAGGCTGTTATATGTATGTAAATTTAAAACTAATAAAATAGAATTTGCTTACTTGTTCGATGCTTTCCCGGACGGAGATCTCATGGAAACATACGCATCCTATTTCTTTACTTCTGCGTTGTCCTTCCTCGCTGCTGATCATGCGATCGCCGTTCTGATCGATTTTGTTGCCCACGAGGACGACTGGAACCTCTGATAGATGATCCTATGGGCAAACCACACGTTGGGGATTTCGTTCATTAAGAGACGATGGCTGATACTTAGAGCTTACAGTTAAAAAAAAAACCCGCATCTCATAACAAATGAGTTCTATTTCCTTGAGGTACGTATTTTATAACTAAAAAAGAAAAATCCCTTAACCTTAACAATATTTTTTTTAAAAAACTATACGTGTTTCGAGAACTACGTTATCAACAGTAGAAACCACAAAATAATAAAACAGAGAAGTCAGGATTACTCAGCTTGTAAACCATGCCAGAGGTCAAAAGAGAGCTGATGGTTGACATGCTGAGTAATCTTAACTTCTCTGTCTTATTATTTTGAGTTTCTACTGATGATGAGAACGTAGTTCTCGAAATACGTTTATAGTTTTTTAAAAAATATTTTAAGGTTATGGGATTTTTCTTTTGTAGTTATAATTTATCATTAAGACTTTATTTTAGTTTTTAATTACGTATTTTATAGTACCAGTAACGATGTTACTAAATATGCGAGATAGTAGATAGTAGAAGGTATATGAATATATCTAGGACACATTTTTGAGTTTTAAATAATAATAATAACAATAATAATAATCGTGTAGGAAACGATATCTATTTTTTATTATTTATTAATATTTTGACGCACTGAGTTCGAATCCGGCCGACGTGTAAATTAAAAAAAAAACTGTCCATGATAATTTTGAGTAGGTATGCGTAAAGTGGCACGCTTTTATTTTCAGCGATAGATTATATCGTCATTCCTGATATCAGCAAATAGTCGTAAAAGCAAATTGGCTCTTCTAGAAATGCCATATTTGTTTCCATTAATCGTTTATGGCTTTCATTAATGAACAGAAAATAGTTATTGATGACGGTAATAATTTATTAAAGATTTTCCATTAGTAGACAATTTTTATAAGTAACCACAGACTACTGCTAAACAATTAATATCAAACGTTACTATCCTAAAAAAATTGCAATAAACTTTCTATTTGGAATTTATATAAAATACATAGATTTCAAGAAAGGTAATGTATTGTCACATCAAATTTTTATTCTTTCCATCAGGAAACTTTCTTCTTCTTAACATGCCACACTTACAACATCCATTTAATTAAATATTGAACATCAGTATAAGCGTACAAACTTATCCACATTCACCTGCCGTATTTTCTACAGTAGATGACGGAACCATCCGAACCCAACTGACTCTTTCCCCCTAAAGTTGGGTCTGTTGAAGCGAGAATAGTCAGATAACAATGGTTGTTATGCGGGGTTTTAATATAAATTAACCGTAGGCGTTTAACATGGGAAATCAGTTTTTCATTGCGAAAAAGTCACCAAAATATTTTAGAGAATGGTTCAAATAAATGATGTAGAGAATTCTGCATCTAATTCAAGAATCACATTTTGTTTTGCACGTTTCGTAATCGAGCAAATTGAATTTAAAATTTTGTAAATTATAATGTGACTGATGAATTAGATTCAGAATTTAATTCTCGACAACATTTATTTGAAGTATTATTGTCTAAATTAATTTGGAGACTTTTGAGCAAGGTAAAAATGATTTCCCATGTTAAATGCTATGGCCAGTTTTTTAATTCACTCTCTGTATAATAAGAATGTGTGATGTCCACACTATAATAACAAAATTCGCTCTCTATAGTTATGAAGCACTTACGACGATATAATTTGGTATATGAAAACAGCAAGAAAATGAAATATAGGGATAAAAAAATTAAGGAAAAGAAATAGAAGTTACCATTAGAGATTAGACTTTCAATATCTGATAAATTTAATTGGGCTCAAAGTTGCTTGCCAAGAAACTACTATCAGAGAAAAAAAAACTGTTATTTAAAGGCTGTCTTTCATATTTTTGGCCACAGAAGATTCGTTTCAAAGCTCGAATATCGTAATATCTTTCAATTCTTTGAAGTTTGCTGCCGATGAAATAGCATCTTTTGTTAGTGAACATTGTTAAATCGCAAAATGTTAATCAAAACGTACTAACATTCCACATGCTCCTAACAAATGTTAGTGAACATTGTTAGCAAACACTGTCAGCTAACAATGTTCACTTTAATTTGGACTCCGGACTGGCCTTAACATATCCACATACACCATGCAAATATCACAGTACAACAATGGAACTTGTATCAATTCTACAACATTTGGCCATACGTGTAGAATTTGTACACATAAAATCACGCTTATCCCACATGGGTGGTTAGTAGAAATTCGAATGAAAGCATTCATGCAGCAATCATCCTTCGCCAAACATTCTTATCTAAGCCCACGTCTTTCGCCTCGTCCACACATATCGCATTCATACATGCTCCTTTTCTCTTTCCACTCGGATACTTTCTCTCCTTTAGCGCACTACTAATACATCCAATCAATACCTATACACTTTACAAGCAGTCCAGTCGTCTTTTTTTAAGTGAACTAACTCACCTTCACTCACTTAACAACATTTTTCCTATGACCATACATTCTCCATTCATCAAATTATTGCTCACGCGTTCCTGCGTTACCCACATATAGGTACCAAGTAAATACCTCATTTCCACTGCAATCACCCTGTTTTTATTCTTTCTCATATTGCCCATCATACGCTTCACGTGAAAATCTCATATAATGTGATTCAATTTCGGCTTCCATATAACAATAAAAAGAAAACGTCAAAATGAAATAAAAAAAAACTGTTGTGGCATTTCATGTTATTGTATTGCATTTCGCTGTCGAACCGTCGTTTTATAGCATAAAATTACAGATTTAACATGTCTTCTGCCTTCGTATAATTCTAATTATATCTATTTTTCATTGTATGAGGAAGTTCCTAAATGTCAGAAATTCTTCAAATTCATTGACCAGATTGGCGGTATTTCTGATGGACCTATGCATTTTACCTATAATTTTAAATATTAATTAATAAAACAATAAGAAAGATTAAATGTACTTCACAGAAAAAGTTATCAGAATGTCACTATAAAACTGTTGATTTTTGACACTGACATCTGTCATTTACAAACTATGTTACAAACATTTGAATTTGTCATCTGATTTCCTTAGTGTAGTTTAGCCTCTGCGATATATTACATACTATTCTATATATTACAGTGTCTTTATCTCTAAATCTATACAAGATATAATAAATATTTTAAGTGTACTAGATGGAAAATTTTATATTCTTCAATATTTGTAATAATAAAAAATTCCAAAAAATTATGTTTAGAAGAATTATTCTAAGAAACTACTACTTCCGGTTGTCCAATTGTTACCAAAACATTTTCAGCTCTTCCCAAGAATGTCAGATTGAGGAATTCATAGTTAAACAGGTCTTAAATCTTACAGTTTTTGAGGAATCGTCCTTCCAACATCCAGACATCCACACACACACACATACATCATTTTAAAAATGTTATAATCGGATTCTAGGGACCTTCAATCGTGCTTATTCACAAAAATAAATCGGCTTTGAATTGAATTGTGACAAAATAATGACGTTAGTTTAATACTTTCGCCTCGAGCCGTACGCTTGCAGGTGAATGTTTAGAGAAACGCATGATTGATAGGTATTAAATTTTCGCTTCAGGGCGCAAAGCGAACACAAATGCCATTTGTTAGAATTCTAAAGTGCATGTTGTCACTACAGAAGATCGATTTTGTGTACAATTTTTTTCTCGTCGAGCACGATATGTACGTCCATTGTCATAATAGAATATTGTTTTTGTTGCTTTAGGAATATCATAACTTTTGGAAAATATTCGCTGCTAACTTATGAAAACTAATCTTGTATCACCATCTATTATTATTTTTTACACTAAGAAGTCTTTGAGCTAAAATGTGATAATTATCTAAAGTATCGTTAAGTTTTACGATTACTTGCAAAACGTTTATAGTTAATTCCGAATTACTCTGATAAATTGGTATTTTCAATTTAATAGTCGTCATTGTTGAAACGCATTAATGTATGTTTAATTTGTATATTGTGATAAAAAAGTAGGTTAATGGATTCTTATTCAAACATATAAAAATGAATTATGAATGAACCGTATTTGGTATTTGCTTAACCGTAAAATTGCAAGGGTACTATAATTCTTAATTTAGATTGCTGCTTACGAATGCCGTTGAATAAATTAGTTTTTTTTTGTTTACTCTTTTGTAAGCGTTTATTGTAGTAAAAACTGCATTAGATTAAATGCTAAACAACTTTGTTATTTAATTCTGTACACGTTCCAATCTAAGTTAAGATCTACGGCGCAAGCGGCCCTTGTTAAAGAAATTAGTATGTCTTTCAAATTTAATACATATATTATTTGCTGGACTCTGTGCACTATTGCGAGCTAATAATTTTTGCTTTAAAAATTCTTAATTTTTTCTTTCTACTAGTATGAAGGTTGCGTTTTAACTTTATTGTACCGTCATAATTTTTCAAAAGTTTTCATTTCTGAGATATTGTGTTAATCGAACCCTGGAAATTCTATACCTTGAGTATTTTTAACGTTAAACATTGGGTTAGTATTCCCTAATTGGTGGGCCTATTCAGAACTCAATATTTGCATAGTCGTTATGGTCTTTATGGTTGTTATGTACTGTAAAGATTGTTAAAATCAAAATTGGTATTCTCAGTACTGAAGGTGGTCACCGTCAACAATTGTTACGTGTTTTGACAGTCTTTATCATAACGACTGCTAAAACTATGTATTTATGGTTGTTATCACGTTATTTCTAATATTTGACATGTGACAGATTATTACATCAATCATATATTATTAATAATGCCCTTTCTGCTAAGTATTAGCAGGATGCAGTTGATTATTCACATGGATCCTGCTCCGACTTAAATAATGATAATAAGAACGATAAAAACCGTCGTGGACGAAAGTTACTTTTGACGTAAATACATATTTCTTTGAAAATATTATATTCTGTGGTAGGTATTCGTGAAAACCTAGTTATTTATTCTGGTACTAATATGCGCTTTTTCTTCAATCAAAATAAAAAAAATCTTTCCATAACTTTTCAGTCACGTTGGGATTAGTGCTAGGAATTAACATACCCGTTCTAAATAATTTAGAAGTTTTCAAATATGACAGAAATGTCATATTCTTCTTTAGTTGTTTTGGCAGAATGTTTGCATTTTAAATATAATTGGCAACACATATTAAAAGAATAAAGCGTTGACATATAAGGTTAGGTTAAGTTCATATATGCATAATGAAGTTAGCTATTGTCAAATAATCTGGTTCATTCACAAGTATTATTTTGTAAAGATTGTCAATAATACCGACGTAGGTTCTGAATTGACAAATTCATAAAGATTGTTACAAATGTCTTTACGATAACAATCTTTATATCCGTAACAACCTTTATGACTGTGTTTCTCTGAATAGGCCACTGGGTTTGTCATATCCATGGTTACGACTTGACATTTAATTGACAGCAATGTATTTGCCCGTCTCATTTAAAATGAAATATAGGGAATAAATTTGACAGTAGTGCTATTTAAATATTGTTAGAAATTTAACCGACTCATACAATCACTCGAGCGCCCTAAATATATTTCGAGCACAAGATGCACACAATATTTTTTTTACAATTAAATTAAATTTTTAGAAAACGGGCATAATTATTTAAACAAGATTAACCTCTATTGACATCTTGTCAAAAGTCAAATTCCTATGTTTCACTTTATGTCAAGTCGTAACCATGGATGTGACATCCAATGTTTCACGTTAAAAAATACTTACGGTATATTTGTTTGCAATCAGTACAACGTGTTCAAAAAAGAAAAAAACCCAATTCGGAGTAGGCTATGAACAAAGAAACGTATTATGTATGATCGTTATTCAATTCAAAAGTCAAGTTGTCAAAATTGTGAAATGTAATTTTAAGGAGAAAAGATAATAAAGAAAGATACAGAATATTTCCATTCACCGTTTTCTAATTTATTTCTATTTCTAAAATAAGGATTCAAGAAGAAAAGCTTTGTTTTCTTTAGATAACATTTTTGACAATATCTCCTGTCAAAGTGACATTTAATTAAATACTATCAAATTGATATATGTTTTTTTGTTCATAGCCTACTCCGAATTGTTTTTTTTAACACTGTACGATTCTAATATAAAATGAAAATAGATTTGGCGGGAGGTAATGTGCTCACCTAATCAGTTTTTTAAAATATATTTGTGTTTCATATTTCGATAATCGTTCCATATACATAGGTATTACTTATTGTCGCGACGAATTAATCGAAAGCAACAAGATTTCTTAGTAACTTTTTTTGTAAACCTTCTAGACATTGTGTTAAAAATCTTCAGTTTTGTAAAAAAAAAAATATTTGGTACCTACCTAAAAAAATTGAGAATACAAAAAAAATGTTACTAAGAAATATTGTTGCTGTCGACAAGTTCTGACAATGTCATCTACTTTTTTCTGTTTCTTCAGTATATGACTCGAAATTGGAAATATTTTTTTCCAAAAAATAAATTGCGATTTCGAAAAAAAGTTACTAAGAAATATTGTTGCTCTTGCCGACTTCTATCACTGGTTAAATTTAATGTAATTATTTCTGTTATACCTTGTATATTGTACATATTTCATTTGTGAATTATTTAATTTTGCTATTGCAGTATATCTAAGAAAATGGTCTCATAAAATATAACATATTCTTCAATTTTTAATGGAGTACAATGTATCCTAGACGGTACTCCATGTAACATTTTAAGTACGGTACGACGAAGCTTAAAGATATAAAATTTTATTTGTTTATGAATATATCTTAAACTAGGGCAATAATAATAATAATAATCTTAAAATCAATAATTAATATCTAAAATATCTCTCAATAACTCTCCGATAGGTTTCATATTACTTTTCTGCAATAATCAACAGCGAAAGGTTAATTTTAATTACTGTTAACCCTTCACTTTATTCTTTTCTCAAAAGCGTTACAAATTACATTAACTTTCTTCTTAAGTTGTACATCTTAGTCTATATTATTGTGATTCTTATTTTATAATAGCTACCAGATTCTCAACAAGGCTTAAATTATTATTGCATGTAACTAGTATTTGTCAATTTCACACAAAAAATATATGCAATTAAAAAAATGTTTGTAATACTTCCGAAATTGGGCACCTAAATAGATCAATTATTGATAATTTTATTTTCCAACACTTATTTAATACAAATAAATAAATAAATCTAAGATGATCAAATTTACACCAATTCAAAAAACTGAATGTTACTATTGGATTATTTGCAACCTTTCTTGTTATTGATAAAAACGTTCTGTTTTTAAACAAAATCAAACACAATAAACAGTAATATATCAATTACGAAACCTCTTTCTATAATACAATTAATATAAATTAGTAATTACTATTACGAGTGTGGATTAATAAGTAGTGAGCCTAGACAAGAAAACAAAAACTTATCGACAAAAAAATATATTATTTTTTCAACATAATCTCCTTGTAACTCAATATATTTAGCCCACCGATAATCATTTTTTTATTCTTTCAGAAAAGTACGTACTATCAAACTCTTCAAAATATTTGTAAGTTGCAGTGATTATCACTACATTTGAACGAAATCTTTTCCTACCGAGCTAAGTTTTCAGATTGCGAAACAAAAAAAAGTCATAGGGGGCTAAAACTAGCAAATATGGGGGATGCGGAAGCAGTTCGAAATGAATTTCATTCATTTTTGCCATTGAAACTGCCGAAGTGTGAAGACGCACATTATTATAAAAAAAACAGAACTTGTTTCTTCTTTAAATGGGATAATTTTCCTTTTTGTTGCATCGTGCAATTTATCTGAAAGTGATGCATTGTATTCTCCTGTTATCGTTCACCTTCTTGCAGACAAGATAAATCCCACTGCAGTTCCAAAAGGTACTGACCATAATCTTTCCGACCGAGAATACGGTCTTTGTCTTCTTCGGAGCACTTACACCTGCCTCAGTCCATTGCTTTGATTGTTGTTTCATTTCGGGAGTGTAATTGTACGTCCAGGATCCATCAACCGTTATTATTCGGCGCTAAAAGTTCTTCGAATTATGTTTCAACTTCGCCAAATTGAGTGCTGAAAGTCGTTCCCGTAAAAGTTTTTGGTCCACGGCCAACAAATGCGGCACCCACTATACACATAATTTTTCATGTTCAATTCATTATGCAATATCAAAATCACTGATCCATATAATATGTATAAACCTCTACTATTTACTGTACTTTTATCCGAGCCACGAAGAGAAAATTTGGTAGCATGCGACCTCATAAAAGAGCATTTGGAATAACTCACCAGTTGCTGGAAGTAAGCCAAAAGAACATTTTTATTGATAATTTTATTTTGATTCCCGCTGTGCCACGCCTCAATGCATTATAAACTTTCTCATACGCAGCTTTTGACTTTTCGGAAATTAAGCTGTTTAGCGCTGCATCCGCTGCATTCAAAATATTTTCAGGCAATTCAACAAAACGCCAAAATCCGTTAAAATAAAAAAAATATTTATTTAATATGATACAAAACAACTGTAACCATGGTGTTAAAACAACCCATATAGACTTACTTGATCACCTTCTACAATTATGATATTGACGTTATTCATAGAAGAATTTCAAATTAGTTATTTTCATAACACGTTATGAAATATACCAAATATCATGCGAGTGTAAATTGACGCACGACGCGTAGCGGAGTGCAAGTCAATACACACGAGCTAAGATATTTGAATTTCATACAAGTTATGAACATTATTTTTTAGACGAGCATAAAAAAATTTAACTTTTTTTTCAAAACTGATATTTAGGTGAAAACGTACTGACAGCTGACAAATGAATAATGTATACATATAGCCAGAAATAATGACATAGTAACCTAGCAACCGTGTCAACTATTACGATATGAAATATATCGTAACACTAATGTGATAAGTTCAACTTTCAGTGTTAGGATACTACGTTGATATGTCATACTTATTACAATGGTCGTCTAAAATAGTTATTTTCGTAACGAGTTATGAAAAATACCAAATTTCAGGCGAGTGTAAATTAATACACGACGCGTAGCGGAGTGCAAATCAATACACACGAGCTAAAATATGTGAATTTCATACAAGTTACGAACATTACTTTTAAGACGAGTATAAAAAAATTGCTTTTTTATAAAACTGAAATTTAGGTTCAAAAGTACGGACAGCTGACAAATGGATAATGTATACATATAGCTAGAAAATAATGATATAGTAACCTAGCAAGCAACCATGTCAACTATTACGATATGAAATATATAATAACACTAATTTCATAAGTTTAGCTTTCAGTGTCAGGATATTACGTTATGTCGTACTTATCCCCATGGTCGTCTAAAAAAATAATATTTGTTAATGACCTTAACGTCTTCATATTCTGAAACCGATAAACTATTGAACAAACTACGGTTGTTATGAATCATAACAGGCCTTAGATGTCTTAAAATCCTCGTTCTATGAGCTCGAATTTCAAACTGACATCTACGGCTGTTTTGATACTCATAACATTCCAAGGTATGTTAATAGCTATTACACCAAACTGGTATAACCATTATTAACATTAACATTAAAAATAATGAAATTCAATAAAATTGAATAACTCATACCAGGCTGCATCAATATTTTAATTTATATTTTGTTTAATTTTCAAAAAAATATTGATACAACCGTATATTAATTTTATCTGATGAAACAAAAAAAAAGTCAAAAAACTAAAAACTCCCATTGAACCAGTTGTTTAAAAAAACGTAAGTTTTTTGCCAGCCCTGATATAAATATATCATTCCGGCTTATTACTCATTTTTGGGTATCCAATCTGCATTTTTATTCGCAAATTTCGGTAATGATGAATGAACCGTTACCAATCGTCATCTTACGGCCTCTCAATATTATCATGGAGAAAAGAAAGGATACCAAATCTTTGTGCTATTTGAAATTTATAAATAATTTCCAACGTAACACTTAATCCATTATACTATTGACACGTGACGATTAAGATGATTCTATTAAATGAAAAATATTAAGCAAAAATAGATATTTTTGCAAGATCGAGTTCTTTTTAATGTTTACCGATTAGGTTTCCAAATTACTGATCGGTAAGTGATGTGAATCACGGTAAGTAAATAAAAACAACGATTAGAGTTTATTTTAAAAATGGCATTGTTTTATCTCTTTCACTCGTTTATATATTATGTTAGAGAAATATACTTCACATAAAAGTTACAGAAAAATTAATTGCTAGCATTGTTTAAATGAAGCATTTTTCTCTAAAATAATTCATAAGCGACTCAGAGAGATAAAACAATGCTGACCAAATGCTCGTTAATCACCCTTAATCAGTGTTCATACTAGCGGTTTATATTTCCATCGTTATTGTCATAAGTTTATGCTATGTAAAAAAATTAAATTCTTATATTGAAAGTTCCAAGGCAACAAAATCATATTATGGAGGTTAAGTATATCATTGCCACCGATAGAGAGACTAAAACATTGTTGCTGTCAATAAAAACATACATTTAATTTTGATGTCAATCGACGAAAAATCTTTTTACCTCCCGCTACCCTAGGTAAGGGAAGTATAGGGCTCGTGCTAAAAATCGGATATAGAGATTTTAGTGAATAAGCACGTTTTCATGTCCCCAGAATCCGATTTTAACATTTTTACAATGATGTCTGTAGGTATGTATGTGTGTGTGTGTATGTGTCTGTATCTGTGTGTGTATCTGTGTGTGTCTGTGTGTGTGTGTGTGGATTTGTGGACACTATTACTCAAATACTATCAATCAGAAAAATTTGAAATTTTGTATATCCATTCTATACTAATGTGGGAAGAACTCATTAGTTTTTAGTGTATATCGGATAACCGGAAGTATCATTTATATAAGCTTTTAACAATTGTTCTTGTAAAAAATTCATTGAATTTAATTTTTTAGCAACTTTTACTAATTAAAATTAAATATAATTGTACAATCTTCAATTCTACGATAATAACATTTAGTAAAAAACTTTAAATAACTTTAAATATGAATATATAATATAATTTATTTTCATATATCGTCTTGCCTATACGTCAAACAAAAACATAATTTTAATAACAATTTTGACATATTTAAACAAATGTCACTTTCAGGAAACAATTACATTAAAATTAATAATGAAACCGTGTTAAGGGGAATATAATGGTAAAATATTTAATTCTAATGAAATTAAGGTTTGTAAAAATAATATATTTTCATCATACATACATATTAGATGTACAGGATGATCTGATTAATTTTTTTTCAGTTTTGCAGCACTATAAATTAATATTCATTTACAACTACACATTTACGAAATGGATCATGTTCGGCGAAGAATGCGTTTAGAGCACCTAAAAGTTGATGCTGATTTTTATAAGAATGTGTGTGTGACGATTTTTCCTTAAAGTCTATTAAAATATGAACCAAAACTTCTCAAATTTGGTATTAAAAACTCTTATATAATTTGAAACAACATATTAGATTTTAACCATATATAATAAATCGGATGTAGCACTTAATTTGGAGCTCTAACAGAATTTTGACGAAAAACAATAAAACATAATCCAAAATTTCGTATTACAGACTTTTCTATTTATTGGACAACAAATTAGATTTTATTTACAAACGATCAACCGGAAGTGATACTCAAAGCTCACTGCTATTTTAAACATGAAATTGGCGGGAGGTCATGTGCTGGCCACATCAATTTTTTTTTCTGTATTAAAAAATCTGTTGTGCCCAGCACAAGACCTCTCGCCATTTCCATTTTATGTTATAAAAGTATTGTATTGCACTTCGCTATCGAACCGTCGTTCTATAACAAAAAAATTACAGAACTTTACCCAAATACTGTTTTTTGTTGTACTTCTGCACACATACAATTCTAATTATATCTATTTTTCATTCTATGAGGAAGTTTCTAAATGTCAGAGATTCTTCCAATGCATTAACAAGATTGGCGGTATTTCTAATGGATATATGCATGTTACCTATAATTTAAATATTTAATTAATAAAACAATAAAAAGGATTAAATGTACTTCCCAGAAAAAGCTTTCAGAATGTAACTAAAACTTTTGATTTTTGACACTGACATTTGTCATTTACAAATTATGTTATAAACATTTGAATTTGTCAGCTAATTTCCTTAGTATATTTTAGCCTATTCGACTTACTACAGCCCGATATTCTATATATTATAGCGTCTTTATCTCTAAATTTAGAGAAGACATGATAAAAATTTTAAATGTATGAGATGTAGAATTTTATGCTTTTCAATATTAGTATATCAAAAATTTTCAAAAAATAATATTTAGAAGATTTTTTTTAGAAACTACTACTTCCGGTTATACAATTGTTACCAAAACCTTTTCAGCTCTTCCCATGAATGTCAGATTGAAGAATTCATAGTTAAACTGGTCTTTTGTCTTATAGTTTTTGAGTAATCGTCCCTCCAACATCCACACATACATACACACATACATACACACATCCACACACACACACACACACAAACACACACACACACACACACACACACACACACACACAGACATCATCGTAAAAATGTTAAAATGTGATTTTTAGCATGAATCCAATACCTTTCTTAGCGAGAGGTAAAAAGCAAATAACATCCACCATATGTTTCATATTCTGTATGCGCATAACATATTTAAAAGGAACAACAAAGTTTTAATCTTTTTTATGAATATTTAATTTTAAACCTCCTGCGACAATGTTTTTATTTTTTAATGAACCTCTAGAGCGAAGAGTATTTTAAAATGAAAATATATTCTTCAAAACAAGAACATTGTAGTTAACCAAACATAATTCAATATGTACAAATATGTTTTTCAACTTGTATTTCGCATTTTTGTGTTCTCTGTAATGCATAGATTGAACAGTAATTAATAATAAACGTTAGTAATAGTGATAGAATGTTTATGGTAAACTTGATACCTGGATATAGTCATACTAAAAAAAATGCATTAATTTACTAAAAATAAATAAATTGCTTGAAATTGCAATGAAAAGGAAATAAAATCAATACTTTTGAGAAAATTTACAACTCTCTACTTTAATGATTTTGGTTTTCAGAAAAACATTCGTACTAAATTTATAAATGAAGCATTTAAATATCATAAAATTCTAGACGTGATTGAAAATTGTAATGTATGTAAAACCAAAGATCGATATATTTTTTTCTGCAATAGTAAGTGTTCTTAAACTCAAAAAAGAGTGCGGAAATGGTTGTTGTCATGGAAATAATTTTCAAAACACCTAAGCAACAGATATGTTAAAATTTAGAATACATTTTGTATTTTTTCTTATATATGCGGATGATTGTGGAACACTCAGAAATGGGTAATATGCCGTGATATATTTATTTTATTTATTTATGATTGTACTAAAACTATTGTTTGAAACACATGCGGAAAATGTGATTCTGTAACTCCATGCAAATTCCAAAACTCGCTAAGCACGTATCGGGGCACTTACATTCGTTTGAGAATAGCAGTACGTGAAGTTTGACTTTTTAATATAGATGCGTAAAATGAAATGCATTTCTTGTAGAGTTTTATTTGACGCACTACTGCTATACGAGCTCTTTTTAATAAATTGTGATTCTTTTCGATATTAAATTTTTATAGTTGTTTGTCAGTGCAGACAGAATATTTTCGTTTTTTTAAAATATTTTTGTTGAATCTATCATAGAAAAAGTAGAATGCGCAATACATGCATGAAACCCTTTTTTACCCACGTGAGATGGCACCAAATGCCGGATCGCATCGCAAATTTCGCTCTTGTGTAAAAAACTCAGTTCACTCACTTGTTCCACAATATACTATTATTAACAAGGGATTATGCAGTACATGTAAACAAGTACAAGTACTAAAATCTTTTGACGTACATATAGAAGGATCGTAAGTGTTTAGCATTATTTAAATAAAATGGATAATAAATACCGAAGTTGCAGCTAAAATTACCGTTTTGAGTAAAACAGTATTTGCTGAATAACTTTAATAGTTATTGATGATATAAGAGAGGTAAATAGTATTTACTAGCTGAGGATATGTCAGAGAGAGATAAAAGATATTTACCTCTTGAATTGCTTATAAGATTTTTTCTACTCCCGATGATTTATCTTTTATGTGTTCATTATTTACTGCTAGAAATGTCAAGCAATACCGTTGAATATTGATACGAGTATATTGAAACAAAGGATATTACTATTCCATAGAAAATTTAGGAAGAAAAACGCGGACAATTAAATTTAAAATCATATATTATAAGAACGAACAAATATTTCATAGGTAAGGCTGCTGTGTAGAGATGTAAGGGAACTGCTTACATCCTAATCCTACTGTTAATAAAAACCGTTTCCTTGACGGTAAAATAAACATAATTTCACTACAAACAAAGTCCTAATAACCTTACGATATTGCGAGTCGGAAAACATTATTATCCCATCAAAATTTTTCCGGAATATTTTCAGTTTCTGGTTTCTTGGAGTTAAATTTATTTTTGTACTGTTTTAATTTTATAGTTACTAAAATGTAAATGGTCTACAATATTTGTTTACTATTTTTTTTTTTTTTGACGACGGTACTTAATAATTACTTAACTAAGAAAATAATATCAGTAAAATAAATAATAATGAATTCGATGCAAAAACCTTGTGTTTTATAAATATTTACGTTTAATTCGCCGTACCTAGCGCAAATCGAAATTCACTAGGTATCAGCCTATTACAACTTCCTCGAATATTAAGATGCGGCTTAAATCACTTTTTATCTATTGCTGGCAATACCTATATTAACTAAATAGAGTAATATCTGTAAGTAAAAAGGTAAAAAGAAATAAAACTGAAAACAAAAAATGTCAAAATCCCGTGAGTTTTATTGAATCGTTACCCTAGCACTCAACGTTGGATTTTACAATGTTATTTTCTCATTAAAAGTTTTACTGGAATATATGTTCAGTTTCTAGTCGCTTCCAGTTAAATTTCATTTATTGAAAACCATGAAAACCCGAACAAAATTGTTACATCACATTTTAGTTATTTTAACAATAAATTTTATGTATTTATTTACATCTAAATCGCAGAAATTCAATTTATTTTACCCATGAAACGAAAATCAAAAACAGAGCCTGCAATTTGCATTTCACTCTCAGCAGACCAACGCTAATCCATTCTGTTTTTTTATCGCTATTTGTTCTTTGAAGTGTTGAACTTTGAATTATAGAAAAATCTCATATCTTGTTTTAGTTATCTATTTCATGGTTGTCTAGTCCAGCCTTTTCTGAGCTGCAGCCCAACAAAAATTAGTTAAGGGCGGCATATAAAATGTAATAGTCAATTATGGCTACAATGTAAACCATATTACGAGTACATATTAACAATGAATAATAAAACAACGTGGGAAATTTCGCGACTGTTGTAGAGATTGGGTTTTAACAATAGATCAGAAAATTAAGGTTAGAATTTGACTTTGGCAAGAGTTTATAGTTCGAATTCCCTATTACAGGTTTCATATGGGAATTTGATTTTACCAGACAATCAGACAAAAAATATGTTTTGTGTAAAAAATTAAACGGCTCTTGTTAAGAATTTGATAGTTTATTTATTCAGTAATAGATAAAATAAGAAAATTATTATAAATTAAAATGTTTGGTGCATGCCGAAATAACGTATGTCGTTGTAGTCCCTAACCCGCCAGTAAATAAAAGATGAATCTTGCACTGAAGATGTAGGATCAGATCGCAACATACGTTAATTGAATGTTGTAGTGTTGTATATTTGTTTAAATAATTGTAAACTATGCACAGTTTATATTAATATTATTATACGAATCTGGAAAAATCGGTAGAGGCAAAAATAGTTGTTCTTGAATATATTGAGAATAAAATTCCCTACGACTTTTATCTAATATGTTTTTTTCTATAACCAATAGATAGCGAGCTATAGCCCTTCAAACAGAACAAATTTTTGAAAAATTCCCTAATGCTTCATTTAGATCATATTTTATTATATTTTTCAATTTTTTTTTTTAAATTACTTATTATTATTGTTATTATTATTCATTAATAATTATTATTTAACTACTATACATATTTATTTATTTATTACTGTTTATTATTTTATTTTCATTCTAAAGACGTTTTATAGTCCAGGAAGTTTTTGATTTTACCTCAAAGTAATTACAAGAAAATCTTTTAAACGGAATCCTATCCTGAAAATGCGCTGAATAACATATCAAAAAATTCCGGAAATCGGAGGGCGGGAAATTCCCGCCAATTGGGAAAAATGGCGGCATATTTATGTTTTTGGCCATTTGCTCAAAACAGTTATGAAAGATATTGAAATTAGTTGAAAAAACAAAAAAAATACATTGCTGTCAATCAATTGTCAAGTCGTGACCATGGATATGACAAATCCAATGTTTCACGTTAAAAAATACTCACGGTATACAGGGTGTATCAAGATAATGGAACAGTGCATTTTATTCGTGTATGTGAAAAGATACAGTAAAAAGTGATTAAGATATTTTGTAAGGCATAGAGGGGGACACATTTTAGCATAAACCTTATTATCTTAAATCCAGTGGTACTCAAACTATAGGGCAATATTATATTTTTTTTAAATAGCATTATATATTTTTTATTATCTCATTAAATAGAGAATTTTGTTCTGAATTCAACGATATAATAATATCATACCCTTACATTGCGAAAAATTTGATAAAAATTAATTCAAAGTTAGTATTTTATTTCTACTGTATCTAAGTAATCTGAGCAAACATTCAATCAATAAAACAAAATAAAATTTATTTTAGTTTTATTACATTCAAGTAACCTACGATTTTGGCAATAAATTCAACTTTTAAAATAAATTTTTTGTTTTATTGTTTGAATGTTTGCTCAGATTACTTAGATACAGTAGAAATAAAATACTAACTTTGAATTAACTTTTATCAAATTTTTCGCAATGTAAGGGTATGATATTATTATATCGTTGAATTCAGAACAAAATTCTCTATTTAATGAGATAATATATAATGCCATATAAAAAAATATAATATTGCCCTATAGTTTGAGCACCACTGGATTTAAGATAATAAGGTTTATGCTAAAATGTGTCCCCCTCTATGCCTTACAAAATATCTTAATCACTTTTTACTGTATCTTTTCACATACACGAATAAACGGCACTGGTCCATTATCTTGATACACCATGTATATATATATATATATATATATATATATATATATATATATATATATATATATATATATATATATAAATGAATAAAATTCCAAATACTGGAAGCAAAAAGCAATAAAGCCAGTATTCAGGAATTTTTAAGGAATGAAGACTGGTATTTCGAGGAAACAATATTGTTGGAGATGCTGAGTACAAATGTGTTTCCCAAAAAATATATAATTGACACCCTTGCTTCGGATTGTGGATATACGGTTTTGCGGTTACCTCCCTACCATTGCAAATGCAATCCGATTGAAATGATACGGGGCCACATGAAACAAAGAATTCGGCGAGGGAATACTAGTACGAAATTCAGCAATGAAATGCTAAAAAAAAAATAGATACCTAGCTGATATGACCAGTACAGAAAGTTGGAAGAATTTAGTGAGGCATGTAGTGGACATTTAAAATGGGTATAGGGCCAATCACGTAAATAAACTTATTATTGAAGTGTGTGGCAGTGATAGTGATAGCGACAGTGAGTAAGAAAACAGTGTTGTTATTTTCTTAGGTAGGTGTATGTAAATATTTTTTTCTAAATCTGACTGCACTGTGCTATGTACTCTGTATTTAATATAATGTATTATTTTTTTGGTATAAGTAAATATGTTTTTCTAAATCTGACTGCTCTATACTGTACATGTACTCTATACTAAATCACTATTTTATTGTAATGTGTTGTTTTTTTTTATTATTTGTAAATATTTTTTCTAAATCTAACTGCACTATAGTACTCTGTATTATGTGTTTTTTTTTTGTTAGGTATATGTAAATATTTTTTCTAAATCTGACTGCACTGTAGTACTCGGTGTTTATTATGTGTTATTTTTTTGTTATATGTAAATATTTTTCTCTAAATCTGACTGCACTGTAGTACTCTGTATTTATTATAATGTTAATTTTTTATTATATGTAAATATTTTTTTCTAAATCCGACTGCATTGTACTGTACATGTACTCTGTACTAATTCTCTAATTTTATTGTAATAAATTAATAAAACCCGACACACGCAGACGAGTCCGAGTGGCAGCAGAGGTCCCTATAATCCACTTTGCATGTAACGAGGGTGTCAACAGAGGATACTAAAAATTTCTCTGTAAATAATTTGTATACCGTGTAACAGAATTGTAATGAAATTTGTATAAGTCATTAGAACCTCACAACAAATACATACATTATTATTATAGTCCAGTCAATGGAGACCAAAAAAGACCTTTGCCTTACAAATGGTGGGGAAAAAACGATTTTAACATATGTTGTTTGGGTCGAGATGGGGATGAAAAATTTAAATTTGTGACCTTGGGGAGGTTCGGCTTGAGCCGCCATCTTGTATCAAAGATGCAAAAAATGAGTTTTTCGCTATTATCTCGAAAACAGTGGCCCATATCAAAATTTTACAAGAATACAAAATTAAAGCTAGTTACTTTATGTACAACATTTTTTACTTAGGATGAACTCTCAAAGAGTTATGTTCAAAAATAAGTAACCAGAACAACAATTTATGAAAGAACATTTAATCACTCAAAATATACACTATAGTAATTTTTTAATACTTAGTCTAATAGATTTTGTTATTTGTAACAGTTTACATATGTCGTGGCATCAAAATAAGTAATTATCGATGATTTTTAAATAATTTTTCATTTTATCTTCTAAAATTTCGATATGTATTAAATGCACGATAAAGCTTATCTTTAATCGTGTCCAAATTTCAGAAGAAAAAATGAAAACTAAGCCGATTTGCAGATGTTTCAAATTTTAGTAAAATTTCATATAAGTTTAAATTGTTAATAATTCGTTAACCGCTCATCGAAGCAAAAATCGTTTAACATGACATAAATGAGAATTCCAAACTGAATTAAAATTTTTAAACCACGGTACCATATCTTTAACCGGGTCAGAGTGGTTGATGATTTTGTGAAAAAGCGCTGACAAAAATTATTTAAAAATTATCGATAATTACTTCTTTTGATGCCATGACATATGTAAACTGTTACAAATATCAAAATCTATTAGACTAAGTATTAAAAAATTATTATAGTGTATATTTTGAGTGATTAAATCTTCTTTCATAAATTGATGTTCTGGTTACCTATTTCTGAACATAACTCTTTGAGAGTTCATCCTAGGTAAAAAATGCACGAACCCTTTTTGTAACGAGCTTTAATTTTGTATTCTTGTAAAATTTTGATACGGGCCACTGCTTTCGAGATAATAGCGAAAAACTCATTTTTTGCACCTTTGATCCAAGATGGCGGCTCACGCCGAGCTTCCTTAAGGTCACAAATTTGAATTTTTTATCCCCGTCTCGACCCAAACAACATTATGTTAAAATCGTTTTTTCCCCACCTTTTGTAGGGTAAAAACCTATATTGACTGGACTATTATTATTATACCGTATTTTTAACGTGAAACATTGGGTTTCTCATATCCATGGTTACGACTGGATATTTGATTGTCAGCAATATATTTGCCCGTTCCATTTAAAATTAAACATAGGGAACGAATCTGACAGAAGTATTATATTTAAATATTGTAAGAAATTTAGCAGTCAGAAAACCACTCGGGCACAAGGTGAACTCTTGTAATTTATGGTTTTACGAATTTATTTCACAAAGGAAATGAAAAGAATAACACTACACTTTGTATTTATTATACAAACGTCACTTTTATTACCGAGTAAGAAAAAACTTGATGTACATGTCAAAAATTGTTTTACATGCCAACATAGATTAATATATTTTTTTATAAAGTAGTGGACAATCGGTTATTCACAACACTCCCACTTTGTCCCTACTTTAGTGCATGCTTCTTTAGTTCTTCCTTTTTTTCTGACTTCTTTTGTCGTGAGATTACTTTGTAGAATACCTAAAGCTTGACGTTGACTTTGGTATGTTACGCGAGGCAGTGGTTTTGTGAGTATGTCTGCCTGCTGATTTTTGGAGGAGACGTACTCGAGTGAAAAAACTTTATCTTCGTATTGGCTTCTTACGTAGTGGAATCTCACATCTATATGTTTTGTCCTCTTGTGGTGTACGGGATTTTTGATCAGCTGGATTGCACTTTGATTGTCGATAAATAATGTTGCTGGTATATCGTTGACATTCAGGAGACCCTTGAAGAGTGTTTTTAACCATACAATCTCTTTTGCTGTCTGACATGCTGCCATATATTCAGCTTCTGTTGTCGACAAGGCTACAGCTTGCTGACGTTGCGAAGTCCAGGAAATTATCCCGGATCCAAGTTTTACAACGTACCCTGTAGTTGATCGACGAGTTTCTAGTTCCCCAGCATAATCTGCGTCGCTGTATGCCAATAGTTTCATTTCTTGATTTCTTTCAAATCTTATTCCATAATCGACGGTACCTTTCAAGTATTTTAAGATTCTTTTTACTGCGGACCAGTGTATCTTTGAGGGTTTTTCTAAAAATCGACTAGTGATATTCACTGCGTAAGTTATGTCTGGCCTGGTTGCCACGCAAAGATACATGAGGCTACCAATGGCTTCTCTGTAGGGTGCATTCGTCAAATCTGTCTTGTCGCTCTGAGTTAGCACACTGTGTGGATCCACTGGAATCGTTACTGGGTTCGCTTCTTCCATCCGGAATCTATTCAAGACTTTCTGAGCGTAAGTTCTTTGATGAATAAAGATTGATCCATCGTTGGCTCGTTCAATCTGCAAACCTAGAAACAAGTTTACCTCGTTACTTGTTATTTCGAATTCTTTCTTCAAGTCTTTGAGTAGTTTATCGATGAGTTGTCGATCCTTTGATACGACTAATCCGTCGTCTACGTAGATGGCCAGGATTAGTCTGCATTTCTTTTCTTGACTTGTGAAGACGCAGGGATCAGCTTCAGTCGTCTTCAAATTGAATTTCCCTAGAAATTCTGTGAAACGTTTATTCCAGCAACGAGAGGATTGTTTTAATCCGTATAGGCTACGTTTAAGTTGGCAGACTCTTCCTGTTTTATCATCGTAGCCCTCCGGCTGCCTCATAAGGATGTTTTCTTCTATATCTCCATATAGAAAGGCAGTTTTTACATCAAACTGCTGTAGTTGCATCCCTTCGTTGGCAGCAATGGCGAGTATGGCTCTAATTGAGTCGAAACGAACCACTGGGCTAAAGGTCTCTGTGTAGTCGATGCCTCTACGTTGGCTGAAACCTCGTGCAACAAGTCTTGCCTTGTATCGTATTACGTTTCCGTCGGCATCTCTCTTCAGTTTGAATGTCCATTTGTTATCAATTACGTTTCGAGCCTCTGGTGGAGTGATAAGTTCCCATACTTTATTTTTCATTAGGGATTCAAACTCCTCGTCCATGGCCTTTTTCCATTTGTCTGCTTGGTTACTTGTTATAGCTTCCTTGTAGGAGAGAGGTTCTTGGCACTCCGCCATGAATAGCTCGTCTGGGTCAATGTAATCCTCGTACCGAGATGGGCGTTTCAATAATGCTCTATCTCGTAGCATGCGCTCTTCTCCTGAATCTGCATTGATAATTTCATTTTCATCTTCGGGATTTTCCGGTTGCGGAGTATTCGCTTCCGGTCTTTCTGGAGAATCTTCCACTTCTATTTCGATGTCGTTTATAGATTTCTGGTCTTCGTCTGATTTCGATTTTTCAAGAACCCACCACTCGGTGTTAACAGCTTCCTCATCGTGTGGTATTGTTTCATCAGATCTTCCAGTGAAAATTATATCCCTCGACGTCTTGACAATTTTGTCTTCTGGGTACCAAACTCTGTATCCTTTTACCCCTTCTTCATATCCGACAAAGAAACCTCTTTTTCCCTTTGCGTCTAGTTTTCGCCGTTTTTCTTTAGGAATATGCGTGTAAACTTCTTCTCCGAAAATCCTTAGATGAAGAATGTTTGGTTTCCGTCGAAACCACAACTCATAAGGTGTAACGTTCTTTATGCTGCTGGTTCCTGATACGTTCAACACGTAGACGGCTGCATTGACTGCTTCAGCCCAGAATTTTGGGCTTACTGCTCTATCTTGTAACATTGTTCGTGCTGCCTCCATTACCGTTCTATTTTCGCGCTCAGCAGCCCCATTTTGTTCTGGTGTGTACGCATTGGTCCGTTGATGTCTCACTCCAAATTGATGCATTAACTTCTCTATTGATTGGTTGACAAATTCCAGTCCGTTGTCTGTTCGTAGAACTTGTACACCTTTTTCACATTGTTTTTCTGTTTTTCTTAGAAAATTCTCTATACAGTACACTACTTCGGTCTTGTTTTTGATGAAGTAAATTGTGCGGTAATGTGAAAAATCGTCCTTCATTAATAGAAAGTAGCGTGCTCCGCCGATGGATTTTGTTTGCATCGGCCCGCAAAGGTCGGCATGAATTATTTCTCCTGTGCCTTTAGTCTTCGTGATACTGTTTGGGAACGACTGTCGGTGGATCTTTCCCAAAGTGCATGCATCGCAAAAAGGTTCTTCTTTATCGTTCGTTTTTATTTCAAATAGATTCAATACCTTCTTTACTTGCTGGTAGTTTTGGTGTGCCAGTCTCTTGTGCCATTGCTCCAATGTCGACGTTGTGGCTACGTTCGTCTGAGCCGAGCTTTGAAATGTTTCTGTTCCTAATTCCGTTTCATCTGCTTTGAACTGCATTATGTAGAGCTTGTTCCTCCTAGCTCCCACTGCCACAGTTCGCTCTCCCTTTACCAGCTTACAGTTCTCTCGAGTTGACAGCATCTGTAGGCCTTTATCTAATGCTGCTCCAACTGAAAAAAGGTTGTACTTTAGTTCTGGAACATACAGTACGTCTACGAGGTGATTTCGGTTCCATTTCTCTCCGTCGAACATCTGGATGTTTACACAGCCTTTTCCATAGGCATCAATGTAACCTCCGTCTCCTATACATACTGGTTTTGGTTCATTGAATTCTTGAAACGTAGTGAACCATTTCTTCATGTGGCACATATGGTCACTCGCTCCGGTATCCAGAACCCAATCTTTGACATCTCTTCGCTTGTAGTGCGACGAAGTTAGAGCTAGAGACTCGCTCACAAACCCTTCGCCTTGAAGCTTCTTTGATTTGCGCTTTGGACAATTTCTTGCCCAATGTCCTAGTTCGTGGCATTCGAAGCATTTTCCAGGCTTCGATGTACCCTTTTTCATCTTGTCCTTGTGCCACTGCGTCCTCGACGTTTGCTTCTTTGAAGCAAGAGCTTTAGCTTCGTTATCTTCCTGTGCTGCATTTCTAGATTCCTCTATAGACAATCTTGAAGTTAGATTGGATAGAGTTCGTTCGCTTACTGGTGCGGATTCCCAGGCGCTCACAAAATATCGGTAGCTTGCAGGTAAAGTCATTAAAATTTTGGTGATAATCATGGATTCTGGTATTTGCTCACCCATCAACTTCAGGCGGTGTGCGAGATCTTCAAGTTTCGCTATGTGCGTCGCAATGTTATCTGAGTCCACTTTCGTTGCATTGTACCATTTCTGTAGTAGTAGATGTACGCCTGCCTCAGACTTTTGTTCGTAGACATCCGAGAGTCTCTGCCACATATCTCTTGCCGTTGTACAGTTGATTATGTGCAGCGTTGGCTGGTCTCCAATAGTTGTAGCTATCACTCTTTGTGCAGTTGCATCTGCTTTAAGCCAAATTTCCAGTTTCTTTTCGTAATTTGTGCGAGTTTGCTCGCTTGTATCGGTGTCCGGTTCTTTCGGCTTTAAATCCTCCCCACTCACTACGTCCCAAGCTTTGTGTGAGTTGAGTATGATGCGGATTTTAAATTTCCACACTCCCCAATTTTCAATACTATTGAGATGAGGGATTCTCGCAAGTTCACTCTCCATTTCTAATCGGTTATATTTTTCACTATTGCACTTTGGCTTGGAATAACCGAGGAAATTAATGTTCTTGCGTCTTTTCACTTAAAATCCAGAGAATATTCTTTTCACAAATTCGCCTGAGCCCATAACCTCTTGTAATTTATGGTTTTACGAATTTATTTCACAAAGGAAATGAAAAGAATAACACTACACTTTGTATTTATTATACAAACGTCACTTTTATTACCGAGTAAGAAAAAACTTGATGTACATGTCAAAAATTGTTTTACATGCCAACATAGATTAATATATTTTTTTATAAAGTAGTGGACAATCGGTTATTCACAACATGAACACTATATTTTTTCTACAACTAATTTTAATTTAGAATGCAGGTATAATTATTTAAACAAAATTAACCTCTATTGACGTCTTATCAAATGTCAAATTCGTTCCTTATGTTTCATTTTAAATGGAACGGGCAAATACATTGTTGTCAATCAAATGTCAAGTCGTAACCATGGATATGACAAACCCAATGTTTCACCACAGAATACATTGGGCGCATTCAGCAGATTTCTTTGGTCCGTGAACACCTGACCGACAGGTCACCGAACAAGGAGGTCTCTGCTGAATGCACTTTTCACTTTGACATGGTTGAAAGGTTGAAACGTCAAATAATCATAACCTTAATTTTATAATAACTTTCATATTATTTGTTAAACTAATTAAAAGATTGCAATATAAGAAAATTTTAATAATTTGACAATAAGTAATAGTTATTTAACTTTTCAATCAATTTACTTATTGAAATATGCATAATATATTACAACAAATAATTTATTTTCGGTGCTTTATATGTAAATAAATATTATTTTGTTTTACTGCACCGATAATGGATGACCTTAGTTTATTTCTACTAGCAGAAGAAAATCCAGTGAATTTAAATATTGCGCGCGAAACAAATGACCAAGTGACCAGGAACATCTGACTGTACTTTTATTACGGTCAGCTGGTAGGTGACTGGTCAGTGAACGGTCTCTAGTGAACAGTGCATTCAGCAGAAAATGATGAACATGTTCAGTGACCACATGTCTGCTGAATGCGCCCATTTATACAGAAGCCTTGCCGGCACCATTGTTGTTGCGATTTTACGCTTATGACCTTGAACTTTAAATTTGTTGGCAAATTTACGCGCAAAATTTAAATTGTTTTAAATTGTAAAAGAAAAATTAGAACATAAAAGTACTAAAATTTAAATTTTATTAACGATTTAAAAAGAAATCAGATAAAATAATCACATAATTATATTTTTATTAAACAAATACCTGAATTTTACAAATTTGTTACAATGCAGAATTTTCTATATCTTTGATGTGGGCAACAAACGTAAGACTCGATGAATATGTCCCATATATCCTTCTCCATCAAATCTTCTCTTCCACAGCCCTTGAGCCACATTTTACACTTATATTTATTAAATGAATATACATTTCACATGATATGGTAGTCGTTTTAATACATAACTTACCTACATGTCTGGATCTTTCGGAAACGAAAAAAACTTACATTTCCCTTTCTCCATTTTTTTAATCTATTTATACAATCTTTATATGAACAAACAAGTCCTCCCGATTCTACTTTCTTCATTTTATCCATTTAATTAGAAATTAACACCACTTCTAAAATTCACAAACAGTTCACAAAATGACATATGTCAAAAGTGAGAAGACGTGTTTGGTTTGTTTGAATTAGCCATAACTCTAAAATACATGGGCGTGACAAGCTGAGACAACAGCTCGTACAGAATACGTGAAATATAATGTTTTTCCTTATGATAATGATTTTTCCTATCGTTGTTGAAAAAATAACATATTTGTTTTTATTAGAAATCAATTTGTATTTCTCAATATACTTTTATTATTGACCCCTAACGGAAAATGTTCACGTAGAGATAATGAAAAGAACAAAGAATCGTAAGATACGAAGATATGCCGAAACAATCCGATTTTATCCGATTAGCCCTTTAAATTTGTTGGCATACTCTTTCTCTCTCTGACTGTCGCTTCTGTATAGATGTTTATTCTGTGGTTTCACGTTAAAAAATACTCACGGTATATTAGTCGCTTCGGTGGCCGAGCATGTCAGGCAGTGTGTCTCCGGCAGTGTTAGAAGAAACCCTTTACCGCCCAGTCCTGAGGTCGTGGATTCGATTCCCACCAGGGGATTGGATGTTTGTGTGTGTCTTTAATACTTTAATAAAATATATGTAAAGCAAAAATTGTAAAGGTAATAATAATAAAGTATTATAGGGCTATAACTCGCAAGAGTTGAAAAGCCGACAAAATATTATTATTATTATATATTTTATTGTAATGTATTTTGTTTTATTTATCTGATTGCAGTGTACTATGTACTCTGTACTAAATCTCTATTTTATTATGTATTGTTTTTTATATGTAAATATTTTTTCTCAGTTAATAAACTTAAATTCTGTTTTATTGTCTTATTTATTATATAGTTTCAATTAACAAAAAAATGAGTGTTTTTTTTAATACGGTCCATTTATTACCATAAAAGTGATAACTTCCAGTTCCTGACCGCGAAGAAGCCCATCCGTCCATAAAAGGTTGTAACCCCTGCATAAGTCAGTTTCATAGATTCCTTCCTCTAACTATATGGCAATAGGAAATACACTCGTATTTCCATTTCCATAACTACTTATTAAACTTAATATCAAAAAATAATAGTCAATATCCATATCACTTAGTACATTACTTACGAATAAATCATTCCTCGAACCATTTAAAAAACGTTTTTTTAAAAACCAATAGGACATAAAATATTTTCTCAACTCAAAGAAAGTTTGGACACCTCTGTTCAAGTTTAAAGCTTAGAGAGCTCGTGCTTCCGCAATCTTCCAATCTCTTACCTTACTAATGTTACTTCCAAGACGCCGCCTGCGCTTGTTGTAGTTTATGAGGAATTTCAGTCGGTTGCACTCGTCGAAGGAGCATTTATCCGTGACAGAGTACATGAGGATGAAGGCTTCAGCCCAGCGGATATTGGCTTCAAGAGCCAGGCACTCGCTCTCCTGAAACAAACAGAACAAAAATTATAAAAGTTGTTGGGTAAACTTTATCTAAAGTTTTGAAATATTTTATGAGTACAGTATCATAAATTTGAAAGGTACACAAGAAAACAAGAGTTAAATCACATTTTGATGGAGAATAAAGAACCCATTTATAATACAGAGCCGGTTTTATAAGTAAACATGATATTCAGGATTACGTACCTATATCCCACAGTAAAATCTCGAGAACTACTCACTTACAGGAAATTTCTTTAAATAATTTAAAAACATTAGAGATCACTCAGCCAAAAAGTTTCTTTAAGGTATTCGCAAGTAAAAACACTTGCTTATACCTTCGATTCACTTTTTGTCCTAGATACATAGAGAGTGATCAAAATAACAGGTATTCATAAACACTTGTAAAATTTTAAACGGTTCGTTATAATTTTTATCTAGTAAAAACAGTCGACATTGAAAGAAAAATCGAAATTTTATTTGTCAAGTGTGATTCAATTCGTCAAAAATTATAATGAGCCGTTTTGAAACTTTACGAGTGTTTATGAATATGGGCATCAGTTGGCAATAAACAAAAATTACCTTATTAAAAACAATATTAATGGTGCTGTTATGATGAGAAAAATATTGGCAAATTTTATTTTAAAATCCAGTAGGTAGGTAATCAAAATTATATTTTTCTACTCCCGTAGGTGAAGTGAGTACCTACTTTACGTATCAATTTTTAAGTGTTAAGTTTGATTTTTTGTACACAGTGCGTGAAGTGTTACTTTTTACTATTTACACGATTTATTGACGGATGCCGATTCCCATATGTTTCTTTATACATAGAAAGGTTTTTGTTGTTCTTGTGGATAAAAAGAAGATTGTATTTTTTAGCCGATTACACAATCAGTATCATTTTCGTCAAAAGTTATTTTTAATTTTACTATTACATTTTTTTAAATTTAATTCTTGGACCACCACCCCTTTTATCTTTATGCCTATGTCTAGTAACTTCGGCATGAGTTTTGATTTACAATTCATGTCGAAACTTCTATAAATTTCAGTGCCTATTTACCTCTCGCTGAGAGGTATTGGATTCATGCTAAAATTCGCATATCCAGATTTTATTGAATAAGCACGATTTAAGGTCCCTACAATCCGATTATAACATTTTTAAAATGATGTCTGTGTGTGTGTGTGTGTGTATGTGTGTGTGTGTATGTGTGTGTGTGTGTGTGTGTGTGGATGTGTGTGTATGTGTATGTTTGTGTGTGTATGTATGTCTGGATGTTGTAGACACGATTCCTCAAAAACTATAAGACTTAAAAAATATTTAACTGCAGTTCCCTCAATCTGACATTCCTGGGAAGAGCTGAAAAGGTTTTGGTAACAATTGAACAACCGGTAGTAGTTTCTTAGAAAAATTCTTCTAAATATAATTTTTTGGGAGTTTTTTTTATTAAATATTGAAGAACATAAAATTCTCCATCTAATACACTTAAAATTTTTATTATATCTTGTGTACATTTAGAGATAAAGAGACTATAATTTATAGAGTAAACTAATAGCAGAGGCCAAGGCACTAAGGAAACCAGTTGACAAATTCCAATGTTTATAACATGACACATGTCATTGTCAAATATCAACAGTTTTAGTGACATTCTGATAGCTTTTTCTGGGAAGTATATTTAATTTTTCTTATTGTTTTATTAATTAAATATTTGAAATTATAGGTAAAATTGTGGTAAAATGCATATATCCATCAGAAATACCGCCAAACTGATTAATGAATTGGAACAATCTCTGACATGAAAATGATATAAAATGGATATAATTAGAATTATATGTGTGAACAAGAAATGTTAAATACAAAAAAAAAAAACAATATTTGGGTAAAGTTCTGTAATATTTTGTTATAAAACGACGGTTCGAAAGCGAAGTGCAATACAATACATACATATATAGCCTAATATGGAATTGGCGAGAGGTCTTGTGCTGGCCACAACAGATTTTTTGAAATTAAATTCTATTGAAATCAGCTGTCACTTTAGATAATTCAACATGTCAATCACTCCGGAGCTCATTACATTGTCAAGAAACACAGAATTCCTGAATCAATAAAAAAAGAAAATGAAGAATACAAGATTCAAGTTAGGAAAGAACCATACTTACAAACAAAAAAAAAAAAATGAGATTAATGCAGAATGTATATGTGTTTCTGTGAGTTGCTCTTCATCATTTGTAGATAGTGTATCTGGAAAATTCACCATGAAGTATAACAATCAACAATGGCACCATGGAAACGTGTTGTTATATTCTGTGCTAATATGCACTATCAAATTACTACTAACAGTCCGCAGTGTTTTGGTCTCGATAATGTATTTCTCTTGTATTCTAAATTTTGTATGTAAGCAAATATCTACAAATCTATTTCAGATTAGTGTGTACAAATTTTGATGTGACATATTATTAGTGCGGTTCTGTAATTTTCTGTAACGCTATAGAAATGTAAAAGTGGACAAAATCACAACAATTTTTTTTACTAATACATTTATTATCTTTTGATATTAAAAAATTATGCGCTTTTGTAAGAGTTAGTTTTATAGCGGTATAGAAAGTTACAGAATAGCACCGGATATATTCGTTCAGTTGTATACCGGCATTAAACGCGCCATTTTTACCCTTAAAAAAGTGTGACGAATAATTACTGTATTTTCAATAATCGTTTTCATGAATGAACACGAGCTGTTGCAAGCAATAATAATAATTATAATAATAATTATAATAATAATAATTCATTTGAGAAATATGCATTTTAAAATTACCAAAACTCAACTCACAGAATCGCATGTCCGCATGTATCCAAATTGATATATTATTCATATCAAGTAATTGTACTCGTATATTGTCCACTCTGTATTTCATATTGTACTGTACTTTAAATTATAAAAGGTCAATAAATTTCCAATTTCCACATTCCACTGTATGTTGTAGAAGCGGGGTAATTTTTGTCATGAAGCGTATGAAGCGACCACATCCAATTTTTATTTAGGATAAAGCCTCGTATTTTCATCTCTGATTAAACTGTAAAGTGTCAATTATAAGGTAAATTCAACGCTGATTATAGCATATGTTGTAAAAACTAAATATCTGTTAATTTTTCGATGCAACATGTTTTAATATGCTGAAGTCCAATATTTTGAAGTCTGGTTAGGTTAAACTGTTTGTTAAATGAAAGGCAAAAATGATTTTACTATTGAATTACAAATACATTTTGTAGCCAACTCTAAAGTCTAAATATATTATGCCACTCATATTACACTAGTGGAAAATATATATATTCCATGGTAAGACTTTTTGTATTTTCTTGTATTATTGATTCTTTTATAAATTTATCTATATTACCAACCATTATTGTATACTTTTCTGCTAAGAAATGCTCAAAAGACCAATCAGTCGCGTCTGAGAAATATTTGGGGGATTATATCTCTCTGTGTTTTCTATAAAAGGTTGGCTTCTTTATGCTCTGCAGCATCTGGAGATTCGCTCAATCTGGGCCACTGTCTATTTGATTACATTATTTCTTTTTCGAAATTTTAAATCATTTCTGACCAAAGTTCTGGTAATAATCAAGTTTAAAATTCCGAATTACCGAGTTAATTGCGCGATAACGTTCCGACTTTATCTTTAGCACTTTGATCGAGTCTGCTGATTCGATTTGAAGGCAAAAGTTCGGATCGCCCAACTTTTGGTAAATTAGTACATCCTACAACTTCACATTCCAGTATAGCCCAGTAACTAGTCTTCTGTCCAATATTTTAATCCCCAAAAACGTTAACAACTTTTCGTAATACCATACTGTTAGTATGATGTAACAGGAATAAAAATATAAGTGAAAAGATAAATTAACGGCCGTCGGCTGAGATTTTTTATAACAGTCTCCTACAATTATGGATCAAGTGTTCCTAGAAAAATAACAGATGAACTATTGTCAAGGAGAAATTAAAAATCAACAAAAATGTTGTTCAGTATGACGGAAAGAGAAGAATTTTATTATTTTATTATTCCTAAATGTTTAAATTTTATGTTACTGCGACATATATTGAACGCCACACGGCCGATATGCAAATAACGAACTCGGCTGATTATAAACCTCATCCTAATGACGTTAATAATTATAACGTTTATCTGTCCAACTAACCTATAGATAGATATGCCTATATTTTAAATTTGTATGAAAATTTTTTGGTTAAAAAATTATCCAATTGAATCTCTTTATTGCTGACCACGTGTGCGAAAGTAACCAATCAAAACTAACCTACACTGATAATTATCCTAAGACAATTATCACTTATGTCACTAAGTTGCTAAGTAACAAACAGTTTCTGACATATAATTAAAGATTAATTGTTTTAATTTAAAAATGTCATTTTCACGCTGTCAATGAAAATGATGATTTAATCAACAAAATTATAGAAGAAAACACATCAAAAAATACTGTATTAAATAAAAAACTAGACGTGGAGAATATTTATGGACTTTAATATGTCTTATCATCTTCTCTTTGGTCTCACTCAAAGAGGTCTCATTCTCATTGCACACTTCACATTGAACATATTCATAGCCACATTCACGTTCATAGCTACTAGTGACATCTACTGTGCTATGTTAGACACAAAAATTCTGTCAAATACATATTTTAGGCAAATTTAATGTTAAAACTGCAAAAAAAATTCTCACCGAATACCCCTCGATCATTAATAAATACTTATGATTTTATCACAATTCCTCAAGCAACGCGCTTTCGGTAACTGTCATAAAATTATTTCGTAATTATCAATGCCCTCGGGATATTATAGCTGATAACATCTTTCATAACTTTTTCTGTCAATGTGAACATGGTATATTATGAAACAACTATTATGTATTTATTATATCCGTTGACAACTCTATTAAGTAATAGAATTTAGAGGGTAAAATTTTCTCAAAACTTTTGTTACATACATTATTATGAGGTATTTTATTTCCAAACAATATTAAATTTATTATGGCTTTGTGGCGACCCTAGAAAAAATCTTGTGTGTGCTTCGAGCGCAAATGTACATTTTCAACAATCTATCAATTAACTGTACTATTTTGCGCACTTAACACAAATAGTTATTGTGAGAACATAACACTTTTGCAGCATTAAAAAATATTATAATAATAAATAACACAATCTCTGCTGAAAGCGATATATGCGGTAATCTTTTTCTTATATTGCGTTCGTATTTGCCGAGATCTTCACCAAAATTTAATTATTCTGTCTGTTCGTTTAATGGTGGAGAACGGATTTCATTAATTTCGTTACAGCACGGACCTACTTCCTGGATATTAGGTGGAAACGTGCAGGAAACGTTCGCTCCAGAATAACTTAAACATGTTACGAGGAATTTCAGCTAACTTGTTTCCAGCTTTGTATTTTTCAAGTAAACAACGTCGCCGGGCGAACACGTGCATGCTGCAGGTGGAAGAACCTGAATAATAATAAGTAAAAAAACATCAGTACCGTCTGTAGTTCTACTTTAATGTTATTTAGATTTAAAATAAGGCTATTTACACTTTAAGAATGGCGTACTTTCTTGGTATTTTTTTTTTAAGAAATGGTAAGTAATTAGTAAAATAAATGGTGAATATACATGTATTAACATTTTGATCAATATAAACAATAAAGTGTCAGTATAAAGTTGCATTTTGTCAGTAAAATATTATTTTTTGGTCAGTATAAAATTGTTTCTTGTTAGTAAAAATAATAAACTGACAGTAATAATCATTAGCGGTCAGTATTTTGTAAAAGAAATGGACTATATATCTTACGGTAAATTTGATTGATCCGGTGATTATGCATATTTATAGGCTTATTATATATAGTTCCCCCAATGTTTAGGAATTTGCATAATGTGATCTTAGTAGGTCAAAAATGAATTATTATTACTACAATAACCTCACCTAATGCACAATACTCACTGAGTTTTCCAAGAGTAATTTTTGTGCGATAAGTTTTTATTTAATAGTAAGTATTGGAGATTAGTCATAATATCCGTTATGTTTGCATATTCTCCAATATTATTGGGGATTATATATAATAGCCGGTCATTATATATCCCGTAACATATATATATATATATATATATATATATATATGTATGTATGTGTGTGTGTGTGTGTGTGTGTGTGTGTGTGTGTGTGTGTGGATGTGTGGATCTGGTGGACACGATTACTCAAATACTATCAATCAGAAAATTTTGAAATTTTGTATATCCATTCTACACTAATATGGGAAGAGCTGATTAGTTTTCAGTGTATATCGGATAACCGGAAGTATCACTTGTACAAGTTTTTAACAGTTTTTCTTGAAAAAAATTCGTTGAATATAATTTTTCAGCAACTTTTACTAATAATAATGAAATATAATGGCACAATCTTCAATTCTACGATAATAGCATTTAGTAAATAACTCTAAATAACTTTAAATATAAATTAATAATATAATTTATTTTCATATATCATTTTGCCTATGCCTCAAACAAAAACAATATTTTAATAACAATTTTGACATATTTAAACAAATGTCACTGTCAGGTTGCAATTACGTTAAAATTAATAGTGAAACCGTGTTAAGGAGAATGTAGTAATAATATATGTATTTGAATCTAATAAAATTAAGGTTAGTAAAAATAATATATTTTCAATGGTACATAAATATTAGAATTACTATTGATTTGCTTCATTGGCTTCCAGAATACGGGTTTGAAAAGACTTTGTGTCAAGATGCAAGTACTATTTTGATTTTTGTTAAGTGTTTCTATTATTTTTGTCAATATTTGTGAAATTTATTTTGTGTATGATATATTTGTTAAATGTAAAATCAAAAATTGTTATGTGTGAATGCAAAAATATTTGAACATATTGGTTGCTTTCTTTATAATGCGTGGTTAAATACACAGCGGGAGGTTATGGGCTGGCCACATAAGATTTTTCTGTTTGAGTCCCGTTTTATTGTTGGTTCCGCTTTCTCGGTTTATCCGTTTTTGCGGATTTTGTAGTGTTGTCCCTGTGTCTCCTAAATTATTGAAGATTATTTCCGCTGTTAACCATGTAATAACGTCCACCATTTTGTTACCGCCACCTGATCGCCGTCTCTCCCCGATTCAGATAAGAAAAAATGATTATTACTTTTTTTTATTCATATTACGTATGTGATATATATATGTACGTTTTATTTATTATCAGTTATTGTGCAACTTACCGTCTACTTTCTTGCTGTTTTGTTGGGGTCAATATCTGTGAATCTTTTTGTTTATTTAGATTTTGGGCTATAGTATAATTAAGAAAGTATGAACTGGCTCTCGCGAGGTCATTCTGCGAGTATATGTATTTTTATTATTTATTTAGTTTATACAAAGGGATTAAGGACTGGTATTGCGAGCCTATAAGCGTTATACTATTATTCTTTTTGCACCACGACGACGTATTTGATCGATCAACTGCGATCCTCATTCTATTGCGCGCTTTCACCATATCGACCTCTTACCTGTTTTGCGACGTCACGCCCCTCTGCCTTCAGTCTTTACTCGTGCGAGACTGTCTCGTTACTTAGACATTCCGCTATCGTTATTTATCTACGTTTTCGGCTCAATATAGTCTACATTTTGATTTTAAGTTTGATGTTGTTTCCTTCCTTTTCCCGCATTCACGTTCCGGAGTGCTTGTCTCTCACCTCTTTGGAGGCTCTGTACGAGTGACTGGCGCCCATCCTTATTTCAGCAACGAAAAATATTCGATGTTATACATCGTATAACTACGAAAAATTGAGCTATCTGATTGGTCTGATTTTCAATGAGTGGTATAGTCGGCTTAATCAATTTATTAATTAATTCAATACTTTTATTAGTACATCTAACCGATTCCTTGTTGGCAGCAGTATTTACTGACAATTTGGGATTTATGAAAAATACCTACTGACAAATTATTATATTTACTGATATTTTAAATAAAATACTGACACATTTGTAACGGACAAATTTTCTAGTGACAGATTACACATATTAAAATTATATTTATTTTCGTTCTGCTATATTCAATAATTTCGACAATAAGTTTGCTATAATGGGACAGCGTACGAAGAGGGTTAATGTTGAAGGCCGAGTCTTCTCGCTCGGAAAGCTTTTGTAGAATATGTGTTTTGAGAGATTGTTTGGGTCAAGGTATTTCCGCTTACGCAGTTCTCAATAGATTGACCAATTCTCTTCCGATTTCTTCCGGTTGTGTGGAAATAATACTTCAGTAAGTAAATTTCTAATTTTCCTGTTTATTTTCTACTTAATTCTTTCGTATTTAAGAAAAAAAAAAATTGCCGAGTTCTTTTAACAGCTGCCCAGTGTAGTTTATTGTGAATTTTACAATAATTCTTACTCGTATAATACCCGATATCACCATTGACGAATAAACATTGTATTCATTAGTTAAACGTTAAACTATTTGTCGAATAAAATAGCATATTTTTGTTTCACGAACGAAGGTTAGCAACTATTCAACGAATAAATCGTTGAATAATGATTTTTACCTAGTTAAATATTTATTCATCAAATAATTTGAAATATGCCATTTTTATTGTGCGTGTTATAATAATTTTATAATTGGTAAGTAAGGTGATTAATAGAATATGTACAATAGGTACCAATCTAAAATGGATAATAGATAAATGCAAAAAATGAAGTATTATCTGGTTGTCTTTATTTGTTATTAATGTTTCCTTCAATATTAAACTGTCATCCTAATCATTGTTAACATCTTTTGATCAAGAAATTGTTATTCAGGCGATAAAAAAATGATCAAATAATCAATTTGACGAAATGTGTTTTCGAATACAACTCCTAATATTAAAACAATGCGTTTATGAAATTCTAAATATGAATCGGCATCATTGAAGCCAAAATTAAAGAATATTCATTTTTGATGAAAGTCATATTTTTGTCCAGAAGCATTCCATTCTTTAATTTTTTCATGCAACACAGCGTCAGGTTTATTATTTTCTATAATATACATGTATTCTTCCACTATAGTTATTAAACAATTTTTATTCTTCTTTGAGATAGTTTTTGCTTCTTTCCTTCTTCTTATTTATATTGTCACTCATTTTCTTTTGATTTTAATGACACAAATCAAAAAATTATTTTCGGTGACAGCAATAATATCCTACGAATTACTATCTATTCAACAAATTTGGTTGGTAAAACGAAACTTTGACTAACTAATGAATTAAATTTATTCGACACATAACTATTTGTGAATTTATTCGGCAGTGATGAAGCTAAGCATTAGAGATATTTCAGCTGAATTTAACACTAGACCCGCCAAGGGGACAAATATATCCCCGCATGAAATTTAAGTACATGTATTTTATGCGTTTTTTCAGTTAAGTTCTTGAGATTTCGTGACTTTTCATTAATATTATAGAAGAATATCTATGTTGAATATGATCTTTGTGTTTCCAATAATTATATTTTTATAACCATATTTGCCACAAAATGCCAAGGGGACATTTTTGTCACCAGGTAAAATAAATGAATAAATGCCAAAATACATTCTTCCTTTTCCTTATAAATACAATATATTATTTATTATTATTATTATTGTTATTGTTATTATTTCAAAAAGCGCTTCATTGTAAATAATTACAAATATTGAAAAATATTCTCGTGTTCTCGTTGACAAGTACAAATTTAGTCGTTGCCGCTTTGTCCAGTTAGTTTTACTAAAGTTTAGTATATCACTCAAATGTTTATCAGGGCAAAGAAACGAAAAATATGATTGTAATGAGTACAATACATTCTGACTTGCAAATTGGACAAAATAATAAGAAAACCCCGAAACTATAGGGTTTTATAATGAAAGTAAATATGGTGTAGATGTACTTGATCAGATGTGCAGAAAATATTCTGTAAAAGCAGCTTCTCACAGATGGCCAGTGCAAACATTTTATAATATTTTAGATATAGCGGGAATAAATTCCTGGATTTTGTATAAAAAAACTAAATAAATACAAATAAATATATCATCACGGCATATTACCCATTTCTGGGTGTGCCAGTATCTACAACACATGTAGACATCAGTAATGATGACAATATATTTTACCGTGTGGGCGCTTACCAGGCGTCACCACACGGGCACTCATAGCTGGTGTGGAGAGTGCACCATAGTGGCTTTAGCAGAAGAACTCGCGAAAGAACATTCAAAAAATCGTGTAACCAACAAAGAACCCGAAGAATCTGGAGTTGAAGATGAAAAATTATCTGACAGACGCAAATATCAAATAAAATCCCGATATAAGGCAAACAAGGGTAATAAGTGCACAGCTACAATCAAAGTATCATCCATTTGTGTAAATTGTTACGGACAGTAAAAGTACAAAATACCTTATTCTTTATTCTAAGAATTTATTTTTAGTTCATATCATTTTCGATTGCCCATAACACTATGTACAATTTTGGAAAATACATTTTTCTTCTTAAATGTTTATATTATTTCTTACAAAATAGCAGAAATAGCGTTTTCTGAAAAATTATTAACAGATTAAAAATTTCTCCACAAAATTACTGAAGGGACAGAAATGACCCCTTTGGCTCTTTAAGGTAGTAGCTGCGGCTCGGCGCTTCTAGTGTTTTAAACCTTAGTTTCGCGTAGTGCGTATATCGGTCTACATTCTCTTCTTTGAGCGTTATTTTTGTTTAAACCTCTCAGCAAGATTAAATTCTAATTACTCAGTAGGTTCACATACACAAACATCCATGCCTTAGTGGGATTCGAATCCAGAACCCCGAGCGTAGTCATAACTAAGAGGCGTTGTTTTAACTATTGAGCCACCGGAGCAATTACTTATCGTAAGTACGTAATACTTTATACAGTCCTGAAAAACAATTCTTACTAGTTTTTTTTTTTTTTTTTTTTTTTTTTTATTGTTTTGATCCTTTAAGACATTTATTTTGCTATATATTCTTTCATTAAAAATAATCGGACATTGTGTTTTTACACATTTTTGTGACCATTAGGGTAGCTCAACTAACCTCCCAGGGTCAAGGTTTTTTCCCGGTCGCTATCGCGCGACTTCACTTTTTGCCAAATGGATCATTTTAGTAACTCTGTTTAAATTTTTAAGTGTGTGGCCTATTCTAGGAAACACCGGTGTCGCAGTAGACACTGCTGTTTACCACTACAACATTTACCTACATTTTTCGGTAATTTAACCCTACTCCTATTGGCTTCTTTCTTTTATTGATAGCATCTATCCTTATTATCATTAACTTCTTTCACTTCTATATTCTATCATTCACACTACATCATAATTCCCTATTTATAGTATATCTATAGTAAGTTCATTTGATTATTCGTCTTTTGGCCATTTTAACTTTAAATTTTCTCCGAGTTAATTATCACATCATTATTATTATTTTTAACCTCTCGCTATCCTTGGTAAGGGAGGTATAGGGATCGTGCTAAAAATCTCAAATCGAGATTTTAGTAAATGACCACGTTTTAAGGTCCCTAGAATCCATTTTAAACATTTTCACGATGATGTCTGTATGTGTGTATGAGTGTATGTGTATGGATTTTGTCTTCACTCTAACTTAAATACTATCATTCAGAAAATTCTGAAACCTTGTATTTCTATCCTATTCTAATATGAAAAGAAGCCATTAGATTTTGGTGTAAATCGGATAACCGGAAATGGCACTTTACCTGAAGCTCATAGTGGTTTTTCTTCAAAAAATACCATTAAATGTCATTTTCTCGAATTTTATGTCTTATGAAAATTAAAGATTATTGAATTTTCTACATGAATACATTAATACTTTTTCTATATATTTTACAGATAAATTTAAAAATAACTTTTTTTATTAGTCGCGAAGCCTAAGATAAAAACTATTCCTTTGTTACACAGTTCATTTTTCAAATGAATGTAACTGACAGTAAATGTCACTGTCAGAAAACTTATCACTTCAAATTAATAATAGTGACATTTTAAAAAGAAAATAGTAAATAAAGCAATAGTTTTCTGCAATGGAACAGTTTGCAGCGTTAGTAAATACGTAGGTAGGTATGTATTTAAATTAATAAAAATTAAATAGCGGGAAGTTTTGTGTTGGCCACATCAGATTTTTTTAGCTATTACAATGGTTAGGCAGTTTTACACTGTACGTACTTGTAATTCATCTCACGCATTTAATTAAGTTAAAATTCTTATTTGTAATTTACTCTGTTATATATTGAATATATTTATCTTACCGAGTACTCAGCTTATATAATTTTCTACAAATTGTCTGCCTTATTTTTCATTCTGTTTTATGTATTACTGTTTCCCATCTGGTCGGAACGGTTTGAATTTGACTGGTGCAAAAGGCTACACAGAACCGCAACTAGTCTAGATTGGCGGCTTTCCTACCTCTCAAAACCTGCAGAAGCTACTTAGATCATATAGCTTACGAAATGGATGCCTTAGTTTGCGATTCTCGGGAACGCTTAGGATCAAGAGAGATAGATTTATATATGAGAGAAAAGGATACAACGCAGACGCCGCGGCTACCATTGATGTCGAGATGGATTTTCATGAAAAGGACAAATATAATGCAAAATAATAAAACAATGAAGACGTTGAATAAAAAACTACATAATTTTTGTAATTCATTTTTGAATAAAACTAATTATAATATATGTCTGTCGCAAAATAATAAAAGAAGGAAAAAGTCAAACAAAAAATATTTTTGAAATCATTTCTGAATAAAAGTAATTTATTGTATTTTGTTCTTATGCCGCCAAATTGTAAAGCAAAATAATAATAGCAAAAGGAAAAAAATTGAATAAAAACATTTAAATTCATTTCTCAATAATTTAATTTATTGTATTTGTTTTTTTATGCCGCCATATTGCAATATAAAAAATCTGATGTGGCCAGCACATGACCTCCCGCCAATTCCATGTAGCAATGAGCTTTAAGTAAAGTTTCACTTCCGATTGATCGTTTGTAAACAAAATCTACTTTGTTGTTCCTATAAAAAGAACGGTTTGTAATACGAAATTTTGGATTATATTTTATTATGTTTTTCCTGAAAAATCTGTTACAGCTTCAAATTAAGTACTACATCCGGTTTATAATATATAGTCAAAATCTAATATGTTGTTTCAAATTATATAAGAGTATTAAATACCTACCAACTTTGCGAAGTTTTGGATCATTAATATATTTTAAGGAAAAATCGTCACACAATAATTATTGTCAAAATCATCACCAACTTCCTTATGCTCTAAAACGCAATCTGTGTAAATTCTTCGCCGTACATTATCCATTTCGTAAATGTATAGTTGCAAACTATTATTTGACACTTAGAAATCACGTTCTTATTGAGAGCTGTTCGATATATAATGCTGCAAACATCAAACTTAAATCGAATGGGCTACTTGCGTGGTACTGAAAATCCGATTTCTGTCACTATATACGTAATGTTATATTGCAAACATATATAAAAATATAAATTTTATTTTAAATTAATTATTTATTTTTTACTAAATTAAGAAAAAAAATTTTCTGTGACGTCTTTATATTTAACTAATGCCCGGTTTCACCATTGCCGAATAAATTTACAAATAGTTATCTGACAAATAAATTTTATTCATCGGTTAGTCAAAGTTTCGTTTCACCAACCAAAATCGTTGAATAATTAGTTATTCACGGAATCTTATTTTTCTTTCCATTATTTTGCGTTGAGTATACAGCTAACAAGTTCATCTCCCTGACAAAACTGTCATGTTCGCTGTCAACGAAAATAATTTTTTGATTTGTGTCATTGAAATCGTTGAAATCAAATGAAAATGAGTGAAAATATAAATAAGAAGAGGGAAAGAAGTAAAAAATTCCTTCATGAAGAAAAAAAAAATGTTTAAAAATTGTAGTGGAAGAATATTTGTATATTATAGAAAATAAGAAAACTGACGATGTGTTGTCACAAGAAAAAAATTAAAGAATGGAATATTTTTGCACAAAAAAATATCTTTCATAAAAGAACTGGCATATTTCTTTCATTTATTGGCTCCAGATGATGCTGAATCATATTTAGAATTTCTTAAACGCATTGTTTTGATAATCAGAATCGCATGCGAAAATCTACTTCGTCAAATTGATTATAAATTATGATCATGTGATTATAGGGATCATTCCTTTTTCGCCTGAATAACAATTTCTTCATCAGAAGATGTCAACAATGATGAAAATGAGATTCTAATATTGACGGAAATATAAATAACAACTAAAGATAACTTCATTTTTCATATTTATCTATTATCCGTTTTAGATTGGTACCTTTTGTAAATATTCTTCTGATCGCCACTGAACAATTATATTAGAACATGCACAATAAAAATGTCAAATGTCAAACTATTCATTGAATAAATATTTAACTGGGCAAAAATCTCCAGATAATTTAACTGACGATTTATTCGTCGAATAACTGCTAACTGACGTTGGTGGAACAAAAATATGCTATTTTATTCGACGAATAGCTTAACTGATGAATAAACTATTTATTCGTCAATGGTGAAACCGGGCATAAGGGAGGGGAAGCATGTTTAAGATTGTTATCAATAGATGGCATGGCGCGCGAGAAAGTTTTAATTTGAATTTGACATTAGTTCATTTTTCTCTCTCACTGGTCTCTCAAATACATTAATTACTTTATAAATAAACACATAGGTAGTTACTTGTAATTTAAAATGTCGATACCAAAAAGATAAACTAAAATACTAACCTCCAAAGTATTATTGAAACGTCAAACAGGTGATCTACATTACCCGCACAAACATACCATTACTATGGGACGGCACCACGCTATGGCTTTACGACTATTCATTGGTGCGGCGTAATACTACGTCATACATGGCGGGAATTCAAATAATCAAATTTCATTATTTTTTTTCTGGCTAAATAATAAAAATTTTGTCAAAAGAAAAAATATGGGTAGCAAGTTTTTACCTTCTCTTCAAAAATATTAATTAAAAAAAAGGTACGCAAGTAGCCCATTATCTTGCATATCTAATATTTATGTATGATGGAAAATATATTATTTTTACAAACCTTAATGCCATTAGAATCATATTTAAACTACTAAATTCTTCTTAACACGGTTTCATTATTAATTTTAATAAAAACTGCTTCGTGACAGTGACATTTGTTTAAATGTGTCAAATTTGTTATTAAAGTATTGTTTTTGTTTGACGCAGAGGCAAAGTGATGTACAAAATAAATTATTTTATAATATAATATAAAGTTATTTCAAGTTATTTACTAAATGCTATTATCGTAGAATTGAAGATTGTGCCATTATATTTAATTTGTATTGGTGAAAGTTGCTAAAAAATTATATTCAATGAATTTTTTACAAGAAAAACTGTTAAAAGCTTGTATAAATGATACTTCCGGTTATCCGATATACACTAAAAACTAATGAGCTCTTCCCACATTAGTATAGAATGGATATACAAAATTTCAAATTTTTCTGATTGATAGTATTTGAGTAATCGTGTCCACAAGATCCACACACACACACAGACACACAGACACACAGACACACACACAGACACACACACATACATACCTACAGACATCATTGTAAAAATGTTAAAATCGGATTCTGGGGACATCAAAACGTGCTTATTCACTAAAATCTCTATATCCGATTTTTAGCACGATCCCTATACCTCCCTTACCTAGGGTAGCGGGAGGTAAAAAACAAGGAAAAGATCGAATAAAAAAAGTTTTTTTTTACACCGAGCTTCTTTCCACTTTACAAACCACGGTAGCAGTAACTACACATCATTTTGATTGAAACACGTGAACAAATAAACCACAAAATACTTTTGATGGTTGATGTTTACTCGCGAACAACTTGAAATAGAGTAACGAGTAACTGCGAAGCGAACTACGAAAAAGAACAAAAGTTTGACACGTTCGCTGGCTTTTCATTGGCACATGTTTTTCTAAGTTTGCGCACTTACCTAGGTTTCAGCATTTTCTGTCTCTCTTAAGCTGGGTAGCCCGAACAATTTCTAGATAGGTTTTATATTATCTATGTCGGGTGTGGACGTTGATCCGAAGGGCGGCACATTGCCTTAATTCGTTCGGCGTAGACGATTTTTTATGCACGGATCTTGTCTCGGAGCGCAGCACGGTATCTTTCCCGCGCGAATAAACAAGTTGCGAGAAAACTGTAGCAATTTGGATTGGCGCCTCGTTCGCTGCCTCAGGTGGCTTCATTCGCAACGAAACAGTTCACGAATGAGACTTCCGTCCGGGCTCGTTTTGCCTCATTCGCATTCTGTCTCATGTGTGTACCCAGCTTTAGATCTAAGCATTCCTTACTTCTTCCATCCAGTTCGTAAGCTATATAATCTTAGAGGAACTCAGAACACCACAAAACTACTGTGAAGCTGCTAAATTTTTAACCACTACCGTTGATTGAAAAATACTTCTCAATCAACGCCACTACCAACTACTCCGGCCCGGCTACGCCGATACAGAGCCCAGTTGTTGAGGTTGTACCAGCTGTTGAGCTTGAGCTGACTCTTCACTACTCATCGCTAAACTTCCAAGCAGAGTTCAGGATACCTGCGCCCTGCGCCTTCCGTCACCAGTAACTGCACCAATTGCTTAGGCCGAACCAGCCCATTTAAAGCGACCCTTTTAGCACACAAGTAGGCAGTATTAGAGAGGCTACAGACACTTTTGTTTATAAATATGTGTAATAATAAAGCAGCTGGTTCTCTTATTCTTAATATTTTTAAAATATTCAATTATTTACTTAATTTATGTTTTTCTCCCTCCTTAATACGTTACAACATTTTGTATTGATTGGTAAAATACTGTCATTTACATTATGTACTGACGTTTAAACCGATAAATAGCAGCATTTAAGAATATGTGAATAAATAACAAATAGAATTTTAAATTTTCAATTATGTGAACACATATTTTATGTATAAGTTTATCTGCATATATATATATATATATATATATATATATATATATATATATATATATATATATATATATATATATGTATGTATATATAATGTAACATATTGTTTATTATGTTCTTTGGCTGGATAGAAAGAGACAACTAGAGTTAGAGATATATAAAGTGTAAAGTTTGTCAAGAGATGTCTCTACGGTCAATATAATCTATGATATTTTTCTTCTTTGTTTGGAAGGTGTGAGTCGTTCTGTTTTGTTGTTTTGCCTTGAATAATTGGAAAATAATTAGATTTTACTGGTAATAATTATAAATTACAAGTCCGCCAAACACAAGGCAATTTACAGCAGGCATCTGATTTTGTTATAGACCTGTGTAGGGCTCTAAAAAAATGCATAAAACATGTGAAAGGAAATATTTTTAGAATATAAAAAAATAATTAATACTACCATGAGAAATTTACGTACGAGTATTTTGAACTGTATTCATAATCATTTGCTGGATCAGGATCCGTTAAATAATAAATGCATTCAATTACTCAATTTAATTTCTGACGTTTATATCATAATTCGGATTCACTATGAAACGAAAATAAATTTCGAGAAAAGTACAAATAGAATAAGAAGCATGTATACAAAATCTATATTGTTTAAAAATCAATAGATTAAAATAAATAATTATATTATAATTCTTTTTATCCTTTCCTAATACTAATATCAGTTTGTTTCATGCATTTTATAATAGGTTTTCGCGAATAATAATTTAACTGTTTCAAATATAGGACAGTTCATATTCATAGAACAAGCAGTGACATCTAACGATTACTCCAGGAGATGACTCAATAAATCTCTATCCTTAGTTGTCTCTTTCTGTCTAGCCGAAAACAAAACAAATACTATGAAGTTTCATCTAGTGTTTTTGTGATCTTTGAGTAAACCAATAACATTAGCTGTACGCTGTACTCTATCAAAACCTCAGCTCGTCTCAGCCTCTCAGCTCACTTTAGATAAACGAACAATTCGAAAGTAGAATTCTAATTCTCATTCTTGTAACTTTGGAAATATAATAGCTTTTCTGAAAACATTACAGTAAAACTGAAACTTTGCTATTTTTTGACATTATGGTAACAGTAAAAAATCTTTTCTACGGTTATTTATTAATTTGAATATAATTTCATATTAATATAGCGCGGTTTGGGTGTTTTGTAAATCTTTTATTCTAGATGTTATTTATTAAATAAATAAAATAAATATGTCATCACGGCATATTACCCATTTCTGAGTGTGCCAATCTGCGTTGTACAGAAATTTCGGTAATGATGATAAAATATTTCTACCGTGCGGTCGTTTACCAGGCGTGGAGAGTCTAAATCACATTATTATTGAATAAGAAGAAAGAAGGGCTGTAATTCGACAATTTAACGTAAAAAGACGCGTGATGAAGCAAAATAGTGACCCATTGTTAATCACGACAGATAAAAATTAAATACTGATGTCGTGACGTCCAAAGGAAAATTTATTGAAGAATTATTGTTTTTGCTACTCTAGCTATTTTGTTGAATTAGATTATTGAATAAAGTATTATGGCTTTTTATTTTTCTTCTTATATGTATAGATAATATATTAAGACATTCATTTCTTTATATGTATTTCCGTATCTTTCTCACTTATGTAAATACATATGTAGGCAATAGTAGGCTACGGTAACATTTTCTTCGAAATGAAGGGAAAATTAGAATACTATCGTGCGCGCGGTATATACCCCCACTGCCCCCACTGATTTGTGTGAATTTCTTATGCAGGCCGTTCATTAATACCTTGTTAGCGTATTGGCAACCAATATGTTCATCCATAATGCGTTTGCAATTTAATGCTAAAAGTTAAAATAAACAAAATAACTGCAGTAATAACTCACAACCAACTACAATTAAAGTAGATAATTACTCTCTTAAGGGCCGGTGTTTCAATATCTGGTTAAAATTTTAACTAAGAGTTAAATAAACAAAATTGAAACGAGATGAACTGTCAAATGACAGATATATCATTGCTGTCAATAAAACGATGCAATATTGTTTACTTAACTAGAAGTTAAAATTTTCACCAGAGATTGAAAAACCAGCCCTAAGAGTAGTTAGTAAAAGTTAGTCTATTTTGTATGCCCTACATACTCTACAAATTTGTAACCCGTATTTATTAACACCCTGTATATGTGAAACGTTGCTCTTTTCATATACATATACAGTTCATTTCAACTCATCATGATCAGAGCAAAAATATTCCAAAAAGAATACAGTTATTATGTCCTGATATGATTAAAAAACCAGAGCAATATTACAAATTATGACAGGGCACTGAAAGAGGGATTTATATGGCATTCGAGTATGTCTCTTTGAACTTTTTTATCCTTTTGATGTCTAGAATCGACCCTTATAGTTATTGACATCCTTTCAGGGCCGGCTTTACTATGAAGCGAATAAAGTGGTCTCTTTTGGCTCTCAAATTTCGAAATAATTTACATTTTAGATACATTACCAGTTGAGTATTCAAATGCATTGTTTATAGCTAACCTAGGATTGTTATGAGGCTTGTTATTATTCATAGTAACATCCGTGGTTTGTTCAATAGTCCACCGGTTTTAGAAAATGAAGATATTAAACAGTAATAGATATTTATATAGCAGGTGAGCTAAGATAATGTTTATTCATGAGAAGAAAGTTTAGATTATGAGCCCGTAAAGGCGAGTGAGTTAAATTCTTTGAGTGAATAATAGATATTTATACACCAAGTGAGCTAAGATAATGTTTTCATGAGAAGAAAGTTTAGAGTTAAATTCCTTGAGTAAATAAACATTCTTAGCTCACGTGGTTTATACAATATTTTATTCAATTTTGACGAAATAATAATAAAAATCATTATAATGTTTAATTTTGACAAAATAAAAAACTAATCAGTTAATAGGCTGTGCTCGACAATCGTCGATAATAGACGTTTTCATCTATTTCATTTGTGTCGTGAAAAATAGTGAAAATGGCTGACAATATCTAATAAATATTGTGGTGAGTGTTATTTCCGTACCTGATGTTATTTTAATTTATTATTTGTTGCAGAGTGAGTTAAAAAAAACTGTGAGAATGATTTAAAAAAAATTAATTCACTTGTGAATAAAATGTTACTTATAGTTCTATGGATTTAATAATGACAGTTTAAAACGTCAAAATTGAATAAAAATATTTTTGTTACTATTTACATAGCAACCGTTCATAAACGCCTAGAAACCGTTGAACAAAGGCACAACATTGGCGATAACCTTCAAAATAGGTATTAAAAATAATCACCAGGCAGATTCACAAAAAAGTTTAAGCTAATGCTCATTTTTGGATTAGTGAATTCTATTCTATTCCGGTATTTAAAATTTAATTTTCATGATATTATCAATAAAGGTAGATACTAGGACTAGATTAGACTATAATTTAAGATATAAACTGTCAAAATTACAGTAGAATTCGCTAATCCAAAAATGAGGAGTAACTTAAACTTTTTTGTGAATCGAGCTGTAAATTAATATTAATTCTAAAATCGGCAAAAAATAATGTGTTCAACAGTTCAACACGGCATTAAATACAGATTTACAGCTACGATAGCATTTACTGCGGCATCTGCTGTAAATCTGATATTTTAGTGCCTAGTTAAACAAATAACTATTCTTGAAATTCTTTGATTAATGCTACTTCCAGAATGCTATGAAACAGAACAATTATTTTGACATGTCAATATAACAAAAATATTCAAATTATGTGCTTTATTCCTAATGTTCATTAATTTAAAATAAAGTAAACCGTGTTAACAACGGTACACTAACCCTATATTATCTCTATGTATTAATGAAGAACTTTACACTTTCATTTTATTTTCAATTTGTAGACTGATGTCAAAATTACCGTATTACCGTGCAGAGAGTTATTACTTAGCTTATTACTTAGCTACCACTCTACTTTTGTATAAGTAAACAAAACTTAATATCCTGAAACCGGGAAAGAAATATATTTATATTGAAAAATTAAATTATTCTACTTAGAAAGAAATTGATCTGGAAATATTATAATTGGGATGTATTATACAATGAATATAAAAGCATAAAATCCTGGTGCAAAACTTTTTGATTTTTGGTCTTGGAACTTGAAGAATAAAAAAAATATGTTTGAATGTTCATTTATTTCCAATATTATCATGTTCAAATAAATAAATTTAAATTCTTTACATATTGTTTTAATGCAGCTAAAATAAAATAAACTGTTTATATTCACTCAACCGGAAATCAGACAAATTATGTTAAACATGAATACAAGACAAAATAACAAAAAAATTCTTCTTTATTGTGCACTGATAATAAATTCATTCTTATTACTATATAGACATATTTATACATACAATGTATTTCACTAAAATAATTTATCGTCACTATGGGAAAAACTTTCTGCACAAATTAGCTGCAAATTCGAATCCTACGAACGTTCCAGCGTTTGCAGGGAATGCTCGAAGAATGACAGGAATGATGCCTTTGAACAGTGCTGTAGGTCCTTCTTTTCTCATGAGTTCCATAAATACCTGACGCATGCCTCCAGGGAAAGTTCCATCGGGAGCTGCTTGAAGCCTACTTTTCACTGTGTCGGCGGGCATACAAACGGCCCAGTTCATTATACCTGAAGAGCAATTTATTTTTTGGAGGATTTGCTGTATATAGTGCTTTCGTTTGGAAATAAGAATGTCCCATGAGGAAACCGACAAACTTTCACCATGTATTTAGGGGTTATTCTAAGTAAAAAAAGTTCATATAAACTATGGGTCTATTCTTCTTCGTTTTAGAGATATCGACAATCAAAAAGCCTATTCTAATAAGAATGTTAGGTAAGTAGTCGTTGTTCACCTACTGTTTTATTTGACGTATCAATAGCACGAATTGTCAAAATTCTTCAAACTTGGCTTCAACGAATACCGGTTCTGTATGATGTGGAATTACGCTATTTGGATATCGTCCACGGTATTCTTCTAATGCAGCTCGACCGCTGCCATTACAAAAACCATACAAAAAAGACCATGTCAGCATATTCCATATAATTAACAGTTCTAGGCATAATTGTTAAATTATTAGACAGTCCGTGCTACTGATACAATCATATCAAATAATAGGTGAACAATAACTACTTACCTAGTATTCTTAATAGAATAGATTCTTTGATTGTTAATGATTACCTACTGTCGCTATCTCTAAAACGGGGAAGAATTGACCAAAAGTTTACATGAACTTTTTTACTTAGAATGACCCCTATGGTGATAGTTTGTCGATTTCTTCAGGAGACACCTGTGTATTTGCTCTAATTTCATGACATATTCTATCTTACTATTTATATTGTATTATTATTACTCTGTAACTGAGTTAACATATTGGGTAAATAAATTATTATTATTATTATTATTATTATTATTATTATTTATTGACGAAGAAATTAATTTGTCTACTGTTGCAATTTACTAAAAATAAATTGAATCGCTTTTTCAAATTATTTGTTTATTTAATTAACAACCATTCAACAGGTTACAAAGTATCCAAATTACTGGGGTTTGGAAACACATTAACAATTATTAATTATTATAAAAATGCAAAGTGACAGAATAAAAAGAACATGCTAGTGGATATAAGATAAATGTATGGGAACAAAGTTTATATAAACAAGAGCAATATACAAAATAATTTACATTGGCATAAGAAATGAACATACAAAAAGTTTTTAGTTTATGTTCTGATCAGGGAAGTAGCGAGGGTGGGCAAAGCAAAAACTCTAGACCACCCACAGGCCCACCCGTTTTAAAAGTCAAATGAGAGAAAACAGTTCATGCACATTATTGGAACTGCATTTCTCATTCTAAAACAATAATGGCATTTATTGTAAAGAAACAGTAATATTACTTTACTGTACATTACAAAGAAGATAGGACATCTATTCAATGTATAATAGTATACAGGGTGTCTCAATAAGCTTGCTCACTATTGGTAACTTTTTTATTTGAAAAGGTACGAGGTTGGTTAAATGAGCAAAATTGTGCCATTTTATATTAGAAAATTGGTCATGTAGACAAAATAAAATTTGTGTCAGCGGTTCTCAAAATTTGGGCCAATAAATATATTTTTTAAATGGAACCATATATTTTTTATTATCTTATTGGAAAGAGTATTTTTTTCTCTTTCCGATAAGGTAATGTTGTTTATGTACAATTTTTTCAAATAAACGAGTTATTTACGGTTAAAAATTTAAATTTTGTAAACTATTTTATTAGTTTTTTAGTCAAGTAAGCCATGGAAACAATTGATTCTTTGTTTGTTTGACGTTTAATAATTTCTCCCGTAAAGTTCTCTGTGTTTAATAATGTTTAATAACTTCACAAATGAAAAAAAGTTAGATATGATCGTGCTATATGGAAAGTTATATCTAGACACCAGTTACGTAGAACGGTCGGCTCTCTTTCCAAAAGAGTTTAAATGTGCGAAAGAAATAATGGCTTTCAATTTGAATATTATCTTTGTTTTGTTATTACTGTAAAATAAATTAATAAAATAATAATTTTATAAAAGACAATTGTTTCCATAGTTTACTTGACCTAAACTAATAAAAGATAATTTTTATCTTTAAACGTAAATAACTCGTATATTTGAAAAAATTGTACATAAACAACATTACCTTATTGGAAAGAGAAAAAAATACTCTTTCCAATAAGATAATAAAAAATATATAGTTCCATTTAAAAAATATATATTTTGTCCCAAATTTTGGGAACCGCTTACACAATTTTTATTTTGTCTACATGACCAATTTTCTAATATAAAATGGCACAATTTTGCTAATTTAACCAACCTCGTATCTCTTCAAATAAAAAAGTTAGCAATAGTGAGCAAGCTTATTGAGACACCCTGTATATACAAAAGGAAATTTGGAATTGGCCTATGCCTGTTTTATAACCTTTTTTGTGGGTTGGGTAGCTTAGCGTCATAAATTATTTGAACTTGCGGACATTATGTGAAGGGAAAGAATTAGGTCGTATTAGAAATTGTTTGTGTTTGAAATTTTCATTTGAATTTATTGAAAGGCCTTTAATATTTGAATTTTTAATCAACACAAATTAATATTAGAATACATTTAAAACGCAGTATTATTTGAATACTCTAATTCGGTTTAAAAATTTTAAATAAGCTTAATCTTACAAATTAATATCTGTTATAATACGTATGAATGTTTCAAAAATTGTATGACTAAAAATCTAATTTTGGTTATTTTTGTTCTAATGAAAAAGCTAAATAGCAGTAAAAAACTTTCTGATTAGTGGCCCACCAAAATATTTTTTGGTCCACCCTACAAAAATATTCTGGCTACGTCCTTGGTTCTGATTATTACTTGTGACTTATGATGGATTTCGATCTACTCCGTCACCAGTATTTTTTGATTAATAATGAATTTTCTTTTAGTAAACGATCGCGAAACACGAAATTAGAACATTTAAAATAATGGCTGCAAGAACTTCTTAACTGGAAAGGTGATGAAGGAAAGAAAAATTACTGGATTTCAGTCAGTATAAAATATATTTTCTGCATCTACCGGTTTCGACACCTCCTGAAGAAGACACATGATGTGTCGAAACCGGTAGAGGCGGAAAATATATTTTATACTGACTGAAATCCAGTAATTTTTCTTTCCTTCATTTAAAATAATATTTTATTTTCTCTATGATTTTCTTTGTTCTTGTTCTCTACCTGCACATCCGCCAGCGAAAATGACCAAAGGCAACGTCGGAGTCTCTCCAGGAGGTGCTAGCAACCCCGTAAGATAATCATAGGTCAAGAAGTAGCAACCTGCAGCTGGGACATCCCGTAGTGCAGTGGCTAAAAATCCTCTGTATACACTCCTAATGCCTCCTTCTTTAAATAACTTGATGGCACAGTCTACTAGACCGTTGTATTTCTTCTGTTCTGCACTTTGTTGCATCTGAAGCAAGCATTTGATGCGTTCGAAAGGGGCCATCACAGTAGATGTCAGAAGTCCTAAGAAGATAATTTGATTATGAATGTTTTAATGTTTGGAGAGTGAATTACTTCCATTAGAAGAAGGTATTTTTTGTTAATAACGGCGATATAAATGGTCGATGAAAACGTATAATTTAAGGTACACTCTGTTAAAAAAAAACTAACTCGGTGTAGGCAATTAACATATAAACGTATATCTGATCATTATTCAATTAGTAAAATCGTATTCTAGGGACCCCAAAACGTGCTTATTCAGTAAAAACTCACCATTGAATTTTTTCACTAAAGGCAGTACCTACTTTTCTTACCAAAAGTGACGGAAGGTAAAAATTCATTTCTTAATAATACAGAGTAAGTAGTAGGTCTTCATATTAATGTTTTCAAGTGTTACTAACACGTTACTAGACGTGATTTCCTTATACATGTACAATTTCTGATGTGACCAGCACATAACCTCTCGCCGGAGATTTTACCGGGCTGTTTGCATAAAACAGAATATTTTTACAAATGCAAATATATTCAATATTCGTGTATAGGTAAGTCTTTGACGTACAAACTTCTTTGTTATTCAATAGAAAAGTTATCTCAACACAAAACAATTTTCACATCTATTTACAAAATATATAGAATATGTTAATATAAATTAAAATAAACAAACAAATAAACAAGTAAGTAAATAAGTAAGTAATGTACAATAAATTTCAAAAACCGTTTCCCATATTTAAATTTTAGGCATATTACAGAGATTTTCAATTCGAACAATGTTCTTGTTTACTTTCTCTTCATATTCTTCTAGTAAAACATTAATTTTGGGCTGTCTAAATTGTATATACTTATTTGGAAATGTACGTCTATTCTTAAATAACTTCTTTTAAATTTTGTTATCTTCTTATCTTGGCTAGTTTGATTTATTATAATATATTATTTTACATGTTATATTTTCTTTACCTTTAAATCTATAGAAGATATAATAATAAATGTATCAGATGTAGAATTTCATGTTCTTCAATATTTTGTAATGACTCAAATTTTCAAAAAATTATTTTTTAAAGAAACTATTACTTACGGTTGTCCAATTGTTACCAAAACCTAATAAGCTCTTGCCATTAATGTCAGAATGAGGAAACAATAATTAAACATGTCTTAAGTCTCACAGTATTTCAGAAACCGTGGTTTCAACATACACACACATAGGTACACACATACGCGCGCACACATTCACACATACACACACATCATCGTAAAAATGTTATAATCGGATTCTAGGGACATTAAAACGTGCTTATTCACTAAAATTTGGATATGCGATTTTTAGCATGATTCCAATACCTCTCTTAGAGAAAGGTATAAAGGAGTAGCACTGATCCGCAACTCCCCCTGGACAAAATAGAAGGAATGTGAAGAGCTGTCAACGAATGATTTTAACAAGTTATTTTCATTTTATGTAGTGTTTTATGTTTATAGTGATTAATATTTAAAACATAAAAAAGATATAGCAAAACATCAAAACCAAATAACAGAAACAAACACATGTAAAAATTTAAAATATAAGCAAAACATAAATTCACCCATAGAATTTCCATTTTTTCGTACAAGAATATATTTATTTTCATTTGATTATGGTTCAACACGATTTTAATAAAGCTGTTGCAAGAATTTTTCAATTTTCTCAAATTTGAAAATATCCCGAAATATCCATTAGATATTTTACAATTAAATATTGAAATTTGTGTAATATTTTGAAAAAGTCACGTGATCTGAAACAGAATGTGACGTCACAACATGCATCGCCTACTTTTATTTATATAAATAACGTAAACTATTATCCTAGGCTATAAATGACGTGCTATACAGGTGTCTCTAAAATAGAGGGGCGTGGCTTAACCACAGATTCCTGAGGCTAAAATAAGACTTGCTTCTACCGGAAAGTGTACCATTTAGCCAGAATTCTGCTTCAAAGTTCTTTGAAATAAAAAATTAATTTTCCTTATAATAATTGGACGCTTTATTCGATTTGGATGAAATTTGGTATGACAGTTTATATGGTTATGTCATCTTTTAAGATGATACTTGTTATTATTAATGAACCACTAGTGTATGAAACTTAGGTGTCCCAACATTAATTAGACCGTAACTTTTAAATGGCTACGCCGATAACGTGAAGTTATTTTTTTTTTTTAGAAAGATACATTCAATAGTAAACTTTTCTCTCTCTGTGTAATTTGTGATATCTGTTACGGTTCACACAGAAAATAATAAAACCGTTAAAATTTTAAAATAAATTTTATCTAGCAGTCTGTCCAAATACCAAACATTTAATTTCTAATGACAGTAACGAGTTGTCAATCTTCACAACTTATTTAGGAGTAAGCTAAGATATGTAATCGTCTTATTTATAATGGTAGTAAAATATTATTAGATCGAACAAACGGATGTTACTAATTTTAGAATATTGCGAAGAAAATTTTTGACAACCCGTAAAACAATTGTTACTGTCATTAAAAATTAGTTACATTTGGATAGACTGCTAGATTAAATTTATTTTAAAAATTTAGCGGTGCAGGCACTCAGATTTTATTATTTTCTGTGGGAACCATAACAGATATCACAAATTACACAGAGAAAGAAAAGTTTACTATTGAATGTATCTTTCTTAAGAAAAATAATTTCATGTTATCGGCGTGGCCATTTAAAAGTTACGGCCTGGTTAATGTTGGGACACCTAAGTTTCATACACTAGTGGTTCACTAATAATAACAAGTATCATCTTAAAAGATGACATAATCATATGAACTGTTATTCCAAATTTCATCCAAATCGAATAAAACGTCCGGTTATTATAAGCAAAATTATTTTTTTTCTAAGAACTTTGAACCAGAATACAGGCTAAATGGTATATTTTCCGGTAGAAGCAAGTTTGGTTAAATCGTCTTATTTTAACGTCAGGAATCTGCGGTTAAGCCATGTCCCACTATTTGAGAGACATTCTGTATATACTCCGGCGTCACAGGAATGGGGGTTGTTTTTCATAACCATTTCTGGCGCCAACCTTTTTTTTTAATTATTTACGAAAATAACAATAAATTATTATTTTTATAACTATGAAAAATATCGCATAAACTTTCACTTAAAATACTTCGTAAAAAATGTGAAACAGACTCATTCAATTAATCTATTTCATTTACATGAAATGTGATTTTTGAAACATTTTCGACGGTTGGCAAGGTAATGTAATGCTATAGTAGCGCCAAATTTTCTCCTATCAACATATTTCGAACTACAACAGTATAACAGGCCAGCTGTTCGAGTTTCATAGACCTGGACTGGCCAAATAAAAGGAACAAGAAGAGATGCTTGTCTGTCGACGAATGATTTTCACAAATTATTTTTATTTTATAACGTGTTTTATGTTTATAAAGATTAATAACTAAAAAATAATCTCACAAAACGTAAAAACCAAATAACATAAACAAACACGTGAAAAAATGTGCAGGCTTAGTCGTTCACCTGAAATTTTTCTGAGTGCTTTGCGGGGCAGGGTCGAGGTAAGCGTGTAGTTAAGATTAGTCTAGGAACAACGATAAGGTTGATAAATGCTGCGTAATGCTGCACCCGTATTAGAGATGCACTCGAAATCGAGTCGGGCTTCGGACCGGGCCAAAGCTCGAGTCGATCATCGAGCTGGGCCGAAGATATTTTTATCGGGCCGAATCGGGCTAATCATTTGCAAAAGTTGAGGCGAGTCGGACTTTTAGTTTTGGCCCGATCCAAAAATTCGAGCTTTTCGGGCCGGCCCGAAAAATCTTATAGTTCAATCAAATGCACAGTTTCCTTAATATTTTAATGAAAATGGATGATGTTGAAAAGGGTCAAAATGATTTAATAACAACATACTTGACATCTTAATAAAAATGTTATTTTACTTCGAAAATTCAAGGTTATTCATTAAAGAATAGTAATGCTATTGTTATGTTGTTATTATTACTATTGTTACTATTTGTATACTTAAATAAAAGTGATTTTTATTTCTACTATAATGATTTCTTGTCTTATTTTTGAGTAGAAATAAAGTTAGATAAAAAAATCCTTATGTAAATGATATCTTTTTGTATAAGATTTGTGAAACAATTTAAATTTTCGAGCGCCTTTGAGAAACAAAGTGTTAAATACTCGTAAGTCTGCAATTTTTATAACAAACTTACACTAGAAGTGTCTCTTTTTTTAACAACTTATGTTAACTAATGTTGAAAGTTATAAGGATGTAGAGGTTTTTTATAAATTTGGCACGAAAAAAGTTAAACATTTCGCCTCACATAAAAATCAAAATTAGGAATGTCGGCTGCTCCCAATTTCGAGCTTTGGCTCGGCCCGGCCCGATTTCGAGTCAATTTTCGAGCCGGGCCAGCTAATTTTTTGTCGAGTCGATCTTTGAATCGGGCCGGCAATTTTTATTTTCGGGCCGAGTCGATCCAAACCTCAAAGCCCGATCCGGCCTGGCCCGAATGCATCTCTAACCCGTATCTAAAAGGAAAGCGCATTTTTAATATCCATTAAGTTTTCAACAAATTGTTTGAAAAATGTTATTTCTCATTAAGTTATAATCACGAGTTAGAATAAAATAAATTATTTTTAATATAATTTTAAATGTGAGATCCAAATCTTATTTTGCGTAACTTGTTGAACAATATACTGAAACTTTGCAAGAAAGTATTTCTTGTACTTTTTTCTATTTTTCCTACCTGAAAAGGCTCCAGCACCAAATTTTCTCAACTCCTTCAAATCGTCCTTATGCTCCTGGCATATTTTCTTCCCGACTCCGTATCCGAAAAATGATATAGCAAAAATAGGCGCGATTCCTGTTAATGGAGCCTGTATCCCTTTGTACAATCCTAAAGGTCCTTCATTCTTTATCGTCTTTGCTATGCAGTCCAGAGTCCCTGAATACTGGGTACTGGTTTGCAGACGAACCTTCACAGTGTCCAGAGGATGACCCACGAGGACAGCCACTACACCACCAACTCCACCACAGACGAAGCGTTCCAGAGGGTTTAGTTCACGAGCCATGATGATAAGAAAGTTTTGTTGGGTGATAGAAGGGAAAACATAAAATTACGGACAATGACATGACATTCTGAAATTTATGACTGACAGAAGAAGAAGAAGTGACATTTCATTGTTTTGCAAAGCCTTCTAGTTAAAGTATTGACTACAAATTGTCATATTTTAAGGCTGGTTTATGTAAGCTGTAAACTTATGCATTTACCTTAGCATTAGCATTAAATTTTGCATTAAAATTTTCATAACACTGTCGGGTTCATGTACTTCTTAGGACACACCAATAAGAGCAGGCCGGTAGTCATTTTTTGTAAAATCGACGTCTTTTTATCATAATAATATCTTTCTAAATTTTTAATGCAAAATGCTAATGCCAACCAATCAGAAGTCTATATGATAAGGTACGATAGCTTGATTTTGACCATATTAGAACCTGACGTTTGTTATTTTTCAAGAATTCTATCACATTGTGTTAATTAAAATTGAGTGATTGAAAAAGGTGTCCAACTAATACAGTTAATTGAATATTGTAGATATATTTATGATAAAAAGACGTGTCGCTTTTACAAAAAATGAAATTACCAGCCTGCTCTTATTGGTTTGCCCTAAGAAGTACATGAACCGGGTAGCGTAATGTTAAGTTTCATGCTAATGCTAAGGTAAAGTCTTAAGGTTACAGCTTACATAAACCAGCCTTAATGTTGGGCCTGTTGGTTTTTCTTTGACGAGGATGTTTACTAATTCGTGTTGGGGAATCTTCTAAAGAATTACTATTCCTGATTCGTTTATTGTCGTTTTGTGCGTTAATTACTTTGTCATTGGTATTAATTTCCTTTTGTTAATTTTTACGTCTTTTCCTTCATTGAGTAATTTTCTTTTTTGATGTAGTAATTCTTTTCTTTCGTCTTACTGTGCTGAGCTTAATTCATTAGAAATATATATTTCTGGGTTTTTTAGTTCTTTTTTATTCTTCATAATTCGCAGTTTTAGCCTGTAGGACTGTACTACCACTGGACGTGAGCGAGTTGAGTTCGACGTAGTACCAAGGCGTTTGACGTATTCAATGTCACTGTCAGATATCATTTGTTATTTGGAGTAGGATATTTTTTACAGTGGCAGATATATATTCATAATTCTTTTCAGGGGTTCCATACATTCTGAAGGTAATCAATTAATTTATTTTGTTTTTCCACCATGAGGTTAGAGTAGGTTAGGTTAAGTTCTTTAAATAGACCAATCTAGAACAAACTTAATTCAATATGGCGTCGTAGGGCAGTTGTCAATTTTGGCAAGTGTTTGACAAGTTTTTATAGTGGCATAGGATATAATAATTTTGTTTTTATACTTCTGTTATTATTTTTGTCCTGGTATTATACTTCTTGGGTTAATATTATTATGGCATATAATCAATATTACAAGAATTAGATAAGAATAAATGTAAAGTGAAATTTGTAATAGCTATACATATTCTACGTCACTGTCATATAAATGTCAAACACCTGTCAAAATTGACAAATGCCCCACATCGTCATATTGAATTGCTTTTGTTCTGAATTGGTGTATTGTTGTTGAGTGTTGATACATAGTTTTTAGTGATTTGATTTCTAGATTTATAGTTTTTGTTTCTTCTTCTTCTTCTATTGTACCTAATTTTTGTAATTTGTCTAATTTGGAAATAATTTTATTCAACATATCTTGTTGCTCGTCCATTGTAAAGTTATGCTATAGTTTGTTGTCGTTTATGACATGAGGAAAATAAAAACCTTACCTAGTTTTGTTTTATTCTTAAGCCTGAAATAAGTAAATTTTTGTGTACGGAATCAAGTTTTCTTTTTGATTACAGCATTTTGCTTCAGAAAATTAATATTGTTTTAAAAAACACGTATATTCTCAGTTCAGATGATTTTCGAATCTCGAGTTGTATATGTTAAGACTATACAACGAATCAACCAACTTATTTTTACGAAATGTCAAAAATATTGCTTGTTTATATATATTACATACTATTCATTTGTTCATTTATTCATTTGGTTGACTAGGGGCTAGTTTTTTAACCTCCGGTTAAAATTTTAACTTCTAAACAATATTGCATCGTTTTGGTGACAGCAATGATAAATCTATCATTTGACAGTTCATTTCGTTTAAATTTTGTTTATTTAAATCTTAGTTAAAATTTTAACCAGATATTACCATATTACCGGCCCTCACAGATAAATATTAACAATCTAAAAAAAAAAAAAAACATTTAAACCGAAGTAGCTTCCTGCCATTGAATAATGGAATAAAAGAAGACTAGATTTAACAAGTACACTACTTGTAATACATTTACCACTGAAATATAATATTTATACAACCGATTTCTAAACCGTTGCTTAGCTAGGAATTTCCTAAATTTAAGAACAGCCTAAACTCTTATCCCTTTTGGATTTCACCAAAGCAATGCCCAGCTAGGTATTACTTACGTAGGCATAGGATTATTAGTTATTTTTGTGATATATTTGCACACTGGAAATAAATGAATAATTTTTATAATTTATTTGTCAACATTGTCATTGGAAATTATGTGCATATATTATTAGTATTTTGTTGAGGTTTACAAAATCATTACATTCTTAATGAAATATATTTTGCTATAAATATATTTTAAAATTTGTATTGCAGATATGGAAAATATAAATGAAACAAAGATGAAAATGAACAAAAAGAAGAAATATAAATGGCAAATTAGAGAATAAATAATACAAAAACAGAATCTGAATCCTCTGATTTCAGATTTTTGTAAAAAATATGAATTTATTTATAAGTGACTATTTAATGTAATATCCGTAAATTTAAAATAAAGAATAATAACGGTATATATATACATACATGCTAATTAATTTTATATCATATATAAACTTGTAATCCTGTCTTTTATTCAAAAGGAAATATTTTTCAAAGCCATTTTTCATCTTAGGATATAAAATTATTTGTTCTTTCTTTTCCATCTTGTACATACATGTCTTTCCATTTCTTCGTTATAATTATCAAAATATTCAACAAACTTGTACAATTTTCATTTTAAAGTATCAGCTGCCAAATGTTAGGAAATGCTTAGCGATTTGGGCATCGGATAACAGATTCCTATCTTAGAATTTCCTAAATCGAGATAGGTAATGCTTATAGATGTTGATAAACACGAAATTTTACTAGGTAATGCCTATGTGGTGCACATCGGGTACATAGGCATTACTTAAATTTTAGGAATCGGTGGTAAAATCGGACAATAGACAATCTAACCAGCTGGCTAACTTTATGCAATGGATTTCTTCGGTACAATCTTACTAATGTTGGTAGATATTTATTTAGTACCTAATCCAGTAATTAGAAAATAAAAACTGCATTATTTATTTCATTATTTACCATCTTATTAAAATTAAATTAAACTGTTTTAAGGAAAAATGAATTAAAATAGCTGGTATAAAATTAAATAATGTTATCGCATTAATAAAATTTAACCGTCTTGTAAAAATTTGTTTCATAAAAACCTTTTTAAATTTACGGTACACGTTTTTAATATATGCAAGATTAAAGATCAGGTTCAAGATTAATTGCATTTTTAAATCTTATTTCCTCACAAATAATTAATTTCTGCATCAAATTTCTCATTCTTTTATATTTTATAATCCACTTTAATTATCAAATCAATTTTGAGGTGGACTCGTTCATGAATTTAAGATATCTTCTGCGTAGCACCCAATTTGCGACGGATATTTTTTCGTAACGCGCAGTATAGACCTTTTCAGGCGCTAACGAAGATTTATGGGTAACCAGAATCCCTCAGAAGAAATCGTGATTTGGTGTCGAGAAACATGAATCGAATCAATAACTTCTTGTTAGTTTTTCTTACCTTCCTTTTCAAACATTTATCATCATGGTTTTTACTCTTTACTGAATCTGGCCATCTGTTTTGCGCAGTTTTGTGAAAACTGGGTTAAATAATTTTTAATAATTTATCCTATCAGATTTGAATCCGGGCACCCAGAATCGGTTCACTTAGAAATGGCGTATACAAAAAAAATTAAATGTCACTCACAAAAATTGGCCCATATTATGAACTTTTAAAGAGCGCTTTTGTTAAAAGTGACGTTAAAGAATTTACTGTAAAAGCGTGCTTCATAATAGCGCTATCATTGTAATAGTTCGATCGTAATATGGCTCATTATATTTATTTTTTGTTAAAAAAATGGTCTTAACAGTATATGTGGGATAAAAAATTATATGCCATTCCTCGAGAGTAAATATATTTTCGGTCGATCGTTTATTTATTGGTTTCGTTAATATACTTATAGAAAATTGTTTATTAATGTCCTCTATTAACGAATGATTTTCTAATAATAAATGATCTTATTTACTATATTATATTGGCATATAATTACTGAACAAAAATCACATTAAAGTAGTTATTTATCTGTCATTTACAGCCGAGTTCATCATTCCGTCCGTTAATTTGATCAACTAACGGAATCAAGCTAATCCATAGATCAACATTTGTTTCAATTCACCAACTTGATTGCTGAATGAAGTAATCATGATTAACAGAGTCACAGTTTTTCTTGCCAGTTAATCTATGTAATTGTGATGCAGAGATGGCGACTACATGTGCGCAAAGGGTCGAATGCACCAAAAGTGCATTTACATTGGATGCACCCATTCCATTCATCACACTTAAGGTAGTACGATCATTGGAGCAATGTATAGATAAGAGGCTGAAATTTTAATATGTTATAAACCAATAGTATTTACATAAAAATTAATTTTTTGAGAGATTTGACGTGTAGTTTTTGAGTAATTAATTTTTGAAAATTGGATATTTAACATGTAGTCAGTAGGGAATCTCGTGTCAGACGCACATATTTTATATAATTTAACTACAACTGCTATAGATAAAGATACAAAAAACTGTAATTTGTATTAATCAACTATCACAGATTATGTAAAAATTACAACAAAGTATTCTAACGTGCAGTTCTGAAGATATTTGAATATAAGTAACTGAAAATTCATTAAAATATATGTCAGCCATACTGACAAATAAATGACATATCCGACTAGTGAACGTTTGGCAACGTCGGATGAAAGAAAGAAAGAAAAATACAAAGAACATAAACATAATAACTATCTGAGGGCATTTTAACACATACAAGAACTACGAAAGACGATAAGCCCAGAAAACATAAACTCAAAATTTGCGCCAGCTGCGCTAACAAGTGCTGGTGTCAATGCGCTGTAGCCAGTCCACGCTAGATTTATTTACGCAAAAGAAAAATACTCTAGTCAAATGACATTATTTTTTATTATTAATAAATATATAATTAGTAAATCCGATTATAAGTGGTCTTAAGTACCATCTAAATTTAAGTTATTAATTTACATGTTAACATTATTTTATTTTAGTTTAAAAAAATTTACATTTTATTATGACTTACAGAGTACTGATCGTACTACCTAAAGTAAAAATGCAATAATTTATCAGACACAAAGAATATTTATCACGAGTATTTTTTGTGATTTTCAAATAGTTTCCAAAAATAATTAATACATATCTTTTCATAAATCAAATATTACTTTAGAAGAAACAAATCAATGTTTTTATTTTACCAAAATATTGTCATGCTGTTTTTTTAATTTACTATTTTCACCTAAGAGCAAAATTAAAACTCGCCGCCTTTGATGTGATGTAATATCCTGATTTGTGAGATTGTACTTTTTGCTAAAAAGTATTATTATGTAAGTTTTTCATTTATTTATGTCATATTTTATCATTATTCTGCAATAATAATAATATATATTTTATTAGAGGAAATGGCACCGATGTATCAGATAGGTAGATATTACAATGATTCTGAGAAAGGAGTGTTTTTAAATCTATATAAAGAAGAAGCAGAAGGCAAAGTTACAAATGAGTACAAAACTGAAATTCAGAAAGTGACTCACTGTAGGTACCTACGTAATGTTAAAATTAGGATCAAAAGATACGATCAATAGTTCATTAATCGAAAATGACGGATCAGTTGTTCCTTGATTTTGATTACTAAATTAGTTTAATTTTTATGGTGCATTGGAGTGATTCAAATTCAGCAATCAGCGTTGACTCGTGATTAAGGAGTTAGTTTCATTTTAAATGGAACGGGCAAATACATTGCTGTCAATCAAATATCAAGTCGTAACCATGGATATAATAAACGTAATGTTTCACGTTAAAAAATACTCACGGTATTTTATTGCAAAATAATACAGACTGACCAAATAAAACTGATTCAGTTAGCAAAAACAAAAAAATACTTGAAATTTGTAACACTGATACTAAAAATTATTTCTTGTTATTGACAGTGTCATTTGAAAATTTAAATTTGGGTATATTTACAATTTTTTATTAAAATAGTTGTTGTTTCCCTTACCCACGTACTTGTACTTTTATTCCTTATATTACCCATTAGCAATAATTTAAAGCATTTCAATCACTCAAAATCCTATTAGCTGTCAGGCCGCTGTTCTGACATAACCTATTTGTATTTATTGTCCAAATAACATGTCAAATAGTATTTACACTTTCACTTCGTGTTGCGTAAACTATGGAATAAAAATATCCCCAGAATTGTATTGCCAACTGCATCATTTCTTTTTGATCACTCTGTATTAAAAGATTTGTAATTCAGTTTACCGTAAATGTTTTTGCTTCATCTTAAAAACTTTCCAACTTTACGCAGTTTAAAAAGAGAAACACTTAATGGAATGCGTTGAATTGAATAAAGAAAAGTTCTTTTCTCGTTAACACGTGGTAAGCAAGAAAATTCATTTTCCAAAGTAAAGAAACGAATTCCAGATTTTAATGAATTCGCGAATTCTTTCCTAAGATAACGAAATCTCAGCTCTGACACGATTCTTTATAATTTATTATTTAAGGCATTAAGTTTAAAATACGGAACACACTTGGCACTTACCTGATTCTTCTTATTCTGAAAAATTATGTTCCCCTTTTGCGTTAGATATTACTATAAAGGTTTTATGGTCGATACGAGCTCTATAAATTTCCAATAAAAAACTTTGATAAAAAACGACTTATCCTATAAACGCGGGGCTTCTAAAACTTTTTTTTTTAAATTTAATCCTTTGACACAATTTTCGAAGAGAAAATATTAAGTTAGATCAGGCTAGAATGAAATTGACATATTTAAATAGGAATACCTTCGGCAAAACGTTAGCATTACATTTGAAATTTTGAACTTTTTAACACTGGCCTTATATAGACTCCAGAATTTTGTGGCCTGTTAGTATATAACCCTTAATATACTATTATAATTTGGCCAAAATTCAAGGACAGACCCAAAATGAAAAATGCAATAAAAATTGTGGATGTGTGTGTGTATGTGTGTGTCCGTTGGGAGGACGTTAAGATGGAATGGGGTATGTGACCATAATCGAATTTCAATATATAAGCCATAATACATTAAAACAAACCTCTATAGCTTCTCATTATAATAATAAAAACTAAACATTAGTTTATAATAATATTGTTATTAGCAATTTAATATTTTAGAGAAGGGATCTGTGACGTCAGTAGGGTAGAATGGTAAAAAAAGACAGTTAGACTGAGATAGATATGTTGTGATAGATTATGGAATGGCGACCGTGACAGCTGCTGTCACTTTCGCCTACCACAATATATCTATCTCAGTCTAACTGTCTTCTTCTATCATTCTACCCTACTGACGTCACAGATCCCTTCTCCAAAGTTTTAATAATTATTTTCTCGTAAACTACGAATAATTAATCAATTTAAAAAAATACGGGTATTTTATTTTTTGGTCTAGTATCATATATCGATGGCTTAACTGTAATACCGCGTAAGTGAATAATACCTGTTTTTGCAGGAGAGCAAAAAAACTGTTTTATTTTTCATTTGTTTTAATATATAATATGTTAATACATAGATATAATTTAAGCCCGCTCAAATTTTCTTTACATACTAGGTATTGTTCATTCGAAGCGCACAATGATTCAACGCACAGTGGTGTAAATAACTCAAAAATTCAAAAAATGTCAGATACGTGGTATTGCAGTTAAGCCATCGATATGTAAGAATCAAAATTTAGTCACATACCCCAATAAGTCGCCTTATAAGCAGATTCTGTAACCCGAGCTATAACTGTGTGACAAAAAGAAACTACTTTACTTACGCGTGTGGTCAAGAATTGCACTTTTTATTGCGCAATGTCATTTTAACGAGAAGAATTCTCTATGTGTAATAGATATATTTAGCTTAAAATATGCTAATTTAAGTTACAATTATTAATTTGGTTTTTTTTTTTTTTTTTTTTTGAAAAAACTTAGTTAACATTTCACCAAAATAATATCAACATATAATCATAAAAGTCTCCATCTTTTTCCGGCCTCAGCCGGTAAACAGTATTTCCCGACGATTTAGAGTAACGTTAAACTACTTATACCGGACGGAGGCACAAAACACATTTGATCAACATGCCAGCGACATGCCAGTTCAAGCATTTTTCGAATGTATTTTACACCTGTGCCGATCATGCCAGAAATGTAAAACTAAGGCCAAGGAAGACATTTTGAATTATAAGTTATGAATTATAAATAGAGCAGTGTGTCAATCGTGATACAGTTTAGGGTAGACCACTAAAAATTTGATCGCAAGATTAAGAAAAAAAATTAAGTCAAACATGAGTTTAAAAAAGTCTGCTGAAATAAAGAATTAAAACATAATAAGTATAAAAAAGATTATCTTTTCTAATTACATTGCGCGATTTCACAGTTTCAGAAGCGCTGCGATAAGCGTAAATGCAGAGAAATTTCTTAGCCAAGATTTATTTTCAAGTACGCAGTTTCCTTTGTAACTTCAACCAAAATGTTTTCAATGATAAAAGTTTGTCTACAAACTTCTTAAAGTACTCGTAACTTCCAAAACTTGCGAGAAATGTGATATTAAAATTAGATGGAAAACTCTTGTAATATAAGTGAAAATAGATTTTGAGTGGATGTAAACTATGATATAACATAAAATTACAAATGATCTCAAAAGAAGATTAATTTTAGATGTCCAGAAATAGTTGTAACGTAACTTGGGAAGTAATGAAGATTGCCGGTATGATTACGTATAATGTTATTGTCCTAACTACCTACTACCTTAATAATAAACTTGTGAAATAACTCTATTTACATTCATTACACTTTACGTCAATGATCTACACACATTTAAATTGTACAACTATTATTGCGAGCCAAGGTCTAAAATATCATACTCGTGTGAATGGATTCGTACGAAAATGTAGGAGGTGCGTACGAAAATAGTTATTTTAATATCTATTTTCCGGTTCCTTTCTTGTAATACAAATTACCTAAGACAAATATCAAATTTAATTATTTTAATAATAAAATGTGATATTTCTATTTTATTGTGATACAACGGGCCACTCTATAGGACAAATGTTCCAATAATAGAATGACACAAAATATACAAATGAAATACAAAAATAAATATTATAGATGGGTGGCAATAGGACCAAATGTTATAAAAAAAAATATAATTAATTTTTTTTTATTTAGACGTTTCGATGCTGGTCCAGCATCATCTTCAGCTCATGTAATATTATAAATAATGGCTGCAAGAACTTCTTGACTAGAAAGGTGATGAAGGAAAGCAAATTACTGGATTTCATAATTGACTGAAATATTTTATTTTTTATTCAATTTTGACGTTTTAAACTGTCATTATTAACTCCATAGCAACAATTATAAGTAACACTTTTTTCACAAGTGAATTAATTTTTTTTTAAATCATTCTCACATTGTTTTTAATTTACTCTGCAACAAATAATACATTTAAAATAACACCAGGCACGAAATTAACACTTACCACAGTATTTATCAGACATTATCAGCCATTTTCATTATTTTTCACGGCACAAATGACAGACAATAAATCTTTTTAAACAGATGACTTGACATCTATCATCGACGATTGTCATGCACAGTCTACTAACTGATTAGTTTTTTGTTTTGTCAATATTAAATATTATAATGGTTTTTATTACTATTTCGTCAAAATTGAATAAAATATTGTACAAACCACGTGAGCTAAGAATGTTTATTCACTCGAAGAAATTTTTTCTTCTCATGAATAAACATTACCTTAGCTCACTTGGTGTGTAAATATCTATTATTTATTAATACATGCTTTACAATGTTGGTACGAGTTGGTACATATAAGCGGTGATATTTTATGGGGGTGAGATAATTTTTCATATAAATTTATATCACTCTATTTTTCATTCGAAGATGATGAAGATGAAATGATGAATGACACACACAACGACACAACTATGCCTTACCCGGGATTCGAACCCGGAACCCTTGGAGCGTGAAGCAATAACGCTACCGCTACTCCATCTGTAGTGGTAGCACGCACTTTAGAATTCTATCATAGAAAGCAGGCGAATGCGATTTTACTTTTACGAATCTTGGTAGCATGCACTTTAGAATTCTATATTTGCTTTTTGATTTGGAAATTATTGGATTATATACTATTAAAATAAAAAATATTATGACAGTTGTATATAATAAATGTATAAATTATATATAAATTGGTTTTGAATAGAATTGAGGCAAAATAATGACGTTACTTTGACACTTTCGCCTCGAGTCGTACGCTTGCAGGCGAATATTTTGATACAGGCATGCTACCAAATTTTCACTTCGTGGCGAAAAGCGAAAACAAATGCCTCTTTTGATAGAATTCTAAAGAGCGTGCTACCACTACTGGTACTGGTCACAATATAAAGACTATTCATCTATAATAGATGCATCAAGGACAAGTTGTGAAATAAAAAATATGTGTATTATAATTTTCTTTTAACATTTTATCATTCACAACTTGTTCTTGACGCATCTATTACAGATAAATAAATAGTCTTTATAATGTGACCATTACATTATTTTAAATGTTTTAAATTTTCTATTTTCTATTACTATTTTTAATATTACAGGAGATGAAGATGAAGCCGGTCCAACATCGTCCAAATAAAAAAAAATAATTTTTTTATAACATTGGATCCTATTGCTACACATCTATATATTTAACATCTCCTTGGATCACCACTACACAACATATCCATATCGGAGACTGGCTACTATCTCCACTTTCTTCATTTCATAAAAAAAAAAAAATACAAAAATAAAGATAATTTACATTTAGGAAGAATTGCACGCGCACACGCACACTAGGGTAACGAGAGGTAAAAATAAAGATCACTATCAAATCTCTAGAATAAAATGCAAAACGGGGGCAAAGCCGCAAGGTAAGACTGAAGCGCCTTTTTCTTCGCCCATCTATTAATTTTGGACACAAATTACCGACATTTTAAATCAATGTTGCGATTCCGAACGGACTTAAAATTCAGCTATAGATTCCGGATATGTCCGGGATTTTCCGAACGAATGGTCACTCTATCCATCCATCCATCTTGATGATAGCTGAAGTTGATCAGACATCTTTAAAAAATTAAACTGTACTTCCGATTATTCACAATAACCATGTTATCATTATCAATTAGTTTGTATGTAGCTGGGTTCAAAAGCCGACAAAATTGTGTGGTTACAGACCTGAAGAAAAAGATGTATGTCGCGAGTATTATACATTTTAAAATATACCCTTTCGGGAGAAAATTGTAAATATCCATAGTTAAAGAGTGGATAATAATTAATGTTAGTTAGCAGCATTTCTCTGCTCATCTTCTAACTCCTATTTAATAAATAATTATTATTGTCCATAGACGGTGAGTTTAATACATACAATACGAAAATATTGTTCATAAGTCCCCAATTTTTGTGACTGATCGGTAAATAGGTAAATTTTCAAGTATTGCAGTATTCTTTTTGCAAAGGACTAGTCATGATACACAGAATTTTACCGGCGACAATTTTTGATTATTTTCATAACTATAAAGAATCAACAAGGAAACACTTATCTAACGAAATTGCATTGAAGGAAAATAATAGTGAAATATTTGCTGACCTGTGGTTGTCCAGCAGTATCCAGAATGTCAAAGTACACCATCTCGTTGTCGATGACTGTGTGGAATGTGTAGACTTTCTCCAAGCTCGGATCATATTCGCCGATATATCGTCGGGTAATAAATCGGACAACCATTGCTGTAAAATAAAGAAAATTATTTAAAAAATAACAAAATTAGATATACAATCGGCTGTTGCAGACCACCCCTCTCAGGGTTTTCAAAACTGCCACGTTGCAGAAGTACAGGTATAAAACTAGCATAACATAATCATAATCGTATCTGAAGAATTTAATGGTAGTAGTCTTGATTTTCTGAATTTACCGGAAATAGGCGTAACTACACTCAGGTTCAGAATTTCAAATGCGAACCAAGACCATGATTAATTAGAGAAATCCAGACTACTCTTCTTCAGGTACGATTATATTATGCTCTTTCCTGAACTGCCAGGAAGTTGTAATTCTGAAAAAAAAAGCCTGAGACGGGTGATATGAAACACCTGGAATGTAAAATAACATTTTTTAGAAATACTCTTTTTATATTTTATACGAGGGTGTAACAGAAATTTCATCAAAAATTAAAAAAAAATATATAAAAAACTAAAAAGGTCACAGACATAAGCAAGGTTCATTGTTATAAAAATTTTATTTGCTAGTTAAATTTCTAATGGTGGAAAAATTTTATTTTCCAAGTCATGCGGTTATAAAGCTTTAATAAAATTTTACTGAAAAACAAATGAAATGATGCGCCATTTATCAATTGTCCGTCGTAATTTCTAGTATATTACTATGTAAAATTGAATCTATTTTCGGTTTTCTAAAAATTAAAAAAAATACAACGAAGAGAGAAAATGTGTGCTACATGTATCTATTTTGTATTCATTTTTTTCAATAATTGAACTTTTTGCTCTAGTATGCAATATAGTTCTTTTGTAAATATTTTATTATTGAAAGCAATATTATGTTATAATTGCAATATACATATTTAATTAAAACAATTCTATTTGTGAAACAAAGAAATTTTTTACTGCTTGTAAGTTGTAACAAAATGAATGCAGAATTTATTTATTTCGCTTGATTTTTTTTTAACATAAAATTTCATTTAAGTGTTTCTTATTTTATACTCTTTCTTTTAAATGTACAACATTCTAAAATACCTTCATATTGATTCAATACATCAATATGTCTACGCAAAACAAAAAGTAAATAAATAATAAATTTTGACATGTTTGAAATTGCACCCACAAACAATCTAATAATAATCTTGCAAGTATTGTATTTTCCTCTGTTTTAAAATAGTTAACCTTGGTCAAGAATTTGGAAAACATTCAATGAATACAAAAATTGCATGTTGATATATTAATGTATTGTATGATGTATTTTACGCTTCATACAAACATATCATAATAATGTATTTGTTATACTGTTTTGATCTCATGATCTTTATATTGTTTTACAAAGGTTGTTATGCCACAAACACTTTAATGGTGTTGAATATTTATTTTATACCCTAAGTACATATTTGCAAATATTGCACGGTTTACTGAAAATCTTATACACTGTATAAAATTATAACATGGTATTAAATTAAGTGTCAATTTCACACGAAATATTGACAAAAATGTTATATAAAGAAATCAAAACTTTTCTTGTACCTTATTGTAGAAACGGAAATAAATTAGAAAACGGTGACTGGCAATATTCTGTTTCCTTTTTTATGATCCTTAAAATTATATTTCAAGATCAATTTGACAACTTGACTTTTGAATTGAATGATCATAAGACATACGTTTTTCTGTTAGTATAGCCTACTCCGAGTTAGGTTCTTTGTTTTTAACACACTGTACAGAAAACTACGATGTTTCTATGAAATTAGCCTTCAGCTTTAAATTTTTAACTTGATTAGAAAGCACAAATTTTTGTTAAATTCAGTATCGTAAATGTATTACATACAAGCTCAAACCTTTACCGGGTGTCCACAGAAAGCGGGGCACTTCAATTAACTTATGGGGTCCCGTGGCCGCGTGTCAAAGTGTCTGGTCGCGAACCTGGGGGTACCGGGTTCGATTCCGACCGACACCAAATATTTCGAATTTTAAATGGCACAAAAGTGACCCCTGTGGTGCACTCTCCACGCCAGCAATGAGTGCCCGTGAGGTGACGTCTGGTAAGCGCCCACACGGTACAAATATGTCATCATCAATACCGATATCTGCGATAAAGCAGATTGTGGCACACTCAGAAATGGTTAATATGCCGCAAGTTACTAGGACCTCGGAGTACGCCTCGGTCTAGTACAACTTCCTCGGATATAAAGATGTACTTACATTCCTTGTCACTTAAATAACTATTTTACGCATTTTAATTGTTGCATAATTTCAATAAATACAGAATCTGTCAGTTTCCACATTATACGATTCATTTGTTTTAAATAAAGCCAGAGCCAACTTTTTGAATTTTTTGTTTTACCTACTTTTTTGCTGCAAAATTTGTCCTGTGGCATATCATTATATTCAGAAAACATAGATTTCAAAAATGTAAAAATATGCATGATAAACCGAAAGTGATATGTTTATTTTTTTCTAAAGTGCTACATATGTTAAGTTTACACATATAAATTTTCAATTACATATCTTTATAAATAAAGAAGTTAATGTGCCCCGCTTTTTGAGGACACCCGGAATACCTAAGTAACTATGATCAGTATTTTATACTAAATGATCAGTAAATTTTACACAAATAATCAACAACGAAAACATCACCCAACCCAAACTAACCCAAATCAACTCCAACCAACCCAATCATATCCCAACCATAACCTAACTAAATCTATCCTGGGCACAATATTCATATTTACTGTTCAAATAAATATTAGTATATTACATTCGAGGTGGGAAATGTTTCATTACAGCCGAGGGCTTATGTATATTAACGAGAGGCGAAGCCTCGAAGTGAGATACAACGCGAGACTGTAATGAAAGTCCCACCGAGGATATGTATTTTATTCACAATCATCCTCATTTTAAATCAATAATTTTTAAAATAAGTCAATAAGTTATAACCTTTAATTTTATTAATACTTTTGACAGCTCTCTTAAAATATGTTTTAGCCTACTTTATTATAAAGATTTATGACAATGTTGCTAGGCAACCTCTACATAAATATTTCCAGCCCAAGAGATGAAAGTGAAATCTGCTTTTCTCCACTACTAGCCCAGGAACCCACTATTATTTACCTTTATTTGACATGTCTAGGTCTATAATGCAAACTGTCACTTTTCAATCAAACTCAAGCCTCCAAATCCAAATATTATTTAACTCATTAAACTCAAGTAAGGTGTTAAGTATATAATTTAAATTTGCCGCTTAATTATAAATTAACCTACACTGCCGCCTCGCCCGGCCACTGTGCTGTTTTGGTGAAAATGTGAAACATGTGTAGATGTATAAATGAATAAATCACTATTTTTTTTTTTGTATTTGTAGGTAAATACATTTGAATAGATTTATTTAAAAATAATAATAAACTACTAAGGCTGCTGACTGTAACAGCACAAAATGTTTTTATTAAATAATTAAATCAAATTCAAATCAAGGCCCATAAGTGAGGTTATCAAACCAGCGAAATGAGCGAAACATCAGATAAAAACAAATGCAGCCTACTTTGTTTTTGTGGATATTAACAAATAAGTAAAGCAATTATTCATGACAAAATGATTGTTATTATCAATAAAAAAAATTCAAATAGGATTTATGTGCTAGTAGTGAAAAAAATAGTATATAAACCACGATTGAGAAGATAATTATTGACCAGGCGCCTTGTATCCCTCGGGCTGTGCCCTCGGGTTACAATAACGGTGCTGGGTCAATAATGATTATATTCTCAACCTTGACGTATAATATACTATTCCCAAACGAAGAGATTGTCATTAAAGTTAGTAATGACGTATTTCCCAATCTCCAAAATGAATGAATAATAATATGTTTTAATAAAGATTTTTAGACTCAAGTACATTTAATAACGATTCAGCGGATTTCATTTTTATGGGAGATTCTCCAATCAGAGATTTAAAAAAAAAATCTAGCAATATGACATTGTTATTGGTATTAAAATTCAACCCGTGAGGGTCACTGCTAGTCTGGTCGCGAATGTAGAGACCCGAGCGAAGACGCGAGTTTGATCTCAACCGACGCCAAAATTATTTCTAATTTTAAATGGCACAAAAGTGACCCCTGTGGTACATTTTCTACGTCGGCAATAAATGCCCGTGAGATAACGAGTACGGAACGTCCGCACGGTATGAATATGTTATTATCAATACCGATATCTGTTTACAAAGCAGATTGGCACAACCAGCAATATGTAATATGCCGTGATGATTTTCTTATTTATTAATTTATTTATATATTTAATTAATTAACTAATTACCTAGTGGAATATTATGGTATGATTATGACTGTGAAACTAAAGACTATCTGTACAATTTAGGTGCCACCACAGGGGCAATTAAAATTGACACGGAGAGCTAAGTGTTGCGCTATTTGAAAATTTGAAATAATTTTTAATTTTGACGTCTCTCAACCCCGACCTGCAAGAACAAGCAATTCCGGAATACTTCGAAATCGTAATATGCGCATGCGTCGACGCGACCAATTCAGTAGGTACTATTTTCCAGCCCAAGATTTGTTGGAACGGATTGTGAACTGTTAACTGGCATTCTATGATTTTAAGTTAAAACAAACAATTTTGAAAAATGACAGATGGCGTTAAAGATAATTTAGGAATATACTGCTCCAAATCATCATATTCATCATCACTTGATTGCGACAATTGAAAATCACTTTCTTCATTTAAATCACTCATAGCAATGAAATTTGATAAAATTCTATATAAACAGCAAAATTATTGAAGATTAAGAAACTAGCAGCTGATAAAGTATTGTTAACTAGTTCTGAATGTTAGTAAATGTTCCAATCCGTGGACTATTTTAACTAACTAGTTCCAAACTGGTTTGTGATCGATCCGAAGGGTGTTGGAACGTTCGACTGGCAATCAAAAGTCCACATGGATGTATATTGGAACGTACTTTAATACTGCACATGCTTCGGACAGTTCCGTACTAATTTGCTAGTAAGTTGTAATAAACCTCATTTATGATCCAGCATTAAGAATTGTTATTATTTTAGGAGTTCATTAATAATATTATTATCTCAGGGAAATTGTCACATGAATGCTTTTTATTTAATACATATTTTTATTGTCATTTGCTGTGACATTTCAAATACGAATAAATACCTAGTTCATTATTTATTGATAACGTGAAACTCCAACATTGTTCGATACTTTGAAACCAATGTGAAGATTTACGTTTTGATTTACGATTACAGTTATAATTTAATCAATTCTTCGAGATTTGGTGAAATGAACCGCAAGCAATGCATCGGAGGTGTTATTTTTGGTGCCATAAATAATATGAAATAATTGCTTTCATCGCCAGAACCCCAATCAATCACTTAGTGCACTCATCTATAAATCCCACGCCATATATCATTTAATCTTATGTGGAAAATATAAAAGAAAAAAGTTTAATGTAAAAAAAAAAACTACGAAATTAAATTTCTCTTAAGTGCGAAGCGTTGTATTTTGTTCTCTTTTGTTTCGATTCTTTTCGTATTTATTTAATTACCCTTCACATAATTTAAGTGCAACATTGAGCAGATATTAGTTGCAAGGCCAGCTATTCGCTATTTGATCCGATTAGTGGTTAAGTTGGTTATTCGAGAGCTTATCATTGCGATATAATGAGACAGGACGCGTATGTTGTAATAGACGGGTGTTATTTCTCGCTGGTGGTTATAAAGAACGTTTATAGCATTATGGATGATATCATATTTATTGAGACCGTTATACGGTTGTAAATTTTATACGCGTGGGAGTTATGACACATAATCTAGAAAATGGAATGAAAATGAAAATATTGCTCTAAAAACATTTAATGAATTTAAGAGAAGATAACTTAAATTTCTACAAACGAGAAGAGTTTTTTATGCGAGTATGTATAATAAACGTGAACTTGAAAATCATAACCGCAATTTTTTGTTGTCAAGTTCATTGCGTTTAGGGGATTTTTCTCCTTTTTTACCTCTCGCTGAGAGAGGTATTGGTTTCATGCTAAAAATAGCATATCCAGATTTCAGTGAATATTTAGAATCCGATTATAACATTTTTACAATGATGTCTCTCTCTCTCTCTCTCTCTCTCTCTCTCTCTCTCTCTCTGTGTGTGTGTGTGTGTGTGTGTGTGTGTGTGTGTGTGTGTCTGTGTGTGTGTGTGTGAGTATAGGGGGGGGGGGGTGTATGTCTGGATGTTGTAGGGATGGTTCCCCAAAAACTATAAAACTTAAGACCTGCTTAACTAGGAATTCCTCAATTTGACATTTCTGCGAAGAGCTGAAAAGGTTTTGGGAACAATTGGACAAACAGAAGTATTAGAAAAATTCTTCTAAATATAATTTTTAGGAAATTTTTGTTATTACAAATATTGAAGAACATAAAATTCTCCATCTAATACACTTAATATTTTTATTATCACTTTTATGAATTTAGAGATAAAGACACTGTAATATATAGAATAATCGGATGTAATACATCACAGAGGCTAAACTACACTAAGGAAACCAGTTGACAAATTCAAATGTTTATTACATACTAATGATTATAATATAGTTTGTAAATGACAGATATCAATGTCAAAAATCAGCAGTTTTGGTGACATTCTGATAGCTTTATCTGGGAAGTACCTTTAATCTTTCTTATTATTTTATTAATTAAATATTTCTCTCCAACTAAATATTTAATATTATAGGTAAAATGCATGTATCCATCAGAAATACCGCGAATCTTGTTTATGAATTGGAAGAATCTCTGACATCTAGGAACTTCCTCATACATTGAAAAACAGATATAATAAGAATTATATGTGTGCAGAAGACATACAATAAAAAACAAAATTTGGGTAAAGTTCTATAATTTTACCTTCCGTCACCTTTAGGTAAGGAAGGTATTGTGTTTGGTCAAAAAAATCGTTGGTGAGTTTTAAATGAATAAGCACGTTTTAGGATCCCTACAATACGATTTTACTGGTTTTACGATGACGTCTGTATATGTGTATGTTGTGTGTCTGTGTGTGCCGTGTGTGTGTCCGTGTGTGTCCGTGTGTGTGTCCGTGTGTACGTGACAAATTTTTCTCTGACGATAACTCCAAAACTACAATTCTAAAAATTATGATTCTTTCGTATTCCTCTTCCTTACAACCATATGAAGAGCTGATTAGAGTTTGGTTATAATTTGTCATCCGGAAGTACCCTTATTTGATGTTTTTAACAGTTTTTCTTGAAAAAACGCAGTTAAATATAATTTTTCGACATTTTTTGTGATTGTCAATGAAAGAATATCTTATTCTCTATACGGTTTGATTATACATTTTCTTTCATATTCAATAGATATAGAGTTATAGAGAGATTAAGAGAGATTAACTTTCAAAAATCAGTCACCTTTGCTAAAATTATGAAAACAGCAGATATATTCAAAAAATTCTAATTGACAGATGTCAGTGTCAAGTGCAAAACCTAAGAGAAAAGTATAGGATCAAAAAATAATATAAGTGACAGAGTGTCCCTGGCAAGTGACGCAGTTGCAGCCTCGCCTCAAGATAGGAACTTATAATGCCGGGAGTAGGAGAAAGGCCAAAGAGAAGATGGAAGGACTGTGTAGTAGAAGATTTGAGAGAGGAAGAACTGTCAAGAAGATGCGTTGGACAGGAATGAGTAGAAGAGAAGATTAAGAAACAGCGACCCCTAATAAAAGGAACTTTCGATGAAGAATTTGTAAATAAAAAGCGTTTAAAGGGAGAATATCATTAGTTTGTTTAAAGAAAATGGAAATGTTAAGGAAAGAAAAGAAAACTAATCGTCCACAGTTAACTTTTATTATTGATCACCGAGCTTTAAGGAAAATTTTGCAACAAAATCGCTACTTTTTCTAAATTGCACTGTTAGCGCCCATTATAGTTAAAGATTTTTTTGACCATCCATTCCTTTATGCCAGTCCGTCCGGGCGCTGTTTTCCAGCAGAATGGTTTCATACGGCAAATACCATTAAAACCTGGCTTTAAAATCACAATAGTCCTACTCTGAAATGGATTTCAAGTAGTTCGGATTTATCGCCAATTGAGTCCTTTTGGTATAAAATGAAAAAGAAACTGCGTAAGAATTCGGCATGCACACAGCAAATGAAATAAAATAAAATTGCAACAAGTACGGGATAATATTGAACCTGATGAGTGTGTAAAATTAATTCATGCAATGCCTAATAGAATTAAAGCCGATATTATGGAACGCCGTTTTAATATTTATTCTATATTTAAAGATATGTTAAATTATATAAAGACGTCATTAAATGAAATAAAGTCGTCTTTAATTCATTTTTGGATGTTCTTATAAAATTTTTTGATATCCAAAATTGTTTTAAAGACGTCTTAAATTCAAATATTTATAGATATCAAAAATTCTTTTTTAGATATCAAGAATTGAATTAAGGATATCAAGAATTAAATTAAGGATATCAAAAATTGAATTAGAGATATTAAAAATTGAATTTTGGATATCAAAAATTCAATTCCGGATATTACATCTCCATAAATAACATGTCCAAAATTCGAATTTTTGTCGTCCTAAATTAATTCTTGATATCAAAAATTCGAATTCTGGACATGTTATTTACGGAGATGTGATATCCATAATTCAATTCTTGATACCAAAAATTAATTTAGGACGTCAAAAATTCGAATTCTGGACATGTTATTTACGGAGATGTGATATCCATAATTCAATTTTTGATATCAAAAATTAATTTAGGACGTCAAAAATTCGAATTCTGGACATGTTATTTACGGAGATCTGATATTCATAATTCAATTCTTGATATCAAAACTTGAATTCTTGATATCAAAAATTGAATTCTTGATATCAAAAATTGAATTCTTGATATCAAAAATTCAATTCTTGATATCAAAAATTGAATTCTTGACATCAAAAATTGAATTCTTAATATCAAAAATTGAATTCTTGATATCAAAAATTGAATTCTTGATATCCGAAATTAATTTAAGACATCAAAAATTCGAATTCTGGACATGTTATTTATGGAGATGGGATATCCATTATTCAATTCTTGATATCCAAAATGAATTTAAGATGTCAAAAATTCAAATTCTTGATATCAAGAATTCATTTAAGGATATCAAGAATTGAATTAAGGATATCAAAAATGGAATTAAAGATATCAAAAATTCAAATACAGATATTCAAAATTGAATTCTGGACATGTTAAATTTACTTTTTGATGTCGAAAATTCAGTACCGTTTTAAGATGTCTAAAATTTAATTTTTGATATCTATAAATGTATTTTTGATATCCTTTGTTCAATTGTGGATATCTAATATTCAATTTTTGACATCCTAAATTATTTAAGGATGTCTGAAATTAATTTTAGACGTCCTTAATTATTTAAAGATGTCCATAATTCAATTTTTGATGTCTTTTAATAATTAAGGATATCTGAAATTAAATTTTTGACGTCTTTAAATAATTGAAGATGTCTTTAAATGTAGAATAAATAGTAAAACGGCGTTCCATACGATATAGTCAATAAAGGACGCGCAACGTAATATTAAAATACTAACCGAACTAATCTGATTCGTGTGTTATAATTAATTTAATTTAGTTTAAAACCTAATTGTTATCGAAACTATTTTCTTTTTTGTTGTTAATTTCAGCAAAATCTGTATAAGATAATAATGTAAGTTTTGTAAGAATAAAATATTTGACTTTTTTGTAATAAATGAAATGTCTTTAAGGTAAAATATTGTGCCGGCCGAACTATTATGATTTTGGGCTCGAATTACTACAATGCATATCGTTTGATAGAAATAAAATAAAAATTAAGAACAAAATAACCCGTACCTCGGTAATGGAATTGGTACATTATTAGGGTCTAATGTAGGTAATCTCAATACAATAAAACTCGAGAAAATTCTTTGCAATGAACGTGGTAATTACCATACTTGGATCAAATAAAGAGTTTTGCAGTTTCTGCAGAATTTCAGTTGCAAGAAAATAAACAATTCGATGGGGCCGGGAAGCTAATGAAGATTACCCAATGTGCAATAGCAACAAAACTAATAGCCGAGACAGAAGACGGCTGCTAATGATAAAACTCTAATTCTTTATTTCACATTTCGTATGTCATATGTAAAGTATAATAATGGTCATTGTAAACGAAATTTCAATAGTAAAGATCATTAAGTCACGATGGTGTTTCGAGAACATGATAGTAAGTATTCGGTAATAATCGCCACACTGAAACTATCAAAATCTCGTCATGATTTTAAATTGTACCTGTAACCTCAAAAATATCACAAATTAACAATGTTCTAAATTTGATGGTTTAATTATTATTAAATTTGTTATATTTATTACACCAGTTATGTTTTAATTCAACAAAAAAGCGTATGTATTAACGATAAAGCGAAAGAAAACAGGGAAATTATAAAATTGCAAAACTTCTTAAATGACATTTGATGTAAAACTACGCATGCGCACCAAATTAATTTTATATATCGTCTGTCAGGTATTTTGATAATTATGTATTAAGGTAAATTACTAATTATACTAATGATCATTAATATTTGTCGTCTGTCTCGGCTATAAGGATAAAAAATGGAAATATGAATGATTGAATATGAAGTGGAGATATAAGAAGCAACTAAATATTATCTTATATCCAATCATTTTTCTTCAAGGTCAAGTATATTACATAAAAATCTCCCCTCTTGTAATACCCTAAACATATAAGAAATATTTTTGCAAGTTCATGAAATTTGTTTCCTTTGCAGTTGGAAGAAATAAAAAAATTTTCAACGTTAATTAGAGCGCTTTTTATACGAAAAAAAAACTAAAAGTTTTTTAAATCTCGTATTACCAAACTAAAAATCCCTGTAAGTAATCTATTTATCCAAAAGCATTCCCAATTTCATAGAAATCAAAATATAGATTGTGTCAATGGAAGTCCAAAAAATGGGGGTGCTCTACTCTTATTCTATTATTATTTTAAATTAATGTTCGTTTAATTTTGAAGCAATCCGTAGTATTAAAAAGTCTTAAATGATTTTACTTTCGCTGCATTTCATTTTTGTAGTCAATATGACGTCACAGCGCCTCCTGTAGTGGAAGCACGCACTTTACAATTCTGTCAAAGAAAGCAGGCGAATGCGATTAGTGCTATATTTCTCTCGCACCAGACCCAGACTCTATAGTAGGCTGCGAAAGAAAGATAGTAATAGCATGTAATAGTGTGAAGTCTCATTTCTCAGTTACTACTGCCACGTAGGAGTTGTGACTCGAACTACTAAGCGTTTACATCATTGCGATTATGCGATTGTGTGCTTGCAGTTTCATGTGCCTTGCGACAATTGTTCCTATTTTATTGGTTCTTTCGTGTTTTTTTTTTTTTTTTTTTTTTTTGCAGCCAAGTATTCGTTTATCTGATTATTCACTTTCTGTTCAATGAAGTCATTGTCTCAACTATTTTCTGTGAATCTGTAAAACTGCATGATGTTACTCAGTATCAACTTTGAGGTTAGGTTATATGGTATATCCCTTAGACCAGGAATAGAGGGAAGACAGGTTATATTCACGCGTATATTTCCAAATCATCTCTGCGATTTTGACCCTTATTGAATCAGCTGGAATAGCTAGTCGACCAGTTAAATATTGTTATGTTACAGTTGACCAAATCTAAATAAATACTTGATTATCCATAACATAAATAAAACAATTTAAAACTAAGAAAACTATGAATCAAACTAAAGACGTATGTATTCAAGAACGTCAGAAGTCAAAATAATGATTTATAACGTCGGGTGACGCTTGTTGATTTTGAAAACTTATTCGTTCGACTGCACACGTATGTAACACATCTGGTCGATTGGGCTATTGCAGCTGACTTTGACGTTTCAATAAGGTCGAAAGTCGCTATGATGATTTGGAAAGTCTTCTTACGGCGAAATACATAGCATGCCCTGTCTCCCCTCTATTCCTGGTCTAAGGTATATCCAGTGAACTCTATTCTACGTACATGGAATGGAAACGTGTATACCTATAGCATTGTAAGGGGCTTAAGGGGCTGGTCATGGCCATGCGAATTGCGAACTGTCACAAATTCCACCAGTTCCACCAGTTGACGCATGCGCAGAGCACAGATCATGATTTTCCAGAGGTTTTATAATATTTCTGAACAGGTACTTTTACTAATTATTTACTGAACAGTGGTTATGAAAACATCGTTGTTTGAACAGTTTGGTTGTACTTTGTGTTCATTTTAATTTTTTTGGAAAAATCTACTCGTACTGTGGGTTGCCTAGAAATTTGAAGTACCACGCCAGCAACGATCGTTTCCGTTCCATAGTAGTATAGAGTTCACTGGGTATGTATATCCTTAGACCAGGAATAAAAGGGAGACAGGGCATATTCACGCGTATATTTCCAAATCATCTCTGCGATTTTGAGCCTTATTGAATCAGCTGGAACCGCTAGTCGACCAGTTAAATATTGTTATGTTACAGTTGACCAAATATAAATAAAAACTTGATTATCTATAACATAAATAAATCAATTTAAAACTAAGAAAACTATAAATCAAACTTAACACGTATGTATAACGAGAACGCCAGAATACAAAATTGTGATTGATAACGGTTGGTGACGCTTATTGAGATCGAAAACTTATTCGTTCGACTGCACACGTATGCCACACATCTGGTCCACTGGGCGGTTGCAGCTGATTTTGACGTTACAATAAGGTCGAAAATCGCTAAGATGATTTGGAAAATCTTCTTACGGCGAAGTACATAGCATGCCCTGTCTCCTCTCTATTCCTGGTCTAATCGTGATTTGTCCGAAATGTCTGTGCAGGGCTGGTTTTCACAAAATCTCCTGGGATGGTTGTCACGCGTGAAAAAATGAATTCAGTGTTAATAACTGGGCTCACGAATCATTTATCCCCGGACTGAATAATTTTTATACTTGTCAAAATTGTGCAAGTACGGCCGAAAGTGACTAATGTATTACTGACCATTAAATATTCACTTAAATTCTTATTTCGATTTCAAATGTGTCTTAAATTTAAATAACTGGCATCCTATTAATGTTTTTCTTTATCAATTTTAATTTTTAGTTTTGGTCTGTCCTAAATAAAATTTATTGATAAATTTTGCATTTTATTTTTCCATTTAAATAACTCGTAACAACTAACCCCAAAGTCTCTGTGACAACCAATCCGGAGTATAGGCAGATTGTCACAAAAAATTCTCAGACAAAAAGAATCATTATCTTAATCGTTAATTATGGAGTAATACGTAATACTTTCACTAGAAAGTGTACATATTATTATTTTTTGTTATGGTGCAGGACCCCATTCATATCAGGCTAATATATAGTAAAGCCTCAGTCCTGCTATAATTCTTAAAAGAAATCAATGCGTTTCGGTCCCCGAGGCCTATCTCTATTAAGATCTTATAATTCGTAATCACAGAGCCGTAATTCCGTTATCAGTTGATTGTTACAAATTACGTTTGTTCACTGCTCTTTTCACTCTTTCCATACATATTACAATTACATTACGTATGTATTTGACGAACCTTTGCACACGATTTATTAACATTTTTCTTAATGTTCTCCGTAATTTCGCACAACTATAAACTATAGTTTTGTTCCAAACACCCGCGCACGTGACAGCACTTATATTTGAAATATAAACAACATCTAATGAACCATATGGATTGAATGTCCAATTATTATCTTACCATAGTTGAATTACAAGATTGTTTTTTTTTTCGTGCATACCGAGATCACTATCATAAAATAAATTTGAATTCATTTAATGGTTTGGAGGGGAAAATATTGATAATACATTCAAAATTAACAATATGACAATAGTTGTATTATATACAACAAACGGAAAAAAAGTCGTATATATATATATATATATATATATATATATATATATATATATATATATATACAGGGTGTTAATACTAAGTCGTTACACCCGAAAATGGTAGGTAGAACTCATTAAAACAAACAACTTTCCTAAGTTTCAATTTTTGATTTGGTGCCCCGGTTCGTAGTTAATGGAGTTCTTTTGTTTTTCGAAAAATCGTCATAACTCCATTATTTTACAGACTATTGAAAAAAATTTTTCTTCCAAATTTACCTTTAGGCTCTCTAAAACATTTGGCACTTACAATTATTTGTTATTTTTTTAGATGACAAAATGGCGATCGATCAAAAAATTCAGAACATGATTTTTTGATAACCACTCCATCGATTTTTGAAAGTAAAACATTTATAAAATCCTTAAACTCTCTACTACAATATTTGTCCTAAACATTTTTTTCAATCTATCCAAAAAAAGTATTTTTTCACTTATTTAACTTACATAAGTGGTGCGTGCAGAAAAAAATCTAATTCGGAATAGGCTATGAGAAAAAAAACGTGTATCAATTTGAAAGTAATTAATTAAATGTCAATTTGACACAAGATATTGTCAAATATGTTATCTGAAGAAATATTCTTGAATCCTTATATTAAAACAGAAATAAATTAGAAAACGGTGAATGGCAATAATCTGTAACCTCCTTCATTATCATTTCTCCTTAAAATTACATTTCACGATCAATTGTGACAACTTGATTATTGATCAGACATTCGTTTCTGTTTTCATAGCTTACTCCGAATTAGATTTTTTTCTGAACACAGTGCACTTATGTAAGTCAAGAAAATGACTAAATACTTTTTTTTTTGATAGATTAAAAAAAATGTTTATAACAAATATTGTAGTAGATAGTTTAAGGATTTTACAAAAGTTTTACTTTCGAAAATCCATGGAGTGGTTATCAAAAAATCATGTTTTGAAATTTTTGATCGATCGCCATTTTGTCATTTGAAAAAATAAAAAATAATTGTAAATGCCAAATATTTTAGAGAGCCTAAAGGTAAATTTGAAAGAAAAAAATTTTTCAATAGTTCTTAAAATAAGGGAGTTATGACGATTTTTCGAAAAACAAAAGACCTCCAATAACTACGAACAGGGGCACCAAATCAAAAATTGGAACTAAGAAAAGTTGTTTGTTTTAATGAGTTCTAACTACCATTTTCGGGTGTAACGACTTAGTATTAACACCCTGTATATATATATATATATATATATATATATATATATATATATATATATATACGAGTATATATTTACATCCCGCTATCATTGCTGCGTCCTTTCATGGCTAGGACATTGTGGCAACCACCGAAAGGAATAGAGATAGGTATCGGCTTTATAAAGTATATCTACTTATTTTTCCCCCTGAGTATGAATTTCGGTTCAAATTTCAATAAAGTCGATTTACAACGATATACGTTTCCTTTCATTTGACGGACATTATGAGCTCCTCCACACTGAGTGAATCTGACGTCCACAGTATATACTTCAGACATAATCAGTACTTGTGACGTCCAATTTGTATATTTTTATTCATACTACCGTTACAGTGACGTCCAGCAGCGTTGCCAATATTAAATACATTATTCTGATGCAGAAACCAAAGCACTCTTTCACAACAATATGCATACTTTGCTATAAACATCATAGATTCCTACAATGTTTAATAATGGTAATTCCATTTGGCAATCTGTAAGCAATTTGAAAATGGAACTATCAATTTGTCATTTAAAACGTGATTTTTAATACTTAATTCTTCTGTTCTAAAATTATTAGGAAAAAAATTTCTCCAAATTAAAATTTTACCATTGTATTTCTCATACATATAACGAAAATAAAGTAGATACCCGTTATACAAGTAAACAATAACTCGCTGGTACAAAATGTGATAGAAATGTGAAATGTTCTTGCACTTAGTGTACAAGAACAACAATTCTATTTTCTCCGACGGTAAATGTAAATATGTGAAAATAAGTGAAGAATGAACTATTTAAATAACCCCAAAATCTTACAATTGAAAAGTACAGATAATTATTTTTAATAATAAATTAATATGAACTGAATTAATACTTGCAGTATTTTTTTTAGTAAAATTTGCCGTCATCCTTTGTATTATAGTCATAAAAATTTTATTTGATAAACAAAGTATTTGTTACATGTCAATAAAATAGTGAACAAATATAATAATAAGGTTAATATGATTATTAATCTCCAATTTTAATATTTTTATTCTTTGTTAAACAAATTATTTGTAAAAAAGAGTGAAAATATGTGAAAATCAACAGTTTGGATGCACTTCGGCTATTTGTGCAATAAATTCAAATTTTTATAAAATTTATAATAATAAGCTTATTATTAATATTCAATACCGATTTTAATACGCTTATTCTAAGTAAATAGCTATTTGTTGAACAAATTATTTTTCATATGTCAATAAAATAGTAAAATATATGAAAAGCAGCCGTTTGGGTTCGGCTATTTTTCCAATAAATTGAAATTTTTACGGAAATTACAATAATAGGCATATTATTAAGAAAATTCTAATTGACATAATAAGTCAGTGTCAAGTGTAAATTACTTAATATGTTTGTGTTATAATTTTACTGGAAATATAGATATTTTCTATGTGGTATTTGTACAAAATACATGGAACTGCCAGAATGCAATGTAATGAAATACTGGAAATGTAGAAACTTTTTGTATGGCATTTGTATACAACTGAGGGAAGGTAATGTGATGCCCACATCAAATTTTTTTACTTAACATAGGAGTATAGTCGAAATTCTGGAAATTTGATAAAATATTATAAATCACAGCAAAAGATAATTTTAGAGCTTTAGCTTGTAAACTGTTCTGAAATTATTAATCTCCCCTGAGAATTATTGAGCCCCTTCGGAGAAAATAAAATGAAAAAATCTGATGTGGCCAACACAATACCTCCAGCTATTTCATTTTTAATTCATACCAAATTTTTTTTTTTGCAGTGACACATTTGAAATATAAACTGTGTAACAAAGGAATTGTGTTTATCTTTGAAACAAAGGCATCGGGATTTATAAAAAAGATTATTTTTTAAATTTATTTGTAAAATATATAGAAAAATTATTAATGTATACCTGTAGAAAATTCAATTAGCTTTAATTTTCATGGCATAAAATGCGAAAAAATGACATTTAATGGTATTTTTTGACGAAAAATCATTATGAGCTTCAAGTAAAGTGCCGTTTCCGGTTATCCGATTTACACCAAAATCTAATGGTTTCTTTCCATCTTAGAATAGGGTTAAAACACGCTTCAGAATTTTCTAAATGATAGTATTTGAGTTAGAGCGTTGACAAAATCCACACACACACACACACACACACACACACACATATAGACATCATCGTGAAAATGTTAAAATCTGACCTTAAAACGTGGTCATTTACTAAAATCTCAAGATGCGATTTTTAGCAAGATCCCTAAACCTACCTCCCTTACCAAGGGTAGCGAGAGGTAAAAACAAATAAGTGAAATTTATGAAATATCTATTATTACATCGAACAGTCCTGCTTATTTCCAGAAAGAGTATTTCATAAACATAAATTTGTTTCATTAATCTTTAGTTGTTACACATAAACAAATTACTTATCTGTGTTTCTTTCTAAGTTTGCATATAGATTGCAATAAAAATACGGTGTTTTTAAGACATTACTTTTGATCATTTATATTTTTACATATTTCACTAGGGCATATAATAAAATTTTTCAAATTACAATATAATAAAATAATCTGTTGTGGCCAGCACAAGACCTTCCTTCAATTCCATGTATTTTGTACAAATCCCATACCAAAAGGTCCTTGGAACAGGTTCTATATAATATCATGTAAAATCGAACACATACTATTTTTTACAAATTCCATACCAAAAGTTCATTTGAAAAGGTTCTATAAATCCAATAAAATTATAACATAAACTACACTAAGTAATGTCCTTCCATCTTCTCTTTGGCCTTTCTCTGCGTGTCACTTTCGAGCAACACTATGACATACCAATTTTAGATCCTATACTTTTTCCATATTTGGTTTTGCACTTGCAACTAACATCTGTCAATTATTTTTTTTTTGAATAATTATGTCAGCTGTTTCCATGATAAATAGCAAAGCTGACTAATTTTTCAAAATTAATTTCCTTATAATGCTTTAACTCTACATCTATTGAATATGAAGGAAAATGAATAATCAAACCATATAGAGAAGAGTATTTTCTTTAATAAATATAATAACAATATGTCAAAAAATCTGTTGTGGCCAGCACAAGACCTTCCGTCAATTCCATGGATTTTGTACAAATCCCATACCAAAAGGTCCTTGGAACAGATTCTATATAATATCATGTAAAAACACATACTATTTTTTACAAATTCCATACCCAAAGTTCATTTGAAAAGGTTCTATAAATCCAATAAAATTATAACATAAACTACACTAAGTAATGTCCTTCCATCTTCTCTTTGGCCTTTCTCTGCGTATCACTTGCGAGCAACACTATGACATACCAATTTTACATCCTATACTTTTTTTGTCCATATTTGGTTTTGCACTTGCAACTGACATCTGTCAATTAAATTTTTTTGAATAATTATGTCAGCTGTTTCCATGATAAACAGCAAAGCTGACTACTTTTTGAAAATTAATTTCTTTATAATGCTTTAAATTTACATCTATTGAATATGAAGGAAAATGTATAATCAAACTGTATAGAGAAGAGTATTTTCTTTAATATATATAATAAAAAAATGTCAAAAAATAATATTTAACTGCGTTTTTTCAAGAAAAACTGTTAAAAACTTCAAATAAGGGTACTTCCGGTGGATCAATTATAACCAAAATCTAATCAGCTCTTCATATGGATGCAAAGAAGAGGAATACGAAAGAATTATAATTTTTAGAATTGTAGTATTGGAGTTATCGTCGGAGAAAAATTTGTCACACACGGACACACACACGGACACACACACACACACACACACATACAGACATCATCTTAAAAATAGTAAATTCGTATTCTAGGGACCCTGAAACGTGCTTATTCATTAAAAACTCACCAACGAATTTTTTGACCAAAGACAATACCTTCCTTTTACGGAAGGTAAAAATAATATTTAACTGCGTTTTTTTAAGAAAAACTGTTAAAAACTTCAAATAATGGTACTTCCGGTGGATCAATTATAACCAAAATCTAATCAACTCTTCATATGGATGTACAGAAGAGGAATACGAAAGAATTATAATTTTTAGAATTATAGTATTGGAGTTATCGTCGGAGAAAAATTTGTCACACACGGACGCACATACATACATACACACACACACACACACACACACACGGACACACATACATACAGACATCATCTTAAAAATAGTAAATTCGTATTGTAGGGACCCTAAAACGTGCTTATTCATTAAAAACTCACTACCGAATTTTTTGACCAAAGACAATACCTTCCTTACCTAAAGGTGACGGAAGGTAAAAAAATTAATGTGGCTAACACAAAACCTCCCGCTATTTAATTTTTATTAATTTAAATACATACCTCCGTATTTACTAATGCTGCAATCTGTTCCATTGCATATAACTATTTCTTTATTTAATATTTTTTTTTTAAAATGTCACTATTATTAATTTGAAGTAATTAGTTTTTTGACAATGACATTCACCTGTAGTTACATTCATTTGAAATATAAACTATGTAACAAAGGAATTGTGTTTATCTCAGGCTTCGGGATTTTTTTTAAAAAAAATTTTTTGAAGAAAAACCGTTATGAGCTTCCCTTATAGTTCCGGTTATTATAGAAAAATTATTAATGTATACCTGTAGAAAATTCAATTAGCTTTAATTTTCATGGCATAAAATGCGAAAAAATGACATTTAATGGTATTTTTTGACGAAAAATCATTATGAGCTTCAAGTAAAGTGCCGTTTCCGGTTATCCGATTTACACCAAAATCGAATGGTGTCTTTCCATATTAGAATAGGGTAGAAATACAAGGTTTCAGAATTTTCTGAATGATAGTATTTGAATCAGAGCGTTAACAAAATACACACACACACACACACACACACACACAAACACACATACAGACATCATCGTGAAAATGTTAAAATTGGATTCTAGGGACCTTAAAACGTGGCCATTTACTAAATTCTCGATATGTGATTTTTAAAACATTTTTTCTTTTAATAATTATTTCTACACTCTCTTTTTCGACACACTTAAAATTTCGGTTTATAAATATTTTATTTATATATTTTACTGTAGCACACCGTTCTCATATTTATTCCATACATTTAATCATTAATCTTCTTACCCTGACATTTGGCTTTTATTTACAATTTACACAATATTTTGTAATTAATAATTCAGCTTTATGATACGAGTATTTAAATAATTACCTTTTTTAAATTTATTACATTGACTTTGTATTTACTAAGAGGATTTTGCAAAACAAAAGTTTGATTACATAAATATTAATTTAAATACTATCATATGTGCACAATGTAGCTTTAAATACGATTAGAAGAGTTGCGCGCTAATGTAGTAACCCAATGTTCCACTGTTGCCAAGCGTACGGAGTTCATAATGTCGGTGGAATGAAACTTCAGTATATACAGCGTATATACGCCGGACGACACTAGCGCCGCAAGTGGAATTTTTTTGAACTACAAAAAATATACATTTTCCATTCCGCTATCATTCTGACGTCCATAACAAATTTTGCTATACGATACTAGAGCCCCCCCTGATGTCAGAAAAAAATTTATAAGGCCATGTGCATATGACGTCCGGTATACGGACGTCTTATGCACAAGGACGTCACTTTGAATGTAGAAAATTACACAGGGGACGCCACAATGGTAGTGGGATGTAAATATATATATATATATATATATATATATATATATATATATATATATATATTTACATCCCACTACCATTGTGGCGTCCCCTGTGTAATTTTCTACATTCAAAGTGACGTCCTTGTGCATAAGACGTCCGTATACCGGACGTCATATGCACATGGCCTTATAAATTTTTTTCTGACATCAGGGGGGCCTCTAGTATCGTATAGCAAAATTTGTTATGGACGTCAGAATGATAGCGGAATGGAAAATGTATATTTTTTGTAGTTCAAAAAAATTCCACTTGCGGCGCTAGTGTCGCCCGGCGTATATACAATGTATATACTGAAGTTTCATTCCAGCGACATTCTGAACTCCGTACACTTGGCAACAGTGGAACTTTGGATACTACATTAGTGCGCAACTCTTTTAATCGTATTTAAATCTACATTGTGCACTCCTGGTAGTATTTTAAATTAATATTTATGTAATCAAACCTTTTGTTTTGCACTTGTAAAATCCTCTGAGCAAATACAAAATCATTAAACTATGAAATCAAAATGTATGGTTTACAAATGTAATAAATTTAAAAAAGGTAATTATTTATAAATACTCGTATCATAAAGCTGAATTATTAAGTACAAAGTCGAAAAAGAGAGTGTAGAAATAATTATTAATAGAAAAAATGTTTAAAACATTAATATGTACTACAAACGATTTTTTAAATATAGATATTTTTTATTCTGGGTACTTCTTCCTATTACTCCTCTACTTGAGGTGTTTCATTAAAGTGTTTTCTTTTAATTACAAAATATTTTTATACATTTTAGATAGTTTAAATACGTTAAAATATTTGCTTTTTATTTTTATTATAATATATAATAAAGTAATAACTTTTAAAAACACCGTATTTTTATTGCAATCTATATGCAAACATAGAAAGAAACACGGATAAATAATTTGTTTATGTGTAACAACTAAAGATTAATAAAACAAATTAATGTTTATGAAATACTCTCTCTGGAAATAAGCAGGACTGTTCGATGTAATAATAAATATTTCATAAATTTCACTTATTTGTTTTTACCTCCCGCTACCGTTGGTAAGGGAGTTATAGGGATCTTGCTAAAAATCGATTTTGATAAATGACCACGTTCTAGGGTCACTAGAATCCGATTTTATCATTTTCACGATGATGTCTGTATGTGTGGGTATGGATTTTGTCAACGCTCTAACTCAAATACTATCATTCAGAAAATTCAGAAGCGTGTTTTATCCCTATTCTAATATGAAAGAAACCATTAGATTTTGGTGTAAATCGGATAAACGGAAACGGCACTTTACTTGAAGCTCATAATGGTTTTTCGTCAAAAAATACCATTAAATGTCATTTTTTCGCATTTTATGCCATGAAAATTAAAGCTAATTGAATTTTCTACAAGTATACATTAATAATGTTTCTATGTATTTTACAGATAAATTTAAAAAATATAAATCAAATAAATATATCATCACGGCATATTACCCATTTCTAGATGTGCCAGTATCTACAACACATTATTTTATAAATCCCAATGCCTTTGTTTCAAAGATAACCAAAATTCCATTGTTACACAGTTTATATTTCAAATGTGTCAATGCAAAAAAAAATTAGGTATGAATTTAAATTAATAAAAATGAAATAGCGGGAGGTATTGTGTTGGCCACATCAGATTTTTTCATTTTATTTTCTCCGAAGGGGTTCAATAACTCTCAGGGGAGATTGATAATTTCAGAACAGTTCACAAGCTAAAACTCTAAAATTATCTTGCTGTGATTTATAATATTTTATCAAATTTCCATAATTTCGACTATACTCCTATGTTAAATAAAAAAAAAAATTGATGTGGCCATCACATTACCTTCCCTCAGTTCTATACAAATGCCATACAAAAAGTTTCTAGCAAAAGATTCTACATTTCCAGTATTTCATTACATTGCATTCTGGCAGTTCCATGTATTTTGTACAAATACCACATAGAAAATTTCTATATTTCCAGTAAAATTATAACACAAACATATTATGTAATTTGTACTTGACACTGACTTATTATGTCAATTAGAATTTTCTTAATAATATGCATATTATTGTAATTTCCGTAAAAATTCCAATTTATTGGAAAAATAGCCGAACCCAAACGACTGATTTTCATATATTTTTACTATTTTATTGACATGTGAAAAATAATTTGTTCAACAAATAGCTATTTACTTAGAATAAGCGTATTAAAATCGGAATTGAATATTAATAATAAGCTTATTATTATAAATTTCTTAAAAATTTGAATTTATTGCACAAATAGCCGAAGTGCATCCAAACTGTTGTTTTTCACATATTTTCGCTCTTTTTTACAAATAATTTGTTTAAAAAATAGAATAAAAATATTAAAATCGGAGATTAATAATCATATTAACCTTATTATTATATTTCTACACTATTTTATTGACATGTAACAAATACTTTGTTTATCAAATAAAATTTTTATGACTATAATACAAAGGATGACGGCAAATTTTACTACAAAAATACTGCAAGTATTAATTCAGTTCATATTAAATTATTATTAAAAATATCTATCTGTACTTTTTAATTGTAAGATTTTGGGGTTATTTAAATAGTTCATTCTTCACTTATTTTCACATATTTACATTTACCGTCGGAGAAAATAGAATTGTTGTTCTTGTACACTAAGTGCAAGAACATTTCACATTTCTATCACATTTTGTACCATCGAGTTCTTTTACTGTAAATACATTATAAATATTTTGTTATTGTTTACTTGTATAACGGGTATCTACTTTATTTTTGTTATATGTATGAGGAATACAATGGTAAAATTTTAATTTGGAGAAATTTTTTTCCTAATAATTTTAGAACAAAAGTATTAAGTATTAAAAATGACATTTTAAATGACAAATTAACAGTTCCATTTTCAAATTGCTTACAGATTGCCAAAAGAAATTACCATTATCAAACATTGTAGGAATCTATGATGTTTACAGCAAAGTATGCATATTGTTCTGAAAGAGTGCTTTGGTTTCTGCATCAGAATAATGTATTTAATATTGGCAACGCTGCTGGACGTCACTGTAACGGTAGTATGAATAAAAATATACAAATTGGACGTCACAAGTACTGATTATGTCTGAAGTATATACTGTGGACGTCGGATTCACTCAGAATGGAGGAGCTCATAATGTCCGTCAAATGAAAGGAAACGTATATCGTTGTAAATCGACTTTATTGAAATTTGAACCGAAATTCATAATCAGGGGGAAAAATAAGTAGATATACTTTATAAAGCCAATACCTATCTCTATTCCTTTCGGTGGTTGCCACAATGTCCTAGCCATGAAAGGACGCAGCAATGATAGCGGGATGTAAATATATATATATATATATATATATATATATATATATATATATATATATATATAAAGTTTTATTAACGAATGCAACACGATAAGGAAAGTTTATCGGAGTTTATAAGAGTAATTTATTGCCATTAAAATTAATAACAAAGTTACAACATATTTGTTGTAAATTATATATATATATATATATATATATATATATATATATTTACATCCCGCTATCATTGCTGCGTCCTTCCATGGCTAGGACATTGTGGCAACCACCGAAAGGAATAGAGATAGGTATCGGCTTTATAAAGTATATCTACTTATTTTTCCCCCTGATTATGAATTTCGGTTCAAATTTCAATAAAGTCGATTTACAACGATATACGTTTCCTTTCATTTGACGGACATTATGAGCTCCTCCACTCTGAGTGAATCCGACGTCCACAGTATATACTTCAGACATAATCAGTACTTGTGACGTCCAATTTGTATATTTTTATTCATACTACCGTTACAGTGACGTCCAGCAGCGTTGCCAATATTAAATACATTATTCTGATGCAGAAACCAAAGCACTCTTTCAGAACAATATGCATACTTTGCTGTAAACATCATAGATTCCTACAATGCTTGATAATGGTAATATCTTTTGGCAATCTGTAAGCAATTTGAAAATGGAACTGTTAATTTGTCATTTAAAATTTCATTAAATACTTAATACTTTTGTTCTAAAATTATTAGGAAAAAAATTTCTCCAAATTAAAATTTTACCATTGTATTTCTCATACATATAACAAAAATAAAGTAGATATCCGTTATACAAGTAAACAATAACAAAATCTTTATAATGTATTTACAGTAAAAGAACTCGATGGCACAAAATGTGATAGAAATGTGAAATGTTCTTGCACTTAGTGTACAAGAGTACAAGAACAACAATTCTATTTTCTCCGATGGTAAATGTAAATATGTGAAAATAAGTGAAGAATGAACTATTTAAATAACCCCAAAATCTTACAATTAAAAAGTACAGATAGTTATTTTTAATAATAATTTAATATGAACTGAATTAATACTTGCAGTATTTTTTTACTTCCTTGTACGAAGTAAAGGAAGTATTGTAATCGCGAAAAAAATCGGTTTCCAGATTTCAACGGAAATATCCATTTTGACCATCCCTGAATCCATTTTGACTAATTTCGCCCTGACGTCTGTACGTACGTACGTACGTACATACGTATCTCGCATAACTGAAAAACGGGAAGCCGTAGAAAGTTAAAATTTTGTATTTAGGACTGTTATAACATCTAGTTGTGCACCTCCCTTTTTGGTCATTGCATAACTTTCAGAAGTGGTACTTTACTTGAAGCCCATAATAGATTTTAATGGAAAATTATATATTAAAATATAATCCAAAACTTTTCAAATTTGGTAAATAAGACTTTTATATCAATGAGAATAACATAATAGATTTTAGTAAAAATGGTCTACCCGGAAGTGGTACTTTACTTGAAGCCTATAGTAGATTTTAATGAAAAACTATATTAAAATATAATCCAAAACCTTTCAAATTTGGTATATAATACTTTTATATCAATGGGAATAACATAATAGATTTTAGTTAAAATGGTATACCCGGAAGTGGTACTTTACTTGAAACCTATAATAGATTTTAATGGAAAACTATATTAAAATATAATCCAAAACTTTTCAAATTTGGTATATAATACTTTTATATCAATGGAAATAACATAATAGACTTTGGTTAAAATAGTCTAACCGGAAGTGATACTTTACTTGAAGCTATTATCAGTTTTTCTTGAAAAAAATTGTGTTATATTGAATTTAACAATAAATGCTTCAAATAAAAGTTTTAGAGAATTGAATTTTGCGTCGCAAACTTCAAGTATGATTAAATTAGTTCTTTGTATAAGCGAGATATTTAAATTTAAACATTATATTCTTTTTGGTTTCTGTAATTAAGTTTGCTATGAATTAGGACAAGAAATAACAAAAAAATAAAGAATTTAATGTCAATGTCAAATTATGTCAAATACGTGCAATTTTATGATTGGGTCTGTTATTATACATATTTTAATTATTAACAAAATATGTATAGTGTAACAGGCGTACAAGGAAGTCATGTGGTGTCCACATCAGATATTTTTAGTAAAATTTGCCGTCATCCTTTGTATTATAGTCATAAAAATTGTATTTGATAAACAAAGTATTTGTTACATGTCAATAAAATAGTGAAGAAATATAATAATAAGGTTAATATGATTATTAATCTCCGATTTTAATATTTTTATTCTATTTGTTAAACAAATTATTTGTAAAAAAGAGTGAAAATATGTGAAAAACAACAGTTTGGATGCACTTCGGCTATTTGTGCAATAAATTCAATTTTTTATGAAATTTATAATAATAAGCTTATTATTAATATTCAATTCCGATTTTAATACGCTTATTCTAAGTAAATAGCTATTTGTTGAACAAATTATTTTTCACATGTCAATAAAATAGTAAAAATATATGAAAAGCAGTCGTTTGGGTTCGGCTATTTTTCCAATAAATTGAAATTTTTACGGAAATTACAATAATAGGCATATTATTAAGAAAATTCTAATTGACATAATAAGTCAGTGTCAAGTGCAAATTACATAATATATTTGTGTTATAATTTTACTGGAAATATAGAAATTTTCTATGTGGTATTTGTACAAAATTCATGGAACTGCCAGAATGCAATGTAATGAAATACTGGAAATGTAGAATCTTTTGCTAGAAACTTTTTGTATGGCATTTGTATAGAACTGAGGGAAGGTAATGTGATGGCCACATCAAATTTTTTTTATTTAACATAGGAGTATAGTCGAAATTATGGAAATTTGATAAAATATTATAAATCACAGCAAAAGATAATTTTAGAGCTTTAGCTTGTGAACTGTTCTGAAATTATCAATCTCCCCTGAGAGTTATTGAACCCCTTCGGAGAAAATAAAATGAAAAAATCTGATGTGGCCAACACAATACCTCCCGCTATTTCATTTTTATTAATTTAAATTCATACCTAATTTTTTTTTTTGCAGTGACACACTTGAAATATAAACTGTGTAACAAAGGAATTTTGTTTATTTTTGAAACAAAGGCTTTGGGATTTATAAAAAAGATTATTTTTTAAATTTATCTGTAAAATACATAGAAAAATTATTAATGTATACTTGTAGAAAATTCAATTAGATTTAATTTTCATGGCATAAAATGCGAAAAAATGACATTTAATGGTATTTTTTGACGAAAAACCATTATGAGCTTCAAGTAAAGTGCCGTTTCCGGTTATCCAATTTACACTAAAATCTAACCGTTTCTTTCATATTAGAATAGGGTTAAAATACGCTTCAGAATTTTCTGAATGATAGTATTTGAGTTAGAGCGTTGACAAAATCCATACACACACATACAGACATCATCGTGAAAATGATAAAATCGGATTCTAGTGACCCTAGAACGTGGTCATTTATCAAAATCTCAAAATGCGATTTTTAGCAAGATCCCTAGAACTCCCTTACCAAGGGTAGCGGGAGGTAAAAACAAATAAGTGAAATTTATGAAATATTTATTATTACATCGAACAGTCCTGCTTATTTCCAGAGAGTACTTCATAAACATTAATTTGTTTCATTAATCTTTAGTTGTTACACATAAACAAATTATTTATCCGTGTTTCTTTCTATGTTTGCATATAGATTGCAATAAAAATACGGTGTTTTTAAAAGTTATTACTTTTGATCATTTATATTTCTACATATCTCACTAACGCATATAATAACATTTTTCAATTTACATTATAATAAAAATAAAAAGCAAATATTTTAACGTATTTAAACTATCTAAAATGTATAAAAATATTTTGTAATTAAAAGAAAACACTTTAATGAAACACCTCAAGTAGAGGAGAAATAGGAAGAAGTACCCAGAATAAAAAATATCTATATTTAATAAATCGTTTGTAGTACATATTAATATGTTTTAAACATTTTTTCTTTTAATAATTATTTCTACACTCTCTTTTTCGACTTTGTACTTAATAATTCAGCTTTATGATACGAGTATTTATAAATAATTACCTTTTTTAAATTTATTACATTTGTAAACCATACATTTTGATTTCATAGTTTATTGATTTTGTATTTGCTCAGAGGATTTTACAAGTGCAAAACAAAAGGTTTGATTACATAAATATTAATTTAAAATACTACCAGGAGTGCACAATGTAGATTTAAATACGATTAAAAGAGTTGCGCGCTAATGTAGTATCCAAAGTTCCACTGTTGCCAAGTATACGGAGTTCAGAATGTCGCTGGAATGAAACTTCAGTATATACATTGTATATACGCCGGACGACACTAGCGCCGCAAGTGGAATTTTTTTGAACTACAAAAAATATACATTTTCCATTCCGCTATCATTCTGACGTCCATAACAAATTTTGCTATACGATACTAGAGGCCCCCCTGATGTCAGAAAAAAATTTATAAGGCCATGTGCATATGACGTCCGGTATACGGACGTCTTATGCACAAGGACGTCACTTTGAATGTAGAAAATTACACAGGGGACGCCACAATGGTAGTGGGATGTAAATATATATATATATATATATATATATATATATATATATATATATATATATCAGCAAAATATTGTTTTGAATTGCTTTATTTTACAAGCTATAACGAAAAATTTAAAAATGGGGTGTTTTGGACCATAGTTGTGTGAAATAACCCGATACATATGTTAATTTTAATTATGCTCTGGATAATTCGATATTTTGTTTCTCACTCCCGATAATTCGAAATTCCAATTCCGATAATTCATAGTAAACCCTTGGTCCCCTGCGATTACGAATTATCGGGATTCCACTGTCATTGAATGAATAATGAAGGGTAATAATTCAGAAACGCACAATTCATGTCATAAAACAGCATAATGTCTTAAATAATATCCATAATTAGGAATTGATAAGTTTCCTTAGAATGTAGGACGATGAACTGCGCCGATAGTTTTAAAGAAACTTTTGCTTGCATCCAACTTCAGGCAAAACAATTTTCAGAAAACTTAGCAAAAAGTTTCTTCGTATACGCAGAGAATAAAGAATTATGATTATGAAAAATTCTTGATTCCCAAGAGATTCAGATCAAGATACCTTTATTTCCGGGGTAGTGTTCAACATATTACTTTGACCAACTGAGCTATGCAGACTGGTAATTGCTATAAATGATTCAAAAGTCAATTTAAATTCATTGTATACCGTACATACACAATTTTGCTTTGGGAGTTATAATAATTGCTCATTTCTCAATATAAATATTTATATTTTAATCATAAAGCCAGACGTACAGCTACGGCTTAAGTCAAAAGTGGGTGCACAAAATCTGCTTATAGGCAAAACATTAAAGAAGCGAATTTATTTTTATTTGCAAAAGGTGGATACTTGATTTGAAAAAGCTGCCGTTTTAGAAGTGTATGTTTCTGTAAATTGTGAATCTGTAATTACAATTACCTACTTTAAAAAGCATTTATATATACGTATAGCTTAATTAAATTTGGTTTATGCTCATGAAAAACTTTTTAGTATTAATTTGACAAAAAAAAAAATACTTTTTATAATTTTTTTATGTTTTCAAGCTACAGAAAATGCACAGATATAATTTCTATAATACACTACAAGTTGATCTATTGCAATGTTTACATTTTTAATATTTCAGTTATAAACCACCTTTAATTTTAAAATACATACATTGGAATAGTGTATTAACGTACCACGATTTTTGACAGTTTTAGGTCGAGATATCCTAAATATTCGTGTCGTAAAAAATCACTTATAGTTAGAAATTAGTAAGACATTTACTTATCCACCGTGGAAGGTAGTAAGGCTCATTCACAGCTACGAAAATAAGAAATATAAATAAAATTATAAATAAGATTTTGTGGTTGGTGTTCACAGCTTCGAAACTAAAACTTAAATCAACATCAACTGTCATTTAATATATTCATAATTAACAAGCAATAATAACAATTACATACCTTTTAAAGCACTGTATGCAATCATATATGTGAACCTTTGTCTGGAGACAGCTTTTTAAAAGTATATTTAAATTGAAATCCTTCTGCCAGAACGCAAAGTGACAGCTCAAATGATAGATGTTATGTATGTGCTTATTTTTGTGTAATAGCTATTTATGTAATTAGTACATAATATACAACGTTATTGGACGAGCCGCTGTAATAAATAAGGCGAGTCTATAATAGTTATTTATGTATTAAGAGCGTAAGGAAGCTTTTATGGCCTGCGGCGGGATTTTGAGCCCGATGCGTAAGCCGAGGGATAAAAACACGTTAAAGGCCATAAAAGCAAGTTACGATCGTGGTATAGTTCATCTAGGGATCATTTTCCGAAGACTCGTTATCGTTGTATTATGGGTGCACAATAGCTAAAACCGCAATGCCAAAATATTTCGGTCCGTACAGTCGACCAGTTCAGTATTTGCAATGCTGGTATATATTTTACGCCCAGTATTCGACTGTAGACCAAGACTGCACTTTTTTTCTAAACCGATTACCAGGGATGTTGTAGAGTCTTGGTCTACAGTCGAATACTGAGCGTAAAATATATACCAGCATTGCAAATACTGAACTGGTCGACTGTACGGACCGAAATATTTTGGCATTGCGGTTTTAGCTATTGTGCACCCATAATAAAACGATGACGAGTCTTCGGAAAATGATCCCTAGATGAACTATACATACAAACCATTTTTGCACGGACGAAAATTTTCAAATTATGAGTGTTAGAAAAATTGTATCGAAAAGAATTTGTCCTCGTACATACAGTATCTACAGTGGCGTAAATAAGCCAATGCAGCCAATGCGGTGCATTGGGGCCCACGTTACAAAAAGGCCCATTTGCTGAATCTATGTTAAATTTGTCATTAAATTTAATTATTTATATCTGATAAATAACTAATATTAATATAATACTACGAAATATTTAAATTTTATACACTACCCATTAATTCAATTCAACAGCAATATAGTTTTAATTTACTACAATAACACAATCCTAACAGTTTAAGGATGAAAACACCATTAGGCAGTTTTCGAACCTTACGTATACCGTAACGTGGAATACAGTTGCATGCTCAGTTTGCGAAACTTATTTTGTTTCAAATCGAAATTTCTTAGTTGTAAAATGTTATGGTAATACTAAAGATTGATGTATGTTGATAAGTGGCGTAGGATCAAAGTAATAAATTGTTTAAAAATGGTTTTTAAGCATTTTTATTACACAAATTTTAGGACGTTTCGATGCAGTCTTGTATCATCAACTTTAGCTTTTTTGTGCTGGTGGTGTCGACTTGTATATTTTTATAGTGTTCATATCCGAAAGAAGATCTGAAATTGATGAAGAAGTCTTGTTGGATGTAAGCCATCAACATCAGATTTTCTTTTGGAAATGAACACTACAAAAATTTATAACAATTCAACACCCCCGGCACAAAAAAAGCTAAAGCTGATGATGCAAGAGTGCATCGAAACGTCTTCAAATTTGTGTAATAAAAATACATTTTCTGAGTTGTACATCACAATAACGTTATACGTAATTAAGGTTCGCAAACTGCCTATTATAAAAAACGCAAAAAAGATCCAAGAAATGTATTCAAATGATCTAACTATATCTCTGCCAATGCAATTGCTGCTATGTGTTAAATCTTTAAAGCGCGAAATTAAAAAACTACAGCCAATTCGTGAGTTGGCTGAACTATATATGATTAAGTACTATGATATGAATGCTAGTTTTTCTGAAGTATATTCTCTATTTATTTTTTATTTAACAATACCTGTAACAATATTCACTGAAAAACGTTTGTTTTCCAAATTAAAAATTATATGCGAAATGCTATTGGCCAACTTCGTGTCTCTTCGTTAGCACTTTTAAGCATAGAAGAAAATTCCTTTTTTTCCTAGCCAATACAAGAAACTTTTTTATTTTTTGGGGGGGGGGGGAGGCTACAGGGGGCCTCAAATTAAATTTCGCATTGGGGACTTTTTTGTCTAGTTACGCCACTGAGTATCTAGTATTGCTATGAAAGCGGAGAACAGCAGTTTATTGTTTGTTTATTAGTTATGTCATTTGAGTTTTATTTTGTGTATCTCCGTGCTTTCCATATAAATATCATAAAATTAAGTTTCATTTTTCATTAAAGAATATAAAATTTAGATTTGTAATAAAAACTTTTCATGTTGCCTGTTTAAATTGTTTATATTGTAGGTTATAATTTGGTTTGACGTTTCATTATAGCCCGATGGGCTATAATGAGGCCCGCGGGCTATAAAATGACGTTTATGTCAAAGAAATTCGTGTATAATTGTCAAATTATGATACGTCCGTGCATAAAGTTTGTTTATGTACGAATTACATACAAAGCTTTATGTTCGACTGATCCTAAAATTATTTTTTTATTTCCCTTTATAAAAATTCGGTATAACTTAGTGTGCTTTTCTAGAGATGCTATTGTTTCATTGTTTTTATTTTTTATTTACGCAAATGTCAAAAATTGTTAAAATATGATTTCATAATTTGTTTATTAACCATATCTTTACACAAAGAAATGGATAGTTTAGAAAGTGTAGAAGAGTTGGCAACAAGTACTAAAGAATCACTCTTGCCCAACAAGTCGAAAAATTTGTTGAAAATACGTACATATTTGTTATTTCATGTAAATAAAATTTTTATTTTTTATGACATTTTTTTTGACAGTGACAGTTCTGTCCAATAAAATAAAGTAAATGTACTAGTCCAATAAAGTGTCACATTATAGACACTAAATGCAACCATAAACCAAGTGATTATGATGCAGTAGAACATAAAATATTTAACATTTGCAAATCCTTGCGTTTATGTCTTATGTTTAATTTTATTTTTGAGAGCTGTGAACACTTTCATAAGAATCTATTGTTTATATCGTTATTTTTATTTTTATGTATAATTTTTTTTTATTTTCGGAGCTGTGAATGAGGCTGTATATGTTTTAGCCCTGATGTAACTTACAGTACAGGTATTGCAAAAAGTTATTTATGGCCGGATGCAACAATATAACATAAATATTACACTTGGCTAAATTTAAAGCTTGCATAAAGCGTACTTTACACGATGAAGATTTTCTAATCAAGTAACTTGAAAATTTTTCTCTCCCGCACAATGATGTGAGATGTGAGTGCAAGAGAGACAAATGAATAGACTTTTAACGAAAAACTTTTAAAGAAAAACTGGAACATGCGCTACTTCCCTGTAAGTTTAGACTGTCAAGTAACTGTCAAATATCATTTGTGTTTATATTTTTGATGTATACAAGTAGTGTTACAGGTGATTGATTTTAAACTGGAAAATGGCAAAATGGGATACAGAAATAATTGAAATTTTAATGGATACATACGAAAAATTCAAGTGATATAAAGTCAATGACAATTTTATGTAGATATAATTAAAATTTTGACACTTTGATATTTTAATTCACGTAAAACTTGATCGTGTAAATATACTTGTAAGATCAATTATAAAGACACTTTACAAGTCACTTCAAAAGAAAAACTTCATCGTGTATTTCACGGTTTATACGATGAAGTTTTCCTTTTCAAGTGACTTGAAAAATATTCTCTCTCACACAATGACATGAGTGCAAGAGAGACAAATGAATACACTGTTTGCAAAAACTTTTAAAGAAAACCTGGAACATGCGCTACTTTTTCTTAAAAGTCGGTATAAGTTTGACTGTCAAATGCCATTTGTGTTTTCGATGTATTGAAGTAATTAAAATTTTGATGGCTAAGTACGAAAAATTCAAGTGATGAAAATTCAATGACAATTTAATGTAGGCATAACTTAAATTTTGACACTTGGATATTTTAATTCACACAAAACTTGATCGTGTAAATAAACTTGTAAGGTCACTTATAAAGAAACTTTTCAAGTTACTTGAAAATAAAAACTTCATCGTGTAATCCACGCTTAAGTTTTGTTGATACAACTGTGCATTAGTAAAAACAAAACAATGCGTAGGCTTTCACGGCCGGTGTTAATACTGGGCATTAGTAAAATTGTGTAGAATATAAATATAAGCTCATTTTTTTTAAATGTGTAGAATGAGAATAAGCACGTTTTAAGGTCCCTAGAATACGATTTTACTAGTTTTACGATGATGTATGAATGTGTGGTGTGTGTGTGTGTGACAGAAATTTCTCCGACGATAACTCCAACACTACAATTCTAAAATTTAATTTTTTCGCATTCCTCTTCTTTACATTCAAATAAAGAGCTGATTAGATTTTGGTTATAATTGGTGAACCGGAAGTTCCCTTATTTGAAGTTTTTAACAATTTTTCTTGTTTGTTTACATATTCAATAGTTATGGAGTTAAAGAATTATAAAGAGATTAACTTTCATAAATCAATCAGCTATGCAAAAACCATGGAAACCGTTGATATATTCAAATAATTCTAATTGACAGATGTCAGTGTCTAGTGCAATCTACATAGTTTATATTCGTGTATAATTTTATTGGATGTATAGAATCTTTTCCAATGAACTTTCGGTATGGAATTTATAGAAAATAGCATGTTCGTGTTACAATTTTATTGGATATATAGAATCTTTTCCAATGAACTTTCGGTATGGGATTTATACAAAATACATAAATTTGACGGAAGGTAATGTGCTGACCACATCAGATTTTTTTTGTAATTGACAATATGTGTAATAATTTAAATTTAAAATAATATTCTAATTCTTTACAATTTTTTTAAATGACGCTTTGTTTATTTTTTATTTTTTGGTACATACTTATAACTAAATGTTCAAATTTAACCAACAATGAACAATAATATTCTTAAAAAAATTAATTTGAGCTTAAATTTTAAATTGAAAACAACTTTTCTAAATAACTTTTTTATGGATTTTCAAAATTAGGTTCTTTACTTAAAACAAGATATAGAAAAATCGACATCCTGGCTAGCCTGTATACTCGTATTATAGAAATTACATCTACACATTCTTAGTACCTATTTGAAATTGGAAAACATTAAAAAAAAATTATGAAGGGTAAATTTTTTTTGTGAGTTGAAAAAATTTCCCATGAGCTGAAACCAAAATTAATCACACTGTGTAATAACACACAGGCACAATATCGCAATCATACTATGAAAACGTTTTTTCCGACGACCACTACGAAAACTACATAAATTCACACGCTAAACTATTACTGAAAGTTGGTCATTGCACAACACTAGCAAAGCTGTGTGATTTGAAGTCTCGTTAGCCAATCAGATGCGTCCGCAACTGTGTCATATGATTTTATCACACGCTGCGATAAATGAACGAACTAACAAAAAAATTTATTTAAAAATTTGACAGTTGCAAATAATTTGCTGAATTTACACGGGTTAAGAAGGCTGGACCCTAATTTATCAGATTTTAACATAATTTTTGGTGAATTCTGATAGCAATGATGTTAACATAATCTGTTTTAATATTTTTATGTAAATTTTATATTGTTTTTTTTTTTTGTGGTCGTGGGAAAAATATCGTGCACAACACGTGATTAAACTTCACGCTAGTGTTAAATATCCAACTTTCAGCACTAGTTATACAATATACTATTATAACAACATTGCGATATTGCGAAAGCTACGTACATAGTTCGCAAAATATGAACACTTTGTAGCACATCTTTACTATTTTCAAAAAGAATTTATATTTATTTACGCCTACTCAAAATTCAGAACACATAAGAATTACTGTCGCGAGTATAAGAGATTGACTATATTTGTCTAATAATACAACAATAATTTAATATATCTGATGACTATTGAACATAACAACCCTTGATGTTTTGTGTTTTATTTTCATGATACGTATGCGCTATTGTACATTTTTACATCTCTAAATTAATTTGGTGAATGTACATTCCATAATTTTCAAAGATGGCAGGTCATTTAAATCAGTAGCTAATAAATGGGTGTTGCCGTATTGCCTAATTGCAGTCTACTCTAGATCTATCAACTTCTAATGTCTAAGACAGCTACTGTCTAGATCTAGAGGTAAAAAAATGAATCGCACCTTACTTCCTACCTGATTTCCCTACTCCAGCTTGCCCTAAGACCATTATTTTCAGGGTTTTATGTCTTGGATAGAAGCCAAGCTTCACCAAGGAAGAAGATTTGGGAGATGTCGTACTCATTATATCCTGAAACAACAGAGAGAGAAAAGACATTAGTAACAATAATAGCACCAAAGTCGAGGGCAGTTCGATAAGTCCGTGTAAAAGCAAAAAAGAAAATATTGTTTCGAAAAACATTCCTTGTTTTTCAACATAGTATCCTTTCAAATGGACATAGTTCATGCTAAAAATCACATATCGAGATTTTAGTAAATGACCACGTTTAAGGTCCTTAGAATCAGATTTTCACAATTTCACAATGATGTGTGTGTGTGTGTGTGTGTGTGTGTGTGTGTGTGTGTGTGTGTGTGTGAATCCTCGAGTCGCTGTAACTCAAATACTATCATTTGGAAAATTTTAAATCCTTGAATTTCGGTCCTGTTCTAATATGGAAAGAAGCAATTAGAATTTGGTGCAAATCGGATAACCGGATATGGCACTTTACTTGAAGCTCAAATTAGTTTTTCAACGAAATGTACCTTTATATGTAATTTTTTCGCGATTTATGTTACTATAATTAAAGATTATTGAATTTTCTACAGATATGCATTAATACTTATTACTTCCTTGTACGAAGTAAAGGAAATATTGTAATCGCGAAAAATTTCGGTTTCCATATTTCAACGGAAATATCCATTTTGACCTTCCCTGAATCCATTTTGACTAATTTCGTCGTACGTACGTATCTCGCATAACTGAAAAACGGTAAGCCGTAGAAAGTTAAAATTTTGTAAAAAAGGGAGGTGCACAACTACATGTTATAACAGTCCTAAATACAAAATTTTAACTTTCTACGGCTTCCCGTTTTTCAGTTATGCGAGATACGTACGTACGTACATACGTCACGACGAAATTAGTCAAAATGGATTCAGGGATGGTCAAAATAGATATATCCGTTGAAATCTGGAAACCGAAATTTTTCGCGATTACAATACTTCCTTTACTTCGTACCAGGATGTAAAAATGGTGTTATTTTGATTTTAGAAATAAATGCTTCAAATAAAAGTTTTAGAGAATGAATTCTGCGTCTATCGCATGAAGTATGATTAAATTTGCTCTTTGTATAAGCGAGAAATGTAAATTAAAAAATTATGTACTTAGTTTTTGTAATTAAGTTTGCTATGGTATAGGACAAAAAATAACAAAAAAATAAAAAAATTAGTGTTAATGTTAAATTATGTCAAATACGTGCAATTTTATGATTGGGTTTGTTATAATACATATTTTAATTATTAACAAAATATCTATAATTTAACAGGCGTACAAGGAAGTCATGTGGTATCTACATCAAATTTCTATATATTCATAAAATAACCAATTTTATAAATCCCGGAGTCTATGTTTTAAAGGTAAACACAATTCATTTGTTACACAGTTCAGATTTCAAATGTATGTAACTGACAGATAAATGTCATTGTCAAAAAAACATATTATTTCAAATTAATAATGATAACGTTTTAAAAAGAAAGTAGTAAATAAAACAATAGTTATATTTATACGAATGTAAATGAACATAATATAGTTTCCAGCTTCAATAAATATGTAGATATGTACTTAAATCAATAAAAGTTAAATGTTTTCCTTGAAAATAATTTTTTCATGTTTAGAAACAAATAATAGTAGCAGGTTGCCAAATTTGATAAATAAGGGAAATGGGGAATGATTTCGTACCCTCAATCCAACAATTTTACTGTTAGTTCTACAGAGAAATGGGCTAGTTTATTGTCCTGATAAAAAAGAAACAGTTTTGCCAAATGTGGTCGATTTTTCTTTATTTGATGGTTTAAACGCTCCTATAAAGGTGCAGAGTACTCTCCAGATATTGTTATTCCTATCTCCAAGTATTCAATTAAGAAGGTAACCTTTACCGCTGATGGAATTGTTTTCACTTTCCTTGTTACACGTTCACCGTCTTTTACCCATTATTTCGGTTGTTTTTTTCGTTTTAGGACGGTAATAATGAATCCAAGTTTCATTAACTGTTATGAAACGTCGCAAAAAAATCTTATAGATTCTGTAGCAATAGCCCCAAGCCGTGCTTAGAAGCTTTGGAAGCTTTCATTAGTTCATGTTTTTTGGACAATGAGGAACGTGACCTTGAATTTATAAAAAAATATTAATATACCTGGAGCATATTTAGAAATTGTTAATTACTAATAGAACTCGAAAATAAAAACAACATTAAAACTTCTGTGACGAACTACTAGTAATACAAGCAATAGGAGTGAAAGAAAAAGGTCTATCAATTCCTTTCGTTCTCATTGTTTGTATTACTTCGTACAGGTGACATGATTGTAAGTCATTGACGCTTTAATGTCATTTTTCTTGAAATGTATTATTGATATTTAACAAATTTCAATAACATATGGATATAGTATACTTAGCTCTATAATTATTTATTTATTTTTCGTATTAAAACCAGTCTCTCAAATGGGCAAATGTGTTTGGTACTGAGATATGGGTTTCTGCAAGATAAAATGAATTATCATAAAGCAAATCAAATTGGTAATCTGACCGGTAGAAAAGTCCCTCCTCACACAGAAACAAAAGCAAGTTCGTTTTTTTTGCGAAAGAACACTTGCACATAAATTGAATCCCGGGTATAAAAATCGGACTTGCCTTTGTTTTTGTGTGAAAAGAGACTTTTTCACTTAGTGAAAAAAATACCAGTTTGGATTGTTTTATGATTATTCATTTTACTCAATTTTTTAATACTTCGCAGACAAGTATTTTTATAGATCGCTCTACTAATAACATTTGGCCATTTGACAGGCAAATCTAGGATAAAAATTCTGCGATTTTCTGTATTAAGTGCCTGTAGAGCACGATCTTTCCTTCTCGTAATCATTGAAAAACGTCCAGTTTTTGACACGAACGTTATTTTTAATCTGCAAAATTATGTTTCTCGTTATTCCTTGAGGAATACTTGTTTTTTATTTCAATTTTCCGCCCAGAAAGCCTAGTTTTATGCGAAACAATAATAGAATTTTGCATATTAGAGAATAAAGACTTTCCTCGTACTTTTTTAACAATCGTACTACATTGCCATGTCAACAATAAGTTTTAATTGGTTTCGTAATGCGAACTCATTAGTACATTAGAACAAAAAATTACTGTTTGAGTTATGGTCCAATTGATATGCGCAAGAAAATTGTCTTTATTTTGCTTTTTCTAATTATTGTAATTAGAATACACGTTAAAAAGTGCTAAAACTATAGTGTATTTAATATACTCATTTGTTTTTCTATAATTAATAAATTTTAATTCTGAAAAATTTATTTCTGCAAAAAAATTTTTGGTCCAATACATTTGCGACAGGACTCGTGTCCTATCTTGCTTGAGTAACTATCTTCTGCACAATTTTTCATTTGCAAATGTTCAAGCAAAATATTACGTACGCAGTCATTTAGGTTTCAGCAATTTCACACATCTTCAATCGTATATCGTTCATCATCATTCGAATTTTTCCCATATTTTCTTCAGTGGTAAATTTTACAACGATTCGATTCGAAAAGGTTGAGCATAGTTTACCTACTCATTTGGTCACACTATAAATCACCAAACTAAAGGGTATTAAAATTTGAAGTTGTTTTTTGAGTTACTTGTCTTTTTTCGTAGATTTTTAAATTAAATTTATTTATTTAAAATGAAAAGAGCACATCAGCAACTACGGCCATTAGTACCCATAGATATTTTTTCAGTTAAAGTAAAGCATTACATTTAGTTATCGAACGCTGTACGGTACATCAGCATATATTTATAATACAAAACGTATTATAAATATACGAAACGTATTATAAATATGGGGAAAAGAAATTTAATGAAATTGTTACAGTACAAGACACAAGACAGCGTGTTTACCATCTACACTTTTATCATATTTGTAATACCCACGTTTTTATTATAAACACGCATAGCGTAGCACTAAACAATGTAATGCTGTCACACGACAGATGCCTACAAAAAAAAAAAAAAAAAAAATTGCCGGTAAATCAAAATGCAATGTCAAATTTGATCACCCTTTACTTATGAACAGTTATAATCAAAACGGCAAACTAGTCATATTATTTATCAAAATTAATTGTTTGCTGAACAAACGGAATACGTTTTTAATCCATTTTTTAAGATTACAAATTTCGATCACTTTTAATGACTGCCAATAGTGTTAATCATACATTAGCCTGATCGATATTCACCAAGTGAAGTAATATGTATCACAGAAAATAGAATGTTATTTTTTTTTTAAATGGTGATTGTTGCTTCCCTAATTTCGCACATGACGTTATCCACTCGTTTCGCTCGTGTGTCAATTTTCAAGTATTTTCACTTGTTAATAGCATATTATGCAACGAGTTTATAATGATAGCTATTAATACAAGAACATGCAAGTGTATTCATAATCATTATTCATGACTCACATGCATTATTTTTTTACGACTATTCAAAATAACTAAAACAAACTATAAACCAATGAATCGGTTATAAAATTTATTTGTATCATAATGATGATCTCTATCGAAATGAAAATCTGTATCATAATTAGTGCCATTCAAGTATGACACATACTTGATAAGTATATTAAAGAACAAGAGTAGAAAAATACATTTTAAGGAAAAGTGGAATCCAAAATAATGTTTAATAAAAAATACAATTATGGCGATGTAGTTTTTGTTTATTATTCTTTTATTCGACGTTTCAGTGGTACGAACGCCACCGTCATCAACTACAATTATTGTTTAAATTACGTTAAAAATTAGAGAACACAAAGTTAATTTTGTTACACATACCGTTATAGTTTTACATAAAGTATAAATTTTACGACTGGATGTTAAAGTTAATACATTTTAATTTGACATCATTGTCTATCTCAGTTTTTTTAATAAATTAATAAGATCTGCATCGCCAAAATTGAATCTTTTATTAATTGTTACATAAATAGATATTATTCAAAACCGTCAAATAATATAACAAAATTCAATTGCTTTTTATCAATTAATGAACTTCGTTACTGTTGCTAATTGATTAATATTGACAGTTCAATGGAATAATATTATTCAATTGTTATGTCAAATTCAAATCTTACCTTTCAGAGGGTATGAACAAAATTAGTTTAAAAGTATTTTTTTTTTTTCACATAAGAAGTCAAAGTTCCATTAGTTTTGTCATTTATCATACTTTTATTATCTTCTTAAACTTACTGAAGCTGAATAGTCGGTTTTAAGATTTTTTTTTAAATAGTTGCAATTGTCAGTGTAAGAATTGTAATTATTTTTCAATACAAAATAAGTCACTGATATATTATTATTTGACAGTGTGGATAAAGTATAATATTCTATTCGCATGTAATGGCTATTAATCATTCGAATGATTTACATCACTCGCCTTTCGGCTCGGGATGCAAACTTCATTCTTATGATTAATAGCATACATTACATGCTCATTGAATAATATACTATTTTCTAATAGCTATTTATAAATTTAAATCATAATAACAATTTGCAATCTGTTTAAGAAATATTTTTTTTATTTCACCAAAGGGATATGAATTTCATTATCTTTGAGCTCTCGCACATTTTCCATGTTATAAAACATGCAGTGGTTTGGAATAAAATGAAACAAAGGCTTACAAAACAATTATTTGAATTGTAACAACAAATAGAATGAAATGTAGAAAGGAATGCATATATAAAGTGGTTCAGAGCTTTCTGGTAGATTTCTTTTTTTTTTATTATAATCTTCAGAACTTTATGATTCGATTCATTGTTATAAAGCTTGAAACGATAAAAGAATTGCGAATATTTTTATCATTAGTCTTTGCAACAAACACTCACATAAAGCAAGTGATATTCTCAAGAAAGAATGCTATTACGCTTCCGGGAAAAGAAACAGTTCTGTTTGTATTTAACAGGAATCGTGTGTAATTTAATCATCCTAACAAACGAGATTTATTTTCGAGTATTTTGATTGAGTCTGATGTTTTGTCGAACGCAAAACACCTAAAGGCAATAAATAAAATTGGACTTTGCACATTGGATTTCCATTTAAAATTAAATTTGTAATCTCGTAGTCCTACCGAAAAAATGTAATATTCTTCGTTAAAATGAAATGGGATTGATACTCAAATGAAGCGATTAAATTGAAAGTGATTTACGTATTTTTTTTTTTACACAAAAACGTTCTATAAGGGATGGCCAAAGTTTTTGAACTGATAAAAGTGTCACAATGACACGCGTAAATGTAATGTAAAGCAAAAATAACGGAACTAATTTATCGAACAAATGATTATATACATTTATAGATTATTTTGGAGAAAAAACTTCAAATAAAAGTTATTGAAACATTAATGGTACGTAATTTTTATTTGACGTATATTTCTTCAAAAAATCCATAATCGAGTAACAGTGAAAAAACACGGCTATAGTCATCCCCTCGCTGATCATCCTTAACACTTAGTTATGCTTTCAACAAAATCCAAAAAGCACACTTACCCAGGTTTTTAAAAGTCCTGCTCATAGATTAATTTAAATACTATCAATTATTATATATCTATTTTGGTTGTTTAATACGTACTTTATTAATCTCATTTCTACACAATTGTTATTTTAAAATAAATGTTATTTCTAGAAGACCTACTATTGAAATGAAGTAAATGATGAAATAATAATATAAATAAATGTCGATCACAGTTACCAAAAATCAAACAAAAAATTAAATATTACTAATCAATGTTCATAAATTAAATATTTTAAACATTTGTGACAAAATAATCAAAATAGAAAAATTAGTATAAAATACATGTTTCATAAGACATTTTAGCGTACTTTTCCCTTGGAAAACTTCTGGCAAGCCGTTCGTTTTTAACAAAAATACGTGCGCTAAAATCATGTCTTATGAATCTTGTATTTTGGAAGAGTCATTACCTTTTAAATTTCTTGTTATCGTACAGTGAAAATGTAGAATTCAGTCTATATTTAACTGCTTCAAAAAAATTTCAAATGGGAAAAATTCAAATAAAATATAATTAGCATTTTAAAACTTTTGTTGTGACCAGCACAATGCCTCTCGCCATTTCCGTTTTATGTTACATAAGTAGCCTATCATATGTAACATTTGTTGTAAACACAAAAATTCTAATTTTTTATAAATAGTTTTTTATAATTAAAATTTTAAAATCCTTGTATGTAATATATAACTATAATTTTAAATAACTCATTAATGTCAGTTTTAAAATTGGTTTTGTAGAACCGTCCAGTAGGTACATGCACTACGCGAGATTTTTGGCACTAGCATTTTGCATTTATCTGTCAATTACAAATATTTAAATATCTCTACTGGTTTCCATGGAGTTGTTTGGACAGTGGGATTTATTACAACACATTATTCTATATATGATATCTTTTATCTCTAAAACTAAATAAGATATAAAAATTAAATTTATCAGATTGAGAATTCGATGTTCTTTATTATTTGTAATAACATCATTTTTCAAAAAAATAATATTTAGTAGAATTTTCTAGTTGTCCATTTGTTACCAAAAACTTTTCAAATTTTCCCATTAATGTCAGATTGAGGATTGGAGTTTCAGATAAATAAAATAAACTAACGTAACTTGTCAGGTAATTCGTTAAACATTTGTTTCAATTCCATGGCTAGCGCTATTTCGGGGATGATTTTCGACATTTTTATACCTAATACCATTACGAAGCATGCTAAATAAATTTTGTTTATTTTTATTTATTATAACATTATTGTCAAAAGTTCGACAAAGGAATAAATTTTATTTACTTTGAAAATAAATTTATCTGTCGTTTATAAAACCGGCCATTATACGAATAAATATAGATTCCCTATGCGTGACTGCATTTATGCAAAAAATATGAAAAAAGATGTTTTTTTTGCACAAATGTAAATATTTGTAATAACGAAAAGGGAGCAGATAAGATCTGATTTATATTTATACGCTTCAATATTTCTGTAAAACCGAATTTCTTACCCTGCGTTTCAATTTACCGACCATGTTGTTGAATATATTTCCTAAGGGACGACACATTTTCTGGTATTCTTTATTTTCACTCGACGTAGTATCGTAAATATGAGTAAGTTTTCATCGCTGGAAAGGTCACATTAAAATTTACGTTTGCGTTTTAAGCTTGCCCGGAGGTTTTACGTTTTACGCACCATTATTTAAGACTGAAATTGTTTACAACGTCATGAATTAAGAATGAAGGTCAAACAAAACAATTGGAGCATTTAAATTCATGGGCATTTATGTTCCAAAAATATTATTTGAGATTTTTGTATGAAATATTCAGGAATTTCAATGGTTTGGAGACAATTTTAGTTGTAATTTATTGTACTGGTTGTCATATTTATATTCTTAAAGTTTATTCTAAATTCGATACTTTGGATTTTCTAAAAGGATAGAAATAAAGTACTCGATATTATTCGACATTACGCATAGCGCAAAGTAATAAATACAAAAAACTAAATAAAATACCCAGTAAAAAATACTAAATGCTCAGAAAACGTACCTAACAGAATCTAACCGAACTTGTATATTCAGTATTTTTTTCTTTATTGGGCATTTAGTACTTTTTACTGAAAATAAAACTTGCATTTTAATAAAATATCGATTATTCAACTTGTAGTCTAAGAACTACGCTAACTATTCAAGAACTTCAAGAAATTTGATAATTTTATAAGGGTGTAAATTAAAAATCTGGCCTTAAGTCCGTTTTCATAATCACACTCACTTTAAGATTTTAATTTAAACTACTTTAAGTAATGTTAGAGTGCTCGCTAAAGTGCTAAAGTTATATTCTGAAAACAAGAAAACTTTAATTTTAATTTAAAGTTTTCATAATATGACTTTAGCACTTTAGCGAGCAATGTAGCATTGCGTTAAAGCAAAGATAAAGTCTTGAAGTAGGTAATTTTAATTAAAATCTTAAGTCATGTAACATGGGAATCAGTTTTTCTTTTTGCAAAAGTGGCCTATTAATTTTAGACAATAATGCTTCAAATAAATGTTGTATGACCAGTTGCACCGCTAATACTTAATTTATAAGCTTAACTTAAACAAAAAAGTGCTAATCAAAATTTTAACAGCAATATTTAATAACTCAACACTTCATTTTGATACGATATTGTCAATTTAAGGGACACATAAAATTTAAGAGTCAGCGGTGCAATCGGGCAGTAGAAAATTAAAATCTCCATCCAAATCAAAAATTATATTTTCTTTTGAGCATTTGGAACCGAGAAAATAAATTTAAAATTTTATAAAAAATATTTTTTTGCCAGTTGACATTAAAAGTGCGAATTTTTGACAGATAAAAGTCTATAAAATATCACTTTTACTGTCTGTTGTTGTTATTTACATAGCAACCCTTCAAAAAACGCATAGCAACCATACAACAAACACATAGCAATAGAGATAACCTTCGCCTCGACAATGAAACTGCAGCCTCTGCTGTAAGTCTAGTATTTTAGTGCCTGGTTAAGCAAATACCTAACTATTTTATATTGTTAGCCATGGCACTGAAATAAAATCTCAAATAAATGTTGAGATTTCCTTGCCAAAATAATACTACTTAATACTTTGTACCTTCTCTTCGTGTGAATATTTCATCTCCATTTTCAATAATGATGACTCAAACAGAGCGTTTATGATAGGGAAAATATGTCACAATCTGACACATGATTCTGGCAGGTAAAATATTAAATTTGTTTGTGATTTTATTTTAATACCATATGTCTATAAAGAGGTAATAGGGTAGATGCGCATTTTCCAATTTTTTTTTTTTTTAGTTATTCACTTTAATACATGTTTTATATCTGGCAACTGTATATTTTTCAAAATACGTGACGTGTTTTATTAATACCAATCAGTCTTTCTTGCCCTAGCTGTACACTCTCGTTAGTACACTCTGTACACAATACTACCATTTTTATCTGAAAATATTTATATGTTTAATTTCAAAAGATATTATTAATTTTTTCACAAATTCATTAGTTTCATTACCTTGCCTTAAATTTGGTGATACAGAAAAGAAAAATAAAATATAATTTTAACACGTAAAACATAGGCTATACGCAGTACGCACATAGTGGCGTATAGCTATATTTATACAAAATAACCTCAACTGTAATGAAATTGTTGATATAAAATCCTTATCTGTTGAAAAATGCTGTGAATTAGCTGCAGTAAAAATGTCGAATTTCGATTGTGTTATTTAACATTGTATAGATCACCAAATGGAAATTTTAATGTATTTGTTAATATGCTCTAGATATTCTAAGTAAATTTAAAACTCACAATATTATAATTGTGGGTTATTTTAATGTAGATTTTAAGAGTACAAATACGAACAAAAGTATAATTGCTGATCTTATATTAATTTATAGATTAATACTCACAGTCAAACAATATACTCGTATAACTCATAACAGTAAAAGTTGTGTTGATAATTTATTCACAAATATTACTAATTTCAACATTGAAATACAGGAATTTAATCTCTCCGACCACTCCTCAATTCTATTTTATAGTGATCTTAAAAACTAAAACTATATCTGATACAGAAATAAAATAAATAAATAAATATATCATCACGGCATATTACCCATTTCTGGGTGTGCCAGTATCTATATCACATGTAGACATCGGTAATGATGACGATATATTTTACCGTGTGGGCGCTTACCAGGCGTCACCTCACGGGCACTCATAGCTGGTGTGGAGAGTGCACCACAGGAGTCACTTTTGTGCCATTTAAAATTGGAAATATTTGGCGTCTGTCGGGATTCCCCCAGATTCGCGACCAGATACTTAGGCACGCGGCCACAAAAGAATTCAGAAATTTTAATAATGAAGCTAATTTGCATGGGTTTTATTGTAGCCTAGCCAAGGAAACATGGGAGGAACTATACAGCGAAACTTGTTCAAATAAAAAATGCACTATATTTCTCGAAACTTTCAATTATCATCGACAAATGGCCTTTCCAGTGAGAAATACTAGTAAATATGGTAAAACATCAAATTGCAAGTGGATTACCTAGGAAATAATAGATCTTCGCGAACGACTTCAATTTATATGTCTCACTGATTCCACAAATAAAATAAAGACTACTTGGTCTATTATAAATAATGAAGCTGGTAGAAAGGCAAATAATAATAATACACAATGTACAATCACAGCAGACCAGTTTAACGATTTTTTTATATGAGTAGCAGATAATATTACAAAAAATAAAGAAACTAGTCACCAACCATACACTGAATTCTTATTTAAATTAAAGAAATGTAATAATTCCATATATTTCGAACCAGCTACCCTCCTTGAAATATTAAATATTATTCAGAATATGAAACCGGAAGAATCGGTAGACCTATACGGAATATATCCTAAATTAATCAAATCTGTTGCAGATTACATCATACATCCTTTAAATGACATAATAAATAGTTGCCTAGAATCCGGAATATTTCCTAACTGTCTCAAAAAGGCTAAAATTGTACCAGTGTATAAAAACGGATCTCGTAACGATCCAAATTACAGACCCATAGCCATATTACCTGTTTTCTCCAAAATAATGGAAAAAGTAATATTAAAATTCATCAATACCTATAACTGTATAGCAAAAGAACAGTTTGGATTCCTCGAAGGCAAAGCAACCACTGATGCATTGTTGACTCTAATACATAATATAATAAATTCCTAGGACTATAAAAACATTTGTAGATCAATTTTTATAGATTTAAGCAAAGCGTTTGATACTATACCACATGACATATTACTCGGTAAATTAGAATTCTATGGCATTAGAGGTATCCCATTGAAACTAATTGAGTCATACTTAAAAAATAGAGAACAACGAGTTTCAATAGCTAACATAGTAAGCGATCTTAAAAGTATAGATAAAGGATAAAAAAACACATATATTAGATTTTAAAAATATGACTAGATCCACTAGATCAAATGATTTCGTCTTAAAATATTTAAGTGTGCTCATAACCCTCAATTTGAACTGGAAATGCCATGTTGATTTAGCGCCTCAGGCCCCAAAATACCTTAATCCGGCACTGGATAAAAAAACACATATATTAGATTTTAAAAATATGACTAGATCCACTAGATCAAATGATTTCGTCTTAAAATATTTAGGTGTGCTCATAACCCTCAATTTGAACTGGAAATGCCATGTTGATTTACTAAGTAAAAAACTATCTAAATGCTTATACGCTTTGCGAAAAATATACTATACAGTTGGTCGCGCAGCTACTAGAATAGCATATTTTGCTCTTTTTAATTCAGTCATGGTGTATGGGTTGATTGTTTGGGGACAATCACCACATACTGAACGAATTTTTCTACTTCAGAAACTAGCTGTTAGAATCATATCTGGGGCTAGCCGAAGAGATTCATGTAGAGAACTATTCAAAGAAAATAAAATAATTTATTCTCAATACATACTACACTGTTTGTTTAGTATATATAAAGAAAAATTTCCACACTTATAAAACCCATGCAGATAATCATCATTATAATACTAGAAATAACAGCAATTTAGTCTCTGCAAAAATACTACAATAAACAATATAAATGTATATATTTACAATAAACTTCCTAGCCATATTCGACAATTAGATAACATAAAAATTAATAACGAAATCTTATTACAGTATCGAAGAATATATGAAAATTTTTGATAACGAATAAATTGTTTGACCTGAGTACTTAAAACTTATTGTTTATAAAACAGTGTATTTGTTTCTATGTAACTCAATGACGTACTGTGCATGTACTTGCTTTACAGTCAATAACCTATTATTATTATTATTATTATTATTATTATTATTATTATTATTATTATTATTATTATTATTATGTCACTAAAAATGACAAGTAGATTCACAGGAGTGTGTAGCCACCTGGTGGCAAAATTATGAAGTCTATATAAGAATTAAGCATCTTGAAAATATTTGGTATTCAAGTAAATACATAATTATAAAATATACGTATTATTAAATAATACTTTTGTATCTGTTATTTTACTTTTAGAATTATACTGTAAATATTTGTATACAATTAAAACATAATTCAACATCTTCGCTTTGTCGTGGTATTTCAACAAGCTTGTATGAGTCATACAGACTTGGTCGAACTATATTATTATTAATAGTCTACGTCACAGGAATTCCACCGCGAACTGTCTTTATGGAAAGTATTAATGAAAAGTTTTATATTTTCTAAAAAAAAAGAAATTAATATGTTTAGATTTCATAATTAATAGGAAAAAATAACATTTATTTTTTTCGCAACTACCCTATTGTTATAAAATTTTAAATTCAATTTTCTCCGTTACGAAAAGAGCAAAATAAATATATTTATTGAGTTAGATGCAGAATTTAATTCTCTATTTGAACCATTATTGTCACAATTAGTAGGCCACTTTTGACCAAGGAAAAATTGAGTAGCCATCTTAAACGCCTATGGCCAGTTTTTTAATTAATACTTTAATGGTACAAAGATATTGCAAAGATTGTAGTATTCATTTTTGTGTTTTTATCCCAAAAACTCATATATACTCATATTTTCGTAAAAAGTTTTATTTTAAATCCAATTCTTCTTCTTAATCTATTGATCGAAAATTTTGAATACGTAAGTCACTTTTCTCATTCCCGAGATATCCAATTCTTCTTCTTCTTAATCTATTGATTGAAAATTTTGAATACGTAAGTCACTTTTCTCATTCCCGAGATATAATTGTATTCCAATTTATAAAGAAAGGTTGAAAATTGTTGTAAATGTCCAAAATTTGAAAAAGATTCTAAATTTTTTTGCTATTTAGAAAATTGAACCAGAAGTCAAAAATCTACCTCTACCCATTTTATGGCTATTGTCCAAAAAAACGATATCAAACTGCGATTTTTATATTACCAATTCAATCTTTAGAAGAAAAACTAGCTATTCATTCTATAAAATCTTGTATTTACCGAATTTTACGCTACACAAAATGAATTATAACTATTTCTTGTTCAACAATGAATAAGAGAAAGACAAATTTATCCCGTTTCTTTGCGTAAAGGAACCGTACAATTAAAAGTCCAGTGTGAAAAACGAAATATTATACCAGAGATGATTGAAATATTAAGTTAAAGATGGAACTAATTTTATTTGCAAGGTCCAAGGAAAAGAATAGATAAAAAGAAATAAAAATATTAAAAAATAAATATGATACACATGTTGTCAGTATATCCCACAGAACATTTTTCAAATAATGTAAAGAAAACATGTATGTATTACATATGGTTCCGAAACTTGGACAACTGAAAAGTAGTGTCTTGAGTGCAGAAATGCATTTACAGAGGATAGATAAGGAAAAACGAGATTACCTTATAAAACAAGGAATAGTACTCTTAGAGACCTGTTCAACATAAACTCTATTACAAAGGCAATCCAAGAGGGACAACTACAATGGCTAGGATCAGGGGCGTACGCAGAATTTTCTTAAGGGTTGTGGGGGTGGAGCCCATTTTTTTTTTTAATATTATAAATGATTCATAGATTTGGCATCTTCTTTGAATAAAAATCCTAGTACCTATAGTACTACAGCGTCCATATCACAAATTTCAAACTACATAAGATACCTCCAATATTTGAATAAATCATAGTTTATTTTAGTTCTACCTTAGCCTATAATTTTAACTTAATAAATTCGTATAATTAATAAAGTATGTACGAATAGGTACCCCCTGGACTTCCAGCTTGCGTACGACACTGGCTAGAATAAGTACACAAATGGGAGGAAACAGGATAACAAAACAACATTTGAACTGCGGTAGATAGGAAAAAGAAAAATGTATTGTTCATTAAAACCTGGGGCTAATATTAGCAGACAACAGAAAGAATCTAAAATAACGTAAAAAACATAATGGTAATATTACGGAGTGAATTTTGGAAAAGGATATCCATTTTCGTAAAACTATAAAAATATTTTGTAGCTATAAAACTTTTCATTCATAATTTAAAAAAAAAATATTGGATTCTGTTGAAGATCTGACGTCACATACATATTTATTATTTAGTAAATTTTAAATATATATATATATATATATATATATATATATATATATATATATATATATATTTCAAAAACCATACACATTTGGAAAGTATTATTTTATTCAATCTTTCAAAAAATAAATAAACTGAAAAATGAGTACCGGACTCATGCTAGTTTTCCGAAAATGATTTTAATATTTCTGAAATTGACAGCTATTGTTTTTTTTCTGAAATCAAACTTGGAATAGAACTCATTCTTTGGTACATATTTTTATTATGTTGTTTACATTTTTATGAGCATGTCGACTGAAGGAGTATCCAGTAAAACAATATAATTTTTTTTTATTTTGCCTGAAAACACATTCCAGAGCGAATATATGCAATATGCCTAGCATACAGCTTTGACTGCAAATATGTGTGTTAAACAGTGTGAAACGAATATTTTATTTCAATAATTTTGTTCCCAAATTTTACTTGAAATATCAAGTGAACTTAGTTTTTTGAGACATATAAATGATGCTAACACTGCCCCCAATGGGCGATGAAAAATTCCATTACAAATGAAATTTATGTAATTTTTCTATGTAATGATCCTTTTTTCAATTTATAAACTGAAATTTTCCAAAACCTCTTTGTTCAATTAATGTTTCTAATTCATTTACAAGTTACTTTTTATTTATGTCTTGTGTCATTGGATTGTTCAGTTACTTTATTGTTTCTTGAATTATGGTGGCGATGTAAGGTCAATATGCGAGGAACCCATCGCGATGAAAATTTTCGAAACTTTTACACGTTCTAAGTGATGACGGACACAATGCAATGGCTTAACCCAGTTTTTTTCACTGATTTCATCCTTTGTTAGTTGTCGGTCATGTTCAATATTCTTTCACTCCTCATAGCAAACTTTATTTCATTTTTACAGTTGTTTAGATAAATATGTACGGAGCATAAATTGGCAACCTTATTTGAATTTGTTAATTCTACTTGAGTGCTAATTATTATGTTGCCATTTTTTATTACCTATTTTAATATTTAGCCGTTCCAAAATATTTATATTAAATTGTTTAAACAAATGACTAATTTTTTAAGAGAAAAGTTGAACAAGCTCTAAAATAAGGCGCATTTGTTGAAAAAAACTGTATGATTATATATAATAATGCTGTAAATACATACATACATACATACATAATCTAAGACCTCTTATACCCTAAAGTGTCGAGGTTTACATGTCTATGCGAGACATTCAATTCTTATATATAAAATTACGCCATTCTTCCCGGTTTCTGGCCATTATCTTTGTTGCGCTCCAACTGGTATTCTCTTCTTCAAGTATCCTTTTGACTGAATTATTCCATGAGGACCTTGGTCTTCCTCTTCTATTCCTCCCAATTGGTCTTGCCTCCCAGATGTTTTTTACTTGTTTATTTTGCTCCATTCTGGTTAGATGTCCGAACCACTGTAGTTTCTTTTGTATCAGAATTTCCTTTGCTGATCGGACTCCTGCTTGCCTTCTAAGGTCTTCATTTCTTCTTTTGTCTATTCTCCTTGCACCAAGTGCTCCCCTTATATATTTCATGTCTGTAGCTTGTAATCTTTTTTGTTGTTTATCTGTTAAGACCCAGTTCTCCCCACTGTGAAGCATTATGGGTAGATAAATTGTCTTATATACAGAGATCTTTGTTTTTATTGAAATATTCTTGTGTTTGAGGGATTTGCTGTATAAAGCTTTGTATACTCTGTTTGCCGCCTGCGTTCTCTTATTTAATTCCTCGTCAATTGTTCCCTTTGAACTGATTATACTCTCCAAGTAAACGTATGTGTTGACTTGCTCAATTAGTTCATTATTTAGGGTAATTTTAATAACACTTGGCTTGTTACCAATTACCATGCATTTGGTTTTTTCTGTATTTAAGGTGAGGTTGTGTATGGCCAATGAATTGGCACTAATTTCAAGGTTTTTCTGAAGATTTTTTTCTGTATTAGCAAATAACACAATGTCATCTGCGTACGCACATAGTTCCAGATAGATGGGTTGAAGATTTTTATAGCCCACTAAAAATTTTTCCATTGTTAATTGGGCCTCTTTTATTGCATCATCTAATGCACATATGAAGAGTAATGGGCTTAAAACGCTACCTTGCCTAACTCCTTCATTGTTGTAAATACAACACATTTTAATTCTATAGATATAAAAGTATAATTACAGGGATGGCGTTACCTTTTGTGGTAAATTGTCGCAAATTTACTAGCTTTGCAAATCGTCGTAAATATAATGAATAATACTACTAACATCTATAATTTTACACATATTTCGAAATTGTTTCTGCAAAATATTAGTTTCAAAATATAATCCCAATCCCATACAGTTTGTAAACATTTTGATATATATATTTGAAAATTAATATTCAAAACAGCTAATTAATAACGTTGAAATGTATTTATGTATTTATTATCGCACTCAATCCAATTTTCCATTATTTCTATTGTCCTGTTTATTCCTCCAATACTAAATTTATATTTAAAGTATAGCATAACCCAATTACAAGCTGAAAGCGCGTACCGACACTTCAACCATCAAAGCAACCGATGGAATTAACAGACGACTATCGATTCCCTACGGATGACATGATATGATCGAGGCCAGAACTTATATGTCAACATAAGATGTTTTTATGTCCAGACAGATATGTCTAAGATAAGTAATGGTGAAATGTCCATTATAGTGATATGTTTGTCGTTGATGTTTTATTGAAGAACTATTATTTTTATGAAGAAAAATGGTTACAAAGAAAAACAAAAATAGTTCATTAAAGGAGTTAAGGATGAACTCGATCATTTGTCACACTTTGAAAAAGAGTTACTATAATTTCAATACATTATAAAAAATAAAATAAATGATAGTAATAGCCTTGTCACCCTGAATACGTCAATTTTAGAGAACCTAGAGCAGGGGTGCCAAACTGGCGGCCCAAAAGCTGCAACTCGATTCAATATAAACTGAAAAAAAAAAAAAAACAGAACAAGAGAGATAGCACCTATTCTTTCATTCTATAAGGAATCTTGTCCTACTCTTCTAAAATATTCCATGTGGTTCCAATTCATTGACGGGATTGGCGGTATTTCTAAAGGATAAATGTACTATTACTGTTAATATACGTACCTACCTATATTTTTAAATATTTAGTTAATAAAATAAAGCTCTCAGGAATGTCAATAAAACTGCTGAGTATTTGTCAATTACAAACATTTGAATTTGACTACTGGTTTCATTGATGTAGTCTGGACTGTGTGATTTATTGCAACAACTTATTTCATATATTATATTTTCTTTATCTCTGAATCTATAGAAAATATAATAAAATTTTTAAGTGTTTTAGATGGAGAATTTTATGTTCTTCAATATTTAAAATAACAAAAAAATTCAAAAAATAATATTTAGAATATTTTTTTAAGAAACTACTACTTCCGGTTGTCCAATTGTTATCAAAACCTTTTCAGCTCTTCCTATTAATGCCCGATTGTGGAATACTTAGTTAAACAGGCCTTAAGTATTATAGTTTTTAAGAAATCGTCCTTCCAACATCCAGATACACATACACCCATACCCACATACATACACACATTCTAGAGACCTTAAAACGTGCTTATTTACTAAAATCTGGATATGCGATTTTTAGCATGAATCCAATACCTGTCTTAGTGACCGGTAAAAAGATAATCAAAATCACAAAATGAATATATACACCGAAAAATATTCATTAAAATTCTTTGAGCTTACTAGCATGGTATTGCAAATAATAAATGTAAAATTCATGATTAAGTACCTACAACGAAGGATATTTTGATTATAGCACAATAAATTGATTATAAGAAGTGACGCAACAAAAAGTATTGCAAAGAATATAAAATTAGGCTATTATTAAAGAAAATAGAAAATGTTTTCTTGATATTTATTTAAAACCTCACTTTATTTTTTGATTACGAAATATTTTTTTATTCAGACTGTACAAAACAACCTGCATTGCGAATAAAAATATATGTATACTTAACGAAACGCACGTTCGAGAATACAGTACTTTGAAAAGTATGCGCAATTAGTAGAGATAAGTGTACTTAAAATTTAAGAACGATTTCGAGAATAGATCCCCTGTTCCCTTTCTCTTGTCACAATATGAATATCGCGGCACATTCCTGTATATACCGAATATCTACTTTTTTGGATATAGGAATTACAATATTAAAACTTTTAATTAGGGATATCTTTCCATAAATTGTGAATCCAAACAATAATTCAATTACTCTAACAATTATTTTACAACTGTCAAACTGAAAAACTTGAAAATCATATTTTTTGTTTTACTTTCTATGGCATACTGTAAATTACATAAAAATTATAATAGTTATTTAAATATTTATAGCGATAAGCGCAGTTTATCGCTTAAGACAAAGAATAATGTTTGGATACCGAAACATAGCGGTATAAATGCACTTGATGCTTATTACATTTTTTGCACGATCGGATGTTTTGTAGTATTTTTATAAAATTGATCAGATAAAATTTAAAAAATATTGTCAATCAAAATAGACACTGCACGAGTTGAAGTTAAATAAGTTTTGTATTTATTCTAATGCTGCTGCTAAGGTGATATACAAATTATTTATTTACTTACTACCCGTGGTCTTTTTGTTCGTTTTACTGTCTTTGTTATCTTACCAACCAATTCTTGTTATTTTTGATCGATTTATTGTCTTTGTTATCTTGGCATCCAAATCTTGATCAATAAATAATACCTAGGTACTGCCTTGGAAACACTATCGGTAAACATTAAAATATACGATCGTTACAAAAACTCGTTTAGCGTTTTTCACAAGATATTTGTCCAATAATTTTGAGCTCACTCTAGTCGCAGATTTAATTGTGAAACACTTTTATCCTATGTTCAGAAAAAAAGTAGACACCCGATATATTAAGTTCACCTATGTGAAGATTTCATAACAAACATTTTTGAGAAGTTTTTTTAGCCTGTAGAATCTCTTAAACTGAACAAAGGCCATATTCATAAAAGCTCGTACCACGATCACGGTTTTAACTAAAACTCTGTTTTAAGAAATGTCAAATTTCATTATTTAATGTTAATAATAAATAAATAAATAAATAAATAAATATATCATCACGGCATATTACCCATTTCTGGGTGTGCCAGTGTCTACAACACAAGTAGACATCGGTAATGATGACGATATATTTTACCGTGTGGGCGCTTACCAGGCGTCACCTCACGGGCACTCATAGCTGGTGTGAAGAGTGCACCACAGGGGTAACTTTCGTGCCATTTTTTTTTTTTTTAATTGGAAATATTTGGCGTCTGTCAGGATCGAACCCGGTTCCTCCAGGTTCGCGACCAGACACTCAGGCACGCGGCCACGGGACCCCATAAATAATAATAATAAATATTATCAAATTGATCAAAATATGATTTTAAAGCAGAACATAGTTTGCATTCAAACAAATATTTTTAAATAAATCGATCTTCTAACATAAGGGTGAAATTACATTTTGAAATTGGAATTTGACATTTCTTAAAACAGTGTTTTAGTTAAAACCGTGATCGTGTACGAGCCAATGTGTTTAGGAATCCTGGAATGGAGTAAAGGTAAGCATAGTTAATAGTTGGATGAGTAACTGCATGGAAACACCGTCATGCTAGTTAGCTACATCTTGCATAACTACACGAATAGCGTAATTTACCATCTATCAACCTAAGCTATCTCTATTTGCATTTAGGACTAGAGATTGAGGATATGTAAACTAATCTGGATGCTGATTTGACGTGCACGTCATAGTTTGAAAATCTACTTTAATTTGAGTAATCTCTAGTGTACATTTTAATATTTACAAAATACTTATCTGATGGGTGAGTGTAGTGTGTTGGTGGATGGAATGAGACTGGAGTAGATGGCAGATGAATGAGTTTGTAAATTTGGGTAGCATGACATCAAGGGATGGGTAAATTGATCTAGATATTGAGAGGAGAGTAAGCGCGGGATGTAACACAGGAATGGACTGGCCCGTTGGGACGCCGGAAAATTTCCTGGTTCACTTTCCTCTTGGCGCCCTCTTAGACTGTTGTAAATTTACATAAACCAGGGATATCAAGCTGGATATGGTTTTCTGTTGCCAATGTTCGGTATATAAAAGAAATTTCTCGCTAAAATCCGTACACTTGTTTCACCACCCTCTTACTTAGCCAGTCCTGAGTGTAAGTACTGAATGCTTCTAGGTACGTTTGTGTGATGAACATGATAAATGATGATGGATTGCGCGTGGATGGCAAAGATGAAACGAAAGTGACTGCTGCGGAAATGACATATTTCCGTGGTGTACGTGGGATATGTAAGGCGATGTATGATTAGGATAAATGTTATCAAGAGTGCGAAAGTCAGTTGAGGTATTGTGGTAATGTAGAGAAAATGACGAGTGACGCCTACGAAACTTATATATGGAAGGAGAAGGGTGTACTAAAGAAGAAAGTTTCCGAATAGAAAGAGAAAAAAGTGTGATTAAAAAAAATTTGTGTTATTTTTAGACTTTCAAAACATCAATTTAGCGGTTGTAACTCTGTTAATATTGTTTTAAAAATTATAAACAAATAAAAGTACAAATCGGAACACAATATTTTATTGCAGAAATTGAAATTATTTGATTTTAACAATATTCTTAATTTTTTCAAAAATTATTTAAATGGTAGGTCTATACAACGACTATACCAATGAGCCTTTCATCCGATATCTGGTGTACCTCAGGGATAAAATCTAAATCCTTTATTGTTTATTTTATTTATAAACGATGTTTGTTCTTCTGTCAACTATGACATTCTTTTGTATGCAGATGACATAAAAAATTTCAGTAGAGTTCATTAGATTCAAGATTGCATAGACTTATAAAATAACATTAACAGCTTTCATAAATGGTGTGTATATAATAATTTATCAATAAATATTGGACAATGTAAAATTATGTCATACAACCGAAGGAGGTGTCCAGTGTACTTCACATACCATATTGAACATTGTTTGTTATATCATACATATTCAACTCGAGTCTTAGGTATCACATTTGATCCACGGATTAAATTAGTTCTACATATTATTGACTTAATATCATCAGTCAACAGATTATTAGGTTTCATAGTTACAAACAGTAGAAATTTTCATAACGAACAAACTCTTAAAATATTTTTTTTTTTCTCTTATTCGTTCGAAACTTGAATATGGCATTTTATTTTGGTATTCGCATCTCAATGTTCATAAAAATTTGCTTGAAAGTGTAGATTTCTGAAGTATTTGTGGTTCAAAAAATTTTCATTTTATCGTAATCAGGGTTTTGAGCATTATATTCTGCTAGAGGAATTTAATTTTGAGACTGTTCAGTTACGTCATAATCAGATTATCTTAACCTTCATAATCAATATCAATATTCTAAATAACAATATTGACGCTTCAGTCTTGCTATCTAAATTACCGTTTCATGTACACTCCACTGTTTCCCGAAATAATAAAGTATTTTATTTACCTAACTGCAGAACAAATATGTTGGTTAAGTCTCCAGTTAGTTATGTGTTATGTGCACAATATACAACAATTTTAATTAATATATTTTTCCTAATGCATAATATTTTGGTATTTATATTGTGTTTTTACCTTCCGTCACCTTTAGGTAAGGAAAGTATTGTCTTTGGTCATAAAATTCGATGGTGAGTTTTTAATGAATAAGCACGTTTTAAGATCCCTAGAATATGATTTTACTAGTTTCACGTTGATGTCTGTATGTGTGTGTCCGTGTGTGTGTATGTGTGTGTGTGTTTGACAAATTATTCTCTATACGGTTTGATTATCAGAAAATATTGACTGTAGTAAGCACGTGGTACTTGTTTGGTACTTTATTTAAATTTTAAGTTTGCTTGTTTAATTTGGGAACATTCTTTTTATCCTGTTTCTAGATGTTGGGACAGTAATGGATAAGTAAGCAATCATCAGATTTTTATGATCAGAGAATGTAACGCCCCGTAAAATTCATAAAAGAATGTTCCACAATACAGAATTCCTTTATACATAGGAAGGGGAAATAGGTAGGGTCGTTGAAAAGTGGAGGAACATCAATGATGAGATCAAAAATCCCCCGAAGGCACAACAAAAACATTTTTTTCAGATAGAATAAAGTGGTGTAACGGAACGAGAAGTATATTGAAAAGTGGGGTTAGAATTATTATTATATAGAAAAATAAAATTATTTTTATCTCACGCCCAGTTGCACCAATACGGCTTCAATATTAAGTGACCCTTAAACAAGAAATAGCAAATAGAAATTGTGACAGCAATGCATATTAATTCATTTGACATTTCATTTCGATGCCGTATTGTCAAGTAATATTAAAAATGATAAATGTAGTTTGTGAAATTCATTTCGTTCCAGAAATTTTGCTAGTAGTCGAATAGATAGTAATGAGGTAGAGGTAGCAAGTGGAATTATGTTTCATTTGATCTTAATTAAAAGTTCAACAATTTCATTAGAAGAGCTGTTAACAAGTAATTTTGGGCTGAATCAAGTGAGAAATGGAAAAAGGTGCTTATGGTTGTTCCTTAAAACATGTATTTAATACCGCTTTTTAGTTTACCATTCGCTATCTTAATTGTAATTGTAATCAAAATAAATTAAACTATGAATGAAGTACAGAGAGGAAATAATTCGAGATCTTTACTTTATGAGACAGACATTATCATTTGTTTTCAAGTTACGAACAAAGTACGTGAATTGCTGATTTTAATTTATGGCTATAACTTTTCTTATAGTTGAAAATTTAAAAAGTATTTCAAATATGTATTTTTTTGTATATAAAAAATCTGTTGTGGCCAGCAAAATACCTCTCGTCATTTCCATTTTGTTTTATAAGTATTGTATTCCACTTCGCTATCGAACCGTCGTTTTATAACAAAAATATTACAGAACTTCACCCAAATATTGTTGTTATTGTATTTAACATGTCTTCTGCACACATACAATTCTAATTATATCTATTTTTCATTGTATGAAGAAGTTCCTAAATGTCAGAGATTCTTCCAATTCATTAACAAGAATGGCGGTTTTCTTATGGATAATGCATTTTACTTACAATTTTAAATATTTAATTAATAAAACAATAAGAAAGATTAAATGTACTTCCCAGAAAAAAGCTTTCAAAATGTTACTAAAACTGTTAATTTTTGACACTGACATCTGTCATTTACAAACTACGTTATAAACATTTGAATTTGTCAACTGGTTTCCTTAGTGCCTCAGCCTCGGCGATGTACTACATTAAATGATTCTATATATTACAGTGCCTTTATCTCTAAATCTATACAAGATATAATAAAAATTTTAATTGTATTAGATGGAGAATTTTATGTTCTTCAATAAAAATTTCCAAAAAATTATATTTAGAAGATTTCTTTAAAGAAACTATTACTTCCGGTTGTCCAATTGTTACCAAAATCTAATCAGCTCTTCCCAGGAATGTCAGATTGAAGAAACTGCAGTTAAATATTTTTTAAGTCTTATAGTAGGTATTTGAGAAACCATAGTTCAAACATCCCCACATCCGCACACACACATTCGCACACACATACATAACACACACACACACACACACACACACACACACACACACACACACACACACACACACGGACATTATCGTAAAAATGTTATAATCGGATTATAGGTACATTAAAACGTGCTTATCCACTAAAATCTGGATATGCGAATTTTAGCATGATTCCAATACCTCTCTTAGCGAGAGGTAAAAAGAAATTAATGATTTATTAGTATAAACATTTTAGAAACACAATTAATTTGATATTTATTGAGATCATGTCCCAGTTCTCAAAATTTTAAGCATTTTAATAAATAAATGATATTATATTGTGAAAAAATAGCTATCTAATCAATTTTGTTATTAATGGCAGTACCATAAATTGAATTTTTTGAATCCATAGGCTACAAAGATTTAGAAATGTTCATTTATCCTTAAATATTTCATTATTTTAAAATAGGCAAGGACCGGTATTATAAATATCCAGATAAATTATTTAGCTCCATATTAAATTTGGTAATATGAACATATTCTGATCAATTTCCACGTTCTTATGACATTTAAATCCTTGAAGTCAAAAATTCTCGTTGCATTTGTTCATTTCATTAAATTTGTTATGGATTTAAATTTAACTGGACGATTATAATACCGGCTCTAATATGTACTATACTCGCCGTGAAATAAATATGGAATGATGCTCAATTTTTTCTCTGCTCTCCATCCTGTTCCTTGACCTGCGGTGTTACCTTTGCTTTATAACTTAGAATTCGCAACGGTATAGAAATCTACCGACCATATTTATTTGACGGCAAGTATAATAATAAGTTATACAGGGTGTTAAAAAATAAGTGTCACAAATTATGAGGACATATAGTACTGCCCAAAATGAGTAAAAAAAGTTTAATCAACATGGGTCCGATCTTTAACTGCTTTTGAGAAAGAGGCCATTTTGTATTAGAATCGAAGAAAAACAGACTCAGATAGTAGTTGAACAAAATTTTGTCTATGCCAATAAATAAACTATAAAAGAACAATAACATTTTATATGAAACATTTTTTTCACTTTCTAATAGTTACGGAGTTATTTGAAAACTAAGTATTGGCAAAGGGCGCCACAACTTTTGTCTCAGTACGATTATTTGAATTTTTTTTTTTTTTAAAAAAACAAAAACACATCTAAGATAACCTCTGAAAGGTAAAAAGAATGTCTCATTTAATCAAAGTCGTGACTTGACTCTTTGTTTTCGAAATAGCACACAGAAAAAAAAAAGAATTGAAATTTTGTGTAATTATAATTAGACATTATTTTATCAGGCAATATGTCTAATAATTTAGTATAATTTACAAATCTTAATTTAGCATTTTAACTAATCCGAAATAGATACCAAATATTTTGTAAAAAATCGTTAATTTAAATATGCAAATAGTTATTTTAATTACTTATTTTATTTAATTTTACTATATTTTGGGTTCATTGTTTTTCTTCTACAATTTTCGGTAATTTATCTAATGAATTAGGTAAGTAAATAGAAAATTTAAATATATATTTAGTTAATTTCTTTATTTATGTTTAGTTCTATACTAAATGTAGTAATTTAATCTAATTTTGTATTTAATTTTACTACAATTTGTTAATACAAATTTAGAAAATTTAACTAAATCAACTTAGATAATTTAATGAAAACATATTAGAAGGCTAAAAACTAAACATTTGTTTAGTTAATTTAACTACAATTTAGATGGTTATTTTTTTCTCTGCAGAGGTAAACACCGAAAAAACTCATTTTTCATTGCCTTATAACTCGGAAACTATTGAAGATCGGACCCAAGCTTTTTTAACTCATTTTGGTCAATACTATATGCCCTCATAATTTGTGACACTTATTTTTTAACACCCTGTATATATTTGAAAAGGTAAAAAATACTCTATCTAATGGTGTTTTTATACATACATTCCATTCAAGAAATTTATGTTGTAACTCAAATATTATAAAAGGAAAAAACATCTTGTTATTCTTATTTTTATCTACAAAAAATATTTTAAACATTTTTTGAAGGTTCATGGTTTCAACCAGAAAAAAATTCAAGTTTTTTGTTCGCAACTCGAAAGCAAATGAAAATATTTGAAATAGTGACTATGCACCATTGAATTAGCCCTTAAAGACTTACATTAATGTTCTGTACCATGAATAATAAGAAAGATTTTCATATAAGTCGACTATTTTGTTTAACCCTGTACTTGGTAGGTATTTTAGTAAAATCATTCAGGGAGTACAAAATGTCACTATAAATAGATAAAAGAAATATGAGATGATATAAAATTGGTTTCATATTTTGTCTAATGTGAGCATAATTAATTAAAAGGTTCACGTCCTACACCGTGTTTTTATTAAACTCATGTATTTCTCTGTTTTATTATCCTCATCCATTTAGTAAATGATATAAAGCTAACATTTATTTATGTGTATGAAAAAGTCGGAATTTATTTTTGTACATAAACGTCTAATAAAATTTTTACGGGAAAGTTTACATGTTAAACAGATTAGTTACTACTAACTTAACATTGAAGAAACTATTAAAATTTCACTAAAATTACGACCTAGTTTTATTTATCATTTTATTACTTGGTATTCCAATCGCGTGGAATTTAAAGACGTAAAATACGTAGAAATATATCATGAACTAGATCTCGAAATTTGAAAATAGCGGAGGATGTAACAGACAACCTTTATTGAAATAGAGTAAAAATAGTTATCGAAACAGGTGCAATTCTTGTCTCATGCTTCACACAGAATATAAAAAAAACTCATAACTTTAAATATTTTAACATTTTTTGGATGATGTTCTTACAAGTTTTTCCTGAAAAACATTTTAAATATTCCTCTTTCTTACCTTACAAAGAATTTAATCATTTAATATTTTTCCATTTCACATTCCTATTTCTTGCTTTTTATAATAACCGCAGAATTTGTTTATTTTTGATTTACCTCTAAGTACGTTGAGAGTTGAAAGTATGGTTGGAGAAAAGTGTAGAAACAAATCATTAAAAACTACATACGAGTTCTAATTTGTTTCTCATAACGTGCTATGGAATCACAAAAACAATAATATTTTAAAAGACAAGTAATACAAAAAAGGTTTCCAAGTCTACGGCTGATAAAAGAATACTTATTGGATATTAATGTTCATCATGTATAAGTATTACGTGAATATATTCGTTAATTAAAATTAAACTTTGCTGCATTTATAACTTGAGCGAGGATCGATTGTAGAATGGATAAAGGGTCCTAGGAGAATAATACTTCTGATGGAAAAAATGTAAGAACCCTTTTTGTACAAAAAGTTACGAGCTTTAATTTTGTATTCTTGTAAAATTTTGATGCGGGCCTCTTTTTTCGAGATAATAGCGAAAAACTTATTTTTTGCAACTTTGATCCAAGATGGCGGCTCCCGCCGAGCATTCCCAAGGTCACAAATTTGAATTTTTATCCTGGTCTAGACCCAAACAACATATGTTAAAGTCGTTTTTTCCCCACCTTTGCAAGGCAAAGGTCTTTATTTGTCTCCATTGACTGGACTGTAACGGGTTACTTGAAAAATCTAACAAAATAACAGCAAAAAAATGCTGGAATATTGCATTGGATAGAAGTTTCATTAGATTCCTTCCCTTCATAAATATACATTCAAAGATGAAATTTTTGTTTTCGTTGTTCATTTCAACTGGTGATCCAATTTGAGTTTCCTATGTTCAAAGCAGTGTAAATAAAACAGTTATCAATAAGCACGTGTTTTCGAAGTGTCAAATATTAGGTTACAATTACACATTTACGAAATATGTAGATCATGTACAGCGAAGAATTTACACAGATTGCGTTTTAGAGCACAAGGAAGTTGATGCTGATTTACGCTAAGAGTCGTATCTACGCTAACAAACCTAAAACGTTGGAGCACCAAAAAAACAACATACGGCAAATTATAGCCGAGATACCACCCGAAATATACGAAAAAGTCTTCGAAAATTACCTCGAAAGGATCAGTTGCTGCAGAAGATTCAGAGGCGGTCATTTAATTGATATTATTTTTCATTATTAATGGAGTCCCGTGGTCGCGTGCCTGAGTGTCTGGTCGCGAACCTGGGGGAACCGGGTTCGATCACGACAGACGCCAAATATTTCCTATTTAAATGGCACAAAAGTGACCTCTGTGGTGCACTCTCCACACCAGCTATGAGTGCCCGTGATGTGACGCCTGGTAAGCGCCCACACGGTAAAATATATCGTCATCATTACCGAGTCTACATGTGTTGTAGATACTGGCACACCCAGAAATGGGTAATATGCCGTGATGATATATATATATATATATATATATATATATATATATATATATATACAGTGTGTCCCATTTAGAGGTGCCACCATTGGGATCTCGAGAACTATAAGAGATACGATGTCGGTTAAATGGAACTTTTTGTACGCCTGTGGGAGGCCATCTCAGATGTGCTTTTGTTTTTCCAAAAATTCTTATAGGGCACTAGATAATGACAAAAAACTGAATATTGTTGATTTTTTCTTTTTCAAATAACTTCTAAACTATTAGTAATTGAGAAAAACGTTTCAAATAGAAAAGATAGATATTTTTATTATCTAACCAGTGGCGTACAAAATAATTTTTTATATCCGTAAATTTTCGAGATATAATACAAACTTATATTTTTTTAAATGGAACCCATATCTGATTTTAGTCTCAAAAAAATAATTATTTTTTTCTCTTTTCAATGATGTAAGAGTTATTATGTTTAATATTTCTTTTGCCTTCAAAATTATTATTTTTTCCTTATTTTGTATTAAATTCATAATTATTTTGAAAATATTGGTAGATTTCTATTTAGAAATACTCCTTGTATTTAAATAATTTATTTCGTTAGAAAATTTAACTCAAAACTCGTATCAAACTAATTTTTATGATATTTTGTATCAGGTCGCCCTTGGCACATTATAGAGTAATTTGTAATTATGAGTCTAGAATGAAAATTTTAAGTAATAAAGGCATAAAACAAATTATTTCGATCAAATACAATGTAATTAATAAAAATAATAATGTTTTTTTGGGATATAATAGGAAAGTTCAGAAAAATAAAGAGAAAAATTAAATTTTAGGAGTAAAACAAATATAAAACATAATAACCCTTACATCATTGAAAAGAGAAAAAAATAATGATTTTTTTGAGACTGAAATCAGATATAGGTTCCATTTAAAAAAATATAAGTTTGTGTTATATCTCGAAAATTTACGGATATAAAAAGTTATTTCGTACGCCACTAGTTAGATAATAAAAATATCTATCTTTTATATTTGAAACGTTTTTCTCAATTACTAATAGTTTAGAAGTTATTTGAAAAAGAAAAAATCAACAATATTCAGTTTTTTGTTATTATCTAGTGCCCTATGAGAAATTTTGGAAAAACAAAAGCACATCTGAGATGGCCTCCCACAGGCGTACAAAAAGTTCCATTTAACCGACATCGTATCTTCTTTCTCGAGATCCCAATGGTGGCACCTCTAAATGGGACACACTGTATATATATATATATATATATATATATATATATATATATAATTAATGAAAAACATTTTCGGATAATAAAATAAAAATCAGAAGATTTCCTTAAATTTGTCGTTTTTTAAAAAACAAAGTCAGACACCTCACCCATTAGAAGTAGATGTGCACGTTTTGATCGTAGATCTACTGTAGGAAATAATGTTGGATGATATGATAGATTTAATGGGTGGTTTGATTTTTCATTTTTAATAAAATGAGCACTGCAAATTCTGTTTTGTATTTTAGGTCGTTTCCTGTCTGCTCAAATAAATTGTTTTCAAGTATACAGGTATAAATTTCATTACTAATACAAACATTAGGTATTATTAATAAAACTTACATACATACGAAGTTCGTAGCACTCATTGAATCCATACTTTACGTCTGTCTTGCTCATACTGTTTTTGTGGAAAAGAATAAAAATTTTATCGGTGTTGCAATATGAATTCGAATATGAATTAATGTATCCTGTGGCACAACATATTACTTTTGATTTTCTAGCCAGAATTTTATTATTAAAACAACGATAATTAAATAATTATAAATTTATATGCTAGTATAATTGGCAAAACATAAAAGCGCTAATGCTTTCCGCGTATGATACTGCCCTATTAATTGTGCAAATATCGTCCGCTAGGTCGGCGCTGACTACTAGCGTGCATTAAAGTCACTAGATATATAAAGTACTGCAATTCATTGTACCAATGTGTTAGAGAGAGAAGAACGTTTTTTAGACACAATATGGCGGAATCAGGGTCTAGTTGCAGTTGGATGTGCCTATAAAAGTCACTATATCTGGTGACTTTAACGTCAATGCTGTCGTCGTGTCAAACGACCTGAAGAAAATTAACCTTAATTGTACTTATTTTTTATTATTTTCTTTATAATTTTGATCAGTTATGTTTTATATTATAAAAATTAAGAACATAAAATCAATATCAATTAATTACCTTCATGGATTTATTTCACTGCCGATTATTTTTCTTTGTAATGGCACACTCGTTTCAAGATAGTCCATTTTAAATTTGGCGCCTAAGCCAGACGCACTATGGCGGCCAATTGCGGTACTTTATATATCTAGTGACTTTAGCGTGCAAGCGTGCGTGCAAATCGCCAATAGAAAATATAACATACATACCGTAACCATTGTTTCGTTCCGAGCTGTTTTGTGTACAGGGGGGAAATAATGAGGAGCGCGAAATTTGAATTTAATATCAAATAATAAATTATGATATTGTAAAAATGAATAAAAATATATGTATAATATGTAAAAAATCCATATTTAAAGAAAATATGGTAAATAATTAAATAATAACCAAGTAATAAGTATTTAAAAGAACGTTATACATCTAATAAGTTTGACATTGTAAATGTCCCAAATGTGATTCAAATTTCGCGCTTCTCATTATTTTCCCCTTCAACGAGCAGTTTGGAACGAAAATCAGCGAAGTGTCGCTACTTTATATTATTTTCTATATTGTTTTCAATAACAATACAACAAACATCATAAACCGACCATTCAAGGTCTACTTTATAATTAAAATAGTATGTTAATTGATTTGTTATTATCAAACGATGAAAGAAAACACAAAAATGATTTAAGAAGTTTTTAAAAAAGTGTTGGATACAACGTTATAATTACACTCGTGTGGAATGCATATTACCATATTAGTCACTAAAGAAAATTAACCACTCGCCCTACGGGCATTAATAATTTTTATGAATTCATGTACATTACTCATTACAAATAGAAAATACTTTTATAATAAAAATTTAAATGATTGTAGGAAATGCGCTGGTCATAACATACGTTTTATTCACTAACAACGTCAACAAATATTAAGTAAACATACAAAGAAATAAAAAATTGTTAATATAAATAGAATTCAAGTTCAGTGGCCAACATTATCATTCTTTATATTAAAATGACTTAATATATAATATGAAGGTAATTTGGCATCGTGTATGACATGCTTATAGCTGTCATAAATATACCAGACATTTTTTTATCAACAGAACTGGCCAACATCCTGCAAGCTACTGCTCCTAAACGCTGTAGACGTTGAACATACAACCTTCTCCGAAATATTTTAGGATAACCCAATTTTACGTTTCTTGGCTATTGTATTATTTGTCATCCTTCCTTATATTTTACAACCTTTTCTCGTCTGGATTCTATTATTCTTTAGACTAAGAATCCACAACAAAGGAAAGAATACTGCAAAATGTATAAAAATGCTGCCGTGTAAATATATATTCATAAAATAAAAAAAGTAGAAGGTTATAACGTCGCCGACTGAAAGTCACACACAAACAAAAATAGAAAAACAGTAGTTTCATGAATGAATATATACCCACTACATACCTATTTCAAAAATGTTAGATGTGTTTTTAATTTAATATTAGATTTTGCGGAACACGAGGCAGGAATATCATTTATGTCAGTTGTAGTTTTATTTGAATTTCGTGGAACAATTTAGCTAGCTCCAGTCTCTGCATACAATTACAGTTTATAGGGCTTCTCAAATACAATATTATTTTTACCTCTCGCCTACTGTAACTAAAAAAAGATACAGTAGGTACTGGCCAAAAAATATATCGCCTTTATGTTTAGTTTATATTTTATAGAGATTCATCATTGGAGGAGTCTCTGCGTATTATTTTATTTATTTATTTCTAATACGCGGACATATATGTATAATTTTACAACATTTAATAACAAGGAAAGTAAATAAAAATCTGAGTAATACAATAAAATTTAACATATAACAAAATAATAGATTGTATGAGTCTCAGCATAACCTGCATTAAAATAAATCAAATGTTCTCAAAATTTAACAGTATACAGTGAATGTTTATTTTAAATAGGCCACCATTGCTATGTCGAGAATTATAAAAGATACAAAAAGGTTAAATTGACAAATAATTTCTTTTTCATAATAATAAATATAATAAAAATAAAATTCGATCAGTGGTTCTTAAAACACGGAACTAATTTTTTTTTTATTGTAAATTTCAACATATATTTCTTATTTTTCGGAAATCCGTGAATATTTTGATCGCTAATTGATCGTATTTTTATTTAATACCAATTACTTTTTTAATGACTATCTAACACAATATTCAAAAATTAACATGTATTCATTTATGCCATTCTTAGAATTCTTATAATAGTCATATTGAAATAAAATTAATGTAAAACTTACATGCATTTTCCCCAAAAAAATCGTTACATATGTGAGGGTATAAAACTACGATATCATTTAATTCAGAGCTATTCTATAACGAATAATCAAATATAAAAAATGTTTACATTTAAAATAAAAAGTTGCGTCTAATGCTGGGAAAAATAAATAATAAAAATATCAAAACAATACGCATAGCTAGGGTAATGTAGTGAGCTAATAAAAAGTAGGTACAGTAATATTTTTGAAAGAAGTCCGATCAAGGCCATCTACGAATTGCATCTATGAATTAAGATTTTATGCTGTCAAATTTAGTAGTATCGTTTACATGGTTTTTATGAGGTACACAAGATATTATGTACCCTCATAAAAACTAAGTAAAAGACAATACTAAATTTGACAGCATAAAATCTTTATTCATAGATTTAATTCGTAGATGGCCTTGATCAGACTTCTTTTAAAAATTTTACTGTACCTATTGACTTTTGATATATCTATTTCCAATTTTATTTTTGTGTATTCCATTTCAATAATTAGTTGTAGTTTTTATTATAGATACATATGTTACATACTATTTTTCTATTAATAGTAATTGAATATAAAAATAACTGTTTCAATTTCATTATGAAACTTACATTTAAACAATTTATTTTTAAATTAATGTTATAAATATTTATAAAACTAAATTGAAATGAAATATAAACTCACATTATCCTCGAAAATATCTTAAAGCAAATATGATTCATATTTTTCTTTTATTTATAGTTATACGCGTGTAGTCATATAAATAATTCTTTTTTTTACCTCCCGCTACCCTTGGTAAGGGAGGTATAGGGATCGTGCTAAAAATCACGTATCGAGATTTTAGTAAATGACCACGTTTTAAGGTCCCTAGAATCCAATTTTCACATTTTCACGATGATGTCTGTATGTGTGTGTGTATGTGTGTGTATGTATGCATGTGTGTGTGTGTGTGTATGTGTAGGGATTTTGTCTTCGCTCTAACTCAAATACTATCATTCAGAAAATTCTGAAACCTTGTATTTCTATCCTATTCTAATATGAAAAGAAGCCATCAGATTTTGGTGTAAATCGGATAACCGGAAATGGCACTTTACCTGAAGCTCATAATGGTTTTTCTTCAAAAAATATCATTAAATGCCATTTTTTCGCATTTTATGTCTTATGAAAATTAAAGATTATTGAATTTTGTACAGGAATATATTAATACTTTTTCTATATATTTTGCAGATAAATTTAAAACTAATTTTTACCTCCCGCTACCCTTGGTAAGGGAGGTATAGGGATCGTGCTAAAAATGTCATATCGAGATTTTAGTAAATGACCACGTTTTAAGGTCCCTAGAATCCATTTTTAACATTTTCACGATGATGTCTGTATGTGTGTATGTGTGTGTGTATGTATGTATGTGTGTGTGTATGTATGTATGTATGTGTGTGTGTGTGTATGTGTAGGGATTTTGTCTTCGCTCTAACTCAAATACTATCATTCAGAAAATTCTGAAACCTTGTATTTCTATCCTATTCTAATATGAAAAGAAGCCATTAGATTTTGGTGTAAATCGGATAACCGGAAATGGCACTTTACCTGAAGCTCATAATGGTTTTTCTTCAAAAAATACCATTAAATGCCATTTTTTCGGATTTTATGTCTTATGAAAATTAAAGATTATTGAATTTTCTACGAATACATTAATGCTTTATCTATATATTTTACAGATAAATTTAAAAATATTTTTTTTTATTAGTCACGAAGCCTAAGATAAACACAATAATTCTTTTGTTACAGAGTTCATATTTCAAATGAATGTAACTGACAGTAAATGTCACTGCCAAAAAACTAATCACTTCAAATTAATAATAGTGACATTTTAAAAAGAAAATAGTAAATAAATCAATAGTTTTATGCAGTGGAACAGTTTGCAGCGTTAGTAAATACGTAAGTATGTATTTAAATTAATAAAAATGGATAGGGATGTGTGTGGAAGGATGATTGTTGCATAACTATTATTGTGGTCCAGATGCGGTTATTCGCTACCGAAAATCAGTCACTTTAATATGTTCTTATGTATGAATGCTATGATGATTGTGGACAAGGCGAAAGAAAAATGTTGTTAAAGAGTGAAGTGAGTTAGCTGAGCTCTTACTCTTATCCCTTTTCTTATTGTTACTATTGTTTCCGGGTTTTTGCTAACCCACTAAGTGGGAAACGCGTGATTTTATGTATGTATGTAAAAATTAAATAGCGGGAGGTTTTGTGTTGGCCACATCAGATTTTTTTATTAGTCCCGAAGCCTAAGATAAACAAAATTCCTTTGTTCATATTTCAAATGAATGTAACTTACAGTAAATGTCACTGTCAAAAAACTAATCACTTCAAATTAATAATAGTGACATTTTAAAAAGAAAATAGTAAATAAATCAATAGTTTTATGCAATGGAACAGTTTGCAGCGTTAGTAAATACGTAAGTATGTATTTAAATTAATAAAAATGGATAGGAAAGTAAAGCGAAGGAAGATTGTTGCGTAACTATTATTGTGGTCCGGATGGGGTTATTCGCTATCGAAAATCGGTCACTTTAATATGTTCTTATGTATGGATGCTATGATGATTGTGGACAAGGCGAAAGAAGAATGTTGTTAAAGAGTGAAGTGAGTCAGCTGAGCTCTTACTCTTATCCCTTTTCTTATTGTTACTATTGTTTCCGGGTATTTGCTAACCCCCTAAGTGGGAATCGCGTGATTTTATGTACGTATGAAAGTATGTAAAAATTAAATAGCGGGAGGTTTTGTGTTGGCCACATCAGATTTTTTTACTATTACGACTGCGTAACTACCATACTCAAACATTATTGCTTTGCTTCATAGTGCACCTAAGCAGTAACACACCCACGTCCCAACCGTGCTAAAATTTGCTTGACTTTACAAAATAAATAAATATTTATCTACGAGACATATCTACAGTGACATAGGTGAAATTTATTTTATTTTGAAATGATTTTCTTTAAAGCTCCCATCAAATACGCGACAAAGTTTATATTAAAAACACATATTCATTGGAAATACAGCGTATGAAGATATTTCAATTAAATTCCATTTACAAAACCGGCTGTGAAGGCCCACGTGACAACACTCAATCGTCAATCGTGTTGACGTTAAATTACAAATTGACACGTGGACATCGAAGGCATATTCATATTTTTTGTTTACGTACAAAAAACAAAATCATAAATATTGGAATTTGTAATTCGTATTTCCTGTTAAAGTTTTGACGGGTACAGTCGAGCTTTACAAAGCTTTATTATCAGAATACAAGTTTTTCTAACTGATTCACTGAAATAAATATTTTGTTTAATATTGATCACGATAAATAAATTTAAATGAGTTTTTGAATGTAATGATATATTTTATAACTAGGCCAATTTTAATTTTTAAATTTTAAATTTACTGGTAATTATTTTTAGAATTTTAAACGATACTGTTTCCAAAGAATTCATTACTGTATTGAGCCATTAAAATTCATATTTAATCCACTTAATTTTAACTTGGAATATAAATCATTAAAAATTTAGAAGTATAACCTTTCATAAAAAAAATCTTAGGTTCATAAGCAAAATTCGTACTTTCGGCATATCTATTCGCGAAAATAGAATTTTTTCTTATAGTATTCGAATAGTTAATTATATATGTTAACGTTAAGATAATTCATTACCGTAACAGATATCACAAATTACACAGAGAGAGAAAAGATTACTATTGAATGATTCTTTCTGAAAAAAAAATAATTTCATGTTATCGGCGTGGCCATTAAAAAGTTAGAGTCCAATCAATGTTGGGACATCTAAGTTTCATACACTAGTGGTTCACTAATAATAACAAGTATCATCTTAAAAGATGACTTATAACCATATAAACTATCATACCAAAGTTTCATCCAAATCGAATAAAGCGTCCTGTTATTATGAGCAAAATTAATTTTTTTTCGAAGAACTTTGAAGCAGAATACTAAAGAACTAAATGATTTACTTTCCGGTAGAAGCAAATTTGGTTAAATCGTTTTATTTTAGCCTCAGGAATCTATGGTTAAGCCATGTCCCCCTATTTAAGAGACACCCTGTATGTGCCGGGTTGTCTATATAGATGACTTTTGTTATACTTCTACTCCTCAGATCGCGTAAAATACAGTCCTGAAGCATAACATGGCAGTTTCCCATCTATAGTAGTATATTGTGATCTGTGATTACAATGCACATCTTGAATGTGCTTTGCATACCTACCCTACATCTAGGTATGTGACGCTTTTAGGCCCACAGAGACACGTTAATATTTACGCGTTGCATGATGATTGCACATTAATGTTTCATGAAATGTAGGTACGTCCGTGTATGACGCGATGTGCGTAATAGCGAAATACATACATAACATTAATTTGACGGTTCTTATCAGGGTTGTTATAAAACCCGAGTTTTTTTGAAAATGCCCAGCCCACCGGGTTTTTTTTTGAAAAAAACCAACCCAGATCTGGGTTTTTTTCAAATAAAGTTAAATATATATTTTTTCATCCCAATTTATTATATATAGTCGTCGAAAAAGAAACTAAACCGTGTTTCAAAATATCGTACAAAAAATTACAAATTTTTGTGATTAACAATTTGAAAAGTACACGTTTTCCTTAAATTTTATTATTATATATCACTTTTTGTCAGTGTTTTAAATAGTTTTGAAATTACTACTGAATCACAAATTAGATTCTTTCATACTCATACCGCATCACATCACCCTGTCGATACCTTTGATGTCACAGGCAGGATAATACTAGTGAGTGAGCTTGTATCTACTTGTTTAATAAAGTCTGCATTGTGCATTCGCTGTTTGTATTGGAATAAGTAGTAATATAACTTAGTTCTTGGTGAGTGTTAGTTGTTAGTACAACTGGTTTTGTTTAAATATATACGTATATAAACTGCCAAAAACCGATAATTCCGGAAGAAAACAGTCACTAGACTGGTCAAATACAATAAAATCAAGTGATGGAAAAATAAAGTGTAAATATTGCAGTTCTATTCTTAGTCCTAAAATTGAAAGGATTAGGAAACATTTGGAAACTTGCATGAAATATAAAAAATACAAGCAAACCCAAAATAAAGAAAAAACTAGTGCCAGTTCTTCATTTTCGTCAACAGTAGTGAGTGATTCCGACTGTGAATCTGAATCTGAGAAAAGTGACTCTTGTGATGTTAAAAAACGGCAACGAAGTCTGACCACCTTCGTAACTACAACATCAAAAGATGAAAAATCTAAAATTGACAATAAAATCGCTAAATTCTTTTATGCAAACAACACCGCTTTTAATGTTGCACAGAATGAAAGTTTTAAGAATATGATTAAATGTTTACGACCTAGCTATATTCCTCCTGATCACTACAAATTAGGAGGTGAATTATTAGATGAGGCGGGAAAAAAGTTGATGAAGATTTATGCAGTGAATTGAAATATGAAAACTTTTCTTTAACATTGTTGTTAGATGGATGGTCTAGCATAAAAAACGATCCAATATTGCTACTAGTATCCATACAGGTAAAAAATCGTTTTTATTACATGCAATAGAAAGCGAACCGGTGAAAAAAACTGCAGAATATTGTGCAAATATTGCGTATGACGCCATAAATATTTGTAAAGAAAAATTTAATAAAGATATTTTTGCTGTTTGTACTGACAATGAGAACAAAATGAAAAGTATGAGGGACATATTAAAAGAAAAACACAAAGATTTAATAACTTATGGGTGCTCTGCACACTATATAAATTTAGTGGAAAAAGAAATTTTTCCTAAAGATCTAACCAAACATATTATAGAAGTTCAAAAAATTTTCCGCAATCATCATATGCCTCACGGATGGTTAAAAGAAAACAAAGGATTAATGCCACAACTTCCTTCCGAAGTACGATGGAATTCTTTTGAAGAATGTTTATCTACATTTATTAATAATTATCACATATATATATATATATATATATATATATATATATATATATATATATATATATATATATATATATATATATATATAGCCACAGAACATGAGGATGATATAGCTTTAAATATTTTGAATATATTAAGAAATGTTGCAATATATCAGCAAGCAAATTATCTAAAAAATCATCTGCAAATAGTTTCAACTGCACTGAATAAACTGCAATCAGATTCGACAAGCATTTCAGATGCTGTTGAAATTTGGTTGGATTTAATTAAAAATTCAAGTTTGGTACAATATAAGGATATATTTCTTAGGCATTTTAGTGATGCAATTAGTCCTGCACATTTAGTGGCAAATATTACAGACCCAAAATATTTGGGAGAAAAATTGTCTTCGGAATTGGACGACGAAGTAGAATCTTTTTTGATATATTACACTCAAGACAATATTTATACCACATCACTATTTTTGGACTCCGTAATAAATGAATTATCAACCACTCAGTGGTGGCAAGTAATGAAAGTTAAAGTAGAAAACAGTCATCACTTAAGTATATTGAAGATTTCTGCGATTTTGTTACTAAGTTACACAACTGTCCTGCAAGTTCTGCGGGAATTGAAAGAATATTTAGTTCTTACGGACATATCTGGTCCAAAACAAGGAACAAACTTGGTGTGGAAAAGGCTACTAAGTTGATCAAAGTATACAAGTACTATAGATCACATGATTGCAGTAAATAACTTATAGGTAAAAGTTATAGTTTACTGAAATTATTTGTAATTCTAAGCATTTTTGTTTTTACAGATTCTTATTTACAATCAGTGAATAATTATATGACAAAATCCTATTATTTGTTACAATTTCTGTATTTTTTTGTTCTTGTATTTGTATAATGAAAAGAAAAATATACTTTTTTTTAAACAAATATGATCCATCAATAATTATTTATATGTATATCTGCATTTTCTGCATTAAGTGGTTTTTTTTCAGGGTTTTATCAGGGTTTTTTTCAGGTGGGTTTTTTTGGGCTGGGCAAAATCACAACAACCCTGGTTCTTATGGTAAAATAGTGATGACAGTTGCAACCTCAGACGAAATATATACTTACACGTAACACTTTAGAGTGCGCATTCCCCTTACCTTTACAGCGCAATAGTTTGTTTTGATGCCATTCCTTCCCGGCTGAATGGATTGGAGGTTGGAGGGGAATAAAGAGGCTTTTATTGTATAGCGTGTTGCTTAGCTTATGTTATTATTCTACGTACGACGTAAACAGTAAATATTTGTGCTTCTAAGGTTATATACGATGTTCTTTGTATGTAATTTTGGTTTCACATTATTATTTTATGAACTGTCAATTATTCAGTATGGTTCACTGTTCATTGTTGTGTAATTTCTAATGCAAAACGATGAAATTCAAAATGTGAAATTAGCAGCATTTTTTAAAAATCTCATTGTAAAATTACCTCAATAGAAAAAATACTAAACAACGGCCCTTCCCTTATATACAAATTAATAAAAATCCACTACCTAAAAGTATTTAAATATACTCTTAGTCATTGTCCAAAATTAATTACTAAAAACATAAATTTAAAAATTAATGTTTCAAATCCAGCGGTTCAAAAAATGTATTGTTTGCCAAAAATATATAAATCGGGTAATACAGCGAGACCAATAGTTTCGGATATAAATTCTCCAACTTATTTGCTTTCAAAATGGTTAGGTAAAAAATAGTAATTTTGCAAATCAACCGCAAACTTTTTCTGTTTGTCTGGGAATATTGTCACAGAGCGACTAGATGGATCAAGTTGGTTACTGACACCAATGAATATCGCTTTATAAAGAAGAAAAAATAGCGTATTCCATGAATTGTAAATATAAAAAACATATAGTAATCTGTAAAAACAATTTAATCACAACAATACGAAGAGCCTAGCAATATAACAAAAAATAACATAAATAAACAAGAGTACAATTTTTTTCCTTGACGCATCCGCATGTATTGTGAGTTACTCTCTGCGTAAATTTTCATATCAATTCAAAACTCTTCGTTCGTTGTAATTAAAGAGTTTCAATTAAAATGTATTCGTTTTCTAATTAAAATTTCTTATGTTTTTTGGCAAATCAATATGAGTTAATAGTGGTGGGACTTTAAATATTATAGTGAATCTTACTTGTGATATTTCAAGAATTCAATTCAAGTGGTATATTCCTAATGGTTATCTGCCGTTCCATTTGGATCCATTTATAAATTGACATTCTTTTATTAAGCGATTGAGTTTAATAAAATTTGGACCAATTCAATTGTGGGATTGGTTTTCATACGTAAGCTGTTTCTGATTCCTGTTCCTTCAATCCTTTTGGATGTACAAAGCAGCCCAGTTCCTGTTAGCTGTTCCCGTGCAGTCTACGCTGGTCCGTGCTCAAATCCATTTCCCGTTGTTCCTGTGTTGTAACCCCCTTCGAGTCAACGCTGGTTCCCGTCACATAAGGTCAGTAGTCTGTGCTTGATTTACTGGTACCTTTGTGATATTATTCCCATACCTATATTCATATTGATTATTCATTAATTGAATTCTAATTGGAATTCTGGTCCTTCGAGCATTTATTATAAAAGGGACATTTACATTTGGTCCTTCGAGCATTTATTTAATTTAACCTTTTATTTGAAGGTATAACTTGAAATACCAAACTGTTTCAATTTTAACCCGAAACATTTTGAGCCAGATTGACATTTACATTTGGTTAAAATAATTCGAAACACTGTTTAAAATTCGTTACAATTAATTAACAAAATTAAAGATATTACCTTAGATAGAACGAATTATTGGTTTTTATTGTCAGTTATTCATTTAGAAGCGTACCTATTCCCAAAACTTTAGAATATTTGAAAATCTTTTTAGATATTAACGATTTAAATTCAAAAAAATATAATAAATGAGTATTTAAAACTACTTGAACTTTGTATGAATCAAAATTATTTCCAAATAAACAATAAATTCTATCGTCAAAAAGTAGGTCCAGTTATGGGCAATAGTTTATCACCATTTTTGGCTAACATATTCATGAGTCATTTCGAAACCGAATTTAAGAAAAATAATAATGATTTTCCTGGAGTTTGGATTCGATATGTTGATGATATTTTTGTCATAATAAATACCAAAACTTGCGATTTAAATAACTTTTAGCCAGATTAAATTCAGTTTTTCCATCAATTAAATTTGCGATTGAAAAAGAAACCAATAAACAATTACCATTTTTGTACACGCTGGTTATTAGAAACAAAACAAAATTAGAATTTGCCATAATATATGAAACCAACGAAGACTAATCGATTTATAACAGCTAACTCGAATCATTTTTGTCAACATAAATTAGCAATCTTTAAATTTGATTATTAGATTGACCAAATTCTCTTTAAATAAAACACGTTTTGAAAATGAATTCAAATATATTAAAAAAGCTAAATACAAAGTGTATCGATAAACTAGTCTATAAATTTAAACGTCGTCAATCAATCCATATTCGGTTTCACGATTTTAATGCCAACTAATAATAAAAATAACAATAATAATAAATATATAATATATGGTAATGCTACGAAAAGTTTAAACAAATTTTTTTAAAATCAATATTTAACTGTAACTTTTATAAAAATAATTTTGTCCTCTTTTGTCAAGAAGTTTACTCATTTTCTTGTCCGTACTCACAACTTTAAAGAAATTATTTCAAAACTCTTTCAATTTGAATCAAAAGAGATAAATAAATGGATATATGATTATAGCAAATTGATAGCAAGAAAATTGCATTGCAATCGATCGTCTTCATTACTGTGGATAATATTATAAATCACCGTTATTTTAATTTATTTTTTTTCTATAGTAAATTTCACAATTTACCTGTCACACTCTCACACTTCTATTTTAATAATACAGAGTGTTTCAGTTGATAAAAAAATTTCGGTGAAGTTGGTAGGCCTGTACTTATATCCGTTTGTCAATTATTGACACCGACATTTGAAATATTCAATTTAAACGTCACTTGTGTAATCATGTGTTAGTAAAATGGTATTTACGGTGACGGTGGAAAATGGCATTTTTATTAGTATGGCATACTACCGATACAAAAGCAGAATTCATGCTGTAATGGAATACGATTAATCACATAACCTAATTTCCCTAATATTTAGATCACTCTACATATTCCATTTCCTCTCAAAAAGACCAACAATTTGTGCTTCATTGATCTTGTATTATGAATCTCAACTATTCATATACTCGTGTACAGGTATCTATAATAAGTTTTCCTTTACATATTTTTTTGTTGAAAGTTATACATAGTATAATATCTTTCCTGGTCTGTCAGAAGTCAGAGCAAAGTTCAGACATGGTTACTCCTTGAAAGAGATAAGGGTTTGATAGGAAATATCTGAGGAATTTATCAGGATTCAGTACGTGTCTTATAAGAATGCAGATGAAAAAGGGCATGAAAACGTCAAGGAATTCAATTAATTATATTATAGGATAAAGAAAGAAGGATTTACTAAAAGACTGGCTATGGAAAACTATAAATTATTTTTAAAACAAATGGAAATCCCTAACTTTATTAGAAATATTAAAATCTCCCTTTATATTCTAAATAATAAAAAGGAACTCATCTCAGATCATGATGCAATTTTATTATTATTATTATTATTGTTATTATATTTTTATTGCACAAACTACAAATACATATATTTATACATTATAATGTACAAATTATTGTTGTTCCCGATGTTCTGGACATAGATGTATTCTGCAGTTCGGAGTATGAGTATCCACTCCATCCGGTCGCTTATACCAAGCAACTTGGGAATGGGTGTTTATGAGAGCACCTTTCTTATTATATGTGCTGTTCCAATTACTGCCGTTTTTTAAACTTCTGTAGGGTCATGTTTCTCTGGTATGTTCTTTTGAAACTTATCGTCAACGAAACCCGTAGCTCCAATTATTATTGGTAAGATGATAGTTTTGGTGCGCCACATTCTTTTAATTTCAATTTCTAAATTTTTATATTTAAGAAGTTTCTCGGCAGTTTTTGCAATAATAATAATAATAATAATAATAATAATAATAATAATAATAATAATAATTATTATTATTATTATTATTATTATTATTATTATTATTATTCTTTAGTTATATTAGAGAGCGATGAAGTGAAAATTAACCTAGCAAAACTATGTTCCTTGTTATGCTAGCCAGCGAATTATGGAAGGTCTTACGTGCTTCAACGTTCGCCTTGGCCAGATAAACAACCTTCCCGATCAAAAAAAATACCAACACAGCTTGGAACGTAAATAACTATTATCATCCCTTCCAGTTCAGTCGAATGCGGGAGCAATTTTGAAATTTTAAAGTAAATATCCTACTTTTTTCCAGATAATAAATAAATTTGTAATATATAGACTGTGTACCGAAAACTGGAACATTGGAGTTTAACGAAAATTGGCTCTCCTGTAACTTCTAGAGCAAAACTACCAAAATAAAAATTTTGTAACCAGGCGACCATAATATGAAACAAAATATTATTTTGCCAGTTTAATAAGTATGACTGTTTATAATTGTTACGCTCATTGTGCAATTATAGTCCATAATCTACTTTAAATGATATAAAAATGGATGTATAGAGTAGCGGTTCATAAATTATGTGTCACCTTGTTTTTATTTTGGATCGCAACAAGTGCAGAAATGTTCGTAAATTATTTTGTATGTGCATATAAGCTAAAATAATATTTTTTTGTTACTTTTAAGTTAAAATATACAAATATATAATCTTTACATTCATAAGAGTGTATTTATCTTATAATTATTAAATTAACCCTTAGAGTACTGAACGGGCCCAATGGACCCGAGAGACATATTAGAATTGTTTTATTTCTAAAACTATTGGTTTCTCTTTGGTGACGTTATATGACTTTTGTTATTTCCTCTTGTTTTATAAATTTTCGCCAAATATTCAATGTTAGGCCCAACTATATTTTTTTAAATCTATAATATTACATTATGTACGGACAGGGTCCAATGGACCCGTATGGTATTGCGCAAGATTCAGCAAGTACATATTAGCGTTTTGCTGTTTGTAAAGTACACAAATTGTTTAGTATTTATTCAAAAAGTCAAAATGGATAGACACAAACCTCTATATGATAAAGAACTTGAAGATATATTAGATAATTTTAGTGTTGTTGAGTATGAATCTCATTCTACTGACACAGACTGTGTGGCGTCAGACAGTGACAGCGAAATTGATGAAATTCTAATAAATAGTGTGTATAGTTCCGAATCTGAAGATGACTTAGATAATTTTGAAGGTACATCAATCAAAGCAGCAGATGTGTACATTTCTAAAAATAAAAAAGCACTGTGGCAGCGACTTCCAGCACAACAACCACTCGGACGTTTTGCACAACAAAATATTTGACGAGAAAACATGGGGCCTACGAGGTATGCAAAACGAGAAGACAATTCAGTAGTTTCGGCATTTGATCTATTTTTTAGATGACCGCTTTTGGAAGTAATATGAAAATGGAGCAACAAAGAAGGTGAAATTGTATTTAGTAATGATTGGAAAACTCTGTCAATAAAAGAACTGAAAAATTTTATTGGTGTTATTATTCTAATTGGTATTTACAAATCAAGAAATGAGGATATAAAGTTCTTATGGAATAAAGAAGACGGAAGAAAGATTATAAAAGTAAAAGTTCTTGTAAGTGGAAGACATTTTATTTTAGAATTAGGAAAAGAATTATGTAAAGTAAGTGAAGATACGATAAATGAAGTGAGAGCAGAATATTCAACAAGAAAGAGAAAGCAAAAAGAAGATCAACAAGAAAATATTATTTGTAAAAAAGGAAGATGCTGGATATGTCCCAGAAAAATTGATAGAAAAACAAGAACAGTTTGTTGCGTTTGCAAGAAAAATGTTTGCAATGAACATTTGTATACGATTTGTAAGAAATGTAAAAAATAACTATATTTGCATTTATTTTTAAAGCTAGTTCTAAATGCATTGTGCCTTAATGGACTTTTATTTGTAATACGTATGTAAAATGTATTAGTTTGTGAAAATAAATAAACCTTCCAATAAAACTTGTATTTTTTCAAACGTTTCAGATAAACAAATTATCATTTTTCTAAAAGTATTATTACATCTAAATTGCGTATAAATAACTTTAGGTTAAGCTATGTAGCAATACAGTTTATTATTGCTCAGAAATATTGCAAATAAATTCCAATTGTCAACACAATATATAACGGGTCCAATGGACCCGAGCCGTACCTCGCGTACTACAAAATATTCCGTACTCTAAGGGTTAATATAGGTTATGGGTTGTAAATATAAAAAAATTAAGTAACAATTTTGTTGGGTCGCTACAACTTATTAGGTTGCGAAGTGGGTCGCCGAGAAAAAATTAAGAACCAATGGTACAGAGCACAGAAGAAAAAATAGTTATTTACATACTTAGCCAGGAAGACACTCTTCCCGCATGAGCGCTTATTTGAGGCACGAGCGAGCTTGCGAGCGAGGGCTTCATTTGCGCGAATGCGTGGATGACGTCTTCCCGCAAGAAGTTTGTACAATACTTTTTGTAACGAACAAAATCATTATTATAAATGTTAAGATAATTGTACAAAATTCGCAAATATACAAGTAAAAAGCACAGCAGCAATTTCATAGCAACGGTTGTTAAGTAAATTGTTGATTTCCAAAACATAATTGCTTGCATATTTTTTCAGAATTAAATGTCAAAATGTCTGATTCTGATAATAATAATATTTGTTAGGAGGAAGTAACGCCGTACTTGTTGATAGGTAAAATGTATTAACGGATTTCTCGGCGGTGATTGTATATTGTTCTTATTCTATAAAATAGATAATTTTATTTAAATTTCCTTTTAATATTTCGTTACACATTTCGTAACTTCATCAGGGAATACTAAAATGTACACAATTTTTTAAAAAGGTAAGTTACATAAATGAATTTTATTTTACTTACAAATAGTTTTAATTGGTGTAATCATTTGACAAATTTAGAAACATTCAATTTTCAAATTATTATTTGTTTGTACATTGCACTGATTTACATATATCTTAAAGAATTTTGACTACCTACGTAGAACATATAAGTCACATTAAAATAATATTAAAAAAAAACTTGTAAAAATTACTTTGTGTCACATGTTAGTCGAAAAGTGTGAGAATATTCTAGAAGTTTAGGGTTAGGTACGAATTTAAATAAAATTAACTACTTTATGGAATAACAACAATATAATTGCATACAATCACGGCCGAGAAATCCGTTAATACATTTCATCTATAATAATAATTGTACTATATATATACAGTGTGAACACTGAAAACCGTGACATAGGCGTTTAACATGAGAAACAGTTTTTTCAAATATTATCTGTCCCGTGAGACTATAGTAGGAGTTTTTGATATGGTTAGAAAGACTATTTAATTTGGCATCGAAGAGTATCTAAATACTTCTAATTTAATGCCTTATTATTGAAATATTTACGAAAGTATAATCCCATGTTAAACGCCTATGTCACGGTTTTCATTGTTCACACTGTATATATATATATATATATATATATATATATATATATATATATATATATATATATATATACCGAGAGTTTATTTTATCAGTAAACATAGGGTATATCATTGCCATAGTTACGGTATCATAATAAAAAACTGAAACAATTATTTATTTCACAATTTTTGTAATTTATTGCAATTTTTGCAATATTATTAAAGTAATTAATATTAAATAATGTACAAGATGTAATATACTATTATCATGTTCAATAGCATGGCTTGATTTATTGCCAGACCTTTGTATTTACCAAAAACTGCTTCCCATGTTAAACGCCTATGTTTACTCATAAAATAAACGCTTCAATACATTGCTGTCAAACATTCATACCGTAACTATGGCAATATTATACCCTATGTTTACTGATAAAATAAACTCCCGGTATATATGTATATATATATATATATATATATATATATATATATATATTTATATATATATATATATATATATATATATTAATGTCTATAATAATTGTTCCGGTCAATGTAGGTCAGTATCTAAATAAAATATGAACTAAATTAAGCAAAAGTTGTCGAGCATATGTTATGTTGTACTTACCAACTTTTCAAATAATTAAATAAAGAATAATTACATCAAGCTGTTGTATGTATGTATATATATATATATATATATATATATATATATATATATATATATATATATATATATGTTACACCGTCTATTAATTACATATATCAATCACAACTTATTTGCAATATAACACACTTGTTCCAAAAATAACTATTACTCTCCAGTACCATTCAATTTTTTCGACACTTTTCTAATAAAAATTATAATTGTCATAATACATCTTAAATATATGTAGCATTGGCTGAAATCTGACCGGCAGTACGGCAATGTTAAGATATGGCTCGGTAAGTCCGGTTAAAAAGAGTAAGCGTACACAAGCTGTACGCAAGCCCTAAATAAAGAGATATTTCTCATTTAATTTAATTGTGTTTAATTTTTATTCCTATCAACGTTAGTATGGATTTGTATTATGTTTAGGTCAAAGTGATTTTAGCAACGAGATTTTAATTCAATTTATTAATAAATAATGTTATATGAACATAATAAAATTGTGGCCCATGCTTCATTTCATTTATCAAATATTTGTATCATCCGTTCGCAAAAAAAAATTGATTAATAAAGTAAAATATTTGAAATGTCTGCTATTATTATTTGATAAAAAAACAATTTTTAATTAACAAATTCCAAAAACATATTTGAAGTAATTTTTAAAATTGAAATAAATTATGTTTTAGTTTGTAATTTTCATTTATATCAATGTATTAAATTTGTTTTACGAGTATACAAGCAACTTTAATAACAGAGTCATTTTCGAGGGATTTCTGTATCTTGATAATAACAATAGTGCTCAAGGTAAAATAAATATGGCAGTAGATCTAGTTTATAATAGCATAATCTTCTGAGAAACGAGAAACCTCTACTTAACAAACTTTGAATATCTACTTCATTTCTCAACTTTTAACACCAACTTCCGTAACTGTTTAATCTATTCAAGTTAAACGGAACAGCGATTTACAATTAAATACCGGAACAATTAAATTATTGAAGAGAACTTAATAATTTCTTCGTAAAATATAATCATGTTACACTTACTACGCAGAATATACATATTACATTCATCGGCCTGGGCCCTGAACCAGTTCTGTGTGTGACAGTTATTTAATTGGACATTTCACGTATACATTTGTACATAATTAAATCAGTTATCATGATTCAAATATTAATAAACTGGACCAGCAGATATATTAAAAATGGCGTACCTATCGAAAATACGAGTAATGCAATGAGGAATACATTTTTTTAAATTTAAGAATGCTTATAAAAATTAATGCAGTAGGTTCATGATTCTCTCAAGTATTCAACTGAATATTCCGGAAATTGACAATATTCATATATTTCCGCTTTGTTAATTTTCGACCATGAACATTCAATCATGATTTTCTAATATCAGTAAAAATATATATGTTACCTAAGCACTACTTTTTATGTACACATATGAAGAGTTATTGGAAAATTCTTAACAAATGATAAACATTTTAAGTACTATTTCGTTTAAATCTTCATTGAGTTCTCCGGTTTTCTAATATCAGTAAAAATATGTATGTTATCCAAGTACTTTTTTTATATACATATATGAAGAGTAATCGGAAAATTCTTAACAAATGATATATATTTTAATTACTATTTCGTTTCAAAAAATCTTCAATGAGTTCTCCTAATAAACACATACTTCAAATCTCTAAGGTCTAAGAAATAATGATTTTCGGATGAGTAACAAAATTGTTAAATGAAATTTTATGCAATATTTTTCATTGTAATAAAGATAATAATAATAATAACAATTTATTGATTTTTTCGTAAATAATTAAGTAAAAAGATTGGCACCAGAAATATGGTGGTATGTATGTACTGGGGATGACGAATTCCGATAATTTTAGTACCCGAAACAACTACCCGGATAGTACTCTTTACTCGTTAATTACCCGATATCCTTTAATTACCCGTTATCCTTTAAGTACATATATATAATTTGTTAATTACTAGTTACCCTTATATTAGCAGTTTACTTTTTAATAAAATTCATAATTATTGTTTACGTATATTTATTAAATAAAAAGTAATACAAATAAATAATATACTGCATCTCTATAAAAAACTGAACATACATTATATTAATTACCTATGGTGTGGTAATAAAAAGATCTTCTTTTAGATACAATCTTTCCGGCAGCTGAAAACTGTTTGGGTTATTAAAGGCTATCGGGTAATTAACAGGCAGCGGGTATATTTCGGGTAATCGGGTAAGAAATTTTATACCCGGGTACATTATTATCGGGTAGGTTCCGAGTACCCGGATACTCATCGTCATTCCTAGTATGTACATCAAGTCATTCATAGACAACAGGAAAACGGTTTACGTTATTTATATAAATAAAAAGTAGGAGATAGTTTGTCACATGTTAATCTGTACGTACTCTGACGTCACATTCTGTGTCAGACTTGACTTTTTCAAAACATTGTAAAAATTTCGATATTTAATATCTAGTGGATATTTCGTGATATTTTCACATTTGAAGCTCTTTAAAGAACAAATCTCGTAAAATTTAGTACTTATAAGTCATATAAATATTTTTACAACAAAATTAACAACTACATTTTAAATAAAATTAACGTCTACATGGATTATTAATATAAATTTCTACGTACCGAAAAACCCGAGATTATTTTGTCAGTCAACAAGTACGGTGTTACTTCCTCCTAACACAATTTTCAATTTGTTTTTATTATATGGTGTTTCAATAAGCTCGCTCACTATAGATAACTTTTTTATTTGAAGAGATACGATTTTGATTAAAGGAGCAAAATTGTGCCATTTTGAAGTACATTATTTGCGATTTCAGCAAAAATAGTATTAGCGATTCCCAAAATATGGGACCTAATTTATTTATTTATTTATTTATTTTATTTATTTATTTATTTATTTATTCTACAGGGTCAAACCCCAATTACAGAATAAAAATACAATATAAAAAGCATATCGCAAATATAAGTAAGAATAATTATAGAATAACTAGATAAATATAAGAATATAATAATTAGTTAAATAACTGTATTTAGAATATTCCTAAGCTGATTCTGAGAAACAGATAAATCTAGATCCAGACAATATTTATTGTAGGTATTACACATTGAATTAATAGGTGAGTGTAGATAAAAAATTGTTTTAGCTGGATGACAGAGGAAAGTTGAGCAGGTTCGAGAATTAAATGGCCGAACATAAAAATTTAATTGTTGTAGAATATGTGGTACTTCAATAAAATTATTTACTACTTTATACAGAAATGTAATTTGTTGTTTAAGATGGCGATCATGTAAAGATTCTATATTGAAAAGAGACAGTAAAATGTTGTACTCAAACTTGGGCCATATCGCATTAATACGATAAAAGCAGTGCTTTAAGAATTTAAATTGCACATTTTCAAGAGTTAATACATGAGAACTGTAGAAAGGAAACCAAATAAGACTAGCATACTCTAATTTACTTCTTACTAATGATAAAAACAAAATTTTTAAAGATTCCACATTTTTAAAATTGTATGTAATTCTAAGAATAAACCCTAAGGTTCTACAGGCTTTATTAATAACATTAACTTGATGTAATCGAAAAGTAAGTTTCATATCAAATAATACTCCCAGATCCTCTTTAGATGTTTGTCTAGATAAATACGAGTATGTAGTCCCCATGGTATAGTTAAATATAATATAATTTGTCTTTCTAGTGAAAGTCACTATTTCGCATTTATTCGAATTGAAAAATAATTTATTATTATAAGACCACTCCACTATACGTTGTAAATCTTTTTGTACGTTAATGCAATCTTCAATATCATTAATTACGGCATATAATTTAAAATCATCAGCATAAAGCAAACCTTTACTAAAAGTTAATGTATCTATGATGTCATTGATGAAGAAAGAGAAAAGAATGGGGCCTAAGATACTGCCTTGTGGTACACCAGAAGTAGCGATAAAGTAATTAGATTTATAACCATCAATGAATACATACTGATTTCTATTTGATAAGTAGGATGATAAAAGAGTGATCCAGTTATCAGTAAAGCCTATAGATCTTAGTTTACTTAATAATATTCCATGATGCACAGTATCGAATGCCTTTGCGAAATCAGTATAGATACAATCAACTTGCGATTGATCAGCAAAGGCATTCAATACATTCTGCGTAAAACACATAAGATTAGTAACTGTAGATCGCCCAGAAATAAAACCATGCTGACAATTAGAGATAATGTGGCGAGTTTGTGTTTTAATAGACTGTAGCATTATATATTCCATAATTTTAGCTAATGGGCTTAAACATGAGATCGGTCTATAATTTTTTATAAGTGTTTTGTCACCAGATTTATATATTGGGCAAATTCGCGCCAATTTAAGTTTATCAGGAAATTGTTCAAGCCTTATACATAAATTATATAAAAGTGATAGTGCCTCAGAAAAAAACTAATTTTATATTTTAAATAGAAATATATATTTTCTATTTGCTAATTTGCCAGTGAATTTAATTCTGAATTTAATTATATAATAGTTTCATACTATCATATAAGGAGAAAAATCCATATAAGTTTATAGCATACTATTCACTCATGCATAGCTTGGCTTCATCAAAATAATCGAGTAGTAATATCCACTTTGCAGAATTTAATCGGGTATACATTTTTCTAATCATATTTTAAAGATTTATATTCACACTAACTCATTCAAAAAGTCCTAATTCAGGAAACGTTTCGTCAAAGTGCTTTGACTCTAATTAGCACGCTTTCCATAGTTCAGGTAATTCTTCGGACATTCCTCGACCTGTTTTCTATTCATTAGGAAAAGACTCTCGTCTTATTAGCACGACGACACGTGTAGAGGTTTTTAGAGATCGGTCGTTTTGTGTTCAATCTGTTGGATAAACTGCTTAGAACATTGGCATTGGCGGGGGGGCAAGATGGAGTTCAGCACCATCAATGATTTTAAAGAAGAAGAAAAACAATAAATTTAATAAAGAAATGCTTATCATTATTCTATATATTGATTATGGTCAAAGGCCGGAAGAAATAGTACAATTTTATTTTATATACTATTTAAACAATGACCCGGTTTCACATTTTTTAAAAAGTATTTTAAATGAAAGTTATGCAATATTTATCACAGTAATAACAAAAAATAATAACAAATCTGTCAGAACACATAATATAGTAGGAATAATACAACCTTTTTAGTCTTCGTTCTGTAATATTTTATTAGTGCCAACGTTTCGGCACCATTAACTGATGCCTTCTTCAGGACCAATGACAAATAAATTACAAGGAGACAAAAGCAAAAACAAGTAACCAAGGTAACATAAAAAGTACATCAATGTTACATATTTGGTAAATATACAATTTACTAGACACTATGTATGCCCGGAATTAACTAGGACGGCGAACATGCATCTTCTCAGGAAAACTCTCCTTTTACCAGAGGAAAAACCGTCCGCAAAAACTGGTAGAGAAGTGACCTGTATAACTCAAAGACGCCTTTTCGGCAGCGAAATACCGCAGCCGTACTCTTTATTAACAGATGTTTCATAAAGTCTAGATAAAATTGTATACACAACATATTTAAAATTGGAAGCCATGCGTAACTAAGTTCTAAACCGTCACAAAAATTTAGATTATTATTATTCTTGGTTTTATGAATCTCTATGGCTTCTTTAATTAATCTGTTGTTAAGGTCAAATTTTATTTGGTGGAATTCTTCCAGGGCATATTCTGCAACTGAACAAAAAAAAGTAGGCGATAGTTTGTCACATGTTAAACTGTGTATGTTCTCTGACGTCACATTCTGTTTCCGATCACGTGACATTTTCAAAATATTACACAAATTTCAATATTCAATTGTAATATAATGGATGACAAATATTTCCAATTTTAAATGGCACAAAAGTGACCCCTGTGGTGCACTCTCCACGCCAGCTGAGTGCCCGTGAGGTGACGCCTGGTAAGCGTCCGCACGGTTAAAATATATCGTCATCATTACCGATGTCTACATGTGTTGTAGATACTGGCACACCCAGAAATGGGTAATATGCCGTGATGATATATTTATTATTTATTTATTTATCTAATGGATATTTCGTGATGTTTTCAAATATGAGGCTCTTTAAGGAACAATGTCTTCTAATATCTAGTACTTAGAAGTCATAAAATTTCTTGCAACAGCTCTATTTTAATAATTATATATATATAATAATAATAATAAAAAATAATAATAATACTTTTCAAAACCAAAACGAACTCGAATAACTAAGGTGACGAAATTTTTATTTTGCTACGTACAACAGTGAAATGCGTCAGTAACACTCCTCCCGACAGTAAACTATTTTCAGCCCCATCCTACAAAAATTCCTGCGAGCGTCCTTGGTTTGGAAATATAAATGTAGCAACTATATCATCCATAAAAGATTATACGATTAATAATAAAGCGACGTTTTTACGAGATGCATCTTCTTCCTTTGAAAGTTCCATAACAACTTCAAACTGCATAATCCTCAGCGAAGGTGTATTTATACGAGTATAATATTTGACTAGAAATGTGCTAGGAAGTGATGTTATTAGTTATTTATGCAGTGAGTTCAAACGTTTGACACGAGTCGAGACTTTTTGCACGCTATGTACAGAGTGTTCCATTTAAAAATTCCGCTACGAATAACTCGAGAAATATACAACTGATCAAAAAGTGTCACGAATGAAAAGTTTAATGGTTCAGAGGAGAACATCTGATTCTGTCAAAAACCTCTCCCCCTGAATCCCTAGGTGGCGGGGAAAGGGGCAACTTTGTAGTTTTAAATGGGAACCTCCATTTTTATTGCAGATACGGATAGATCGTCAAAAATTAAGTAGGGTTTACCCTGGGAACTTTTTATTGCTGACAGATGGCGCTAGAATCTATAAATACTGTTCAAAATTGTATCTCTGATGTTAAACGGGATTAATCGGGCAACGATTTTGTATTAGACGACCTCGGCGAGAACGATATTCCAACTGTCGTATTGTAGATTGTATGACGCATCGGGCATCTATGATGTGGAAATCTTCGTTTGTACAAATCAACTGCGCCAATTTAATTATACCGCGCTTAACCTAAACCAAAAAAAAATATTCACAATTTCACTGGCAGTGTCATTATCTATGGTCACTGATCGATGCGACTTTGTGAACTAAACAAAATAAAAAATTTCGTTACATGCTTGGTTTTTGAGTGCAAAGGCCTAAAAACTAACTTCTACGCCTAAATGATTCTAGCGCCATCTGTAAGGAATAAAAAAGTTTTCCGGGTAAACCTTAATTCATTCTTGACAATCTGCAATATAAAATTGGGGTTCCCATTAAAGATTACTGGGGTCGGGAGAGGGAGAATTTTGATAGAATCAATTGGGCCCCTCCAAACCATCAAACTTTTGTTCCAGGTCATTTTTTGGTCGGATGCATATTTCTCAAGTTTTTCGTGGTGGTACATTTAGATGGATCACCCGGTATACAATATTTTTCTTAAATCAAATCTGGAATTAGTGGTTAGGTACTACTATCTCAAATATTTTACAATTTGCCCGCATATCGGAAATCTGATATTCAAATTTCTTTCAACAAATTTTGAGAATTGCTAAAAGCAGGAATTATTCAACAAAAGTATACAAAGTAGTAAATATTTTGTTTATATATTATTTTTAAAGTAGTTTATCAAATTTATATCCGCTCTGCAATAAAAGTCTACTTTTAATTCTAAAATGTCAATCGTAGAAAAAAAATACATAAATTAAAAGACAACAAGCTTAGAATAAATTCAGTAAAATTGTTTAATCGAATATTTCTCAACACGTTGATTGGTAATATGTATGTAATATTTATATATATTATATATATTTATATACATATATATATATATATATATATATATATATATATATATATATATATACTACTATATACTTTCATCCATTTTCTTATTATTTTCGGGTTTTTGCTAACCCACTAAGTGGGAAACGCGTGATTTTATGTATGTATGTATGTATGTATATATAAGATATTTAGTATTGTATATTGTTAAATGGTAATCATTGGAATTAGTATCAGTGACTAAAATTTTGAGTAAATACTACCATACATACAGAGTGTTAACAAATAAGTGTCCCAAATTATGAGGGCATATAGTACTGATCAAAATGAGTAATAATAATAATAATAATAATAATAATAATAATAAAAATAATAATAATAATGTTTATTGTGTGAGAAAAAGACACATCCCATACAATTGTGGCTGGCAACCAATACAGTATCACATAATAATAATAATATAATACGAAAACAAGAACAATACAGTTATTATCAATAATAACATACGAAATAATGGATAACCCAATTTTCTTAAGATCTACATAACATACACTGTATTTTGTTAATATTAAACTATGCAACAACATAACAATAATTTGATTTCTTTATTACAAATATGCATATTGTTTAACAAATATAAAAATACGAGTTTATGAACAAAACACTTATACAACGAGTGATAATAGGGAGAATGCGACTTATGTTGATTAAACTTTTTTACTCATTTTGGTCAGTACTATATGCCCTCATAATTTGAGACACTTATTTTTTAACACTCTGTATTTGAGAAATTGTTCAACAGTATATGCGGTACTTTGTACTTTTTAAAAATTTGCTTGATAAACAGAAACAGAAACGTATATTTGAAAACCAATTTATCCCTCTTTTTCAAAAATTAACGAAAATTGTTTATCCAGAAATTTTCAACCGGTTCTCCCGTTACTCCACGTAATATCGGGAACAAATTAAACGCTTGGCAAATACCCTAATTTACGTCTCTTTACTGTATATTTTATGGAAACAAATTTAATACATTCGATATTTCATTTTTTTGAGCAATTAAACAACAAATTGCTCGTTAAAAATTGTAAACGCAGAGTAAAAATTATAAATGCTAGATCAAAATGTTAAATTAGATTATGTTACGTATTTTTAATGAACATTAATACTTTTTTCCTGAGAATTTATTATTTTTTCCTGGTCATTTAGTAATTTTTACTGAGGCGTAATGTTTTAAAACACTGAGCATTATGCATTATCGTGCATAACTTACTTATTATATAGATCACCTTACGTTTATATTATTTTAGTGAGTAATTTAATATTTACCTTGCAAAATTCAATAAAATATCAGACATTTTATTAGCACTCGTTAAAATATCTCTGATTTCAACATTTATTTTAATTTCTAAATAATGTATTCAAATCTGGAAATAAATTGCTTTTAATTCCGATATTTTATCTTTTCAAATATTTGCAAAACAAATACATATTTACCAGAAAAATTTACCGAGCTAAATCTATCTATGTTATTGGAAAAATAGAATTTTTCCTGCATTCTTTTGATATGAAATTCTTTCGAAGAAAATTCAGAATTGAAAAAAGTCAAAAAGTGAAATAAATAAAAGTTGTAACAGTTTCAGTTATTGAAGTACTTTTTGATGTTATGGTGCACAGTTGCACACAAAATATGTTTCAAAAAGAATTTCTATTGTAGTTTTTTGTTAGTTATGAATGTTTTGATTTGAAATCCAGACCGAGAATAACAAAATTAATTGCAATATATCCAAACAAACAATTTTTAATTAAAAAAATTCTTTGCTTTTGATCAACTGGGGAGCTTCTGGCAAACACAACCTTAGTCCATTCCATTATTTTGGATCTGAGATAAACAATAAAAAAAAAACTTTCTATATTCCTTATTGTTTTTATAATTCAATTTAACTCAAATTCATGATTAAATGGGGTCCCGTGGCCGCGTGCCTGAGTGTCTGGTCGTGAACATGGGGGAACCGAGTTCGATCCCAACAGACGTCAAATATTTCCAATTTTCAATGGCAGAGAAGTGACCCCTGTGGTGCACTCTCCACACCAGCTATGAGTGCCCGTGAGGTGACGTCTGGTAAGCGCCCACACGGTAAAATATTCTATTTTTCTTTCCACAGCAAATTTAAATAAATAAGAAATATGTATCAATTATAAATTATATTATTATTTAAGCACAATTTTAGAATTGAATATGAGTTGTGATTCTTTTCCAAGAATAGATTTTTCTTATAACATGAATTTCACAATTGAAGTTATTAACAAAAACCGTCAAAATTCATAATTTACTTACCGATGTCTACATGTGTTGTAGATACTGGCACACCCAGAAATGGGTAATATGCCGTAATGATATATTTATTTTTATTTATTTATGATTAAATATTAGAAACTGGATGTTAAGTAACAGAAATTAAACAATGATGAACAATTACCTATTCATTAGTAATTTTTATAAAACATTGATTTTATAAGAAGCTGATAATTTGCAAACAGGAAAATCAATGAACATTTCCTTGGATGGTATTAATAAAAATAAGTAAGTATTTATAAGCACTAGCATTTTCTTTAATATCAGCAAGAATTACAAGTAATTACTTATTTTCATACTAATAATCAGATGCTGATACCAAAAAAATACTTGTAAGTATATACTTACGTAAGTAATACAGTAGTAAGCCGTGTGTTTGTAAAAAAAAGTAAATTTTGATATTTGTTAACAGTTCATTCTTATATTTATTTACTGAAAGTAATCCGATATTTAGTTCTGTATAATTTTTGAAATTTTGAATATATTTTGTTTCTAAACGAGCGACAAGGACAAAAATATTAATGAAAAAAGTGTTGCCTTCACCAGAGCTGGCAGTAGTTAGCTACTAGTTAAGCAACATTTTCTCGTAGCTGCAGCTAAGCCTTTTAAATAAATACTTTAAAATAGTTACCTTTACCGAAAAGTGTACCATTTAGCCAGTATTCTGCTTCAAAGTTCTTAGAAAAAAAATAATAATTTTGTTTAAAATAACAGAACGCTTTATTTGATTTAGATGAAATTCTAAAACTAATAACATCCTTTTGTTCGACCTAATAATATTTTACTACCATTATTATAAATAAGACGATTAAATATGATAGCTTACTCCTAAACAAATTGAAAAGATTGCCAACTCATTACTGTCATTAAAAATTTAACGGTGCAGACACTCAGGTTTTCAATTTCAACAATTACACATTATTTTTTCGATGAACTTTGAAGCAGAATACTGGCTAAATGGTACACTTTACGATAGAAGCAAGTTTAGTTAACTCGTCTTATTTTAGCCTCAGGTATCTGTGGTTAAGCCATGTCCCCCTATTTTAGAGACACCTGTGTCTACTTGGAATATAGGGAATACAATGTTATTTTTTTCATTTTGCTGTATTTTCTGACCTATTAAATTTAGAGAAAAGTTGTAAATAAAAAATTTGTTCAGAATTAAAAACTACAAAACTACATTACTTACAATTTCTTTTTATTTTATGAAAAAAAAAACGCTAATTAAAATTAGCGATTTACAGCATATTTTAAAATGCCATTGAATTACCGATGTTTAATTTTTTTATTTGACAGATCTCATAAATCTACTCTTGTCAATAACTTTATATAATTATTAAAAGTGTAATTAAACAACTATTATAATAACTAATAATAACTAATAATGTGTCAGAAGTTTAATGTCAAATAAAAAAATTAAACATCAGTAATTCAATGGCACTCTGAAATACTCTGTTAATTGCGAATTTTAATTTGCGTTTTTTTCTTAAAATAAAAACCATGGGCCATCCAGCGAATCAAGCGGTTTACGTCATAAATACAATATCACTAGAAACAATGATGTCATATGTTAAAAAGTTTACATGAGCATGTAAAACGGATTAAAATCTGATCTGTGGGTTGCCTTCATAAATCCAAATCTTTCTTAAAAAGATAACACGTCTGGTATAATTTTTTTCCAGCGAAATCCAATTTTATTTAAAATATTCTGAACGATACTGCTTACGCCATTATAAATACTTCATTCTTGTAGTATATGCAACAAACTATCTAGTATTATGTGAGATCCTTAAAAAATACAGAATACTGCATACCATACAACATACAATTTCTCACTGTTTCTGTACATTGCGTATAGCGTTTGCCACACGCTGTACATATAGATTTAATTTTCAAATTATTACTAACCAATAGAACGATATATTACTTCAATATTACAATTTAGTGAAAATAAGAGCCCACCAATCTATTTTTCATTTTCAAAATAAGTCAATAAATTAACTACGAGCTCTTGAAATTGACATGACAGAGCATTCGACATTTTGTCAATGAACAACGAAACAAAAAAAAAAAAAAAATGAAATCACAATACAGGTTGAAAAGTATATATAGACATATACCGTGAATATTTTTTAACGTGAAACATTGGGTTTGTAGCAATGTATTTGCCCGTTCCATTTAAAATGAAACATAGGGAACGAATTTGACATTTTGATAAGATGTCAGAGGTTAATTTTTTTTAAATAATTATAGTGTGCACCTTGTGCCCGAGTTGTTGTCTGACTCGGCTAAATTTCTTACAATATTTAAATATAATACTTCTGTCAAATTCATTCCCCATGTGCCATTTTAAATGAGACAGACAAATACATTGCTGTCAATCAAATGTCAAATTATAACTTATAGGAAAATTCAACGGTTATCTGTCATATTGACAAGATGTCATTAGAGGTTAATTTTGTGTAATTATTCCTGTTTTCTAAAAATTAAATTTAGATGTAGAAAAAATACTGTGTGCACCTTGTGCCCGAAATATGTTTAGTGCTTTCGAATGATTTTCTGACTCCACTAGATTTCTTACAATATTTAAATATAATACTTCTGTCAGATTCGTTCCCTATGTTTAATTTTAAATGGAAAGGGCAAATACATTGCTGTCAATCAAATATCAAGTCGTAATCATGGATATGACGAACCCAATGTTTCACGTTAAAAAATACTCACGGTATAATATTTAGTAATATACATGTTCAGAATTACCAATATTAAAAAAATATAATCAAACGTCATTTTTCAAAAATTTACAAATTTTACTTAATAATAATATATCCAAATATAATTATTTCTATTAAAGGTATCAAATACATAATAATAATAAAAAAGACCAATAAAATACCGTTAATAAAATATATTTAAAAAATTAAAGAAAATTTCAAAAATCCCTAAACGATGACGTAAACCGCTTGATTCGCTGAGTAGCCCATAATTGTGATTACTTTTAGTCCCATATTTTATAGTTTTTAATTCTGAACAACTTTGTTATTTATAACTTTTCTCTAAAAATAATTAGTCAGAAACTACATCATCATCATATATATATATCTTACTTATAAGTAGGTACGTATAAACTGCCAGTATAAGCATTTACTTATTTGTATTAATACCACCCCCTATTTTGACAGTGAAAATGTACAATGTAATAACTTCTACTTAAAGTACTTTTGCGACTACTTAGACATCCTTGAAAGCAGAAGTCGCTGCATATACCTCAAATTTAAAATATTTGGACTGTGTTTGTTTTTGCCAGAGACTTTTCAACTGATTAAAAAAATAACAAAGCTCTAAATTAAATTGTTTTTGCTGATAAATGAATTTCGATCACTAACTACATATACTTTACGAGAATTGTTTCAGTTTTCAGATTCATTCTTATTAAAATAAAAACAGATTTGCTTTAGACAGCAGTGAAGCAATTACCGTTTTGCATATTTGTAGCATTTGCAAAGGTAATGTTTGCGATGCTTACAAAGACAACGGCTTATGTTGGCGTACTGTGTCAAAAGTGTTTGCAAGTCAAACACAAGCAATACAGAAAATTTACTACGTGCTGGTATGCAAATCAGGATTTTCATGTGCGACGACTAAAGACTGCGTTATGATCAGCAATGAAATGCTTTTTTCTTCTAAGCGTCAACACTTCTGACGTTATTACTATTTTAATATTAGAAATGAATGTTAAATGAGAAATTGTTAATTGATGTATTTATTACGGAAATGAAAGCAAATTTCATTTATGTTGAATTGCATGGCTTTTAGTTAGATTTTGAACTAAAAAAAAAAAACAATAAAACTGCGTATGGTACTCGATAAATTTATTTAAAAATTCATATTTTATACTCGATACGATAATCACCCCAGTTCTGTAAAAAAGCTATTATGTCTTGGCAATATTGCTATAGCAAATAAACAATAATAATTGCGAGCACTAAAGAAAATATAAAAATCTGATGTGTCCAGCACATGACCTCCCGCCAATTCCATGTTTAAAATGGCAATGAGCTTTAAGTAAAGTATCACTTCCGATTGATCGTTTGTAAACAAAATCTACTTTGTTGTTCCAATAAATAGAAAAGTTTGTAATACGAAATTTTGGATTATATTTTATTATGTTTTTCCTGAAAAATCTGTGAGCAAATACCAACTTTGGATCATTAATATATTTTAAGGAAAAATCGTCACACACACATTATTGTCAAAATCAGCACCAACTTCCTTATGCTCTAAAACGCAGTCTGTGTAAATTCTTCGCCGTACATGATCCATTTTGTAAATGTGTAGTTGCAAACTATTATTTGACATTTTGAAATCACGTACTTATTGAGAGCTGTTTGATATACAATGCTGCAAAAATCAAACTTAAATCAAAATATCCTGTAAATCTAATATTTATGTATGATGGAAAATATATTATTTTTACAAACCTTAATTTCATTAGAATCATATTTAAACTACTAAATTCTTCTTAATACGGTTTCATTATTAATTTTAATGTAATTGCTTTGTGAGAGTGACATTTGTTTGAATATGTGAAATTTGTTATTAACGTATTGTTTTTGTTTGACGCAGAGGCAAAGTGATGTACAAAAATAAATTATTTTATAATATAACATTTAAAGTTATTTCAAGTTATTTACTAAATGTTATTATTGTAGAATTAAATATTGTGCCATTATTTTCAATTTGTATTGGAAAAGTTGCTAAAAAATTATATTCAATGATTTTTTACAAGAAAAACTGTTAAAATCTTGTATAAATGATACTTCCGGTTATCCGATATACACTAAAAACTAATGAGTTCTTTCCACATTAGTATAAAATGAGTATACAAAATTTCAAAATTTTCTGATTGATAGTATTTGAGTAATCGTGTCCACACGATCCACACACACAGACACATTACACACACACACACACACACACACACACATACACACACACATACCTACAGACATAATTGTAAAAAATGTTAAAATCGGATTCTGGGGACATCAAAACGTTCTTATTTACAAAAATCTCTATATGCGATTTTTAGCACGATCCCTATACCTCCCTTACCGAGGGTAGCAGGAGGTAAAAATGACAGGCTTTACATTTGTTTCTATTGGCTTTTTTTTAGCGATGATGCTAAGACTTAGCAACTTCCTTACAGAATAGGGGTGATTGTATTGTAACAGAAATGCAAGTTTTTATATTCCACTGATGTCACCGAAAAGATGTAACAGATACGTTAAGGTTAGACCAGGCATGGCGAACATGCGGCCTGCGGACCGGATCCGGCCCTTGTAATGAAGTTATGCTGCCCGAGGTTAAATATACAATATTATGGGCAGTCCGTGACACCAAAGACCAAAGAAAGCTGATGTGATAAGGGAAAGCATCCCACGTACTATGTGTGGGAACAGTCGGCCAACTTAGTGTCGAAATAGCGTCACTTTGAGATAGTGTTCTTCCAACTGGCATATTGCAGTTTAATTCTCCTGATCGCCAAAGCGATTCATGTATTGCCTGTAACAAGTCAGTTCGTTCAGACCGTTTTTCTTTCACGTCATGGACTGTATTTACATAACTGACACTTTTAGAAGAATATTCTTTTTTACAATATTAGTTCCTCTCTATACTCGATTTTTCTCACTTTGGTTTTCCTTTGATCTTTCTAAAAAATCTTATTTCTGAACTCTTATTTGCGTTTATATACCGTGAGTATTTTTTAACGTGAAACATTGGATTTGTCATATCCATAGTTACTGCTTGACATTTAATTGACAGCAATGTATTTGTCTGTCCCATTTAAAATGAAACATAGGGAAAGAATTTGACATTTGATAAGACGTCAGTAGAGGTTAATTTTGTTTAAATAATTATACCTGCTTTCTAAATTAAATTATTGTATGCACCTAGTGCCCGAGTGATTTTCTGACGACTAAATTTCTTACAATATCTAAATGCAATACTTCTGTCAAATGCATTCGCTATGTTTTATTTTAAATGAGACAGGCAAATTGTTGTCAATCAAATGTCAAGTCGTAACTTATAGGAAAATTCAAGGGTTAACTGTCATATTGACAAGATGTCATTAGAGGTTAATTTTGTTAAACAATTATACCTGTTTTCTAAAAATTAAATTTAGATGTAGAAAAAATACTGTGTGCATTTTGTGCCCGAAATATGTTCAGTGCTCTCGAGTGGTTTTCTGACTCGGCTAAATTTCTTACAATATATAAATATAATCTGTCAAATTAGTTCCCTATGTTTCATTTTAAATGGGACAGACAAATACATTGCTGTCAATCAAATGTCGAGTCGTCACCATGGATATGATAAACCCAATGTTTCACGTTAAAAAATACTCACGGTAGGTATAACTACCTTTAACTTTGCTTAAATCGGTATCTCTTTCTTTGTCAGAATTGTCGTTTTTAAAGTATTAATTAGTTTTCCTGCTGCTCCAGTTCTTCCTATAATTTCTCGATGTACTTTCCCCTCCCATGTAAAAATAGATCCCATACCTTTACAGTGCGATTTCACACTTTTGAAATATGATTTCACATTATCGAAAACTGATTTCGCAAGGACAAGAAGGAGCAATTACCATCTCTTGGAGCGACAAAAAAGTAAGCAAATGTATCGCGTTTACAATTAATTTTAAAATTGTATAAATTTACACAAATTTCTTCATGTAAAAATAAATCTTTACATGGTTATTATTTTTATCCCCCTGGCCTTCGGTGTAGTGCCTATTGGCCAATGACAATGTAATTTTGAGTGTCATAATTTAGGACATACACAAACATCCAAGCCCCTGGTGGGAATCGAACCCACGACCCTGGAACCGAGCGGTGAAGGTCGCTTGAGCGCTGCCTCTAATCGCCCGACCACCGAGGCAGCTTACATGGTAATTAAAATATCTTTCTGAATTTATAAAATATTAAATAAATAAAGAATAGTATTATTAACAAACTTAACTTCAATGTTGATTGATAAAAAAAATATTGTAAGGAATAAAACAAAATAAATCTGTTCTCATTTACTTAAAATTAGTTTTTGATACTGTAAATTCTGTTTTCTTTTGTGTAAAATCAGTTTTTACTAATGTGAAATCATATTTTGTTATGGTGAATTCAGTTTTTATTTGTGAAAAATGAGTTTTCGTTAATATAAAATCGTATTCCGAACGTTTGAAATCATACCGTAAAAGGTAAAGTCTATTGCCTTCTAAGGTTAACTTGTGTTGTTTTCTTCCTATACTGATGACTTTTGTTTCTGTTTCCTTTTGACTTATTTTCAAAAAAAAAATATATTCAGATTTCTTTGGAGCTGCGCAACACAGCTCTGAAATATTAGTTTGATTCATTTTCTTTTGACCTACTCGATACTGATTTATTTCCTTTTTGGTATTTTTATACGCTCTGTAAGTATGTTCCACATGTCATTTTGTATTTCAGGTTATTTTATTTTAATATAAAATTGTACTTCATCTATAGAACACTAATTTTATTAATACAAAACTATATTGGATATGAAACTGAAAGAAACACATATTTCCCACAATAACAAAATTTTATAAAATAAATAGCAAATATAGTTATTTTCGTAACAAGTTATAAAAAATACCAAATAACATGCGAGTGTAAATTGACGCACGACGCGTAGCGGAGTGCAAATCAATACACACGAGCCAAGATATTTGTATTTCATACAAGTTATGAACATTATTTTTTAGACGAGCTTAAATAAATTTTACTTTTTTTACAAAACTGAAATTTAGGTTCAAACGTACGGACAGCTGACAAATGAATAATGTATATATATATATATATATATATATATAGCCAGAAAATAATGACAGTAACCTAGCAACCGTGTCAGCTATTACGATATGAAATATATCGTAACACTAATGTCATAAGTTCAACTTTCAGTGTTAGGATACTACGTTGATATGTCATACTTATCACAATGGTCGTCTAAAAAAATTATATAAACCAAATATATCCATAACGAGATCAACTGACTATAAAACTAGTTCTTATTCTCTTATGTGCAAAATCAATATCAAACATAATTCACAGCGATAAACAACTCTTCGTTACCGATTCACAAGGAATGTTATAAAATACAGTTACTTACATGAATAAAACACAGTACTTAACATAAAATCACACTATGATGAGAGTACCATACATACAATATAATTTAATTGGTTATTTCACACAGAAATACCATGTTCAGTCTTAGACATTAATCGCCGTATGCACCACTGCAGTTCAAGAGTTAAACCGACGTTTAAATTGTAAGCGAGTTGCACAGGTTCTTAAACCAAGGCTTAAACGTGAAGTCTGCAGTTTAACTTAAACTGTACTACGTCTTCGGCTTAACGTTTGACAGTGGTAGTTTTAATGAAAGAAAATTCGTTTCTACTAAAATATATTAAAAGTGAATGAAATATTTATTAATAATGATATGGAAAATGATATACATGAGTTACGAGCTATAGAATTTAGAGAAAATATCCATATTAGAAAAATGAAAGGAGCAATATTTTTTATAGTTTTGTCTAGATTAAATTCTTTAAACGAATTCATTTGTGTTGCGTAAAGAAAATATATACAATTTATTAACTTAAGTAGAAGATCGCCTAGCATTTCCCTATAATTTGTAAATAATTTATTACAAACGACATAACCTCTGATGTATTTATTTCTTTTTTAGCAATAACGGTGTTTCATTTCTTTACAATGTTTTTGTATTTCTTTAATCGTTAATATTCTTAGCATTGTTATCCTCTTATCTATACTAAAGTTTGGATTACGATTTCTTTTTGCAGCGACCTACAATGGTATTATCCAAAAATAATTCATATAAAATATAGCTCCTCATTTCTCATTTACTTTGAAACGTCAGAACAACAAATAGTAAACATAAATGTGTAATATTCAAATAAAAAGTTTCTAGAATTTCAAGGGAAAATGAAAAATTACTATAATTGTGCAATGTTTGAAGAGTACGAAAAAAAAATTGTCATAAAATTTAGGGTTTAGGTATGCCGTAGTTGGATGTTACCCGTGCAAACCATTAAAAAGTTAAACCTCGGTTTAGCTGAAACCAGCGATATCAAACAGTCAAAAATCTGAGATATGAATAACAAGAAAATAAGTAAGTCAAGAAAAACTAATCCGGGTTTGACTCTCACTAACGTACTCTCTAAGGGAAGGAACCAGCGAATCTCAACTCTCAGTTTAGTAATTTCTTATAAACACTGTCCTTACCGAAACACCTTCTTTAATTAATACGTCAAAGTCGCCAGAGCAGACTAATATGATATTATCAACGACAAAAGTTTTAAAGAAATAATCAGAGATAAAATTATTATTTTTGCACATTGTTAGTTAACATTTTATTTATATTAATTTATAATAAACTTAAAATGAGCACCATTTATGCTATTACCGTATTTAATCCCAATATGTAAAAAGAGTACCATTCAAGGGATCTAGATGAGGCTTGCTTCTTCTATGGCTCTATACTCATTCATTATAAATAATATAACCCTGCATGTTTGTAATAATGCACTCGTCCACAGAAAAAGTATAATAGATGGAGAATAATGAAGAATAAAATAAGCGCGTAAAGTTGAAATATGTACGAGTATATGCGTCAATGTCACATTACAAAGTGCAAATAGGGGAAAATAATGTAAACCGAACCCAGTAATGTAGATGACAGCTATGAAGCTATACGATTCAAGGCTTGCCCGCATTAGGCACGGTTTTTCACCTCATCAATCATATCTGATCTTTCAACACCACGTCGGCTGCATATGAGCACAGGAGTTGCTCAGGCGTTTCAAATGAAAATAAAATTAATAGTTAAAACCTTAAACAGCAAATAATCCATACTAATACAATAAATGCGAAAGTTACTCTGTCTGTCTGTTACGTTTTTACGCCTAAACCTCTGAACCAATTTTGATGAATATTGGTATAGATATAGATTGGACCATGGAGAAGGACATAGGCTACCTTTTGTCGCAAAAATAAAACGGCGAAAAAAAAGGGTGAAATAGGGGATGAAAGTTTGTATGGAGAACCCATCATTTCTCAAGTTAGGGATATAAAAATTCATATTTATGCTTTTGGTAAGAAATAAAGAGTGTTTCAGCATTTTTCAAAAATGATACGTCAAGGCGGTACAATAGGGGATGATTCAAATTATTTTTTTTATCTTTGTATCTATAGTTAAGTTTTAACCGTTAGCCGATTTGTCGGAGAGATGGCTTGCATCAAAACATAAGTAAAAGTACCCGAGACGAGACATGTTTAAAAAAGGGTGCTGTTTGGTGTGGTGCGGGATCGGGAGGGCAGTGGGCCTGTTACATGTACGATGCGAGGCAGGTTGCCGGCTCCCTACGCAGCAAATGACTCCGAAGTAAATGTGAAAAATTACTGATACACGTGCAGCTAATCCTTATTCTAGCTTTACCCGTGCGAAGCCGGGGCGGGTCGGCTAGTATGATATAAGGGAGCAGAGCCTACGCGACGAAACTAAAAATTACGTAATACTAAGACGTGAAAATTCAGATGTATTTCAAACAACAAAAGGAGTACCTAAGACAAAAATTGTCTGTATAAACTCAACCCATTACTTTTATCTCTAGTCCTGGATAGAGTAATAAAAGAGGCAAGAAAGAAAGCTAAAGCACATCATGTCATCAGCAACTGGAAAATGAAAAAAAAATATAAATAACAGAACTTTGTTACAACGGTGACATGATCTTAATTACAAAGGATGAAAAAACTCTCAAAAAAAATCTGGAAATATATAAACATGAACTTGAAAAAGAAAAAAATGATTAACTAGGAAAAAATAAAACAATGGTGATACGAACAAGAGAGGGATATAATAAAATTCAACTGAAAATATAGAGACTACAGCAAGTACAAAAATTTACTTACTTGGGAGGATCAACGATAGCATAAGCTGACAAAATAGTCGATAAAAAAGGAACGTTTATCAACATTAGAAAGACTATTTAACATAATAAAGAGTGTACTAGACGAGTAACAAATTCCTAAATAAAAAGAAAGATATCATCAAGACCCCAAGGACACTAAAGTGAAAGTACGTACATACTGGGTGATGAATTGATTTATACAATATAGGAAATTTAATGCTAATTTTTTCATGTGGCGATATTTCGTTCCCTATTTATTTTAGAGCAAAATGCTTCAAATAAAACTTGTAGATAATTGAATTCTACATCCAAATCACTGGTCACATTTTATTTTACACTTTTTGTAACGCGTAAAATTCGGATTAATATTTTTATATAATTACTCATATGTAGCGATAGCCATGGAATTTAAACAAAATTACTAACAAAGATATGGCATTTAAAATCTAAATAAATTTTAGATTACTGATATAACAAATTATTTATACTTATATTTATTTTATTATTTCAATAAATGTTCAAACACATCACCATTAACTGTTAAACAATGGCCTAATCTATTATAAAATTCACGTCTTACATTACTTAATGTTAAAATAACTAAAACCAGTTTTTCGCCATTTTCTAGTGACTTATGTATTTTTTTGGAAAAACAAAAACTTCACTAAAATGGCCCTCTAATGTGGTATCTTTTGTAAGGGGACCGAATCCTTAGCTCTTACAGTTTCCGAGATACCAATAGCGATTAAAAAAACACTCTATATAGATACTTAATTATTTTTCCTGTAAAAAATATAATTTTCTCACGTGTGGCACTTATTCGCGTATCTTTCATAATAATAAAATTAATTCCTTCGTAAACATTTGATTGATATTGCCCAGTCAGCAATGATTTACTCATAAAATTCTTCATATTTGTTCACATAAAAATTATTATTCCATACTTGCTTGAAATATTTGCTCCATTTGTAAAATGTAAACAAACAAATCACATCCGCTGAATTTCAACTTTAAAATTTCCATTTGGAGTGAGAAATGTAGACCTTGGTTTAGTGTTTGCTATTCGCTTATACGACGAAGCGTACGCGTGATATGTTGGAATACAAATTATTTGGACCTGATGTACAAACCTAACACACGGGCTTAAAAGCAACCCTCCACTCCGGGTTTGCAAGCCGCCATAATAATATGCTCCTTACACTACATGTCAAGGAGACGAAAGGGCAAAGTGTGGGCGGAAGAAAGTAAAAAGTTTGTGGGAAGAAGGTTTCATAATGAAAGGATGTGGTTTTGGAAGTATTTGTCATGTAGCGGAAATAAACATATTGTCGTGGTTTTATATTTGACCAGCTTTATAAATGAACAAGACGGGAATTCAAATCCCATATCAGATAATAATTAATCAAAAAGTAGGCGGGTTGGAATTTTCGAGGGTATTTTAATGAACACATACATATAGTGGAAATTCAAAAAGTGAACCACCAGGACCGCATTGTTTCATCATCATGGAATTAAAAATAAATTTGATTTCGAAAGATTTTTGTCATTAAAAATTTATTCATATTTATTTGACGAACTAAATTTCAACTGTTTGAACGTTTAAGCCACTCCCACGTCCAATGTACAATGTTATTTAACTTAGTTGAAAGATGAAAATTCCTTCCTCTTATTCTGAATTTATGGCTGGTTTGGCACTGATTTATATTGATGCAAGATGAGACTGAAAAACACTTGAACAAAAGCGTCACACAGCTTGAGTGACAACACCGTCATCGGATAAAATATGGTTCAATAAAACATCGAGGTCTTTTCATCCTCGTTTTACTCATTTTCTAATTCTTCAATTTGTCAAACAAATGTTATTGTTCCCTATAAATGATCTTCTATAATTAAAATCGCGATTTTCAAACTGTGCTTTCAAAACTGTAAAACATTGCCCATATTTTTAACCGATTTCATAGCTCTTATAATTTCCGAGATCCCAAAGGTAACCCACTTAATTTAGGACAGCCTGTATATGTATTACGTATAAGTATATAATATGTTTTTAATAATGTTATGTTTAGTTCTTTATTGAAATAATCATGTAATTTCTGTTTGCCTAAATAAAAATTCATTAAACATTATAAAATATAATATATGAAACTATTATAATGTACCTATAAAATAGTATATTGAAAGACCTCCTTCTTCGACATAATACGTGCTTTTCAATTAAATTTTTCCTTTTTCGCTTTAATCAAATTTTATTTCAAAAGTAAAATTAAAAAAATACATTAAAATTTCAAAGTAGGTAACACTGACAGTTTCAATAAAAAGTTATGTATGTACTCGTATTTAGAAATTAGATCAGAGTTAAAATTTTTAATTACGAATATTATGTTATCAACCTAAAAATAAATATTTTGAATTTTAATAAATAAAGTGATTTACGAGGTGATTTACATCTAATCTGCAATAATTTTACATGAGCATTTACAACTAAAATGATAGATCTTTGTGTTTGACACTGGCTGTTACCAATTCATAAATAAAAAATAAAAAAAACAGTTGAGGAATGTTCACTACACCAATGCCACAAAATTGACTTTATAAATGCGAAATAGGAAAAAGTTTTTTGTAGCATATTTGAAAGTTCTCTCAAAAAAATTCCATCTCTCTTATAAACTATGAAACATAAACACATTTCCGGTTACTCAGCAGAAAATATCTAATTTTTTATGAAATGTTAAAGTTTAGGGTTCGACCTATTGTCATTGTTAAAAACAATCGTTTGGAAATATTTTGAACATCGTAATTAATTTATAATTCAAAATAAAAAATCCATTTTAAAAGTGAGCTTTTGAAAACAAAGTTTACTTCTAAAAATTCAAACCTTTTTAAATGATTTCCACATTAAAGTTCTGTAAGTATAGTCCCTTAAGGAATAATTAGGTGGGCTCACAGCATGAATATCCAAAACTATGTAGCTGAAACAAGCCTCACATTAAAATGCAAATAAAGCTTGTGGAGGAACAAGCGGAATTCTAATTACTCTAGCCTTTGGCCCACACACGACCTGTGGAATTCAATCTATTGTTTAGATTTATATTATTCAAATGGAGTTTTATTTACTTCTTCCAAATTACTCATAAACTTCCTGATCGTACATTAGCAATACATTTGAAATAATTGACTATCCAGTGTTAATACCTTTCCAGTATTTTTCAAATCGTGAAAAATGTTAACATTTTTCTCTTTCCTTTAATCAGAACATCAATTAGTTTGTAAATCGATTAAACGGATGTAGATTAGCAAATCATTTAAATTTCAAACACCTTATTACACCGTTGCATTACACTAGTTGTTAATGTGTAAAACAGCGCAACAGAAAATAAAAATTAGGTAGTAAGTAAACATAGATAAAAATCATTTTCACTATTTTTTTAATGAATCCTTCATATACTAGATAACGAGGCAATAATTCTCTATATATTTGTGCAGATAAGGTAGTTACATAATAATTTCAATATTATTACGTAGTACTAGCGACTGGAATTTGATCAATAGGTGTATACAAAATATTACGTATAAATATGAATTCCAATAAATTTAACACGGTACTTCACATAAGAATTCCCTTTGATAATTTTGTTCATATTTGATTTATAAGAAACTTACTAGTACGTTCCAAACTATTTAGATATAGCAATATATTTTTTGCGAATACAGTAATACCTCATCGCCTTACTACGTTCCAAGGCTTGCGACGTAAATCGAAACTCGACGTAATTTGAAAACGCTATTATGTTATTTGTTACATTTGTTGTAAACTTAATTTATTGATATCGCTTACTACTTGTAAAACTGACAGCTAATTTGTAATAGTATATTACTATCGAAGGTGGAAAGTGTTTCATTGTTATAGCGAACCAAGGCGTGAAGCGCCGAGATTTGCTATAGCCCTAGACATAACGAAACTTCTCACCGAGATTTGTATACTACTTTATTTACAATCGGAAATTAATAATGAGTAATTGATATTTAAAAAACAATAATAACGTAACATAAATAAACGAATGGTCTGAGCTTATTCATTTGTCACATGAACTGTTAGTTCAGTTCGATATCTAACCTTAAATTTTGATTTCTCGTATATCTACACTTATTTACATTATTTACAATTTCATTCGTTTCTTTACATATAAAATGAAAAGAAGCTTTGTTTATAAGTCACAGATATCTCAGGGTAGGAATGGCAAATAGCCCCGAAGTTGGGATGTGACAGGTTGGAAAGTTGATACTTTCCAACTTCAGCTATACTCATGCTATACTTTCCGACCTCTTGGAAAACTATAACAAACAATAAGTAACTTAGGTTATGTTAAGGTATGTTCAAAATACCTCGTGGCCATGTAACTGAATGTCTGCTCGCGAATCTGATGACCCGAGTTCTATACCAACCGTGACCAAAATTATTTCGAATTTTAAATGGCTCAAAAGTGACTCCTGTTGTGTAATTTCCACGCCAGCGATGAGTGCCCGTGAGGTGACCGCTGGTAAATGCCCCTACTGTATAAATATGTCATCACTACCACTCCTCTCGAGTGACATACAATTTTTTAACGCTTCTATTGAAGGTCTTTTTAGTATAATAAAAATAAAGCCTACATTTAAATTTATATTTAACTTTTATAGCTAGCAACGAAAATTTTAGTGGTTGCTATGGATTTGTCTCGGGATATGTATTTATTTTTACTTTAGCAACGAGGTTTTAGCAGTTGAAGTGCTACTATAGAGATAAATGATCAAAAAGAAAAAATAAATACATCACGGCTTATTCTTATTATCTATTTCTGGGAGTGCTAATCTGCTTTAATTGTTTGTATTGTACAAATTTTTTTAACAAAATTTGTAAAAAGTAATTTTGAATGTTTTTTGGGGTTCATTGTACAGTTTTCCTCGTGCAGTAGTAGTGTTACACTTTTGTAGTTTTCAAGTGTAAGTATTAATTATGGTTTATTATTTTATGTATTCTTATTTATTTAATTATTTATTTTTACCGTCCGTCACCTTTAGGTAAGGAAGGTCAAAAAATTCGGTGGTGAGTTTTTAATGAATAAGCACGTTTTAGTTACTATTTTTAAAATGATGTCTGTATGTATGTATGTATGTATGTATGTATGTATGTGTGTGTGTGTGTGTGTGTGTATGTGTGTCCGTGTGTGACAAATTTTTCTCCGACGATAACTCCAATACTATAATTCTAAAAATTATAATTCTTTCGTATTCCTCTTCTGTACATTCATATATAGAGTTGATTAGATTTTGGTTACAATTGATCCACCGGAAGTACCCTTATTTGAAGTTTTTAACAGTTTTGCAAGTGCAAAACCAAATATGGAAAAAAGTATAGGATCTAAAATTGGTATGCCATAGTGTTGCTCGTAAGTGACACGCAGGGAAAGGCCAAAGAGAACATGGAAGGACATTACTTCGTGTAGTTTATGTTATAATTTTATTGGATTTATAGAACCTTTTCAAATGAACTTTTGGTATGGAATTTGTAAAAAATAGTATGTGTTCGTGTTCGATTTTACATGATATTATATAGAATTTGTTCCAAGGACCTTTTGGTATGGGATTTGTACAAAATACATGGAATTGACGGAAGGTCTTGTGCTGGCCACAACAGATTTTTTTATAATTACATTTAAAGTTTTTGAATTTTATATTTTACAATTTGTACTAATAGAATGTTGCACTTTTTTATAATTCAACAATTTAATTTAACAATGAATTAATGTAACTTTTTTTTTAAATATGTTTGTGTTTTTGAATATTTTTATTTGTAAATTATGTCGTGTGGCTATAATATCGCTTTGATTTGATTGTAGTCAAAAACCGGTGCTGAGGATGGTTACTAAGTAGCCGAAACCGGTCCACGTTTTAATTAAAGAACAGTGTGAACAAGACTTAGGGGTTTTTCATTTTTTAAAAAAAAAACCTTCCTTCATTCTTAATAATTCAACTTCACACTTGGGTGTATCTTCATTCATTATTAAGTATATTATTTATTAATAAAAGGAAAAATCTGGAAAAAGATACTAAAAGCAGTATAAAACTTTTAATTTATTGCTCTGGGTCAATATTGTGCTTCGCGACTACTTAAAAGGTTATTGAAATAAAACTTATCACTAATAGAATATTACTTTGCCAGAGTTATAACGACTCGTGAGTAACTCTTCCATTCTCACGTACTTGCTTTATAACTCGAGCGGTGTACTATACTTTTTCTTCGACATAATTTTACTAAAATTTATGAATTTGGATTTGATTTTATTTTTGCAGAAAGAAGTTATGTCCACATTATGACAGTTAATTGTCTGTTAAACGTCAAATTCATTGTATGCGTAGTAAGGCATCCACTTGTTTGACAGATAGTGTGTAATAGGTAATTTACTGATATGGGAGTAGAAAAAAGAGCTTTTCTTTACCGACCAGATAAAAATAAATCCAATTTGTACGGCCGAAAAGGCACATCTACTCTTGCCGTGCCAACTGTCTTGTAAGTCCATTCCACATTGATTAAATCTTAGCATTGTCTATAGCGCAGTCTGTAAGCTCTGGAAGCTCTAGGTAACCGCACTGTCCGTGGCCAAAGCTCCTATCAAAAGCTTTTGTCTTCCAGCTGCTGCTAAGCGATTAATTCAAGTAATCCAAGCGTGAACTCAGTGCAGTCGCATACGGATAGGGATGTAGAATGTTTTCATCTGGTTAAGGGAGGATATATAGAATTAATGGAGAATATCCTAAAGGATAGAAAACGACCAACTAATCGCATTTCTCAATTCATAGCCATATTCACATTTCACATAGCTTATTGATATATTTACTTGCATATTTATAATTATGATGTAGATTTCAATTTGCAGCCACTGTAAGAAATCTATAGATTAAAATGGGTTCTGCGAACCACTCGGCTACAGATTTAGGATTAATAGTGACACTTTATCTATTGAAATCTCATTACTAAAGCAGCATTTAATGATAATGGTAGACATACTTATTTCTTTATTTATAATGACTTAGTAATATGCTTGGTAATATATGTGTTTCTAACCTTCAAAACACCTGGAAAATAATTCATTTTTTCAGTGGCGGGTTTACGTATAGGCACAGTAGGCACGTGCCTACGGCGGCAAATTTTCGGGGGCGGCATTTTTTTTTAATCAGAAATGTATAATTTTGTAAAAAAAATTGCCGATCAAAAGACGCGACGAAAACATTTATATCGATGATCTCTGAAACAAATTTATATAAAGTAAAGCTTTTTTGTATGTATATTATTATTACTCCGGTCAATTTGTAATTATCATCTGTTTTTCTATAATACTTAAGTAATGGAATATGCGCTCTATTTTCAACAAATGTCCAAGTAATTGAACTCATGTTTCAGACTTTATTTTGAGATCCTCGTTATTATTATGCTATCGATCATTATAATACATTTATTAAAATTGCCTGGATTGTAGAATAACCACTTAAAATTCTATTTTATTATGCTTTCTTTTAGTTAAAGTAATAAAGAAATGCAAAATTAAAACGCGGAAGCATGTATTTGTTTTTTTTTTTTGCAAAAATAAAGTCAGACTTTACCTATTCTAAAGATTATATTTGTGAAAATTATGACTTCTTAGATTGTAAATTTTCAAAAAATAGTTTAATATGACGGAAACCTAACGCATAAAACTCAATTTGACGAAATTCGGGTATATAATGTAATGTAAATAAATGTTATCTATGTTCGAGTGATTGAATGCATTTCGTGTCAAAACGATTACTAGTTTTTAGGCTGTGTAACGATATCCTAAATCACAGAACACAATTCGACATAACTCGGATAGTTATATTCATTTTATAGGAAATTATCCGTACCTTTTTTCAGAAAAAATGCCAAAATCACTATAAATATTGCTTTCCGCGTCATAATTTTTGTGAAATTTTGTGTTTATAATACTTTTGCAACTATATGTAACCATCAAAATAAAATTCTTGAGGGTTGGGTATTCCAGACTTAAAATTACCTATTTAAGCCCCTATTATATTTTAACAAAAATAAAACATACGAAAAGTTTAAACATTAAAAAAGATATATTTCAACATTTTTGATATTCAAATATCTATATTATCTTTGGTTAATATTTGAAAATTACATTATTGATCAGTTAGAAATATATTTTAAAATTATGAAAAAGCGGCAATTTTCTGGGTGCCTATGGGCGGCAAAATTGTTAATCCGCCCCTGCATTTTTTACTTCACTTCCCAGCGAGCTTGATTTTTGTTCGGCTGGCTGAGGGTACATCGTTATTAAAATCTGTAGAGAGTTTAGAGTTCGCCGGAGTCAGTCGGTCAAGTGACAAATACATCTGAGCTCTGTCAATTCTTGCACATAACCTTCTATCAACATAAATATCATATGATGAAATGAAAACACAAATATTCTTCTCTATTTTGTCACATGGCATATGTAACATTTTTTCAATGAAAGTAGTAAAGTAGATAAAGAAGTCATAAAAATATATAATTACACTGAAAAAATATCCCAAGAATGAATGATAACAATTTAAAAGTCATTTACAATTATTCACAGACATAAATCAATTGTTTCAAATGATGCTATGAGCACTGGAGATTGCTATAAATATAAACGAACACAACAGAGAAATTCTATTTGCCCTCTCTGAATGAACGAACGCAAAATAACGCTCCAAGCGATCAGATTTCAATAACAAACGTACCGTGATGTCACTTTTCAAGTGCTGTAATATCATTAGCATTTTGACAAGTCAAATTGTATTAAAAATGATAACTCAACTCAAATGACAGAATCAATAAACTTTTTTTCATGTTACCTAGCAACATTATCATACATAGATCTCTCTGCTGAAGCAGACAAAATAAATTAAAATGCAACTGTCAAAAATTATTGATAAAATTAATATTTAAAACTCAAAAATTTCTAAATGATTACGAATAAAATACACCTCGCGAGGATACTAATTCCAGCCTCGCACTTATAACTGACTTCAGCAAATCTTTGTCATTTAACACAGTGCTCAGTTGTAATTTCGAATCAGTATAACATACACTATTAATAACAAGCAACTTACATTAAATACTTATTCATAAAAACAAAAAAAAAAAAAAAAAATCGGTGATAATTAGAAAAATGAAATACTCGTATAAGATTCTATGGGGATGTAAAATAACAATGTAATGTAGCAATGTTTTATGCAATTCCATTGCAACACATTCGCTTGTCTGCTAAATAATGACTTGAAACGATATCTTTCAATATCAAAAGAAAATATCCAAATACAAGATATTCCTTTTATACATTGTTATCAGATGGGGGATTATGAACCCCAACCTCGACCTCTATAAGCCACTGCTAGTTTTTGTAAAAATTAAATGTAATAACTATTTACATAATCAGTTATGAACAGTGTGATATTGTTTGATAAACAAAACGAGCGAAACGGGTTTTACAAATTATGTGAGTCAAACATCAGATTTTAACATTTTCACGATGATGTCCGTGTGAATGTGTACGTGTATGTGTGTATGCGTGTGAATTCTCTTAACGTTCTAACTTAAATACTGACAATAGGAAAATTTTGAAACCTTATTTTTCTAATATGGAAAGAAACCAAAATAAATTTTGATAAAAATCGAATAACCAGGGATGACACTACTTGAAGCTTAATAGTACAAAAGAACAAATGTCATAATTGTGTTTTATTTTGTGAGAAAGAAATTTAGTTCACGACGCGTATCGGAGTGATTCAACCCTTCTAACAAAATAATCGACAATTATGAAATGAGATCTTTATACCATTTTTTCTATTTTGCGCTTTCTATGCCTTTTTGAATAAAAAATAATATTGTCAAAGTTTAGGGAATTTTGTTAGTTGGTAGTATTAATGTGACGTTTGAAATTTCATTTGACAACTCTAACCTTATTTTTGTAACGTCATACGATATTTTCTGTTTCTCTCTATCTTTACTACTCTATTTCTTCTCTTCTTCTTATTCCTAAGTTGAAATTAAATATAATAGTTATTTATGCAACAAAAGTAAAAAGTATAGTCTTATTTCACGAATAGGAAAGTTTGACCGAACGAGCTACAGGCGAGTTCGTCAAATCTTATGAGTGAAATAAGACACTTTTTACTCCTGTTGCATACATTTTTTTTTTTCGTCTGCAATAAAAGTGAGAAAAAGTCCCGTAACGTTTCATTATTTTACGCGTTTGCGTTAAAAAAGTGTACTTTTTCACACTTTTATTGTGTAAAAAAAACGTACTTTATAAATTTATTTTAATTAAACAAAGTGTACTTTAATTGGAATAATACTACCTTTTTAGTTTAAGTTCTGTATTTATTTATTATTAAAACCCAACTTTTCGGCACCATAAACTATTGCCTTCTTCAGGGGAAATTGACATAAAAATGTGAAAAAGAAAAACAACGAAAACAAAGTTTCTTAATAGACGTAAAAGAATAAAATTCTTAACGTCGTTTGTGTTCGTTTATTTAACGAGATTTGAGACATTTGATATTTTTTAATTTCTTAGCCAGTAACCTTATAAAAATAAATTGTTCTAGTCTATTACAACACACGAACGAGCTATTAGCGAACTATTTTGAGTTTATTAATTAGAAAAATTACAGATTATCAAATTTACTACAGGTATGCATTCATACTTTTTCTATATATTTTATAGATAAATTTATAAAATAATCAATTTTATAAATCTCAGAGCCTGTGTTTTAAAGCTAAACACAATTCCTTATTTACACAGTTTAGATTTCAAATAGGTATTATAACACCAATATTTAAAAAAGGAGATAGCAGAGAGTGCCAGAACAATAGAGGAATTACCCTAATAAGCACAGTAGCCAAAATATATGCAAGAATCCTGGAGAGTAGATTAAGAACAGAGCTGGAAGAAACGATAGAGGAAACTCAATTTGGTTTTAGACCAAATAGAGGAGTAAATGATGCGATATTCATACTAAGACAAATAGGGGAAAAGGTAATAAAAAAGGGAGAAACGTACATGTGTGCTTCATTGATCTAGAGAAAGCGTTTGATAGAATCAATAGAGAAGACATATGGAAAATCGCTAAGAAACAGGGGAATATGAAATACGTTAATAACAGGAATTCAGAGCCTATATTCAAAGACTAAGAGCTATGTAAGAGTGAAACAAGAGACCTCCAATACATTTGAATCTACAGCCGGAGTAAGACAAGGATGGATTTTGAGCCCGCTTCTGTTTACGCTAATTCTTGACGAAGGAATGAAAGAGACAAAGAAAGAAGTAAAGAAATACTACATAGGACATTGGAAATTGAGAAGAGTGGAAATAGCAGAATTATGCTATGCAGATGACATGGTCATCATAGCAGAAGACGAAAAAAACATTAAAAAGGAATATAGAAATATATGATAAAGCGCTACAAAAATTAAACATGAAGATCAATAAAGAAAAAACGAAAACCATGATACTAGGAAGAAATAAACAACACCACACGATACAACTAAAAAATGAAAATCTACAGCAAGTCCAAAAATTTAAATACCTGGGGTTAATGATCTCAGAAGATGGAAGTTTTGATGAAGAAATAAAAGAAAGAAGAACAACAGGGGGCAAAATATTCAATAGCACCAAACACAGCTTCTTAGGAAAGAAATAAATAAATACCGAAAGAGACCAGAGTACAAATATTTAAGAAAGTAGTGACACCTATACTCGTACACGGAGCTGAAACATGGACATTAACACAAAGACAAAAAGAAAAAATTACGGCCATCGAAATGAGATACTTGAGAAAAATAGAGGTAAAAACAAGAATGGGCAGAATTGAAAATACAACCTACAGACAAAACTTAAAAGTAAAATCAATAGAAGATAAGATAGCAGAAGGACAGCTGAGATGGTATGGTCATGTAAAAAGGATGGGAGAGGAGAGAATAGTTAAAAAGGTGTTTGAAGCACGAGGACGACCAAGAAGAACGTGGCTGGAAGAAGTAAAGGAAGCAGCGCAAAGAAGAGGTCTAACTTGGGAAGAAACGAAGACAGCAACACAAGATAGAGCAGAGTGGAAAGAAATATGGAGAAGACCAGCGAACCAGAACTCAACCCCCTCCCCCGCAAGCCGGGGAACGCCTTATACCCGTGAGGGTAGAAAGGTACAGGATTAAGTAAGTAAAATTAATTTTTCTATAACTGTTATTTGAAGTATTTGTCCCTAAAATAATCCATAAACGAATGGCAATGAAAAACCAATGCTAGTCAACTGCTCGCTAGGCACCATAGATTGTTTTTGATACTACCAGCTATTGATATTTTTGAATTTGCTCAAATTTAAATTTACGTTGACATAGAAATTACAATTTTCAAAAATTATCGATCATGAAATTATTGTATTGTAATTTGTAAACAAAGCTTTCTTTATGAAAACTGTACAGATTATAGAAATTTCAATCCCATTCACGGGATAGAGAGTGATAACGATATGACCTTTTAGACTAAAAATTTTAAAAAATGTTATCGCCAGATATGGTTGATTATGAGTTATAAGCAATTTTCTTTATTATTTTATACGTGAAATATTCTGCTGAATTCTAGAAGTGCTACTGCTTTGAAAATATTTTAGTTGAAATGGTTTTGTCAAAGAATCTCTAGATACCAAATTTTGTAATTTATTAATAGTTTTAAAATAATGATCGCGTAAGGTCGTTATGAGACACCTATATATTTGTTGAATATTAATATTTAATTAATTGTGTACAGAGTACACTACATACATTCATACATACATAATACATATGTTCGATTTTCATCTTGACTTCATAATCTAATTAAATAGTAGTAGAATAGTTCAAAACTTTGATATACATATATCTAGTTCTCATCAACAATTCCCAACGAAGTATAATAGTTACAGTGTTACAGATCTATGAACTAATACACAAACATTTAGGTTAATTTAGATTAAGAAATTTCAACTCATGTTGCTTAAATTGTTTTACTTGCTAAAAATAAGTTTAAAGAAATAATTAAAGAGTGACAATGAAGAAGATTTAATTATTTCTTTCGTTAGAATAAATAAACAAATTTTGTTTAGTATTCAAATAATTCCTATAAGATACTCTTAAATTGTTTAAGTAATGATTTTATTTTCATGTGTGAAATTTTACGTCCACAAGAAACAAAACACACACGTGTAACGAATTTTTATATTTTCTTTACAAAACAATAATTTAAATTTTTTTTTCCTATTGAAACTCAATAAAAATACATTTAAAAATAGGTACCAATAATAAATATTTAAATTTCCGTAAACAAGAAAATGCAATTTCCAGTTTCATGATTCAAATTTAAAAAATAGTAAAACAGAAAAAGATTTATTGTTTCATATTTTTAAGCAATACACGATCACGATGTTATGAAAAAATTTCTATAGAATTTTTGTTTAGTGTATTTACGTTAGAAACGTGAAATGGAAACAATAAAACAGGTCATTAAATTGAGGCTAAAAAGTGCGAGAATTAATTGTTTTATCTTCCAGTTAATTAACTACGTTTGTATTAGCTTCATTGTTAAATTTATTCGGTCTGGCAATTTGGTCTTTATGGATGTAATTGTATTTAACGATACAATCAAATTAAGGCAGACATATTTTCATTAAAATTTAATGATTATTTGAAATTTGGAAAAACATACCTTATTTTCTATAACATATAAGGCCCGGTATTTTCATCTCTGGTTAAACTATCGGTTATCTTAACTGTCTGTTATAAGAACAATTTGGCATCGAAAAATTGACAGATGTGTAATTTTTACAACTTATACTATAATATCGATGCTAAGGTTTTCTTTTAACTGACAGTTAACAGATTATTTAACAGAAAATGAAAATATCGGGCTTAATTTTTTCACAATGTAGATGTGCGAAATTTTTGCGTCTCTCGTCCTTTTAGACACAATTCTTATTCCTCGCACTCAGAAACTTTCTTTTCCTTTCTTCCTTTGTATATAACTTATACATCCATTTATAACACACCGGATGTGTAAGTAAAGGAACATCCTCAATCTTAACAGTATTATTTTCCGATAGTATTGGATCCATAATTTGAAAGTTATCAACTTAAAACTTCTGCAAATGATCTACACTTCTACAACGTATGCCTATGTCCCACTATAAAGACTTACGGAGAAGCTATTTTCAATTTTCTTTAAATTTTAAAAAGCTTTATCACGCATTTACAAGTAAGATCAACATTAAGTTTGCAACATAAAGTCATGGTAAAAATCGAGATAAAAATAGATTTAGTTCACGGTTATTTTTAAAACACGTCTCTTATCTGTCAAACCAAGTATGTAGAAGTGATGGCTTAAAAAATTGAATTTCATGTTCTAAAATTCTATGAAAAAACACCTCCATAAAATTTTATGGAACAGATAATATTTGATACAAACTGTTTTCCTATATTAAACACCTACACCTATTCTCGTGTTCACCCTGAATTCTAGACAATACAGTGATTGATTAATCAAATGAAAGATATAGAGCATACAATTCTGCATATAAATCAGTAACCAATATATTTTTGGAATTTTTTGTAACTACGTGATGTTTTTGTTAATACAAATACTTAAGGTTTTGATTTATGTATTGTTATAAATAAAAAACTAATAAAACTTTAATTATAATTGAACATCAATTTTTTATTAAAAAATAAGTTAATTCGTAACACACATAAAAATATCACATATATTTTTCTTTTTTTAAAATTACGTGGGCTCGTACTATTAAATAGATAAATAAATGTTTACTAATTTGGATGGAGAATGTTTTGCTCTGCAATTTATATTTGAAGTATTTTTTTCAAGTAATTTCTATTTTACACCCGGAATAGAATACAAAATAGGGTAAACTATTCAAAGATCTAGTTATTTTTCTATTCGTAAGTCTGGAACTGATGTAAACTTTTCTCGAGTCATTTGACTTATATATTTATTTGAGCAGTTATAAATAGTGAATTAACATTTTTATTGATGGAACCGTTTGAATCAATACATTATTGAGATATTAATTAATGTGTATTAATATTCTAAATACGAATATATTACTAAATTAAAATTACTGTTTTAATTCAAATTATTCTAACTTTTATTTGCAATTATTTATTATTGTTACCATTGTTAAGTAATGAAAATTAATTCATGTATGACCTAATTAATATTTGATTATTTATTCATATTGAAAATGAAACATTTAAATTCAAAATGATGTATTGGTACAATTTTTTATGTTTTAAATTATTCAACAGTAAGTTTTTTCTGCAAAAAATAACGATTGCAATAACTCATTTTTTATTATTATTTAAAAACGTGTGAAGGAGATCCTTCAAAGTTTTGATGCTTCTACTTATACAATCTGTTTTTTGATAAAAATAATTAGTTATATCTTTGACTTTACACGTTATATATAAATAATAATCGTATATATATATATATATATATATATATATATATATATATATATATATATATATATATATATAATATTGGAAGTTACCGCGTATATTTTAAGATTTATTCAAATATGTCAAAATAAGAAACAAATAATAGGTCGGTTGCAAGTTAATGAAATAAAGAAGGTTGAAGTCTATTAGTTACTCTTTGTCTGCCACGTAAAACCAAACATCTGTTTGTTAATTCATTTAAAGTTGCATTTACCCCAGAATGTATGACTTTCATGGCATCTATCAATAATTCTTCTTGTATATGGTGATTTCTGTGACAAAATGTCTGGATGCTTTGTCTCACTTGTAAAAAGTTTATATCTAATAAGCATTTATGTTACTTTTACGTCTTAACTCTCTTTAAGCTTCAATAATTGTAAAGAGTAAATATAGTATTAATAAATAATGAAAGGAATTTCCACAAAATCACAATCTAGAATTTATGTCACATATAAAAGCTCATTTTTATATACACTAGTACATATGACAGGGTACATGTTTCTCTACAATGAAGAACACCGGGAAATGCACACTAAAGTTTGTACAATATTTAATGTATCATGTCCAAGCGTTTTTAAGGACACTACAATATAATTTTACTGCATACTTTTAAATTACCCAAGTTTTTATAAACATTCATGATACATATTTTATTTGCACTGCGGGAATTTTTATATTTGCCATTTAACCAGATTAAATTCTAGATAATGTTCATATTTTCTATTTTATTAAACATGGTTCCATAAGTGTGTATGTGGTTATTATTTTAATTATTATTGCAAAACATTTCTTTTTCTATTTTATAAGTTCCCGAATGAAATACGTTATTAAATATCAGAAAAAATGAAATACAAAGTATTTAATGATATGAAAGATTAAAAACAAGTATTTATATTAATAATAACCGTAAAATCAATCATATTAAAAGTACAGAAATGAGTAATGTAGAAAACTTTTAATAAAAATATTTTTTTCTTCAAACGTCATAAAAATGGCATCTTTTGTGACGATTCACAAAGTAGAAGTTTCATTTCTACGTCGCCGGAGTAGAAATGATATAAATAAATAATTTCCATAGCAACTATATAAAATGAGCGAATAAGAAGTGACTTGTAAAATAGAAACCTTTTATGTCACATATCACCCCAGGTTGCACTATAAATAAACTAGATAACCGTAGAATAAAGTTACTAAAATCCTCCAACAGCTGTCAAATTTAAATTAATAATGTACAAATTGAAATATAAACAGTTTATATTTAACGAAATAACATATTATAAAATAGCAAACCTACGTATTGGTAATGACGGTAAGAATACTTAATTTAAAGTGATAAGAAAAGTTCATAATGTTTTTCAGTGATTCCTCGACATATCATATCCTTAAGCCATATTGTTCAACCTTCCATCCGATTGAACAGCTTCAAGGGAGGTACATAGCAATACTTCAAATTCTGATATAATTGCACATAAGAAAAATATAAAATTGCAAAATTTTTATTTAAACGTCAAAACGTGAAAATTTTCACTTGAATGTTTATAACAAAAAGTGAACAAATACGAAAGCATCCATAGCAACAGACGAATTGAAATCAGCAAACGTCCTTCACGTAAAATATTTATAATTATTGTAACGTCAAGTTGTAATTATTTTATTTAAATATGTATGAAGAAAAAATATAATGTGGCATTCGAAGCAAAAGTGTCATTGTGTGTTTCGCAAGCAATTGTCCTACTCGCTACCGATCGTCTTGCAAACTTACATGCTCGCCACACAAAGTATCACTTTTACTCCTAATAACACAACATACTATTATGTTTTATTAACTTTTCATGACTATATGAATAATATTTATGACTAATAAACGAGCGGGTTGTTTAATATCTTTTTTACTAAACCTAATTTTCTATTTTACTATTTTTTTGTTGAAAGTTTATCTACGTAATTAAATTTAAGTAAATTGTCAACGGAATAAAATTTTAAGTGAAATTAAAGATAGAAATACGTACTTTCTATATTATTACCCAATAATTTATTAAAACTTTGAGTAAGATCTGCATAAAACTTTTAATTAAACTACTTTATTTAATTGCTTTTTATTCTGTTTATCTTTACTAGACTTTATGAATATATTTACAACTACTTAACGCAAATAAAATAATTAAAATATAATTAGTGCAACGATTAAATATTTTATTTAATTATATTCTTTAAATAATAATTTAAATATGAGAAGAATCCTGTATTAAATTGCCAATTTTTATTTTTCTATACCTACCTTGGTGTTTTATGAGAAATATTCAACTGAATTTTCATTATAGAATCCGATCAATTTATATTGTAAATTTAGAAATTTACACACAACAATCATAATACAAAAATGTATACTTACGAATAGTTAATAAAATCCTTTCACACATTAATTCAAATTACTGTAAGTGTTAAAATAAATATCATTTACAATAACAATTATTATAATCAACATTTTGTGTGATCAGTTATTTTCATTATTATAATCAAATTTTGTTTAGTGTAATTAAACATTTATTTGTTGCAATCCAAATTTATCAAATAAACTGAAGGGATTTAACTGGAGGGTTTGGGATATTTCTACTAAATGAGCTGTAGATTTGATAGATACATATATGTATACATACATTCATACACAAGCCTGTCGCCCAACTATAAGAATAATTATAATAATTATCATTAATCATTTTCATTGTTGTCATCAAATGTTCGTTATTGTAATTATGTATTTCTTTGTTGTGATAATTTTATTATTATTATTATTATTATTATTATTATTATTATTATTATTATTATTAAAAATACTGAAGAAATATAATCAGAGAGACTGAGACTGAGACTGAGAGACATATTTACTAAATTATTATATGTATAATTTTTTTGTGTGATCAGTCATTTTCATTATTATTAATAAAAAATCAATAGATAATTAGTGGTAATTCGTATATTCGCCAGATTTTGCCTTGTAGTCATATACACATACCCATAAGTATTAAGTAAACTTATAAGCCCAAAAAAACTTCGCAGCATAGAATGAATTTTTTCTACTACCGACTACAATGTAATCAAAAATTTAAAGCAAATAAATAAGAACGGTACACTTATAGCATTGTAATTAATATATAGTATTCTACAAACGCCGAATCATATTAACTAAATGAACAGAACATGTTTTTACACTCATATGTAAAAATCTTACATATTTGATTCTTAAAAACGAGGATTGATGGATGAGCAAAAGTTATTTAAGGATTATAGAAAACCTGGAAATATAAATTATTAATTTATAAAAAGTATCTAAATCTATATTTATTTAGTTCATTGCGTTTTTGGTCCTGGTCGCATAAGTTTTAGTTTACTTGTACGCTTAGCACAAGAGGCCGCATGTTTGATTTCCGCTTTTCGCGTGCTTGCGCAAACGCGTAAATGTTGCTAGGGTAGCAAAAATTACCGAGGAAGTCCGTAGTAAAACAACTATGTTTTATTTTGTGTTTATCATTGTTTCTGGCATTTTAAGCATGATAAAATGAAACATCAGAATTTTTGTGTAAGATTAAATTTTTAATTTTTTCCGCAACATCTGTTTAATATGATGACATTTACAAAGAAGAATGTCGCAAATAATTAACGCAAAGAATTCTAAACAAACTTTTCATTACACAGTGTTTATTCGTTTCCACGGAATAAAAAATGTTTACATCAAAAAAGGAACATCAAAGTGATTGAATTTTAATTTATGCGATGGTTCTTTGAAACTGATCAGATTAAAGGATATTTTATAATCATACGCATTTAACTATCCTTATAATTGTATTGTATGTTGACTAAATGAAATATAATATTATATTATCCTAAGAAAAACCGCAAAATATTATTTTATAGCTTTAGAGACATGGATTAACCACAGATTCCTGTGGCCAAAATAAGAAAGATTTAACTAATTTTTTTGTATGACAATCCATATGAATATAGTTCATCTTTAATGATGTTTTTTTTTATGTTTAGTGAAACGTTAGCGTATGAAACTTGGATGACGCAACCATCACTAGTCCATAACTTTTTAATGGCAAAATCAATAACGCAAAATTATTGTTTTTCAGCAAGATACATTCAATAGTAAACTTTTCTGTCTCTATGTAAATTATGATATTTGTACAGATTTAGACAAAAAAAATATAAGTGACTGCGCCGTGTAATTTTTAAAATAACTTTTATCTAGCACTCTATCCAAATGTCAAACATCTAATTTTTAATGGCAGTAACAATTGTTCATGGGTTGTCCAAAATTTCCTTTGCAATATTCTAATGCCCGGTTTCACATCGTCGAATAAGAGAAAAATATCGCATCCAAACCATAACACAAATGATGGTACCTATTTATTCTAGCTGTCATAATTTTATGCCATATTTTTCACTTATTCGGCGAATAAGCTATTCGAAACTAATAAATTAGTAACGTATCCGTTTATTGGGCCTAATATTATTTTACTGCCATTATTATAATAAGACGATTAAATAACGTTAGAATAAACAACTTGAGAAGATTGACAATTGATTATTTATTGACTTTACCATTAAAAAGTTAGTTAGATTGTCATACCAAATTTCATTCAAGAAAGCGTTCCGTTAAGCAATTTTTTTTTTTTTTTAGAAGAACTTAGCAAGAGAATAGTGGGTAAACGGTGCACATTCGGATATAAATAAGTTTAGTTAAATCGTCTTATTGTGGGCCAAGGAATCTATGGTTAAGCCATATCCCCCTATTTAGAGAATCCTGTATATGGTAACAGTTATCGTTAATCCTTCCATATTAATATGATTTGTGCTTTAAATTAAAAAATAAACAATAGGATTTTAAACAATGTATTTTCAAAAAAATAAAATATTAAACTATAATGCACCCTAACGCACTGTTATTTTACAATACACAAAAAACTTATGAAAATTTTAATTCATTTAGAAATTATTAAATTTATAACATAATTCTACCTTTGTTTCACATATTTGTATAAACAAATAAATTAAAGCTTTTCCGCATATTATGACGCAAATAAAGTTTATATTTTGCAAAAGTTTTAGACAATTAATGCGCGGTTGTACTGTACCATATAATGTTTAAGTGTTCTTTGTTGACAATGTCGTATTAATAAAACTAAATGTCAAGTGAGTCATTGAATAGTGCTATTGAAATTTAGATTTTATAAATTTAATTATTGTTTAAAATAAAATTACTATAATTGGTGTACTTTATCATAAGTGTATAATGCTAATATGTATAGAATAATAGCAAAATATTAAAAATAATCTGAAGATCTTGTAGGTACTTGGACTCGGATCATTAAAGTTGAATGGCGTATGAACACAATGACAAGGGGTTCAAAACTAAGTATTAAGAGACGCAATTTAGTTCGCAGGTGTAGCTTTATAAAACTTACCACTTTAGTTTGACATAGTACTATTATTTTAGTTCATTTTCATACTATTCTACATTATTGTAAATGACATGAATGTTATTGAAACACTAGTTAATAATTACAAACAAAGAGTTTATGTATATTTCCAAACTTTTAATTTTAACTTTGTCAAAGAGAATAGAATATACTGGGTGTCTACTGGAAATCCCTTATATAGGGAATACAATGTTATTTTTTTTATTATTTTATTGTATTTTACGTATTACTCGTAATTTTAGACAAAAATATTTCAAATAAAGGACGTAGATAATAAATTCTACTCCTAAATCGCTAATCAGATTTTATTTTGCACGTTTTTTAACTGTAAATCAGAATTTTAAGTTTTCTAAATTTTGCTATTTTCTACACGTTCAATTTCAGAAAAAGTAACTTTAATTTCAGAAAAGGGAATTTCTGTTTCATGAGATGTAAATTCAAATTCGGACAAAGTATATTCAATTTCAGAAAAAGTAGCTTTAATTTCAGAAAAAGTAAATTCAATTTCATAAAAAGTAGATTCAAATTCGGAAAAAGTACCTATATTCAATTTCACAAAAAGTAACTTTAATTTCAAAAATAATAAATTCAATTTCAGAAAAGGTAAATTGACATTTTCATATAATTGTTCTGAAATTGAAGTTAATTTTTCAGAAATTGAATTTGAAAAGGTATAGTGATAACCATGAAATTTTGTTGGGGAAGTTTAGCATGGTAAAAATTCTACATAACATACTATTTTCTCACAAATATAACACAAATGACTGCTGAAATTGAAATTAAAAATTAAAATTATTGCTCCATTTATTTATAATTAATATTTTTTAGGTAAACTCTAAGTACGTCACAAGTCAGTTATGCGCAAACTCAGACAGAACGGTGAAATCGAACCACTTGAACGTAGGTCGTAACAAAGTGTAAAAGCGATTCACTAGTAACCGTAACCGCGTGCGTCAGTGTATAAATCGACATACGTTGCGCCAAGCCTTTACCGACGTCGTCACAGCTTAAAATCGGCTTTTCCGGAAAATCTAGGCGTTTTTGAAAAAAATAAAACATGTTACATCATTTTTCAAGTCATTTCCCATGGAATAAAAAATTTTTTAAAAATCGGTAAACTTCCCCATTAGCTATTATATTACTATTTATTGCGTGCAACAAGACCAAAACCAGTCCCTGATTAGAATGGTCGTTTTGTAAAACATTGCTACCAACTTATTTCCAAATGTTTTGCAAATATTCCCACATTGGTTATTCTGATTTTGATGCCGTGTCACATCATTTCATTTCAAAGAAGATAGACAGGGTCAAAGGAAGAAAAGTGGGAAAATATGATAAAATGTTCAGTTTTATTGTTTTGTAACTTTTATTAAGAATTATGTAAGGGAAACAATATGACTACATTGATTTCATCAACACAACAGGTGTTCCCATATTTTTTTGACGGTACTGTATACAATATACTTATGTAGGTATCAGGATAGAGTGGGTGTAAATAATTCGCAGACGCCCCTAACATAGTAGTAAGTGATTAAAAAATCCCGACTCTAAAGAAAACTGGTGTCTATTGAAAAGGAAAGTTTAATAATCTCTTAATACACTGATTGAAATTAATGTAAGTACTCATACTGAGTCCCTAATATACCTATGGACATTATTTCTTATATTTGCTACTGTTTACCTTTGATTTCTTTGAACTGTGTTGAACTTCTTTTCGTGAAATCAAAAATAATGGTCATGGCATCAAAACAAGAATAACAAATAAATAAATATACACGGCTGGGTATGCCAATCTGTTTTGTACACAGATATCGGTATTGATGAAATAATTGTACCGTGCGGGCGCTTACCAGGCGTCACTCCATGGGCACTCATTTCTGGCGTGGAGAGTGCAACACAGAGGTCAATTTTGTGCCACTTAAAATTCGAAAAAATATTTGGCGTCGGTCGGAATTAAACCAAAGTACCCAGATTCGCGACCAGAAACTAAGACACAAGGCCTTGAGATCCCATTGTTTAACAATCAGCTGGGGGAAAATTTGTAAATTATTTGGAAAACAAAAACTGAAAACAAAGTTTGTCAAGCCGTTATTAAAGCCAGGGGATGTTTTTTGAAAGAATAATAATTTAAATTAATTTATGTAGTTATTTTTCTCGGTTAAATATTTATCACAATGTTCTATTTTGTTAAAGTAAATATATTCATTTCATTGTTTCAACACATTGGAACTGATATTGTAACTGATGTTATAAATTGTTAAATAAATAAATATTTAGAAAGCAATAAATAAAGCAAATAAAAGCAGATTGGCACGCACAGTCGTGAGTAATAAGCCGTGATGATATATTTACTTCATATTTATTTATGTTACCATTTTATAGTACTTATGAATGTATATTTATTATAAATAATCCATTTATAAAAATAGAAACAAGTAACAAAAAGTTTTATATTTTTATCAATCCCAATTTTAAAAAATATGTAATTACTAACTTTTAAGAAAATTTAAAAAATATTTTTAATATAAAAATACTTATCAGTTATACTACCCTTCAAAAATTTATACATATAAATATACATAACTCAATCCCCAAAAAATAAAAATTCATCCTACCTTTAATTTCTGCTGCTGATTTTTGCGTCCTGCTAGCTTGAGAGCCCGCGTGCAACTGCTGCGTCAGTGCGTCTAGCTTTCATCCGACGCCTCGGCGCTCCTGCTGTAACAGTAGGGAGTAGTGAGTATTGCAGGAGTAGAGAGTAGGGCACGAGAGTAGAGTAGGAGAGCAATAGATGAATGGTGGACTACGCCTGTAAGCGTGACAATGAAGAATGGTGTAAAAGTTGTAATTGTAAAATTATATTAGTAGATGTGAAAACGATATTAAAGTATTTAATTGTTTATTAACTGTATATTTGTAAGCTGTACAATATTATATAAAGTTTTCACTTTGCTTCATGTACAATATATAGCAGGAGGCAGGAATTGCAAGACAGCAGGATATTTTATTGTGAAATTATATGTCAAAGTTTGAAACTTTGTATAAACCATAATCTTTATAATATTGAATTAAATTTCTCCTGATCCAAACTGCATTATATTTTAACCATGTCATTTGTTTAGAATTAATATTAATTTTACGATCATTTTCAATAGGTATATTTCCATCGTCGTTCTCATCATGGTTAAATTATTGACAGCTACAAGACAACAAAATCATATATTCTGTGCCAACGGTACCTATTGTACTCATAAATTTTGAAGTATATTATTGAGAACTTTTATATAAAAGAATACAAAGAAGCGTATAATCGATTAAATCTTGATAAGCTTCTTAAAACGTAGATTCTTTCAAAAGTTTTAAATTTGAGACGATTTGTAAGTAATTTTCACGAGCAAATTAGTACAACTGTATTCCACAATAATTAATCTTTTGCTTCGAAATTGTTGGAATATATTTTTATTTAATTTGAAATTAATGTAAGATACAATAAGTGAAGTAAAAATGATAAGGATTTCAAAAATTAGTCTTCCGACGCCAAATATTTTGAATTTTAAAAGTGACCCCTGTGGGGCACTCTCCAGCAATGAGTACCCGTGAGGTGACGCCTGGTAAGCGCTCGCACGGTACAAATATGTCATCATCATTACCGATATCTGTGATAAAGCAGATTGTGGCACACTCAGAAATGGGTAATATGACGTGATGATGTATTTTTTTTTTATTTATTTGTTTGTTTACGGATTTAATTATTGAACCTGCACTATGTGCACATAACAAAATACTGCTATTGTGAACATAACAAAAGACTACTATTATGCAATGTATACGTACGTTTAATTACACCCTTAATAAATAGACATTCATTCATGGATAAGATTAAAGGCCGTAGTATTTTATTATATTATTTCTTAACAATGATTTACAAACCCAAATAACAAATAATGTTAAAATTTATTTAGTTTTGATGATATCCAAACGTTGTGTCGACACCTTTTTGATATAAAAACAATTTGCCTTAGAACCTCACTGATTTAAAACAGACTAACTTTTTTGACGAGAAATATTTTACAGAAAAGAAATGTTTTTAATGATTCTTGATAGTTACAAAAAATTGTTAATGGCAGCTTTAATGTTCAATAATATTTCTTGTTCAATATTATTGTACTTAAAAATAGTAGTTTTTAAAATTATTATTTCCAACGTAAATCGGTTTAGCCTATATTATAAATTTAATAATTTTGCTTGCATAAATTAATAATATCTAAACATAAAAATTTTAATTGACAACTACCAATTAATTAGGTTATAAATTAGCAGGCTAGGTGGCGACAAGTTCATAATTAAACTGGTGTACATTATTAATCATTATTTGTTAACAATTTACCATTTATAATAATATTTTAAACAAGAAATATTTTTTAATTTTAAATTAAAAAGAACAGTGTAAATAAGACGTTTCGAGTTTTATTTTAAAACCTTATCCCCAGTATTTATTTTACACTGGGGCTTCATCAATCTTGTAATATTTCTTAAACAATAAAATTTCCGAATGGTCTAAATACGAAAAATATTTATGCGATATAAGTAGAAGTCTAGTCTTATTTCACGAATAAGAAAGTCAAAACTTACATGATTGAAATAATACTTTTTACTCTAGTTATATAATTTTTTTTCGTCTACAATCTACAATAAAAGTGTGAAAAAATGCCAATGCAGTTAATTTTCAACCATTTGCGTTAAAAAAGTGCACGTTTTTATTGTGCAAAACATTCATATTTTATCAGTCTATGTTAAAGAAAAAAGTGCACACCAATTTTTACGTACATGGAAATGGTAGAGGTCTGATAAAATTACAAACATAGTCGTCTATTTATTCTCATATTTATACAAATACAAATTTACTGATTGTATTGCTGGGTTAATCCAGACAATTAAATTAAGAAATTTGATTGTAAAACTTAACAAGTACAGAACCATTGTACCAATGACAACGTTTATGCATCTAAACTCAAGAATTAAACTAATAGAACTAAATTAAGAATTGGGCTATTTTCAACACTCTATAGGTTAATTTTTTAATTCTTTAGTTTTGCGCCTACTTCAATTGCGCACTTATGACACATGTTAAAACCGAACCAATGTTCTGCAGAGAAAAACGACGAAATAATAGATGGGCTTGTTCGATAATTTACATTTTTTATATCTAAATTTTTCAATTTAGGTTATACGAAATATCAAACATAAAATTCTAAATTATAATTTAATGCATAAACGGCGTCATTTTAATATAGTTTCTTAATTTAGTGGCTTCATTAAATATAATAATTTACTTGCTGCAGAAACCCAGCATTAATCGTGGTATGACTGTAAAAGAAAATAATAATAAAAAAAAAAAACTAGTGAGATTAAGTTTCAAGTTAAGTACAAGTTAGCCTAATGAAGTTATCTAAAGTTTACCCTTTCCTATTTGAAAGTCTAGCACTTAGTGCAACGTTCTCGAGTACTTTATTTAGAGTGTCACTTGGGCATTTCATAATTTAAACTCGTAACATATGTAAAATTAATTATATTTATTACATAAAATTAATTATATAAAATATCGATAAATTATACCTACATCATTTGCAAGGTAACTTCTGCAAGGGATTAACAGATTAACGTGTAATTCCTACATAACGAAATATTTTGCATCAAAAATTAAAAAAATCTACTTCCGCGTATTTCAATTTCCTTTGAGTTGACAGCATCAACAACTTAATAAACTCTTGCCGGAACTCAGCAGGAGTCTCCATTAATTTTTTCCCAAAGAAAATTTGATTTCAAATTCAGGTTTTTTGCTACTATTTGTTCAGTTAATTGAAGTTGCGCTTGAGCTCTTTCTCGGTATTAGTTTTGCGGAGAAGTGTGAAGGAAATAAATTGTTAGATGCCAGTAGCATCGTTTTTATCCATTTCCGGGTGTCAGTATATTGGTCACGTGTCTGACAATGGTTTATTTATTCCAGTGAGTGGCTGCGTCTATATGCGGTGATTACACGTGGTAAAAGCAGGATAGTTGACCTAATTGAGGATTTAAATACGAATTCCCAGAGATAATTTGTCATTGTGGCCCTCCATTAATTTCATTACTCCAGAACGAATACTTGTATGAAATATGAATATATTCAGTAACACGTATATATGCAGAGACGTACTCTCTAATTAATGGGGTGACCTGCTACAAAGGAATTCCGAACAAATAACTAAATAATGTTGTCGAATACACAAGAAAATTGAAGAATAATGTAACAAATACTGAAAATTATTTTGTTTCATATCTATGTTATTTTGTCTTATACAGGGTTTAACAGGACCAGTGTTAAAAAAATTAATAACACACAAGAAAATTGAAGTATAATAGGTTTGTTCGCACAACAGCCAGAAACAATTACAAACTATTTTGAGCCTGAGCATCTGCTTAAATTATTCGCACAACAGAAATTTTAAATCTGTGATTAAAAATCATTTGTTCGTACAGCAAAATATTTAAATTCCTGATCAGTTTCCAACCGTCAGGTCAGAACAGTCCGCGGATTTCAAAGAAATTTTTAGTTTGTGGCATGCGCAGTGGGAGAAAACGAATAAACACAAAGTACATATTATTTAAAATGTCAAATGTTTGTTGTGAAAACTAAAAAAGAACACAATAAGAATATTTTGAACAATTAAGTAAGATTAATTTCATTTTTTTACCTTTAATAAGGGACATATTCAGATCACTCTCTCTAGATGGCAGAAGTAATCTTTCATTCTAACAGTGCCTCAATTACCTACAGTGACGAACCTAGCCGCCATGTTTTTACTAAACTTAACATAGGCGGTATATGAAATTTTAACACTACATATACTTGTTCAATATTTTAAATGTTTTAATTGAATAAATTTAATCATTAAATGTAGTGTGAAAATTTGATATATCGCCTGTTATGTTTAGTTGCTTCGTATGTCGCCACTGCAGGTAATTGAGGCACTATTCATTCTGTTCACAGAGCACAAAAATTTCCAATCAGTTTTAAACCAATTTCAAACCACGCACGTGTACTGAAAAATCAGCAATCAGTTGCTTATTTTGTTGTGCGAAATAACCTAATGTAACAAATACTGAAAATTATTTTGTTTAATACGTCTATGTTATTTTGTCTTATACAGGGTGTAACAGGACTAGTGTTAAAAAAAATTCAAGCTAAACCAAGTGTTATAATTATGATTTTTTAAACTTTTTTAAATTTAAACACATACCTAAATTAATAGATAGTTACACACCAAGTGAGCTAAGGTAATGTTTATTCATGAGAAGAAAGTTTAGCTCACGAGCCCGTAAGGGCGAGTGAGTTAATTTCTTCGAGTGAATAAACATTCTTAGCTCACGTGGTTTGTACAATATTTTATTCAATTTTGACGAAATAGTAATAAAAACCATTATAATATTTAATTTTGACAAAACAAAAAACTAATCAGTTAGTAGACTGTGCATGACAATCGTCGATGATAGATGTCAAATCATCTATTTAAAAAGATTTATTGTCTGTCATTTATGCCGTGAAAAATAATGAAAATGGCTGATAATGTCTGATAAATACTATGGTAAGTATTAATTTCGTGTCTGATGTTATTTTAAATGCATTATTTGTTGCAGAGTGAATTAAAAAAAAATGTGAGAGTGATTTAAAAAATTTGAATTCACTTGTGAAAAAAGTGTTACTTATAATTTTGCTATGGAGTTAATAATGACAGTTTAAAACTTCAAAATTGAATAAATATCTATTGATGTTGGAAAATGTTCCTTTGCATTCGCATAATACAACTATAAATATTGTTTTATTTACTATTCATATTTTCTTTTTAAAATGTTACCATTATTAATTTGAAATAATTGGTTTTTTAACAGTGACATTTATCAGTCAGTTACATACATTTGAAATCTACTGAGGAATTGTATTTATCTTTAAAACATGGTCTCCGGGAGTTAGAAAATAGATTATTTTATTTATTTATCTATAAAATATATAGACAAAGTATGAATGCATACCTGTAGAAAATTTAATAATCTTTAATTTTTATAACATAAAAACATATAAAGGTATTTTTCGAAGAAAGATTATTTTGGGGTTCAAGTAAAGTGCCATTTTCGGTTACCTGATTTACACCAGAATCTAATAGCTTCTTTCCATATTAGAATAAGACAGAAATACCAGGTTTCAGAATTTTCAGAATTATAGTATTTGAGTTAGAGCGTTGACAAAATCTATACACACAGATACAGACATCATCGTGAAAATGTTAAAAACGAATTCTAGGGACCTTAAAACGTGGTCATTTACTTTCTGTACCAAGGGTAGCGTGCGGTAAAAATAAATTAATCAATACTTTTAAACAAAACAAAATATGGAAACATTAAATATATTTATTTTATTTCTTATAATAAGTGTTCAAAATGTTCCCCTTGAGCTTCATTACTGACAGCAGAGAATTATGAATTCTATAAGTAGTATTCCACAGCACTAATCTCATCCATTTCACAATAAATTAAAAAACTCAAGTAAAAAATGTCAATTTTAAAAGTAAGTATCTTTCTTACATTTAAAAAAAATTGCTGCTATTTAACCAAAAGGAAACGACCTATGTTCGCACGACATTGTTTACTCAAAATGATCCCAGAAATACTTAATTTTTTTTATAGTATTCCTGATACATCCTGTATAGTTTAGCGCGTAATGTTTCTCATAAATTTTATACATGTGGGCTCACGCATGGAATGTGAATGGCGGTCATAGGTATAGACAATCTGCCAGCATCAGCAAATATTTGTACAGGGATTACAGTAAGTTTAAGAAGTAGTGTAAAAAACTTGAATCTACCGAATCTGGGCATAATAAAAAAGGCGATTGCAACTGTCAGCTAGGCTGTCAAACGAAACGTCAAAAATCTTTTGTGAAAATTAGCATCATTTGTCATTTTAACATTAAACAAAAGCTTTTGAATCTTCCATTGAGAGTTTTTTATGTCAAAACAACAAACTACTGCAAAATCTACAAAATACCTATATGTTTGAAATGTGCAACTATGCAGTTTGCCTAAAATGCATATAATGTTTTTTTTTGTTTTCAACATGTTTTGTAATGTTTATTTCAATGTTTTGTCAAAGAAATAAAATTTTCTTATCAAAATTGTAGTATTTATTGCCAAATTTAGTAGTGGGTCCCAGGGACCCGATAATAGTAGTTAATGAACAAATTTTTGATAGTAGTTACGGGTTAACATATATAGATCCCAATACGCTTAGAGGTGTATATATTTTGGTCGTAGATAGAATTATAAAACTTGTTATATTTGCTACATCATATAAAAAACATAAGGTACGTTCAATAAGCCCAGCAAACGAGAAACCGGAAGTAAAATTTGTTGAACGACTTTGCTAGCCTAGCATTTGCTTTATTTGCTCACAACTCACAAGCAACCCAGCAACAAATTTCTCGCTTGTCTTGCGAACTGCCAAATATATAATACCGGAAATACAAATTCGAATTATACATGAATATATAAAGTTTCTATTTCTTTATACGGTGAGTGTTTGTCAACCATATTTGTACCAAAAAGGCTTTAAGAGTTTTGTGATGGATGTTTGTAAAATTATTAAATTTGCAATATTTTGTTGTACTTTATATAGCTTCATCAAAATTAATCCCACTATATCTGCAAATTTTAACTTCACAGATCAATAAGAGATACGTATGTTAATTTTGAAAGCTGTATAACTTTTTTGATGACAGTTATGAAGTTGTGAATGACAGTTCGTCTTATAAGCCTTGTTTGCTTACCTAGCATCTGCTAGATGTGCTATTATTTTGTATTTTTCTTTTTTCGTATTTTTCGCGACACTCCTTTGTTGGTTATTGAGGGTTGGACGGTGATGGGGCTAAAAACAATGGAAACTTTTTTATTTTTAGGTTATAGAGCACTACAAAACTTTTATATAAAGAGCACTGCTTACAAAAATCACACAATAATTTGTCTAATCCATTCTTATTAAATTACTTTCTTGGCGTGATATGTTCAATATTTTATATTCTAACGATATTATAATTGGGACCTCTAGCTCTGGCATGATTGACATAAGTATTGAATAAACTTATGCCGCAATTCTGACCAAATCTGTAAGTCTTACAGATCTGTAAATCTGTAAAAAACTAACATAAACGCATCTATTTTTGTTAATAAATAGAAAGTTATACATAAGAGTTGCAGCTTTCGTTGCGATTTTGTTCATTTTTTACAGATTTACAAATCTGTAAGACTTACAGATTTGTTCAGAATTGCGGCATTAGTTACTCTGTTTAACATTTCGTTATATTTGTACTACTGATAGTACTGATGATGAGAATTTAGTTCTCGAAATACATAAATAGTTAATAATTATTTTTAACGTTAAGAGGTAATTTGTTAGTTTTATGTCCGGTTGCACCATTAACATATTCCTTCCATTCACAGCTCTTATCATAGTCATTGTTTTTGTCGTTTATCATAACTTTGAAAAGTTTGACATACGTAATATTCGGGTCTATTCTGTATCTTAGTGCTTAATTTTTAATATTTAATTAAAAATATCTGATGTGGACACCACATGCCTTCCTTGTACGCCTGTTACACTATAGGTATTTTGTTAATAATTAAAATATGTATTATAACATATCCAATCATAAAATTGCACGTATTTGACAAAATTTGACATTGACATTAAATTCTTTATTTTTTTGTTATTTTTTGTCCTAATTCATAACAAACTTAATTATAGAAACCAAAAAGTACATAATTTTTAAATTTACATATTTCTCTTATACAAAGAGCTAATTTTATCATACTTGATGTTTTCGACGCAGAATTCAATTCTCTAAAACTTTTATTTAAAGTATTTATTATTAAAATCAAAATAACACCATTTTTTCAATAAAAACTGATAACAGCTTCAAGTAAAGTGTCACTTCCGATTAGACTATTTTAACCAAAATCTATTATGTTATTCCCATTGATATAAAAGTATGATATAGTCCAGGCAACGAAGGAAAAATAGCGGAAATAATTCATGTAGAAGCCAATTTTGGCACAGTTATAGGGGAAGGTGTCCTTAACAAAATACTAAAAGTACTGATGGTTGGGAGGGGAGCTAAGGGGGGGAGGGGTCTCTAAAGGTCCCTTTTTTCAGTTTTTTGTTAATAACTCGAAAACTACTGCCCCTAGCGAAAAAATGTTTATGTATTAGATTAATCTACATAAAATTCTCTACAGAAAAGGTCCTATATACATTTTTGCTAGGATCAATACTTAACGAGATATAGAGGGGGGGAAATGAAAAATTAGAAAAAAAATATTTTTATTGTTAAAAATCAAGTTTTAATAAAAAATGAACCATGCAGAGCCCACGTATTAATAACAAAAAATATCCTATACACATTTTCGCTAGGATCAATATTTAACGAGATATAGAGGGGGGAAAATGGAAAATTAAAAAAAATATATTATTAAAAATGAAATGTTAATTGTAAAAATGAAATATATAGTAAGGACGGATGTATCTTGAATATTAATTTTCTTCAAATTCTAAATTTTCATCATCATCATCGGTGCTGTCTTTGATGGGGGCTGCATTCGTACATGAGCCGAGGCACACCCCGCTGATCACCTCAAATTCCTCACTCCGGTGCCTGCACCAGCACCGATGATGATGATGAAAATTTAGAATTTGAAGAAAATTAATATTCAAGATACATCCGTCCTTACTATATATTTCATTTTTACAATTAACATTTCATTTTTAATAATATATTTTTTTTAATTTTCCATTTTCCCCCCTCTATATCTCGTTAAATATTGATCCTAGCGAAAATATGTATAGGATATTTTTTGTTATTAATACGTGGGCTCTGCATGGTTCATTTTTTATTAAAACTTGATTTTTAACAATAAAAATATTTTTTTAAAATTTTTCATTTCCCCCCTCTATATCTCCTTAAGTATTGATTCTAACGAAAATGTATATAGGACCTTTTCTGTAGATAATTTTATGCAGATTAATCTAATACATAAACATTTTTTCACTAGGGGCAGTAGTTTTCGAGTTATTAACAAAAAACTGAAAAAAGGGACCTTTAGAGACCCCTCCCCCCCTTAGCTTCACTCCCACCCATCAGTACTTTTAGTATTTTGTTAAGGACACCTTCCCCTATAACTGTGCCAAAATTGGCTTCTACATGAATTATTTCCGCTATTTGGCTCTTTTCGGTCTTCGTTGCCTGGACTAATAATCCAAATTTGAAAAGTTTTGGATTATATTTTAATATAGTTTTTTATTAGAATCTATTATAGGCTTCAAGTAAAGTACCACTTGCGGGTAGACCATTTTAACTAAAATCTATTATATTATTCCCATTGATATAAAAGTCTTATATACCAAATTTGAAAAGTTTTGGATTATATTTTAATATAGTTTTTTATTAAAATCTATTATAGGCTTCAAGTAAAATACCACTTCGGTATATAATGACCAAAAAGGGAGGTGCACAACTAGATGTTATAACACTCATAAATCCAAACTTTAACTTTCTACGGCTTCCAGTTTTTCAGTTATGCGAGATACGTACGTACGTACAGACGTCACGACGAAATTAGTCAAAATGGATTCAGGGATGGTCAAAATGGATATTTCCGTTGAAATCTGGATACCGAAATTTTTCGCGATTACAATACTTCCTACAAGAAAGTAAAAAAACTAGCCAATCAAGTATGTTGTTAGATAGCACAAAACTGGATTTTTATTTGTCAAGTCAATATCTATTGATCAGTATTTTTTAATCGCTTATTAAAAATTAACCACTTTATTACAAAGTAGGCCTGAATATCAGACCATTCTCAGGTACAGTTTTAGTCTTTGTCTCTTTATACCTTAAGCATAAACATAATTACAAACATAGAAGATAGAAGTTTGTAGACTTCACCCGTTTGTCATTGTTTTGTCGTTATTTTAACATAAAATAATTACTACGAGAGTTTTATATCAGCAATTATACACTAAACAAAAATAGTAGCAAATTATGCAAATCACTTACTACAATCTATTAATATATTGTATTGTATTGTATTGTATTATGGTGTATACAGGCAGGTGAGCAAACATAAAACTAAAATAATGTTTGTATTAAGAGTTGGAAATAGTCCAATACTACACGACAAAGGCAAAAATAAAAACAGTTTCTATGTCAAGAGCTGTGAATGAGGCTTAAACCTCATTCATAGGTTTTAACATAGTCACTGTTTTTGTCGTTTGTCATAACCTTGAGAAGTTTGACATATGTAATTTCAGACCATTCCCAGCTACAGTTTTAGTGTTACTTAAGTATAAACATAAACACAAATAAAAATAGTAGCAAGCTATACAAACCATTTATTACCATATGCTAATATTCTATATTTAAAAAATGTGTTTTATATAATTTTGTTAATTGATCTGTACTGGCAGGTGAAACACATAAAACTGAAACAATGTTTGTATTAAAAGCTGGAAATGATCCAATACTACTCGACAAGACAAAAACAGAGGCAGTTACGAGCTGTGAATGAAGCTTTATTTAATTACTGACATGTCTGATGCAAAAATTAAAATGAAATGAAAATTGATCAAAATTTTTACATTTTTTTGACGCAGTTATTCAAGGAACGCACTGTTTTAATAGTTATTTGTATATGAAGGCCGCGAAATATCTCTTTAGCGTTCCGAGGCAGGACAATCTCGAAAACTCTAAACGATTTCGCGGACAAGGCGTACACAATATTTTTTGGATATAACTGTAAAAATATGTAATTTCAAATTTTATTTAAATATATTAATATATTGAAATATGTAGAAAGGTTGATAAACAAAACAAATAGATTTATAAAAATATAGGTACCATACCTACTTTACAATATTTATCGTATTTATATTAACAAATCTGATGTGACCAGCACATTACCAGTCGCCAATTTCATGTTTATAATAGCAATAAGCTTTAAGCTCGAGTTAAAATATACTGATAAATGTTACCTTAGAAATCCGCTAGATGCGCTAAATTAGAACGACCCTATTTTAGCCTACTTTTACAAATAAAATTTAAGAAAAGAATAAGTATTATCATGTGTCAAAAAGTCAGCTTCAAATTACAAAATTTGTATTTGTTTTGATCAAGATTTAAAATAACAAGAGTGTTATAGAATGAAAATAAATACCTCATCATAATACATGTTATAAACATTTTGGATAATATTTCATACTCCTCATCCTCATTAATATGAAAACCATAAATACAAAATTTGAAAAGTTTTGGATTATATCATAATACATTTTTCACGAAAATCTGTTCAGAGCTTCAAGTTAAAGTATCACTGCCGATTTATCAATTTTAGCTAAAATCTAGGATGTTGTTTCCATTGCTACAAAAGTCTTAAATACTAAAAATGAAAAGTTTTGGATTATATTTTAATATAGTTTTTCATTAAAAACTGTTATGGGCTCCAAGTAAACTACTACTTTCGCTAATCCATTTTTACCCAAAATCTAATCAATATTTTATATTAATGCAGAAAGATTCAATACGGAAAATAGAAATTTATAAATAAATAAATAAATATATCATCACGGCATATTACCCATTTCTGGGTGTGCCAGTATCTGCAACACATGTAGACATCGGTAATGATGACGATATATTTTACCGTGTGGGCGCTTACCAGGCGTCACCTCACGGGCACTCATAGCTGGCGTGGAGAGTGCACCACAGGGGTCACTTTTGTGCCATTTAAAATTGGAAATATTTGGCGTCAGTCGGGATCGAACCCGGTTCCGCCAGGTTCGCGACCAGACACTTAGGCACGCGTTTGTGCGTGTGACGATTTTTTTCTTGCACTATAAGTCGTATATCAATTATTCATAAATTTCTATGAAAAGTATAGATCATACTGGAAAAATTTTGAATTTATTTCTCTAGATTAAAAACTATAGGCCCTTATTCTCACCTCTTGAAGTATCGATAAAACACTACTTCAACTGTCAAATGTCAACTTTAATCTTAAAGTAAAAGTGAAATGAATACAATACAACTATTTCAACTATTATGGATTTAATTAACAAAAAATGAAACCTATTTTGCTTTATCCATACATTACCAAAATATATTTTTAAAAAATGAAAATAGGTACAGTAAAATTTTTGAAAGAAGTCCGATCAAGGCCATCTACGAATTGCATCTATGAATTAAGATTTTATGCTGTCAAATTTAGTAGTGTCATTTACATAGTTTTTATGAGGTACACAAGATATTATGTACCCTCATAAAAACTAAGTAAAAGACACTACTAAATTTGACAGCACAAAATCTTAATTCATAGATACAATTTGTAAATGGCCTTGATCGGACTTCTTTCAATAATTTTACTGTAACTGTACTTATATGACAAGTGTTCCGTAAAATTCTAAAGGTACTAAAAATGATTATTTTCATGTTGCTTATAAAAATAAAAGCGTATTTTACCGTAAACAGCATTCATTATATTACCCTATTCTTACGAGCAATCATCATATAATTTTATTTTTCTTGTATTCATAATTAAATTCAATTGTGGAACACAAAGTGCGTATTTTTACGCTTCGTTGTTGAAACGGTTGGGGTATATTATTATTCCCATTGTGGTTTGGAAAAGTTAGTGGAAATGAGGGCGAATTTGTCAATGTCAAGTGGCTGTGGAGTACCAGCATAGCATAGACGCAGCAGTGAATTTGTTGTGTTTGGTTGAACTCACTTCATCCCGTTAAATATTAAACAGATTACCACGAGGCTGATGTATGATGGCGTGAAATACTAATTTAGTCTGATTAACAGATGGACTTCAACTTTAACCTAATTTATACATACATTCAATAGACATGCAGACACTTTTTTATGCATACATTAGTATACAATGTACAAATACTTAAAAAAAAACCTTTCATGTTTTATATATATATATATATATATATATATATATATACAGGGTGTCTCTTAAATAGGGGGGCATGGCTTAACCCCAGATTCCTGAGGCTAAATTAAGACGATTTAACTAAACTTGCTTCTACCGGAAAGTGTACCATTTAGCCAGAATTCTGCTTCAAAGTTCTTCGAAAAAAAAAAATTGCTTATATACCCAAATCATTCAAGCAGCCAATGCACGTTATTAACAAAAATTAAATAAAAGTAACTAGATGTGTGACGTCATGTACTGGTACGTTTGCAGAGGTTTTAGAATCTTTATGAAAAGAGTTATACAGATTGCAATCTGTATTATCGACATGGTCATGAACTGTCATATCTACAAAATAAATACTATATTTTCTTCACTGTTCATTTCTATTTAAATTATTTTATAATACTAACCTTATTTATACTTATGTATGCCATATAAATGCAATAAATAAAAGTGAGCCGAATTTCAAAGAAATATACCGAATTCTTCTGATTGATTAGAAGTGCTACCTTTGGCAGATTCACAGATTTTGTGTTTGCGATAACAGTCACGTTGCGTCGTTGCGTTGCGTTTAACATTACTTTATTATAAATAGGCCTTTTTAACGCACAAAAATGTTTCAAACACGATACAAATATTTTTCAAATAATAACTTTGACAGTATGAACATGCAAATTATCAATGTTGCCAACTATAGCAAAAATTAAACGAGTAATATGACGTTGATGTACATTATTTATATATTATTCATGTCATATACGATAAGTAATGAACTCATCTTAATAATAAATTATATAAGGCTATACACTTTTTGACGGTTAAAAATGTTTGAAATTTTATTTAATTTTTCACTATTAGTGATTTTAATGCATTAAGGTTTTTACACTAAGTGATGACGTGCATTGGCTGCTTGAATGATTTGGGTATAATAACAGAACGCTTTATACGATTTGGATGAAATTTGGTATGACAGTTCATATGGTTATAAGTCATCTTTTAAGGTGGTACTTGTTATTATTAGTGAACCACTTGTGTATGAAACTTAGGTGTCCCAACATTGATTAGACCGTAACTTTTTAATGGCCACGCCGATAACATAATTTTTTTTTTTTTTTCAGAAAGATACATTGAGTGACACCTAATTTTTAATGACAGTAACGAGTTGTCAATCTTCTCAACTTGTTTAGGAATAGCTAACATATTTATTCGTGTTATTTATAATAATGGTAGTAAAATACTATTAGGCCGAACAAACGGATGTTACTAGTTTCTGAATATTGCGAAGGAATTTTTTGACAACCCATAAACAATTGTTACTGTCATTAGAAATTAGGTGTTTGACATTTGGATAGATTGCTAGATTAAATTTATTTTAAAATAAATTCACGATGCAGTCACTAAGGTTTTATATTTTTCTGTCTGAACCGTAACAGATATCACAAATTAAATAGAGAGAGAGAAAAGTTTACTATTGAATGTATCTTTCTGAAAAAAAATAATTTTATGTTATCGGCGTGGCCATTAAAAAGTTACGGTCTAATCAATGTTGGGACACCTAAGTTTCATACACTAGTGGTTCACTAATAATAACAAGTATCACTTTAAAAGATGACTTATAACCATATGAACTGTCATACCAAATTTCATCCAAATCGTATAAAGTATGTTATTATAAGCAAAATTAATTTTTTTTGGAATAACTTTGAAGCAGAATTCTGGCTAAATGGTACACTTTCCGGTAGAAGCAAGTTTAGTTAAATCGTCTTATTTTAGCCTCAGGAATCTGTGGTTAAGCCATGTCCCCCTATTTGAGAGATACCCTGTATACATATATATATATATATATATATATATATATATATATATATTAAATATGCATAAATGTCAATTGTTAATATAGAAATCAATATTCCAGTAATTATATGAAAATAAATGGCGCATGGGCAGGTAAAGAGGTATAAGTTGAAAATGTGGATAATTGAGAAACTGGATTTACAAGTATTATCGTGTTCCACAAATGTAGATATTATTAAATAAAAAACAAAATAAGACTTTATTATAGTTAAAATACATATAAAAACAAATTGTTAATAATCATGTTGTAAACTTTTTATATGGAAGAAAAACAAAAATACATATATCTTTTGGTACAAAAAAAAAAACAAATTGTTGACTTATACCACTTTTCACAAAAAAAAATTCAAATTTTAGTCTTCCTCTTCGTTGGAATCAGTGTCTGGAAGTACGTTAACGGTATCACTTTTTGATGGAAGTCCCCTGTAGAATTAATGAAAATTTGGATCTATGTACGGTAGCAATTCAATGAGATTTTTCTTTTTTTGTCACTAATGGGTACTGATCCATCATAACAGATCGGTATGTTAATATTTTTTGCAGTAAGTTTACGTCCTTTTCGTCTATATTTGATTGTTGATATTTTTTTGTTATCTAATCCATAGAAAACTTAATTACAAAAACCAAAAAATACATAATTTTTAAATTTACATATTTCGCTTATATAAAGAGCTAATTTAATCGTACTTGATGTTTTATGCGCAGAATTGAATTCTCTTAAACTTTTATTTGAAGCATTTATTTCTAAAATTAAAATAACACATTTTTTTAAAGAAAAACTGATAACAGCTTCAAATAAAGTATCACTTCCGGTTAGACTATTTTAACCAAAATTTATTATGTTATTCCCATTGATATTAAAGTATCATATACCAAATTTGAAAAGTTTTGGATTGTATTTTAATATAGTTTTTTTATTAAAATCTATTATAGGCTTCAAGTAAAGTACCACTTCCGAAAGTTATGTATTTACCAAAAAGGAAGGTGCACAACTAGATGTTATAACAGTCCTAAATACAAAATTTTAACTTTCTACTGCTTCCCATTTTTCAGTTATGCGAGATATGTACGTACGTACATACATACGTACGTACGAACGTACGTACAGACGTCACGACGGAATTAGTCAAAATGGATTAAGGGTTGGTTATTTCTGTTGAAATCTGGAAACCGAAATTTTTCGCTATTACAATACTTCCTTTACTTCGTACAAGGAAGTAATAAATAAAAGTCGGTTATAAAATACTGTACTATCCCTCAATAATCCGCTTTATTGATTAAATTATTTTTTATATTGAATAGTTAACTGCACTATTTGTTGGAACTGTTTCACTAGTAGTTGTTTTGCATAAACTCAGAATTTTTGCAGCTCTAGATGAGGCCATTGTTTTTATATTACTACACTGTTGCTTAAACTAAATAGTGCAAATTTTAAGTTTTTAAGGTTTAAGTCTATCGGGCGCAATAGGTTATATGTAATTTCTTTGTTCATCAAAGTAACGGTGTAAAAAGACATAAGTTAACTTGTGCCCATTTGCACGTCCATTTTTGTGTAATATATGGCTATTGACAAGATATAAGTAAAGTTATGCCTCTTTGCACAAATTCAAATATTATTTCGTGACTTGTATCCACTTTACACAGAGTGAGCATGCCCAGTGGAGGCTTGGTTTACTTATATCCGTTTGCACAAACAAAGAAAATGGTTTACTGAATCCACTAGTGCATTTAACTCTCTTTGCGCTAAAATGGACTTATACCCCTTTACCCGCCCATGCGCCAAATTATTACATAAACATATTATTACATGACCAGATTCTATATTATCCACCTATTTACAAAATGACATTTTATCGACTGAAAACTCATTACTATGATAATAATAACAATAAAGGGCTATAGCTCAGCAAAGTGCGTTGTAACCGAGTCGCTCGATAATTCAATATAAGTAACGTACCTCTAGCTGTCAATACTTGGATGGGTGACAAGAAGGGAAACTAACAGCTGTAAAATAGTAGGCCAACAATATATTTATCAATAACAACGATCTCGTTTGTTAATCAAATATAAAATTACTCACTCGTGCAATAAATAACTCTATTATAATCCATAATATTTTGAAACTTGTGTAGAATTATTTTCAGAAATTTTGCATGGTTATCAATGATTTAACAATAAGTAAAAGTTATTGTTCTACAATGTAACTATTTTTTTTACCTCCTGCTACCCTTGGTAAGGGAGGTATAGGGATCGTGCTAAAAATCACATATCGAGATTTTAGTAAATGACCACGTTTTGAGGTCCCTAGAATCCAATTTTAACATTTTCACGATGATGTATGTATTTGTCTATGTGTCTATGTGTGTATGTGTGTATATGTGTATGTGTATGGATTTTGTCTTCGCTCTAACTCAAATACTATCATTCAGAAAATTCTGAAACCTTGTATTTTTATCGTATTCTAACATGAAAAGAAGCCATTAGATTTTGGTGTAAATCGGATAACCGGAAATAGCACATTACCTGAAGCTCATAATGGTTTTTCTTCAAAAAATACCATTAAATGCCATTTTTTCGCATTTTATGTCATGAAAATTAAAAATTATTGAATTTTCTACAGGAATACATTAATACTTTTTCTATATATTTTACAGATAAAATTAAAAAATTTTTTTTTATTAGTCCTGGAGCCTAAGAAAAACACAATTCCTTTGTTACACAGTTAATATTTCAAATTAATGTAACTGACAGTAAATGTCACTGTCAAAAAACTAATCACTTCAAATTAATAATAGTGACATTTTAAAAAGAAAATAGTAAATAAAGCAATAGTTTTATGCAATGGAACAGTTTGCAGCGTTACTAAATCCGTAGGTATGTATTTAAATTAATAAAAATTACATAGCGGGAGGTTTTGTGTTGGCCACATCAGATTTTTTTCTTTTAATCCTGAAGCCTAAGATAAACACAATTCCTTTGTTACACAGTTCATTTTTCAAATGAATATAACTGACAGGTAAACGTCATTGTCAAAAAACGAATCACTTCAAATTAATAATAGTGACATTAAATAATAATGAAAATCGTAAATAAAGCAATAGTTATATGTTATATGCAAAGGAACTTATATAGTTTGCAGCCTTAGTAAATATGTAGGTATGTATTTAAATTAATAAAAATTAAGTGACTGTCAAAAAACTAATCACTTCAAGTTAATAATAGTGACATTTTAAAAAGAAAATAGTAAATAAAGCAACAGTTATATGCAATGGAACAGTCTGCAGCATTAATAAATACGTAGGTATTTATTTTAATTAATAAAAATTAAATTGCGGGAGGTTTCGTGTTGGCCACATCAGATTTTTTTATTAGTCGCGAAGCCTAAGATAAACACAATTCCTTTGTTATACAGTTCATGTTTCAAATGAATGTAACTGACAGTTAATGTCATTGTCAAAAAACTAATCACTTCAAATTAATAATAGTGACATTTTAAAAAGAAAATAGTAAATAAAGCAATAGTTTTCTGCAGTGGAACAGTTTGCAGCATTCGTAAATACGTAGGTATGTAATTAAATTAATAAAAATTAAATAGCGGGAGGTTTTGTGTTGGCCACATCAGATTTTTTTTTAATAATTCTTTTAACTCTTCTGAAGAACATGGAGCAAGAATTCCTAATTTATTAAAAACTTTGCTGTCATTTTGATATTGCGCGTTGCCGTTGCCAGATTATAACTTTGATATATTGAGTGTCGCAGCAGAACTTGAAATTTAAATAAATTAAAAAACCCATTAGTTTAATGGTGTTTTTTTCATATTTTATTATCGATATCTTCAAAGTTATTAATGACGCTAAACAAGAAATTATATGTCGGTTAAATGGTCACCGTTCATCAGAAAAACTACAAGAAGCATGTAACCAAGTCAACAATTAGACAAAAAAAAATGGAGGATTAAACTGAATGAGGCAAAATCCATAAACACAAACTTTACGAACAAAAGCATAAGAGAGTAACCGCCAATCAAAAATAACAATAAAGACATCCCCCATGGTAACTCTGCTAAATAGCTAGGCATGACGTTAGATGTTAAATTGCGTTGCAAAGAACACGTGAAGCAAAATAGGGACGAACTACGCCTAAAATACAGGAAACTATATTGGCTGATAGGACGAAACTCACAGCTGCCCATACATAATAAAACTGTAATCTTTAACCAGATCTTCAAGCCAGTATGGCCATACGGTATACAAATCTTGTGATGTGCCAGCCAGTGTCACAAAAACTGGACACAAACATTCCCGAACAAAGTGCTACGTAACATAGTAAATGCCCCGTGGTACATACGTAATAACGATATCTACCGCGATCTAGGTGTAAGGGACGTTAAGTGTGAAATAAAAATATTTACTGCAAAGCATGAAATACGGCTACTCAGCCATACCGACCCCGAATTCAGCCAACTAGTGGACAACGAAATACTAGTAAGAGGAAAAAACCCTTTGAACTAGTGCAGTGATGTGCAAGTGAAGTGACAAAGTGATCAGTACACGAAGCCAACAGTGTAAACTACTGGTCATTAATGGATGATCAATAGGCATATTGTTCTTAGCTTTAAATTAGTAAAAAATTAATGGATAGTCTTCTGACTAGTTTTAATTCTGGTAAAAATTTAATGCAATTTATTAATAATAAAAAAATGGTCACAAACTTTTCACATAAATGGTGGCAAATATGTATTTTTTTGACGAAATTTCTCAGTACGTTTTGGAGTAAGAGTCGCTGGATTTCGCGAATTTCACGTTCAATTTCTTCTTTGAGTTCTTGAGTGTCTCAGGGTGTTTCCTATAGACTTTAATTTTCAAAAAACCGCAGAGGAAATAATCCAAACAGGTTAAATCGCAACTCCTTAGCGGCCAGTTTTGGTCTCCAAAACGAGAGATGACACGACCTGAGAACTTGGTTCGCAACTTTGAATATACATATCTACTAACGTAGATGGAAGTAGCGTACACTAAATGTTCCTTGATACTTTGTTGGCTCAAAGTAGATTGAGAAGGATAGAATTATGTATAAGCATTAGTTGGACAAAGATCTCCTGCTAATTGGTACTCCCGTTTTCAACGAGGCGGAACGGAAAACCACGAGCACCACACGAGCGCACGTAAAAGTGTGCGAAGGTTATTTTTCTAAGGGAAAAATGGATTGGACTCAATTGTATCTCCATCCTTGTCAATCTTCTTTGGTGCACGATTTTTGTTGGTAGCTACTTCCAGATGTATATATTCAAAGGTTCGCAACAACGTCTTGTTTCGCATGCGGTGTGGCAGGTGGCGCCATCCTGTTGAAACCACGTCTCAGTTACGTCGGTTCCATCAAATTCTTGCAAAAAAAAAAAAATTGTTAACATGCCACGGTAACGATCGCCATTGACGGTCACGGTGGCACCTTCCCCATATTTATAATGAGTTTTCACTATTAATTAAAGTTCTTCCAAAGCGTAACGCCTCATTTTCGTAAATGTCAATGTATTAGTTAAAAACTACTAAATATGGCTGACAAGAATTGGCAGGCGAAAATGGCGCGCAATTCGAAATTCAAGTACTTACTGAGATATATAGTGGGCTCTAAATCACTAGGATACATCGATATTTTTTAGTTAATAAATTTTCTAATTACAGGAATTGAAGCCAGTCCACTTCATCAGTACATAAACAGTATTTTATGATTAATTTTATTGAGAAGTACGCTTTAATTAATCCACAGCCTGACTTTTTTAAGACAGTGGTCACACCTCGGGTCACAACGAATAAGTGAGATAAATTATAAATTGACGTGGAAGATTACGATTGACTAAAAAAGTAAAAATTAAACCAACACTAGCTCATGGGAATGGTTGCACTGCATACATCTACTATTATGATCGAATGATGTCGAACATTGACGAGTGGTTTGCAACATCAAACATGTTTGATTTTCTTACTAGATCTTCTCATTTACAGCGGTTGATGTGTTTACGTATACTTAGTTTTGTCATACTTTTCATACCAACTTAACTGTAACCAAATTTATTTCAGTTATTTTGACATTTCTGTACAGGTTAGAATTTTTTGTTAGAATATTATTGCGATATTATTAGTAACATATGACAGAGAAGTGGGCATTTAACGAAATAGACCAGTTGATAAACTTTGTAAAAACAATGTAGAATTATATTATGAAAGGATACCGGGATACAGTAAACCAACTTGGTGTCTTCAAGTGTTGCAATGACGTTGATGATCCCATCCACTCGCAAATTTCATCTAGGAGTTTACCCAACAAATTTTATATATTATATTATATTCACATCTCAATTGTGATGACTGTATTGCCATAAGAAAAAAAAAAAAAATAATAATAACAATATTAATAATACTTTATTGACTGCTATGTTAATACTGAGGTTCAGTCGATAGCCTATAACTCATATGATGTTCTTCCATCCAACCAATACATTTATAATTACAAATAACCACCAATTTACAATGCTAATACAATACAAACAGAAAAAGTTAAACCAAAATGCAGAAAAATAACTTATAGCTAATATTCATAGTGAATAACACAAATGAATTAATACACAAACAGAAGTATAAAAAATTAATAATAATAGTCACTAGAAAACATCTTAATCTTGTTTTCAAACGAATTTACTAACAGTGATTTTAATTCATATGGAAAATAATTGTGATAAAACGGTGCCAAATACGAGAAAGAACATTTATAATTTGATTTATTGTAGGTTGGTAATTCATATAAATCCTTACCTCTAAGACAATAACTATATTACCCTAACTTTAATTTTTGATATAAGTATAACGGAATACCTGTTATTTTAACTTAATGAGTTAAGATAAGGTAAGTAGATTGTACTTGATCATTAATGTCTTGCATTTTTGCAAGCGTTCTATTTTCACTAATGTGGTCATTACTACACACACCGTAAACATATGTATCTAAGACAAGATTTCTGTAATACTCGTATTCTATTGTTGTCAATTTGTATCAAATTCGGCACATACACACAAGAATAATAATCTAATAATGGAGAGTACAAGTGAGTTGATTAGTTTCAATATTACTTCTGCTGAAAGAATGTGACAGAATTGATACAAATGATGTAGTTTTATTTTGTCGACTATATTTCATTCATAAGATGTATTCTAAACTTCAGCTCCTCATCAATATGCACACCTAAAATTTTTAGAATAGTAGTACCTTCTAAAACTTCCCCCATCGAGTATAATATTTGGTACTATATAGTTATAGCCGAATACCATTATGGAAGATTTTTCAAAATTAATTTTGACGCCATTATTCTTCACCCATACTGCTATATTATTAAGATCGCATTAATTGAAGAACACATCTCGTATAATCTGTCCGGTTTGTCTGAAATTCATCAGCATAAGAATGCATATCACAACTAACCATGGATTTTGGAAGATCAGAAATGTAAAGTAAAAAGAATAAGGATCCCAAAATCGATCTTTGTGGTACTCCACGATTAAGAACAAGCGCACCAGAGTTCATTGTTTGACCATTTTGGGGCAAACTGATGTAGAATTTTCTGTTTATTAAATAATTCTTACACCATTGCAAGACACAATCTGTAAATCCATAATATGCCATCTTAGCTATTAATAATTTGTGATCGACCATATCAAATGCTTTGGAAAAATCTATTTGTATGAGAACTGAGATTTGTGATCTATCGAAATTAGTTATTAAAAAATCCAAAATATTTAAAAACAGGTATTTGTACTGTAACCATTGCGGAATCCCGACTGCATACGTGGAATTATTTTATTTTCGAGAACGTATGACTTAATATGATTATGAATGACTTTTTCAAGAATACTAATAGGTCGCAACTCGTCAAAAGAAATAGCATTTCTAGTTTTCGCAATAGGGCTTTATGGTTAAGAATTTCCAAGGATTAGGAAATACTCCATCAAGTAAACAGGTGTTTACTATGTGTGTAATATGATCCACAATAACTGGAAGAATTAATAATATCATTTTACGAGAAATACCGTCTGTACCTATAGTATTTTAACATCAGATCTATCAACACAGTGAATATTAAGTGCTTCGGTTTTGTTATTTGAATATGAGTGATGCAAATAAAAATTTAGAATATCAGGATTTATAGGAACTTTTACAATTTTATGAAGTAAATGTTGACCGTATTATTCTGGTTTACTAATAGAATCATCTACTGTATTGGGCACCGTTTTATGCACACCAACATGTTTTAAACTTTTCCATAATTTACTGGAATCTTTCACGTTCTTATTTATATTATAATTGAAGATAGCATATTTTTCTCTTCTAATTGCACCAGTTGTTAAGTTTCTTAATTTTTCCCACTTAGATTGAGTTTTATGCTTTTTGTAGTCCCTAAGGGCTTTATCTCGTTTTTTTTTTTGTTGCATAATTTTAATGATAGGAATGATCCATGGTGTATAATTTTTATTTGTTTTGACTGATTTGTTAGGAGAATGTTTATCAAAAATGGATATTATATTTTCATTTGGAAACTTAATTTGATCATTTATATCATATATATGAGCAATATGGTTCCAGTTAATTAATCCACAATCTGAATGAAATTCATCTAGATTCGTTATTAACATCTCTATAGAAGAACAATTTATTGTACACAGATGCTTTCATTTCATATGCCGCTGTGATCTGAAAATTCACTACAATCAATAACATCAGAATCTACACATAAATCCCTATTTAATAACAAAAGAATGTCAATTAAAGACTTAGATGCAGGTCTAGTGGTTCTTGAGTTATTTACTCGCAAGTTAGCTAAGTTTAAATTAAATAGTAGTCTAGATTAATTCTCTTGTGGCTTACATAGCACAAATTAAATAGCAATTCAACTAGACGGAAAGTTTTATTGCAGCTGCAGCAGTGTACAAATTTTAATATTATATTACTTTAGAATGAAGCATTTTGTTATAATAGCTTCTAAATTATGTTTTAATGTTCCATCTTTACTGCCTTCAATGTAAAAATTTAAAAAGAAAACAATTTTATTCTTCTTATTACATAAATTAAATACTACTTTATGTATTATAAGTCGCTTTTATTAGATTTATTGAGAATAAGACACAATAAGGTTCATATTTTAAGAATTTTATTTTAAATACATATGTTAAAGTAGTTCCTCTTTCCTTCCACTTCTTTACGAGCATTGTGTACATCGGTCCTAAAATATGACGAAATAATTGAAGTAATTTTTCTGGTACCTTTTTTAAATAATAAATTCATAAATCCTATCTGAAATCTAAATTTAATATTATAAAGCAAAACGTTAAAAAAAAACTGTACTGTTTTAAGTGGCCATAAAGATAATGGTTGGGAACATGAACACCTGATTCAGGGTGTTTAAAGAGTTTACTAACACTGTCAATCTTTTATGGATTATTTTGGAGAAAAATACTTCAATTAATAGATGCTTAGAAATAATTCATAAACGATTGACAGAGATAAAACAATGCTATTCATCAACGTTAAACGCAACGTATCGGCGTATCGTGACCGCTAACGCAATCACAAAATCTGTGATTTATAATAAACGCACTTCTGACTAATTAGAGGAATTCGGTATATTCCGTTGAATTAAGCTCACTTTTATTTAATGTCTATACATGAATGACATGATATACGTATAAATAAGGTTAGTATATAATAGTATATTATGATATAAGTGTATAAGCTAGCCTTTGAAGCACGCACAAGTTTAAAGCCACGACGCGTAGCGGAGTGTCTTTAATGTCGTAGTACTTAAAGGCTAGCCTATACACGTGTATCATACGCTATTTTTACCTCCCGCTACCCTTGGTAAGGGAGGTATAGGGATCGTGCTAAAAATTACATATCGAGATTTTAGTAAATGACCACGTTTTAAGGTCCCTAGAATCCAATTTTAACATTTTCACGATGATGTCTGTATGTGTGTATGTGTGTATGTGTGTGTGTATGTGTGTGTGTGTATGTATGTGTAGGGATTTTGTCTTCACTCTAACTCAAATACTATCATTCAGAAAATTCTGAAACCTTGTATTTCCATCCCATTCTAATATGAAAAGAAGCCATTAGATTTTGGTGTAAATCGAATAACCGGAAATGGTACTTTACCTGAAGCTCATAATGGTTTTTCTTCAAAAAATACCATTAAACGCCATTTTTTCGCATTTTATGTCTTATGAAAATTAAAGATTATTGAATTTTCTACTGGAATATATTAATACTTTTTCTATATATTTTACAGATAAATTTAAAAATAATTTTTTTTATTAGTCGCGAAGCCTAAGATAAACACAATAATTCCTTTGTTATACAGTTCATATTTCAAATGAATGTAACTGACAGTAAATGTCACTGTCAAAAAACTAATCACTTCAAATTAATAATAGTGACATTTTAAAAAGAAAATAGTAAATAAAGCAATAGTTTTCTGCAATGGAACAGTTTACAGCGTTAGTAAATACGTAAGTATGTATTTAAATTAATAAAAATTCAATAGCGGGAGGATTGGTGTTGGCCACATCAGATTTTTTATTATAAATGCATCATAAACATTTAAAACTGAAAATGATTGCAAATCATACGGTTTTGATTTTTGACCTAGTGAGTTTGAGCGTTTCCAAGGAGACAGTTAGCAATTATTTGGTATTGTTTACGTTAAGTCAATATTTTTTTTTTTCATTGTTTTAGTTGTTATTCATATTTATTGTCATTTTTCGTTACCTAGGTAACTCAAAAATTTAACGTGTTTTAATGGTCGATTTACGCACGCTTTTGCATGTTGTAAAGAGCGATTATGATGCATGTATAATAAAAAAATAATTTAAATAGAAATGGACAGTGACGAAAATATAGTATTTATTTTGTAATTAGTTGTAACAACTCACGAATATGTCAATAATATAGATTTTTATAGTAAAACTGAAACACTGAACTCTGATTGGCTAAAGGTACATTCGCAACGAAAGAATTAGTGATAATGGGGGATTACGGCTCAATCTAATTAAAGGAAAATAGCAAAAAATTACGAATGTATGTGCTGAATAACGAATATTAATAAAAAAAATGAAATGGTATAATTGAGATATTTCGGAAATAAAGGGTTTTTTGCTATAGCGCTTCGACACTAATATGAAAATATTTTAATTGGCGTCCGAGAGACTACCTATACATGCATTACAAATAGCATGTTAGGAGGTGGGGATTACTACCAATGGAAGTTAAGAAATTCAAATTCGAAAGGAGGGGCTAACATTCCTGTACAGCAGTTTTCAAACAGTTTTTATTTTAACATAAATATCTTGCATTAAACTTAATAATTTAAATACACCTGTAATTATAAAGTATGTAGACTTATACAGTGTTATAATATTCATTTATTTTTATGTAAATATAACTTAAAATAACATATATTTCAAGAACATTTAGGTCCATGATGAAAACAGTTTGATATAAAAACACATAAATGTGACGTCACGTCAATCTTTTCAAAATTCGGGAGACCATAACTCGCTTATTAATAAGAATTTTTTCACCGGATTTTCATCAATAGTCTTAGTTTTCCTAATATTTTCAGATGAAATTATAAAAAAAAAATGGCGTAATCCCCCATTGTAACAAAATTATAAAATTAATGCTTAGCGCCTCTTTGCGTTGAAAACAGAAAAATTATTGCATGGTAAGAAATAAGGATATATTATTCGTACTAGTGTACCTGTCAGTTGTGACGTACAAAACGTTGAATGTTAAAGCAAAATATTGAACTAATATTTATAAAAATATATTGATCTTACCCAATATCTCCTCTCATTTTGTATCCTTTTAGCTTTATAAATTGCAGTTGCAGTCACATAAACATTTTTCTCTTTCTGTCATTCATGGTAAAATTAGTGGTGAAGCAGCGGTAAAAGTTTGGAGTTTGCAAACTTGCACCGGTACCGCACAGTTGCCGATACCGTTACTCTACTGTTAATTTTTGCAATTTTTATTATGAATGATTTCTATCATAAACATAGAATCAAACTTTTACTTCTGCCATTAGCATTATCACATTACTTCTACCGTTGCCATTAATTTTTGATTGTGAACCTTACTTTACGATATAGCAGTAAGGAAAAAAGATGAGAGTTGATCATCTTTTGAGTTGCGATAGCAATTTCATGCGCTCATGTTTTGCTTTACCTTACTGGAACTGCGTTACCGCTTGCGTTACTTCATTATAAATAAGCCTTTTATCACTTTTTCATACTCCCAGCCAATATCCTTTCATTTATCTAGATTTATTAAAGCTACAATACTTAATCAAGATAAAGAACGTGACATACCTATATTTATCTATGTCAAATATATTTGTCCCTTTTACAATGCTCGATATAACCCCGAAATATACAACGCAAAATGCCACGAGTGGATTTACATTGCAGAAATATAAATGTAGAACAAATAAAGTAAATCATTTTTTCAAAATGTATTTAAGCTCTATTTCAGCGTTTAAATGCTTTAATGAATAAATAACAGAATACTGTACTATATTTTGTTTTTGAAAATTGAAGAGAGAGAATATAGAAATTCATTTAGAAGTTGCACGATTCAATATTTTTATTGTTTTGTATTATGTTTTCGATTTAAATTTTAGATAAATTCTATATCACGAAATCTAGAACCTTGTGATTATTGATTTCGAAATGCACAAAATATAAATTTCGTATTAAGTCGAATTTACAACCAATCTACAACATGCTTAATTTTAATTTAAAGTGAAAATTGTATTGGCTTCAATCTTTTTTATCATTTTCAATCAATTAGAAAGAAATTTAATAATACGATCTTGAATATGTAATTTGTCTTACAAAGCAAAATATTATGCAACTATATGTAATTTGTTATATCTGTTCAAATGCAAAACATCTAATTGTTAATGACAGTAACGAGTTGTCAATCTTCTCAACTTATTTAGGAGTAAGCTAACATTATTTACTCGTCTTATATATAATAATGGTAGTAAAATACTATTAAGCCGAACAAACGGATGTAACTAGTTTTAGAATATTGCGAAGGAAATTTTTGACAACCCATAAACAATTGTTACTGTCATTTAAAATTAGTTGAAACTTTATTTTAAAAATTTCACGTTGCAGCCGCTCAGGTTTTATCTTTTTCTGGGTGAACCGTAACAGATATCACAAATTACACAGACAGAGAAAAGTTTACTATTGAATGCATCTTTCTGAAAAAAATAATTTTACGTTATCGGCGTAACCATTAAAAAGTTACAGTCTAATCAATGGTGGTACACCTGATTTTCATACACTAATGGTTCACTAACGGTAATAAATATCATCTTAAAAGATGACTTATAACCATATAAACTATCATACTAGATTTCATCTAAATCAAATAAAGCTTTCTGTTATTATAAGCAAATGGTACTCTTTCCGGTAAAGGTAAGTTTAGCTATATCCTCTTATTTTGAGCCCAGGAATCTGTGGTTAAGCCATGTCCCCCTTTTTTAGAGACACCCTGTGTATAGGTTGCAAATATGACATGTTCTTGTCACATCAAATTTTTACGCAATCCAGCACATAAAAGGAATTTCAAAGTTGTTTCGATAGTTTACATTGAATAAAATTTATAAATATGTAATTAAAAGAAGACACATTTATTTGTTGAAATACATAAATGTTGTTTCCTACTAGTACCTTATACACTCGTAATATTGTAGATATTAATATTATACGCCTAAATCACTAAACAGATTTAATTTTGCACGTTTAGTAACTTGTAAAATCTATTTTGAATTTGTTCAAATATTACTCATTTATAGCGATACCCATGAAATTGAAACAAAATTACAAAGAAATTCATATCGTTTGAACTGTCAGAAATTTATTTTTACAGATTACAGAATGTGAAAAAATAATAATAATATGTTATTTAAATGTTAGATTTTTAAAATAATACCTGTGTAGTAATTTAGGTGCAGAATTGAATTATCTGCAGCTTTTAATTGAAAACTGAATTTATGACAGTTCAAACGATACGCATTTCTTTGTAACTTTGTTTCAATTTCATGGGAAATGAGCAATATTTTTATACAATTTCAAATTAGATTTTACAAGTTACCAAACGTGCAAAATTAAAACTGTTTACTGATTTAGGCGTAGAATATAATTATCTACAACATTTATTTGAAACATTTTTTCTAAAATTAATTGGGGACTTCTGCGCAAATAAAAACTGTTTTCCTATGTTAAACGCCTATGGCCAGATTTTTAATTAACACACTGTATATATATATGTTAGCGTTATAGGCCTTCGAGGCCCTGGGCTTCTATTTTCTTCACAACTTCTTTCCATTTTTTCCTGCGTATTTACAAAGCATATGTAAACTATAATTATATGTTGTTTCATTTTACTGTACATATATTACATTTCATTTATATGCTAAACTAATTGAAACTTGGAATATACACTGTATAATGTTTATTAACTTTTGTAGAAACCTTATAGTTCGCAAACTCGTATATTAAAACTCCGTCAGCCCTCTCGCGGATAAGTTAAACACTACGACGCTATGATCCCGGAAACGTTTGTCCGTACGCGGAAACTTGTGAAACAAATAACTACGGAATTTTCAAGTATGGCACGTGGCTTTGTTGTCGTCGTAGTGCGCGTTGGTGGCATGACCGTGTTTTATTTTGAACATTCAATCGTCAAATATTTGCAGAGAAACCGAAGGAAAATGTAGGTTAATTAAATTCGAATAGAATTCACAATGCAGGGATTTCAGGAACGTGGAAAGGCATCCAGAAAGATATTGGAAAGCGTTAGTGTATAATAAACATGAAGCTTATTTTCACATTTCTTTACAATATAAAAGAGCAACGCAGGAAGAGGAAAATAGAAGACGCCCACGATTATATAGTGACGTGTTAGATGCATTTAACAATAGATAGAAAAAAAATTCTATCTCATTTTAGAAAAAATAGATAAAAGATTTAAACTGGAACATGATACCTACCCTCTAATTGGTCAAAAAGCATACCGTGTTCATACTAAACAATTATTATAGACAATGGTAGTTAATAATTAACCACTTTTAACTTTATGTGTACTTTTTTAGAGACAAAAAAAATATGTGGTATGAGCAAAATGGCCGGTTTTATAAGTGGCATACATACCGAGAGTTTATTTTATCAGTAAACATAGGGTATATCATTGCCATAGTTACGGTATAATGTTTGACAGCAATGTATTGAAGTGTTTATTTTATGAGTAAACATAGGCGTTTAACATGGGAAGTAGTTTTGATTATTGTAATCAATTCTCAATTATTTTCTCTTTATTTATTAAAATGTTATTATTATTTTTAAACGATTGTAATATGCAAATATAAACTGATTTTTAAAAGTTCAACAATTTTTATGTAAAAAAAATAAAATAATTATCCCAGCGGGGAATCGAACCCAACCAAAAATTTTAAACGCATCTGTTATAACCACTGCACCACCGAGACATTTACAAATCTTTTGATATTGCATAATAAAAAAGTGAAACAATTATTTATTTGACGATTTTTACAATTTATTGTAATTTTTGCAATATTATTAAAGTAATTAATATTAAATAATGTACAAGATGTAATGTACTATTATCATGTTCAATAGCATGGCTTGATTTATTGCCAGACCTTTGTATTTACAAAAAACTGCTTCCCATGTTAAACACCTATGTTTACTCATAAAATAAACGCTTCAATACATTGCTGTCAAACATTCATATCGTAACTATGGCAATGATTTACCCTATGTTTACTGATAAAATAAACTCCCGGTATAAATTTGCATTCAAAGTAAATAAAATTTATTCCTTTTATTCGAACTTTTGACAGAAATAAATTTACTTTGGAAGTAATAATAGTAGTTTATATATCAAGGGAGTAAAGTTCGTCATTATTTGTAGAGAGCGAAGATTGAATATTGAGGGCGTAGCCCGAGGGATACCATCGCTTGAGACAAATAATGACACTTTTCTCCCGTGTTATATACAATATTTTATATACAAACGGAAAAATTAGTTATTGAACAAAAGAACATGCGAAATTAGTAAGAATGAAGCACATTTCTATAAACGAAGAAAAACTATTTATTTTAATTTAATTTTACAAATATCATTATATTTTTTTCCAAAATAAATATAATTGATAATATTTCTTATTTGTTAATCAGTATCAACTAACAAAGGACTTGAATCACTTTATTTCCCTAGAGAGTACTTTATTTATTTCGATAAATAATGAAGCACACTAAAGTATGATTTTGATAAGAATAAAGTTAACATTATTTACCGGTTGTATATAAAGTAAATTTATTCAATCCTTTATAAAACCGGGGGTAATATATTTAAAACTTCATTCTTAACCATGCATTCTTATATTCCCCAACAAAAAAAAAAAAAACATAAAAATGCAATAAAATTAAAATTATCTATTTAGGTGTTAAGTTGCAAAATGACGGTGGCTTTTGCACTAGTTCGGCAACACGTCATATGCGAAAAACACGATTTTGCAACAAATCACATAAATAAGGTTTTTTCTAATACCGTTTAGATTCAATGTTTACAAGAAAAAAATATTAGAGGTTAGCGGTTACTTTTTTCATTAGTGCGAACAGATAAACGCACTAATGCGATATAGTGACAGATAAAAGCGCTAATCAGAAAAAATGTCTTTATGAAATTCAACATGAAACGGAATGGGAATATTATTCAAAATCTAAAGTATAGTTTTTGTTTGTAATTATAAGAAATTAAATTAATTTACTTATAATGGGCTATTTGCGTACCTTTCTTTTATTTAATAGTTTTGAAGAGCAGGTAAAAACTTGCTACCCATATTTTTTCTTTTGACAAAATTTTTATTAATTAGCCAGAAAAAAAATAATGAAATTTGATTATTTGAATTCCCGCCATGTATGACGTAGAATTACGCCGCACCAATGAATGGTCGTAAACCCATAGCGTTTGTTTGTACGGGTAATGTAGATCTCCTGTTTGACGTTTCAACAATAGTTTGGAGGTTAGTGTTTTAGCTTGTCTTTTTGGTATCAATATATTAAATTACATGTAACTACCTATGTGTTTATTTGTGAAGTAATTAATATATTTTAGAGTCCCAGAGAGAGAGAAAAATGAACTAATGTCAAATTCAAATTAAATGTTTCTCGCACGCAATGCCATCTATACCTTACATTTTTAAACATGGTTTGCAGGATGGTTTCCTTCTCCAGTTCTATATAATGACGTCACAGAAATTTTTCTCTTAATTTACTAAAAAATAAATAATTTTTTAAAAATAAAATTTATATTTTTATATTTGTTTTCAACATAACATTACGTATATAATGAGAGAAATCGGATTTTCAGTACCACGCAAGTAGCCCATTTTACGACAAATAAATGAAAACTATAATTGTAGGACATAATGAATAAACCGTACAAAAAAAATTAATTAATAATAAACCGTCAAAAGAAACCAAAAAGCCCAATTATACCAAAAAAAAAACAATGGATCTGTTTTTTCTTAACTAAAATGAAATGTAATATGAATTTTCCCGATTTCCAGTACCGTCCAGAAATATGATGCATCTGCTATTTAATAAAAATCAATGGATGATAGCATGAACAATTGAGGATGATTAGTAAGCAGTTGACTAACACAGCTTTATATCTGTTAATTGTTTATGGATTATTTTGGAGACAAATCTTCAAATAAAAGATAAGTACAATTAATTTTTCTGTACCTTTTTACCTTCCGTCACCTAAGGAAGGTATTGTCTTTGATCAAAAAATTCGTTGGTGAGTTTTTAATGAATAAGCACGTTTTAGGGTCCCTAGAATACGAATTTGCTATTTTTAAGATAATGTCTGTATGTGTGTGTATGTGTGTTTGTGTGTGTCCGTGTGTGACAAATTTTTCTCCGTCGATAACTCCAATACTACAATTCTAAAAATTATAATTCTTTCGTATTCCTCTTCTTTTTCTTTACATCCATATGAAGAGCTGATTAGATTTTGGTTATAATTGATCCACCGGAAGTACCCCTATTTGAAGTTTTTAACAGTTTTTCTTGAAAAAACGCAGTTAAATATCATTTTTCGACATTTTGTGATTATCAATATGAAAGAATATCTTATTCGCTATACGGTTTGATTATACATTTTCCTTCATATTCAATAGTTATCGAGTTATAGAGACATTAAGAGATATTAACTTTCAAAAATTAATCAGCTTTGCTAAAATTATGGAAACAGCAGATATATTCAAAAAAATTTAATTGGCAGATGTCAGTGTCACATGCAAAACCAAAGTTATATGTGAATGTGATAGAGTGTCCCTCGCAAGTGACTTGCAGTTGCGCCTCGCCTCAAGATTTGAATTTTCAATGCCGGAAGTACGAGAAAGGCCAAAGAGAAGATGGAAGGACTGTGTAGCAGAAGGTTTAAGAGAGGAAGAATTGCGTGAAGAAGATGTGTTGGACAGGAATGAGTTAAAGAGAAGAGTAAGAAACAGCGACCCCTAATAAAATAGGAAAAGGAACTTTCGGTACAAAATTTGTAAAAAATAGTGTGTTCGGGTTACAATTTTACAGGATATACAGAATCTTTTTCAAGGAACTTTAGGTATGGGATATATACAAAATACATCGAATTGACGGAAGGTTTTGTGCTTTTTTTAATTAATCAATTAATTAATTTTTAAAAAATTTTTATTTGTTAAAATGATAAACGAAAATTCTCGAAAAAAAGTTTCTGAAAACCGCTTGTGGCATTTTACTCTTATTAGAAAGAGATATTACTTATCCGCTGTGAGGAAGTTCAAACAAAGTAGAGTGAATATATCAAAGAGCCAAACGCGTAAAGTCAAACATTTACGTAAATATTGTCACAGATCCATTAATCCGTAACCGGCGATTCTGTGTTCGAATATTCGGGATTTGAATAATCTGTGTAAGCATATTCTGCTTTTGAATATTCTGGTTTTTAATATTCTGATTTTTAATATTCTAGTTTTGAATATTCGGGCGTTGAGTATGCACCCGAATGGGAATAGAGCTGGAGTTGGAATATATCGAGAAAAGAAGGTACACTCCATTATTTGTGATTAACCGAACGAGTAGAGTTAAAATTTTCGTGACAATCTGATATACTGCATTGCTAAAAACAAACATGAATCATACAGAAATTATTCAGTTTGGAATTATGCTTCAATGATTCTGAAGAAAGTATATTAGAAAAGGTAGAGAATTCGTCACCTTCTTCAATCATAAGACTAATATATTCTTCATTCACATTAATATTAGTAGTATTTACAATCATCATCAATATTATTAATTACATGGTTAGAGTAATGATGAACGACTGAAAATTGATGCAGAATTTTTTTATAAAAATTGTCCATTCATTCTGTTCCGTTTATACTATATTTAAAAAAAGTTTTTACATTATTATTATAACATTGTGTATTTCACATATAAATCATCGATGTTTTTTAACGTTTTGTTACAAATATTTCATTATTTTTCTGACTTGATTTAACCCTGAAGAGTATCATAGTTATGATCGTAACGTTGGTTTGAAATCAATAAAATCTTCCAGACTGCAGTTCCGAATATTTTCTTTTTTCCTGCATTATTAATTACACTTATAGTAAAACAAGATCGCCTATCTTGCAATTATTGCACATAAACGTAAAATTTCCTTCCATTTTCAATAGTTTGAGTCAAAGGTAAACATTTGCGCGCGAAAACTCATACTCACTCCATGTATGCTTGACTATCGAGGTTGGGCTTATGGAGTTTTCACTCCACTTGACTGAAAAGTGAGTGAAAATAGTGAATAGAACTCATTTACCGAACGCACCTACAGTAATTCTCTTTTAAAGTTGGAAATTTTTTCGATGGAATTTTCGCATTTATAAAACAGTTCCGTATTTTCTTGAAATTACCTGTTGTACGCTACACAATAATTTCAGATACCATCTTGACAGTGATACGCAACAGAATGTATATATACCTAGTAGTGATATAACTACATATATTTTTGAAATGCTCTCAATTTGCTGATAATTTTTAATCACCCTTGCATATTTATTATAATCAAAAGTTTCTATGCACACTTTGTGTGAAATTGTTCGATACGAATTTCAATATTGTGTACAGTAGAAGGCGTTTAATATCCTTTGCCTCTAGGACACTAATAGTTGGAAAGTTCACCGCAGGATCACTTTTGTTCGATAATTAATTAATTTCGATCATATTCAAACTTTGATTGTCAGGAACACAAGTTTAGTAGACTTACAAACAAAGTGCGGCAGAATTCTCGAGACATTTTATAATATTTAAATGAGAAATTTATTTTCAAGGTTTTTATTTTGTTACAATTTTCTTTTCAAGGAAATGAGTTTGAAATTAATTAAAAAATACAGCCTTCATATAAAAGTTTAGCTAATCCAGTGATCTGCCATCTGAAATTCAAAAAACCGAATTTTGGAGCCATTGCCTTTTAACCAGTAGATATGACAAATTTTTACGAATTTTAAAAATTGCATTTTGTTTTAGAATCTTTTTTATCAAATTGATTTAACCAATAAAGTAATAGTATTCTTCACGTAAGTATGGCGTTTCGCAATAATAATTCAGAAATATTTCTCTTCATTCTATTTCTGTTCGTTCTATAATCTATGCTGACACCTAGGAAATTATCTTTCCTGATTAAAAAGAAAAAAAACGCAAATGCAGACAAGACCACTATTCTAGCTCTTTTGATAGTTTTTTTATTGACATTATTGGTAAATCACTTAAATTAACACGAGACACAAAAATGCTAAAACTGTGGCAAAAAGAAACTACTTCAATTACATATATATATATATATATATATATATATATATATATATATATATATATATATACAGTGTGTTAATTAAAAATCTGGCCATAGGCGTTTAACATGGGAAAACAGTTTTTCTTTGCGCAAAAGTCCCCAATTAATTTTAGACAAAATATTTCAAATAAATATTGTAGATAATTATATTCTACGCCTTAATCAATAAACAGTTTTAATTTTACACGTTTGGTAACTTGTAAAATCTAATTTGAAATTGTATAAAAATATTGCTCATTTCTAGCGATACCCATGAAATTGAAACAAAGTTACAAAGAAATGCGTATCGTTTGAACTGTCAGAAATTCAGTCTTCAATTAAAAGTTGCAGATAATTCAATTCTGCACCTAAATCACTACACAGGTATTATTTTTAAAATCTAACACTTAAATAACTTTTATTATTATTATTTTTTCATATTCTGTAATCAATAAAATTAAATTTCTGACAGTTCAAACGATATGAATTTCTTTGTAATTTTGTTTCAATTTCATGGGTATAGCGACAAATGAGCAATATTTATGCAATTTCAAATTAGATTTTAGAAGTTACTAAACGTGCAAAATTATATCCGTTTAGTGATTTAGGCGTAGAATATAAATATGTACAACATTTATTTGAAACATTTTTGTCTAAAATTAATTGGGGACATTTGCGCAAAGAAAAACTGTTTTCCCATGTTAAACGCCTATGGCCAGGTTTTTAATTAACACACTGTATATATATATATATATATGTCAAGAAACATACGCTTACTATAGAAATATAAGTACATCGGGATACATGTTTTGTGCAAAATAAGTTTTCAATTCGTCTATCTAATATATTTAACTCTTCTGTTGGCATTATCACTAAACTTTAATCTTTTTCTTTCCTTTCTATTGCATGACAAGGGCTTTTAACATTGACCCTAGTCCCGATTTCCTGAACTCATTTCGGCTGCCCTATTTCCTGCCCTACAGGGTTTCTTATCCCTACATACTATAAGCTACAAGTGATAATTTTGTTCACTAACTAGCAAACTATTCGTGAACACTGCAACGTCCCTGACCCTAAATTAACACACATTGGTCATATGTTAAACAGTTAAACAATTGCGGTTGTGTTGCCCAGTTACTTGTTGACTGTTACGCTAAACACTTGATTCTGCGAATTGATGTCCATTGTACTGTTTGCTACTAAAGCAGTAAATTACAGTAATGTAATTGCAATAATGGATTTCGAGGAATCTGGACCTACAAGCCCAAAGAGAATGCAGTGCATATACAATTAGTGTAATAACAAACATGTCCAACAGCTTGAAAATAATTGAAAAATTTCTAGTACTGTTAAAAAATGTAGGTGTTTTGTAAAAATCAATGTACATTCACCTTCCGCGTGTTGATACTAACGTATTCACGTCATCAATTTCTGCTGCAAGAATTATTAAACTTTTATCTAGCATCTTCGTCGCTATCTAATTATCACACTAGCGGGTTTCGAAGAGTTTGGCGGGTTTATTCGTCTTGACATTTAATCGAAGGTGATAACAGTTCGAGACCGCGATGAACTCCCATAATATGAGCTTCCTCTGTTAAATCTAGGACTAAAAATTCCTTTTCTAAAGAAAACAGATTGTTGTATTTTTTGTAAGCAGTCATTCTCGCCTCAACAAATACAAAATGACAGAAAAATGCTGCACCGGCACAGGCGAAAACTATAGCACATGTCAAACCAAGGCAGTCTTGTGACAGTATCGAGCCATGTAATTGGCTGCGGGTGTGACTGGTGGGTGAAAATATAGTCTGTCGGCTACAGGGCACCTGCACGTGACGTTTCAACATGGCGGCCACCAGCTGATCTTGGTCAACCAAACCTTCAGTTTGCATTGTGTCTTACGGAGAAATATCGTGCCGTAAGTTTTTATTGTTTTTATGACACTTATTGTTTTATTTGGGAAAAACTGATTAGAGTGTGTAAAAGTGAGTATATGAGGAGTGTTTTCGGTAAAAAATAAGTCAGGACATTTTTACTATTTAATGAGTTCCAGGTTATTAAATTAAAACTAACCAAATCCTATTTTTTTGTGTATACTTTTATTGCATATAAAATAATCTAAACATAATCGAATAGGAACATATTGTATAAATGTTGAAATATATGTAATTTTCTTTAATAATATATATAAAAAACATGAAAAAATATTTTTTAAATGACAGAATTACAAATTTTTAATGAAGTTTTTTTTAGTAACAGAATATATATACCTATATATATATATATATATATATATATATATATATATATATATATATATTTGTGTCTGTTTCTCACAAAGGTTTAAAAATTAGATAGGTAATCAATTATTGATTTCATATTGATTTTTAAAAGGCTTTTATAATCCTCGTCAAAAAAATGTCAATGTATAAGGATCCACATTATGTATCCACTTAAATTTATCGATTTAACGTACTTTGGCTTCCAAAGATTAATTTTTGACGTATAAACTCAATAAACTCATTTATATACAATAAAAATACACAATATGACAATAAGAAAAATGAACTCGAAGATAAATATACATATTTCAAATTTAATTTTCTTTATAAATTAAAAGAAATCTAATAATTCAATTTATTTTAATTTCAATTTTCATGTTTTCATTCAACAATACACATAAAAAAAACTTATACAAACTCAAATGAATGTAATACAACCTGCTGCTACATGCTACTTATTTCAATTTAATATTTTTAAAAATATGTTTATAAATACGACTGCTTTGTTTTACTAGTAAATAATTCATACACTTATTTTTAATTATGGCTAATTACATTTTAAAATAGCATGTAAAAATTTAGGAAAAACTGAATTTCTTGTACAGAAAACACATTCGTTGCATAAGACGCAATGTTAAACTGAAGCTTGGTTGCCCGAGATCAGCTGATCATCCGCCATGTTGTGACGTAGGTGCAGGTGCCCTATTCCTTCACCCGCAACCGCAGCCGCTAGCCGCCGTGCTCCTATTGGTCGAGAAGTAACCCGCATCCGCATCCATCAATCGCTTCAAAAACCACTAGTGTGATACGGGCAGAGGGATATGCTATCTTCGTCTAACTAACGGTGAAAATGAAATAAAAACGGTAGTAACTGCGGTACGTAATGCCCGTATCACACTAGCGGGTTTCGAAGCGATTGGCGGGAGCGGATACGGGTGCGGGTGGCGGTTCTTGCAATCATACTGTGCGGTGCGGTTTCCGCTCCCGTTCCGCTACACCGCCACTGTTTATTCATCTTGACGTCTTATCGAAGGCGAGAACAGTTCGAGACGGCGGTGAACTCGTGAAAAAACAATCGATAAATTAAAAGTTTTGCGAAGACAGAGGAGATGCAAATTAGCAAGGCCCCATAATATGGGCCTTCACTTTGTTAAATCTAAGACTAAAAATTTATTTTCTAAAGAAAACAGATAACTGTGCTTTTTGTAAGCAGTCATTCTCGCCTAAGTCAACAAATTCCAAAATAAAACAAAAATGCTGCACCGGCACAGACGAAAACTAAAGCGCATGTCAAAGCAGTCACGTGCCAGTATCGGGCTCAGTGATTGGCTGCGGATGCAGTTGGCGGGTGAAAAAATAGGCTGTCGACTATTCCTTCACCCGCAACCGCAGCCGCTAGCCGCCACACTCCTAATGGTAGTATGTACTTTTTAAATATTTGAAGTATTTGAAAATTCGTGTCATTCATGTTGTGATTAAGATGGTTTTGACGTTTCTAAAATTGCCAACAATTAATGCAACATATTGCTCTTATATAATAAAAAGAGCAATATTTCATTCATTATACTTCTTGTAATTATTCAATTGATTTATTATTGCAAAATAAATGTTTATATTTCGAATTTTGATTAATAACCAAATCAACACAGTATAGGTTCTATTCACTTTTGACATTCATCATTATATCATCAATTCCCATTCACCCCTGGGGGCTTGAACCGCATGGTTACGAATAATGACGTCTGTATCAACTTCGGAACCAGATTTTACTTAAATTGTTTCCATCACTCCCTTGTAAATTTATGAATTAGTTAATCACTTAAGAATTAAAACAGGACTTGAAAAAAGAAAATAAATTATATTAACGCTTACAAGAGAGTAGTGTAATATAATGTAAAGGATTGGTTTCGTAGTAACTATAAATCAACGCTTACAAGTGGTAATTACAGTAAAAGGAAATACAACACCTTTCTGAAAGTTTCAGAATGTATTTAAGAAGTTCAGGGTTCAGGTAGGAATTATTAACGTTATGAGACAATTATTTCAGTCCTTTGTAATATATTTATAAACAAATAAAACTTTACTTTTTTACACACGCGTAATATAAAGCTAATATTCTGCAAAAGACGTTAAGTCATTAATAATTAAGAGAGAGTTTCAAAAAAGCGACATGAAAGTAATACCGGCAAAATTATTATTTACCTTTTACCAAGGTATTTACCAAGACATGGCTGTAGAGTAGTACATAAGGGTTCGCATCTGAGATATAGTAGAAATCATATTGCAAGAACACTTTGTCGTAAAACGATTTAGCAATTACATCCATATACCAACAATGGGGACCTATAGTTTGTGGTTACCTACCCCTAATAAATGATACCAGCAGGCAAAGGCAGGGTCGGTTCCTTTATATTAAGAATTATTTGAAAGAAAATATTTCACGTTATTTTTATATAAGATTTAAATGTTATTATGAAAACTAGTACAAACAATAAATTTTAAAATTAATGCAGGTCAGTATTATAAATTACCTACCAAAAACTTCTTTTATTTTCGTGGGATTGAGTAATTATATATTTAAAATAGGCTCACTTCTTTGTGTATAATTTGGAAATACGAAACAATACGAGCAAGAAACGGCAATGACTCGTTCTCCACTTTTAGAAGATTAAGTAAATTACGATGTTATACTCTGAGAGAGAAACCTTAAAATACATTTTTTGTTTTCTTTTTAACGTAGACTGTATTTTGATTTTGTTATATTTATTGTGCATGCTAATAAAGTTCTTCATAACGGTTTTTCAATGTAAATTACCATCATTTATACTAAAATGTAATAATTAGAAATGTATACATACCTCTGTTACAATTTATACTTGTTCTCTAATAACAGTCATTTTATTAATCTTTCAAAAACTATTATAGATTTAAAATTATTATTCTCAAAAGTTTTAAAATTCAGGTAATTTACTTATGCCCGTATTCATAAACACGCGTAAAATTTTAAACGATTCGTTATAATTTTTATCCAATAAAAACAGTCGACATTGAAATAAAAATCGAAATTTTATTTGTTAAGTTTGATACTATTAGTCAAAAAATATAACGCACCGTTTTGAAACTTTACGAGTGTTTATGAATATGGGCATTAATCTTCTAAAAGTGCTCGTACTATTTCGTATTTCCAAATTATGCACAAAGAAGTTTTTGGTAATTTATAATTCAGTGACCATATTCTGCATTAATTTTAAAATTTATCGTTTGTACTTGTTTTTGTAATAACATTTAAATCTTATATAAAAATATCGTGAAATATTTTCTTTTAAATAATTTTTAATATAAAGGAAACGACCCTGTTCTTGCCTACTGGTATCATTTATTAGGGGTAGGTAATCGCAAACTAAAGGTCCCAATTGCTAAATCGTTTTACGACAATGTGTTCCTGCAATATGATTTCTACTATAAGAAATATTCGAAATAAACTGTAAAAATTTTAAGGCTGGAGAATACAGTTAGTTCACCCTCCAATTTTATGACGGGTCAATATTTCTATTGTAGTAAGACCAACAAGTAGAAAAATATTCCATTTTTCAACTTTTATGTATAGTTAGCATCTTTTTCTGCCAGCTATTTTATTATTATTTTGCCAACATAATTTTAATATTAATGTAGATTGAGAAAAAAATATATAAAAATACAATAGGTTTACAATTTACAAAAATTATACGCTAACTAAAATTTAAACAATGACTTCAAAGGTATATTATTGTTTATTTAATGTAAAATTAAATAAAATTAACATAACTTACTATACAAATGGTAGAAAAACTGCAACTCAAGATAAATAAAATAATTAAAACTTAATAATAATTAAACATAATTTTCTAGAAATATCAAACATATCTATTTATTAATAATGGTGTTATCCATTTTAATGTTTTTATTATTTTAAATGAAACGTATGTATTTCAATTTTGAAATAATTTGTAGTATTAAAAAGTAGTAATAAAAGATTGTAAATCAAATTACAAAAATGTAGTGCTGATATAATATTCAGTCAGGTAGAAATTCAATGTATTTGAACTCCAGTGCAGACATCTGTAAGATAATCCTCACACTATTTTTAAGTGCCACGGTAGTTAAATGAATCTGTTTTGGCAAATTTTTGAAACGCGCCGGTTTAGAAACCTATCACATACACATTTGTAAAATTTATATATTTGTTTATGGTTTTTAATAAATTTTGTCCTGTATATAATTTGGTCCACGTATTTCAAGTTATAAACCGGAAATAATTTTTTTTTCCATATCCGTTGTTTTGTTTCAACAAAAAAGTTTTCAGGGCATAAACATAATAATATAATGTACAAAATTTTAATATATTATATCCGTTATTTTTTATTATAATTTCCGAGGGACAAAAAATGTTTTTGTTGCTTATGCAACCCTCTTCTTTCATTCGCCCTCAGTAAAACATTTGTTATATTATTTGAAACGAAGACGAATATTATTGATGATTGGTTCGTACATAAATTGTTTCAAAACTGTACATAACTATTGGTTGAAAGCATTATGTAAATATAGATGTTTCTATTACATATCTATTTTTACCTACACGTGCCATTAGTATTTATGGAAATAATATGAAGAACATATAGAACAGCCCAAATGTGTATACGCTTACACTTGATATAATTCCGAAAATGCTCAATGAAGTACTAACTTTGTAAACATTTAACTATGTAATATGTTTGATGTGATGATCTCAAAAGAAATTTCGAATAATACCGAATATAAACTTTAATATATATATATACATATATAACACTATTGACGCGGTTATAAATTGTTATGAAGTTTGTTAACAAATTTGGTAACAAAAGGGGTTTCATTGGAAACTAATGTTATGCCAAATAGGATATTCTATTCCATTACAAATTAAGTTATGAATTATCTGTTTGACACGATCACAAAATTATACTCGTTTCAAACGAGCTTAATTGTAGATATTACGTGAAATTTCAAAGGAAGCAAGTGAAATCAGTGGTCCAATTAAATACATTTTCCGTTTTATTGTGTTTTGTCATTATGAATTACACGAAAGAATTTGAATAAATACATTCATTTTACATTAGCACATGTACATATGTATATTTTTAAAGAATGCTGTACATCATTACATTTTTTGAAAAGTGTACGAAGTTCATCAACGATTGACTGGTGTATAGTAACATGTTTTATAACCTTTCAAATCTACTGATTGAAATTACTCGTGTTATCTACATTTAGATATAATGTTTCTTTATCTATATTACCTACACGTGTTTCAGTAAACTTGATACCCCCACGAATACCGGCGTTAAAAGTGTTTATTATATCATTACACGTAATGCGCAACTCGACCGCTTGAAACATCAGAATTTCCTCCAACGCTGAAATTTAGACCTAAGCCATTTTCTTGCGTAATTACATGAAAACATTTATTCTTCCACTACATTTGAAAGCTAATTTACGGCGGAGTAGGAATTCGAATAATCGAAATAACACTTTGAAAGGCAAAATGTCATTCTGCATTTCATTTTAAACAAGGTAGATTAAAAAAGAGAGGGATTTTGTTAAATACTCGTCATTTGTGAATTATTAATTAAACATTATTGGAAATATTTCTCGGGTCTAGAATGACAAGGTTCTAAGAGCAAGGAAGTATTATAGCGAGAAAACGGATTTAAAATTTTAACTAGCTGTTATTTGAACAAATTATTTGTTATCAAATAACTTTTATTAACTCTAATTATGAATTTAATTATATTATAAATTATAAGAATATGGAAGAAAAATTACAATGGTGTGTTTAGTTACCGAAAATAATACCTATTACAAAAATAGTCTAAAACTATTCCTCAAATTTTTCACATTTTGCACGGGATCAAAGTTCTATCTGTGCATATTTAAAAAAATCTGATGTAGATTCATTTAAATATACCTACGTATTTACTAATGCTGCAAATTATATTATGTTCTTCTTATCAGAAAATACATACGGTTTGTACTGCCAGGAGCAAATATATTATCATATTAAAGAATATTCTAATTATTATTGCTGATAATTATTTTTATTAAATTTATTAAACTTCTGACTTTTAAACGTCCAAAAATTTTGATGTAAGTCTGTAACATGCACCAATATGCACTCAATATGTTCGATTCAAAGTGCACATTGCTGAGACAACGGAGCACGACACATGACACGCGTGTAATGCAATGACGTCTTTGCAGTGCACGAGTGCAGTTGAATCGAAAACGCTATATAAGTTTGCAGTTTGCGGTGAGCAATTTGCAGCCTTTTATTTTCTTATTCTTTTAAAGGAAAATTAAATAAAAAGTAAGTAATATAAGTTTTTTCAAGAAATGTGAACAGTAGAACATCTACTTGTATTTGTCATTCTTTCTTTTTTTAAGTGTATGTTATTGTGCACTTGAAGCTAGAGTAATGAATACATCACGGGAAAAAAAATTAAAGTAAAAATTATACGAATACAATTCATAGAAATATGAAAAAAGTCTACCTTTTACGCAATACAGAATAAAATATAATAAAGACATTGTCTGAATGATATTTTTGTTTGTTCTCGTGATATACTAGTAAACAAATAAGTTCCAATTAAATATGAATAGGAGCTTTAGTAAATAAAACAATTGTAAATATAAATCAAATCTGGAACAATGACAGTTATATTAATAACAAATCTTTTTGTAATTTCAACTCTTTGTCCTTTAAAAAAGGTGATTTAAATGGCTGACATACTTACATCCCGAGTAAAAAAGCTCACTTTGTTAAATGAAAAATTGAAATCTGGTAAAGTAAAAAACAGCATGGAAAAAATAATATATGAGTACTTTTGCATACATCCGGGACAAATATTAAATTTTAAAAAATATAATATTTCTCGAGCGCAAAATATGTAAGGAATTCTTTTTTCTCAGGGTTATCGCTCAAAAGCAGCTGTAGACACGTGTTTCGCTCTTATTAGAGCTCATCAGTACAGCATAGCTAGTTAATAGGTGGACATTAACTAGAGGTAGTAATCGAAAAAAACAACACAGTGTAACAGCACTAGTAAGCAGCCAAATACACCCATGTTGCCTCGGTCAGCATCTCCACACACTTGTGGATCAACACAACGTCGCAGCGGCGGTGATTTATAACCACCCACCAGACCCGTTACTTGGACCCCCAAAAGTAAATACTAGAAAATATAATATTTCTCGAGCGCAAAATATGTAAGGAATTCTTTTTTCTCAGGGTTATCGCTCAAAAGCAGCTGTAGACACATGTTTCGCTCTTATTAGAGCTCATCAGTACAGCATAGCTAGTTAATAGGTGGACATTAACTAGAGGTAGTAATCGAAAAAAACAACACAGTGTAACAGCACTAGTAAGCAGCCAAATACACCCATGTTGCCTCGGTCAGCATCTCCACACACTTGTGGATCAACACAACGTCGCAGCGGCGGTGATTTATAACCACCCACCAGACCCGTTACTTGGACCCCCAAAAGTAAATACTAGAAAATATAATATTTCTCGAGCGCAAAATATGTAAGGAATTCTTTTTTCTCAGGGTTATCGCTCAAAAGCAGCTGTAGACACGTGTTTCGCTCTTATTAGAGCTCATCAGTACAGCATAGCTAGTTAATAGGTGGACATTAACTAGAGGTAGTAATCGAAAAAAACAACACAGTGTAACAGCACTAGTAAGCAGCCAAATACACCCATGTTGCCTCGGTCAGCATCTCCACACACTTGTGGATCAACACAACGTCGCAGCGGCGGTGATTTATAACCACCCACCAGACCCGTTACTTGGACCCCCAAAAGTAAATACTAGAAAATATAATATTTCTCGAGCGCAAAATATGTAAGGAATTCTTTTTTCTCAGGGTTATCGCTCAAAAGCAGCTGTAGACACGTGTTTCGCTCTTATTAGAGCTCATCAGTACAGCATAGCTAGTTAATAGGTGGACATTAACTAGAGGTAGTAATCGAAAAAAACAACACAGTGTAACAGCACTAGTAAGCAGCCAAATACACCCATGTTGCCTCGGTCAGCATCTCCACACACTTGTGGATCAACACAACGTCGCAGCGGCGGTGATTTATAACCACCCACCAGACCCGTTACTTGGACCCCCAAAAGTAAATACTAGAAAATATAATATTTCTCGAGCGCAAAATATGTAAGGAATTCTTTTTTCTCAGGGTTATCGCTCAAAAGCAGCTGTAGACACGTGTTTCGCTCTTATTAGAGCTCATCAGTACAGCATAGCTAGTTAATAGGTGGACATTAACTAGAGGTAGTAATCGAAAAAAACAACACAGTGTAACAGCACTAGTAAGCAGCCAAATACACCCATGTTGCCTCGGTCAGCATCTCCACACACTTGTGGATCAACACAACGTCGCAGCGGCGGTGATTTATAACCACCCACCAGACCCGTTACTTGGACCCCCAAAAGTAAATACTAGAAAATATAATATTTCTCGAGCGCAAAATATGTAAGGAATTCTTTTTTCTCAGGGTTATCGCTCAAAAGCAGCTGTAGACACGTGTTTCGCTCTTATTAGAGCTCATCAGTACAGCATAGCTAGTTAATAGGTGGACATTAACTAGAGGTAGTAATCGAAAAAAACAACACAGTGTAACAGCACTAGTAAGCAGCCAAATACACCCATGTTGCCTCGGTCAGCATCTCCACACACTTGTGGATCAACACAACGTCGCAGCGGCGGTGATTTATAACCACCCACCAGACCCGTTACTTGGACCCCCAAAAGTAAATACTAGAAAATATAATATTTCTCGAGCGCAAAATATGTAAGGAATTCTTTTTTCTCAGGGTTATCGCTCAAAAGCAGCTGTAGACACGTGTTTCGCTCTTATTAGAGCTCATCAGTACAGCATAGCTAGTTAATAGGTGGACATTAACTAGAGGTAGTAATCGAAAAAAACAACACAGTGTAACAGCACTAGTAAGCAGCCAAATACACCCATGTTGCCTCGGTCAGCATCTCCACACACTTGTGGATCAACACAACGTCGCAGCGGCGGTGATTTATAACCACCCACCAGACCCGTTACTTGGACCCCCAAAAGTAAATACTAGAAAATATAATATTTCTCGAGCGCAAAATATGTAAGGAATTCTTTTTTCTCAGGGTTATCGCTCAAAAGCAGCTGTAGACACGTGTTTCGCTCTTATTAGAGCTCATCAGTACAGCATAGCTAGTTAATAGGTGGACATTAACTAGAGGTAGTAATCGAAAAAAACAACACAGTGTAACAGCACTAGTAAGCAGCCAAATACACCCATGTTGCCTCGGTCAGCATCTCCACACACTTGTGGATCAACACAACGTCGCAGCGGCGGTGATTTATAACCAAGTAACGGGTCTGGTGGGTGGTTATAAATCACCGCCGCTGCGACGTTGTGTTGATCCACAAGTGTGTGGAGATGCTGACCGAGGCAACATGGGTGTATTTGGCTGCTTACTAGTGCTGTTACACTGTGTTGTTTTTTTCGATTACTACCTCTAGTTAATGTCCACCTATTAACTAGCTATGCTGTACTGATGAGCTCTAATAAGAGCGAAACACGTGTCTACAGCTGCTTTTGAGCGATAACCCTGAGAAAAAAGAATTCCTTACATATTTTGCGCTCGAGAAATATTATATTTTCTAGTATTTACTTTTGGGGGTCCAAGTAACGGGTCTGGTGGGTGGTTATAAATCACCGCCGCTGCGACGTTGTGTTGATCCACAAGTGTGTGGAGATGCTGACCGAGGCAACATGGGTGTATTTGGCTGCTTACTAGTGCTGTTACACTGTGTTGTTTTTTTCGATTACTACCTCTAGTTAATGTCCACCTATTAACTAGCTATGCTGTACTGATGAGCTCTAATAAGAGCGAAACACGTGTCTACAGCTGCTTTTGAGCGATAACCCTGAGAAAAAAGAATTCCTTACATATTTTGCGCTCGAGAAATATTATATTTTCTAGTATTTACTTTTGGGGGTCCAAGTAACGGGTCTGGTGGGTGGTTATAAATCACCGCCGCTGCGACGTTGTGTTGATCCACAAGTGTGTGGAGATGCTGACCGAGGCAACATGGGTGTATTTGGCTGCTTACTAGTGCTGTTACACTGTGTTGTTTTTTTCGATTACTACCTCTAGTTAATGTCCACCTATTAACTAGCTATGCTGTACTGATGAGCTCTAATAAGAGCGAAACACGTGTCTACAGCTGCTTTTGAGCGATAACCCTGAGAAAAAAGAATTCCTTACATATTTTGCGCTCGAGAAATATTATATTTTCTAGTATTTACTTTTGGGGGTCCAAGTAACGGGTCTGGTGGGTGGTTATAAATCACCGCCGCTGCGACGTTGTGTTGATCCACAAGTGTGTGGAGATGCTGACCGAGGCAACATGGGTGTATTTGGCTGCTTACTAGTGCTGTTACACTGTGTTGTTTTTTTCGATTACTACCTCTAGTTAATGTCCACCTATTAACTAGCTATGCTGTACTGATGAGCTCTAATAAGAGCGAAACACGTGTCTACAGCTGCTTTTGAGCGATAACCCTGAGAAAAAAGAATTCCTTACATATTTTGCGCTCGAGAAATATTATATTTTCTAGTATTTACTTTTGGGGGTCCAAGTAACGGGTCTGGTGGGTGGTTATAAATCACCGCCGCTGCGACGTTGTGTTGATCCACAAGTGTGTGGAGATGCTGACCGAGGCAACATGGGTGTATTTGGCTGCTTACTAGTGCTGTTACACTGTGTTGTTTTTTTCGATTACTACCTCTAGTTAATGTCCACCTATTAACTAGCTATGCTGTACTGATGAGCTCTAATAAGAGCGAAACACGTGTCTACAGCTGCTTTTGAGCGATAACCCTGAGAAAAAAGAATTCCTTACATATTTTGCGCTCGAGAAATATTATATTGTCTAGTATTTACTTTTGGGGGTCCAAGTAACGGGTCTGGTGGGTGGTTATAAATCACCGCCGCTGCGACGTTGTGTTGATCCACAAGTGTGTGGAGATGCTGACCGAGGCAACATGGGTGTATTTGGCTGCTTACTAGTGCTGTTACACTGTGTTGTTTTTTTCGATTACTACCTCTAGTTAATGTCCACCTATTAACTAGCTATGCTGTACTGATGAGCTCTAATAAGAGCGAAACACGTGTCTACAGCTGCTTTTGAGCGATAACCCTGAGAAAAAAGAATTCCTTACATATTTTGCGCTCGAGAAATATTATATTTTCTAGTATTTACTTTTGGGGGTCCAAGTAACGGGTCTGGTGGGTGGTTATAAATCACCGCCGCTGCGACGTTGTGTTGATCCACAAGTGTGTGGAGATGCTGACCGAGGCAACATGGGTGTATTTGGCTGCTTACTAGTGCTGTTACACTGTGTTGTTTTTTTCGATTACTACCTCTAGTTAATGTCCACCTATTAACTAGCTATGCTGTACTGATGAGCTCTAATAAGAGCGAAACACGTGTCTACAGCTGCTTTTGAGCGATAACCCTGAGAAAAAAGAATTCCTTACATATTTTGCGCTCGAGAAATATTATATTTTCTAGTATTTACTTTTGGGGGTCCAAGTAACGGGTCTGGTGGGTGGTTATAAATCACCGCCGCTGCGACGTTGTGTTGATCCACAAGTGTGTGGAGATGCTGACCGAGGCAACATGGGTGTATTTGGCTGCTTACTAGTGCTGTTACACTGTGTTGTTTTTTTCGATTACTACCTCTAGTTAATGTCCACCTATTAACTAGCTATGCTGTACTGATGAGCTCTAATAAGAGCGAAACACGTGTCTACAGCTGCTTTTGAGCGATAACCCTGAGAAAAAAGAATTCCTTACATATTTTGCGCTCGAGAAATATTATATTTTCTAGTATTTACTTTTGGGGGTCCAAGTAACGGGTCTGGTGGGTGGTTATAAATCACCGCCGCTGCGACGTTGTGTTGATCCACAAGTGTGTGGAGATGCTGACCGAGGCAACATGGGTGTATTTGGCTGCTTACTAGTGCTGTTACACTGTGTTGTTTTTTTCGATTACTACCTCTAGTTAATGTCCACCTATTAACTAGCTATGCTGTACTGATGAGCTCTAATAAGAGCGAAACACGTGTCTACAGCTGCTTTTGAGCGATAACCCTGAGAAAAAAGAATTCATTAAATTTTAAGTTTGTGGAAAATTTAATAATTTAATATTCTAGACATGTGGAAAATTCTGTTCGCTGTTAAAACTTTATTCTCGTATCTTGATTGTTAGTTTACACTTCAATCTTTACAATCTTCATAAGTTCTAAAGAACTAGTTAAGCACAGACTATTGTAGTTTTAAGATGCTCTTGTTGCAAAATTTCAAACAAAGTTATATTTAACAAAACCGTAACTTATATTTTAATATGTACGCCGACTAGTAAGAAATAAATGATAATATAATTTTAAAATAATATGGCGTACGAGTATAAATCAAAAAATTGATGTATTGGAGGGTGTAAGTAGCAAATGTATCATTAAGAATGAATGGTACAGATACGCCGTAGCTTTAATATAAAGATGTAACGACCCTAATATGGGTTCTTACTTTCGTGGGTTAACTGGTAAAAATAAAGTCATATAACAGTTTAATTTACATATATTTATCAATCGTTTTAATAATAATTAGAATAAAGGGGGTAACTTAGCTAAATTATCGAAGTGACAGGACGAGTCTGTGAGTGGGGTACAGCCAAAAATTCATCCGTTCTTCAGTTTCTCTACTGCATCTTGCTATTACTTGGTGCTTCTACATACATCGATGACTCCTTTTATTCCAACTTATCTTCTTTTACTTCATAATTGCTCCTTCTTTCTTCAAAATGTCTTTTTTTGAAGCAGATCTAATTACTGACAGCCCACAGATCACAGACACTATTATAGATAGGAAACTGTAATGCTGCAAATCGGTACTATAAGCACAGCGCCCCCTGGTCGTGGGAAGAAGAAGTTTTGTGTATAGGAGGGGGAAATTTTGAATTGATTCGAATTCAACAACTTAATAAATAGTTGATAATAAATTTCAACATCTCACAATGAGCCGATGTTGAAATGTATTTACATCAAATATTAAGCTACGAGGGGAGTTTTTTATGTTATCTACCTAGCTATGAAAACAATATGCTATCGCGATAATTTTCTTATGTCAAGTTACTGTGACATGTTCATGTCTACAAAGACACAATTAAGAACTTGAAACCGGCTATACGCGAAAAAAAGACCCCACAATTATGCTCAGAAAATGCTGCTTCTGCACAACAACTGCAGGGTGCATAAAGCACGAATTGTTCAAGCAGTAGTCAATGAATGCGGCTTTGACGAATTACAACATCCACCTTACAGCCCTGACCACGTCCGACTATTATTTCTCTCCAAAACTCAAAAAACATTTGAGAGAGAGTCGCTTTTTATCGAATGATGACTTGGAAAACGCAGTGGAGTCGTATTTTGCAGAATTACCAAAAGATTTTTTTTGCAGGCGTAGCTTTATTAGAAAAACGTTGGAATAAGTGTGTTAGTATTAACAGTTCTTACGTTGAAAAATAAAATTTTATTTGTTCTCTAACTCGTTGTTTTCATAGCTAGGTAGATAACATAAAATATATATATATATATATATATATATATATATATATATATTATATTAATAATAAAATGAGTGAAATAATAAATTAATAATACAAACTATTTTACTTGTTAATTTTTTTATTTTTTAATAATTTTTCGTATTTATTCTGTGCTAATTTTTATATTATCTTCTAATTCTAATTTTCTTCCCATTTAATATTCGGTGTTGAACATTTGTAAATAATTTTTGGAATATCGATGTAAAATAATATCTGTAAAATATATCAACAATTAATACCGAGCTTACAAAATATTAATAATGCATCTAAGAACTAATAATACATACATATACACATAATACACACCTGTCGTAATGCAGACTGGAATACAGCAATTGATGCGCAATAAATAATGTGTATATATCATAAATAAACAAAATCACAAGTAAATTAAAAAAATATGTCAACCAATTCAATAATAATCGAGCTGTCAGTAAGCTGTCATTTTCAAATTTGAAATAAAATTTTATATACTACCGCCATCTATACAGGGGAAGAAAAGTTATAATGCTGGCCCGCTTTGTGTAATAGGAGATTCCATCGCATGTGACAGCCTTTTTTACTTCCAACAACCTTCTCTCCTTTTTTCATCATCACCCTAGCAACCCCGTCACACGTTTTTCTTTTTACATGGCCAGCCAACATATCCTAGTTTATATCATTGCAAAAAACATCGAAAGACGCATAAAATAACATATCAAAACTATAGTATATTTACAAACCTATATCTCGCAATTAGAATTAAAATCTTGAGCATCCTCTCTCTGTAGATGAAAACATTATTAAGGGTTTTCAGAGTTTTTAACATAATTGCGAAAATTACCTAACTTTATTTTTTAAGATAAAGATAAAATTCCAGATTTTTTATTTTTTAATAAATGCTGGATCCATAAAATAAAAATTGCCTGTCTTACAATATGGTTTTGAAATGAGAAGTTTTTTGTTTCTTGATAAATAGCATTTATGGACATGTTCGGTTCACATACGAGCCCAAATTCATAAAAGTTCAACCGGCTTACATTTTCAACAAATTATAGGTAGGTAAAACTTACACAAATGGTAAGAAATTTCTACAAAATTACTTCGACTGTAAATATAAACATAAAACTTATAAAAACTGCAGTTTTGGCCCAAATGACGGATAATAATAGTTAAAGGGTAATGATCGGACAAAAAACAACTTCGTAAAAACCAGTGCGTACTGTAAAATCTACCTTGGAAAACATATGGGGCCATACTCTAACAGAAGAATGTGCAGGCCTTGTGGATACAATATCTAATAGAATTAAATACTATATTTTGAACTAGAAGACAAAAGAAATTTCTAGAAATTTCTCAACATTTGTGTATGTTTTATTATTTGTTTGCTGAAAATGTAAACCGGCCAAACTATTATGAGTCTGGAGTCGTATGCTTTGCGTAAATATATAGACTACAAAAAAATATCATCCCTATAATAATTTTTCTAGATCTTGGAACTTTAACCTCCATTATGCATTTATTGTTATATTTGCCGTCAAATAAATATGGACTGGAGAATTCTACATTGTTGCCAATCCATTGGTCATGTTGAAAATGCTAAGTTATGAAGCAGAGGTAACACCGCAAGGGTAGGGAAATGGGATAAAATTAAGTAACAGTCCATATATATTTAACGGCGAGTAAAGTTCCTCATAACACGGTTTCTGATTACACGAGATTTTATAGAAACCTATAATCATAGACTAATACCACAGTGATATTAGTCTATGCTATAACTATACTGTTATTTGAAGGATTACTGTATTCGGTTTGAACAATGAAATTATGTAGGTAATAAATGTCCTAATTTCATACTGAATAAAATGTGTCAAATGCGTGCTATATAAAGATGAAATATTTCTTAAAACATTATTTAAACTTTATTAAACCACCTCGTATATCATTTATATTACTTTTACTTTTCCTGTGGTAATTACTCTGTTTAACATTTCGTCTAAATTACACCAAACTCGTTTAGTAAATTTATGCTTAATTCCGGATACGTATTACAATTTCTCCCACGCTCACATTTCACGGTCTTTAGAATGTAATTAATCTATTTACGCCCTCTGTTCATTTCATTTCATGTCTTTCATTTATCTGTATTATTACATTTCCTCCATTCATCACGACGTATTCATAATAAGACTTCAATTTTCAAAGACAATTTTTTTCGAAGACATACAAAGATGTTTATTCATTAAGTAAATATATGCGAATAATAAAGAATATATACTAAACAAGATTTTGTTCAATTTACAAAACAATTTATAAATTTTATAAAATGAAACAAAATTTATAGCTTTAATGAACAACATATTAAATTATTAAAGCGACGCTAAAGAAGACGAGAGATAAAAAATGTTTTTACTCACAGGTGCGGAAGGTAAAAAGACCTTTAAAATTTTGTATCCCAATCAGTGGTGTTTGGCGAAGCAAGAAGTGAATGGGCGCGTGTGAAAATTGAAACAGTCTGCAATGACACAATTATTCCTCTTGTATACGTGTATAAAATTCTATTATATTATTCGTTAGCCATTTAAAACGTATTAAGTTAAAGATCTCCATTACATATTACACATTTATCCTTTTAATTTTCTTCGTTGTATTCCTATTTTTACAGTCAGAAAATTCGACAACATACTCCATGTTCCTAAGGACAATTATATGTTACTCAGATATTAACTTAACAATAACAGAGTATTTATACAAAAAGGTTAACTTAATATTAATAATAATAATAATAGTAATAATAATAATAATAACAATAATAATAATAATAATAATAATAATAATAATAATAATATTGTGACTTATTTATCTCCGTGCGTTACCAAGATGCAAGTGTCAATAATTTTTTTAAAAAATTGATTGTATCCAATGGGCCCCCTGGATCTAAATAAAACGGAACAATTCACAAAACATTCCACTTTGTGAAATCTGTATGCTTAATTCATTCACGAGTGCGTTCAAAATAATAATAATAAAAAACAATTTCCGAGAAATACAACATGCCTGTTTATATTTAAATATTTTTACTAGTATATTTATTTTTGCAATATAAAAGTAATTCTTTTTAATACAAGAATATACTCTATTTATACATACAATGGATACAAGTACCCTTTATTTATTTATTTTTATCTCTAAAAATGTATTTCTGCAAGTATACTTTTATTGGTTATTTTACATTTTCTTTTTATCATTACATTTTATAATAAAACTGTATATACAGGGCGTTTCCTTTAATACAAGCAGTGTTTTTGGGCGAACTAATGACTTTAGAGAAAAATGTCAGTAGAACACACCGAAAATGTAGCCAGTGTTTCTCAAACGGTAGAACAACTACCCTTGGTAAGGGAGGTATAGAGATCGTGCTAAAAATCACATATCGAGATTTTAGTAAATGACCACGTTTTTAGGTCCCTAGAATCCAATTTTAACATTTTCACGATGATGTCTGTATGTGTGTGTGTGTGTGTGTGTGTGTGTGTATGTGTACGGATTTTGTTAGTGCTCTAACTCAAATAATATCATTCAGAAAATTCTGAAACCTTTTATTTCTATCCTATTCTAATATGAAAAGAAGCCATTAGATTTTGGTGTAAATCGGATAACCGGAAATGGCACTTTACCTGAAGCTCATAATGGTTTTTCTTCAAAAAATACCATTAAATGCCATTTTTTCGCATTTTATGTCTTATAATAGTTAAAGATTATTGAATTTTCTACAGGAATACATTAATACTTTTTCTATATATTTTACAGATAAATTTAAAAATATTTTTTTTATTAGTCCCGAAGCCTAAGATAAACACAATTCCTTTGTTACACGGTTCATATTTCAAATGAATGTAACTGACAGTAAATGTCACTGTCAAAAAACTACTTAATCACTTCAAATTATAATAGTGACATTTTAAAAAGAAAATAGTGAATAAAGCAATAGTTTTCTGCAATGGAACAGTTTGCAGCGTTAGTAAATACGTAGATATGTATTTAAATTAACAAAAATTAAATTGCGGGAGGTTTTGTGTTGGCAACATCAGATTTTTTTTAATGGTAACCTACATAATTTTTGTTCATTAGAAACAAATACAAACAAATGATAAAAGTTTTGATACTTTGCTATTTTATATTTTAGAAAATAATATACTAGCGTGACCTAGGCAACAGTCGTATCTACCAATAGTTGTGTACTTCAATTTTGTAACATTACTTCTAATTTTTAATACCATTTTTCTCGAAACAATTGTTACACATCTCTATACAATATTTATATTGTTAAAATAAAAAAAAATCATGGACTAAAAATTATATAGGTTACAATTAAAAAAATATAATTTTGTTCTACCTATTGAGAACCACTATTATTACTGATAAATTAGCCTCTTATTTCAGATTATTTTTGTTCATAACATTTTTTTATAAAGTCGTTAATTCGTCCAAAAAAACACTGGTTGTTTTAAAGAAAACATCCTGTACATCGCATATGTTGTGCACACATATCCAGTATTTACTTGTATTGAAAATTTCATTAAACTTAGTCCAAACTCACAAGCTCTGAAGCTTTTAAGCTAAGAAGATAACTTTGAGATTGAACGCACAACCTGCTAATATCTCTGTACTCTACCGCTTTTGCTTACCCACTTCCAGGTTCTCCTTTCTAATAATTACATGCAGAGCCGTAACTAGGGCGGTGCCTTTGGTGCCCCCGCAACGGGCGCAATCTTCAAAGGGGCGCAAATACGCAAATAAATTTTAGTGTAAATATAAATTGTCATATAAACTAATACACATGAACGGTGCGAGCAGTGTTCACCCAAAATAGAAATTTATGTTACGCAGAACTCATTGTTGTCAACCTGATGTGTGCTATCCTCATGATTTGTTGTTCTTTTGAATTGCTCCATGTCCAAATTTTCATTAACAGAAACTTGCCCAAATGTATTCTTTAAGATTTGTCTTACGTTACCTGTAGGTAACTGTAGTTTCGTGTGAAAGAATTTTCAATAAATTAAAATTGATAAAAAAAATACTTAAAATAAACTATGGGTCATTGAGGCAGACATGTTTAGGCATTTTATCAATTGAAAATTTAAGAGCAAGAAAACATGAATATGAAGGTGTCATTAATGATATTATGCTATGCAAATGTTCCGTTAAGAGCAGGGATGGTAACTATTAAAAATATCGGTTTAGGTTACGGTTTCGGTCATAGTGAAAATAAAAATTCGGTTTTGATTTGGGTTTCGGTTTTTACACAGCAATCGGTTTTGGTATACCAGTTTTACTAAAAGGGTTTCGGTTTTGCAAAAGTAATTTACGAGAATAATAATATTATTAATTTTGATTGAACACTTAATTATTAGAATGATGCAAAAAGTGTCCACTAACACATGTATAAAGTTTTAGAACAATCAGTTTTAATATTCAAAATATTCTAATTTTCTATGGAAATATAGCATGTAACGGATTTCGAGCGCCACCCGATTGAGGTACTACGGGAAAAAATAGAAAATAAATTTGTTTATACTTTTTTATACATAAGTATTTTAATAATAAAAATTTACAATATTTAACAACTAATAAGAGACCTGTATATAATGCGGTTAACCGATAAATAAAGGAGGGTTTTGCTTTCGGTTCCGGTTTTGTATCTGTTTCGAATTTCGGTACAGGTTTCGGTTTCGATTCTCATTTTTTTTCGGTATTTTTCGGTTAATGATTTTGGTTCCGGCTTCTGTTATCATCTCTGGTTAAGAGTGATAAAATACAATATTTAATATCTATTTTTTCTCAAATAAAAATAAATGAATGCGTACATACCATACATGCAAACATAAATGAGTAAAAAATAAATAAATAAAATATCGACTTGTATTCCCGATGAGGGGTGTGTGTGTGTGTTTGTTTGTGTGTGTGTGTGTGTGTGTGTGTGTGTGTGTGTGTGTGTGTAAAACGGTTCATCGGCGCTGGGCGCAAAATTATGTAGTTACGACTCTGTCTACTTAAGTTTACTATTTATCTCATTTACTAGATTTACTTGCTTCATTAAAATTTACAGCAAACAAAATACACTCAACCACATCACAAAGTTTAATCCTCGAGATAATTAAAATTAACACTAACATTGAATAGATACACGTTGCCGTTTTGTTCAGTTATTTGTCGGAAGATCAATGAAATACTTTATAGATAATAATTTGATTTATTTGATATAAATGGTGCACCAAAATATCAACAAAACCATTTAGTACTCACTAAATATTAATATTTATCACTTACTCTTACTACACACATTTACATTTTGAGGAGCAGGAAAGTAATATAGATACTTATTACTGTATAAATTTTTATGAGACACGAAACCAACATAAATGTGTTAACCTGCTTTTGTTTTTAAGATTGTAATTTACCAAACTTCATCTCACCGGTTCCTAAAGCTGTCGTAGAGAGAATTTCTCTGAGAAAGAACAAAACAGGTCATTTTTGTACGATTTTTTATAGAGTTTTCCATTTATACTGGGTGTACCATATAACATTACGTTCTTGAATATCTTGAAAACAATGCATCGTAACAAAAAGTGTGCCAAATTAAAACCTTCATAGTTTTTGGGGGGACATCAGATTCTGACAAAATGGCCCCCCGACCCCCCCCTCCAGGGGTGTCGGGAAAGGGGGTCAACTTAAAAATCTTAAATGGGACCCCCTATTTTTTATTGCAGATTCGGAAAGAGCGTAAAAAATATGTTGGTTTTATTCAGAAACCTTTTTTGTTCTCCCAACAGGTGGCGCTGCAATCGTAAAAATGTAGAATTAATTTCTGATGAAATCGAGATATCCATAGTCAGTTTTTAAAAAGTTTCTTTCTTTTAATTCCCCCTGAGTGTTGAGGAGTAATATTTCTACAATTTTGTGTATTTATTGAAACAAAAAACGTCATTTTTTATCAAATTATTAATAAAATATTAATCGGTTAATTTTTTTCTAGCAAATTTACATTTTTACGATTACAGCATACAAAAAAAGTTTCTGAATAAAACCAACATATTTTTTTACGCTCTTTCCGAATCTGCAATAAAAAAATAGGGGGCCCCATTTAAGATTTTTAAGTTGACCCCCTTTGTGCAGTTTCTCAAATTCAAATATTTTGAATTGTAAAAAATATATGTGTAAGTACAATAAATATAAAAAAAATTAGCCTTTACAGTCTAAATCTTGTGTAGTGATATCCACTGCAACGTAACCTTTTTATTTGACAATGACAGCTAACAAACTTGCACTGGACTTTTGTACCATGTTTCAATTAAAATGCAATATGCATGTGTTGTCATAACAACTAGTGCCGGGTATAACTACTAGATAAATCACAGCTGAGTCGTCTGCCATTTTGAAGCCTACTTCAATCATTCAATATCAGTGTTAAGTATTATTAATCATACAAATTAGAAAGTATCCATAATGATGGGTTGTTCTGCTCCATTGTACAAATCATTCGATGAATAGTTATAATTATCAGAAGTAAATATTTTAATTTGTTCAAATATTAATAGATAACTTTAAAAATCTTAACAAACTGTATTCTTTCTTCTGTTTTTATCTTCCGTCACTTTTAGGTAAGGAAGGCAGGTATTGTCCTTGGTCAAAAATACTGATGATGAGTTTTCAATGAATAAGCACGTTTTATGGTCTCTTGTATAAGATTTTACTATTTTTACGATGAGATCTGTGTGTGTGTATGTGTGTGTGTGTGTGTGCGTGTGTGTGTATCGATTATTTCGTCCTTGATACTACAATTCCAAAAAATAAAATTGTTTTGTATTTTTCCTCCAAAATGAAAAGCAAAATGTTACGTTATTATATATAAAAAATTTGTTGTGGCCAGCACAAGACCTTCCGTCGATTCGATTTTGTGCAAATCGCATACCAAAAGGTCCTTGGAACAGATTCTATATAATATCATGTAAAATCGAATACGAACACATACTATTTTTTACAAATTCCATACCAAAAATTCATTTAAAAAGATTCTATAAATCCAATAAAATTATAACATAAACATACATTAAGTAAAATGCACTTGACATTTTCTTCTTTCTTCTTCAGCTTCCCCTATTTTATTAGGGGTCGCTGTGTTCTCTTCTCTTCCACTCATTCTTGTCCAACGCAGCTGCTACACACAGTCCTTCCTTTCTCAAGTCTTCTGCGATACTGTCCTTCCATCTTCTCTTTGGCCTTTCTTTGCATGTCACTTGCGAGGAACTTTTTGCTCCTATGCTTTCCTATTTGGTTTTGTACTTACAACTGACATCTGTCAATTCGACTTTTTTGAATATATCAACTGTTTCCATGATAAATAGCAAAGCTAACTGATTTTTAAAATTAATTTCTTTATAATGCTTTAACTCTACATCTATTGATTATGAAGAAAAATATATAATCAAACCATATAGAGAAGAGTATATTCTTTAATATATATAACAAAATGTCAAAAAATAATATTTAACTGCGTTTTTTAAGAAAAACTGTTTAAAACTTCAAATAAGGGTACTTCCGGTGGATCAATTACAACCAAAATCTAATCAACACTTCATATGGATGTACAGAAGAGGAATACGAAAGAATTATAATTTTTTGAATTGTAGTACTGGAGTTATCGTCGGAGAAAAATTTGTCATACACGGACACGCATACACACATATACACACATACACACACACACACACACACACACACACACACACACACACACACACACACACACACACACACACGGACACACATATACACACAGGGACACATGGACACACACGGACACACATACCCACACACATCAACTTAAAAATAGTAATTTCGTATTGTAGGGGCCCTAAAATGTGCTTATTCATTAAAAACTCATCACCGAATTTTTTGACCAAAGACAATACTTTCTGGCCAACTTGTATATTATTAATTTATATGTACACATATTTACAAGGTTGGACATCGAAAAATATTCTAAACAATAAATTTTTGTCAGATTTATAATAAAAAAAATCCATATTGTGTAAGCAAAATCAATTACACTGAATACATAACTAGAGATGCATTCGGGCCGGGCCGGGCCGGGCTTTGAGGTTTGGATCGACTCGGCCCGAAAATAAAAATTACCGGCCCGACTCGAAGATCGACACGACAAAAAAATTAGCTAGCCAGGCTCGAAAATTGACTCGAAATCGGGCCGGGCTTCGGGCCGAGCCGGGCCAAAGCTCGAAATTGGGTGCATCCGTCATTCCCAATGTTGATTTTTATGTTAAAGCGAAATGTTTAACTTTTTCGTGTCAAACTTATAAAAAACCTCTACATTCTTATAACTTTCAACATTAGTTAACATAAGTAGTTAAAAAAAATCCTTCTAGTGTAAGTTTGTTATAATAATTACAGACCTACGTGTATTTAACACTTTGTTTACCAAAGCCGTTCGAAAATTTTAACAACTTTTTCACAAATCTTATATAAAAAAATTTAAGTTACATAAGGATTTTTTATCTAACTTTGTTTCTGCTGAAAAATAGGACAAGAAATCATTATGGTAGGAACAAAAATCACTTTTATTTAAGTATACGAGTAATAACAATAATAATAGTAACATCACAATATAATTATTATGCTTTAATGAATAACCTTGAATTCTTGAAGTAAAATAAAACATTTTTATTTATTAATATGTGAAGTTTGTTGTTATTAAATCATTTTGATCCTTTTTAACTTCATCCATTTTCATTAAAATATTAAGGAAACTGTGCATTTGATTGAACTATAAGATTTTTCGGGCCGGCCCGAAAAGCTCGCATTTTCGGGCCGGGCCAAAATCAAAAGTCCGACTCGCCTCGATTTTTGAAAATGATTAGCCCGATTCGGCCCGAAAAAAAATATCTTCGGCACGGCTCGATGATCGACTCGAAATCGAGGCGGGCTTCGGGCCGGGCCGGGCCAAAGCTCGAAATCGAGTGCATCTCTATACATAACTTTTTCGAACCAAAACTCTTCGACTTGTTTTTTATAAGGTATACCATAGTCTAAAAACATGATTCCACTTAGTTGAATGTGTGTCCGATAACACAAAAGTGATCTCTGGAAGCACTATCTCCGCGACAGCTTTAATAGTCCAGTAATGGAGGTATAAAAATATGGTTTTTCCTACATGGAAATTAATTGTCAAATATAAATTTAGTAAAATATACTGATTTATCAATATCTAACGATTTTACTGTATTTATCTAATGCTTTTAAACGCCGTAATATCTATTGGTTATAGAAAATATATAGAAAATAGTTATTTATGCAACAAAAGTGTAAACACAAGCTTTATGACATGAGGTCAAGTATTATTGACCGACGGTCATAAAGCGTGTTTACGCTTGAGTTGCATACAAGATTTATTATACAACCTTAAATAACATTCCTGAAACAAATTAGAAATTTATAAATAAAATAAATAAATAAATATATCATCACGGCATATTACCCATTTCTGGGTGTGCCAGTATCTACAACACATGTAGACATCGGTAATGATAACGATATATTTTACCGTGTGGGCGCTTACCAGGCGTCACCTCACGGGCACTCATAGCTGGCGTGGAGAGTGCACCACAGGGGTCACTTTTGTGCCAATTAGAAATTTAAGACAACAATTTGAATACATCACATGTGACAGATAACAGATCTAAAGTAGAATATACTGCAGTTCTCAGTCAGTAATACCAGCATGAGTGTAGAGAAAAAAACTAAATTTAGGTAAGATAACTTATATGCCACACCTGTATTGATGGTGGCAGCTCTTTAATATATAAAGTAAATAAAATACAAAAATCGTTTACTTTACGCACTATATTAACTTCACACATCCAAGTATAAAATAGTTATTTATGTAACAAGTGTATCAAGTAGTACTTTTTTGGTCGAGTCTGTGGAAATTTGCACGAGATAAAAATAATAATAGTGTTAGTATACGGGCATCTTCAAATATTGTTAGTGTTAGTTAACAAGTAAATTAACCGAATGTGCTTAGCAACGTATTTACTTCTGACGCACTAGTGCTTGAAAAGTACTTTTCTCGCACTGGTGTTTAAGGAGTGCGCAAAGTATGTACTTTTCGTACGGTTGTAGGAAAAAATATTATAGAGCAAAGTTTCAGAGAATTTTGTCTTCTACAAAATTGATAATAACTATTTTTGCCCTAAACCTACTGATAAGGAGTATACAAAACATATCCAAAAATAAAAAATATCCAATCTTTTGCAGGGTAAATCTACGCCAGTACTGGACTATAAATGCCTTGAGGGCCTTATAAACGTACGCAGTGAATAGCAGATTGGAATATCTAGAAATGGTTAACAAGCCGCGATGGTATGGTAAAATCATATATATTTTATAAGCTGAAGATCTGAAAAATAACCTTTCTATTATTAAACCTATTTAAGTTTCCTAGACTGATATTTAAGGACAAAATGTAATATAAAATAGGTATATCAAAAAGCTACACGTGCCTGGTGACAGAACTTGTGTACAAAGGAGAACAAACAATGTTATTTATTCAACAAGTAAATACAGTAAAACTTATTATAACTTTAAAGACTATAAATATATAAACTAGTTCCGTACAGCCTTTGTCATATTCATTAGAAAATTAGGACTTGTTTTCCATTATACCATTAGCCATTAAAACATTTTATTCAATTTTGCCTTATAAAGTCATATTTATTTACTAAACATTCTCCTTTGCTATGATTATAACACAGTCATAGCAACGCAATAATTGGGATTATTTTATCGTAAAATTATTAAATTGCCCTCAAAAGCGGGCAGAATTTGACTTTTAATGCCCGAGTTGCCAAGCAATAGATTTTCAAACAAATCAAAATTGTGTTTTATGGATTAATGTGAGACAACATAATAAATTTATTTTCGTACTCATGCATTGAAATGTGTTATACGCGTCGCCTAAGCAACTTCCGAAATGTCTATTTCCCAGGTCTCCACTAGATGAGCAACACTCTGTTATTTCTAAAGCATTTCTTAAAAAAACTATATTTATAATAAAAAAAGTATAGTTTCTCAAACACTCTTCGGCTTAATAAAAATAAGAGAAAATGGTGGAATATTAAATGAAATTTAATATTAATATAATAAATTTAGTGCATTTGGTTCACAATGTTGGTCACAACTTGTACCTGTGATGACAGCAATCGGATTCGGGCGGTAGTACATCAGTGGAAAATATATCCAACAAACGTAATATAAATTGTAACATAAGTAGATAAGCAATTAAACAAATTTATTAAATTTTAATTTGTTATAATACTACAATTGAAAAGCCATCAGCTGTGCAATTATTTAAAACAATTGAAATTTAAATCTCTGAAGTTGGCTTAAAATCAGTGTATGTGTATAATTTGTTTTATTTGTACAAAACTAACTAATTATTAGTTTCATAAATTTCTACGAAAAATGTGTACAAACCTCTTGCGTGAACTCATTCGGGAACCAGACGTTCCCACATTTGGTATGTAAATAACTATTTTAGAACACTCGCAAAATGTTTCGTATTCTTTCCTGTATACATCTTTTGACATCTGTGGAACCATCTTGCCCTATAAATTCATCAAATTCATCCGATATTTCTTTTGAATTAACGATATCTGTCATTTTCATTTGATTGATATTTTAATAAATATAGCAACTACGCCAGCACAATGATAATAAATATGTAGGTATCTATTAAATCTTTGAATTTAAAAAAATCTAAATTAAATTAAATAAAACGTTGTATGTACCATAGCACCACGGGCATAATCAAGTATCAGGAAATTAAAAGCTCTCCGCTATGCCCGTAATACATAAATAAGTACTGTCTATATAAACGCGTAAGATCTCGAACTTTTCTTACGTCTAAAACAAAAATTTATTAGAGCAAAATTGAATAAATAGTAGCTTACACTCGTATCTAAATATTAATGCTTCCGCGCTTGCGCGCTCATGGGATGCTATCAGCCCATTAAATATTTTTTTTTAAACCCTTGAATAATAAATAAGTATTATCTTTATTTTTTAATACCCTACATCCTACATATACTACTACCGCGTTATTTGTGCATTATTTTTAGCTCACATAATCACGAATTCTAACAAATCTGTACGCTTTGCCCTGATGTTATGACAGTTAGATAAGATCTAATACCCTCATTCGCTTTGGTGGAAAACAACTCTAAAATGTTATCGCGTGGGAGTCTACAGATTGTCGTGACACAGAGAACACAGAATTCATAACGACCAGGAAGTGCTGTAAAGGTCATTCCGAAACGGTATTGATCTTCCACGGAGCTGATAATACAGATGATGATAACCGTTGAATCACTTTTGTGGTTAATTTTGAGGGAAACTTGTCGATTGTGGTTAAAACTTTTTAACCCGAAATGTGAAATTGCGTCTTTGGGAATAAATTTTCCACAGAATGAAGTTTATAATGTTTTATTAAGTGACATAAATATAAGTGACAAGGTAACACACTGTAAACTTTGTTGCAAGATTTGCATTAATTATACCAGACATCTTAGGAGTCATTTACATATTTATAAACATTGCATTTCGTCGTAGGAGGCTTCAGACAAAAATAAAGCTCGGTATAGACAGGTACAAATTTATGAACTGAAGTTGACAAATATATAAAGAAGGATTTTAATCCAGTCAATAGAGGTTTTTACCCTACAAAAGGTGGGGAAAAAACGATTTTAACATATGTTGTTTGGGTCGAGACGGGGATGAAAAATTCAAATTTGTGACCTTGGGGAGGCTCGGCTTGAGCCGCCATCTTGGATCAAAGATGCAAAAAAATGAGTTTTTTGCTATTATTTCGAAAACAGTAGTCCGTATCAAAATTTTACAAGAATACAAATTTAAAGCTCGTTCCTTTTTGTACAAAAAGGGTTGTTGCATTTTTTACCTAGGATAAACTCTCAAAGAGTTATGTTCAAAAATATGTAACCAGAACAACAATTTATGAAAGAAGATTTAATCACTCAAAATATACACAATATTAATTTTTTAATACTTATGCCCGATTGCACCAACGTATCTTAAATATTAAACACGGTTTAAATTGACAATATTGCATCAAATGAATTATAATATATTGCTGTCAAAATTTCGATTTGCATTTTTTTCTTTAAACGTAGATTAAACATGATTAAAATTAATTTCATGTTGGTGCAATAGGGAATGAGTCTAATAGATTTTGTTATTTGTAACAGTTTACATTTGTCGTGGCATCAAAAGAAGTAAATTATCGATGATTTTTAAATCATTTTTGTCAGCGCTTTTTCACAAATTCATCAACCACTCTGACCCGGTTAAAGATACGGTGCCGCGGTTTAAAAATGATGAGCGGTTAACGAATTATTAACAATTTAAACTTATATGAAATTTCACTAAAATTTTAAACGTCTGCAAATTGGCTTAGTTTTAATTTTTTTTTCTGAAATTTGGACACGATTAAAGATAAGCTTTACTGTGCATTTAATACGTGCTGAAATTTCAGAAGAAAAAATGAAAACTAAGCCGATTTGCAGATGTTTAAAATTTTAGTAAAATTTCATATAAGTTTAAATTTTTAATAATTCGTTAACCGCTCATCGGAGCAAAAATCGTTTAACATGACATGAAGGAGAATTCAAAACTGAAATAAAAATTTTAAACCGGGGTACCGTATTTTTAACCGGGTCAGAGTGGTTGATGAATTCGTGAAAAAGCGCTGACAAAAATTATTTAAAAATCATCGATAATTTACTTCTTTTGATGCCACGACAAATGTAAACTGTTACAATAACAAAATCTATTATCCCCAAGGTCACAAATTTGAATTTATCATCCCCGTCTCGACCCATACAACATATGTTAAAATCATTTTTTCCCCACCTTCTGTAAGGCAAAGGTCTTTTTTGGTCTCCACTGACTGGACTATTTAAGGACTTTATAATAAAAATTTTGACGTCATAAATTTAGCCACTTTTGTGGGTGCTTGTGTTGAGGTAGGGTTATAAATGAATAAAATTTCATATAATATGAAGACCTTAGTAGAGCAACAACGGTGCAAGCCACAATCTTCTCAAAAATGAGTTATGCATTTTTCACATCAGTAGACATCTATTCACCTAAAAAATAGAAGTTATCGCTACTGTAACATACATCACGCCACAAACTACCAAAATCCTTGTTGCTTTTAAAATAAAAACAACCATTTTAAGTGTGAAAACGGTACAAGCCACGTCTCTTTCATCATGGCGGCGCCAAGCAATATGACGACTCCACAAGATACATCTCTTATGAAGACTCTGAAAGTGATCGTGGCTTAGATTTTGGGTTTGATGATAGTGTACGGGACAAAGTGAGAGTGAGAGTGGAACATCGTCAGGTAACGATGGGCAGGTGAGTAATTAAAATATGTGGCTTATCCCCTTGTTCACTAAAATGATATGGCTTACATGTCCTTTTTACCTTCCGTCACCTTTAGGTAAGGAAGGTATTGTCTTTGGTAAAAAAAATCGGTGGTGAGTTTTTAATGAATAAGCACGTTTTAGGGTCCCTAGAATTCGAATTTACTATTTTTAAAATGATGACTGTATGTGTGTCTGTGTGTGTGTCCGTGTGTGACAAATTTTCTCCGACGATAACTCCAATGCTACAATTCTAAAAATTATAATTCTTTCTTATTCCTCTTGTATACATCCATATGAAGAGCTGATTAAATTTTGGTACTAAGTGATCCACCGGAAGTACCTTGTGACGAAGTCACATTGTTTCGCCATAAAATGCCAACACGCCATTGTCCAGAGAACATCACCGACCACTGTGGGGCTGCAGAGTAGCATGTAATCGTTGTCCAGAAGCCGCTGTAGCACTAGAACAGGATTCTGCAGCCCAAACTGGCGGTGCAATGTCCATAACCTCACTTTGAGCACATGGTTAGCACGCGGTTATTTTCCATGGAACATCATCGTCCACTTCGGGGCCGTATCACGGCGTGTAAACAGTTTTCAGGGATAACTGTGACACAAGAACAGAATTAAAATTGTTTTTAACATGCTTTTAACCTTACCTATAGCACATGGTGAGCACGCGGTAACGGCCAACGGAAAATCCTCAAGTTTCGAGCCAGCCACTATTATTCCGGGGTTTTTCGTGGCCGGTATTTCACTCTGCACATCACAGGGCAACTTCTAAAGCAACAGTTCACCTAGATTTCACAACTAGAGCACGCATTCCAGATCTGTCAAGACCGCAGCGCCAAATCCAGGCGGAATAAACTAGAACTTGAGATGTTTGTTAATTTCTATTTTATTAAAATATTATTGTAAATATTTTACCTGTTAGTTTCAAGCAAGAAAAACTGGATTTTCACATTTTCACTTGCGTATAGAATTTTCTAGAAATATTTTAAGAGCCCAGCCTCTCGACCAATAGTAAGCCGAGTCTGTTTTCCCACTCAGCCAATCACATTCGAATAAAGCCCTCCACCTAAACCGCGCGCGTTTGAACGAGAGTTATCAAAATCCGGCTATAAAAGATGCCACAGCAGCCCTAGAATTCATTCTGTCTTCTGGCTAGCCGTTCTAGCCAGAACCAGGAATTCCGTAGCCGTTCTATGGAATAAAGTTCCAGTACCAGCCCCAGAAGGCAGAGTCCAGATCTTCTACAGCTGTTCTGTAGAATTCAGTCACCGATTGTCGCTGTTCAACAAAGTCAAAGTCCACAGAGTAAATATTACTTCACGTTTGTCTTCAGAGTAAGAATATTTCACATACTAAGTTTCTCAGAGTTAATATTTCACGTACCAAGTTTCACGGAGTAAAGATTTCACGTACAAGTTCCAGAGCTGGGCAGTAACTAGTTACTTTAGTAACTTAGTTACTAACTAGTTACTTTTACGTAACTTGTAACGTAACTTAGTTACTTTTTAAAATATGGTAACTGTAACTGTAACTTAACTTGCTGCGGTAAAGTAGTTGGTAACTTTCCGGTTTTTAGTTACTAGTTACTTGGGTAACTTAAAAAGTGGAATGTAACTTAGTCATAAAAAGTAAAGGGGGGATTTAAATTTCTAAGAAATATTTTGTTGAGGCTGATGCCTTTTTTGGAAACACTAACTAAAACTGTTTTGTTTTAAATAAATGTCTGTCCAGAGTGGGAGTGTTGAGCGCAGCATCACGCATACCCTCTGTTATGTGTAACTTTTATTTTAATACATAATTAAATTCAATATTATTGTTGATTGATTTCAATAAAATAATTACATTCATTAATAATAGAGTTTTTGTACGGTAAACAGAAAAACTAAAAATAACATATTATTTTAACTTTTAATTCTAGAATTAAAAAGTCACTAAATGTTAAATTTGACTTATAAAATATATTATTTTCAAATATTTTCCTCGCTTACAAATGATACGTTTTAATAAATTATAATTAAGCTGCCACTAAATCATCAAAATTATTCCAATTTTCAGGTTATACAAAATATAGTGTATTTTGTTCGTTGTTCTAAGGGTTGAAATTCGTCTCATTTTTGCAAATTCCCTTCTCACAAGATAAAATGTCACTTTTAATTTTTATGTTATATTATAATGTAGGTCCGCAGGGCCTTTTTATCAGATTTTTGGGCCCCAGGTCAAATTTTTTTTAGCCTCGTGGGCCTAGGCGGTAATAAGGCCCTGTAGGTCCGTTAACATTAACAATAATAATCTGATTGGGTGTTGCCAAGCAATAACGTTAAAATTTAGGTTAACGTAGTTAGTGCAAAAACTCCCTGATATGTATCCTACACAATAACTAAGTCAACAGTCTAAGTCTACACTTCACGCCATTAAAAGTAGTTAGAAAGTAACTCAAAGTAACTAAGTTACTTTTAATGAGTAACTAGTAAATAACTTAGTTCTTTCACCAAAGTAACTGGAACTTAAGTAACTTAGTTACTTTTTTTTGGAGGTAACTGTAACTGTAACTAGTTACATTTTAAAAGTAACTTGCCCAGCTCTGACAAGTTCTCAGGGTAAATATTATTTCCAGTTTGTCAAGAGTATAAATAATATTTCGCGTACTAAGTTCACAAAGTTGATATATCCAGTTTTACTTGATAATAAAATTGTCAGTAGTTTGAATAACAATGGACACAGTTTCTCAGTCATTTATTAAATTGTACATAGTGTGTAAATAAACATAGTTTAGTGTACTGCATTTTTCACTGCTCAAAAATACCCTAAGAATCCTGGCCTACACGACTAGCTATCCGCAACCCTTCCTCACCCTTCTCTCAGTTCCACGGAGATACAAGATGGCGCCCGAGCAAGAATCAATCCAGACAGCAGCGATAGAGGGTGAGCGTGACGTCACAATATGGCACCAGAGCAGGGATGTCGTCACAACCTTTATTTGAAGTTTTTAACAGTTTTTCTTAAAAAACGCAGTTAAGTATTATTTTTTGACTTTATGTTATCATAAATGTTAAAGAAAATGCCCTTCTCTATACGGTTTCATTATAGATTTCCCTTCATATTCAATATATATAGAGTTAAAGCATTATAAAGAAATTAACTTTCAAAAATGAGTCAGCTTTGCCATTTATCATGGAAACAGCTGATATATTCAAAAAAATCTAATTGAGAGATGTCAGTGTCAAGTGCAAAACCAAATATGGTATAGAATCAGAATGCCGGGTATATGAAGAAGGCGAAAGAGAAGATGGAAGGACTGTACCGCAAAAGACTTGAGAGCGGAAGAACTATGTGAAGAAGATGCGTTGGACAGAAAGGAGTGGAAGAGGAGAGTAAGAAACAGTGACCCCTAATAAAATTGGATTTATAGAATCTTTTTCAAGGAACTTTTGTTATAGAATTTGTAAAAAATAGTATGTGTTCATGTTACGAATTTACAAGATATATAGAATCTTTTCCAAGGAACTTTTGGTATGGGATTTGCACAAAATACATAGAATTGACGGAAGATCTTGTGCTGGCCACAATAGATTTTTTTTTAAATATTTCAATAACGATGTTATATTTTTTTAAAAATACAGTGTTAATTTTTGAATAATACTACTTTCAACTATTTCTTATATTTAGGCTTTGTCCGATGTTGCATTTTTATCCCAAAATGCCATCGTTAAGGGCATGTTTATTTATCTCCCGCTACCCTAGGTAAGGGAGTTATAGGGATCGTGCTAAAAATCGCATATAGAGATTTTAGTGAGTAAGCACGTTTTGATGTCCCCAGAATCCGATTTTACTTACTTTGTATATCTATCCTATACTAATGTGGGAAGAGCACATTAGTTTTTAGTGTATATCGGATAACCAGAAGTATCACTTATACAAGCTTTTAACCGTTCTTCTTGAAAAAAATACATTAAATATAATTTTTCACAACTTTTACTAATAAAAATTGAATATAACGGTACAATCTTCAATAGGCTATTCCACGACTTTTTTATTTTTTTTATTTTGAACTACGTACGCATGTAAGACAATATATGACAGTCCGAGTTTAAAATTCCTCCAAATAAGCGAGATATTAAGGGATGAATTTTAAATTTCGTTTGTGACGTAGGTAATGTATAATGTGGGTATACTAGAAGTAAACAAACAGTGGTTCACAGAATTACGAAAAAATGTTGAGCAAATTACAAAATAATGTATATTTGAATTGTAATATTATATTTTATTATTAGAGAAAGAAAATATATTATTGCAATTAATTTTTACTTTTTTTCTTATTTTACAATAACATTTTGACATTCTCGAAGTTGGTAGCGCATGGCGCTAGTATCGTAAAGTTTAACAGATGAAACTGTAATAATTATTTTACGTACAGGTACCAAACACTTTTTGTTTTCACGCCTACTTGTCATTTCACAAATATACTGTTCTTTAAAATAATCACAATAAAACTTATAACACCTCTCTTACTCACGATTTCAAACAAATTTCAAAAGAATGCAGCAGATAGATCAACATGCGAAGACATGAAAATCACCCGAACATACCCGACACACCCGAATAATTATATTCTTAGTTGAAGCGAAGTGAGAGCGGAGCTCCATACAGTACGAGTTCAAACTTGAATCCTATTTGCTTAAACACGCGTGCACATGTCTATGTCATCAAATGTAAACTCCCCGTATTTTTTAGAGGAAGTAATTAAAAAAAAAGTTCGTATTTTCCGTATCGTTTAACTGTTATCTTTCATATTTTTGATAAACTTTTACTCTTTTCGATTACGGTGGAATAGCCTATTCTACGGTAATAACATTTAGTAATTAAATTTAAATAACTTTAAATATAAATTTTAAAAATAATTTATTTTTAGACATCTTGCCTATGCGCCAAACAAAAACATTATACTTTAATAACAATTTTGACATATTTAAACAAATGTCGCTGTCAGGAAGCAATTACATTAAAATTAATAATGAAACCGCGTTAAGGAGAATATAGTACAAATATATTAGATTCTAATGAAATTAAGGTTTTTAAAAATTATATATTTTCCATCATACATAAATATTAGAAATACTATTGACTTGCTTCATTGTCTTCCAAGGTTCGGCTCTGAAAACACTTTGTGTGAAAATGCGAGTACTATTTTTATTTTTGTTTTCTATTAGTTTTGTCAATATTTGTGAAATTTATTTTGTGATATATTTGTTAAATGTAAAATAAAGATTGTTATGAGTGAATGTAAAAATATTTGAACATAATAATATTTATACTGCTTGGTTAAATACCCAGCGGGAGGTTATGGACTGGCCACATCAGATTTTTTATTCAGCAGACATACATCCAATACTGCGCAGACGACCTTTTTTTTATCTCCCGCTAATAAGGGTGGTATCTGGATTGTGCTAAAAATTGCATGTTGAGATTTTGGTAAATGACCACGTTTTCAGGTCCCTAGAATCCGATTTTAATATTTCCACGATGATGTCTGTATGTGTGTGTATTATTATGGATTTTGTCAACGCTCTAACTCAAATACCATCATTCAGAAAATTCTGAGACCATGTATTTCTACCGTATTCTAATATGGAAGCTCAAAATAGTTTTTTCTTCGAAAAATACCGTAATTGTAATTTTCTCGCGATTTATGTTATTATAAAAATTAAAGATTATTAAATTTTCTACAGGTATACGTTCATACTTTGTCTATATATTTTATAACTTTTTCTTATTTCTGGTACCTTGTTTGAAGATTCTAAATGTTGAACTTTATTCGCCAAATCAAGATGTCAAGAAGAGGGATAATTCATGTTCAAAATTCTCTTGATTTTAACATTTATTTGGACGTTTCGGAGGTCCAAAGACCTCCATCTTTAGCATTATACATTATTGTCTTCTATAAAAAAAAAATTTGTATCATATTTATTGAAATAATTATAATATGATACAATTTTTTTTTTTTATAGAAGACAATAATGTATAATGCTGAAGATGGAGGTCTTTGGACCTCCGAAACGTCCAAATAAATGTTAAAATCAAGAGAATTGTGAACATGAATTATCCCTCTTCTCGACACCTTGATTAGGCGGCAATGTACGTTGCTATTGTTTGTGTTTATGAACATTTGCAATTGTCAATAAATTATTTTTAGGCTGTCACATTCTGTAGTTCTTTTATAGAAATTTGAAAATATGGAAGATAAAGACGATTGTTGATGACCAATAAGGTAGAAATTACAAGGAAAACAATTAACAGCGGGCGCCAACACCATTCAGAAAATTCGCGTAAATAGAGGCAATAGAAGGTATTGTGGAAGGCACTGAAATATATGGAATGTCATTTTCTGGCAAGTTTAATTTAAGTTAGTGCTGTTTTCAATAATTGTGTAGGTAATGTTATGAATTCCATCGTAGTTTATTCCTATTTTCGATAATGACAGCTAAGTGGGCGCTTATTATATACTTTCAGCCACCCGTTGCCATAGAAATAAATTGAGTGGACAAAACAGAAGGTATCAAGTACTGTATCCAACTAAGAAACAACAAGTTTCAGTAGCAGGATTGAACATAGATGTTTACATGATGAAGGCCAGGAAGTGACTTCTCGATACATGAAGAAATAGCATCAGTGTTGCCAATCTACTGAATACAAATTTCCGTACTTTCGAAATAAAAATTACCGTATTTTGAATTACTTTACCGTACATTTTTATATAACTGAGTATTTGTATTTTTTCATACATAATTTCAATAGGTAACGATACATAAACATAAAAAAAAATAATTCTTGCGAACACAAAAATATTACAATTACATAACAGCATTTAAAAACTAGTCAGATTCACGTAAGAAATAGCATATGGCGCCTGAGAGCTAACTGATTTCACACGCATTAAATGATGTAAATTTGTGAACAAAATATAAATGACTGCCATGTTGATGTTACCGTTAAAATCATCAAAAATGTATATTATTTATTTACAGGATAATAAACTTTTCTACCGTAATCAAAAATTGCATTTCAAAACGACAAAATTTAGGGTTATTTCTCTTTCTTTATAGTGATATATGATTTATAGTACTGCTAATATATTAGTACAAAATTATCGTACAAATGTACAAATGTGTACGGTAATACGTTTAGGACTGTATACCGTATTTGCCATAATTTTCCGTACAAATACGGTAATTACCGTACGGTTGGTATCGCTGAATAGCAGATAGTGAGACAGAGAATAGTTATAAATTTTGAAGTTAGGAATAGAGACAAGAATTTTATGTGTATTCACAAATGATAAAATATTTAGAATAGGAACACAATCAGGCCTATTCTATAACTCAGTGGTTAATTTTTAACATCTGGCTAAAAATTTAACCAACCAAATATGTTGATATATAACAAAAATTTGGATTTTTAGTTGTCAAATAAATAGCTATTGCATAAAAAATTTAACCAGTTGTTAATTAACCACTAAAAATTTAACCAACCAAGTATGTTGATATATAACAAAAAGTTGGATTTTTAGTTGTCAAATAAATAGCTATTGCATAACAAATTTAACCAGTTATTAATTATCTACTGAGTTACAGAATAGGCCTGAATATAATAGCTACTTATGTGTTTCATTGCCAAATTGTTGTGTTTTTCTGATAGTACGTGAATATGTACGACATGGGTGAAAAAATAAATTTTGCAACTAAACACATACAAGGTTTTTTTGTAATTCCATTTAGTTTCAACATTTCAAGAAAAAAAATAATGAAATATTTTCATTATAAAGGTTATCTGTCACTTTTTATATTTTACATAGTGATAGGCTATCGCTAATTGGTTAATTTCGAGGTTAATTTGTTACTAATCCTTTAAAGAGACAGGTGAACGCATTAGTACACGATAACTGGGCGACGGATAACTGGGCGAGTCACACTGGACAATAGTCAACTGAACGATACTCAAGTGTGCGACGGTTAACTCAGTGAAAGAAACTTAAAAATTTTGCACGCGTATAGTCGGATTCTGGGCATTATCTTAAAAATCTGTATCTTTTAAGATCTATAGCTTAAGGCAAATCTATAACTCGAAAGCTTATAGATTTTCATAAATCCGTATTATGAGCGCGCGTCTATAACCTTGAATTTTTATTACATTCACTTAAGACATCTTAAAACCGATTGTCACTCGTTAGAAAATAAAACATGTACTATATGGTTTTAAATTTTGAAATACGGGTAATAGTTTATTTATAACTAGTTTAATTAAAGTTATTTACAATACAAAACGAATTATTAGTTTCAAATAAATAAAAAATACAAGTTTTCCAAATTCTTAATTGCCTACGGACAGTATTTATTTTTCTGATGTTTACTTTACTGATTCAATTTTACTGAAAGAAGTTGACAGAAGTTACGCCAAACTTGTTTACAAACAGCTACACAGCTGTAAAACAATCCAAAATGAGGCAAGAATTTGTCATTTTACATATTTCTCGTAATAAAGGCTATTCAAAAAGTTTGATAAGTAATAATTATATTATAAACTAAAATATAAAATTATGTTACAGTAAAAGAAAACGAACGAAAAATACCATTAAAGAACAATATCCAATGAATTCATTGCATCCCTTATATTTTTCTTATAATGCGCATGATATTACTAAAAATATAACTAATAACATCAAATATTGACAAATGTATAAGTATTTTAATTAAATACTTAATACTTACTGTTCATATTCATCTTTTAATATTAATGTGCAAAATATAACATTTGCAAATTATTAGTCAATTTCAAACCAATTTGTTCTTCTATTTGTTTCTCTGACAAGTTATTGTGAATTGTATAGTGACCGTAAGTTTTTAAGATATTTTAAGACATAGATAAACCTACAAGCTATAGATGCGCTCAGAATACCACTTCGATCTATAAGTCCTTAAGATAACTCTTAAAGAAGTTATGACAACGCTCAGAATTCCACCATTAGTAGGCATTTAATTTGTAGATTATAAAACCCGTTTTTTTAAAAAAACGCGAGTGAAATGCAATCAGATTTTCAAACCTTCGTTGACTAAGCGATTTTTTACAATTTGGATAGTCGTCTATGCGTTTCATAAAACCGTGAAGCTTACCTACTTGAATTGAATATTTTATAAAAAAAAAATAACTACAATAAACTAACGAACAAATGTCGACTTGGAAAACACGGATCGAGTGCCGTGCGTTAGGTTATTGTTATAATTTTTAGAAAAATATATAATTTCTGTCGTCACAAATGAGACGTCATAACTGAAGTCAGGACCATACTACGGTTTTTTACACCGATTTTCTAAACAAATCACAGTTGCTGCAATAAACTTGACTAAACCACTTTTTCTTCTATTTGTACATTGGCCCCCACTCCGTTGCATTGATCGGTAAAAAAAAAATGGATTTTGTAGGTAATTATATTCTCTATAAGACTGATTATGAGGACTTTTACGCTAAAATGATGAAACTCAGAATTTTGCTAAGTACGCAATTTTAATCTATTTGTAAGCTTCATATTAATCGTACAAAAACTTCAAGTAACAAATTTGCAGGAAATTTTGTCCTCTACAAGTCGGCAAATAGCTTTTTTTGCGCTAAAGTGCACCAGAAATAAATTATAGGGAATAAACTGTAAAAAGTGCCGATTTTCGGTGGTTTTTCTCAACATGGCGGAGGAACCGAAGAAGAGGGGATTGTGGAAATTTGTATTTTTCACTAACAACATATCAAAAATAAATTCAGAACTACCCGACTTTTTGTAGACCCCCCCCCCCCCTCCCCCATCGATTTCGATTTAATGATGGCTTTGATTTAACTACACTTTTCTTTATGGATTAAAAATCCGGCTCGAAGGACTAAAATATTTGGGTTTTGGAGAAGGTAGTGTTTTTATAAATAAGAGTGATTTTGTTTATAGTCCAGTGAACGAAGCATTTTACAATACAAAAGGTCGGGTAGTTATGATTATTTGATATATTGTATAGGATGGTGGGTTAGTGAAAAATCCAAATTTCCACAATCTTCCCTCCTCCGCTTCCTCCATCAAATTGTAAAAACAACCGAAAATCGGTACTTTTTTCAGTTTATTGCCTATAACTTCTTTCTGGTGCATTTTAGCACAAAAAAAAGTTATTTTTAGAGGACAAAATTTCCTGCAAACTAGTTGTATAAAATTATTTTGTGCGATTAGTAGCAACGGAGCTATGATGCTGACAAAAAAGGTTAAAATTGCGTACTAAGCAAAATTTTGAGTTTCTTTCCAATTTACATCGCAATAGCTCCGTAACAAATCATTTTAGTGTAAAAGCCCTCAAAATCAATCTTGTAGAGAATTTAATTACCAACAAAATTCAAATAATCTTTTACGATCAATGCGACGGAGTGGGGATCAATTTACAAAACACGATAAAAATAGTTGTTTCTAGTTTAGTGCAGCAACACTTTTTGGTTTATTATTTCTAATTATAAAAGTATTATTGAAACAAAATAATCTGTATAGATGCAAAACGAACGTAATTATGTGTTGGCAAACATCAATGAAGTCTCATGGGACAATTAGAAAACAGCACTTCCTTCTTTTATTTGTCTGTGACTTCTTTCTACTGCTCTTCAACTCAGACTGAGTTATTTGCCAAAAGTATTGTAAATATTCTAAGGCTCAATTTTCTAAAACTTTGGCGTATTATGTCTTTTCTGAAACCAATAGGGGTGGAGATATGCCGCTCTCAACATGGTGAAAGTAGCGTTCTTAGAAAAATATTGAGTTTTTTATAACTATTCCTAGCTGTAAATCATTATCAACAAATTTCATTATATTCTTTTACATATTGTAGCCAGCTCCTACAGATACGGAATGGATGAAAAACACAGATTACCGCGAAACATTCATTTTGAAAAATTTTTGCTTATAACTTCTTTCTGTTGCATTTTAACGCAAAAAAAGTTATTTGACGACTTGTAGAAAATAAAATTTCCTGTATATTTGTTAAACAAACTTTTATTGTAGGAATAATGACAACCGAGCTATAAAGCTCCAGAATAGGGCAAAATTGCGTACTTAGTTAAATTTTGGGTTTCTTTCCAATTTACATTTCGCAATAACTCCGCAACACTTCATTTTAACGTAAAAGTACTTATGATAAATCTTGACAATTTACTTACCTGCAAAATCCATGTATCAATTTTTTTTTAAGACCAATGTAACGTAGTGGGGGTAACTTTACAAAAAAATACGAAAAAATGATTTTTTTCAAGTTTAGTGGAGCAACGTTATCCCTCCAGTTTTTATCACTATATTTGATTTTACGATGCGGAATTAACGTAATACGGATTCCACGAACATAATTCTGAGCTGAAGAGCGGTAGAAAGAAGTCGCAGACAAATAAAAGAAGGAAGTGCTGTTTTTTTTTAAAAAAAATCTAATAGTCCTATGAGACATTATTGACGTTTGCCAACACATAATTACGTTCATTTTGTATCTATACAGATTATTTTGTTTCAATAATTCTTTTATAATTAGAAATAATAAACCAAAAAGAATTGCTGCTCTGAACTAGAAACTATTTTTATCGTTTTTTCTAAATTGACCCCGCTCCGTTGCATTGATAGTAAAAAATAATTGGATTTTGTAGGTAATTAAATTCTTTACAAGATTGACTATGAGGATTTTTACGCTAAAATGATGTGTTACGGAGCTATTGCGATGTAAAGTGGAAAGAAACTCAAAATTTTGCTAAGTACGCAATTTTAACCTTTTTTGTCAACATCATAGCTGCATTGCTATTAATCGTACAAAATAACTTCACTTAACTATTTTGCAGAAAATTTTGTCCTCTACAAGTCGGCAAAAACATTTTTTGTGCTAAAATTTACCAGAAAGAAATTATAGGCAATAAACTGAAAAAAGTACCGATTTTGGGTGGTTTTTACAAGATGGTGGAGGAAGCGGGGGAGGGGGGATTATGGAAATTTGGGGTTTTCACTAACCAACCTTCCTATATAACATATCAAAAATTCAGAACTACCCGACCTTTTGTAGGATTCCCCCCTTTTTCAGGCTCCGTTCACTGGACTATTATATAAATATCTATTATAGTTGACTCCGCTTACGACTGTATACAGAGAATTTATTTTAACATGCAACATACGGTCATTCACTTCCATGGTTACTCACTATTGTCAAAAAATGACAGCAATGTGATATTTGTCCATTTTAAAATGCAACATACAAAATTTGTAGTTTAATTAATTTACACTGAATTAGGCTACATACGATTAACAAGAAATCAAACATGAATGTTGCACATCTTAACAAACTTTATCTTACAAAATTCATAACTTTCATGTAATAAATGTTAAGTAAATACCTTCATTCACACTGAGGCAATATCCTAGTAGGTCGTAATAAGAATTGATACCATTTGTGAGGTGTTCTGGAGGTAGGTATCTCCTGTGCTGCAATACTATTTATAATGTGGCATTTTAAAATGGACAAATATTACATTGCTGTCAGTTTTTGACAAAAGTGAGTAACCATGGAAGTGATGAACCATAATGTTGCGTTTTAAAATAAATTCTCTGTATTTATGACTGGCTCTGTACACTCTCCTTAAGTCCGTACAATGGAAAGTTGTTGCTTAGATGGAGTGGGGGTAGCAACCCCCCGCTTATGTTCATTTGACGAGAATTAAGTAATTTTGCTAGTCCTTTGCCCGGTGAACCTTATAACCCGTTGTATTACTATCGCTAGAGGGTAAGGATATTTCTTTCTTAGGCGTCTTCTAGTGATACCTAGGGGTATGATAAGGAATGTACGGAAGGAGATAGTTAAGTGGAAGGAGATGGAGGAAGGAGCAATGAGCTCTATATACGAGTAGAGCACACTGGGAAGGAAGTTTCTTTGAACAAGTTTGATCTGAAGGCTATGAACACGTTGATTAAATGAAGAGACTTGTTTCGTAGATATCCTTCGACAGATACAATTTGCGCTAGTTGTACAGATGTCCGGGTTTCAAAGTCCATCATTGAGTTGTAAGAAACTATATGAGATACGACTTCTGTTATATGGGAAATCTGGTGCGCGTTTAAGAGGTCATTTATATATGCTTTTAAGTTTCCAAAAATTATCATAGGCTAATGTCCGTATTCATAAACAATTGTAAAAATTTTAAACGGTTCGTTATAATTATTATCCAGTATAAACAGTCGACATTGAAAGAAAAATCGAAATTTAATTTGTCAAGTTTGATTCTATTTGTCAAAAATTGTAACGAGCCGTTTTGAAACTTTACGAGTGTTTATGAATATGGGCATTAATAGCGTAAAATTGATTTGATTTGGCCGATTCTTTTTATACAAATATTTCAAACAGTATTATAGGTAAAATTCGGCAAAATGTTTCAGATACAAAAATTAAATATTCTTATTGTTTATCTAGCGATGTACGAAAATAGTTTTTCGTCGAGTTTTCCATATACCTATATCAAAAATTTACATTTTTTAAAAGTAACCTAGTATAATTCATTTTTTACGTGCAATTTATTTTCTCTTTCGATTGATATAAGTGTTATTTTACTTAAATATGTTTTACTCTTAAAATCTTATATTCATTTTTTTATGAAATTCCTTATTTATGAAACGATAAACCATGCCAACGCTTGTCTTCAAATAGGAGGCAGCCTATTTTACAGCAGATTTGAAAAATATCTCGTTTCTAATACATATTATTAGTTTTTAATCAAATTTAAAAGTAAGTATTTGTTTTTGTTAATAAGTTAATAACTTGATAACGACGGACAATTGGAAAATTTCTTACACTTAATTTCTTTTTCTCAATCTCCTGAATCAAATCCCAAAAGCACTGACGTTATTTCTGAGTCACATGTATAATTTGCATTTATTATTTAGTAGATATTGTAGTTTTATTAAAAGCGCATATGTATGATTGCCGGACAACTAATATGTAGCCTGCAACGAAATCTTATGTCGGTTCCAAAACTTTTGACTCTAATTAAAAATTGATTCCGGGCAAAACTGGGGTGGGTCGCTATATTTGCCGTCAAATAAATATAGACTGGACATTTCTACACTGTTGCCAATTTCATTGGTCATGTTAAAAATGCTAAGTTACGAAGAAGCGGCAAACCCGTATGGCAAGGGACAGGGTGGGGAGAAGGAAAAAAACTGAGCATCAGTCCATATTTATTTGACGGCGAGTACAGTAATATAAAATTTAGAATTTCTGTAATGGAATTTATTTAACTAAAAAATATAGATATATCATCACGGCATATTATACCCATTGCTGGGTGAGCCAATCTGCTTTGTATGCACATATCGGTAATGGTTATTACATATTCGTATCGTGTAGTTGTTTACCAGACGTCACCTCACTGGAACTCATTGATGGCGTGGAGAGTCACCACAAGGGTCACTTATATGCCAATTAAATTTCGAAATAATTTTAGGCGTTGTTCGGGATCGAACCCAGGGCACTAAATTCGCAAACATACACTCAAGCACACGACCATGAGAATTTATTTTAGATGTAATATTTAATAAGAAAGAAAAAAATGTTAAAATAATTATACTGATTGGACTAGAATGTTATTCTGACGACCCGAATTCGAATGTCGTTCACAAAATTAGCACACTAGCTATACTTTTAATACAGAGTGTTAATTAATATGTGTTACAAATTTATAAGGTATGTAGGGGATACAAAATAGACTTTTACTAATAAAATTACATCCGGAAACGCACCGTTTTTGAGCTACAGGCTCTTAAAAGAATAATTATCTACCTTAATTTTAGTTGCTATGACATATCACTTTGTTTATTTTAACTTCTAGCGTTAATTTTTTTAAATAATTTTCTTCATTTTTGTAATATATTGTAATAAGATTGCATCTGCAATTCATTGCTAAAAGTTAAAATAAAGGAAACTAGTAGGTGACCTTACAGCCAATTAAAATTAAGAATGATAATAGGCCCATAAACCATAACAAAAAATAATAAAATGTACACTTTATCCTTGAAGTACTACTCAATAAATAACGATTAAGATAAAAAAAACATTTTTTTTAATAATTACTTTGCGAGATATTTGAATTTATTTCCAGAGCTACAGATGACGTCACACTATTGGTATCTTTCTCTCACAGCCTACTACTGAAACTGGTGTGAGAAAGATAGCTATAGGTTTCTTTAAAAATCAAATGCAGCTATACAAAAAACAATTATGACATTTTGATACCACGAAATGCTTCAAAATTAAACGAACTTTCATTTAAAAATATTTTAAAACATTGGTTTATGGGCCCATTACAATTTTAAGATCCTGTAGCTTAAAACCGGCACGTTTCCTGATATGAGTTTATATCAGTAAAAGTTAGTTTATTTTGCATCCCCTGCATTATCTTATAAACTTGTAACACGTATTCATTAATACCCTGTAAAGTCAACTAATTAGTGAAATAACTGCAGTTTGCTATATCTTGGAACATTATATTTCGTTACCGATAAGTCTTTCATTCGTGCACCAACAATAAATTCCTATTGCAACCAGGCAGCAAAGGGGATACTCCTATGCAACCAACATCACATACATTCACGACGGTCAACAGGTCAGATTGTCGCATCCGAATATAATTGATTAATGCCTGAAATATTGGCACTTTTACGACCACATATTTCAGTAAGTAATACAAAGGTTTCATGCACGAATAAAGGACTACTTTCAAAAAAATAATGAAACAAATGACTTATCAATTCTTTTTAAGTTAACAAGCGCTAATTTTATTAAAAATTTATACTAATAAATTATTTAATGTCATCATTCATCAAAAATGCTAGTAAAATTAAAAAGATTTTCATTGAAGTAGGAACATTTTCCTAAGCTAATTGAATTGCTGTTTAATTATATAAAAACGTAAGCAATCACCTAAAATCTCAAAGGCCATGGACCAGAAAATTTAATCATAAAGAAGAAGAAGGCAAGATGAAAAAAGCAAAATTAAAAACTTTTCTTTGTACTAATCTTAGTGTTAGAAATTCTGTGTTCCTCAACGATACCTTAATCTACTTAGTTAATTAATACAGACGTCGGCCATTTAGAAAAAGGAAAAAGAGGGAATAATTTATATAAGCACTATTTTTTTTTCCACCAAATATTGGTCCGAAAAAAATTACTTGTGCGCCAAAAGCAATATATGAGAATTGTAATATGCTGTTACCAGATAGTTCTAAAAAATGTTTTTTGCCCTAACAAAATTAGGTTTTTGTTACCTATCTAATATAATAAACGAATACCAAAAATAATAATCTTATTTTCTAAAAATTTGTTTAATATCAAACGAATTCAAGAAAAACGGCATTAAATTTTTTGTAACATTCACAATGGCTGTGACAATTAGACAAATGAAATCATCAATCAAGTATTATTAACTGTTTACTTTTAAGTTTAAGTATTTTCATTTTCATTAATTTTTAACATATTTTTAGCATTGGAAATTTCTTTTTAAATAATATCATTGCTTACTGTGAGGAACATATGAAAATATTAAAATTATTTGAAATACCCAACACAAAATTTTAAGAACCAAATTATTTTTTTTTGTCTTTTTCGTTGGTTTCATACCACAACCATTGTTTTTTAACTATAAAATTTATAATTGATGCATTTTTGCTGTTTCAAACAAATAAACACAGGTAAATTATGTTACACACAAAATCTATTTACAATGTTGGAACTTTTCAATATAGCACATACTGGCCGCCTTACGGTGTTTTTTGTAAACAGAAAATATGCAACAGTGGGGCTTGAAGCCGTAGTGTATTGAGGGCTGTGTATTATCTTAATATTTGTACTACCTTTTTTATAAAGTAATGACTAATTGCTGCTTTTGAAATATGTAAATCACTTTTATTTCCAATAAATTTCAGTCTCTTTACCCTTACGTCATTATTAGCAGGAAACTTAAAAGTTACACTTTGTTTAATATATTATTTGTAAAAAAAAAATCCCAGTTACTTACAAGAAACGAAATATCCGTACTTTCTTTATATTTTTCATTACAGTTTGATATAATCCGAGATATACTCACAAACTACACACAAAAAATAACGTTAAGTTATAGTAAAATTACAAGTAGTGACATATAACACAAGAAAACACTGTCCACAATACACCATGACTTCTAGCCCCCCGCCCATATCTTCCGATCACAACATCCTATGCACTGGTATAGGGAATAACTTCTCTAGTCATTATATGCTCGAAGATGGCACTTGTATAAAAATTAATACTTTTAAATTTCTAATTTAAAATCTAACAGGACAAAAAAAAAATATTACTATATAGTCATTCGACACACCATAAAAAAGTACCCTAAAAATATTTTACACTGAAAATGACACTAAGAATTAGTAACTTGTCTATATACGTACATATAACTAAAGAATTGTTGTCTTTATTGTATAAAGAATATACATACAAAATATAATGATGTAATTTTTGCCATAGTAACAGTATGAAAAGTATTGATAATCAAAAATGATGATATAAAAATAATAGTCAATCATAAATTTAATAGCTTTTCAAAATACTCCAAGTGACATGATTTAGTTTAAAATAAAATATGTTAAATTATTCTCCGAAATCGTAAAACGAAGAGCATAACATACAGTTTAAAATCTCATCTTGCTGGATTATTTTAGTAACACACGATATTTTTTATGTGATATGAAACTTTTAAAAATTTGTAAACATAATTGTTCTGATAAGAAAATCAAAACAATTTGTCCTAATTTATAAAAATGTAAATTGCTTTCCACATATTTGGTTTTTACATAACTCTTATCTCAGAAATTTCGAAACCTAATCATTTATGATATAATTAAAATCAAACAAAACTATGACCATTTCCCTATTAGAATATCAACACGAATTTATATTATAAACAAACAAAATAACCTGAATCTAAACTAGATTGTTTTATCTCAACCAAAAAAAGATAAGTACAAATTCTAAAGTTGATTACACGAGTAAAATGTTTGCTATGAAGATATAACCCTATTGATTATTATTTTATTATTCAAGATAGCTCGTGATAGAAATCATTATAAAACAGAGAAATAATAGCGGAATGGACTTTTTCTTCTCTTTTTACTTTTTCTTGCTCCATTATAAAGAACTTATAGTACGTGTCAGGTTAGTAGATAGCGTTGGTTTAAATCTTTAGATAGAGTAATAAATTCCGCCCTCTGGTTGGTTAGAATAGAATGAACATCTAGAATTTCTAATATTTTCACCTCTCGCTAAGAGAGGTATTGGATTTATGTTAAAAATTACATATCCAGATTTTAGTGAATAAGCACGATTTAAGGTTTTACGATAATATCTGTGTGTGTGTGTGTGGATGTGTGTATTTGTGTGTATGCATGTATGTGTGTATGTGTAGATGTTGGAGGGACGATTACTTAAAAACTATAAGACATAAGACAAGTTTAACTATGAATTCCTCAATCTGACATTCACGTGAAGAGCTGAAAAGGTTTTGGTAACAATTGGACAACCGGATGTAGTAGTCTTAAAAAATATATTTTAAATATTATTTTTTGGAAATTTGTTATTACAAATATAAAATTCTCTATCTAGTATATTGAACATTTTTATTGTATCTTCTATAGATTTAGAGATAGTTATAAATATATAAAATAATCCATTGTATCCATCAAACAGCCCATGGAAACCAATTGAAAAATTAAATAGTTTGTAAATGACATAAATGTCAGTGTCAAAAATCCAGAGACATTACTGAAGGCTTTTTCTGGGAAGCACATTTAATATTTCTTATTTTATCATTAACTAAATATTTAAAATTATAGATATAGCTGCCGCACGTTAAATTGACACTGTTTTTGTACAAATATGTCATCATCATTACCGATATCTGCGATAAAGCAGATTGGCACACCCAGAAATGAGTAATATGCCGTGATGATATATTTTTTTTTTTTTTTTGAATGCGTAAAACCTAAAATTCGTACTTGGACAAGTCGAGATGTATTAGTAATTATAATATGCTATTTTTATAAAAAGGAAAAGACTCCGTCAACTTCTAAATTGGTATAAACAGAAACAGGATTCATTTGTAAGCCAAAGTATGTACAGTAACAGGTCAACTAAACACGGCTTCCTATGCATATATTTCATCATATACTTTTCAGAAATACCGCCAAACTCGTCAATGAATTGGAACATTTAGAAGAGTAGGCGGAAACTTGTTCATAGAATGAATTGAAAAATAAAGAATATGATTCTGTCCAATTAGTTTTTGTAAGAATAGATTATTTCTATTTCTAATTTACCAGAGAAAGAAAGTTATATGTGAATAATATTAAAAGAGGTTATATCAAAATGAACGAATTTCAGAATAAAAAACTGATTTGTGTTGAGCGTAAACATGGACAGCCAACAACACAGATTGTATAGTATTTACAGTTCATTTCATGTAATAAAAAAAGTTGGTGTACATAGCGAAATAAATTCTGCCCTCTGATTGGTCAGAATGCATTGTTCACAACGACGAAAATATATCCCCTGTCGACTATTAAATATTAAATTAAATTGACAGAATTAAATGATACTTAACCATATTTTTTTTTATTTTGACTTTGTAATTTTAATCTCAGATCTTGTATATTTCTAAGAATATAAATATTTAGTGTTGACAAAGTTTGGTTTCACACATTTAAATTATTTATTTAATACATGCAAAAACAGTCAGCTCTCAAGCATCATCTGCTATTTTCTTACAAGAAAAGTGTAGGAAAATCTTTAATTTATTTTTTAATATAAATTTACTTGGATATTTCCTAGTATGCTACGTATATCCATTACGTTTATTGATTCTATGAAATTACTCTTATTTTGCTAATAAATACTTATCTATTACCCATCATTGTTGATTGTTTACTTGTAAGTACCGTTAATCAAAGCTTGTTCTCCTTAATACCCAGTTATTTCTTAAAATAAGTCGACATCTGAACTCCTTAGACAAACATCTAGACATGGACATGAAAATATTGATACAAAGATTAAAATGTTTGCCTTACAATGCTCTAGAACACAAAATTTAAAGAAACAATGCTTCGTCAGTCTTTCTAGGGACCTTCCTCTGTCCGACAACTACGTGAAGATTATACTCTCCACCCGTAGGTACGATTTAAATAATTTTTATATATAAATTGTTTTTATATAGTCCATAAATCGCTGATAATTTGCAATAATTTCCTCAAAATAGTTGATATTACATTCGTTTTAAAATTGTTTCATTCTCAATAGATTGTATTGAATAAGATTAGTGTAGTTTACAGTACGATTCAAATTGTGTGTTACAAAACAGAATATTGCTTCCGAATAGAACAGTATTTTGAATTGTTTGACTTTAAAAGTGTTCTGTTCTTTGATCTTTGACATATTTTTTAAATAACAAATCATTTTAAAGTAGTTCTTCTTTTATTGTAGTAGTGCAAGCATGAAATTTGTGATGGATTATCATATTTGTCATAACATATTCGCTTCAATTAAAACAATTTGTTACCAAACAAACTTAAGTGATAACTCGCAGAGGAATATAGTGTTCATAAAGAAGTATTATATTGCCGTGTGAATTTCGTGTATTAATTGATAAATTCAGTTGTAAATTGAGTGTGTTAATTTCCGTGAGTGCATAAAATGTCTTTACTTTTGATGGCACGCAAATTTTTGTTTCAAAATATATCTTTAAGGTCTGTTTAAAGTAAAATCACGATTTATAATTCTACTGAAATGCGTGTCCAAAATAATGTGTTTCTTTGCTTTCTCCGCTAGAGGCTCAATGTGATGTCACTCGTTATTTTGAAAATAATATTTACGAATATAAAATCTTATCAAAAATGTATGTACATACATAAATTATTATGGTGCATTTATTTTAATTTTATAATAATAATGCGGTATTTGAAATCGTGACGTGATGGAAGCGACTTCTAATTTTCTAATTTAAAGTTATTTTGACGTAATTTTGGCGCGATTTATTTATTTACTTATTTATTTTAATTTATGAACGAATGCGCAATTGCTTTGCAGCCGATGAGATGAATGATGAAATGTAAAAGCCATGTCTTTCGTGGAATTCAAACCCACAACCACTGGGTTGCGGAACGGTAACGGTGTAACCCATGCCACCGGGATCGGCAACACATGATTCATAATAAATAATTCAATCTTTTCTTAAATTTTGTTTTTAAAAATTAGACTAAAATAGAGTCGTTGATACCTAACGCATCTACGGACTTTAAACGCAACGCGTATAAATCAGAGTCTGAAAACAATCAATCAATCAAATCAATAACAAGTGCCATAAGGATACAACAGGATCCTGAACCGAAACGTATTTATACCTTAGTTCAGGTTTGGTTCAGGTTCAGTTTCAGTTCAAGAAAAAGAACGGATTATCGGTGTTGAGTGGTAATATTTATTATTTTTAAATTCATATTAATAATTTAATTTGAATTTACAATTTTTAATTATATGTTTAACAGATCTGGAGTGGGATCATGTAACTGTGAAAACGATATTGCGACGGTCGACAAGTGAAAATGTGATCACGTAAATAGTGAAAACCGAAAACGATATCGTTTTGGACCGAAAAAAATGTGAATTCTAGTCGACACTCTCAAAGCATGTGAAAACGATAGTCGTATTATACGTCCCTTTTTATTTCATACATTTGGGTATAGGTATATCTTTTTCTAATTTACTTACATTTAAGTAAAAGAATATAGTGAGCAGTGAGTTAAATTTAACGTTTTGGAAAGAAATGTCATTATAAATGATTTAAAAAAAAAATTAATATATCAAATTTGAAAGTTATTTTTTTAGCAAAGCGAAAATGAAATAATTATAATAAAATACGATAATTATAAAACGAATATTGATTACAAGAATGAATCTACGAGAAATTCATGAATGTTTTAATACCTACTAGCATGTTGCAAAGAACCAAATGCGTATGATTTACTATAGCTATATATTTTTACTCTTTTGAAAATTATGATAGAAAATTCAAATATTTTTGATTAGATATTTCTTAGTTAGTAGAAAGAATTACCTAAAAGAAATATTTTCTGGCATTTTTGATATTCTAGTAACTGTAAAAGTGTTGATTACGACAAAGCATATTTTGATTCCAGCCCAAGAATATTGATTACAAGAATAAATCCAAGAAAGGAAATTTTAATAACTATTGCATTCTGCAAAGCAACAGAGATGACGATTCTAGCTTGTGTTTTGTGATTAATATTTTGTAGTTTTTACACAAAATTAAAATTTATGAATCGATCATTTTCCGCAACCTGCCCGAAGGTTATGCGCCGTTATTTAAATGTGGCCCATCCATACTTTATTTACTTGAAATACAAAACGTAATAAAAACTAAATTACTTTAAAATAACTATGTTGTTTACTTGCAGTTTTAAATGGTCTCTTATAAAGTTTTAATTATATATTTAGAAATATTTTTGTTTACTTCATAAATTTTTCTTCTGGAATATGAAAAGGAACAAAATTAGATGACACATACCATCTGTAACTAATTGATAATTTAACTTGTATCCTTCTTCAATTCTTATAGCATTGTTATTATGAACGAAAGGCCAGAATAATACGTTTTGATATTAGATTAAAATATTTGATAACATTCATATAAATTATCTGTCAAAACTACTATTTAATACAAAATATTAGTCTATAAACGATATCGTTTTCGCAAAACGTAGTCACTTTACGGAAATAACCGAAGTTGAAAACGTAGTGAGTGACTAGTTTTACATGATCGCTAAAACGATTATCGTTTTCACTTCTCGATAATCGCAATACCGTTTTCACTTTTACGTGATCCCACTCCAGAACCGAATCTGAATTTAAAACGGTTTAAATTTTGTTATTGGCCTTGGTAAAGGTTTGGTTCGGGTTTAGGTTCGTCAAAAATTCGGATTTTCAGTTCAGGTTCGGGTTCAGGTCCCTGCAAGATAGTATTTTAAATCGCGACTAAAATTAAATCGATATTTGTAGATGACATTTGATAATTATGTTTATTTTGTTAGTTGCTATGGATATGTGTGTATTTGCGTTAAGTTACTTATGATTAATAGTTATTTATGTATGAAGGTACTGAAGTTCTACTTTTTTTTATCAAGAATATGGAATTTAGTTGCCGAGACCGTAAGGCCGAAGAAAATAAACCATATGAGTGATAAAATGGAACTTCAGTGCCGAGTTGCATATTAAATATTATTTGAAAAAGAATATTTGTGAAAATTAAAGCAATATTTTATTTTATAGGTTATGTTTATGTAACTGTCGATCTGACACTCAATGTTAACTAACATTGTCGGTATATAAAGAACACTCAAAATTGTTTTATTTCAATATTCATCGGAATTGTATACTTATACTCGTAATACGCTCTTCTTGCACATATTTTTGTCATTTTACGTACAAATTTACTATTATATTTCGTACACCTACCAAATTATCTTATATGTGCAATAATTATTTTAAAGTTGGCAAAATTGCATTTGCTTAAAATCGTCGTATGGATTACTTTAGTGCCGATGTCTGAACTTTTAATGAGTATTTTTGTAAACTTTAGTGAAGGTTTTAAATAAAGACATTTTTTCTGTACTCAAGAGAAAAGAACGTCTTTTCTCGACGGAACACCAGTAAAGAAAAGTGCCATATTTTTACTTAGCAACACTTTTCCACATAGCACTAGCACCACCCAAACTTTATTCATTCCATATTTTTTATCTATTCGTCGTTGCGATGTTTTGTTATCAGAAAATTACCACTTTTATTTATTTATTAATTTTATTTATACGTCGTTACTTATAAATCAATCTACTACAATCATCATCAATAAAGCATTGCTTTACTAACGAGTATTTCGGATAGGATATTACCGCGGACACATTATTTAAAAAAATAAGTATTTCATACCTACTAAAGTTTTCTGTGAGAAATATCTGGTATTGGATAAATCCGGTTAACAGTTTACAAGTTTTAGATTAAAATTAATTACAATTTATTTCAAAAAATAGGTTTGCTGCATATCTATAATTTAAAGAACCGTATGTCGAGTAATAATAAGAAGAGAAGCTTACATTATTGTGCTTAATTTCAATATAAAATATTGGTAAAAAGTACTTATAGTTTTTACTTCTTGCTAGGAGAGGTATTGAATTCATGCTAAAATCGCATATCGAGTGTGGGTGTGTGCGTGTGAATGGATGTGTCTGTGTGTACTTGGAAGGACGATTCCTCAAAAACTGTAAGTTATAAGACCAGTTTAACTACGAATTCCTCAATCTGACATTCATGGGAAGAGCTGAAAAGGTTTTGGTAACAATTGGGCAACCGGAAATAATAGTTTCTTCAAAAAATCTTCTAAATATTATTTTTTGAAAATTTGTGTTACTACAAATATTGAGGAATATAGAATTCTACATCTGATACGTTTAAAAATTTTAATATAACTTCTATAGATTTAGAGATAAAGACACAAAACAATACTTGGAATAAATAGAAAGGGCGAGAGGTATTGTACGTCAGTTCATTTATGTAAAATTTGTATGATTAATTTAAAATTGAAATTTGTAAATTTGTTTTATAATTAAACATATTTAAAAAGATAATATTCTAATCTTAAAATAATATCAAACAATATTGTAGTTATGACTGTCCGGGTACGAATCCAACTGTCGTAAAACTTGAAAATTATTTCGTATAGCACATAAGTGATCTCTGTGGTGATATCTTTACATCTTTGAGAGCCCGTAAGTAGTCATTATAAATAGCAGCAAATAAAAATCAGGTTGGCGCACCCAAAATTAGGTAATATCCCGTGACGTATATTTATTTATCTTGCGGTAAGTCATAATAATAGATATTATACACGAAGACACCAAGTAAGCTAAGATAATGTTTATTCATGAGAAGAAAGTTTAATCCACGAGCCGTAGGACGAGTTGGTAAATTTCTTCGAGAGAATAAACATTCTTAGCTCACGTGGTTTATACAATTTTTTATTCAAATTTGACATAATAGTATAACAACTACTATGATGATCATCATTGTAATTTATTCAATATTAACGTTTTAAACTATCAGGGTTATTTAAAATTCAGTAAGAGTGATTAAAAAATATATATATATCCACGATAGTGCTTAAAATTACCGTTAGTTGTTAGTTTTGAGTTTGCAAAACGATTTTTTTAGTAACAGGATTTCATTAGCCACAGGTTGCCCAGCAACGAGTGATTATTTTTTTAAAAAACCCTTGCAATTGCAAATATTTATGAATATGTTGTCATAATGGCAAACGTCTTATTTAATATTGTGATCATAATTTAAATAAAAAATATTTTTTATATATTTATCGTAGATAAAATATTGTACGATATACTATTATCTACAAGAGTGCCTAAAATTGATGTTTAGTTGGCAGTTTTAAGTTTATAAAACGGTTGTTTAGTAACATGGTTTCATTAGTCAAGGGTTGGCGAGCGATGAGTGATTAAAATCTTTAATTAAACTCGGCTTAAATTAACAGTATTGAATGGGAACGAAAAGTCAAATAAGTTATTCTATATTGCTATCAAAATTTCGATATGCATTTTTTTGTGTAAACCTAGCTTAAAATTTAAGCCACATTGGTGCAACTTGCCATAAATATTCTAAATTTGCAAAACCAATGTGTATATTTTGTTATTATGGCAAACTTGTCTCATTTAATATTGTGATCCTAATTCATAAATAATAGTATATTATGATACAAGTGTACAAGCTAGCCTTTAAAGCACGCACGACAAGTTTAAAGCCACGACACATAGCGGAGTGGTTTTAATGTCGTAGTGCTTTAAAGGCTAGGTTATACACGTGTATCCATCGACCTTTAAACTAATAGACGCAGCGTATAAGCAAAACGCCTGTCCCGCCATAACGGTGCAGACACAGTATCTCTATCCTTCAACATTACGGAAGTTAAGAAGACGCAGCAAAATAAAAAATTTGATTTGTCCCTAACTTATTGTACTTGGTGCATAATCGCTAAGAGTATAGATTTAATTTTGTGCATAATTAGATTCATTATATATTTTTAATACAATATATTACATAAATATTATATTATAGGGGACAAGTAATAATTAATAAGAACTTACATATAAAATGACACAGCTGGACCGCGTACTTAGTGTTGACTGCACGAAATACACCGTTTCCCCATTATTTTGTCACATACACACCTCACAACACATACACGTATATATTGACAGAAATAATTGTAAATGTTCTCCAAAAAAGCAAATATTACACAAACAGTTACGAAACGTCAAATGTAGATTTTGACAATTATTTAGTGACAGAGAGCGATGTATAGAGGTTTACATATGACTGAAAAAGATGTACAATGAGTACGAACGCATGCGCAGTATACTTTAACTGAGAACTTCCGTATTGTTGAAGGACAGAATATATATTTCTATCCTTCTATGTTGGAACAATATTCTAACAATAAAGGAATAGGAGGCACTTGGTCCATTAGTTTAAAGGTCGATGCGTGTATCATACGCTGTTTTTATTATACCTGCACAATATGCTGGAAAAGAGATTTGAAGTTTTAATTTTGACGTTTCATAATTTTGTGTGACATAACATCGTTTACATGGGGATTGATTAGCATTTGTTGTTTACGTTATATTGTTAACGTGTGTTGTTGCCTAACGACTTTAAAACACGGCGTGTTTTAATCTTGAGATTATGCACGCTTTTTAGTACGCTAATCAGTGATTATAATGCAGGTATAATAAAAAAGTATTTGTTTTATATTTATCTCTGACCCATTCATAACAAATCATGGGAGAGACAAAAAATAGTATATTGTATAACTAGTTCTGAAAGGCGAGTGGTTTAATCACGTGAGTGTGAAATACCCTTTCAGCACGTGTTGTACACGATATTTTTCCGACGACCACAAAAAATAAAACAATAAAAAAATTTCATAAAAATATTAAAACAGATTATATTTATATCATTGCTATCAGAATTCACCAAAAATTATGTTAAAATCTGATAAATCAGGGTCCAGCCTTCCTAATCCGTGTAAATTTAGCAAATTATTTGCAACTGTCAAATTTTTACATACAAATTTTTAGGTTTGTTCGCTCAGTTATCGCAGTGTGTGATAAAATCATATCACACAGTTGCAGACGCATCTGATTGGCCAACGAACTTTCATTTCACACAGCTTTGGTAGTGATGTGCAATTACCACCTTTCAGTAATAGTAAACTATTAACGTGTGAATTTATGTACTTTTCGAAGTGGTCGTCGGAAAAATATTTTATTTGAAATCATCACTAAAGTGAACAAAAATCGACATTAAAAGCTCACAAATCGGCACTAAAGTAATTCATTATACGACGATTTCATGCAATTGTGTTACCAACATTATAATATTTGCTGTACATGTAATATAATTTGGGCAGGTATGCTATATACAATAGTAAATTCGTACGTAAAATGACAAAAATATGTGCAAGAAAAACGAACTAAATAATTTGGATGAATAAGTTTGAGATAAAACATATAATTTTAAGTATTCTTTACGAGGTTAGCAACAATGAATGTCAAACTGACAGATTGTATTTAAACCTAACCTTTAAAATATATTCCTTTCATTTACACATCAGTTTAATTTGCACCTCGGCACTGAAGTTCCTTTTTATCACTCATATGGTATATTATAAAACTTCAGTGCCCTGATACATAAATATTTTCCTACTACCGATACCGTAAGTAGGCTATTAGGGCGTTGTTTGTAAGGATGTATGTTCATTTTACCGTCAGAGTATCGTTTTCAATAACGACTCGGGGCGAGTTTCTTTATTCAACAACTATTCATGCGCTGAATCTGAATTCCATCAGAAATTGAAAATGACGTCACGATGAATAACTCATGGATCCGATGGATAGCCGCTGGGACCGAATAAAGAAACGGGGAAAAGTGCGATGAATCTCCTAACCTTAAATATCAACTAACAGTTAACCACTAGTTAACAGATATGGAAAAATTTTATAGTTAAAAGAACGGTCCCTCTATTGCAATCATCAGATTCTTCATCGAACAATGAAAAATCTGATATGGAAGTCATAATGATAATAAAAATCATCTATATCTATAACCATCTTCTTTCCGTTGTGAATGACATAATGTTTTCTTATTTGAATCAAGCATTTGGTTTTCTTTGGATAATCTTACACCCCCAAGCATGAAATGAACGCAAATGTCAAAAATATAACCTAAAAACATTTCGTTAGACCCCCCACTACCGATCCATTGGAAATAGTAAAATCTATCGGTAGTCCAAGCCGATGCATGCGATGAATTTACGATGGATAGTGCGCGGTAATTAGAAACGATATGGTGAATTTTAACTGCAATTCATCAGCGAATAAAGAAACGATGTGATGAATTTACGATTCATGCGCACTAGTCATCGGTGAATAAAGAAACTGTAATTCCATTACGCTCTACGCAGGAGACTTACCTCCCTCTTTTTGTTAAATATCAACAGTTAGATGTTTTAAATTTGTCAAATATTCACCCGTTCTTATAATTTAAGATTTTGAATTTCATATTGTCCTATTTTCGTAAATATTTTCATTTAAAGTTTAGCATTGACTTGTCAAATGTGGCGGTATTCCTTTTCATTTCTTAGGTCGGGTGCCTAACGTGTCCTCGACTGGCAAATACAAATACTATTTACATCTCTTATAGCATAATAACTATTATGAACAAAAGTGATCATCTTTTTTCTAATTTTTGTTGCTAAGAGTGGTACTGTCTTTTATTTGCCTATTTGCCAATAAGTGACACTTGTGAAAGGGTGATCGTTTACACGTGTAACTGATTTTATTATTTATCTCTGACCTCCTGAGGTCCGCCATGTGTCGCCTCCATAACCAGCGGCGTGGTAATGGAGTTTCTATTTACTTTATTTTCTTTACATTGACATTGACATTGCTCGATTTTCAAGGAAACCTAATCTATGAGCATTAGAACATTATTTTGCACTATATAATTTATTAGATAGATTAGAACATGCAATATTTCTAATTTATGATAAGAAAAATTGAATAATTGTATATAATAGTTCTTCTTTGAACTCAGAATCTGAAGATCACCTGTACATAAAACGAAGTAGTATTAAGGAAATCTAAATATAGATATAGTACATACTTAGAAATATAGAAGTATTTTTTTAAAGCAATGTAATTGAATACTTAATATTATTTGGGAACAAATTCATTTGTCACCAAAGGACTATTTGTTACCAAACTCAACACCACAACTTATTTCTAGACATTTAAATATATTTATTTCAGATTACCTAAACTGTCTCCAAACTTTCTCTTCAATTTAACAGCAATCTATAAACTCAATAAATAATGAAGTACTTCTTTTGTCCCTCGCGAAATTAGCGTCTGCCTCTCTTCCAGTTTCAATTCATGGGGCAAAAGTCGTATTAATCTTTTATTGTTGTATTTACAATGCCTTTCTTATAAAAACTGTATAAATGTACCTATAATACTCGTGATAATAGAGTATATGATACACTGAACAATAATTGATTACTTTATTAAATTGCAAAATATCTTTAAAAATTAATACCAGAAATATGATAAAATTTTGCAGTCATATAATTTTAATATTATTTTTTTTTTTCGGTTGCTACTCAATAAATTACTCATATGAAAACATCATTTTAAAATGTTTACTTGGTGTTTTGCTAACAGTTTCATTATTATTTATTACTATTTTTCACATATTTCTTTTTCCCTAGACAAAATTATCTTATATATGTGTTAGAAAATACGCCACTGCAAAATATAATCTTTTAAAATGCTTAGTTAATCTTTTATTAAACTATGATATAATTTATTAGCAATAAAATTTTTCGCCTTTAGAGATAAACTTCTTTTGGCATTTAAATCAGTCAAAACAAAATCCTTTACCTAGCATAACGGAAAAGTAGCTTATTTATATATTTAGAATAGATGATGCATATTCTGTTTTTATTTGTTTCCACGTAAGTATTAAATGACAGGTTACAATTTTGGCAGATCACATTTGAATCCGACTTTAGTCAATTATTACGTATTAACATTACACATGTCGCTTTCCCTACAACATATAAAAGTGCCAGTGGTTTGGTTTATGCTCTTAACTGTATAAATACACCTCCTATTGTTATTACCGAAATAAACAATAAACCGCGATGATATATTTATATATTTGTAGGAATACTATATTATATAATAATTCACATTTAATAGCCCGTCTGTGATAGGTGACGTCAGACTTAAAACTGAAATTGTATCCAATTTCAAATAGAACAAAAATGACTCCTCTCCAGATTTTGTCATTATCGAAATCTACGATTAAAAGCAGATTGGCACACTCGAAAATGGGTAATAAGCCGCGATAATACATTTATATCTATTTACCTATCATATATTCTTAATTTTCATATGTGAAAGTATATACAGTTGCCGTCAAATAGTTACGAACTGGAGATTTATACACTGTTGCTATTTCAGAGACCATAATAAAAAGCTAATGAAGAAGCGGTAACATCGCTGGATAGGTGACAGGGTGCGGAGAAGGGAAAAAGTTGACCCTTATGAGCATCAGTCCATACTTATTTTTCGCCGACTATAATGTTTAATAGTCGAATCTTTTGCATAAAAGGTTATACGAGTAATGATATATTTATTTATACATAAAATACATGTATGTATATGCAAAATCTTTTGTATCATTTTAAATTTTTATCAATTTGATTCGAATGTCGTACGTATCTAATTTAGTTTTAATTTTTTTAACAAATGTAAAATATCCTTCTATAAATAGGCATTCTTTCATCATCTTTAGAATAACAAATCAATAAAGTTGATTTAAAAGGAGTACGGAACTGTTCAAATGTTGATAAAATTATATAAATAGTCTTGATCATCCGTTCCTATTGCTCTCTATTATTAAATCACTGCACTCGAAAATAGAAATAAGCTTTTGATATCCTGACCAAAATACGGACGTTGTTTGTTATTAAAAATAAATAAACAAGGAAATATCGTTATCCAGATATGAGAAATATTTTAAGGATAACTAATAAAAATATAAATAAACATATTGTTACGTAGCCATATTTTTAAGTATGACGTTTTGTTCCTAGATAAGAAAGATAAAATAAAAAAATTTTGTTCACAAATTTGAAGCTTCGTTCGCGTACAACTTAATTGTGTATTTTAAGACTGTTAAGACTTTCAAAAATTTTTAAATTCAAACCTGTCACCATGTGGTCGAGGTAACAAAAGTGTCGGTCACTTTCATTTTTAAAAAAATAATTTTCTATTCAAGCCTTAATCCCTCAAAAAAACAGGATGGAGGTGAAGATCAACCCTCTTATCAAATTTACGGGGGTTTTGTAAGAGAACACATCTTACCATAAAACATCAAATGTAAAAACTTAGACAATAATGTAAAATGCTGAAGATGGAGGTTTTTGGACCTCCGAAACGTCCAAATAAATGTTAAAATCAAGAGAATTGTGAACATGAATTATCCCTCTTCTCGAAACCTTGAGTAGGCGAAATATAAATAAGTTCAACATTTAGTGTATGTTAATAGTTATTTTATCTAACTAGTGAGATAAGGATATTATTATTAACATATGCGTGATAAGTTTAGTAAAGCCTCGTTGTGTAATCACTAGTATATTAATAATGCATTATCCCACGTGTAACATACAAAATTTTATCTACGCCCGAATAAAATTAAAAAAATATCTTTTTGCAACGAAGAATAATACCCATTTAAATACATCTAATTATAAAAAGCTTTATTCAAAATTTTAACTATTTTTAACACCATGTCAAAATTACAGATAATTGAATATTTTCAAAAGTTTTTACAGTACTTTTGAAAAAGAGTGGATTAATGAGAAATAGTATGGTTATGAAGTTCTTAATTCACAAAACAATAGAAAATAGTATATTATGCAACGAATTGCATGCAAGTGAATTAATAGTCATTATACATGAATTGCTTACACTATTTTTTCTACGACTATTCATAATAATAACTATAAATTAATAAATCGGTTATAAAAATAAGCTTTATCACAATGATAATCGGTATCGTAATGATGAAAATCTGTGTCATAATCATAACCTGTATGTTAATGAAAGTAAATTTGTAACACAATGATACTCTGTGTTTTATTGAAAATCTGTATTATAATAAGTTTCATTCAAATACTGATATATTAAAGCACCGGAGCAGAAAAATACATTTTACATTAGGCGACACCGGCGGTGTATAAATACTATAAGTGTGCCAATGAGGTCATGCATGACTTTTTTTATAATTTTAATCGATAGAGTGAAAAATAATATACCCGTATTTTTTATTTTTCCTCAAATCGATCTTTAATCATGAAAAAATTGTAATTGAAAATGACATTCTTTAAAATGAGGCTGCTAGACCCGCGCTTCGTCCCTTGTCCAATGACGTCACAGAGTGACAGGCACGACCATTTTGATTTTCACATTGTCTTAAACGTCAAAGTGGCATTTAAAGATAACCTAAAATTTATGAAAGTAAACATGTCGATGGAACGTTGTTTCGTGCCAAAATAAAGAATAAAATAATATTCTGCAATATATTCAATGTCTCACATGCGTTTATAACCTTCTACCTTCTAACCGTCTAATTCAAAGATTCAAAAGTGAAAGAAACATCTGATGTAACGTAGATAATTTCACGCCAAATGAAAATTATATTTATAAAAATAAATAGAACGATATTATATTAATATATTATAGCATATTCAGATATGTAATCCTCAATTTATAGTTTATATTTATTTTTCTTTTAGAAATTATGTGTCCATATAAAATGTCTGTTTGAAATGAGTCTGAACTTGGTACGTAACGTTGTGACGACAAAACATGTCTGGTTTTTGCAACTTTTTAAAAATGTACTTTAAAACGATTTTATACAACAAAACATATAAATAAAAAATAATTTAATCATACTGATCGATGAATTAGATTATTCTTTTTCGATTTAAACAGAAAAAAGGTACAATTATTTTTTTTGCATGACCTCATTCAGCTTAAAAAATGTCCCCGGCACATAACTGCCCATTCTCCTAATTTGCTTATTTTGCCCCTTTTATCGGCACTTGCCAAAATATGATTGGCTATGATGAAATTGTTCAACCAATAAGAGCCGGAGTACCAAGTTCACTGCAATGATGTTGAATTTTTCTGTAATTTATTTTGTCGCTTCAGCGTCAGCTGTTTAATGTGTTTCTACAAACTTCTGCTATCGTTTACCTGCCATGAAACGAAGATGTAATAGATGACTGACGGTTAGGTTTTGATACAGGTCGTTTTCCTTATAAAATTTAATTTAAAGATATTGCACAATACAAAATACATGGCATATATCGTACTTCTTGAACATTCCGACCTGCATTTCAGCACCATTCAACATCATAGCAGTGACGGAACTCCGGCTTTTATTGGTTGAAATATTTCGTCATAGCCAATCATATAGTAGCGGATGCCGAAATCTATAGTCTAGAGCTAGGCGCGGGCCGTGAATTTTGTCGGGTCACAACCAAAAAAACTATTTTTAATTTCAATATTTTACTTTGTATTCTTATTATTAAAAGTATATCGAAATATGAAATATGTAATCAATAGTATTTTTTTTTTTTTTTGTTTTGCTTAAAAATATATTTTCTAGATAACCCAAATTGTATATTCAAATAGATCTGATTTTGCTTAACATATGTCTCAAATTACGTGACACGAACGTGACCCGCCGTGCGTGATCGTTCGTGAATGCCAAAATAAATTCGTGAGCGTGAGTGACCGTGACTCAAACATAAAAAGTCGTGCGTGACTGGTCACTGGTCGTGATTACATTTTTAATTCCGTGAGCGTGCGTGATCGTGAACAAAAAGTTACTCACGCGCCCACCTCTAAATATACAGGAATGTTTAAATGCGGTCTGGAGTAAACAGTGACATTTGATTTGTCATATTAGTTACGGAATGTTATGTATTAGAACACCTGGTAGTACGAGCTCGGTTTTAACTAAAACGCTGTTTTAAGAAATGTCAAATTTCATTATTTAATAATAAAAGTAAATATGTAATATTAAATTTATCAAAATATGATTTTTAAGCAGAACATAGTTTGTATTCAAATATTTTTTAAAAAATCATTCTTTAAACATAAGGGTGAAATTAAATATTGAAATTTGAATTTGACATTTCTTAAAACAGCATGTTAGTTAAAACCGAGCTCGCACTACCAGCCATTGTGGTGTTGATGCATGTAAGGTGAAAATTACGGCCTGATTATAGCTGATACAAATATGTCAAAAAAAAATAGGGAGCTGTTAATTGTACAATAAAGGTAAAATTTTGTAGAAGGAAATATTGATAATACACTGAAAATTGGGACAATAGTTATGAAGGTATATGCAAAAATAAATTCATTTTGCAGCATTGTTATATATTGTTTTTATAAATATGTATTTATTGAAATGAATAAAATTAAAGGGCAGGAAATAAAATGTGGAGCACAAAGAATATAAACTGTCACAAACGAACGTCCAAGAATTAATTGCAAATAACTTTTTTTGATGAGTCGCTAAAACTGATATTCTAAAATTAATTAAAAGACTTTTATTTTGTTGAAGATAACCTTTTCAGCTAATTTCAATTTTGTTTCCCTAAAGAGAACAAAATAAGAAAGCCAAAAAAGTGTTTTCATATTAAATCATATTTTGAATTCTATAAAATAAAACAAGACAAATTTAATTTTTGCCGCATTTTATCTGTTTATGAATAATATATATTTCAGAAATTATTAACGTATTTTGCAAATCGTTAGGGTTACTAACGTCTATAATTTTATTAACAATTAATAAGTGCAAATAATAGAAAAGCATGTATGAATGCCAGAGCCGGCTCAAATAACAAGACACATGGGGCAATTATAGTCGGGACAAACCAATATAGGACTAGGAGTGAAGTCAAATCAAGTGATTTTAGTCTACGACATTACCAAAATGAGTTATCTCTCTCATACACATTTTACTCGTATGTAATCGTACCTATCAGCAGAATGTGTCGTAAGGGCGGAGATTACTGATTATTTGATAATGTTTATATGACGTCACTCCCACATGGATTTGTACCGACTATATCTTGGGCCCTATGCGTAATGGGATGGAGCCCCTAACTTTCGGATCTTTCAATTTCAGGTATACGTTCAGACGGACACTCAACAATATGCCAAGAACGTTTGTTAGGACTTACATTATACTTCATTTTTCGTAAGAAAATAGAATTGGTTTAGATAGGGGAAATAAATTCTGCATCCTGATTTGTTAAAATATACACCTAGTTCACAAAAGCGAAAAAAATATCACCTGTTAACTGTCAGTTATGATTTAATATCAACATTATTAACTGATATTTAAACATGTTTTTTATTTCAACTTTGAAATTTTTAATAATCAAGGTATTGTACATTTTTACACATAAAAATATTTAATATTGACAAAGTTTGGTTTCCCGAAATTAAATTATTTATTTAATGCTTATAAAAACGGTCGATTCTGAAGCGCCATCTGCTATTTTCATCCATGAAACAACTATAGTAGTATATATCGAAAGTGACAACGACAACCATATATTTTTCTGGCGTGATTAGTTAGGGAAAATGCCACAATAAAATTTTACTTATATAAAAATTGAAATTTTATTTTTCATTATCTTTCGTTGTTCTTTGTTTAATTTTTCTTTTTAAACTGTAAATTTTACTTTACAAGATATATATTTGGAAAGGAACAAAATATATTGTTCCACGATCGTAACAGAAAGCCGATTTCTAAGATAGCAAAATCATCACCTCTTTTCTCCAGGGGCAGAAGTGACTATCTCTGTACCACGAAAAATAATCTAAACAATTACAAAATGTGTAAATACTACTAATTAAATACTTCTATACTAACATGTAATTTAGTATAAATACTAGCTAAGTGTTTAGTACTACAAACAAATGAATGCTGCATTGGTATATTGTTTTGACGTTTGTCGCGAAACAAAAAATGCATGTAGTATTACAATTCAGTTTTTTTTTTTTAAAGAAACATAAGCAAATTGTTTTAAAGCAGGCACGGGTTAAGTTGAGACTAGTATGCGCTGAACCTACTTGGACGGAACGAACTGTCAAATAGGCGTTTAGCCGAATGTTTGCAATAATTGTAACCTATTTACCAGTAAGTGTTATATGCTATTAGTATAACGAGAAAAACACTCCATCAACATTTAAAGTTGGTATGAAGGCGAAGGGGATTCATTCACAAGCGAAAGAAAGTGTAGTTGACGTTTTCAGCTTGGCTAGTATGCACAGTGTTAGTCTATTAACAGTGTCAACTTATCACGCGGCTGCTATACCTTGCTGTATTGTAACCCTCACCTCGCCTCATACTACAATTTACTTCAAGAGAAAAAAAATTGTATGCTTAAATATACCGGGTGTCACCGAAATGGCCTTCTTCGATATCTCGCTTATCGTTAGAAATACAGCAAAAAATTATTTACTGAATTTACTCGACTACACAAGGGGCACAACGTAAAATTATTTTCACATATAGAGGGTGTTGCATTACAGCTGGGCGAAAATTATTTGTCTATTCTTAAATGGAACACTATATATTTTTATATATTTTGAATTGTATTACATTCCTCTATACGAACATATAAAATTTGTTTTAGTTTTCCGCGGCGTTGCCAAGTTATTCCGTTTTTTCTCTAAAAAAGATCTAAAACACGCACTGCTTTATAAAGGCATACTGCAGTTATTTTAATAGTAAAAATTATGATGATTAAAATCTTAAAAACAGGATTTATTAAATTACTACTGTTATGTTTATTTACCGTATAGAATTGATTGATATGGAATAAAGCGATAATCGAATTAACAATTTACGAATTAACCAATATCTAGCAAGGCGCACGAGGCTATAGTGTGTGACACACTGCGCATGCGTTCAATGAGTGTGGACTCCCCCAATTTGGTAATAAAATGCGTTGAATAAATTTAGCCAACATAATAATTAAAAAGAGTACAATAGAGTACAACTTTAAAAAAGTAAATAGAACAAAAGAGGCAAACCTAAAAAGAGTACATGTACTCTAAAAAGGAGTACGCCTGGTAATAAATTTGATTCGCTTTATTTAACACCCTGTATAATAATATGTAAAAGAAACTATACGAAAACATAGAGCATAGTTTATAGTTGTACAGAAAAAAAATCTTAATTTTTACTATTAAAATAACTTCAGTATGCCTTTATAAAGCAGTGCGTGTTTTAGATCTTTTTTAGAGAAAAAACGGAATAACTTGGCAACGCCGCGGAAAACTAAAACAAATTTTATATGTTCGTATAGAGGAATGTAATACAATTCAAAATATATAAAAATATATAGTGTTCCATTTAAGAATAGAATAGACAAACAATTTTCGCCCAGCTGTAATGCAACACCCTGTATATGTGAAAATAATTTTACGTCGTGCCCCTTGTGTAGTCGAATAAATTCGGTAAATAAATTTTTGCTGTATTTCTAACGATAAGCGAGATATCGAAGAAGGCCATTTCGGTGACTCACCCTATATATTTAGGCCCCACCATTTTCTTTTGTCTTGGATCCCGTAAATATTTCAGCAGCCTTCGATTAATGCAATGACCAGTTAAAATACGTAATGTATTAGGATAGAAAAATATGGCGAATGATGATTTTTGCTTGAATATGTTGTTGCATGCTTTTGGATTCCGAACTAATGAACAAAATTTTATAAGTTATTGTAGTATGATGAAGATTTAATTCATAACAAAAAATGTAATGTGTTGTCTGTAGCTGATTGCGATAAATAACTGAGTGATGTTTTGAAAACCTGAAAGCAAATACTGCTGAAATTAATAATATAGTTATTTATGCAACAAGTGTGTAAAATAGTACTTTTTTGGTCAAGTGGCGAAAATTATAGCACGAGATAAACAAATACTATTTTATACGCGTGTTGCATAGTACATTTTTCCTACAACCGAAATGTTAGTGTTGTTTCTCATAATACTATACAAAATGTAACTTAAACATTCGAAAGAATCTCATAGACAGGTAGATTAGTCTTCTAGAGTTGTACAAATTGTACATTTAATATTAATATTAAAAATTAGATTAGTTCTCAAGGTATTAATATATTTTTTTTACACTTGTTTCATTTATAAGTGTAATAGGTTAATAAATTTTATTATATTCATTATTATTTACTACATAATTATTTAGTTAACAGGTAAATTAACCGAATGTGTTTGTTACCTAGCACTGTAAAGAGTGCGTAAAGTATGTACTTTACCTTGCGTAAAGGAAAAATATTTTAAATTATTTACCACTGAAAAGAGATGACTAGATTGCACTTCTCACAACAAATATATGTTCCACTAGGTGACACGTCACCCTGAGAACAAGTAAAATGTCACACTGAACCCGCTTAGTGAACTTTAAGGGTCCAGGAATTTGGTACACTATGAACTAGAGTTCACTATAACATCTCACTTTTTACCTCCCGCTACCCTAGGTAAGGGAGGTATAGGGATCGTGCTAAAAATAGCATATAGAGATTTTATATAATAAGCACGTTTTGATGTCCCCAGAATCCGATTTTAACATTTTACAATGATGTCTGTAGGTATGTATGTGTGTGTGTCTGTGTGTGTGTGTGGATCATGTGGACACGATTATTCAAATACTATCAATCAGAAAAATTTGAAATTTTGTATACCCATTCTATACTAATATGGGAAGAGCTCATTAGTTTTTAGTGTATATCGGATATCCGGAAGTATCATTTATACAAACTTTTAACAGTTTTTCTTGTAAAAAATTCATTGAATATAATTTTTTAGCAACTTTTACTAATTAATAATATATATGGAATATAATGGTTTAATTTTCAATTCTACGATAATAACATTTAGTAAATAACTCTAAATAACTTTAAATATGAATATATAATATTATTTATTTCCATGTATCACCTAGCCTATGAGTCAAACAAAATCATAATTTTAATGACAGGTTTGACATATTTAAACAAATGTCCTGACAGGCAGAATTATATTAAAATTAATAATGAAACCGTCTTAACGAGAATATAATAGTAAAATATTTTATTAAGGTTTGTAATATATTTTCCATCATACATAAATGTTAGATGAACAGGATGATCTGATTTAAATTTGCTCATTGCTATTTTTGCAGCACTATAAATTAATATTAATTTACAACTACACATTTACGAAATGGATTATGTACGGCGAAGAATTTACAAAGATTGCGTTTTAGAGCACCTAGAAGATGATGCTGATTTTTATAAGAATGTACGTGTGTGACGATTTTTCCTTAAAACCTATTAAAATATGATCCAAAACTTCTCAAATTTGGTATTTAAAACTCATATATAATTTGAAACAACATATTAGATTTTAACCATATATGATAAATCGGATGTAGTACTTAATTTGGAGGTCTATCAAATTTTTGAGGAATAACAATAAAACAATTCAAAATTTCGTATTACAGACTTTTCTATTTATTGGACAACAAATTAGATTTTATTTACAAACGATTAACCGGTAATGATACTTTACTTAAAGCTCACTGCTATTTTAAACATGGAATTGGCGGGAGGTCATGTGTTGGCCACATCAGATTTTTACCTCCCGCTACCCTAGGTAAGGGAGGTATAGGGATCGTGCTAAAAATCGGATATAGAGATTTTAGTGAATAAGCACGTTTTGATGTCCCCAGAATCCGATTTTAACATTTTTACAATGATGTCTGTAGGTATGTATGTGTGTGTGTCTGTGTGTGTGTGTGTGTGTGTCTGTGTGTGTGGATCATGTGGACACGATTACTCAAATACTATCAATCAGAAAAAATTGAAATTTTGTATACCCATTCTATACTAATATGGGAAGTGCTCATTAGTTTTTAGTGTATATCGGATAACCGGAAGTATCATTTATACAAGCTTTTAACAGTTTTTCTTGTAAAAAATTCATTGAATATAATTTTTTAGCAACTTTTACTAATTAAAATGGAATATAATGGTTTAATCTTCAATTCTACGATAATAACATGTAGTAAATAACTCTACTTACTTACTTAATCCTGCACCTTTCTACCCTCACGGGTGTAAGGCGTTCCCCCGGCCTGCGGGGGAGGGGGTTGAGTTCTGATTCGTTGGTCTTCTCCATATTTCTTTCCACTCTGTTCTATCTTGTGTTGCTGTCTTCGTTTCTTCCCAAGTTAGACCTCTTCTTTGCGCTGCCTCCTTTACTTCTTCCAGCCAAGTTCTTCTTGGTCGTCCTCGTGGTTTCTTTCTTCCAATTTTTGCTTCAAACACTTTTTTAACTATTCTCTCCTCTCCATCCTTTCTACATGCCCATACCATCTCATCTGTCCTTCTGCTATCTTATCTTCTATTGCTTTTACTTTTAAGTTTTGTCTGTAGGTTGTGTTTTCAATTCTGTCCAGTCTTGTTTTCCCCTCTATTTTTCTCAAGAATCTCATTTCGGTAGCCGTAATTTTTTCTTTTTGTCTTTGCGTTAATGTCCATGTCCAATAACTCTAAATAACTTTAAATATGAATATATAATATAATTTATTTCCATGTATCACCTTGCCTATGCGTCAAACAAAATCATAATTTTAATGACAGGTTTGACATATTTAAACAAATGTCACTGACAGGCAGCAATTATATTAAAATTAATAATCAAACCGTGTTAATGAGAATATAAGAGTAAAATATTTTATTAAGGTTTGTAAAAATAATATATTTTCCATCATACATAAATTAGATGTACAGGATGATCTGATTTAAATTTGCTAATTGCTATTTTTGCAGCACTATAAATTAATATTAATTTACAACTACACATTTACGAAATGGATTATGTACGGCGAAGAATTTACAAAGATTGCGTTTTAGAGCACCTAGAAGATGATGCTGATTTTTATAAGAATGTACGTGTGTGACTATTTTTCCTTAAAGCCTATTAAACTATGATCCAAAACTTCTCAAATTTGGTATTTAAAACTCATATATAATTTGAAACAACATATTAGATTTTAACTATATATGATAAATCGGATGTAGTATTTAATTTGGAGCTCTAACAAATTTTTGAGGAAAAACAATAAAACAATCCAAAATTTCGTATTACAGACTTTTCTATTTATTGGACAACAAATTAGATTTTATTTATAAACGATTAACCGGAAATGATACTTTACTTAAAGCTCACTGCTATTTTAAACATGGAATTGGCGGGAGGTCATGTGTTGGCCACATCAGATTTTTTAAGAACTAATTTTGCAACGTCACTTCATACTTCATTACTTTAAATAGATATATATTTCTTTATTTATTCATTTTGACTGAAAATAAAGTAACCCATGTTTGCATGTAGTGAACTTAAAGAATAAATGTGGTCCACTATAGCCGAAAATTTACTATAGGTATGCAAGTTAACGAGTTCATTATAAGCAAATTGACAAACATTAGTTGAAGTATGTATTTTTGGGACTCAGTATTACGTTTATTATAAGCAAGTGTCCACTATATACGTTCTCACTATGGTATAAGTATGTAATAAAGCTGATATTTTTTTAATAATTTGTAAATTTGTAATCGTTATCGAAATCTAACGAAAAGATTGTTTTACCGAGCCATAAATAATATCAGTGGCGTAGCAATCAAAATCGAAGGTGCAACGGATATGGTGAATATGGACATACGAGCCAAGGGAGCTCATGGGATACGAGCAATATACAAAATACGTTACTACTACTACCAAAACCAAAAGCTACCAAATGTAACCCTTACCTGGGGTGGGATTCTATAACTCGTCCGTTATCAAACGGTACCGTTATCACTATGGTTACATAGAAGATCACATTTCATTTGACAAGTATGACGTAAACATACCAATCATCTTGTAAAATATACGTTTCTATAGTGATAACGGTACATTCTGATAACGGACGAGTTATAGAATCCCACCCCTGAAGTACTGACGTGTCGTTTAAGAGACTACCGCTATTTTTAAAACTGTAGTAACTTATTTAATTAAATAAATTCCAAATACATACAGTAGATATTCTTTCATGCGAACTGGTAAATGTAAGGGGGTGTGCGGAATAACATTTTGTTCGGAATACTAAATTTGTATGGATAAGTGTAAATAACGTCAATTTCTAAAGTTTTGAAATATTTATTACGATACTTCAAAGAACAAATAACGCTGAAATTAACAAATAGAAATAAAAAACAGTAATTTCTGGAAAAAAACTCGTAAATTTTTGTTTATTTTCGGGCGTTCATTCTGGCTTTGATTGCCAGTCGCTGAAGTTCACGTCGTAAATTTAATTGGTGAAACGGTATGTTGTTCTACCCGATGTTGCGATAAACGTGAGAGGATAGATTACAGGGTTTCTACTGTATTGCATTATTTTATATATTCGTTGAATTTATATTGTCACAAATACTTATTTTAAAAGTGTCTAAAAGATTACTAAATATCAAATTAAAACAAATAATATGAATAAGACCATTTGTTTCAAGGAAGATAGGCTTATATACGATATGTCACTACATACATATGTCCCATTGATTAGTACTGAAGAGTTAAATGGCAATATGATGACATTATAATATAAAATATTGCAATTACAAGTGTTTTATTTATTTTTTTACCTCTCGCTAAGAGAGATATTGGAATCATGCTAAAAATCGCATATCCAGATTTTAGTGAATAAGCACGTTTAAAGGTCCCTTTAATCCGAAAACATTTTTACGATCATGTCCGTGTGTGTGTTTGTGTGTGTGTGTGTGTGTGGATGAATGTGTGGACGTTGGAACCACGGTTTTTCAAATACTATAAGACAAACAAAACTGCAGTTTCCGCAATCTGACATTCCTGGGAAGAGCTAATTAGATTTTGGTAACAATTGGACAGCCGAAAGAAATAGTTTCTTTAAAAAAATATTCTAAACATTATTTATTGAAAATATCTGTTATTACTAATATTAAAGAATATAAAAATCTCTATCCGGTACTTTTAAATTTTTACCTCCCGCTACCCTTGGTAAGGGAGGTATAGGGATCGTGCTAAAAATCTAATATCGAGATTTTAGTAAATGACCACGTTTTAAGGTCCCTAGAATCCATTTTCACGATGATGTATGTATGTATGTGTGTGTATGTGTGTGTGTGTGTGTGTGTATGTGTGTATGTGTGTATGTGTTTGCACTCTAACTCAAATACTATCATTCAGAAAATTCTGAAACCTTGTATTTTTACCCTATTCTAATAGGAATAGAAGCCATTAGATTTTGGTGTAAATCGGACAAACGGAAATGGTACTTTACTTGAAGCTCATAATGGTTTTTCTTCAAAAAATACCATTAAATGCCATTTTTTCGAATTTTATATCATATGAATATTAAAGATTATTGAATTTTCTACAGGAATACATTAATACTTTTTTTTTACAGATAAATTTAAAAATAATTTTTTTTATTAGTCGCGAAGCCTAAGATAAAAACCATTCCTTTGTTACACAGTTCATTTTTCAAATGAATGTAACTGACAGTAAATGTCACTGCCAGAAAACTTATCACTTCAAATTAATAATAGTGACATTTTAAAAAGAAAATAGTAAATAAAGCAATAGTTTTCTGCAATGGAACAGTTTGCAGCGTTAGTAAATACGTAGGTAGGTATGTATTTAAATTAATAAAAATTAAATAGCGGGAGGTTTTGTGTTGGCCACATCAGATTTTTTATTATATCTTCTATCGAGTTAAAGATAGAGATAAATATATAAAATAATAAGTTGTAAATGTATCTCGCAGCCCATGGAAAACAAGTTGAAAAATTAAAATGTTTGTAAATGACAGATAAATGTGAGTGTCAAAAAGCCAGAGACATTACTGAAGACTTTTTCTGGGATGTACATTTAATATTTCTTATTTTATTATTAATTAAATATTTATAATTATAGATACATATATTTACATATACCCTTCAGAAATACCGCTAATCTCATCAATGAATTGGAAGAATCTCGATCATTATAATATAATGTTTATAAAGTAGCAAAAATGCTAAATATATACATAGACAATATAATAATACATAATACAATATAAACTATAAGAAAAACAATACATTTTACATTTTATCTTTATAAAATTTAAGTAACAGTCTTTTAAATATGTTATATGAGTCTACCTTTGTTAATTCCTTAGACAACTTATTATAGGTAATAACACCGTTTATAAGAATAAGAATGAATAGAATGAGTTAAAAAATATAAAAATATAAAAATATATACATATGTATTTTGTATCAGAAATGTCAAATATGTACAATACTTATATAGCTTAATATGGCGAGAGGTCTTGTGCTGGCCACAACAGATTTTTTATTTAAGTACTGTCGCGCCTTTACAGATTGCGTCCTTGAACTATTAATAATATTCAAGCACATTTAAATAACTTTCCAGCACCTGTTTCTATTAACAAATACACTACCTTTGCCTCATCCACATTCGTACAAGCTTTTCTCTTCTTTCCTTTACCGAAACTTTCTCTCTCTTAATCTTGATACACAGTTTATAACATCCATCTACTTCTACTTACCTTACAGACGTCTACACAACTATACCTCTCAATTTGACTAACTTACGTTTTGCTAAACATTCATACGCCATTCTCTTTCATTCATGATGTATTTATTTATACATTTATTTGATGCATCATTATATATCGCAAAAAATGTTATTGTCATTTAAAAATAAGTTCAATAGCATTAGTGATAAGTGACAACAGATCTACGTTGTGTGCGTTTAGACTCGAAGTCTCTGTTTCCAGTCGTGTGGCTCCCCGTGGTTTTTGTATTTTTGTAAAGTAGCCAGAGGTCAGTGAATATCAGCCACGAGCAGATTATTGCCTTTTTCTGCAATGGAACGCTCAAATCTTCTCCCACATCGGACCATACAGACACTTTGCCTTTGACAGAGTCGCAGACAACTCAAATGACAAATTAATAAGTGAAGTGAAAGTGTTTTCAATAGTTTCTTACAGTAAGTCTACAATACAGCTGTTCATATTCTCATACAGAATTATTTGTTTATGCTACAAAATTTTGATTTAAAACAGAATGTGTGGGAAGCCTTGATAAATTTATTTCAATTTAATATTAGATAATTGTATTTGTTCATTGTTTCGGAACAAAATGTTTAATGATTTTATGCAATTCTATCGCAAATTGGCTATTATTTACTCTTAAATTATGACAAAAAGTGCAATCATATATTTAAATATATGAACCATAATAGTTATAATTAATATATTTTGCATTTTTGGAAAAAAAACAACCTAATTATATGTATTAACTAATAATGTATATAGGTAGGTAATTATAATTTTGTATTATCCGTGAAACACTTTCCTAAAATTTTGTTGTGGCACTTGTATTACCTGCCTCATTTACAATATTTCAGTTTCGTTTCTAATTTTACAATTGTTCTTAATAATATCAAAATTTGACATTGAGATTTGTCAATTATCTCATAAATATAACTTTATTGCATTCCTAAAATAGCATAAATCATAAACTGCATCATGAATTCAAACGATTAAATTAAATATGTTTAGTGCTGAAAGTAGTGGCTTTTATTACAATTAAAAAATATAAAAAAGAGTTAAACGTTTGTTTTAGTCGATTTTGTAATTTGTAAATATCCAGATGAATTTACTTCCAAAGTAAATTTATGGCCGGTTGTTGTTTAAAGGTCGCTTAAAATTTAAGTCTTGTTCGTGCAACTGGGAATTAATGAAATAAACAAATGCAATGAGATTTTTTCACAGCAGTGATTGTATGGCCGGTTACACCAATGTAACTTAAATATTAAACTTTGCTTAAATTGACAATATTAAATCTAAATGAAAAATTAAATGAACTATATATTGCAGTCACAATTTCGATTTGCCTTTTTTTGCTTAAACCTAGCTTAAAATTTAAGCCTTGTTGGTGCAACTGGGCATTAGTGTCATACGAGCCTTGCGCCATAAGAATTCGCCCACATCTATTTATTATAATTTTTCATATAAAAAGAAATTGTTTACACTTATTCAATTATTATTCCTAAACTTACTTTTATGTTATTAGTTAATTAACTGTTTACATAAAATGCGCTATCATAATTAATAAATGTGTAGCTACCTTGTAAAGAGAAGGGATGTAGGCGAATTCTTTTGGCGCAGGGCATGTAAATTGATTCGAATTGTTTACTTAATTTAATTTACTTTGAAAATATTTATATTTAACTGGACATTTATAAAACCGGCCATTAATCAACTATTTTCAATTACGAGAATTAGTAATGACAAATTATCAGTTTTTACTCATAAATGAAACATTTAAATGTAAAAGGATATATGTCCATATTATGTTTTATATTATACGAAACAATAGCGATATCTATAGCTGGAACTTCTTCCTTTATATTTTTATCCTTTTTGTTTAAATACATACGAATCACATACAATCCATCACGTATTGTGTCAAAATGTTTTTATATTTGTACTTGTTTTCCTACGCAGCACTTTTTCATTAAATTAGTTACATTTCAAGCACTTCTGTAAACAAATGACACGTATACTGTCTGAGAACATTTCTTGTAAAAAAAATATGCTATATTTTTCGTATTTAGATCGTTTTGAATTTATATGTTTCAAAGAACTATTCTTCTTTTCGAAAACACAGTTCTTCAATAATTATAAAATTCAATAAAAAATAAATACCGATACTGATAACTCTTGCTTCTTTATACTACAAATCATATTTTATAGCTACATTTATGAATAAATTCTACTATATCTTACTATAAAGAGATAAATTATATTTACAATATATATTATAAAACTCATTTCTCTGATTTTTTGTTCTTTAAAGATATGAACAAATGTTTTCTTTCTGCCGCTTTATAAAGCAAAATTGTATTACAAATAATTATTCGATGTTGAGTTTAATTTCATACATGTTACATTAATGTGCTCGTAAATGAGAAATTATTTCCCACTCATGAGAATAAGTATCTGTTTGTAGGGTGCATACACACAGCGAAATTCTCACGTTTAAAACACGGAAGCAAGTATACATTCTCAACATATGGAAAAAGAAGACTCTGTTCATATTATAAATACTGCTTAAAACGAATATTTGTTGATTGACTATAGAAATATGTAGAATATAGCTCAGACTGGGTGACGAACAACTGAGCAAGTCACACTGGACTATGGTCAACTAGGCGATAGAAACCTAAATTTTACACTTTTAGAATGCACTCAAATTGGTAGATTTTTAGCAACAGGAAAAATATATAGTTAAAAGCGATGTTCTGATTTTTCTAAACATTATCTGTACACTGTGGACCCGCCGGGAGCCAATCACTCCACTTTACTCCGTGTTGACTCCCATCGACGCTTAAAATACGAAAACGACCTAACTTTTCAGGGACGGCAAGATCTCCATTAATCGTGATTTTAATTGAGATGAAAGAGTTATTGGAATTTATTGTTGGAGAAAAATTAGTTCTGTCGGATGCAATTCGTTTATTCAAACAATTCTGTATGATTTTAGCACCAGTTTTATTTTGAATTTCCTCAGTCTAGGACCGATACCAAAATATATTGGGTTCTTATAATTTCACATTCCATAAAGAGAATAGAAGCCCGCACAATTTTGTAATTCTACACATATATTATTTTATTACCCAGTTGTCCGGCGCCTATTTCGCTATTACCCAAGTTGACCAACGTCCAGTCGCCTTCGCCCAATTGACTGCGGCCGCAGTTCAGTACCCGAAAAGAATGTTCTTCGTTACCATATTTATGACAAACTTAACGGTTCTTTTTCCGTAAAGCCCTTGAAATCTTTGGTGTAACATAACAAGCCAGAAATTGTAGTTTTCTAGAAAATGAGACTAAAATTCTATAATTAATTAATTGCAAATCTTATTATTATTCTTCTGGTATAATAATAGCACATATAAATTATCTAAAAGTTACAGTGTATTAAGAACATTCACCAAAAAAAAAAAAAAATAATAATAATAATAATAATACTTACCTGAATTTTTATGAGTTAAGTCTTTAAGATCACCTCATTATTAACTACCTGTAAATATCTTGTTTTACATAAGGATTAAAGCCTAACAAAAAAAAAACTCCATTAGTCATTAACCGTTTAATTTTTTAATACAAAGTATACTATAATGCAATGCCCCCGACGTTTAGAAAAATCTTCAGATTTCTTCAACTACTTCTTCTTCTAAATACATATTGCAAGTGAACCAAGTAAGTTGTGAGTTTTCTCTCTTCGTAGAAAGCTTAAAACTTTAAAATCTACAGAGTCTTTCAAAGAATTTTTGTAGAAAACCTCTCTCCTTATAGTGGAAGCCATTGTTCAGAATGCCATAAAAAAAGTTCACCAGATACATTTTTCTTTCGGCACACCAATACTTTCTTTAGTAAAGCAACAAAATCAAAAAAATCTTCCTGTCGCATTTCGTGAACCTTAAACTGTTTCTTTCTGCCTGTTGGTCTAACTAACTGGTTCTAAAAACTTGTGGTTTAGTATAACATGGGGAAATTAACGTTTTCATTCTCTTCCGCACGTATCCGAGTAAAATGTGACTTCTAACACGAAATCAGGCAAGTTTTTTAAATGGCGGTATAGGCAAGAAGCAATTTCATTTCCGCATCTTGAAGGCTCCATGCCACATGTCGTGTATGATTCACCAGTAGCGTTATCATGAAAATGTCGTAAATTCTGTTGGGTATAAAAGACAAGTTGACTAAAGTCTTCAGGAGCATCGTTAACGTTTCAGGGGTGTCGTTCCTAAGGACTTATATCAAGTTACGCCGTTTATACCAAACAAGGAGCCAAATAATATGAACGATACTATAATTTACTGCCTTTGGACCAGTTTATATTTCAGCAACAGTTGGAGATAGACTTCAGTCCGTAATACTAACCGAAAAAAGAAGTCCATTCAAAAATAAAACTGGTCAAATTTTGACTTAAGCCTTTAATACCTAGCTCCACAGAAATATTGCTATTCATACCTATTGTACACTATACGAGTAGTAACGATGTAAACTAGGCACCAAATAAAAAAATTAACTAAACAATAAGGACCATTTTATTAAATGACGCCTTAGAAGACCTAATTAATTTCTATCAATTATTTCTTCATTCAATTATTTATTCTGGGCTTTTAACATTCTTTTAATTCTTCAAATAAGATTTTCAATGGTACCTAATGTAATTGGAACTTAAACTTTTATTTTATAAAATATAAAATAATTGTATTGATTATTTTTTTTTTTTAATTTGTCTTTTTCACACAAATCAATATATCCTTTATTAATAACCAAGAACTTAGAACCAATAATTTATACACAGTACACATCACGTTATATAAATAACATTGTATGTGTTACAACTTGGACTAATTAGTCCCCAAAGGAATGTTGCACATTTTACAAATTGTTTTTCTTTGCTTTTACATTTTATTTTGCGAACATTGAAAAGATTAAACATGCTGTTAAAATATTTTTCAATTATAATAAGTTTCAAGATTAATGTAAACTTTTCGGTAAACTTGTATACCTATTGAGCCCACTACATATTTGAAAAAAAAAATTTCATGAAGAAATGTTAAATAATTTTCATTTTACAACTACATTCCTATAAATTTAAATGACTGAATAAAAAAAAAATCTAAGTTTTATGTTGACTAGAAAAACTATCTTCTTGCATGTGTATATTGAAAATATGCACCCCGGTTTGGCTATTAAGTCTTGCACCGTATAATTTTCCATTTAAATTATGATCAATAAAAGTACAAATATACAATAGATCATTGAGTACAGCAAAGTATTGTTGGGTATAACGACTTGGTTATAAGACAGTATATTTGTATGGATGCACTTTTCCAGCCTGGGCTATATAAAGCCTACGGATTTCTCATTTGAGGCGCATTTTACCTTACATTACACCTTGAGAAAGATCAGGCACTTGTAAGGTATCTTAGCAAAATTTTAGTGATTATGAGAAAATTTGATACATTTCGTCCAAAAAATATTCATTTTTAGTGGAATTTTATAATAACTTACAAGTATTTTAGTAATTTTCATAACATATTAAAATTGTTACAATAATTTAAATAAGAATTAAATACTTTCGTAAAATGTTTACAAATATATGTTTTTAAAGGTGATATACAATATTTAATATAATTTTAATGAATATGAGTTTTTAAATCCAGTTTGAAATGGACATAAATTATTATCAAACTTGTTAACAACTATCGTAACAAACTTGGTAATAAACTGTTTCATTGGAAACGAGTGTTTTGGCAGAAAGTACGTTCTGTTCCATAACAAATTTCATTATATATTATGACACCAGGACAAAAATTTATTAACAAATTTTATAACAAATTTATTAAGTATGGCCGTATCAAATGGGATAGAGTTGATACAAAAAATATAAATATCATTTACCTTTTTTTTAATGATTATAAATATGTGCGTGTGTTTTTTTGTGTTTCTTACAATGTTTTTATTGTTATTACAGGCTTTTCGGATATGAAGGTCCAAATAATATTCACGCTACACCTTACTCTACTGCTCTTCGTGTCTGTAAATTGTATAAATTACAAGTATGACGATCAACACATATACAGAAATTTATATGTTCAGAAAAAATACTGTGGGTCGGTAATGACAAGCATTATGAGGGAACTGTGCAATAAATACAACGGTAAGATACTATTTTTAATTATTTTTATGCATTTATCATCCTTCGCCTCAAACACATGCAAAATCGTATTCACACAAACAATTGTTTATATTTGCAGTATGTTAAATCTAGCTACTCCATATTTTTATTTTATTCACATTAAGTGATTAAAGATATGTTTTAAAGGAAATGTCGTAAAAATTTGTAACCAATAGAAACAAATTTATTACCTGTCATTTTTATATATTATTCAGTGTCTGACTGACTGGTATTGGTAAAAAAAAAAATAATCAGGGTGTTAAAATTAACTTCGCAAGATACAGAATACCCCATGTATCACAGAAAACAACAGCAACCACTAATGATAAACAAAGAAACTAGCATTTGTTAATTTTAAAAAATATAACATCGATGCTACTTACTGCATAAGTTGTAAAAATTACACATTATGTCATTTTTTCGATGCGCGACATTTAAGGTAACAGACAATTTAACCGCCGGTGATGAAAATACCGAAATGTAAAATTCGTACAAAAACTAAAAAAGTCCAAATGTTTTCATTTTAATAAATGATGGACCCACAAAATAAAATTTTAAACTTAACATCTTGTTTTTGTGCTACGGAGAAAAATTACCCCTCTCAACAAAAGGTTTTAAAATGAAATGAAAAGTATTTTTGTTCCTGAAATATTGAATTTTTTGACATGTTCTGTTTTTGTAGAAAAACCTTTCAGTTATAATTGAACTCGCAATGCCAAAAAGATGAAAAATAACTGTTTGTTGATTTTTCAGGTTAAGTTTATAAAACCATGTAATTTGAAATTCAAATACTCATATTGACGATTTAACCAAAACACTCTTGTCATGGAACATCAATTATTTTTCAAAGCAAAATTACAGCAAAAGATTGTAAATGTTAGCTTTATATATATCATTCCGGGATATGTTTTTTCTTGGTTTAGAAGATATTTTTAAGTTAAAATTGTGACACTTGTGAGTATTATGTTTGGTTGTATTTAAATGGTCATTACAAGTAGATCCCGGATATCTACATAGATAAAGTGATGAGAGAGAATCTTATTTTTTTTTTAATTAAATTAAATAGCTTATAAACCAGGCTTAAGAAATAAATATCTTTAGTTTAAAATTAAGAATACAACGTGTTAAAAACTATCGTTTAAATATTCAAAAGGCATATAATATTATGAAAAAGAAGTAAAAAAATGTTAAAATCGGATTCTGGGGACATCAAAACGTGCTTATTCACTAAAATCTCTATATCCGATTTTTAACACGATCCCTATACCTCCCTTACCTCGGGTAGCGGGTGGTAAAAATATACATGAATCGAACTATTTTAATTTTCAATAACTTTAATAAATTTGGGGTTAAGGCCCAGTATTTTTATTTATGGTTAAACTGTCTGGTAACTATCAATTGAAACGAAAAATGTCGCATCGAAAAATTGACACATGTGTAATTCTTTTATAGTACGTTTCAGATAAGAAATTAGCAAATGGCGCTTGAGATCCAACCTACTACATGTTTTTATCTTAAAAATGTACATTATCTGAATATAAAAATTATTATATTGTAATATAAAACATGGTCAAATATCACTTATTTCTTATATTTTTTTTTTGTGACTAACAGATGATAGTTGATATATTTTCGCTATTGGGAAATAGCTATACATTTTGACCCATAATAAAGGGCAGAATTTATTGCACTTTATAAAAAATCTGTTGTGACCACCACAAGACCTTCCAATTCGATGTATTTTGTACAAATCCCATACAAAAAGTTGGATAAAAAATACTATTTTGTATGCGTGTTGCATACAACATCTTAAAAATAGTAAATCCGTATAGTAGGGACCCTAAAACATGCTTATTCATTAAAACTCACCACTGATTTTTTTTACCAAAGACAATACCTTCCTTACCTAAAGGTGACGGAAGGTAAAAACCAACGCTATTTTTTACGTGAAACTTACAAATTTTGAAATTATTCACTATTATACTTAGAAGACTATTTAAACCAACTTCAACCACAATATAAAATATTTTCTATCTGGGTTCTTCTCATTCATTACATTGCTTTTAAAATTCTGGATGAAAATTTATTTAAATTAAATTTTCTTCTTGTTTTGGTGTAAGATAATTATATATCATATATTCCGAATAAGTCGGTGAGGCTGGTCACAAAGTCTCGGAAATTTATAAAACTTTAATTATTACAAATAAATTAAATATAAAATTTTACAATTTTTACTATTTATTAATTTAATGTGGTCACTATCGAAATGTGCATTAAGCACACACCGAACAAAGGAAGAAAATCTTGATTTTACGTAACTTGTAATTTATGTTTTCTTTTTTCACAGGCTATAGGACGAAACGTAATATCCATACTGACTGTTGTAAAAGACCGTGTACGTATCATTATATGATGATGCATTATTGTGAAGAACCAAGACTTGCTCTGGATTCACTACCCAGGTAATGATAAAAAATATATATTTTCTTGTTTCACAATTAAATTTTATAATTTTGAGCATATTTTATAATATGCAATTTACAAATCAAACTAAATTATATTATATTACATTAATATCTACTTAAAATGAAAAAATACTCATTTATTTGAATTTTAATATAGAATGTAGTTTTTCGTGAGAAACGTAAAAGCTTGTTTCCCTCAAAGTAAGAGGGTTTTATTGGTTGCCTGGAATCTGATCTACCAATGAGAAATTTTGGAGCAAGTTGTTTTACTTTCATAATTCATAGTTATTTATGGTACAAATGAGTAAACACATATTTTATCCACAACCAGTAAGTACACGAGATGTTAACTGAGTCTTTATTAAATAAAATTGAAGATGACATTTATATATAATTTTGATAGTTGCGAAGAAAATGTTTTTACTTTAAGTCACAAGTCACTAGTGATTAAAAAAATATATATTCACCACCATTATTAATCATACTTTAGTAATGATATTTCAGTGGATAAAGTAAAAGTGCCTCACTTAAAGGTGTTGGAAAATTTATATTAGGCTCCAAAACCAAAACAACGATCAGTGAGTAAAAAACAAAAACAGCCACAACGCGTTGTGGATTTATTTAAACTTACAAAAATCGAAATTTATTTATTTTCTTAAACAAACAGTAACGTAACCTATCCTAACGCAAAACTCACTCCGTGATTCTGATTTATTTATTAGTTTTCTAAATTACGTTAACCTAACGCATAATTTCAGACTTTGTTCATTTTACATTATCCCTTAATGCTTTGTAGTCATGTATTTCGCTTAAGCGTTTCCGATCTTCGAGCATATACAAGAAAAAAGTATTGATATCAAATCATTTATATTTGAAACAACTCTAATTTTATTAATTCTTGATTTATTTATTATTCATTATATCATGTTGTAAAATCAACTTCTGCAAATGCAAAACTAATGATATTGATAGAACTGAATCAAATTGATACAATTTATCTTATAGCTTTATTTGCAACATTGTGTTTTATTTACATAATTAATGGCTTCCGATAATAGAATTCAATTTTTATGCTTGAAAATATATACAAATTATTACTATATTGGCCTTGTATGCTATGTCGCAATGTTAAGTTCGAGGATAAAACCAACGTCTATCGTAAATCTGACTCACTCTGGATATTCTGATTATCACAATTACCACAGTTCCCTTATATTGATTTACATTTAATTCATTACCATAATTGTAAGATAATTACAAATATTTAAGAATGAAGTAGTAACTACTATAGTTTTCTGATAATAAACAGTAGTAACATAAAGTAATGAGTAATTAAAGAGATCATAAAATGTCTGATAGTGGACATTTCATTTATGTCAAACCTAACTATATATGCTGTATTCTTTTTATCTGAGCGCTCACTTGTGATTGTGAATTTACTAAGCAAATTGAGAGTGAGCAGAAAAGAATGAGCGATCGCATAACAAATAAAACAGCTTACAGTAAAATTTTTGAAAGAAGTCCGATCAAGGCCATCTACGAATTGCATCTATGAATTAAGATTTTATGCTGTCAAATTTAGTAGTGTCGTTTACATAGTTGTTATGAGGTACACAAGATATTATGTACCCTCATAAAAACTAAGTAAAAGACTACTAAATTTGACAGCACAAAATCTTAATTCATAGGTACAATTCGTAGATGGCCTTGATCGGACTTCTTTCAAAAATTTTGCTGTATTTAGGTATCAACAGGTATTAAATATGCATGAATATGAGAGTGACATTTTATTTTTAAGTAAATCATTTTTATAAAATACTTCCATGTGCTTTAATTAAGTTTTAATTTGACACGAAAATATGTATGTATATAATATAAGTATGTTTACAACTGTCAATAATTTATGCTCAGTTGCTCACACAACTGATCGACTGATCCCCCCTCAAAAGTTGATTAGTAGCGATAAAGGATGAGGTAAAATGCTGACTTTGTGTGCAACTAAGCAACGTAAATAGAAGTTGCACAATTTTCAATGTCACTATTTTGCTTGAGGAAAACTACGTGCTCATTTAAAAAGAATTCAACATATGATAACAATACAGATATTCAGGAAATATATTTTACCTTTTCGTTTACATCTAATAACCTATGCATTTTTCCCGAAAAAACAAATGCACTACAAGGAATTACCTTCAAATTCTAATGGGTCAACGTCGCAACTTTTGTTTATTTTACCATTTTACCCAATGGTGGGCGTTGGGTTCATTTGACAACCGGTTCAGTTATATTTCATGCGTGTAAAAAACTACCGATACTGAATACATTTTGTAATTACATATACAACTAATTGGAGATTCGCCCGAATTGACAAAACTTTAGAAATCAGTATTCCCGAATCGGCGAATTGGTTAAATTCGACCACTAAATTTTCCCCACTTCACATCTCTCATCTCTTACAATTTCTACACGTACATTATCTGAGACACCTTATAAGGAATAACAGCGAAATGCATGTTATACGTGATAGCATTTTTTCCTTTTTTATTGATTATGCTTATGTATAAGAAAAGCAAAATTCAAAAAAAAAAGCGGAATAAAATAAGTAAATAATATTTATTTATGGTATAAGGTTTTAAGTCCCGTGAGTGACCAAAGATGCTTTACGTATGTGTCATCAGTGGCGTACCCAGTTAGACCTACATATTTTTTATGTACACACACAATTAAGAGAACGCCAAAAAAAGCTTTGTATTTAAAAAAGTATGTATTCCCTGTTTTTCATATTTGTATTGGAAGTTCTTGATCTACAACAAATAAAAAATGGCAATATGACACCCAAATAAAGCCACCTAATAAAGATTGATTATCATTTATGTAGGTTTTAAATATTGCTTGGTCTTTAGTTTTATTAACTATAGGTGTTTAATTCGTATTCACTATAGATCAAGTGTTGAAAATCATTTCTCCTTTTGTCGTCGTTTTAATTTTAAGTATTTAAAATAAAAAAATTAACATTGCCTGTTAGCACAGCGTCGGCAGAGAGGAGTTTTTCAACACTTCGTTGATTAAAGACATATTTATGAAATAAAATGGACTAAGAGAGGTTAACAGGTTTAGTACTTCTACACATTCATAGAAATATTAATACAGATGTTGGAAAAGTAATAGAACGTTTCGCAAAAAGATCCAACCGTAAATTAGACTTCATAATACAATATTTTGTCATCTCTATATAATATAATAATCTTATTTTTTGTTTAACGTTTCTTATATTTTTAATGTTAACCTTCCTACATTTATATCTTAAAATATCTTTGTATTATAAAATATGAATATGAGAAAATATGTAGGTACATGAAATTATTTAGTCGCCCCCCCTAGACCAAAATCCTGGGAACGCCACTGTGTGTCATACATTTAATCTACCGTAGAATCTATACCCCGATAAATATAAAAAAAAAAACATTTATTTACGATTTTAAATGAGAAATTTGCCATGACAACAAAAAGACACAATGGCTCGTAGTATGATCACGGTTTTAACTAAAACAACACTTTTTTTAGAAATGTCAAATTCAAATTTAAATATTTAATTTCACCCGTATGTTTAAAAAACGATTTTTTAAAAAAATATTTGTTTGAATACAAATTATGTTCTGCTTTAGAATCATATTTTGATAAATTTGAAATTATTTATTATTGTTATTAAATAATGCAATTTGACATTTCTTAAAACAGCGTTTTAGTTATAACCGTGACCATACTACGAGCCAATGGTTTTGTGAAATTTTGCGAGTTAAAAAATTTTAATCACTCGTTGCTCGACAATCCGTGACTAGTCTTGTTATTAAACAACCGTTTTACAAACTCAAAACTAACAACTAAACGTCAATTTAACGCATTGTCGTAGATAAAATAATTTTGTCAATTGATAAAATGTCTTCTTCGAGTGGAATACATTTTTTCTAAAACCTACCATTAAGGGCATTTTTTGATGATTTTATGAATGACATTTAATATTTATGTGTAATTTTTATAGTTCAACACAAACTTTGTTAGTTGCTTAAGGCCCAGTATTAAACTGTCTATAAGTTAAAAGAAAAAATAACTCCAATATTGTATCATAAGTTGTTAAAATTACGCAACGCACATATCCGTTTCTCGATGCAAACATTGTTCTATTTGTTCTTATAAGTTATAAACTGACAGTTAAGTTAAAAGACAGAGAGTAAAATACCTCTCCTTTGACCAATTGCACCATCTTCATCAGCGAATAGGTACAACATTTTTATCCTACCTAGAGCCAGTTTTATAAAGATTCAAGTAAATTTATTTCCAGAGTAAACTATTACAACAACGAATAAATTCGAACCAATTTCCATGTACTTATGGCATTCAAATCATTGCTGTCAAAACAATCTCTTTGGCTTTGCCCAATGGGTTACTTGCGTACCTTTTTTATTTAATATTTTTGAAGAGCAGGTAAAAACTTCCTATCCATATCTTTTCTTTTGACAAAATATTTATTAATTATCCAGAAAAAAAAAAATAATAAAATTTGATTATTTGAATTACCGCCATGTATGACGTAGAATTACGCCGCACCAATGAATGGTCGTAGAGCAGCGTTTGTTTGTACGGGTAATTTAGATCTCCTGTTTCACGTTTCAACAATAGTTTGGAGGTTAGTATTTTAATTTGTCTTTTTGGTATCGATATTTTAAATTACATGTAACTACCCATGTGTTTATTTGTAAAGTAATTAATATATTTGAAAGAACAGAGAGAGAGAGAAAAATGAACTAATGTCAAATTCAAATTAAAATTTTCTCGCACGCCATGCCATCTATACGTTAGATTTTTAAACATAGTTTTCTTCTCCAGTTCAATATAATGACGTCACAGAAAATTTCCTTTCTTAATATATTAAAAGAACAAATATTTTTTTAAAATAAAATTTATATTTTTATATATGTTTTCAACATAGCATTACGTATATAGTGATAGAAATCGGTTTTTTCAATACCACGCAAGTAGCCCATTCATTAAATTTACCATGGAAGTAAATTTAATTGAACGTTTATAGCTCAGGCCCCTAATCATTAAAGTGCTGATTCAGTAACGATATTTTATTAGATAAAGTGCCACTTTCACTTTTATAGTAGGTGATGGGAAATTGGTATCTTAAATAAAATATATAAATAAATATATTGATATCTTGTTTTAGTTAATATTGACATCTAAGATTAGCATTAGTTTATTTCCCGTTATAGCAATAAGTTTGTAGATTTCTTACTTACTGTCTATACGTATAGGGCATTGGTTCTTCTAGGACTGTTATGCCACTAGTAATGAAAATGATGTTACAGATGATATATTTCTTCTGAAACAACATATTCATATGTTAAAAATATTCGTAATTAGACCAGACCCGTAGCCAGGGGCCCACTCTGGAAGAAAAAGTGCCCACTCTAGAGAAAATGTTGTTGTTTTTTATATCTATTTTTTTTATTTTTATTTATAAAGAAATTTCATTATAGATTGCTCTAATAAAAGTATAATCTCTATACCGAATTATTTAAACTTTTAAAAAATGCCTACTCTAAAATTTGAGTTGCCTACTCTAAAATTAGAGTTGCTCACTCTAGAATTTGGATCTGGCTATTGGCCCAAGTTACATATTACAATATAAAAATTAGTGTGTGAAAAATATTTTCATTTAAATAATTATCTTATAAGCATAGTCTTCTTTTGAAAATTGAAATTAATATCGAATGATTCTTTAGCTTCAACAGTTGGGTGATGACAACTAGTACGGATGCCCCAGTTACAAAACGAGTACCGGCGGACAAAACTAGTAACCCTGGACAGGTTAGCAAACAAAAGTACTATCATCAAGGGAAATTTAACCGCAGGGGCAAATTGCGTAAACATAAAAATAAGCATAAGAAAAGGTGCAAATGTCAGTGTCCAAGGCGGGGAAAGGTGCAATCATACATTACCATACGAAAGAATTAAGCTTCGCTTTCAATATATAGCTTTTTAATTATTAATTTCACGCTGTCTTATTATTATTGCTTTCACATCATATTGATATTGCCTTTAGCTAAATAATGTGATTATGCTTTCAATAGTTGGTTTTATTGTGCATCATTTATGTCTTATTTATTTTTAATTCATGCTTTCAAATATGCTTTTACTTTTTAAATAATTTATAGTCATTACTATATTTTTTATAAATTATTATTTTTTCGGTGAGTACCAAATTACATTTACCTCCTTATGTATTTTATTCAGAAGTACTATCACAAGACCTTCTGATTTGATCGATACATTTTTTTTGCTTAGCAACAAACACGAAAGCAAACTGCATGGTAAATCCCGACTCCGAAGGAGGAGGGGTTTTACCTAATGTCAGTTTGCTTGAGTGATTTTGCTTAAAAGCAAAAAAAATGAGTGCTTAAAAATAAAAATTTATCTGAGAAAATCTGAGAGGTTGTGTGGTATTTGGTGAGATAAATTCCAAAGACAATGCAAAATGAAACTTGACACATTAATTGTCACACTGATAGTTATAAACAATAACAACTGTTTATTTACTTGGTAGCGGAAAATTATCGGGGTAACGGGGTTTTATCAGTATAATACTGTTCCCATTGGTTAAAAACTAGTCGTTGGAATTTATCAAATTAAAACGTAATATCTTTGATTAAATACATAGCTATAAAGTGTGCTACGGAAATGCACTTGAGGTTGCTAATCTATTTAATCATAGCTACAGAATTAAAAATGACCTTCAAATTAGTTTATATCTTTGGTCCCTTTTCATATTTTTGTGCATTGATATGAATTTGAAGGATATATGAACTGTAAGACACATTAAAATAAAAAAGATTTTCTAGATATCCCGTATCCATGAAAATGCTAAATTTCTAAATCCGAAAGGAAAAATTACACGGTTGTTCTTAATATTTAAAGTTGTAGAAAATAACGTTCAATAATGAATAGTTTGCTTTAATTTTTGACTTCATACTTGAACCAAATTCATGTCCTATTAATATTTAAATTTATGCTCTAATATTAGCACATTATTTTGCAATTAGAGCGCTCTATTTCCTTTAGCTAGATTCACAAACTAGAACACGTAGCCAGAGCTCCGAACTTCTTGGAACCAAAAGCAGAACTCTCGAGAAGAAGACTTATATACCAGAAATAAGCTTTTTGAATTTAGATTATTAATCTAAATAAACGAAGAAATTGGGATGCACTCGAAATCCGTTAGACCGTTACATAGGCTCAAAGGCATTTAATTTAAAATCAGTTTTCCCTTGTGTGTTGCTTCACAAATTATTTTAGAAAAAAAATACTTCAAATAAAAGTTGTAGAGCTTAAAATTCTGCGCATTCATTGGTATGTTTAGTAGTTTAAAAAATTTCGAAAATTACAATGTAATAGTACTGGAATTAAAACAAGAAGACAAACAAATGAGTCAGGTTTTATTGTCGTAAAATTTAAATATTTTTTTATTTTATAAAAAAATGTGACAAGCAGAACAATAATTTATTTTTATACAATAAAATAAATAAATATATCATTACGGCATATTACCCATTTCTGGGTGTGCCAGTCTGTTTTTACAGATATCGGTAATAATGATGACATATTTGTACCGTGTGGGCGTTTACCAGGCGTCACCTCACGGGTACTCATTGCTGGCATGGAGAGTGCACCACAGGAATCACTTTTGTGCCATTTAAAATTCGAAATATTTAGCGTCGATCGGGATCGAACCCGGTTCCCCAGATTCGCGACCAGACACTCAGGCACACTTATTTTTATTGACAAAACTTAACAATACTTGACAGTTCAAACACCACACATTTGTTTTTCTTTAAGTTTTTATTTTTTGGCTAGTAATATTAAATTGTAATTTTCGAAATTTTCGTACCTAATTTCTGCACTTACAAACCATACGAAAAGAATTTTGTTTACTGATTTATAAACATAATTTGATGCTCTATAACTTGAAGAATAAAATAAATTAATATGTAATGTGCAAGGAAAAACTATTTTCCCATATTAAATGCCTAAGTAAGGAAATTCAAGCGCCGCCCGATATAAATGTTATATTACCTGCAAATTCATATCAATTATATTGAAAAAAAAAATAATAATAATAATGAACTAATTTAAACGTCAAAATACACATAAACATATTTACTAAATTATATATTTTAGGCTCACAATCAAGCCCGTCTATATTTTGTTGGAATTGCACACATTTTAGCTTCTTAAAAACAGTTGATTAGATTCGTACAAGTATGGCTCTGGCGAATGCATTATTTTTAGCTTCTATATAATTTCCATTTTCGCTTTTCGCTAAATTTTGCTTAATAACAGCTTTTAATCCTTTAATCTCTATATTTAAGCTGTTATGAATTCTAGGAGCATTTACAAAACAAGATTCAAAGACAACCACCCCCGGTCCAACATCCAGTATTTGGCGTCATATCAAGTACCCTACGCCCTAATATATACAGACACTCGAACACAAATGGTAGAGGAACCACAATTTACAATAATACCAACAAATAAGAACAAGCGTTTTATACTTTCCAACCAATGAAATATGTTTTAATATTTTCAAATGTGATAGACTTCATTCATTTAAGAAAATTGTACCTTTGTTTTCAGTATTTGGTAGATGCATTTCTAGTCATGTTAATTAAGTTCATTTTACATATAGTGATGGTTTTAATGGGATACTTATGTTGTAATGAGTATAGTACAAATTTTATTACTTAAATATCTAGTTTACTTTGTCATGTAATGTTCATTTCGAATTGACGAAAAAATAAACTAAATAATAAATACACAAATAAATAATAAAACATGAAATTATGTAGTTTACTTATCATTTCACTAGAAATAAATAGTGGAACAAAAATTGGGTGGTATATTGGAAGATCATCATTATAGCGATTTAATTGTTAATTCTAAAATGTTAAAATATTGTCTCCCTTAATTATTTTCAACAAAACAGATTAATAGTTGTGTGTAGGGGAAAAAATCAATTTTTGGGAGCTAAAATTGTACGCTTTTGGTGCCTAAGTAAACTTAATTTAAAGACGCGGTAAAAGTAATTTATTATATGATTATTTTAAAAAAAAGAACGTCTAGTACACTGCCAAAACTGTAAATAATGTGTTACAAAATAGATAATTCACAATTAATCGGCGGTCATTTCGTAAAATAACACATTAAATATGTTTACGAAAATGAAAAATTAAATAAAACGTTTAAAATTTTTATAAATGAAGATGCAACATCGAGACATAGAGCAAGAGGTAAGACGCCAGAACTAAGAGGTCCAAATTTTAAATATTTTTTTTCAAAATATAAAACTTGTTATTTAAGTACTTTTTGTAATAATGAAAGTTTTGAAAAATGCATGCCCATTTTATTATATGTTATCTACAAATTTTAATAAAAAGCATGGATATCCTTGTATTTCTTTCAAAAATCTCTTCAGACTCCAGGAAAGTGGAATGAAAATTACTTCGGCCCGGCACCAAATACGGTATACCAGAGGTGGCGCTTGAAATCCGTTACATAGGCTTTTAACATGAGAAATTAGAATATTTTGTTTCTTAATTTTGAATAATTAATTATTAAAATGATGCAATAGGTGTTCACGAACATGCGTATAAAGTTTTATAACAATCAGTTGTAATGGGAAGCAAACATTCAAAATATTCTAATTTTCCACGTTAAAAGTCTATGAAATAGGTTTCGAGCGCCACTCGGTATATGTATACTGGGTATTATTTAGAGAAAATACAGGAATCTTTAAGGGATGTTCAAGTAATATCAAAAATATTTGTATCACTTGAGAAACATTTGATAAGGTAACGGTATATAGAAAAAATTATGCACATATATTATAAGTATTACAGAAAAATATAATGTATATGACTCGAACAGTTACTTGACTTTGCAGTCTACAATGGCTATTGGCTGGTAGTGCGAGCTCGGTTTTAACTAAAACGCTGTTTTAAGAAATGTTAAATTTTATTATTTAATAATAAAAATAAATGATATCAAATTTATCAAAATATGATATTTAAGCAGAACATAGTTTATATTACAACAAATATTAAAAAAAAAAAATTAAACATAAGGGTGAAATTAAATATTGAAATTTGAATTTGATATTTCTTAAAACAGCGTTTTAGTTAAAACCGAGCTCGCACTACCAGCCAATATGCATAGAGGCCAGTGTCAGTTGTATTCTTATTTTGTTCTTTATATTCGTAACAACTTCATAAATAAGATTCTAGAAATGTATATAAAAGAACATAGAAATATTAAATGATTTCATTTCTATTCTAGCGGGAGGGTGGCAATACTGCCGACATTAAATTTTAGTATATTAAGAATTTGCATGACTTTTTACAATTTTTAATTTAAAATACTTTCGTATTGGCAATATCTCTATTTATTTATTCTATTCTCTGTCCAACAGAACCCATGTTAGAGATGGGCGGTTTTTGAAAAAAAAAAACGGTTATCGATTATTTTATTTGTCTAGTTTACCGATGTCAGTTAACCTGGACAAAATAACCTGTTATTTTTAAATAACATTAGATAAAATATATTATATTGTCCATCCTTAACCTAAATTATGGACTAGAGAGCAAAGGAGAGAAAAATTACTATCTTCCACTTTTAGCGAAAATGAGTGTTTTTATTAGTAGAAGCAGGTAAAAATGATATTATAAGATGGAGGAATAGAGGAATATACCGGGTGTCTACTTTTTTCCAAACATAGGAAATTTAATGTTTAATTTTTATTTGGCAATATCTCTTTATCTATTAATTTTAGAACAAAAGTACCAACCTTGTTGTTCAATTGTTTTTTCTGTACGAGTTACAAGCAAAAGAAAATACATGATTTAAGGTAATTATCCAGAGTGCCATTAAAAAAAAAACAATAATTTATATTACTTGTTTCTGGCATATCTGACAGATTTGATTTTTCTTTTTATTTTATTCTTATTAGAATTTTTTTTTTTTCTTCTAGATTAACTCTTCCTATTATTCTAATAATATTAAAATAAAAAGAAATGTCAAATCTGTCAGAGTGTCAGATACGCCAGAAACATAAATATTGTTTTTTTATTGCTTAAATCGTGTATTTTCTTTTGCTTCTCATACATAAAAACAATTAAACAACATGCTTGGTATTCAGTAGATGCAGTTTTTCATTCTGAACATTTTTCTTCCTTACGCTTTTGTTCTAAAATTAATAGGTAGAGATATTGAAAAATAAAAATTTTAACATTGAATTTCCTATGTTCGGAAATAAGTAGACACCCGGTATAATACATATGTAAATTCCATGGGAATTTATAATATAACATGTTAAAATGCAAATAACCCTCTGTAATAAATAAACCATGTATTATATTTATAAAAAAAGATGTGGATATGAATTATCCTATTATAATATGATATGTATTAAATTTATTGTATTATTTTTTACAAAGTGGAAAGACACAGTAAGGCAAATTGCATTATATTACTAGATTTTCCATTATAGCTAACTATAAATTTCATATCACTTAGTGCATAAACATTTATTAAATATAATATAATACAAAAAGGAAGGAGCTTTCCTCCGGGTATTCACATCGTGCATATAATACGAGATCATAGAAGGGAAAAGACCCATATACAATCTCTGCTCTTGCGCTGGTATATGGAATCATTCGTTATAGTAGTTTGTATTTTATTACGTTGTGGCGACCGCTGATTTAGTTTTGTTCTGGATAGGCAGGAAGAGTTTGAACTCAGCGGGTAGCTCGTCTTCGGAGTACAGCCTGTCAGAGAAGTAAACCCGTCGGATCCGGCAGTTGGCGTGGACCTGCACCCGTAGAGTCTCTACGTAGTTGGTGCCGTATGCCCTGCGGGTGAAGTCTGCCACGTTGAACTGGATCTGGTTCCAGCCGTCGTCCAGCCGCATCGGCATCGTGCAGATAAATGGTTTCACCCGAGTTGTAGATTGGTAATTACTGGCCCGAAAACGTCTGCGGACGTTCTTGTCATCTAAAATCTATTCGTTTGTTGTAAATACGAATGTTTCAAGATGTTTCGAAAACCATTGCTCTAGGACTGGTACACTAAATTGTAAAAAACTTCTACTTTTTATTCATTTTAGTGGTATTATTTTAAAAATAGGTAGAACAGGGTGAAAAAATATCCATAATGCGACATTTTTCACTGCTCAAGCATGAAGAATTTTAAAAACAAAACCAATTCAAATTTAAATAACGAATTTATTCATAAACACGATTTTGTGACACTTTTAACTAGGAGTTTTGTTAAATGTTTTAGCTTTACTTTCCTTTTAATTATTTTTCAAATACAGAAACAGCACAAAAATACTGCTAAAACTGCCAAAACTACTACATTTAATATTGTTTCTTTACAACATTCGTTATAATCAGTATATTACTAAACTTTATGTCGATGTAAAAGACTGTTCTGTGTTAAGAAAAGATATTTCGTAACAAAAACTCAGAGCAATGGTTCAAATTTGTGTATTTTCGAAACAATCCTCGTAAAGTGAGGTTAGACTGTACCTGTACTTCAAATGTAAAATATTTCTTCATATTTTTAACAATCATGACTAAAAATGGTAGTTTTATCCCTAAAGTTTTCTTCGGATCTGCCGGACAAGTGATGTAGGTAGTGCTTACATTGCAACCGACAATTTCCAGCACTAACGACTGGATGTCTTCATCTGTTATTCTTTTTATGTGACCATTTTTAACCTTTTTATCCCAAATTTGTAGTGGCTTACTTCCGATACTATATAATATAGATAAAAATCCACTCTGAAATGTATTTTTAAACATATTTGTTGTTTATTCACTGCAGATTTTTATATTATTTTGACATTTGACAACTTTATGCTTGTGAAGTTATGCACCAAACAAAACAAGGTTATCCAACAGAAGAAATATAATAAATTTAATTTATTTATTTAATAAATCATATTTGTACAATTTGTAAAATATAATATATCTTCCTGAAATTATTAATATTATTATATTAAATGAATGTATAATATGTACCGTAGATTTATGCAATAATATGAAAAAATTAATAAAACCGGTAAATGTTCTACATATAAGGAATACACTAAAAGCTTGAATATTTTTACATTTTCTTATTTAGAATCACAATATTTAATGCATTTCTCAACTCCACAATTCTAACCCATGAAGTTGGCACGTTTGCAAATATTGTTTCACTCACGCACCGCTCGATGAAATTTAGTTCTGATTTGTTCACCACTCATACATTTTCATACTCAACTTTTTTAGCGGTTCGTTTAAAAGAAATATTTATGTAATTCTAATTTCTTACTTGATATTACTGTTTTTGTGTGTAAAGAAAAGCAATTAAACTCTTCTTGATATAATAAATATTTTATTAAAAACAACATTTATTAGTACGCCTGCCGCCAACAATATCGCTATTATGTAGCATGCCTGTACTGTACATTATATACAAAAGAGCTCTATAAAAGTGGGTTCGTAATATGGATCATCATATTTTAATAAACCTTTTCAATTTAACAGTTATCCCTTTCTGTCTCTGCACATCTGGCACATCATGTGCTCATATTAAGAAAAATGGCGCCTACAACTACCAGCTGGGCAGTCAAACGAACCATAAGGTTCTGTAAATGGAGTCATATATAGATTTTTTTCATAAGTGAAAAAATTACCTAATATTATGCATATGTACATTAAAAATATTTAATATTATTATACTTTTCATTCATGATTTTCTTTATAAACATTCTGAGTCTGATTTTGTATAGCGGTCGAACGCAGTATTGTGCTACAAGTAAGTACCAACAACGCGCTAACAGTTGGTACGAATCATATTCACAACGCTCAAAGTTCACGTTCCCATTTCATGATTACGGTGCTCACGCACCTATTCTTGTCTATTCATAAAATAAAATTTAAAAAATCTGTTGTGGCCAGCACAAGACCTTCCGTCAATTTGATTTGTACAAATCCCATATCAAAAGTTCATTATATAAAATTATAATACGAAAATACATTATGTAAATTACACTTGACACTGAAATCTGTCAATTGGCATTTTTGAATATATCAGCGGTTTCCATTATTGCAGCAAAGCTGACTGATTTTTGAAAGTTAATCTCTTTATAATTCTTTAACTCTATATCTATTGAATATGAAGGAAAATGTATAATCAAACCATATAGAGAATAAGATATTCTTTCATATTGAATATCAAGAAAAACTGTTAGGAACTTCAAATAAGTGAACTTCCGGTTAACCAATTATAATAAAATCTAATCTGCTCTTCATATGGATGTAAAGAAGAGAACTACGAAACAATCATAATTTTTAGAATTGTAGTATTGGCGTTATCGTCGGAGAAAAATTTGTTACTCACAGACACACACATACAGACATCATCTTAAAAATAGTAAAATCATATAGTACCCTAAAATGTGCTTATTCATTAAAAACACCACCGATTTTCGAAATGAAAACTTCTTTAGGCGCACCTTGCACATTTTTTCCTGGGTAGTGAACTTAGCTGATCCGTCATGCGTCACGGTCTTCGGGTAAACTCGGGGAGAGCCGAACGTGTCGCGTCATGGTCCTCGGGTCATAGTCTACGTTGCGTTATTAATACAAGGCCGGGAAACATCACAAGATCATTGCTGTCATTACCAATATCTGTGTACAAAGAAGATTGGTACACCCAGATTAGCACACCCTGTAATGGGTAATATGTCGTGATATATTTATTTAGTTATTTATATATAAGTAAATACATTAGTGTGAAATTTGTACACTAATTTTCATACTGCATTTATAATATAGAAAATATTAGATATAACAAATATATGTTACCGTTACCAACCATATAAAAGTAAAAAAAATTAAACCTAGATCGGCTTTTGTTTTTTTTTTACATAGTTTACAAGTCGTGGGAAATATGTCGTGTTTGGTATCAAATGAAATGTTCTTTAACTGCCATGCAGAAATGTATAAAGTTTGACAGCTTGATCGGCCTTTGTTTTCTGCATAAAGTTGTCAGAACCATGTCGTGTTTAGCATCAAATGATAGGTATTGTCAAGGGCTGCCATGCAGAAATAGCAAAAATTTGACAGGTCGATTGGCTTTTGTTTTTTGCATAAAGTTGTCAAAATCATGTCGTGTTTAGTATCAAATGAGAGGTATTGTAAAAGGCTGCCATGTAGAAATGTTAAAAGTTTGACAGCTTGATCGGCTTTTGTTTTTTCATAAAGTTGTCAAAACCATGTCGTGTTTTTTATCAAATGAGAGGTATCTTCAAGGGCTGCCATGTAGAAATGTCAAAAGTTTGACAGCTCAATTGGTATTTGTTTTTTTCATAAAGTTGTCAGAACCATGTCGTGTTTGGTATCAAATTAGACGTATCGTCTAGGACTGCCATGCAGATATGTCAAAAAATTGCCAATAAAACCAAAATCAAAGAAAACAATTTTTAATGTAATTAAAATGTAAAGTACACACGAAACATAAGATAGTTGTTATGACGTTTATGAGCTGTAATTAATTGTATGAAATATTACAATAAAATAGAAATTTTCACTTCGGACGTGCGGCCTTAAGCACATTTTTTTTTTTTTTTTTGACCATAGACAATACCTTCCTTACCTAAAGGTGACGGAAGATAAAAATGGATAGGTGAGAATATGGGTCGAAGTGTTTTGGAAGTTGTAAGTGAAGCAAAGTTTTTTTTAGAAGGAAACTAATCCATTCATCATCTCTCGCAAATGAGGCAAACTGTTTCCATCAAAACTATTTTTTCATCATTTAATAATTGGGCAAAGGTTATATACACGCTGTCACAAATGACAGGCAAGAAGTAAGTGCACTTACGAACGGTCCGAATCGTTAATGCCTTCATAGTCGTCAGCGCGGTCAACCAAATCGGTCCAGCTGTAAGCTGTGAGCATTCTGAGCACTGTAAGCTTTGATAGCATGATTTGGACCACACCCATATAGGATGACTGTAATCACCAGTAAACATGATCCGTTAATTATATTTATAACAATTGATTTACGAAATGCCGCCCCTTGGAGATGGGCAACCGCTTGCTGCGGCTCTGCGCGCAAACGAATGAATAATCTTGTCTCATTCTCATAATAGCACTTGTTCAAATAATAAGGCTGTGTCCGATGTTGCACTTTTATCACACTAATATCTAAATCCTAAATTTATATGCCCTAAATAATGTCATTATTTAGGATTTTAGGAATTAGATTTTAGGGTTTTGCAGGAGAACACTATTCCTTGAAGTTTTCGCGCACTAATTAAACAAATCATGTTCGTTGCTATTATTTGTGCAAAACGTCAAATTTACTGTCATATTTAATCTGAAGCATCAAATTAATTCGAAGTGCATAATAAATTTTTGTTATTCTAAAGTGAAGAACACCTAAATTCTAAAATCTAAATGTCAAAATGGGACATCGGACACAGCCATAGACAAGGAAAGATATATACTAGACCGAGTTTACAATGTTAGGAGTTTGTGCCAAATAGAATCGTTGGGCGCCATAACGAGACGCTAATAGAAAGGCGGGAAATTTAAAAATAGGAAAAATATGGTTACTGAAACTAACAAAATATAGACATATGTGTACGGTAAAGACTGAAAACAATCAAATTCAATAATAAAATATATTTGTACATAAAACAAATAGCGAAACGAGCTTTGTAAACAAATACTACCAAAGAAATAAAATTGAAAAACTCTCACTAACAGAAATGACAGATTGCTGGGCTGCCAACATAAATAAATAAAATTCACTACAACTGAAGAAAATATTTATTATAATTATTGTAAAAATAATGTAAATTAAATATTGTTCGTACTTTTTATTGGGCGACTGAGCTTTATTATTTTGAAATGAAGAAATGATGTAAAATACGTAATTTAAGTTACTGCATAGTTACTTTTTTTTCATTATGTTGTAGAATTTACACTAGAATTAGCGTCTCGATATTTATTCAATTCGGCACAAAGCTGGACATTGCCGCCATGATGGAAGCTCGGTCTAGTATATATCTTTCTTTGTCTATGGACACAGCCTAAAACAAACTGTAAAAATTTCTAAACAGACCAAAATAAAAACGTGGTGAACAAACTATAGTCATATATTGTCGAGCGTTGCGTGAGTAATGATTTGAGTATTTTCATCCGCGCCAACAGAAAACGCTGTCGTCTAGTGTACTGCTTTTCGAAACAGCCGCCGTGTGGCGCTAGTATCAGGCCTATCAATTCAAATACTTAAGCTGATATTAAAAGATAATAAACATGGAAATACATTGTTTTAACATTAAGAATTTTTAAACATTAGACTTAAAATACTTAAGCTTGCGTTAAATACTCTTAAAAATTGTTTTAATAATTATTTATTTTACATTAAAGCTGTCTTGTTATATTACGTAGTTTAGGAAATATTCGTCAAAATATACAAGTTAGATCACCCATTCTCACAAGAATAGCTGATCTCGTCACGTTCCAAAACCTCATCTTACTTTTATCTTAACTTTCCCATAGGATAAGAAAGAACTCATGTATAAAACTCTTGTCTTGACCATATGTCGAGTTTAGTTATAGTAGAGAGATTGTTGTGTCGTTGTGTCACATTGAATTAATTATTGTATTTTAAATAACATTTCTTGTTGTAATAGTCACATATAAATATTTTTTTAATAAATGTCAAAAACCCTAACATAGGGTTTCTACGATTAATTAGGAATCCCGAACTACAAGACTACAACAAAAATCGTCGCCGAGACTCCATGAGTGCACATCATGAAGAAGAGGTCTTCTGCCCTGCCCTGCTGAATAACAGAACTGCAGAAGTCGACACCTGTCCATGAAGACGTCAAAGACGAGGCTCTGGACATCCGGATGATAATCCTGTAAGTGCTTATATGTTTTTCAGTAATATCAGTCAACCAAATATAGATACAGATTCAGACACACATTCATTTGCTTCCTATAATTCACCTAATACTTCTCCTATAGATAATATTTTAACAGAAATAAATAATTTAAATATTAATGATACAATGGCTACACCAAGAGTAGAAAAAGCATACCTTGATACGATTTCAGATTTTCATGGATATTCAAAATTACTTCCCAGATTCACTGAAATTTGTAAAAAGTTACTGAACGTATTTTTTAATAAAAACGAAAAAAATACTGTCAGAATGAATATCTGATGTCACCTGTATTAGTTAAAATTAAAGGTGAAGCAGCCATACATTTAACTGCATCCATAGTAACTTCATGGGACTCTATAAAAACAGCTCTTATTAATTAGTATTTCGACAAAGACATTGCTTCACGTTAGCTGTAGAATAGCGTTTGAATATTAATAATAAAGTTCAAGAACTTTTAAATTTGTAAATATCTTATGTAACCCTTAAAAACATGGCAGCTGAAGTCGTTGTATTAGTCAAATATTTTAGGCACTCCACGTATTATTGCGTAGTCTGAAGTCTGAAGGAATCGCTAGGTACGCTCATGCGTACGAAAAATCCGGAAGACATGAATTCTGCGCTAGGAATGTTAACAAACGATTTTTAAATAGAGGGTTGCACGCGCACACATAAAACACATACTACTAACACTTCTCAGAAACCAAAACAATATACTTATCAAAATACACAGAACAGATATACACTAACACAACCACAAATAAGACAAACATATGTTCCATCAGTATATAGTCCTGATTTACAACCTAGATACCATTTAATCAATCTCAAATTACACAACAAAACGTTTCTAGGCCGAATGGTAACCAAAATTTCCCTAAACCTGTGCCTATGAGTGTTAGCACTCGATAATCTACTAATCAATTTAGACCAGGCTCGTCAGGGTACAACAATCGCCCCCAACAATTGCCACCCAGACAATATTCTAGTACCCAGCCAGCCAACTTCGTAACATAACACAGAAGCCAATGACGACGAGACACTATAGAGTAACAATGTAATAATAATATATGAAAACGAACCCGACGAAGAAAGTTTTGGGTACGAAACAGAACAACAAGCAACAAATATTTTTTTTAGAACTACCAACCTCGGAAACCAATTCGAATTATTGTCTTTAACACAACAATAGTGAGCTACCATTCATTATTTATCCTGAAAACAATTTAAAAGTCCTTATTGATACTGGTAGTACACGTAAATCCGGGAATCGCTCAAAAATATTACAATGAAAAATCTGTTGTGGGCAGCACAATACCTTTCGCAATTTCCATTTTATGTTATACAGGGTGTTATGTAAGTAAGTGATCAACGCTTAACTCATGGTGGAACTGACCCCCAAAGGTAGAAATTCTGGCAATAATTTTTGGTTAACATACTTTCTACAAGAACTAGAGGCCTTTAAAACTGACCAATGACGTCATAGTTCCAAACTTTATAGAAAAGTAAAAATCAATGTGTTCTCTGGAAAAAATATTGATTTTCAATCTGACGTTAAATGTTTTTTTGCATACACTAACACAACCACAAATAAGACAAACATATGTTCCATCAGTATATAGTCCTGATTTACAACCTAGATACCATTTAATCAATCTCAAATTACACAACAAAACGTTTCTAGGCCGAATGGTAACCAAAATTTCCCTAAACCTGTGCCTATGAGTGTTAGCACTCGATAATCTACTAATCAATTTAGACCAGGCTCGTCAGGGTACAACAATCGCCCCCAACAATTGCCACCCAGACAATATTCTAGTACCCAGCCAGCCAACTTCGTAACATAACACAGAAGCCAATGACGACGAGACACTATAGAGTAACAATGTAATAATAATATATGAAAACGAACCCGACGAAGAAAGTTTTGGGTACGAAACAGAACAACAAGCAACAAATATTTTTTTTAGAACTACCAACCTCGGAAACCAATTCGAATTATTGTCTTTAACACAACAATAGTGAGCTACCATTCATTATTTATCCTGAAAACAATTTAAAAGTCCTTATTGATACTGGTAGTACACGTAAATCCGGGAATCGCTCAAAAATATTACAATGAAAAATCTGTTGTGGGCAGCACAATACCTTTCGCAATTTCCATTTTATGTTATACAGGGTGTTATGTAAGTAAGTGATCAACGCTTAACTCATGGTGGAACTGACCCCCAAAGGTAGAAATTCTGGCAATAATTTTTGGTTAACATACTTTCTACAAGAACTAGAGGCCTTTAAAACTGACCAATGACGTCATAGTTCCAAACTTTATAGAAAAGTAAAAATCAATGTGTTCTCTGGAAAAAATATTGATTTTCAATCTGACGTTAAATGTTTTTTTGCATAGACGTACAATTTATATTCTGTTTTTTTGATATTCTCAAAATACCATTTGCCCTCAGCAACCAAGAGTATGCAGACATGCATATGGTTTATAGCGAGACATTACAAAATAGTCGTGCTGTTGTAAGACGGTACAGAGAGTTATTTCCGAATAGACGTCAATGATTTTATGTCATTTGTGACAGGTATCACATTTTTTCCAGAGAACACATTGATTTTTACTTTTTTATAAAGTTTTGAACTATGACGTGATTGGTCAGTTTTAAAGGCCTCTAGTTCTTGTAGAAAGTATGTTAAACAAAAATTATTGCCAGATTTACTATCTTTGGGGTCAGTTCTACCATTGGTTAAGCGTTGATCACTTACTTCCATAACACCCTGTATAAGTATTGTATTGCACTTCGCTATCGAACCGTCGTTTTATAACAAAAAAATTACAGAACCTTACCCAAATTTTGTTTTTTATTGTATTTAACATGTCTTCTGCACACATACAATTCTAATTACTTATATCTATTTTTCATTGTATGAGGAAGTTCCTAAATGTCAAAGATTCTTCCAATTCATTAATAAGATTGGCGGTATTTCTGATGGATATATGCATTTTACCTACAATTTTAGATATTTAATTAATATAACAATAAGAAATATTAAAATGTACTTCCCAGAAAAAACTTTCAGAATGTCACTAAAGCTGTTGATTTTTGACACTGACATCTGTCATTTTCAAACTATGTTATAAACATTTGAATTTGTCAACTGGTTTCCTTAGTGCCTTAGTCTCTGCGATGTATTACATTAGATTATTCTATATATTATAGTGTCTTTATCTCTAATTCTATACAAGATATAATAAAAAATTTAAGTGTATGAGATGGAGAATTTTATATCCTTCAATATTTGTAATAACATAAATTTTCAGAAAATAATATTTAGAATTATTTTTTTTAAGAAACTAGTACTTTCGGTTGTCCAATTGTTACCAAAATCTAGTCAGCTCTTCCGAGTATTGTCAAATTGAGGAAACCGCAGTTAAACATGTGTTAAGTCTTATAGTATTTGAGAAACCGTGGCTCCAACATCCACACACACACACACACACACACACACACACACACACACACACACACACACACACACACACACACACACACACACACACACACACACACACACACACACACACACACACACACACACACACACAGACATATATATGGGCATCATCGTAAAATTGTTATAATCGGATTCTAGGGACCTTAAAACGTGCTTATTCACTAAGATCTGGATATGAGATTTTTAGCATGATTCCAATACCTCTCTTAATGAGAGGTAACCTTAACAAATGTGACAACATTGTGGAAATTACAACGTAGAATACACAAATATATATATATATATATATATATATATATATATATATATATATATATATATATATATATATATATATATATATATATTGTATAAGAATCCTATATGTCACAATTATAATTAGCATTGTTATTTTCACAGTTTTTGCAAGAAAAAAGTTTCTTCAAAGAAAATTCCGTCAATCCCGGAACCAGGAGCCAGAACTTCAACCAAGGGCCTCATCCCTAGACCACCGGCAACCTCAGCTGATTCTCACCGAGGGCGGGCCAATTCTGAAGGGGGGGGGGGGGGGTTAGTTAGAACACCCATTCCCACAGGAATCGCTGTTCTCGTCATGTTCCCAAACCTCATATTACTTTCATCTTTACTTTCTCATAGGATAAGAACTCATGTAGTATAAAACTCTTGTTACAGTAGACTGTTGTGTCACATTAAATTAATTATTGTACCATTCTGAATAATATTTTTGTTGTAATCACTTATAAATAAAATAAATATATCATCACGGCATATTACCCATTTCTGGGTGTGCCATTATCTACGACACATGTAGATATCGGTAATGACTTATAAATATATATATTTTTTTAATAAACGTCAACAACGTTTACTTAACTCGTATGTATTTATGTATTTTGTAACAATATTTTTTTTTACAAACAGATTAATTGTGTGGCTGTATATTACATATTGTTTTGATGTTTATCGCATAACAATAATAAAAAATCCATAGTTACTATAGTATTACAATTATAATTATTTAAAGGAATTTTTATGTAATTCATAGAATTATTGATTATAAATATTAAAATCGTGTAAAAATTGTATGTAGGGTATTTATTTCAAATGGGCCACCTTTGCTATCTCAAGATAGCAATGGTGGTCTATTTAAATGAACTTCGGCTTCGCCTTGTGTCACAATTTTACTTCTCGGGGACAAAATCTGCGTTTACTATTGTTCCTGTTGATGAACAATTAAATAATTTCATATTCATGTTTATACTTTAATCGCTTTTATAATTTCAGACATGAAATTTCCGCGTCTTACATTATGAAAAACTGTAATTCCAAATATTATAAAATTTGTTTGACAGCTGAAACATATAAACTCTCAATGTATTTTTTTTTACCTCCCGCTACCCTTGTTAAGGGAGGTATAGGGATCGTGCTAAAAATCACATATCGAGATTTTAGTAAATGACCACGTTTTAAGGTCCCTAGAATCCAATTTTAACCTTTTTACGATTATGCCTGTGTGCGTGTGTGTGTGTGTGTGTGTGTGTGTGTGTGTGTGTGTGTGTGTGTGTGTGTGTGTGTGTGTGTGAGTGTATGTGTATGAATATTGTTGACTCATATACTATCATTCAGGAAATTCTGAAACCTTGTATTTCTACCCTATTCTAATATGGAAAGATACCATTAGATTTTGGTGTAAATCGGATAACCGGAAATGGCATTTTACCTGAAGCTCATAATGACTTTTCTTTAAAAAAATATCATTAAATGCCATTTTTTCGCACTTTTCATTATGAAAATTAAAGATTATAGAATTTTCTACAGGAATATATTAATACTTTTTCTATATATTTTACAGATAGGTTAATTTAAAAACAATTTTATTTAAAAATCCCGAAGCCTAAGATAAACACAATTCCTTTGTTACACAGTTCATATTTCAAATGAATGTAACTGACATGTAAATATCACTGTCAAAAAAATAATTACTTCAAATTAATATTAGTGACATTTTAAAAGAAAATAGTAAATAAAAAGCAATAGTTATATGCAATGGAACATAATATGGTTTGCAGCGTTAGTAAAAACGTAGGTATGTATTTAATTAATAAAAATTAAATAGCGGAAGGTTTTTTGTTGACCACATCAGATTTTTTAAACAGAAACATGGAGACGTTCTCCTTACAAGATTTGTAACCTGATATACAGTTGGGTGCAAAAGTTTGGAGCCACTCACATTTTTACACTATATCATATATAGTAAAAGTGATAAAGAAATGAAACAGTTATTTTTATAAACATACGTATATGTGCATAAAATATTTTCAAATTATAAACCAAAAACTAATAAAAATAATTTATGATGTTGTTCAAAAGTATTGCACCAGACATATGCATACTATAAAAGTAGTAAAAAAATGGTACAATCTTTTTGGACTTGGGATTTTGTATTCTATATTTAATACTTCGTCGACATTCTTCTTGAAACAATCACTGTAGATCACCTTTGATTTAATTAAATTTATAAGAGAATCTTGATGTAAATTTTGCTATTCATTTTTCAAATAGTTCCATAATTCACCCTCGCTGGAATGTTTTTCTTTGCCCACTTGTATTTTTAAGTATTGCCATATATTCTTTAATAGATTTATATCCGGAGATTGGCATGGCCAGTCAAGAATTCGGACTTTTTTTTATTTAAAATCTCCTTTACTAGTTTTGAAGAATGTAGGTTCGTTCGTTCGTTAACCTGTTGAAAACCTATCCCCATGGCATATTTTTTCTTGAATAAGGTAGCATATGCTTTGTTAAAATAGCTCTATACATTAGAGCATCCATGGTTTTAATCTGGAATAATAGACCTAATCCGTCCTGAGAACATGCACAACATAAAATCAAATTTCGTCTGTCATGCTTAACTGTAGGGATTTGGTATCTCGAATTGCATCTTGAACTTGTTGGTCACCGAAAATACTTCGTACCATAATTTTCAAAAAAACCTAGTTTTGATTCATTCGAAAATAATACTTTTCACTAGTCGACTTCATCCAATGTTGATATTATTGAATTATTTGGTAATAATTCTATTAACTGTGCTCTATTTATTACGGATTATCGTAATTGAAGGTAAGTATGTTTTACGATTTTGATAGTCAATATTCTACATTTAATTTAATTTCGGAATCTGATGAATAATTTCAATAAAATAACGTATATAATCTGTCAGCTACAACGTGGCGCAATTTTTATGAACACAAACAATTTCATTTGAGCTTATAAAATACATGAACACAAAATTTCAAAATATCCAATAATAATTATTACAAAAATAAATATTATTTTAAAAGAAATAAAATATCAGTGGCTCAAAACTTTCGGTACACGGCACTTACTGTTTACCATTTTTCAAACTAAATAATAACGATATTTTCTTAAAAATTCGAACTGATTTTAACAATGTAGTTTAAATCTAACACTAGGAAGACTTCACTGTCGCGCCGCTCTGCAGATTTCTTTGTAACTAGTACAGAAAACACCCGCGGTCTGTATAAACAACGAAATACGAAGTCACTTTTCTTAGTTGTTTTTGTTCCGTGGCCATATTCTATTCTCTATTCCCAGAAACTTTTCATTTTGCACTTGCCTTTTGCGTTCGCTCGAAAATTTAAAAAGTGTATTCCGGATTACAAATTGTAAATAAAAATAAACTCAATATATTTCGATTTAATTTGTACGCCGAAGTGTACTTTTTAAATTTGAGTGCGCGTGAAATAGGAATTTGTATGTTACGACAAAGTAAAGGGCGATCTATGTGCATTATGACGCAATGTAAGACCCTTGTCCTTAATGCGTATAATTTTATTAAATTTTAATTTTCCTGTAAAATTATTTTTAAAGTATTCTTCATTACCAACGTTAATAAAAATGCAGTTCGTAGATATTTCATAACAGATGGCAGCACAATAAAGTTTTCTTCAGGTTTTTCCAAGTTATAATAATTTTTTGGAAAACAATAAAATTGACATTTGTCAAAACCATCAAAATAAGAATGGTCCAAAATGTCTTTAAAACCTAAGCTATCTGAAATAATTGATCCAATAAATGAGGCACCATCAATTGAGAGACAAGAAAAATGGGAAATTATTGCTTTACCCGAAAAAATATGCAAAGGTAGAAGAAACAAAAAAATAGAAATTAGCAATATTTTTATAAATTATTTTCAGAACCTGTTAAACATTCTCCTGAAAATCTTAACAATTTTGTTGATAAAACTAAGCTGGAATATGAAAGGCATATTTCCGAATTAGGAGTAAATTTTGCTCTTGTTAATAAAGAAGTTGAAATTGATATTCGATTAAAATCAAACAATTTAAAAGATGAAATAAACTTATTAGAATCTGCTGGAACTAAAAATGTTACAGATTTATTAATTTATAAAAAAGAAGTATAAATTTAAATGATTTATAATCCTTTTATATGAGGAACAAGTGTTTTAGATTTTAGATTTTGATGAAACTAAATTCGAAGTTTCTAGAAAAAAATGCGAAGACATACTAAGAGAAGGGATAGAAAAAATAGATAAATTATATGAAGATTTTAAAGATTTGGAAAAAATTAAATCAGATAAATTCAAAAAAATATTAAAAGAGTATTACGGAAAAATGGAAAAATGTTCATATAAATTGCCATCAGAAATACAAAAATATTTTGAAGAACAAATAATTGTAATATTTAATTTACCTACTTTATTTGATTTATAATATTTAAATATTTTTTTGTAGCGAATAAATAAAATAATACTTACAAATTTGAGGAATTATAAAGAATTACATTTAAACCTAATATTATTTTTCACCAACGATATAAAATTATTAATTCAGAGAATAGCAAAATATGAAGAAGACTGGAATATTTTATGTATTGAAGAAATTAAACAACGGTTAAGGTATATAATAAATAAATAATACATTACTCTTTTCTTATATTTGTTTTTGATAGGTTGTGCGACTACACAGAAGAAGAAATAGAACAATTCTTTGAAAAATATAAAGGAAAAAGTATAAAAGAATTGTATGAACTTCTACTACAAATTGAAGAAGAATATAATGATCCTTTAAGAATAGATCCTAGAGATGCAGCTTGGTATGAAGAGACCAATTCAGTTCTGGATGATATAGGTACTGTAAAATAAATATTTCATCACGCATTTTTTATTTATTTATTTGAGACTGGCTTATATGTTCATAAAAACATTACAATAGATGATGTATTTAACTTTGGAATTTTACCAGGCGGTATCTCAAGGCTAGTCACTGGTCACATAGTCAAGACGATGTCTTAACTACGAGTACAAACTTAAACTTTGTTTTTCTTAATTTTACATTCATGAGAATACGAAGAGTTGATTTTTTGGAATTAACCGAAACAGTACCTACTTAACATCAAGCTCTGAAAATCAAAATACTGAAATCCTATATCTGGAAAACCAGGATGCGAACACCGGAATCCTGATAAATTTCATCCGTATCCGGGAGAAACCGATTTCCGGTAAATCCAATAAGGAACCGGATATTTTAATATTTAGACAAATTGGTGGTCTATCTAGGTTAGATAAAAAAAATATGTTATGGCCAAAATACCTTCCGTCAATTTCCCCATACTTATCAAAAGTTCCTTGGAAGAAATTCTATAAATCCAATAAAATTATAATACATTATACATTAAGAAAATTGCACTTGACACTGACGTCTGTCAATTAAAATTATTTGAATATTTTATGATTATTAGCAAAGCTGGCTGATTTATGAAAACTAATCTCTTTATAATTTACTAGCTGTACCCATTGCAAATATTTGCAACAAAAATATGGGGTAACGTTATTCATTCATTTCATTTTATAACGTAAATAATTTATAGTCACCAACAAATATTGTTATTGTTGTAATCAACGTGTTTCATTTATGATTTCAAGTTCAATTATTGTAGTAATAATGGCTGTTTTATTGTCCACAAAAATTTTATGCATTATTGTAATCTATGAGGGATTAACGTGTTTCTATTATGCAAATTAACATCTTTATTCGGTTTAAAACAATATGCATAATCATTGCATGTCTATACCTTTTACAGTATGATTTCACACTTTTGAAATTCTATTTCACGTTAACAAAATATGATTTCACATTAACGAACCTTGATTTCACACAAAGGAAACTTGAATTCACAGTAACAAAAACTAATTTATCACTCCTGAATACCGATTTTGTAACAATGAAAACAGAATTCACAATTTTAAACACCAGTTTCAACTAAATGAAAACAGATTTTATATAGGAACTTTAAATGGACACCTCCAAGGAAGGGCAGAAGGGACAGTAGCCACCTCTTGGAGAGACAAAAAAATAAGGCATTTTTATTGTCTCTAAAATATATTAAAATGTTTTTTTGTCCTTATAAAATATTAAATAAATAACGAATAGCATTTTTCAGAAACTTAACAACAATAATGAAACTTGATTACAACAATGATAAAAGTTTATTACAACAATGTTAGCTACGTTAGAAGTGAGAATATGTAACCCGACGGTTTAAAATCTGTTTTCTTTAGTTAAAATTAGTTTCCATTGGTGTGAATTCAGTTTTTTTTCCCTGAAACCAGTTTTCGTTAATGTGAAATCATATTTCGTTACTGGGAATTCACTTTTCATTTGTGTGAAATTCGTTTTCGTTAATGTGAGTTCATATTTTGTTAACGTGAAATCAGTTTCAAAAGTGTGAAAACATATTGTAAAAGGTAGCATTAAGGGGTAGCGTTTAAGAGCGGGAGAATAGGGTTATCCAACTGGTTGATTATAATATAATACTCTTTTGTATTTAATGATTTCGTTATTTAAAAACCTGTAAATGTACACCTATCTCTTGTGCATTTTTAAATAGGTACTAATGCTGTATTTTAGATAAAGGATATATAATTCAATAAATTTTTAAAATTTAGGTTAAAAAAAAATTACTACAAAATATGTATCTCTATTAATTTTGCTCAATATTATTAAATTACTTACCATATTTAAATTAATGAATTAACTATTATATTTATTAATTTTTGAGGGAAAAAATTCCTTCTCATGTTTTCATTGTAAGTTGACATATTTATCTGTCATTTAAGGTCAACTTTTGACTTTTGTATTATAAAAGCTTTGCATGATTTAAGATATTTACCTGTTAAATTATTTAACTTTGCATTGATAAACCAGCCCTAAACAATGCAAAATATTATTTTGTAGCAATTTTCATAAATTGTATGTATTCTAAATCATTCTCTTCTTCTTCATGTTGCTCAGTGCTGCCATCTATTGGTTGACAGTGGTACTTAATAAAAAATCTTTAAGGCCTTATAAAAAATAGACGGAATCAAAACTGTAACATTTTAGATTTTTGTGCACATCTACATGCTAATAGCTTTCATTTTAAAAAAGAATCATCAAAATCGGTCTGGTAGAAGTCCATAACTAAGGCCCCAAAGAAAAACCTTATTTTTTTATATATATAGATTATTCTTTAACTCTATATGTATTGAATATGAAGGAAAATGAATAATCAAACCGTACAGACAATAAGATATTCTTTCATATTGATAATTCATATAAAATGTCAAAAAATGATATTTAATTGCGTTTTTTTAAGAAAAACTGTTAAGAACTTCAAATAAGGGAACTTCCAGTTGGATGTAAAGAAGAGGAATGAATAGATGATATTTTATAAAATGTGTATGTGGAGGCTGTTAAAAGTTTACAGATAAAAAGTTTTCTTTAACATTTTTAAAATAAATGCTTGAATTTTTTCATTGCAGTTGTAAATGTTTTATCTATCGCTACCAAAAGTTTCCAATCCGCTATCGTTCAATTCATATTGGCTCGTACCACGATCACGGTTTTAACTAAAACACTGTTTTAAGAAATGTCAAATTCAAATTTCAAAATGTAATTTCACCCTTATGTTAGAAGATCGATTTATTTTAAAATATTTGTTTGAATACAAACTATGTTCTGCTTTAAAATCATATTTTGATAAATTTGATAGTCGTTAAATAATGAAATTCGACATTTTTTAAAACAGTGTTTAATTAAAACCGTGGTCGTGGTGCGAGTCATTGTGTTATATAATTTATATAAAATACATAAATTTATATAAAAATTCATATATTTGGACCATCGACCTTTAAACTAATGGAGCAAGTGTCTCCTATTCTTTTATTGTTAGAATAATGCTCCAACATAAAAGGATAGAAATATATATTCTGTCCTTCAACAGTACGGAAGTTATCAGTTAAAGTATATTGCGCATACGTTCGTACTCATTGTACATCTTTTTCAGCCATATGTAAACCTCTATACATTGCTCTCTATCACTAAATAGTTGTCAAAATCTACATTTGACGTTTCGTGACTGTTTGTGCATTATTTACTTTTTTGGAGAACATTTACAATTATTTCTGTCAATACATACGTATTTGTGTTGTGAGGTGCGTATGCGACAAAATAATGGGGAAACGGTGTATTTCGTGCAGTAGGTACGTACGCGGTTCAGTTTTGTCATTTCATATGTAAGTTCTTATTAATTATTACTTGTCCCCTATAATATAATATGTATATAATATATTGTATTAAAAATATATAACAAAACTAATTATGCACAAAGAAATTAAATCTATAGTCTTAGCGATTATGCACCAAGTATAACAAGTTAGGGACAAATCAAATTTTTCATTTTACCGCGTTTTCTTAACTTCCGTACTGTTGAAGGATAGAGATTCTGTGTCTGCACCGTTATGGCGGGACAAGCGTTTTGCTCGTACGCTGCGTCTATTAGTTTAAAGGTCGATGATTTGGACACAGCGCTGAAAGTAAGCTTTACATAGTGTTCCTATTCATAATTCTTGGAATATTACTTACACTGTTTTGCATGCTTAAGTAACAAAGTATGTCGTCTTAATTGTGAACATTTTTACAGGCTTTTTTAAAGACAACCATTTTATTTTCGATCATTTACACTCTTTATAAATTTAGTGTATAATTTGTACACGTGGTGAAAATGATATTTTAACTAATTTACCACTGTGGAAGCCTTAATTATACTAACATAAATTGTAGTGTTATTTTTAACAATAAAAGCAGTGTGGACCTGATGCTACACTAGCTAGTGTTAAGTCTACACTGCACCATTTCTACTTGTAATTCTGAAAGCGTCACTTGTAATTTAGAATAATCAGATTAATTTCAGAATTCATCAAAAGTAATTCTGAGTAGTCAATTTAATTTCAGAAATTAAATTAAATCAATTATATTGACTATTTTGAATTACATTTGATGCGTTCTGATAGTTCTGAACTAATTGCATTAACTATTCTGAATTACAATTGACGAGTTCTGAAATTAATAACCGTATTCTGTTCCAAAAGCTAAGTCTTACATGCAAATATGTAACAAAATTGTTAACTAAAATAATAGCATGAGTGGCAGTTTTGAACAGAATACGGCCATAAATTGACAAGTGACGCGCTCTTAAATAAATTTGATCATTTCTGAAATACAACTGGAAAAGCTGTAGAATGGGGTCCGGTACTAAAAAAAAGGTATAAGTACGGGCCCAACCCCAAATGTATTCGTACCACCTGTAAGATGTGCTATGAACAAATACAAAAAATCATTTACGTAGTACAATTGCCGTTACATTCAAATTAATTTTTAACATTACATAACATTAGAGTGTACTGAACGCAAATATATTTTGTTTAATTGTCCATTATAACAATAATTTACGCGCGGTTAAATAATTATTTGCCTGCGCCAAATGTTTTCCTACCTACATTGAGATCTAATAATTTAATTGATTTAATTTGAAATTAAAAGCGAGTTGCATTGCCTTTTGATATTTTCTGGTATTTACAATTACGTCTACGGAATACATTTTCTCGACTCTCCTTGTTTGAATATACAACCCAGGGATTTGTTAACTACTGGATGGAGCGAGTGAATCTTTACCATGTACCCGGCCAGATCGACAGAGATAGTCATACATAATTCCGATTTGTTGTCTTTGTTTCCGTTACTTGTCAAATCTTTTGTTTGACAGGTTTGACAGATTTTAGGTTATTCCTGATATCATCATTGAAATATAACTATTTTAATATATGACAATGGTTCGAAGGTGTTGTGTTGAAAATTGTGTATCAAAATATGTGATGGACGGTGTTGTGTCGTTTCATTAGTAAGTTATGCTTAAAATTATGATTTCTTCTAAAAAATAATTTATCAAATGAACATGACATATTCTTATATGTGTTCTAATTTAGCGTTGCGTTGGTTATATTCGTACTTATTTCAAGTTTCTTGATCAAATATACTTAAACACGATTAATTTTTGACGTGAACTTGACATATGTGAAATTCTCTTGTCTAAAGTGTCTATATCTTTCTCACTCACACTTCCTGTGTTCTCTCTTAATCTAGCCGGGTACACAAGAAATACATGTATCGATATACACTTGCTCCATCCAGTAGTTAACAAATCCCTGATACAACCCCATATTATCAGTCTTTGGGTAAGTTTTACAGTTCTTTTAAGATGAAACGCTCCAGTTTTATTTTTGAATATTCTGATGCAATGGTCACCGACACAAATATCAAATTTTCTTTCGTCACTAAAAATTACTCTGTTCCATTGATTTTAGGTCCAATTAATAAGTTCTTAGGTCTATTTAAGTTTTAGCTTTTACCCAATAAATTTGAATTAAGTGGATGTAATTAATATTTAGTTTAAATTATTTTATGAAATCCGATTTATGTTTTCCAATATCATTTTCCCACTCGTTCTTTATCGTAGCTGTAGTTTCATGGTTATTCTGTATCACTATTCGTCTCAAAATGAAATTATTTTATGGTAAAGTTTTTTTTCCGGCAACCACATTTTCGCGCAATATCAATATTTTCTTCTGTGTTTTACTTTAGTCGCCATATATTCATAAGATTTACCACAATTATAGGTTTTATTTAATAATACTTTTTTGTAAATTTACACTAAATGCTTTTCCACAAACCATAATGTAAATATTTTTCAACAATATTATTTAAAAATAGAACGTAGGACAAGCAAAAATATATGCATTTGTGTATTGAATATATTTTTTACCTGTACTATTAAATTAGCTTCATTTTAATGGATATGCAAATTTATTTGTCAAGGTTCCAAAAACATTTGGCTTAGACTGATAATTATTTAAACGCACTTAAATTATTGTTATAATGGATAATTAAATAAAAAATAATGTATATACGTTCAGTATATTTTAACAAAACACAAAATTATGCGAATATAACTACAACTAAAGTACGTAAATGATTTTTTATATTTATTCTTAGTATATTTTACGGGTGGTACGAATACATGTGGGGTTGGGCTCGTATATATTTTGTCATATTTATTACTACATAATATCATTCATTATGTTATAAACCAATAAGAATGCGTAATTTTTGTTAGTTACCACGTATTACATCGGCTATTATTAAGAAACCATGGTGAACGAATAAGCGAACCTTTGAATATTCGAATATAACTACCTTCGTATATTCAGTTACGTTTGGTTATTTTGTTCTATGTACTCAAAGTTGTCAGTGTCATTTTGAATTCTATTTACGCAGCGTATAGAGTACGATCCTTTTTCAAACACAGTACCTACATTCATAAATGAATCTGTAGTTTGACTTTGAAGATAAAAATCATGCTTTTTGTGGTTTACATCTGAATTGACACTGACAACTCTGACTGTACCAAAACGAATAATTAAAAGCATTTATTGTTTGACAGAAAAGCCTTATTTAAATAAAAATTTACAAATAAACATTTAGTTATTTAATCACAAGTCCAGAAACTGCGTTGCTGCTACTGCGAGTTTATTTAGAAATACGAGCATTTCAATATAATAGAATATTACAATATTACTACATAGCAATATTTAAAAAGATGGGCTATGTAGCATACAGTTTGACATTTTATGCCGAAGAAATTAGACTACAGGCCTCAACTCAACAGTTGCCATTGGGAAATACCATTCGTGGTGTTTTCAGGCAACACGTTTCGTATAATCGAGAATTTTCAATCGTTTTGTATAATATATGAAACTATGACTAATTTTCAGTGATTTTGCAATAAAATATTTTGTCTATGTGTACCGATAGCAATTTTTTTGACTGTTAATAAAGTGGTAATATTTCGAGGTACATTTTCTCGCTTAGAAAGTGTTAGAAATTGATAATTTTATACACAAGCATTTTTATTATCTAGAATCTAGACAGTGATGTTAACAAAAAATATATCCAAGGATATTCAAAATGTAAATAAACATTCTGTTTTAATTCCGAGAAATAGTTGGCCAGTTATTTCAGCGTTTTTAAAACTTTTTAGTTGTGGTTTCATGGCCGTTTACCGTGTTTGGTCGCGAATCTGCGTAAAAAAGTAGATTGGAAACGAGGATTGGGACACCCATCAAATAATAATAAAATGCCGTGTTGGCTGCTTGGTTTATCTCTAAAAGTAATTATTAAAAAAATGTTTTTTTTTATCTTAATTGAGTACAAAGTGAACATTTTATTATTTTTTATTCTGGTGGAGGACCCCATTATTGGTTTCTTACTGGAAAATTTCAAATATTTGTTTTTTCATTCATATTAACCAGCCCCCCCCCCCCCCCCCTGGTTAACATGAATGGCGCCAAAATACCTTAATACGCCACTGAAAATTATATTCACATGTTAATAATTCTGAGTAGTCAATTTTGTATTGCAATATCTTCGCCAGGAAGTTAAATCTCTGTAATAAGTGAGTTTCATCTACTACTCTAGATATTTTAAAAAGAGTCGTTTTATTGATTCTACGGCATTGATACGTTTGTTATAAAAAGGATATCAAACTAGTAAGCCATCTTCTAATTTAGATATTACAACGTAGTCGTAGATTTTTTGTTAAAACCTTTACAATTTCGGTATGAAGCTTTAATTGTTTCCATAATATGTGAATTGAAAGTTAGTATGTGATCAAATTTAATTCCCATTTTTTTTCTGTAATTTGAAACAATTTTATACTTCCTGACATTAAGACCAAGTTTATTTGATGTACACCATTCTACTGTATATATCATTCAATACAAATGAAGCATTTCACAATCGGTATTTACTTCGATTGCAGTATAGATTTTTAAATCATCGACAAAAAAGAGATGGCTGCAGGATATTAAATTGCCCATATCATTGAATTAATAGACGAATAGTAGAGGTCCTAGGCTCGAACCCTGTAGGATGCCAGATGTTGGTGTAAAGTACTGGGAAGAGAAACGATTGTATGTTACAAATTGTTTTCTTTCAAACAGGTATGAAGAAAATTGAATTAAGTTTATAATGAACTCGAGGTTATTTAATTTGTGTAATAGTATATGGTGGTCTATTTTATAAAATGCTTTTTGAAAGTTAGAGTAGATGACATCAACTTGACTTCCTTTATCAAATACCAATGACAAGTGTTGTGTAATAAGTGCCAGGTTTGTTATTGTTGATCTCTTTTCAACAAATCCGTGTTGCTGCTCGGAGATAAAACATTTAGTTTACTCAGACAACTTTGAGCGTAATATGTTTTCGAAGAAGTTACATAGCATAGAAATGGGTCTATAACTCTTTATATCAGATCGACTGTCTGACTTATGAATTAGACTACGCGTGATATTTTCCATGTTTCAGGTAAGCAAAATGATTAACGAATTTTGTTAAGTAGAGGTTCGATAAAGGCAATAAAACAATATTTTATTAATAAACTTGGAACTTGATTAATTTCTGCAGTCATTTTATTTGATAATTTTTTAATAGCCTGAGTTATATCTAATTCAGCGGTTATTAATCAATTTGGTTTCACTTGGCGTTAAACTTATACAAGAACTTTTTAAATACGTTTTTGCAAATATGACACATGTTACGAGCAAATGAGTTTTAGTGACCCCAGAGCAACAAAAACAATCGGCGCTCATGATTAATTTATCGATTTAGCTAGAACGCACAAACCACAATATGTCCCGTATGCACACTTTCAACACTTGGGAGTGGGCTTGTGAGTTCTATACAGGGTGTTATGTAAGTAAGTGATCAACGCTTAACCAATGATAGAACTGACCTCAAAGATAGTAAATCTGGCAATAATTTTTGTTTAACAAGAACTAGAGGCCTTTAAAACTGACCAATCACGTCATAGTTCAAAACTTTATAAAAAAGTAAAAATCAATGTGTTCTCTGGAAAAAATATTGATTGTCAATCTGACGTTAAATGTTTTTTTTTTGCATAGACGTACAATTGCACTCTTTGAATTGCATTTCAATCTCCGCCACATTTTTTTTATGCGGGCCAATTCTCTTTTGAAACCACTTTCCTCTATTTCAGCTTTTATGTCTCCCCATGCACCTTTCTTATTTTTCATTATTTTAATGTAATTTCACTTATTTTCAATAATATCTTTCCGTTTAGCAATTGCCTCTGTTAAAAGAATATTTTCTTCATTATATCAATTCGGTTCTCTAATTCATTTTCCTAACATTTTCGTATGCTAAAATTTAAAATGTAGTTCATAAAGTAGTGTAACATAACAAATATAAACTACTACTAGTTCTTTACACACACAACTGAAAGACAAAATAGAAAAAAACTCTAAAAAAAGATTTAGTTTATCAATTAACATGTAAAAACTTGTAGCAATCTGCTACAAGTATAACGGCGAGACTTCCCAGCCCTTAAAAAAGAGAATTTATCAACAGGAGTATCATTTAAGTAGAAACAACTTAGACCACAGTGCATTATGTAAACATGTTTGACAAACTGGCCACCAAATTGACTTTAAAAAACCTAAAATTCTAGACCAATCAAAATTTAAAAACACAAGACTCCTTTATGAAACTTGTCATATACATTTAAATAAAACTGATACGTTAAATTCCCAAATAGATTTCAATAGTAATGTACAACATTTAAAGAATTTTATTTTTCAATAATAATTTTCTATTTTTTATTTACTATTCTCTTTTTGATACATCGTACACCCCAATTTCAATTTGGCGCCAATTTTTATATTTTTTGTGCGTATAATGTTGGTATCCCGCATTTTTCATTTCGTAAATTCACATTTTATATTGTTTCCATACTTCTTGTTTTAAGCCCTCAAAACTTCTTGCGTTTTGTGTGCGTTGTTCCTTAGTTTTTGTTTCAATTTGAGGAACAATTTCAATTACATTTAAATCCAAATTTCTAGAGGACCTATCCAGAACTGTCATGTCATAAGTATCAATTTCGGGTGGTTTTGGTCGTATGACATAAAGCTCCGTCATGTTGGAAAATAAACGGCACCTCTAAATACAAATTTTCTATACTAGACCTTAACTTATTTTCCAATATTTATTAGTACTTAACTAAACAGTTGTTATGAAAAGCTTCATTTTTGCTATGAATCAATTTTTCTATTATTACCTACATTGACATCAAATTTATAGTCACCACTAAAATTATAGAATTTTACTGGTCTTGCGACCATGCCCTCCATTATTTATTAAATGTTTTTTTTTACCATTACTAGTTCTATTTTTTTAGCGATTTGATAAAAAATCGGGCATCCTGTCCTGTACTTTCGTTTATATGAGTGTTACCGTTTTCGGCGTTTTCCCCATAAGATCTTATATTATAATGGTAAATTTCTTCATGTTCTTTTCACCACAAAACGTTTTTGCAATTACCTCTTTCACTTTAGATAGAGTTGCTACATTTCGAGCCATTTTAAAATAATACGGTCGAACAAAATTAACAAATTATTAAAGTATAAATTCTAAAACGCACTATCAATCACAAAAAAATTGTTTCATAGTTAAAAACAAATTTCAAAATCATCTTCCTTTGTATTTAGTCATTTCTAAATTAGTTATATAGTTTTCGCCGAATATTTAATTGTCAATAATGTTTCAATAAAAATCAATTTTAAAAAATCACAAATATACTTTTTCTTCTATTTTATCATTATAGAGTAGGCAAATTATGGTTGTGTCTAAAATCGAAATTATTAAATTAATAAAAAATATATTAAGCGAATAATGGAATATTATAAACTTTTTTGTTAGAAATTATAAAGTGGCCGAACATATAGTTGTTAGGGCTTCTATCGTTAATTTTTCAGCAAATATAAGCTGTACAATGAAAAACCAACCATTCTATATTGGGTATGTTTTTAGCTATCACCAATTAAATCGGTATTGAATTTCGTAATTAGTATGGTTTGTTCTCGAAGTAATGGATCTGTCACCAAAATGAAGTCACCAAACAATACCAAAACGATTCCTTAAAAATTAATATAAAATTATCAGAAAATTTTGTCAATTATCAAATAATGAGGTTAGTATTTAAAATAATAGGTTCGCTCTCAAAACTATATGACCAAATTATTTGAAAATAATTATATAAAAATGGTAAATATATTTTATAAAATGCTACATTGGCGATCCGCCGGAAGACAATCACTCCGCTTTGGTCCGTGTTGGGTCCCAACGATGCTTAATATCCGGAAGAGCCACACCTTAGAGATGGCAGCACTAATGACCGACTTATAGGGAAAACATTATATTTTACGTTTGTGCTAGTTGTATTTTGAGGCTTTGTTTTGAGGATATTTTGTTATTTTTAATTGAAATCAAATATATTTATCATGTCAGATATATAAATTTATTTAAATGATGCTGTGCGGCCTATGGTCGAAGGAGAAGCAGTATATAAGGGTAAAATAAGATTCAAAATTGAGGTTATCTGCATGTTAACTATTATTTAATTATTTTAGCTGGACATTTTATCTTGTACGGATATAAGACAGATAAACAGAATAATATAGAAATAAATTGTGTGTTCAAACATCTAATTTGAAAGGGGCTAACCACTCAATCGTAATAACACTAAATACAAATGCACATCAAGTTCTTTGTTTTGCACGTCTTCCTCTTGCTCAATTTCTGATATTTTTGTAGTTTCTTCTTCTTCCCTCTCTTTCCTATAAACAATTTAAAATAAATATATAATATTAAAGAATAATAGTTACTACTTACAGGTAACTTCTCTCTATTTTTCTTCTCTGTACAGGGGTTTTGTCGAATTTTCTTTGTTGTAAATTTTAGCTTGCTATATCATTTTTTTTAAAATATTTTTCTTTTATTGACTACAAAAACAATCTAATAATGTTTTGAAGCATAAATTTTTATAAATACTTACATGGAATAAAATCGCTTAGGTAAAAATGTGAACAAACGTTCATGAACGGTGATATGTCCTTTCCGATTTTTAACGCGATTTTCCACTTATTTTTTAATATTTCTCTTTTTGGGAAATAATGAACGGATATGCCAGCACTTACATAATTATTGCACTGCGGTACAGAACAATATCTCTTCGATTTGCTGGTCATGTTTACTTATAACCCTGTATGACAGCACAACGTTTTCCCTACAACTTATATGCTTTATTTTGCCACCAGATAGACACTTTGTTGGTTCTTACCAATAACATCCCTACCTACATTAACCGTGGTTTTAACTGGGATGGAGTAGCTGGAATTTAATGTTGGATAAAAATAAGATTGTTGGATCCTTTGTTTTCAGGTGATTCTCTCGTGTTCTGTGAATACCAGTCACCAACTTTGAAGTGAACGTTACCGTGGCAAACGTTCACGGAGTATGTATTCATTTTTTTTTTAGAACGAAGTTATTATTTAGGGATAAATCTATTATTTCGAGAACGAGGCTTTTACTCAACAGATAAATTATGGTGTATTTATTATTTCATCATGAGTTGTTGAAAATGAAGTCTATTAAAATTTGTTATTACTGTATTTAAAAGCGTCATATATGGAATGAATTAAAAATGCATAATTTTGGAAGCAGTTAATATTTATTTATTTATATTGTAGGCGAAATGCTAAAAGACCTGAATATATTGTTTGAAAAAGCATCAACCGAACTTGGTGTTCACAAAGAAATATCCGGTTGTTTTACATCTTCATCATTTAAGTCGTTATGTATTGATCAATATAAATTAATGCAGGCAGATAAATTAGAAGAATTGTTAGATGATGGAGAAGGAGAAGAAGTATTAATGTTAGGAGAAGTCGGAGATGGAGAAGAAGAATTTATTCCTGTAAAAATATATACCAAGGAAGAATTAGAAGTAAGAAATATTTTTCGAGCAATTGAGTTTTTTTGAAGAACCGAACAAGTCCAAAAATAAAATTTTTCTTGAAAGAAAACACAATTCTCATTTCAAAACCATTCTTTGTATGCCGGATTTTTTTTTTAATACGTACAACGTGATATTTTAGCATTGTTATAAACTTAGCAAATATAAATGTAATTTCAAGAAAAAAAAATGTTATATGTATAAACAAAGATCTGATTTTCTTTTATTTACAATTTTGAACTTAGGCAAAGTTGCTTTATTCGTAGATTATGTATTTGTTGTTACCGAATAATACATAGGTCACTAAATAAATACAAAAATTAAATTTTGCTGATTTTCATTTTTATAAATAATTTGTAAGTATGAAGTAATATAGAATTTATAAAAGTTGTATAGTGAAGTTTTTCCAAAAATGGCATTCCAATAGGATGACGTCATTTAATTAATTTGTATGAGCCAGGTACTAATGCCGATTAATATAGTCGACGGTGTTGACATCTATAGACATCTAAGGAGGAGAAAATTGAACATGAAAAGGACCTTAAAAAGCAAATTACTTTCAGTATGCATGTAAATAGTAGGTACGTCGAATTGCAGATGTCTCGCACTGAATTGATTTTTTGGAAGATCACTAATTTTTTTGGCGACAAAATAATTTCATGTTTAAATTCATCTTGACATTATTTACCGTCATATATGACACACCGAAAGCAGTTGTCTCTAAAAATAATATATTTAACTAAATTGTAGTAAAACTAATTGAACAAATTCCTTATTTTCAGTCCACTAATATGACTCATTAAATTATCTAAGCTGATTTAAATAGATAAATTTTCTAAATTTATAAAAACAAAATATAATAAAATTAAATACAAAATTAGATGAATGATTTCATTTATATCGTGATAAGTACTGAACTAAATGTAAATAAGGAAATTATCTAAAGAAATATTTAATTTATCTAATTCATTAAATAAATTACCAAAAATTGTAGACAAAAATTGTGAAGCCAAAATGTATAAAATTAAATAAAATAAGTAATTTAAACAACGATTTGCATATACAAATTGACGATTTTTTACAAAATATTTTTTGTATAAGTATTTTGGATTAGTTTTAGAATGCTAAAGTAAGATTTGTAAATTATACTAAATTATTAGACATATTGCTTAATAAAATAATATACAATTGTAAATAGAAAAAATTTCAACTCTTTTTTCTCTGAGTACACTTTTACATTTATATTGTTTTGCTTGGTTGTTGTTGCTCACCATGTGACGCGACTGGAATCGAAAGATATGGCGCCATTAAACAAGATGGAGTTGTTTGATTATATTCCAAAATGTTAATATATAACAAGTTTAATCAAATTTGCAAACAAATAAAAATATAAAATAACAACATGAATTTAAAAATTATACGGGATACCATTACGATACCCTTAGACAAAGATGGACTGAAATAACGATACTATTATGTCACATGAAAACGTAAAAAAATCAAATATAAATTTTTATTCATTGCATCTCAGTTTCGTAATAATCTTCATTTTTTTAGGAATTGTGGAAGAACACATTAAAAGAATTATTACAATTTACTCATATGCAATACACGTTTTCGAAAGAATTAGAACATTTATGGAAATCGCATGGGAAAAGAATAGCTGATATAAAATTAACAGTTTCAAAAGAGCTGGAAAAATTAATGGACAAAAATGATAAAATATTTCAAGTATGTATAAATTTATTTAAAAATATTAGCACTTTATCATAAGATTGTTTTCTATAAATCAAAAATTGTTGTCACATTTATAGTATTATGTTAATAATTTCAAACCTACTAAATCAGGAAAACATTTTTTTCTTACAGAAGCATATTTCCAAGGAGAATTTATTAAATCATCAAAATATTTCAATGTTAAATTGTAATTAATTTTTTAATTAGCAATTTTATAAACATGATTCCATATTGTTTAGTAAAACCCTGTAAACATCAGATAATCAAAAACATATACAAAAACGAGATAATAATCTAAGATATGTACACATAATAATACAAAATAAATTAAATTTACATCCTTTTTAGGAAAAACATGAACAGCCTTTAAATATTGCAATCGATACTTTAAGACAAGATTTGAATGAAAAAAAGTTACAAAAGAGCATGAAAAAAGTTACAGGAATTCTCAATAAAATGATAAACGCGTACGTACGTATAATAATAAATAGTATAAATAAATGTCGCCAATTCATTATCCGTTGCTTGACTCCTTTAAATAACAAATTTAAAACCGTGAACCGTGTTGTATTCTCTAAATATATAGACAAAAAACAAAATGTAACAGACTGGATGTATTATACAGGTTTCTCTTAAATAGGGGGACATGGCTCAACTACAGATTCCTGAGGCTAAAATAAGTCGATTTAAACAAACGTGCTTCTATCAGAAAGTACCATTTAGCCAGAATTCTACTTCAAAGTTCTTCGAAAAAAAAATTAATTTTGCTTATAATAATCGGACGCTGTATTCGATTTGGATGAAATTTGGTATGACAGTTTATATGGTTATAAGGGAACTTTTAAAGTGATACTTGTTATTATTAGTGAACCACTAGTGTCCCAGCATTAATTAGACCGTAACTTTTTAATGGCCATGCCGAAAACTTGAAATTATTTTTCTTCAGAAAGATACATTCAATAGTAAACTTTTCTCTCTCTGTGTAATTTGTGATATCTGTTACGTTCACACAGAAAAAATAAAATCTGAGTGTCTGCACTGCTAAACTTTTAAAATAAATTTAATCTAGCAGTCTATCCAAATGTCAAACAACTAATTTTTAATGACAGTAACAATTGTTTTATGGGTTGTCAAAAATTTTCTTCGCAATATTCTAAAATTGGTAACACCCGTTTGTTCGGCATAATAATATTTTACTACCATTATTATAAATAAGACGATTAAATATCTCAGCTTACTCCTAAACAAGTTGTGACGATTGACAACACGTTACTGTCATAAAAAATTAAATGTTTGGCATTTGGACAGATTGCTAGATGAAATTTATTTTAAAAATTTAGCGGGACATACACTCAGATTTTATTATTTTATGTGTAAACCGTAACAGATATCACAAATTATACAAAGAGAAAAGTTTAGTATTGAATGTATACCTTTCTGAAAAAAAATAATTTCACGTAATCTACTTGGCCATTAAAAAGTTACGGTCTAATCAATGTTGGGACACCTAAGTTTCATACACTAGTGGTTCACTAATAATAACAAGTATCACCTTAAAGGATGACTTATAACCATATAAACTGTCATACCAAATTTCATCCAAATCGAATACAGCGTCCGATTATTATAAGCAAAATTAATTTTTTTTCGAAGAACTTTGAACCAGAATTCTGGCTAAATAGTACACTTTCCGGTAGAAGCAAGTTTGGTTAAATCGTCTTATTTTAGCCTCAGGAATCTGTGGTTAAGCCATGTTCCCCTATTTAAGTTCATGAAAAATATCAAAATAGGGGGCATTCACCTAAAACGAATTCAGTGTTTATGTCATAGGTAGACTGTACAATCCGTCCTTTTATAAAACAGTTTTTAAAATGAACAGGCGAATTATAAAATGATGAGTTATGCACAAGGATATAATAACGTAAATTATTGTGTAAATAATAATAAGTTCCAAAAATTTGTACGGTGCGGTACATACTGGAATGTAGAGGGGATAAGGGATGGTGTTTCCTTAACTAAAAAATAATATATATATCATCACGGCATATTACCCATTACTACTGGGTGGGCCAGTATCTACAACACATGTAGACATCGGTAATGATAATGATGACGATATATTTTACCGTGTGGGCGCTTACCAGGCGTCACCTCACGGGCACCCATAGCTGGTGTGGAGAGTGCACCACAGGGGTTACTTTTGTGCCATTTAAAATTGGAAATATTTGGCGAACCCGGTTCCCCAGGTTCGCGACCAGACATTCAGGCACGCGGCCACGGGACCCCGTTTCCTTAACTAAAGTTCCCATATAGCCGTCAAGGTTTCTATTGCCATAAACATTAGACTTCCGCTCTCCACCTGCAACTGCTGCACTGAAAGAACATTTTCAGCGTAGGCTAATGCTCAAAAGAAAAATGCAGTGAATACAAAGACATGTTTTTTATTCTTCTGATTCTTAACTCGAATCCAATATCGATGACAATAAGAACACTTCAGAATGATAAGTTGTCTTAAACCAGGTTTATTTTTTTCCTATACAAATTTTATAACTTAGTCTAATATTGGATATATGATTTTTCGAAGACTTTTTATTTTCTTGTTAAATGTTTAATATAACATTTTCGTATTTTACTACATATTTATTATGATTTTAATTTTGTAATTATAAACATAAAAAAAGGATTTATTTGTAAATTTCTACATGCACGGTAATTTCTAATTGGTAAAATCTTGGTAATTTACGGTAATTTAAAATATATTACGGATATATATATATATATATATATATATATATATAGTTTTTAATTTCTCGGTAATTTAAACGGTAATTTTGAATAGGTAAATTACCATAGTAATTTACCAAAATAGTATATTACGATCCAACTTAAGAAAAGTGAAAGTTTACCAGACGAGTATGACAAAATTTACATGTCTTGCGAGTACAGTAAAACCAATTTTCTGACGCGGTGCGTACACTATTTTTTCGTATTTTATATTAGTATTATAATTTGATTTTTTTTGCGAGAATTAAAATCATGTAAAAAACATAGTAGTCTGATTCTCAGTAACAAAGTAACTTGACATAGTTATTGCTTTTTGTACCTTGCAACCTCCAAGCAAATTAATTTTTTTAGATCGATTTGCAAAACGGTGGATCTTGATGATGAAAAGAACATTGAAAACGATTTAGAAGATAAACAATAAAAAATAAAATAATCATAAAAAATGGATTTTACAATCTTTCTATAATACAAAACTTATTAGCCTGCATCTAAAAATTAATAGAAAATACCCAGAATTCATTAAAATAATTTGATCTCAATTTTTTTTTTTTATATTACATATCGCAATGTAGCGTAAGTTTATTGTCTTATAATTTTGTACTTAGACCATTCAAGTGCTCACGGATTCCATATAACAGCTCAAAAAATTGCAAGATTAGTTAAGATTAGGTACTTCGAGCATAAAACTGAACATTTAAATAATTTTATAACGAACCAAGAGCAAATGCAAATATCACATTGATTTTAATAAATTAGAAAACTATTTTTATATTATAATAATAATAGTAGTACTTTTTGTAACTTGCCTTTTGTTCCTAATTTTTTTGTGACTCTTCACTGAAAAAGATTGTCAATTCCTGCTCTGTGTAAAATATCCTTGAAAACTGTGACGTAGAAAATATTCATAAAAAGAGATGAAAAACGAGAGAGAGCATGTGTCATAATGATCAGCTCATCTGTAAGATAGAGGTTAAGGTGAGGTTAAGGTTGTGCTGTTAAATTCAGTAGTTGTATATTATGCCTGTAGTATATCATTATTTTGTACCTTGTGATAAAGATTCTGAGGTATAGTTTCGAAACGATTTCAATAAATTCACCAAGCCACAATTAAATACTAGGCGGCTGATATACTTGTAAAGAGTAAACTTTTTTTGCTCATTGTAATAGTCTTGTAAAATGGTGGTTCTTTGCTAATTTAACCAACCTCGTAGGTCTTATAGTTCTCGAGATAGCAATGGTGGCACACTTAAATGGAACACCCTGTATATATATATATATATATATATATATATATATATATATATATATATATAAACTATAAATACCTTGACCCCGTCTTACAACTTTCGTTCTGCTAACTTTGAATTACTATACAAATTATTAAATGAGACCAACTGGGACTGTCTTCTAGCATACGAAGATGTTGATACGGCCTTTACCAAATTTTATGATATATTATATAATATTCGTATTATGAACTTATGTGTACCTTACCTCATTCAAAAAGAAAGTCATCCAAGTATCCTCCATGGTTCAACAGTCAAATAATAAAAAAACATTAAACTTAAATTTGAATATCTTAGTTTATATAGGGCTCACAAAGGTGAACATTATTTAAATGAATTCAAATTAAATTAGAGTATACTAAATACTTATCTAATATTGAGAACTCTATCTCTACTAACCCAAATAAATTCTGAGACTTCGTCAACAATAAGAAACGTGTGTCACGTATACCTGGACGAATGTACTCAAATGTGCAATCATTTAACAATACAGCTGACATTGTCCAAGAATTTGCGAATTTTTCTCCAGTGCATATGCTGCCAATGACAATTCTTTTGATAATGATTCACTCTCCGCAAATACAAGTTATAATGTGGTTAATATTTCACATATAACTGAGAATGACATCTTACATTCCATTAATAAACTCAAAGCATCACGCAATCCTGGTCCTAATAGCCTTCCAGCGTATATCCTTAAAGCTTGTGCTCATATTTTTGTTAAACCTTTAAACCATTTATTTTATCTTTCTCTAACCACTAGTCATTATTCCACTATTCTGAAAACTTCATATATATGTCCTATCTATAAATCCGGTGATAATACTAACATTTCAAACTATCGTCCATTTGCTATACTATCTAATATTTCTAAAATCTTCGAATCTATTCTATATAAGTACATCTATAGGTCTGTTCATAATTCCATTTCTGTTCATCAACATGGCTTCGTTGCCGGTAAGTCGACTACTACAAATTTTATGAACTCACGGAGTTCATCTTAAACGCATTACATGATAACTGTCAAGCGAATGTATTTTAAACAAATTTTTGTAAGGTATTCGATACTATAAATCACAATGTTCTCTTGAGTAAGCTAGATAAAAAATATAATTTTTCTCCTAATTTGATAAAACTTCTTTCAACATATTTAAAAGAATGTCTGTGAACTACAATAACTTCAAATCTGACACCTATGTTCCCACGTCTGGTGTCCCACAAGTTTCTAATCTGGGTCCCCTACTATTTAATCTATTTACAAACGACATTGTAGATGTAGTTCAGCATTCACAAGTATTGCTTTATGCAGATGACTTGAAAATATTCAGAAGAGTTAACTCTGCCTACGACTGCATTCTGCTCCAAAAATATATTGATAATATTCTTGATTGGACTCAGTTTTCTAACTTCTAAGCTATTTTTTAATTTCAGTAAATGTAAGATAATGAGCTACTTCGTAAAAAAAAAATGTTTATACTTTTCGATAAAACATGGTAAATATTGAGCTTGATAGAGTTACGCAGTTTAAAGATCTTAGTGTATTATTTCATGACAAATTTACATTTAACTCACACATGCGCCGCGTGCTGGAGTGTCTGGTCGCGAACCTGGGGAACAGGGTTCGATCCCAACCGACGACAAATATTTCGAATTTTAAATGGCACAAAAGTGACTCTGTGGTGCACTCTCCACGCCAGCAATGAGTGCCCGTGAGGTAACGCCTGGTAAGCGCCCGCATGGTACAAAGATGTCATCATCTTTACCGAGATCTGTGAGAACAGACTGGCACACCCAGAAATGGGTAATATGCCGTGATGAAATATATATTTTTTTTATATACAGGTTGTAACACGTACACCGACCACTGCCATTATTACCTTTATTATTATAGTTACAAAAAAATACTATAGAACAAAGTTGTAGGGGACCAAGGGGGACATTTTTTTAGAGAAGAAAATATTTTTTTAAACCAGTGGTTCTCAAGTTACAACACAAAGTTATATTTTTTTAAATGGGATTCTACATATTTTTTATGCCTATTCGATAGCATATTTTTTTCTGAATTCAACCATGTATTAGTTTCATATCCTTACATAATAAAAATATTGAAAAAAATGCGATTGAAATTTTAATAAATTTTTATTTTTAATGTTATTGTACAGTAGGCTATGGATGAAAAACAATAACAAAAGAACAAAATATAGCTGCTGTCAAATAATAATTGGCGTACTAATTGTAGTAAATTGTTATTCTTTGTGTTTTGAGATTATTTTGTGACAATATGGCTGATGTTTATACAAATGAAGATTTGTATCGTTTATTATTAATTTATGGTGAGTGTAATGAAAATGCCATACAAGCGTGCAATATTTATGCCACGAGATATCCAAACAAACCGCGTCCAGGGAGGTCAGTAATCAGGCGATTAGCACGAAATTTGAAAAACTATGGATCATTTTCACAAAAACGTGAAAGGCAACATCCCGTGAGAAACAATGAAGAAATAGAAATCGCAGTTTTAGCTTCTATTGAGCGTAGGTAATCCCAATTCATCCACACGCGAAATTGCTCAAGAACATTTTATTTCTAATATGTCCCGTATGGCGCATTTTGAAAAAGCATAATTTAAAATCATATTCATACAAACTATTACATAATAATGACAATGAACGCAGAATAGTGTTTTGCGAATGGTTTTTGGTGCAGTAGGTATCAGGATGATAATAATATTCTTAGAAAAATTCTGTGGACAGATGAATCTAAATTTTCAAATAATGGATTATTTAATAGAAATAATGAGCACATTTGGGCTGAAGAACATCCTCGTGAATTTAGAGAAAAAAAATAATCAACACAGATGGAGCTTTAATGTATGGCTTGGAATGTTTGGGAATAAAATTATTGGACCACATTTTTATGAAGACAATTTAAACGCTGCACATTATTTATGTTTCTTGGAAAATGAATTATTAAATTATTTAGAAGATTTAAACTTGAATGAAAGACAAAATATGTGGTTCCAACAAGATGGAGCGCCGGCTCACAATACTCGTAGAGTGTACGAACGGCTCGACGAAATGTTTCAAGGTCGGTGGATAGCAACAAATGGGCCATACAAATGGTCCGCTCGTTCCCCGGACTTGACACCCCTTGATTTTTTTTATGGGGATATCTTAAAGATAGTGTATATTCAAAACCAGTGACAACGAAACAAAATATGACGGACAGAGTTAGAGAAGCTTGCGCTGCTTTGACACCAGAAACTGTAATAAAAGCTACTTCTTCTGTTTTAAATAGAATAGAATTATGCTTAGAAAATAATGGAAATCAAATAGAACATTATTTATAAGGAGTAATTAACAATTATTAATTTTCAATTTAAATTTATCACTCTTGTTTCTCATCCATGGCCTACTGTACAATAATATTAAAAATAAAAATTTATTTAAATTCAATCGCATTTTTTCAATATTTTTATTATGTAAGGATATAAAACTAATACATGGTTAAATTCAGAAAAAAATATGCTATCGAATAGGCATAAAAAATATGTAGAATCCCATTTGAAAAAATATAACTTTGTGTTGTAACTTGAGAACCACTGATTTAAAAAAAAAATTCTTCTCTGAAAGGGTGTCCCCTTTGGTCCCCTACAACTTTGTTCTATAGTATTTTTTTGTAACTATAATAATAAAGGTAATAATGGCGGTGGTCGGTGTTCGTGTTACACCCTGTATATCAACAATATTGTAAAAGCTTCTTATAGAAGCCTGGGATTTGTAATTCGCAATTCACAATCTTTTCATAAACTGTCAACGTTGAAAAGATTATATTTTGTTTTCGTTCGATCCAAACTAGAATATTGTTCTCAGATTTGGAATCTATAACAAATACAATTACCTTCTAGAATCATTGCAAAAAAAAAATCATAAAATACTGCTATTACAAACTTAACAGGCATTATCCCAGTTTTGATCATAGTTATAACAATTTGTTGGCTCAGTTTAATATGGTGACTCTATATAATCGCAGAAATATTCAGTTTTGTTTCTATTTATTTAAATTACTTAATGGTTATATAGATGATCTTATACTGTTGAATGTACCACGTATAACACCTAGAAATAAATTTACTTTCAACTGTGCTATGGCAAGAAAAAATTATGAAATAAAATCTCTAATAAGACGGCTGTGCACTACCTTCAATAATATATAATGCAAGATAGACATATTTGGCGAGTCCCCGTACAAAGTTCAAACAAATATTGTATAACTAATTTGTTGTTTTACCATAATTTTTTTTAAATTAGATATTACTTATTCTAATAGGTATATCTTCTTATTTTAGTTCATTTCATGTGATGAATGTAATTTATTTTTATTTTTTTGTTTCTTATTCTTGTAACGTTTACTTATAGTCATACGTTTATTTAATTTCTTGTAATAAATAATTGTTCTGTAATTGGGATCTAGTATCCTGCTGGAATGATTAATAATAAATAAATAATATTGTAGTATTTGAATTAAAAGATATATGTCTTGCGTTATTTTCTACAATTTTCTAATTTCCCACAAAAGACTAATTAAAAATACTATAAAACATGCAGAAAATAAGCTAACTTTGTAGAATAAACGAGAAATTTAAAGTGGTGCGGTAATTTTGTCCAGGAGTTTATATAGGTATATATTTCGGTTAAAAATCATATTTTAGAACTTAAAATACTGGTTAACTGATTTTTAAACAGGTTTCTTGCCTATATTTATGCTCTATAAAATATTTATCAATTTATTTGGGTAAGAGAATAGATTATATCTGACTGAGATTTCGAGTAATTGTTAACACCTTATTTCATTAACATTTATGGGCACAATCTTCATTATTAAATTTAGAAGGTAAATGAATTTCTCTGAAAAGACTCATAGACCGGTAGTATAAACATAAACACGGTTTTAAATCAATATTTAAAGCATTGAAGCAACGGATAATGAAGTGGCCTTATATCAGATAGCCAAATATCCGGTGACCGGATATTTAAGGAGAAATATTAAATGTCCAAGTAGAAATTTCTATTAGTTACTATAGGTTTTATATTTACGTTTTACATTATATTTGTGCGATAACTTTATGGAGTAAATGTGTAACATATTCGTCTCGAATTTGCTTTATTTAAGACAGTAATTTCAACTAGTATATACTACTAGTTATATGAAATCTTTTTACATACTTGTATTTAAATATTAGTTGTTAAATCATCTATTTTGTCTTTAAATAAAAATTATTATTTATTATATTTTTTTTTCATTATCTGGTGAGCGCCGAATATCACATTACTATATTATTATATTAATAAATTGGCTAAAGTCGGATACATATACTGGATAGTAATCCGATATACGTTGAATTTCTAATCTAAAGTTTGATTCTAAATTTGTGTTACTAACGCCGTTTAATGGGCAATGCTATAACATTTATATCATCATAATCTGTGGTTTACTAAATACCACAATAACCATTGTTCATAATTAATTGTTATTTGTTGTTGTTGAAATATGTTACAGGTTAAAAGATATGAAAAATAATGAAATAAAAATTGTTAATAAATTCCGAAAGTATGTAGAAAACGAAAATGTAATTATGACTACATCATTGTCACAATTCGTAGTAAAATACGGTGAAGAACAAATCATTCCAGAAATAAATGAAGCACTGGGAATAAAAAATATGGTCCTTTTCCAAAAAATGGAAAACTATGATACTGAAATGAGACAAATACTAGTTTGGGGATTAAAGTATTAGCCCATTGCAGTTTTAACAAAAATGCCCTTAAATTTCTTTTTGTAGAATACTAGCAAGAATGGAAAATAAACTAGAAACTTATGCGGAAAACCAAATAACATTTGCCGAAGCATGGATAGAGAAAAATGTAAATAAAATAGAGAAAAAGTTCGATACGAAACTTGAATTTCATAATCAAAGATATCAAAGAATTAAACTGGATATTCTGGAAGTTAGGATTTCAGAAATTAAGAAGCATTTAGAAATGTTTGATATGCATAAAGCAGTAAGAAGTTTTTATTATAAACTATATATTTCATAATACATATATTTTGCAAGAAATTTACATCTCAATCTATTCGAATAAGTTGTAATTTTTTAGCTATTAGTTGAGTGTTAAACTGGTACCATTTAAATTTTGCTTAATAATTGTGTTTAAAAAAATATACAAGGACATTTCACAGACATTTTCATTAAAATTAGTAATGGTGTTTTTTCTTATTTGTATAACAACTATACTAATATAATTTGTTTTTTATTGATATTTCATACATCTATTAAATATCTATATTAAAACTTTGTGAAAAAAGTTAATGGAAATTTATATTTTTTATATATTGTGTCAGTAATTATTTCAGAAAATTAATAGCTCAATTACGTTTCAAAAGATATGTTAAATTGCATATTTAACTTTAAAAATCAATTTTAAAATAAATATAAATCGAAATAATACAAAAATAAGTATTGTTGAAACTTTTCCATTTCAAATGTATTAGCGAAATTTTAAAATTATTGTAATACTTATTTAATTTAATCAATCTGTATTTCTCGTAGATGTAACTTTTTTTAAATATGTAAAGATTAAATTTAAAAAAATGTTGGCTTATACAAAATATGATTTTCAAATTTCTTTTAGAAATTTTAAAGAGTTGATAGAAGCAGAATTGATAAATTTATAAAAAAAATAATTCTATACTTTTTATCGGAGATGCTCTAGTTTCCAAAGTTTTGTTTTTAATTTCTCTTAGAAGTACTTTTACCGTAAAACTACAGAAATATATTATTACATCTAGTCGTATTTTTTAAGTTTTAACTTTTTTTACAAAGAATGCAACAATTTATTGTACTTATATTTTAAATTGATTTATTAAAATGCATTTATCGCAAATAATTTAGTTTATAGTAAATTTGGAAGTGTTCTAAGAAAGGATAAATAAGTATCCTTAGTTTACCAACTTGTCAAAATATAAACTTCTGGAAAAACCCCTTTGCAAAAATCCCCTGCAAATTAACTCAAAAGAACTTAACCTCCTGTTAAAAATCCCAGATAACTGATTAATAGTTGTCAGTAGAGGTTTTTTATCTTGCAAAAGGTTGGTAGTTATGATTTTAATATATTATGTTGTTTAGATCAGGACTCTGATGACAAATTAAGTTTTTGACCTTGGCGAGCCGCCATTTTGTATTGCACAAAAGAGTTTTTTTTTGGTATTTGGCTATTTTCTCGAAAACAATGGCTGTTATCAAAATTTTATAAGAATAGAAAATTTCGACACGTATTAAAATACATGATATTATTTAACTTTAATCGTGTCGAAATTTTAGATGAAAAAATGAGAATTAAGTCGATTTGTGGATGTTTAAATTTTTAGAGGAATTTCATGTATAAATTGGCAAAAAGATTCAGCTAGTTCTGCATAGTAGATATTGAAGGTAGAAAATGAGGACGCAGAATATGAAGTCAAAATAGTTTTTATGTCTTACTAGTATGTTATTGTTTTATAACAACCTCAACATTAGGTCCGTTATTGAGTACATAATACCCTAGGGCGTATTAAGTTGCTATGGTAATGTTGACAACAAACTGAGGTTAATAATACTGATACTAACATAAAGTGCAGTTAAGGTTAAGAAGCATTTGTGAATTGTAGTCGTTTATAATCATATTTGTTTCATCACAAATACAAACCAGCATACTTCTTATTCTTAGCAATAACATTGCTCGTCCATATTGACAGAAAAATACCACAAGAAATATATTTTTTGTTTGAAAAAATGTTTTGTTTACAGAAACAAAATATTACCTAGATACCGCATTCACAGGCTACTTTGTAAGTTGTATTAAAATTTTGTGATTTATTATTTTTGTTTGATAAATTCTAGTCAGGCAAAATGTTTATGAAGAATTTCTAGTAAGACATAAAACGTTGAAGGCACCACGGGTGTTAAACGACAATAATGCCTTCGGTCAACGTACTCGCCTCGGGCCAGAGGCCCTCGACAGTACACTGTTGACCTCAGGCATTATTGTCCTTATAACAACCCTTGGTACCTTAATTAATATTTAAGTGGTTATCGATTTTGGACCATCAATGAGTCCCTCATCAGGCTGACAGTAAAAATACGCTACGGATCGTTGAAATCGGAAATCCAAAAATAATAGACAAATAAATGATTAAAATTTCACAAATCAAAAATACAGGAAATGAAAAATGCAGTAACACCTGTGTCCTACACGCGCTCTTGTCACCGCTTCTACTCGTCGAGGCATGGATTAAATATAGTTGCGAATAATATTTTGCGGTATTTCGTTCCATGTCCTTTCGACTAGTGTTTCTACATTTTGTGATGTCGTCTGGAACAATCCACAGATTTTCAATAGGCTTTATACAGATCTGGAGAAAGGGCCTGCCAAGGGACCGGTCATAGAAGCACTGGTATTCTGTGCTGATTAAAGGAGGTTAGTACTCTTCTCGCGATATGGGGTTTTGCGTTATCCTACTGAAATACGGCTGCTGGATGGAATTGAATATGTGGAGCAACTTTCGGTATTACAATCTCGTCAATGTATCGCTGTCTATTTAAAGTACCAAGAATACGAATTAGACGAGATTTCCAGTTGTATGAAATTGTTCCTCACACCATAATTCATTGTATTGGCGCTGTATGAGGTGTGACGAGTACGAATGCAGGCCACATTCCTTCTTTCGCCCCGGAGTTGTCTCACAAGTACCCGAGCGTCATTTTGGTGCAAATAAAAACGCGATTCGTCAGAAAAGATAATTTCATTCCACTCATTGTTCCATACCCGCCTTTCTCTACACCAATCGAGTCGCAATGTTCTATACGGCGAGATCAATGCAAGTCACAATAATGCATGACGCGCGTGCAATCCAAATTCTGCCAAACGGTAACGAATACGTCATACAGATAGTGAGTATTTTGCCAATGTCCACCACTGCCGTGCTACAGTTGGTGTACTTTGAGAACGGTCTTGTAACTTGTAACGTTAGCTGAAGAAGATGGGGGTCCTCTCTCGCTGATGTCCTCCGGCGGGCTCCAGATCCTGTCTGCCGCCCCTCTGTGCTTGTCTGTATCCACTGTCGCCATATGCGATAAATCGTGATTATAATGCGAGTTACACGAGCCGCTTTATCACGCAGTGACAATCCTCTTTCGCGCATGTCAACTTCTTAACATTCAAATTTAACTGAATTTGAATCATATTGAAGAAATATCGAATAAATGAATCTGCCTAATAATTAAATTTAAACCTGAATATTAGGCGTGTTTCTTCGAACTGTGATTATGATTTTCTAAATAATGATTTGCAGGGACGGACAGGGCCACCGGGAAATCGGGAAATTCCCGAGAGACCGCGACTTGCGGGAGGCCGGTGGGCTTAATGCCTATTTTTTTTTCCTAACAAAGTTTTAATTGTAAGCTGCTATAATCCTAATACGTTTTATAAAACGACAAACAGCTTACAGACACATTAACACACAAAATTTACAAGCTAAGTAGGTACAGTATTCGTTGTTTTACAAAACGCCTAGTGGCCTAGACGACTAGCCGGATTGTTAAAGATCGCTAAGTCAACGAATTTTTAAAATATGGTCAGAACACACTTAAAATCGGCTAACACAGTATAATTTAAAAAAATTTGTAATTAGCGTAGAAAAAAAAAACTATTAAAAAGTTGTGCTTTATGTTTGTTAAATTATTAAATGTATTTTTATGTTAAGTTTCTTCTAGACGTCTGTGTAGAAAAGTTCAAAATTATTTTATATACGGTGTCTTTAAAATACGTAGACATAGCTTAACCATAGAGCCTAAGGGTCATTATAAGCAAAAATAATAACTAAATTTAAAGTTTATTCCAAATTTAAAGTTTATTCCACATGTAATTTTGCTTGAAAAGTATCAGAAACATAGGTCTTATATCTTTTAGTTCCCAAAAAACAAGAAGTCAAAGTTTTGTAAATATCAGTTAACTTTCACTTCGTTATTTTGGTAACTAAAAGGAATAGGACCTATGTTTATATGATGTTTTTTAACCAAAGTGAAATGTCTAATAAACTGTGAAATGTTGTTATACTATGTAGTTCTTTTAGTGTAATTTTTATTAAGCTACCATAACCTACCATTCTGTGTCTATTATTATTTTCGTGTAACCAAATTTAACACATTTATTTTGTATTCTTTCTTCCTTTCAAAGTTTTGTAAATATCAGTTAATTTTTCCTTCTCGTATTTTGGTAAATAAGAGGAATATGGCCTATATGTTTATATGACATATGTGAAATAAATTGTTAAATTTTGTTAGTTCTGCAATAAAAAAATTGTTAATATATGACCAAAAAAACTGCAATTTGTTATTTGGAGAACGATGTATTTTATCGAATGTTAATCCAATCAGATATTTTTTATTTAGAATTTCAAAAAGCGACAAAGATTCATTAAACTCCGAATTAAAAGAAAATATATACATATATGTAGTCATTTTCAAGAGGTAGGTATTCCAGAAGAAAACGAAATCGGGCATAACTTTATTAAAGCTTTTTGTTTAAAATAACCCATAGAATCTGTGGTTAAGCTAAGTCCACTTATATTAGAGACACCTGTATACATAGTAATAAAAACATGTATTTTTTGTATATATATATATACATATATATAATTTTTTACTAAGGAGGCCGGCACAGGATTTTATTTCCCGGGCCGGTCCAAAGAACCAGTCCGTCTCTGATGATTTGTTCAATGATGATTCCTTCGAATCATGATTAAATTTGATTCCAAAGAAACAACAAAATTAACTCGATCGACGCGAAACCTTCACAACGTCGAACGAACTAGCGGCAAACGTCAAATGATAAATCAGCTATTTTGATTGAAGTAATACCCAAATCGAAAATAGTTTAAAGATGTATTGTGCTAAAGCAGAAATAATATTTTTCGTATGGAATGTGAAGTAAAATATGAAAACAAGTTTCTTTAATTTTTTTTTGTACCTGCAGAATCTAATATTAGAAAAATCGAAACCAGTAATGAATGTTGAATCTACTGACTCAAGTTTTAGTAGTTCGTATGATTCTGATGTAGATATAAATTTGTATATTCCAATATTTCATTGCTTGCTTTTTCTGCCATTTTCAAATCTTTTGTTATTTCAATCACAGTGATTATGCGAAAAGACTGATTCATAAGGGAAAGGGGAATGGCATGTTGTGATCACAAAATGAAAGAGTAGGGATAACGAATAATGAACGAAGAAACAATTTTCTTTTTGATCATGTTCACTTTGTTCAATTTTATCACGAATCACAGTCCGAAGAAACACGCCTATTTCCTGAACGAATATTCGTAGCTTTTTCAATAATAGTATTCCATTTTTAACGACCGCTACTGTATGTATTTATAAAAATATAATTAATGTGCATAAAGTATAGGTTAGGTTAAAATATAAATTATATAGTGATGTTAAGCAAAAATTTTTGAGATTATTTTATTTTATTTAATTTTAACTTATGAAAGGTTGAATTTAAAATATATATCTATGAAAGTAATCCATTGTAGAAGTGTGAATTATGAGTTGATTTTAATGAATTATTTATAGTCACATTCGTAGAATATACGAAATTTATCCAGGAAGTAAAGCAATGAAAGACTGAAAAAATGATTCCTGAGTGTGTATTTGTGGTTCAAAGGAAAGAAGGTGGCAGTTGTAGAATTTCATGTAAGATTAAGTTGTTAAAAATTCGCGAACCGCTTGTCGGGGAAGATCGTGTAATACATGACTTGATGGAGAATTTCAAGCTGAATTCAAATTTTTAAACCGAGTTACCGTATCTATCACTGGGTCAGAAAAGTGGATGACTTTGTAGGAAAGCGTAAACATTATTTTTTAAAATCATCGATAATTGAATTCTTTTGATTCCACCACGACGAATTTAAACTGTTACAAGTAAAATCTATTAGATACGTAATATTGTTTATTTTTTAGGTAATTTAAATTTCTTTTATAAATTTTTATTCTGGTTAACTATTTTTTAACGTATGTATGTAACTGTTTGAGAGTTCATCCTAGGTATTTATGAACTCCCAGTTGTACAAAAAATACGAGCTTTAATTTTGTATTCTTGTAAAATTTTGATACGGGCCACTGTTTTTTAGAGTATGACTAAAAACAAAAAAAAACTTTTTTGCACCTTTAAAACTTGAATGAAATTTTTCATTACAGTCCCGATCTAAAAAACATAGTCTATTAAAATCATAACTACTCCATCTTTTTTAAGGCAAAGGTCTTTTCTGATCTCCATTGAATTGTCTGTTCTATAATTATTCCTTCCCTTATTTGTAATATCGGTAAATAGGTGTTAACCCATTAAAGCCCATAATTCCCAAATTAATATTTTTAAGCGAAACTCGGTATTCAATTTGTTAAAGCTGCTATAAAGACACGCGGATAATTTTTTTAAATTGTCCATGTAGTTATTAGTGTCTTTCAGGCCGGCAACTTTAGTTGCCACTGGGATAACATGATAACTAAAAGTTGCTATAAACATGAAATCAGAAACACATATTTTCTTGAATATTTCTCATAATTCATTATTTTGGATCACGAAATATTGCAAAACAATCTTCGGGATGTAATGCAACATCACAGTTCACACCTACATACGTGGATCGGCGTCCACAAACTTTGCAACTGCGGTACTTTGATGGCCCCTTTTCGACAATATGATGTATGATCTTTGCGAATTTCATCTAATACAGTTGAGAACTACAATGAGCTAGCTACACCAGGAGTCACTGGAGGAGTTCCATATGTTTTATTATGTACAAAGCACACTGACGCCTAAATTCTAAAAGCGAAATTGCATGTCCAAATTGCCGGAATAATAGCCAGCCTAGAACACAAGGCACGTCCAGGGTCCAGAAAAAATATGAACATCAAGATCTTCTTTCCAGTAAAGTCTTCTGTAGGGTAATTTATAATAACCAAAAAACAACATGAGAACGACAAAAAATATTTATTCAGTAGATAGATTGAGATTTTGAACGAGTTTTTGATCTGCATAATGATTTGTTTCTCTTGCAATGAGCATAATAATTTCTTGGATAGAGTAACACATGGAAGCTTCCACTGGCGAATACACTTTTTCTTTCAAATAATCTTTTGCTGGTGAATTAAATTTAGATAATATATCAGAAATATTAGCAAAATCATTAAAATTTGCCTTCCACTGAAGTGATGTTGAATTTGATGTAGCTCGTTTTTTCCGACTAGGTTCATTTTGAATTTCAGAATTTGTTGACGGAGTACTTGGTTTCCCTTCAAAGTGTGATTCTTCCTCCTGGCTTTCAACCTCGTAACTAACAAGAGCCTGTGATCTCAAAATTTGAGAAGGAAGATGATCAAGTTTACCCAAAACTTCTTCATTTGATAAATCTGAATCTTTATCAGTGTCGTCACCAGGAGTTTCTTCTGGTGGACATACGGCTATATACACCGGAACTATGGAACTGTGTCGTTTTCTTCGATAAGGTCCAACTCTTCAGCGAGTATATTTGAACAAATACAAATTATAAAAAAAAAATTATATGCGGATCATATTTATTCCCAGTGGCAACTTTAGTTGCCACCACAATTTGGACATGCTCAGATTCTAAAGTAGACAAAAAATCTTTGTTACTTAACTAAAAAATAATATTTTAAAGCATTATAAATCCATAATTAAATTTATAATGGAAAAAATTCAGTACATAACTTCAAAAACCTACATTGAACTGTCCACTGCCATGACGATACAAAAATGCACACGTGCTCAACACGAACAAATGTACAAAAATAATTATACAATTAGAGTAACTGGATAAATGTCGTTTTATTGCAGCAGGGATACATATGACAACTTTGTGACAACTACATTTCTGAGTAATGTTACTTGTGGAAATGGTGGGGGGCAAGAGAACTCTGTGGCAACTATAGTTGCCAATGGGCTCTAATGGGTTTTAATTCCATTTTCCGATATTTCAAATGAGGTTGGGTTATTTATATGTTTTTTTTTTTTGCATGAGGGTTAATGTCCAGGGGCGTTAATGTCGCTTTAAACATCATACCTAGTAGTTTTGGTTATTAGTATTTGGTTTCGAAATTAGAACTTACAAAATGCGTGAGTTGACCCCATTTTAGGGTACAGATAAGCAACTAAATGAAGTCCAAGCATCGCTGAAGGAATTTGAAACAGCTCAGATAGAAGAAATAAATAATTTCTTAGAAAAATTAAAAGAGATGGCCGAAGTTAGTCAGTCTTGTACAACTTCTACGGCAGCTTATATCTACATACAAGAATGTGACAAATTTTCAAAGAAGGGGATAGATTCTTTAGTGGAAACTGTTCAAAAATTTACTGAACAAGCTTCACAGAAAATCAATCAAATATTAACATCTAATTACAATTTTCTACAACATATCAAGTAAGTATTAGTTACGTAAGAAGTTTGTTGAACAACGAGTGTAATGAGGTATAAATTGTGGAATTGTGCTGATAACTATAATATTAAAGTTGGTTTATCAGACATTCGAATGAAAAAAGTTATATAAATATAATGGCTAGAATTTTCCAAGATGTTGACAAATTTGGAAACAATAATACTTATTTTGCATTTGTTTTGTAAATAAATATTTTTTTATTATTTGTATGCAGATTCTAAATTTATCTTTTTTTGTCAGAAATGTTATAACACAGTAATTTTTGGGATATTTTAAAAGTTTTCTTTATTATTTACCTGCATGAATTCTATCATATCTTCATCATCATCAATGGGGGTTTCCACTAATTTTCATTTTTTTTATATGTTATTCTTCATGAAAAGATATATATATTAGAATAAAGAAAACATTTTTATTATAACAGGTTTTGTGTAAAAAAATTTTTGAAAACAGTATTTTTCATATCTCGTTTAAACGGTTAATTTTTACTGCCACAATGACTGCGTACGCTCCCATCGATTTCTGCTAACGCTCAATAGATGGACGAGATATAAAAGTCAATAAAATATACTTCATTAATATACGATAACGTAAACAATAATAATTGTATTTACAATTTTAATTTTGTTTAAAATAACTATTCACCTCAAATACTTTTAAATGTAATGTTACAATTTGAATTTGCTGCCATCTATTACTACTAAATTGAAAACCGTCCCGGGCCTTTACGTCACAAATTTGGCAGCGTTTCAAACGTAGTAAAATGTTTTCATGCATTTAAAAAAAATGGAAACATATTTAAACATTTAGTTAGTGTTTTCATGAATGTATTGTAATATATTTTAGTGTACTAGTATTATTTTTCATTATTTTGATAATGGTGGAAACTCCTATTTATACCACTCACTAAAACTTGATTTTAAAGACACTAATGCCTATTTTAGCAGACAAATTGTAAATTAAGATTAATAATATTATCATTATGGGGTCCCGTGGCCGCGTGCCTGAGTGTCTGGTAACGAACCTGGGGGAACCGGGTTCGAACCCGACTGACGCCAAATATTTCCAATTTTAAATGGCACAAAAGTGACCCCTGTGGTGCACTCTCCACGCCAGCTATGAGTGCCCGTGAGGTGACGCCTGGTAAGCGCCCACACGGTAAAATATATCGTCATCATTACCGACGTCTACATGTGTTGTAGATACTGGCACACCCAGAAATGGGTAATATGCCGTGATGATATATTTATTTATTTTATCATTACGGATTATCCTTCAATATTTTAATGCGCTGACCGGCACGGAAACGGGCAATTTTGTTTTTTAGATAATTGTTATTTTACCGTGATTTTGTATAATTATAATTATTTTTAATTAGAGTTTACAAAAGATTAATAAAATATAGGTTTAGGTTCGGTGTTAGGTACGCAACGTTTGGCCCGTATTACAAGCGCGAGGTGTGTACTCCATAAAGCGCTTTTATTATAATAGTGCCCTCGTAATAAAGGCCGTTGACTTCTTCCATCTTTAAGTAATGTAACAATGGAAGCTAAAGTTTCTGCACTTAGTGATATTTCGAACGCATTAAAATGACAAATAAATAATAAAACAATGAAAGAAATTAAACTAACTTACAATATTATAGCCGAGACAGACGACAAAAATTAATGATCATTAACGGTTAGTTACAGTATGCGTACCTTAAGTTGAGACTGTTGACAGATGTCAAAATTGTGTCTATTAATAAACCAGAAAATATGGACTGTAGTAAGCTCGTGCTACTTATTGTTTTGTACTGTACGAGTATAACAAAGTAAGTAGTACGTGCTTAATACACTTAATATTTTTTGGTTTGTTAATAGGCGCAATTTTGATATCTGTCAACAGTTTTGTCGTCTGTCTCGGCTATTAATTTCATAATTCTGTTACGATAGGCAAATAATATGAATATTGGAGTAAAATAATCATTTATTATTTTTTAGGGGTAACGAGTTGAGATTTTCAGGAACTCTTATGGTTGGTTTATGATGGATTTAATTTATAAATTTAGATTTACAAACTTAGATTTGAAACTTACGATTTACCTTGTTGGTTTATAGTGAATTTAAAGATATGAAATGTGCCATATCAACTTCTAATATTGGGTCACATGGTTTAACATAAATGGGATAACAGTTATATAACCTCTTAAAGAATAAAACTCAAAGAATACAACCATGCAAACAAATCAAAATTTATCTATTAGATTTGACAAGAAATGAGCATGATGATAATATAATTGTCATAGGATTATTGGTAAATTTATGTTATACATCATACTTCATAACAACAATTTTATCTTTCGATGTTTTTCACTTTTTTCATATATCATTTTATATTGTTCTACAGATGATATTATTATTATTATTATTATTATTAATAATAATAATAATAGTAATAATAATATATCCATATTTTGGGTATCCATTTCGACAAATTTCTCAAATCAAAATGTAAGGTTACCAGCAGTTTAGCTGTCACTAATTTTCATTCTCCCCGCCTAAATCATTGTTTGAAATTCTGTGAAATGTTTGAACGCATTCGCAAATTTACATTTAGAATATAATGATATGCTCAATGTAAATTCTAAATCAGAGACCTGAAACTGAACCCGAACCTGAAACGAAAACCCAAATTAACCGGAATTTTTGATGAACCTGAACCTAAATCGAACCTTTATTTGCCAAGGTCAATAAACCTGAACCGAATGTAAACCGTTTTAAATTCAGATTCGGTTCAGATCTGTTAAATATATAATTAAAAACTGTGAAATCAAATTAAATATGATTTTGAATTTACTAATACTACCATATTATTGTTAATCATTTACCGCTCGAACCCGAACCCAAAACCGGTGAACCTTTATAATTCACATTTTCTTGAAGAATCTGAACCGACATTTATTTCCTGAATCTGAAACGAACCTGAACCATAAATACATATGTCTCAAGTCCCTGTTCTGTTCGATCCCGACCGACGCCAAATATATCGAATTTTAAATGGCACAAAAGTGACCCCTGTGGTGCACTCTCCACGCCAGCAATGAGTGCCCGTGAGGTGACGCCTGGTAAGCGCCCGCACGGTACAAATATGTCATTATCATTACCGATATCTGCGATAAAGCAGATTGGCACGCCCAGAAATGGGTAATATGCCGTGATGATATATTTATTTATTTATTGTATAAATGTAAATTCATAAATCTAAATTTGTAAATTAAATCCATCATAAACCAGCCTTTAGTTAATACACGGCAATAATAATATTTTGTAGTAAATACTCATATATAAATTTTATATTACTTAACTCTTATTTAAAAATATACGGCTCGCTTTTCATGCGCGCCAGTATATTTTTTGTCGGTTTATTTTGTTACCATTTTTTGTTTGGGAAAATAAATCCACTGCGGTTTCACTTTTTAAAACTTCGCTTTTATATAAATTGCGGTGAGTGATAGTAAAACACGTAATTGTTTACTAAACAAAATAGTATAAACTTGTTTTTAAACAGTTAAGGCGGCCGCACATTAGCTCGAGAGCGAGAACGAGAACGATAACGGAAATTTTGTCAATACATCAACACACTTTTTTCTATACCTACGCTTTAATATACTTATTAAGTATGTGTCATTTGTTTTGTAACCAATTTATTGGTATATAGTTGATTTTTTTAATTATTATGAAACAATAGTGTATGCAACTCATGTATAATGACTATTAATGTATCGTTAAGATAACATGACTTCATGCTCATGTATTAATAGCTATCATTATAAACTAGTTGCATAATATACTAATTTAGCGATGAAATTGACTGAAATTTACAGAAAACTTGTAAAAATAACTAAGTTATTTATTTTTACTCAAAATTTGTCCAAAACAATAATGGAGAATTTTATTCACTAAAACTATATAAAATCATTCAAAGTTGTACGGGAGAGATAAAATTTGATAATAACTTGTTTCCGATGTTAAACGCCTATGCCACGGATTTTCGTGTTTACTCATTATAAATAAAATCTAATTTGTTGGCTAATTGTACAAATTGTTATAAATTTTTAAAAAAGCATTTAATACGAAGGAAAAGTCGTAAATTATTGAGTAACTATTCAGCTTTACAATACTATTAGCGTACATTTTCTATTAAATTTTCCGATATGCGTAACATTTTTTTGTAGATAAGAAGGGTCACTTTGTCGGGTGTTAGACAATACATGCAAACATCTCTGACGATACAAGACATCGTCATTAACGCGGTACAACAGAAAAACAGCATAATATGCCTGATAAGCAAAAGTGTTCACTCAAATGAGTTTTCTATTTTCTTCCGGGAAATATTCGGCTTTTCATCTAAGAAAATTACAATGTAATAAGAAAATACAAGTATGAGTCATCTATCAAAATTCATAATAGTCAGTAAATAGGGTATAACTTTTGATTTTAATAGAAGAATCATTCTTGATAAATAACAATGGAAATTTCTAATTATACATATATTTACAAAATTTCAAAACAGAACTCCTATTTTACAAATTACAAGCACAAATACATTTAGATAATGGACTAAAAGAGGAAATATAATGAACAAAATTCGGAATTAAGTGCGTCAAAACGTGACAGCAAATTGTCAATATGAGATGAATCCCATTAACGACGTTAAAAAAGTGCTGAATTATTGGCTGACCGACCAAAAAAACTATTTATGTGTTTTTCGTACTAGACTTGAACACATCTAATTCCATTTAGATTTGTAAGAAAAAAATAAATTTCCAGAATGTCTCGTGACTCGAATGCTATAGCTTAAAGAAGTTTTGCGCGATTTTAAATTTGACGGACAGACCATGATTTCACTTTTTATTTAATTATTTATTTATTTTTTGACGTTTTATATTTGTGTTATCTTAGCGATAAATTCCAACGACTAGTTTTTAACCAATCATGATGCAAAACACTTGAAAATTCAACCAATGGAAACAGTATTATACTGATAAAACCTCGTTACCCCGATAATTTTCCGCTACCAAGTAAATAAACAGTTGTTATTGTTTATAACTGTCAGTGTGACAATTAATGTGTCAAGTTTCATTTTGCGTTGTCTTTGGAATTTATCTCACCAAATACCACACGACCTCTCAGATTTTCTCAGAAAAACTTTTATTTTTAAGCACTCATTTTTTTGCTTTTAAGCAAAATCACTCAAGCAAACTGACATTAGGTAAAACCCCTCCTCCTTCGGAGTCGGGATTTACCATGCAGTTTGCTTTCGTGTTTGTTGCTAAGCAAAAAAAAAAATTCGTGCAAAATAAAAATTTATCGATAAAATCAGGAGGTCTTGTGATATTACTTCTGATAAATTGCTATGGCTATATTTTCAAATCAAGAATATGCTGATATACACTTTATTTATGTTATGGTATTCTTCGGCCAGGGAACCTACGACGATATTCCCGCCCTGACGCTTTTGCATTTCCGTTCCAGAATCCATAAACAATTTCTACAATTAATCAATAAAAGGTGTAATCATGGCCAGCTCTGTCAAATTTAATATCGCTCATAACTCCTCACATATCGAGTTTTGGGGGAAAAGTGTATACGTGATTTCCAACTTAAAATTACCTAAGGAATACACCCTTAAGTATTCGAGTCTCGAGACACCCTGCATGTGTGTAGATACCGAGAGTTTTTTTTTTTAATCATTGAACATGGTCGTATGTTATTATCATAGTTATATTTAAAATGATTGACAGCTAGCAAATTCAGAAATTCTTTTTATCGAAACTTTATTGTCATTTTCATTTAACTGTATAATTTAATATTTCTTATTATTAATTACATACCTTACTTGTTCTGATTTTCTTTAAATACTGGCCATTGCCGCGTCCTGAGTTTTATAATTATTATAGAATTTTCTAATAGTTGCTCGAATGGGTAGCTTATTAAAAGTAGCAGCAAATAAATCGGAAACTTGTCTTGCATTAATATTTGACTTGTACCATGTTATGATTTATACTTTTTCTTCAATTGTATTCATAATTTTGAAAGATGTCATTTTGAAGACATTGGGCCGAATTCAGCATTCTTCACTAGTGTAGTGATCGTTTCTAGTAACTATGGAAATAGCTTGTATCTTTTTCTTATGAATGCATCAATGCATATGTCTCTCTTTGTTTTGTTATTTTTAGAGCAGCTTCTTTAGTTAAAGAAGAGTGCTGAATTTAGCCCATTGACAACTCCCTATGTTCAGTTTAAAAAAATGCGATAATACGTTGCTGTCAATTATTTTAAATGTACCTAACTATGGTAATGAAATACGTCCATGTTTACTGATAAAAAAAAAACTCGATATATCATCACGACATAATACCCATTGCTGGGTGTATCAATTTGCTTTGTACAGTATGTACACAGTTATCGATAATGATGACATATTCATACCGTGCGGACTTTCAACTTTTTTGCCCATGCAGAATCAACCATTATGACATATGTTCAGGTGATAGACAAAATAATACTATAAGTATATTATAGTATTATTTTGTGTGTGGTTCAGGTTTTGTCTATGGTGTGTGACACCAAAGAAAATCGATGCGGTAAAGGAGAGTACCAAGTTTATAAGAGATGTGGGGATACAGTAGGCCAACTATAGTTTCGAAATAACGTCACTGTGAAATAGTGTTCATGCCACTACTCTATTGCATTTAATACTGGATCGACAAAGCGGTTCATGAATCGTGTCACAATCGTGTATAACAAATCGTAGAAAAATATTTCTAATCGTAGTGCCGCTTTACTGAAATTCTGGTAGTATTACACATTCCCAGGACGTTTTTTTTTTTTTACGCACATTTGCTTTAAAATTGTTTGTTTACATCGTAGTTACCATGTCGGAAACTGAAAGATTACACCCTGCGGGCGGTAAAGTAGCATATGCGGGCGGCAAAATACAGTAAAAGCTCGTCTACTGGTAAACAAAACGTCAAAAATACAATTGGAAATATAATCAAGACTCTTATTTTTAAAAAATGATATCAGTTCCGCTAAATTTTCACTAGATTTTATTAGAATTGCTTAAGGAATTACTTCAGAAATTGTCTCAAATCTCCAAGTTTGACATTTAAAAAAATATTCATATAACCAAATAGTTAGCAACTAGCGAAAACTCGGCTACGCCGAGTATTCCCTAGGGCTCCGCCGATAGTGTTTTATAATAGTTGTACGTATGTCCAATCCGTCTAGGAACAATTTAAATGCAAAGTGCTACCGCTAAGAGTTTTTCAAAATATTTTTTTCCCGCCCACCCAAACAGCCCACGCAACCTGTCCACCCAAACTGCCCACGCAATCTGCCCACCCAAAGTGCCCACGCAACCTGCCCACCCAACCTGCCCACTCAAACTGCCCACGCAACCTGCCCACCCAAAATGCCCACTCAACCTGCTTACCTTTCATTTGATACTAAACACGACATAATTCTGACAACTTTAAACAAAAAACAAAAGCCGATCGAGCTGTCAAAATTTTGACATTTCTGCATGACAGCCCTTATTGTTACCTTTCATTTGATACCAAACACGACATGTTTCTGACAACTTAAAGTAAAAAACAAAAGCCAATCGAGCTGTCAAATTTTTGACATTTCTGCATGGCAGCTCTTGACGTTACCTTTCATTTGATACCAAACACGACATAATTCTGACAACTTTAAGGAAAAAACAAAAGCCAATCGAGCTGTCAAATTTTTGACATTTCTGCATGGCAGCCCTTGACGAACACTCTCATTTGATACCAAACACGACATGGTTCTGACAACTTTAAGCAAAAAACAAAAGCCGATCGAGCTGTCAATTTATTTACATTTCTGCATGGCAGCCCTTGTCGATACCTCTCATTTGATACCAAACACGACATAGTTCTGACAACTTTAAGCAAAAAACAAAATCTAATCGAGCTGTCAAATTTTTGACATTTCTGCATGGCAGCCCTTGACGAACACTCTCATTTGATACCAAACACGACATGGTTCTGACAACTTTAAGCAAAAAACAAAAGCCGATCGAGCTGTCAAATTTTTGACATTTTTGCATGACAGCCCGTGACGTTACCTTTCATTTGATACCAAACACGATATGGTTCTGACAACTTTATAGCAAAAAACAAAAGCCGATGGAGCTGTCAAATTTTTGACATTTCTGCATAGCAGCCCTTGACGAACCCTCTCATTTGATATCAAACACGACATGGTTCTAACAACTTTAAGCAAAAAACAAATGCCGATCGAGCTGTCAAATTTTTGACATTTCTGCATGACAGCCCTTGACGTTACCTTTGATTTGATACCAAACACGACATGGTTCTGACAACTTTAAGCAAAAAACAAAAGCCGATCGAGCTGTCAAATTTTTGATATTTCTGCATGACAGCCCTTGATGTTACCTTTCATTTGATACCAAACACGACTTGGTTCTGACAACTTTAAACAAAAAAACAAAAGACGATGGGGCTTTGAAATTCCTGACATTGGAATATTTGTTTTTTACTTAGTTATTTATGGGATGTTTGGCAACACTTTGGAAATGTACATGAATCACGGAAATGAACCTTCAAAAAATTTAATTTTTAAATATAATGTTTTAGGTCTTTTAAACTACTATGGAATAACCGCCCATTGCCATAATGTGTATTTATGAATTTAAATTTTTTCAAAATGTCCTTATTTTATAAATAATGCCATTTAAATGTTTTGATTGACATGTCAAAGAAACGTTCTTCGTCTTAAATTTTTCAAAGAAGACTAAATTTTTGATTTCAAATTGTTTCAAAAAGCTAAAATACGACCTTTAAAAATTTTTTACACAAAAACTATGCACCGTACAGAAAAATGACCTATTACCAGGAAATCAAGTTGAATTATTCTCTACATCTTGGAAAAATTTTCATTAAAATCGCTCTTACCGTTTAGTCTGTACAGGCGAATAAAATTTCCCCGATCGTCTTGATGAATTCAATATAGAAATATATATAGATAGTGAATCTACCCGTTTAGAATAAAAGACTAGCGTAAACTCGGCTACGCCGAGTATACCCTAGGGCTCCGCCGATAGTGTTTTATAATAGTTTTACGTACGTCCAATCCGTCTAGGAACAATTTAAACGCAAAGTGCTAACGCTAAGAGTCTTTCAAAATATTTTTTTCTCGCCCACCCAAACAGCTCACGCAAACTGCCCACCCAAACTGCTCACGCAACCTGCCCACGCAACCTGCCCACCCAAAATGCCAACCCAAAATGCCAACCCAAACTGCCGCACGCAACCTGCCCATCCAATCTGCCCAAGCAATTTGCCCAAGCAATTTGCCCACGCAACCTGCCCACTTAATCTGCCCACTCAACTTGCCCACCCAACATGCCTCCCTAAACTGATTTTGACATTTCTGCATGGAAGCCCTCGGCGATACCTCCCATTTGATAAAAAACACGTCATGGTTCTGACAACTTTAAGCAAAAAACAAAAGCCGGTCGAGCTGTCAAATTTTTTACATTTCTGCAAAGACAGCCCTCAACGATACCTCTCGTTTCATTCCAAACACGACATGATTCTGACAAGTTTATGCAAAAAACAAAATCTGATCGAGCTGTCAAATTTTTGACATTTCTGTAAGGCAGCCCTTGACGATATCTCTCATTTGATATCAAACACGACATGATTCTGACAACTTTCTGTAAAAAGTAAAAGCCTACCGAGCTGTCAAATTTTTGACATTACTGCATGGCAGCCCTTGACGTTACCTATCATTTGATACCAAACACGACATGGTTCTGACAACTTTAAACAAAAAAAAAGCCGATCAAGCTGTTAAATTTTTGACATTTCTGCATGGCAGCCCTCGACGATGCCTCTCATTTGATACCAAACACGACATGGTTCTGACAACTTTAAGCAAAAAACAAAAGCCAATCGAACTGTCAAATTTTTGACATTTCTGCAAGACAGCCCTTGACGTTACCTTTCATTTGATACCAAACACAACATGATTCTAACAACTTTAAGCAAAAAACAAAAGCCGATCGAGCTATCAAATATTTGACATTTCTGCATGACAGCCCTTGACGATACCTCTCATTTGATACCAAAATCGACATGATTCTAACAACTTTAAAGCAAAAAAACAAAAGCCGATGGAGCTGTCAAATTTTTGACATTTCTGCATAGCAGCCCTTGACGAACCCTCTCATTTGACGTTACCTTTCATTTGATACCAAAACATGGTTCTGACAACTTTATGCAAAAAACAAAAGCCGATCGAGCTTTCAAAATTTTGACATTTCTGCATGGCAGCCCTTGACGAACCCTCTCATTTGATACCAAACACGACATGGTTCTGACAACTTTAAGCAAAAAACAAAAGCCGATCGAGCTGTCAATTTTTTAACATTTCTGCATGACAGCCCTTGACGGTACCTTTCATTTGATACCAAACACGACATGTTTCTGACAACTTTAAGCAAAAAACAAAAGCCGATCGAGCTGTCAAATTTTTGACATTTCTGCATTTCACCCCTTGACGAACCCTCTCATTTGATACCAAACACGACATGGTTCTGACAACTTTAAGCAAAAAACAAAAGCCGATCGAGCTGTCAAATTTTTGACATTTCTGCATTTCACCCCTTGACAAACCCTCTCATTTGATACCAAACACGACATGGTTCTGACAACTTTAAGCAAAAAACAAAAGCCGATCGAGCTGTCAAATTCTTGACATTGGAATATTTGTTTTTTACTTAGTTATTTATGGGATGTTTAGCAACACTTTGGAAATGTACATGAATCACGGACATGAACCTCCAAAAATTTTAATTTTTAAATATAATGTTTTAGGCCTTTTAAACTACTATGGAATAACCGCCCATTGCCATAATGTATGTTTATTAATTTAACTTCTTTCAAAATGGCCTTATTTTATAAATAATTCCATTTAAATGTTCTGATTGACATGTCAAAGAAACGTTCTTCGTCTTAAATTTTTCAAAGAAGACTAAATTTTTGATTTCAAATTGTTTCAAAAAGCCAAAATACGACCTTTAAAAATTTTTTACACAAAAACTATGCACCGTATAGAAAATTGACCTATTACCAGGAAATCAAGTTGAGTTATTCTCTACACCTTGGAAAAATTTTCATTAAAATCGCTCTTACCGTTTAGTCTGTACAGGCGAATAAAATTTCCCCGATCGTCTTGATGAATTCAATATAGAAATATATATAGATAGTGAATCTACCCGTTTAGAATAAAAGATGCAACGCATCGCCTTATTGTTTTGTGACATGGCCAGCTGGCCATGTAATATTTTTATATAGCAACAAGCTTTAAATGTATTTAAAAAATAATTTAAAAACATTTCATTTGATTGCAGTTGTGCGTAAAACGTACATACCTCGGGCCGAAAGAAGTTTACACCATTGGACGACCCTCTATATGTAAATAACTATTGCGTCACGGACTATACCTCGTTCGGGCTATACTGATGTCATACTATACTCCTTCAAATATTTAATATTTTTTTCTCGCAAAGTACAAATATTTAACCGATATAAAAAATATAAAACTTTAATCACGTACTCCATTATATTTCGCATAATGTTTATTTATATATATATTAAACGCCAGATAAAATGGTTTTTAGTGCGGAAAGGAGCTCCATGAGGCAGTAAAACAGTAAAATGTTAATAGCTTTAAAAAAATAACGATGAAAAACGTACAAGGCTTCCCCTTATGAGACATCTCTTGTTGAAATATAGAAACACAAGAAAGTATAAACATGCATCTAAATAAGTAGTATCCTCACACCAAGTTTCAAAATTTTAGTGCAACTAGTACCAGAGAAAAATGTGTCTGATGAAATGCACTTTCAAAGGCCTACAACTCTATAACTTTCGTAACGAAAAGTTTCCGGACACGCATTCATATAACTTTTTCTACTCAAAATGACTCCCTCTATATATGGATTCATTTTGATACTCCTTTATGAATAATCCTGCATAGCGAAGAATTTTCCCGATATACACGTATACATGTATGTTATTTGAATGGATAATGGAAGGATTGCACTATTTATCACAATTCGCTAGAAAAAAATTAACGACGTTTTCTTTATTGTATGCATCGTATTGTTGTCTTTACAAAACATGAATAGCAGAGCTATGTGCATTAAATGTTTTTTTCTTCTATTTTTCTATTTTTATTGTATAATGAATAACATTTATAACGCACAAAAGATAACACTGTATGATCGTTGTAAACAAGTTCAATTTTGTGCAAATAAATATCTCATATCGCCTTTTATGCAATGTTGTGTATAGACATTTGAAAAATGTTACATAGTCCTTTTAAGTTTCTCACTAATATTTATTTATAAAAATCACAAAAAAACTCTAATACAATACAATTCTACTAATAATAACTTATAACGAAAATTATAGTATCTACATAAATAATAGATATATTATTAGGTGTTTTGTTTTAAAATAATTTTTCTTTTCAGATTGTTTCACGAAGGTGGCAATTTCAACAGTAAAGAAGCCAAGCAATTTTCCAAGAAATTAGTACAATTAGAAACCAGTGTACAAAAAAGAGCTAAGATTTTGAGAGCATGTATTGCTACTATGCAAAAGAAGTTGATAAAAACTATAGAAACTGTTGCGACACAATGCAATATTAAGTAAAAACAAAACTTAGAATTATTATTAATGGAATAACATGTATTTTTTGTGTGTGTTTGAGGATGTTCATAATTACCAGTGGCGGCAAAAAAATATTTTTGCTTGTTTTATAAAATCGATACATGCAATTAATATCATCGTAACTCGTTTTTTAACATTTTTGAGTTACTAGTATATTTTACATTACGCATATACGTCCTTATTTATAATACAGCCGACTCTCTATAAATCGAGTTCGCAAGAGGAATTTGAATTTGTTTGAATTAAAGAGAATTCGAACTAGAGAGAGTAAAAGAATATTAAATGAACATTTGTGTAAATTACAAAGAGTATGTATATGCTATGGAAAACAACGTTTATTCAGTTAATATAACAAAAAAAATCTGATACATACCTACCTACGTATTTACTAACGCTGCAAACTGTTCCATTGCAGAAAACTATTGCTTTATTTACTATTTTCTTTTTAAAATGTCACTATTATTAATTTGGAGTGATAAGTTTTCTGACAGTGACATTTACTGTCAGTTACATTCATTTGAAAAATGAACTGTGTAACAAAGGAATAGTTTTTATTTTAGGCTTCGCGACTAATAAAAAAAAATATTTTTAAATTTATCTGTAAAATATATAGAAAAAGTATTAATGTATTCCTGTAGAAAATTCAATAATCTTTAATTTTCATTAGACATAAAATTCGAAAAAATGACATTTAATGGTATTTTTTGAAGGAAAACCACTATGAGCTTCAGGTAAAGTGCAATTTCCAGTTATCCGATTTACACCAAAATCTAATGGCTTCTTTTCATATTAGAATAGGATAGAAATACAAGGTTTCAGAATTTTCTGAATGATAGTATTTGAGTTAGAGCGAAGACAAAATCCATACACATACATACACACATACACACATACAGACATCATCGTGAAAATGTTAAAAATGGATTCTAGGGACCTCAAAACGTGGTCATTTACTAAAATCTCGATATGAGATTTTTAGCACGAGCCCTATACCTCCCTTACCAAGGGTAGCGGGAGGTAAAAATAACATTTTTTTTTTGCATAGGTAGGTACCTAGTAAATATAAAAATTGAAATATTATACCGAGTGTCCCAAACAAATTTATTTCAGTTATCTAAATCTAAATTCGATTTATAGAGATGGCAAATGCCGAAAATTCGATTTAAAAAATATTTTTTACATATAAAAGCATATACCGCTGAATATGTCAAAAAATAATTCGATTTAGAGATAAATTCAAATAAGAGAGAATTTAATTTAGAGTCGACTGTATAAGTGCAAACATTGTTTCTCTGTGATGTAAAAGTACAATTTTGTAATTACATAGTTACGATTTTATTAATTGCAGATGTCGAAATATAAGTAGGTAGTTTATAATATTTATCAACAATGAACTACAGGGTGTTTCAAAAACATACCCACAAACGTCCAGGAGTTGTAGAAGACATCAAAACAATATTTTTTTGTTAATAAACCCAAGTCCGCAAATCTTTTAGCAGTAGACCAAGGAAAGGAAATATCTAAAAAAAATATTTTGCGACTTTTAATTTGATTGGCAAATAAATTATTTGAATCACAATACAATACAAAAAATGCACCGTCGGTTCATCGATTCACGGATCTTTGCTGAAGATTCCTAGAATGGCTTGAACCTATTCAATAAACAAAACATCACTAGATCCATTGCCCTGAAATAATTATGCTGTATATTATTGGGTATTTTATTTTAAGTAATTATAGCAAAATAAAAAAAATGTAATTTTCTATTTAGAAATGTCTTTTTCTATTGAAATGCCTCATTTTTCGGGCATGTGTTTGTTAACAAGAAGTGATTGTTTTGATGTCCTTTACAACTTTTGGAAAGTTTGTTGCTTTGTTTTTGAGACATTCTGCATAAGTATACCAACATGTAATATCATTCAGTCGTTCTGATCGGTGAGGCGAGTCTCCGATACTCGTATTTATTATACTGAAGGGTACAATGTCGAATGCTGGTTAAAAAAAGAAAATGTATTCGTCTCGTCAGTAGATAACACAAATTATGAAAAGTGCAAGCTCAATGTCATAATATGGATGAGTGATCGGTAACCTTTAACCTACGGGTAATTGAATGATCCGCAAATACATTTAAGGTGACTCACTTGAGATTTCATACAGGAACATTAATACTAATACTCCTATAAATTCTTATTTTACAGCGAATATAATTTCTTTTTGTTTTTATGTTTATTTATAGAGACATAATTTTGCACATTTACGTAACATTTTATTTTACACAGTTCTTTAAAAAAATTCAAAAAAATATGAACGATATTTACATTTTCTGTATTTTTTTATATTTTTTTTACATTAATAACTAGTTTCATCTTTGACTTTATGTTTCAACCACGTCAAAAAAATTGCAGCATTTATACCATATTTTTATATCTACAACATTGGGCTTGGCTTCTGGAATGTTTATTTATAAAAATAATAGACAAATACATATTTTGGAAAAAGTATTTCATATTGATTTGATCTCCAAATATTTCTTATTTGCCACCCAAACTAATATTTGGGTAACGACATTTCAACCCCAAATTATCCAAAAAAAATCTAGTCTGGGCACTAATTTATCAATCTGAGAATCAAAAACATATTTAATGTTAGCATCAAAAATATTTTTGAGACAACATTTGAGCATTAAAATATACAAACATTATACATAAGTATCCGTAAATATGAACACTTATTTGCATTTAAATTTTCTAAATAGACAGTGGCGTGCAAAAGTATTGAGCCAAATTTATTTTATCTCCTATAAAAGAATATATTTTTTTTTGTTATACATTTATATATTACACAACACTACTGTTAGGAATGTTAATTACATTATAATTAAAAACAAACTAATTGGAGTCTAAGGCTAAATCTGATAAAATACAGTAAGAAATTACCCCTTAACCTTACTACAAAGTACAAATAAAAAAGAAGAAGGAAATAGAGAGAAGTGAGGATTACACAACATGTAAACCATGCCAGTGATCCAAATAACTTTGAGTAGAATGGGAGAGAACTGGATATTTATTAGGATGGGAAGTCACGATTGAAAGGATACAAAGGCAAATTGTCCAGTAGCAATCTACATAAGCCTAAATAATTTCGAATTTCATATAGGACCTAAGTCTGAGTTTATAAGTTTATTTTCATATTTTTGTATGTATATGTATCTATTGTTATTTACGCATTTTAAAGGTTTTAAATTTGGTTAATCAATTTTATGGTTAAATTAAAATGAAATATATGTTACGCAACGCTAGATTTCTATGGATTACCCTATTTTAAACAATAAATATGTTTTATAAACCGTTTTGCCGTTTACCCAATGTAAACTTTGTCACATCACCGCAAGTTATTTTATATATATATATATATATATATATATATATATATATATATATATATATATATATATATATACCTGTTTTTTTTTTATGTTTATCTTCTTTATCTTTTGGGTTACCTATAAAGATTTAATAGTGTAATTAGATTTGTATGCAGTTTTCAACATTTGGTCATAAAAGATCTTACAAAAGTGAAATATATTTATTATTGGTGTTATTACTAGTTGTTAAAGTCGTCATAATGGATAAAATTTTTTTTTACTACAGTCTATATACAAAGTAGTCGCTTTTGTCAACGCTCATGCGTGACAAAAATAGAAAAAACGCTCGCTGTCCAAATTTCTAACTGTAAAATGTTGAAAAATGTCACTTGTCTACATTCTTAATGGGAACGTTTAGTCAGGAACTAATGGCGTTGTAGTTATTTACACATTTACCACCTCCGCAACTCAATCTGATATACGACTGCTCTGTCTGTATATTACATAACTAAACAAAATGCTGTATTGCCGTGTAAAGGAATACAGAAATAAAATAGGGCATTTATTTACAAAAACGAAAGAAAAATATGCTTAGATTAGATTGAAGCAATAGCTGAAGAAGAATGGAAAATAACGATAAATTAAAATTAAAAAAATTAATCGTTATTTATTGAGTAACACAGTGAGTACAAATTGTACATTTTATTATTTTTTGTTATGGTGGAGGATCCCATTGAGGCGACTATAGAAAATATCTTGTTTTTGCTTCGAGCGCAAATGGACATTGTCGATTTTGAGAGAAAACTACCTCTCAATCGACAATATCCCATTTTTCGCTCTTAATACACAAGTAGCTATTAAATTTATTGACTAATTTATCTATAATTTCTAAAAAAAAAAACAGTTGCATATCGCGATTTCTTTACTAAATATAAGTTCTTTGTCAAAACTTTCTTTATTTAAGCGAGATTTAGTTATCTATTTACTAACAAATTAAAAGATCCTAGTCTGTGATGCCACGGATGGTTTGAATCTACTGTTATAAATATAAATCCAAAAATTTATTCAAATCACAGATTTTGGTATTAACTATTTTGAAAATATCATGTACGTATCTAATCCAAATTTTCGAAAAATCTATATTTTTCATCTCAGTTATGAGAATCCGTAATAAACCTTTCTCGACAAGGAAATGTTTCGCGTGAGATAGTCGGCTTGCTAATGATCAATGAAAGCACAGCAAATAGAATTATTACCAAATATAAGTTGACAAAATCATTAGCTGACCAGCTAGCTAAGAGGCGATAGACCCCGTAAACAAACAAAGCGAGAAGATAAAATAATTAAACTAAAATTTATAGCAAATTCAAGAAAACTGCTGTGAATATTTCGATAGAAATTCGAACAGAAAATCTTGTCAATGTCAAACGAAGTACTGTGTCTAGACATCTTAAAGAAGTATGGCGCATTGGACGTGTTAGTGTTAAAAATACGTTCAGTTAGTAGCAGAAATAAAAAGGCAAGATTAAATTTGACAAAACATATCAACATTGGGATGTAGTTGATGAATGAAAATTATTTACAGTTGGGCATGGCAGAAGAAATGTGATTTTATGTTGCACATGTTCTCATAGCGGTGTACTCGTAGGTCCATTAGTCGAGATAAAAGAGTACTATGGGTTCTGTATACACATAGCATAGCATAAACATTATTATGCCATAAAAAATTATGAGACCATGTAGAAAATGAATGGAAAATTGTATCACAAGACAATACCTAGTACAAATTTAATTACATCAATACCTCGACGGTATTTTGCAGTAATTGTATCAAAAGAAGAGATGATAAACTATTAAATATGGAGTACAAAATTAAAAATCAAAAAGACTGAACAGATTTCTAGTAGTTTTGAAATACGTATGTTTTCGATAAATTATTTTATCTAATTCCGATTTAAAAAGTTGAATTTTACCTAACCTTTTGACGTTATGAAATGTCACATTTTACATAATTGATACAAAATGAGTTTTGTAAAAATCTTTAAGTAACTCAGTTACGTAATAGTATATTACTTTGTGAGGGTTGTAAGAAGCATAATGGATTACACACTCGCCTGACGGCTCGTGAGTAGTAACTCTTCCATTCACACTTAATTGCTTTACAACTCGAGTAATGTACTATACTTTTTCTTCGACCATAATTTTACTGAAATTTTTTAATTTGTATTTGATTTTATTTTTGCAGAAGGAGGTTATGTCACCGTTATGGCAGTTAATTGAAGGTTAATTGTCTGTGAAACGTCGAATTAATTGTTTTGTAGGTAATGTTACCAACATGATAAACGGAAATTCCCTTATATCTGTTACGTAATATATATAAATATTTCATTTCTGTTTAGTTTTTGGACATAAGCCGCCATTGTTGAACATCCTATGTGGATGGATGTTTTATTGTGTGTTAACGGAAAATTTCCGACGACGAGACAAAAATAATATGTTTGAATAGAATGATTGGCAAAAAATGATTGTAGTATGTTGAATGAATGATGCTTTAATTACAATTATTTGTAATCAACTATGAAAATTCAAATAAAATCCATGTTAACAAAATGCCGGCGTAAACAGATAAAAATAAATATATAATTATTCTTCTATTAATATTCCAGAACGACAACTGTATACGAAACATTAAAATTTGCCGAAGAAACTGAACAAAAAATTCAAGCACTTCAACAAACACTGAAAAACGATGTGTATCAAATGAAGTATAAACGAAAAAAGATTGATACTATTAATGAGAGAGTAAAACAATTAGTGAGCTCAAATAATTTTTCAAAAGCTTCCTGCGTAATTAAATACTGCACGGACATAATTAATCATTGCAAGGAGTACAGGGAGTATTTAGAAGACACGGACACGCCCTCTAAAAGTACGATACTTAGTCAAATGCTAATAAAAAGTTGCAAATAACAAGGAAGATAAAATGCTTGTATCGTCAAGAATTTCACAAATTCAGAAGATCTAGCAATTACATTATAATTTACAATTTAAAGTTACTGTGACAAATAGCAGCAAAAAAGACAATTAAACTTAAATTAACAATTATTGTGAATTCCATTACTATTATTTAAGGGGTTGCGTGGATGCTGTCTGCCCCAATTACCAGTTGTAAGTTCGAATCCGACCGGAGCCAACTTGAATATGATTTACAATTCACAATGAAGGCTGTTGCACAATAGCCTGGGAACGTAAAGAGAACAATTGTACTTTGTAGCTGTATATAATTATTTTCATATGTTATGTTATATATTATATTATATTATACCGGGTGGCGCGCTTAAGACGATCCACCCTTAATAACTTTGAAACGAATTGTAATAGACATACCCGGTTTACGCTAAATGTTTTAGCATCTAGGGGTGCACATTTTATTAATATTTTTGTTTTTTCTAATTCACTAATCTTACTCCCACCAGTCAACTTATAAATCTTAAATGGCAATATACTCCTTGTGACATATCAAATGAAAGCTCTTGAAAAATGCTATACAGTCATGTAAGCAAATTGATATTTGAATAAACAGTTTTAAAGTTAGAATTATAATGGATTGGTCAAAGGAAGCCAATTGATTGACCCGCTAGGTCCCCTGATCTGGCACCCAACGATTTTTTTCTTTGGGGATATTTAAAATCAATTATTTTTAAAACTCTACCTGTTAATCTCCAAGATTTAGAAAATAGAATTAGAAGAGAGTGTCAAGAAATTCCAGGAGAAACATTTCGGCCTGTGCAAATAGCATTTAGTGATAGGTTGTAGCATTGTTTAGGTGTAAATGGCGCTGAATTTGAGCATTTGTTATAAGATTAAATTAAATTAAAATTACATTATTGTTTCTAACTTTAAAATGGTTTATTCAAATATCAATTTATTGACATGCCTGTATAGCATTTTTCAATGGCTTTCATTTGATATGTCACAAGGAGTATATTGGCATTTAAGATTTAAAAGTTGAGAGTGGTGGGAGTAAGATTAGTGAATAAAGAAAAACATAAATATTAATAAAATGTGTCCCCCTAGATTTTAAAACGGGTATGTCTATCACAATTCGTTTCAAAGTTATTAAGGGTGGATCGTCTTAAGCGTCTTATACTTCATTTTCATATTTTCCGAAGCCGCGTGCCTAAGTTTCTGGTCGCGAACCTGGAGAATATTTCGCATTTTAAATGGCACAAAAGTGCCCGTGAGGTAACGCCTGGTAAACGCCCACACGGTAAAATATATCGTCATCATTACCGATGTCTACATGTGTTATAGATACTGGCACACCCAGTAATGGGTAATATGCCGTGATGATATATTTATTTATTCATATAAAAATTAAGCTGTCGCTTCACTCTCCGAGGGTACCGGGTTCGAATCCCGGATAAGGCATGCTTGTTGTATACGTCTTTCATCATTTCAGCTTCATTATCTTGGAGTAAAATTTATAAGGAAAAATTGTCTCATCCCCATAAATATCACCGCTTACATACATAAATTGTAATAAAAAGCGATTAACATTTTAAACACATTTTGAGCATAAATAAATTATTTTTAGTGAATTTCACTCGTTTCCTGTAAATTTCAACCACTTTCATTAGCAAATAATTGTTTTCATATGTTAACAAAATCTCCTTTACCGTCTCGGTTTATTTCCCGGGCTATTGTGTTTCTCTCTCCAAGACAGCTCTGAAAACCAGTGTGGTGATGCCTTTACAATTATGGTAAAACTGGTCGGTTATTATAAATTATCATACAATTTTTGGTAGTACATGCAGGATGTTAAAAAACAAGGGTAAAAATTTGAGTTACTGACCAATATGAGCGAAAAATCTTTTTTTACTCATTTTGGTCAGTACTACAGTGTGTCCCATTTAGAAGTGCCACCATTGGGATCTCGAGAACTATAAGAGATACGATGACAGTTAAATGGAACTTTTTGTGCGCGTTTGGGAGGCCATCTCAGATGCGCTTTTGTTTTTTCAAAAATTCTCATAGGGCACTAGATAATAACGAAAAAGTGAATATTGTTGATTTTATCTTTTTCAAATAACTTCTAAACTATTAGTAATTGAGAAAAACGTTTCAAATATAAAATATAGATATTATTATTAACTAACCAGTGACGTAGGAAATAAATTTTTATATCTGTAAATTTTCGAGATATAACACAAACTTATATTTTTTTAAATGGAACCCATATCTTATTTTAGTCTCAAAAAAATAATTATTTTTTTCTCTTTTCAATGATGTAAGGGTTAATATGTTTTATATTTGTTTTGCTCCTAAAATTTAATTTTTTTTCTTTATTTTTGTGAATTTTCTTATTATTTCTCAAAAAAAATTATTATTTTTATTAATTATATTATATTTGATCGATATAATTTATTTTATGCCTTTATTACTTAATATTTTTATTCTAGACTTATAATTACAAATTACACTATAATGTGCCAAGGGCGACCTGATACAAAATATTATAAAAAATTATTTGACACAAGTTTTGAGCAAATTTTTCTAACGAAATAAATTATTTAAATACAAGGAGTATTTCTAAATAGAAATCTACTAATATTTTCAAAATAATTGTAAATTTAATACAAAATAAGGAAAAAATAATAATTTTGAAGGCAAAACAAATATAAAACATAATAACCCTTATCATTGAAAAGAGACAAAAATAGTTATTTTTTTGAGACTAAAATCAGATATGGGTTCCATTTAAAAAAATATAAGTTTGTGTTATATCTCGAAAATTTACGGATACAAAAATTTGTTTCGTACGTCACTGGTTAGTTAATAAAAATATCTATCTTTTATATTTGAAACGTTTTTCTCAATTACCAATAGTTTAGAAGTTGTTCGAAAAAGAAAAAATCAGCAATAATCAGTTTTTCGTCATTATCTAGTGCTCTATGAGAATTTTTGGAAAAACAAAAGCACATCTGAGATGGCCTCCCAAAGTCACACAAAAAGTTCTATTTAACCGACGTCGTATCTCTTATAGTTTTCGAGATCCCAATGGTGGCACTTCTAAATGGGACACACTGTATACGTCCTCAAAATTTGTTACCCTTATTAGGGATGGTCAATAATACCGATTTCAGATTTTCGATATCTTCAATTTTCTTATAAAATTATTCTCAGGCACCCAGTCACCCACTGTTCCCATAATTAGTTAAACTTTCAAATAATCAATATTATGCAATTAGGAATTTATAATTAATGAATTTATTACGTTTGTAACAAGATATTTTTTATCAGGCTCTTCATTAATTGAGACAGTCTCTTTCAATAGTGATATTTGATTTGCAACAAATCTCAGCTCACTTCAGTTTGATAGCCGTTTTGTCAGCGCCAGAATGAATTGGCTCTAGCTTCGTAACTGGGTGGGACCGTTTCACTCAGCATATATTGTATCATTTCAATATACTTATATCTATTGGCGCCTTTTAACAAAAGGCTGTCAGAATTTCGAAGGCCATCATTGGAATCTCGTAAACTATGGGAGATACAACTAAATGAGACATCTTTTAAATAAATAAATATAATAATAATAATAATAATAATAATAATAATAATAATAATAATAATAATAATAATAATAATAATAATAATAATATAGTAATAATAATAATTCATTATTGTATTCAAGTATTATAATTATCGACCCGTGGTGTAGTGGGCAACGTAGCCTACTCAAGGCTGAAAGGACCCGAGTTCGAATCCCGGTTGTGCTCTTTTCATCATTTTATCTCCATCAATGTATGCATACGGCGAGAAAGTTACTCAAATAATAAAAAAAAACCACCTCTATTAATCAATTTTAATTATTTGTTATACATGAATACAATAAAGACTTTATTATTATTATTATTATTATTATTATTCTCGTTATTAAATGAGACATCTGCTGCACCTTTGAAGGGGGGGGGGGCACCTTGGATGAGTTTTTGTTTATTTGTTTTGCCATAAATTCTTATAGGCTACTAGATAATGACGAAAAACTGATTTGGGTTGAAATTTTACCTTTTAATTAATTGGTAATTTAGAAAAATGTTTCAAATAAAAAGTTACATTTTCGAGATATAACACAAAGTTACATTTAAATGAAATTTAAACTTCTTTTTTAACTTTAAAAAATACATCTTTTTTCTCTTTCCATTGATATAATGGTTGTGTTTTAAATTTATTTTACCCTTAAAATCTTAAATTACCCCTAGTTTTGAAGGTTAATTAAAAATATACCCGAGATACAAAAAAATCACATCCTGAACTTACAATATAGGAAATTTTATCTCATGTGGTTTTGAAAACAATATCGGCCAAATGGTATCCGTCATGGTCCAATTTCTGCTAATTTCTGTGCTTTCTTTAGTGTTTGCAGGTTCCTCAGACGATGTTTATAAATTTCATCTTTAAGATAATTTCACAGAAAAAAGTCGCATGGGGTCAAATCCGGCGAACGTACGGGTCACGTACTATCGCCTCTCAGTGAGATCAAGCGCCCAGGGAACATTTCCGTCGAATACTCGCGCTGTGTGGGCCGTGGCTCTGTCCTGCTGAAACGAGACATTCTTTAAACTCCAGACCATGTTTTTCTACTGCTCAAAATAGACGGTAACTGACCAATTTCCCTTCATCGAAATTTTTGGGTTTGCGACCACAGATCCTCGTTCCCTACACTTTTATTAAGCACAACGTATTCAATTTTCGGTCCTGGACAGTTTGGCGAGGGGAGGTTTAGGACCTATAACTGGACGGCGGCTACATATCAGTTTTGACGGATGTAGGCAAAAGCGTGCTACTCGTTCGCCTACATTAAGCCTGTATCCCACGATACAACGTATCGGCAATTTATTGCAGTTAACGGCAACAGTTGCTCGTATGTGTGACAAAACGCCGTGTGCTAGGTAACTTTTTAGCTGTAATTAGTTTAGATGTATGCAGCTAAACTATTTCGATAACGGCAACTTTCTAGGAGCAACTCGTTTGAGCGCATGCGCTAGACCACATATGCAGCATGCAGCGACCAAAAATAACATATGTTTGAAGCATCGTATGATCACGCAGGCGTCATTCTTGTCAAAGTCATACTTTTTTTTGTCAACAATACGTGTGCTCGCATATTAAGTACATACAATGAAGACTGATATTTTAAATAAAACATGTGGAAGAGGAATTGATTAACCTCATGAAAAGTTGCCCAGTTTTATGGGATGTTAAAAATCAAATATCAAAATTTGCCTATATCTGGTAGAAACTTTAAGCAAAGTATTTCCCTAGATTTTAAGGGAACATACATTCCGTGGGATAGAATAATCGTCATGTTGCCGATATCGGCAACTCGAGTTGCTTGTATTTTTCATCGTGGGATATGGCCTTTATGATTATAATTGAAATCACAGAAGACTTGTCTGAAATTTTGTAATAGAAATTTGTCACTTTCCATCCACCGGCAGCTATAGACACCAGCCTCACTATTTTACGACCGCCGCTAGCTTCACAAGGAAGGTTATTTTGCCGTACCCTGCATGATCGATTAACCAATGTATACAAAAAACAAATGTTGCTATGTTAACGTCATTTACAACTACTTGAAGACGAGTAATTGTAACGATTACGAGTTGTTGATTCAGTGTAGTTATGACTTATAAGTACATTATTTTCTGCTAACCCTGTAGTTATGAATATCATACTAAAGCAATATACAAAATTATATTGTAATATTAACAAGAGTGAATAATAGTATTTTACTTTGTGAGAATTGTAAGAAACATATTACAGACGAGTAAGTAATTCAGTGAATACGTAATAGCTTTACAAATAAAGCGAATTGTTATACTTCATCTACGATCATAACTTTACAAAAAAATTATTTATTTATTAAAGTTCAAAATAATTGTTTTTACAGACAATGTTGCCAAGTATATATTCATTATGTTACTTATAAATAACAGAATAGAAAAAACATTCTTGTACAGTATTTATCATAATAATAAATATTTTCATTTAATTAGATAAAGATTTTATAATAGTACTAATTAAATATGTCACTAGTAATGTGTTAAACAATATACGATCATGTTACCGACAGATCGCTATCACTAAATTTACATTATTTTTTTTGTATTAAAATTAATTTAATTTTAACTAAATTCGTAATAAATTTCCTTGATAATTAGAATAAATCACACATTTGCATAAAATCTGCATTTTTAAGTTATTAATGTGAATAAAAAACATACTGCGTACATTAGTCTAAATTTAGTATCATATCTTCAAAAGTCCATATTTTTCCTGTAACAAAAAATATTGAAAAAATTTAACCTTCGTGTTGAAATAGTAATATTAAATTGTGAATATAAAACAACCAAGAAATGTAACTGATAATTAAATTTTTTATGAAAATTGACGTCAAAATTTATATCTAAGGGCCTTGTAATTTCTGCAAACGTTTGAGAAAATTAAAAAAATATGATTGCATTGAAAAGTGAAACAACATTATATTCGTGAAGTTCTTGACAAAAGGGGGCAATGGCACAAAAATTATTCATGATGTTGATTGGCGTAAGCGTATAGGCGAAACGGAAAGTTGCGTTTTCATATTTTACAGTGAAATTATAGCATAAGCAAATTGAAAGCATAAAAAGGTTTTGATTTGATTTTAACAAAATGAAGGATGAAAGAAAAGTGGGAATGTGGGAAACAAGTAAATAAAATCTTAGATAGATAACATTTTTTATTCAATTTTGACGTTTTAAACTGTTATTATTAACTCCATAGCAACAACTATAAGTAACACTTTTTTCACATGTGAATTAAAAAAAATTTAAATCACTCTCACAAAATTTTAACTCACTCTGCAACAAATAATGCATTTAAAATAACATCAGGTACGAAAATAACACTCACCATAATATTTAGCAGACATTATCAGCCATTTTCATTATTTTTCACGGCACAAATGACATGCAATAAAGCATTTTAAATACATGACTTGACGTCTATAGTAAAAATTTTTAGGCAGAGTAGTCACGTCATCATTTCATTACAAAATGAAAAAACACTGTAGTATTGTATATGTTTAGGAAAACGAAGAAAATAAATACTATTTTTTGCATACTATAAGTAAAGTCCATTTTAATTAAATTTACAATTATTTTAAAATCGAACATAAATGTTTTTAAAGAGTTTTAATTTATTTAAAATAATTGTAGTTCATTTTTTCACCACATGTTGGTACTATTGGATTTCAATATTTAAACGTTTACATGACATGTTTCTCCCGGAATTGTCAAGCGTCTGCTGTCATTAGTTCGTTACTTTGAGATTGATCTTGAGCTTTTCTGTTTTTAGTTTGTGTTAATTTCAATAATTGTAAATTGTATTATTGGAGTATTTTCAATCAAATATATTTTTTAAATGTTATTTTAATTATATTTTCAATAAATCGAATTTATAGTGCTACTCTTTACTTTTCTATAACACTTCAGAATTGTAAATCTAAATAAAATCAAATCATTTTTTTAAAAAATATATTCGATGTCATTTAACATTAATTTTCTTATTTTTCATCAAGTGCTTCATTCACTCACCGTATTCCTTCTGAAACCCGACTCGTTGTGCCCAACACTTTTCAATACCATAAATTGGAAATATATTACATTTTACAATAATATTCAATTATTATTGGAATATTAAATAAATTAACTTGATCACATAAATTAGCATCGCAGGTAAATACAATTATTTTCTAAAATTAAATTAGTGTACCATGTAAACCTACTAATTTCGTGACGTCATTATCTAGTTACAAACTTTGATGACGTGACTACTCTGCCTAAAAATTTTTACTATATCAGCGACGATTGTTATATGCTCAGCCTACTAACTGATCAGCTTTTTATTTTGTCAAAATTAAATATTATAATGGTTTTTATTAGTTTTTCGTCAAAATTGAATAAAATATTGTACAAACTACGTGAGCTAAGAATGTTTATTCACTCGAAGAATTTAACTTTCTTCTCATGAATAAACATTACCTTAGCTCACTTGGTGTGTAAATATCTATAAATCATATTCGTATAATGAAAATAATTTTTAAATTTAATAAATGTGGAATACTTTCTATTTCAAATAAATTAAATAGGGCAATTTTTAAAAGACTGTTTTATACTGTTTAATTGAAATTGTTTTGTAACTACATCTATCTTGTACAGTACACAATATTTTTTTTCCAACGCCTACTTCTTAAACTGGATTCACATGGACCGTTGCAATCGTTAATTTTGCGGCCGTAGCGGCCGTCATAACAGCTACTTTATTCACATGCTCCGTCATAAATATCGATGCGCATTGTTCTTTACTTGAAAAATGAAAAAATATTACCAAAACGTATGATTTGACATCAATGACATAACCGCTTAATATGACTTATAATATATCTTGTTTCGCTGGCTAACTCTTAATTGGCGAAGTAGTAAAATACCCCAGTCTATATAAACCAGGTGACAAGGTTTATAAAGATTGTGAAAAAATAGATTTTATGTTAAACTGGTTTGAGTTAGTATAATTGAAATGTGTGATCTGATCATGCGCAGTTAAAACTTAATGTGGTAACGGTCCGCTAATGCCGTCAAAAATAGAAATATTTCAATAGCCGCCGTCGACGTTCGTAGCGTTGAGACCGTTCGCACCGTATGATTTCAACCAATCACCGCACAGAATGGTGTAAACAGTGAGCAATTTGACGGTGATTATGGTACATGTGAAATCAGCTTACAATGTAGAACTCAAGTCTCGATGATAAAAGGTTTGTTCCAACAACCTATTTCGGACTAGTTCTGTATCGAAATCGTAATATGCGCATGCCTGGTCGTAGCTGGAGTGGGATCATGTAACTGTGAAAACGATATTGCGACTGTCTACAAATGAATTTTGAAAAATGACAGATGATGTTAAAGATAATTTATGAATATGCTGTTCCAAGTCATTACTTGGTTATGGCAACTGAAAACCAGTTTCTTCGCTTAAATCTCACACCAATGAAATATGATTAAATTCTTTATAAAACAGCAAACCTATTCAACATCAAGTGAACTTGCAACATTAGAAACTCAAAGTTGATAAAATTGTGTTAACTCTTCGGAGGTGGCGCCCTTTCTGACAGACCCGACTTATTCTATAGCATACTGACATTTTTTGTTCGTCTATTTTAAAATTTTTATTTGTTTTATTTTTTTGTAAAATGTTCGTTGTCATAGAAAAATAGGTTTAATTCATAACAGTGGCGTATCTAAGTGAAATGGTGCCCAGGGCAAGTGTCGTAATTGCGCCCACTGTCAACAATGTAAACTCAAGATTACTTCTTTCTTGCTTTAGTATAGCGAGATATATGGCATTTGTATTACATAATGATCAATTTTAAAGAAATGGTTGAAACTACTTAAGAATATCCATATATTCATAAGTAACTTCAACCATGAATGAATCAGCACAATAACAAAATAACTATCAATATACCGGGTGTCTATTTGAAATCCTTAATATAGGGAATACAATGTTATTTTTTACATTTTGCTATAGTTACTGACCTATTAAATTAGAGAAAAGTTGTAAATATAAAAGTTGTTCGGAATTAAAATCTACACAATATGAGACTAAAATTAATCACAATTACATTATTAAACATAAAAAGAAAGTACAAAATGATTCATGAATGTTATGTTATTATAACATTCAAAATTAGTTGTAATAATAATATGTCAAAAGTTAAATGTCAAATAAAAACAAATAAAACATCAGTAATTCAATAGCACTTTGAAATATGCTGTAAATTGCGAATTTTAAAATGTATACCAATGACTCCATGCGGCGCTCCCTTGGTACTGGCGCCCAGGGCACGTGCCCTGTTTACCCCACCCTAGGTACGCCATTGATTCATCAACTTATAACATTATTTTGTAACTAAAATACCCAAGTAATATTTTTTGACACGGATTTTTCAGGCCCCGCGCGACCTCTGTGTCACAGAAAAGGACATCACTTCTAAACTACGTATGTTCTGACTGTTAGTACATGCTCTAGTTCTAGTCCGCTGACTGTTTTGCCTAATTTCAAACTAGTTTACAATCGGTCCAGTCCGAAGCACGATGATGATGGAACGATTGAGTTGCAGATAGAAGTCCAATAAGTCCAGTTTGATGCTTGATGTATGTTAGAACGCTATTTTATTACTGCGCATGCGTCGAACAGTTCCGTACTAATTTGCTAGTATGTTGGAACAAACCTGTAACACTTATTCAGTTGTACCATAATTAACTATTATGGCACAAGTGTCTAAAAATATATGTTTGCTATTTTCAGCCGGTGTATAAAATTACCAAGGTTATATTTCACGCATGGGAAAGTATCACACGTATGTACGTATCTGCTACTTGTCACACATTATCTGCAAGGTTTCACATTTCGTACAAATTTTCAAGTGAAACTTCAATTAGTTTTCAAAATATAGATGTTCATTTTTAAGTGGCCACAATTGCGATCCCGAGAACTGTAGAGATACGAAGTTTGTTAAATTAGCAAAGAATTTCCATTTTACATGGATATTTCAATGATAAACCGAAAAAAAAAATTCAACCAGTGGTTCTCAAAATATGGGTATCAACTTTTTAAATTTAAATGGAAACATATATTTTTTATTCGCTCATTCTTTAGAGAATTAATTCTGAATTTAGTGATACAGTACTTTAATATCCTTACATAACGATTTTTTTGAGAAAAATGCATGTAAAGTTTTATACTAATTTGATTAAAATATGGCCATAATAATATATATATACCGTATGTCCACGGATCGAGTTCCAAAGAGGAAAAACTTTTTTATTTTACAAAAAAATGTATTCTTGATAAAAGTTTTTGGATGTCCCGAAACGGCCATTTCAGTTTTAACATTTTCAAATTTTCTTTTATTTTCATATAAAAATCGAAAATTTTTCTTTTTAGTTGAAAATTATTCTAAGTCCCAAAAAATAAGTTTGCGTTGTCATGGTAATTGCTGTTATTTATTTATTTTCATTAACTGTCACTTATAAAAATCAACCATAATCGTTGTTAAATTCTTCGACAACTCACCGGATCGCTTTATTACCTTTGCCATAGCATTGAATTAGGTAAATTCGTTCGTCTTGACAACATTTTCAACGATTATGGTTGATTTTTATAACTGACAGTTAATGAAAATAAATAAATAATGGCAATTACCATGACAACGCAAACTTATATTTTGGGACTTAGAATAATTTTCAACTAAAACGACCAATTTTCCATTTTTATCTGAAACTAAAAGAAAATTTGAAAATGTTAAAACTGAATTGGCCGTTTCGGGACGTCCAAAAACTTTTATCAAGAATACATTTTCTTGTAAAATAAAAAATAAAAAAGTTTTTCCTCTTTGGAACTCGATCCGTGGACATACGGTATATATACATTGTGTTAATTAAAAACCTGGCCATAGGCGTTTAACATGGGAAAACAGTTTTTCTTTGCGCAAAAGTCCCCAATTCATTTTAGACAAAAATGTTTCAAATAAATGTTGTAGATATTAATAATCTACGCCTAAATCACTAAACTAATTTTGCACGTTTAGTAATTTGTAAAATCTAACTTGAAATTGTACAAATATTGGTCATAGAAACTCATATCGCTTGAACTGTCAGAAATTTAATTTTATATATTACAAAATGTGGAAAACTAATAATATTAAAAGTAATTTAAGTGTTTGATTTTAAAAATAATTCCTGTGTAGTAATTTAGCGGCAGAATTGAATTATCTGCAACTTTTAATTGAAAATTAAATTTCTGACAGTTCAAACGATACGCATTTCTTTCTAACTTTGTTTCAATATCATGGGTATCGCTGGACATGAGCAATATTTTTATACAATTTCAAATTAGATTTTAAAAGTTACCAAACGTGCAAAATTAAAACTGTTTACTGATTTAGGCGTAGAATATAATTATCTACAACATTTATTTGAAACATTTTGTCTAAAATTAATTGGGGACTTTTGCGCAAAAGAAAAACTGTTTTCCCATGTTAAACGCTTATGGCCAGGTTTTTAATTAACACACTGTATATATACCGTGAAAATTGATCAGAATATTGATTAGGGAAAAGTAATCAGTAAATTTATTACAAGGAAAACTAATCGCTAGTTATTAGATCGTACAACAAATTAGACAACACTTTATTGAATTATTTAACATCAATTTTAAGTTAAATACAACCCACAAAATTTTCAGTTTCTTGACCCGAGTTTTGCAGGAGTGAGTTTTGTGCGTCAAGTAATGTAGCGTCCAGGTTAAGTAATGGTTAGAAAAATTACAAGCAAAAAGTCTATATTTTACAATGTATATAATAAAAGAATCAATTGAACCATTTTGTGAGCAATATCAAATATTTTTTCGTATTTTGTACAGTAATGTTCTATTTTAATATACTCAAAATCGTACAGTAATAGGTTACTTTACAACATAGCAACCGTTATTGGATGGCAACGGTTTTGTCATTAAAATACATTTTGACACAAGGAATTGTTTATTTTTATTTTTTATTGTATCTTCAAAATCGTTTTCCCTATTCTTTTCATCATCTAGATCCATCGTTTTGCAAATCGATCTCCAAAAATTAATTTCTTTGGAGGTTGTAAGGCACAAAAAACAATAACTGTCAAGGTACTTTGTTACTGAAAATCAGACTACTATGTTTTTTTTTTTAGATGTGTTTAATTCAGAATATTATGCCACAAAAATTTGTTTAATTTTTAATAAAGAAAACTAATCCTTGTTTACGATTGCCTCCCAACAATTTGACAGTTTTTAATTTCACATCTGAAGAAATCCGTAGAAAATGTATCATGTCAAAATGGTCCTCCTTCAAGCTAGAAAACCATTTTCGCGTTGTACTTTTTCCAATTGCGTAACTCCTCTGTTAAACTCAAATAAAAGAATATGTCGGAAATACTCGTTTTCTTCTGCTCATTTTAACAATGAGTTATTCAATTTTTGCACAAATTTGCAAATTCAGGGATTAAGCAATTTAAAAAAATAGTGTAACCAAAGTGTAACATTAATGGCCAGTAGCACCGCTTATAGTTAGAGCCTTTTCTACAGGTTAATAATAAAAGTGCATATCGAAATTTTGACAATAATATTTAACAACTCATTTGAAATTTCGTTTCGATTAGATATGAGCAAATTAAACAATAAAAGTTCAAATTTAACTATAAGCGGTGCGACTGGCCATAAACGGTGCAAGTGGCCATAAACAAGATTGACACAATGTCTAATAAATTGTTTTCCAAGGCACTGTTGCCGTCTTGTCTTAGAAACCAGAACGCTACGAACTTATATTTATATCTACCCAATATTTACTTTTAGGTGATTTGTGCATTTATCATCCTCAATATTAAGGTCACATGAACGTATTACTTGAACAGCGACATTTCGGAAGATAATATGTCACTTATTAAGTAGATGTTGGAAAAGTTACTATTATTTTGTTATTTTGATTGAAAAATCAATTTTTATTTTACCTTCCTTGTTATTTGTAACATTTATTTTAATGTCACGCTAATTATAGAATTTTTTAGTTTATAGTGTGAATATTAATGCTACAGAAAATAAAACATCCCCTCCGCCATCATCAAAATCTAAGGAGAGCAAAAAATCTAAAGAGAGCAAAAAATCTAAGGAGAGCAAAAAATCTAAGGGGAGTAAAAAATCAGGAGGATCTAAACGTAGTAAGAGTAGTAAGAAGAGTAAGAAGAAAGAAATAGTAATAATTAACTACACTCTATATGACTTTTTTGACGCACGGAAATTTGATAAATTTATGAATATTATTAATCATCATATACAAGACGCGTTTACAGATATTCAAGAAACTGCAAAGGTGAGATTTTTATCATTTACAGCACGTAATATATTGGTAATAAAACTTGCTTTACATTAGTCATACGATGTCGGCATATTTGGTTCTATACATAAAATATTGAATAGTAGCGAAAGTTTTAATTTTAGCGTATGCAAGGGTATGTAGTTGGTGGCGTTTAGATATATATGTTCGATGTTGATGTAGAACGTTATCTACCTAGCCATGAAACAAAACAACAATTATATTTGTTTGATTTAAATTTTTGCAAAGTTTTGGGTATAAGAAAATAAGTGAAATAAATTAGTAAAGTTCTTGACAAAAGAGACCAATGGATCATCAAAAATTATTCCATTAAAAGTGATTGGTATATATGAAGAAGATGCCTTGTTACATTTTACATTGAAATTATGGTGTAAATCAGCGCCCGCGGACCGTAAAGTGTTTTACCGAATCGAAAAGAAATCCTGTACCTGTAATAGAAAATGAAATCTTGTCGGCTTATATAACATATTTTAGTGAATAGCTCTGTTCGATGAGAAGTGCTTGAAGTGCAGAGCAGAATAGTGCAGTGCAGTATAGTGTACACTAGTTCAGTCTAATTCTTGTGGTTTCATTAAACACACTAGTGTATATTTGGGCAAGTTTGCTCAGTTGTGAGTAATCAAGCCAAGCGTAGCCAAAGGTGTAAAAGGTTAGGTTATTTATAAACAGTCATATCATAAAGCTGCAAAGTGACTGCAGAAATGTCTGTTTTAAAGAGCATAATGTTTGAAATAATAAACGATTCTGACGAAGATCAATCTTCACTTGATTCTTCATCAGATTCAGAGACAGATATATTAATTAATTCTTTATATAACAAAACAAATAGAATATACTATATCTGAATCCATTATTTTATTTTCTCAATGTGTAAAATTTTAGGTGAATAAACAGATGTGTAGATAGGATAGAATTAAAATGTCTACCGAACAACATTTAGTTACCCCCACTCCTACTCTGCACTTTCTACACCACCTCGCGAGTCAGGTCAGAAACGTGAGCACTAGTTCTTAAAATTTTTGTCATCGAACAGCCTGCCAGAAGCTGCCCGTTTCTTATAAAACATGTTAGTGTAACAAAGTTAACACTAGGGCGGCCTAGTACATGTCATCGAACAAAGCTAATAATCATTGCTTATTTATATTGACATGCTTCTCCAAGGTTAAAATCAACTAATAAATGATATGTTACGAAAACATAGACATTTTTAGTGCAATGTAAAATTTTCAGTTACAGTGCGCTGCAACGTACATCACTAGAAAGTTACAGCGCTGTAGTGTGTTTGTTTAAGAATCGCACATTAAAACACTATTTGAATAAAGTCACATAAACAGTGATAAATATGTGGTAATCATTATTATTTTGTCAAGGGAATTTGAGAATAGATCTTGATTTCGGAAAACACTAATTGCATTTCAGAAACTTTGACATACCAATCTCATTTGACATCAAAATGTTGCCTGTGAATTTGCAAAAAATATATAATATAGGTATAGGAGTGGCAATCAGAAGTGCAACTTAAAAAAATCTGATGTGGCCAACACAAAACCTCCCGCTATTTAATTTTTATTAATTTAAATACATACCTACCTACGTATTGACTAACGCTGCAAACTGTTCCATTGCAGAAAACTATTGCTTTATTTACTATTTTCTTTTTAAAATGTCACTATTATTGATTTGAAGTGATAAGTTTTCTGACAGTGACATTTACTGTCAGTTACATTCATTTAAAAAATGAACTGTGTAACAAAGAAATAGTTTTTATCTTAGGCTTCGCGACTAATAAAAAAAATTATTTTTAAATTTATCTGTAAAATATATAGAAAAAGTATTAATGTATTCCTCTAGAAAATTCAATAATCTTTAATTTTAATAAGACATAAAATTCGAAAAAATGACATTTAATGGTATTTTTTGAAGAAAAATCATTATGAGCTTCAAGTAAAGTACGATTTCCGTTTATCCGATTTACACCAAAATCTAATGGCTCCTATTCCTATTAGAATAGGGTAAAAATACAAGGTTTCAGAATTTTCTGAATGATAGTATTTAAGTTAGAGTGCAAACAAAATTCGTACACATACACACATACACACACACACACACACACACACACATACATACACACATACAGACATCATCGTGAAAATGTTAAAAATGGATTCTAAGGTCCTTAAAACGTGGTCATTTACTAAAATCTCGATATGAGATTTTTAGCACGATCCCTATACCTCCCTTGCCAAGGGTAGCGGGAGGTAAAAAATATATGTTCTTAATCGGACACTTTATGGCTTGTTCTCGGGAGTACGTATATTTGCGAGCAACTTTTTACTAACATGAAGCAAACAAAAAGTAAAATAAGAACAAGCACTTAAAAATACTCTGTGTCACTACTCTACTACCCAGATATAAATTCGATGGTGTCGGCATCGGAAAAACAGGCACAGTCGCACAGTGTTCATATTAAAAAATATATTCGTATTTGTTTTTTGTTTAAAAAGTAAACGTTGTACGAATGAGTATATTATTCGTAATATAGACTATATTGTAGTCATAATAGTTATTTATGATATGTGTTAAAAGTGACATTTTATGAGTGAGTGGGGAAGTTTGGGAAACGAGGCGAAGCCGAGTAAAACAAACCCCACGAACGAAATAAAATCACTTTTAACACGAATATCATACACTATTTTTCCTACGACCCTAGTTATGACTGAAAATTGTTTATTCTAACCTCTACTTCCAACAATACTGTTTTAAATTCCAATTATTCAATCGCCTTGCAAGGAATTACTATAAACAATTGCAATAATTGTACTATAACAATAAACGTTCCAAAATAATGTGTACTTCTAATAAAATACCTATAAAAATAATTTCAGTACAAAAATAAATATAAAATGAAACTACATTTACTTATGAACACTAAATGTAACTAGATTTAGTTATATTTTTAACACTAAATGTAACTAGATTTAGTTCTTTTTTAACACTAGTGTTAAAAGTAAAATTGTTTTTTACTTTTAATCCGTTGTCAATGACAACGATTTAAAAGTATTCACTGTGTTATAAACTGTTATTTTTAACTCGCTAAGCAACTGTTAAAAAGACTACTTTTAACAGTGGTCGTAGGAAATAGTTATTTACGATTTAAGTGAGATATAGACGTATTGTGAATTTCCCTATGAGCAAGCAGGGCATCGTACAAAATTTTATCTATTATATATACAGTGTGTCCCATTTAGAGGTGCCACCATTGGGATCTCGAGAACTATAAGAGATACGATGTCGGTTAAATGGAACTTTTTGTGCGCCTTTGGGAGGCCATCACAGATGTGCTTTTGTTTTTCTAAAAATTCTCATAGGGCACTAGATAAAGACGAAAAACTGATTATTGTTGATTTTTTCTTTTTCAAATAACTTCTAAACTGTTAGTAATTGAGAAAAACATTTCAAATATAAAAGATAGATATTTTTATTAGCTAACCAGTGGCGTACGAAATAAATTTTTATATTCGTAAATTTTCGAGATATAACACAAACTTATATTTTTTTAAATGGAACCCATATCTAATTTCAGTCTCAAAAAAATCAATATTTTTTTCTCTTTTCAATGATGTAAGGGTTATTATGTTTTATATTTGTTTTGCTCCTAAAATTTAATTTTTCTCTTTATTTTCCTGAACTTTCTTATTATTTCCCAAAAAAACATTATTATTTTTATTAATTATATTGTATTTGATCGAAATAATTTGTTTTATGCCTTTATTACTTAATATTTTTATTCTAGACTCATAATTACAAATTACACTAATGTGCCAAGGGCGACCAGATACAAAATATTATAAAAATTAGTTTGATAGGAGTTTTGAGCAAAACTTTCTAACGAAATAAATTATTTAAATAGAAGGAGTATTTCTAAATAGAAATCTACCAATATTTTCGAAATAATTATAAATTTAATAAAAAATAAGGAAAAAATAATAATTTTGAAGGTAAATCTAATATAAAACATAATAACCCTTACGTCGTTGAAAAGAGAAAAAAATAATGATTTTTTTGAGACTAAAATCAGATATGGGTTCCATTTAAAAAAATATAAGTTTGTGTTATATCTCGAAAATTTACGGATATAAAAATTTATTTCGTACGCCACTGGTTAGTTAATAAAAATATCTATCTTTTGTATATGAAACGTTTTTCTCAATTATTAATAGTTTAGAAGTTATTTGAAAAAGAAAAAATCAACAATATTCAGTTTTTCGTCATTATCTAGTGCCCTATGAGAACTTTTGGTAAAACAAAAGCACATCTGAGATGGCCTTCCAAAGGTGCACAAAAAGTTCCATTTAACCGACATTGTATCTCTTATAGTTCTCGAGATCCCAATGGTGGCACCTCTAAATGGGACACACTGTATATATATATATATAATAAATAGCCTTGATATCCCATTGAGTGCTTTAATAAAATTATTACTACACTAGAATTTCATTAAAGCACTCAATGGGATAACAGGGCTATTACATATCTAAAATGAGTGCCATATGATACAACTTATTCCTAGGATATATAATAGTTATTTAACTTTTAAGTATCTATTAAAAACGGAAAGTGAAGTTTACCGCTAAAGGGTAATGTGTGGATACCGGGACGTAGTAATGCGTGTTTTGTGTTGCTTATTATATTTTATGCACAACTGCATTAAAATTGTTTATTTACAATTTAGTTACCAGGGCGGAAAGTTGAACATTACGCCCGCCGGGCTTTTTGCCAGCTTTACCGCCCGCCAGTATACATTTGAGAATGATTAAGTTTAAAAAATCTAATTACACTACGTTATTCTATGAAAAAACCGTATAAAAATTATCTAAACATTTTTTCTTTATCTTTTATAATAAGCTAGATATGAGGTATTTTCAAAATAAGCGAAAATCAAGTTTTAGCCTGTCGCTCAAAAACAAAAGACAAGCGAAAATTCCTGTGGTGCCTATTAAAGTTGTCTCAAAAAGGGCCCACAAACATCTATATCAATTTTCTGTTGCGTGCATAATAAGAAAGTTTTTCATATAAGGTACTCGAATTTGTTCCATTCTGTACAAATGATTTATGCCCAGTTACACCAACAAGACATAAACTTTAATTATCGTTTAAACAAAAAAATGCAAATCGAAATTTTGACAACAATATATTATAATTCATTTAAATCGTGTTTAATATTTATGATACATTAGAGCAACCGCCTGTGGACTTTTTGTATTAAATTACTGGCTTTGGTATCCTAGCAAATATAATCAACTGCTTTGGAAACCCCATTCGCCATCGGTAAACAAAACTTTAAAAAATTCGATCGTGCAATATAGTTATTTACGTATTAAGGGCAGTAAGTGATTCCCACCAGTTGAGGATGTCTCGGTGTTCAATACATCAGATACTAGTAGAATTAACGAAATAAAATATTACTTTATATGTAATTTTTCTTATTCATGGTTAGGTAAATAACATTACAAATCACCCTCATATATTTTGTAACATTGAACCAGTCTATTTTCGTTTCAAATTATTAATGAAAAAAATTGTGAAAATAAATTAGGACTGACAATTATGTAAATATTATTGTACCGTCGCTGTATACAAACGATATATTATTATTGTATTTTTCTTATAATTATGATTGTAAATGAGGATTATTTGTATCAAAGCAAAACTATATAACGATCATATCTAGGTAGAAAATATAAAGCAAAGAATGAGCTGGTTTCATATTTTTCGAAAAGTATTTTAAATGAAAGTTTATGAATTATTTTATATATAATTAAATAAAAAGATTAGCATCAGTAATAGTAATGAAAAACAACCCCCCCCCCCTCTTGTGACGTCAAATTACCTACAGAACGTCATTCGTGACCAATAGGAAAATAACGCGTTAAACAGTTTGTGCATCACCTGCTTTATTTATAAATATAAACGTAGGCGATAGTTTGCCATATATTAAGCTGTATGAACTTTGACGTCACATTCTGTTTCAGATCGCTTGACTTTTTCAAAATATACAAATTTCAATAATTAATTGTAAAATATCTAGTGGATATTTCCAGATTTGAGGCTAAAGAATAATATTTTTTAAAATTGAATACTTTGAAGACATATAATACTTCTTGCCAACGCCCTATTAAATTCAGTATAAATTATAACATATTTTTGTAGACTTTTTATGGTAAAGGATATGATATAGATCCAAATAAAATTCCAGCAGATTTTATACAATATATGAATGGTATACTACCTAAATTTAAATATTATTATTTACAATGTTTAGAAGTATGGATTCAAGAAATAAAAGGTTATAATACATTATTTTTCTTATAACTATTTTGCTTGAATTTATATATTATTTATTTGTTAGATTTTGTGGAATTTTCGAAACAGTTCATCAATTTTTGTGAAGATTACTGCCGAAATTTTGTAAATTATGCCCATGAAACTTTGTTCAATAATTTCAAAGAAAGCATGAATGTATACTTCAAGAGCGTGCAAAATATGAGAGATTTAGGATTTGCAGAAGTAAAAGCAGTTCATGATGAACTTAAACCGTTGTATGGTTATCCTGGGAATAAAGATATGTTGCTGGAATTAAATGAAAAGATGCATATAACTATGGAGAACACAAAACAAAATTTTAATATTTCTGTTGAACCGTTTTATGTAAGAAATTACATTTTAAATTTAAAATAATGAGACTAGACTTATAAAAGACAGATATCCAGTTTCACCATTGACGAATTAATATTTTATTCATCAGTTACTATTCGGCAAACAAAATTGCATATATTTGTTTCACCAATGTCAGTTAGCAACTAATTGATCGTTGGTTAAGTTATCTGGAGATTTTTGCTCAGTTAATTATTTATTCAACGAATAATTTGACATTTGACATTTTTGTTGTACGTGTTATAAATTTTATGATGTTTAGTAAGGTGATCAAATTAATATTTACAATCTAAAATGGATAAGGATAATTAATAAATAAATATGGATAATGAAATATTATAAGGTTATTTTTATTAGTTATTAATATTTCCTTCAATATGAGAATGTCATCCTCATCATTGTTTACATCTTCCGATGAAGAAATTGTTATCCAGGGGAAAAAGACATGATTCCTATAATCAATTTAACGGAGTAGATTTTCGCATACGATTCTGATTATCATATATATATATATATATATATATATATATATATATATATATATATATATATATATATATATATACTTTATGAAATTATAAATATGATTTGCAACATAAAAGGCAAGAATATGTAATTTTCTCTAAGAAGGATTTTTGTGAAAAAGTATTTCTTTAATCTTTTTGTGCCAACACATCGTCAGTTTTCGTATATTTTCACTCATTTTCTTTTGATTTCAATGACAATCCAAAAAATTATCTTCGTTGTCAGCGCATTTGATAGTTTTGTCAGGGAGAGGAAGAAAATAATATTCCACGAATAACTATCTATTCAACGATTTTGGTTGGTGAAACGAAATTTTGACTAATGATGAATAAAATTTATTCGTTAGACAACTATTTGTGAATTTATTTAGCGACTGTGAAACCGGGCAAGTAAAGTATTGGAAGTAAATTTATCTGTCGTATATAAAACCGGCCAAGAGTAAATAAGTTATACATATTTGGTAAGACGATCCTATAGCAGTCCTCAAAATGATGTACAACATGAGAAATTAACCGTACACTTTATGAGATTTTTTTATGACTACTTGAAGAACAGCTATTTTTGATAGATAATTTCATCAGTTCGTTTGAAATATAAACTCTTTTAAGAAATGTCAAATTCAAATTTCAATATTTAATTTCACCCTTATGTTTAAAGAACGATTTTTTAAAACATATTTATTTGAATACAAACTGTGTTCTGCTAAAAAATCATATTTTGATAAATTTGATATTATTTATTTTTATTATTAAATAATGCAATTTGACATTTCTTAAAACAGAGTTTTAGTTAAAACCGAGCTAGCACTACCATCCATTTTGTATTGGTTTTATGTTAATAGCATAAAAGTTTTCTAGAATTCTTGTTAATTTGCCCTCACAGTTCATTAGTACAGTCTTAGATACGCCCTACCTTCACTTCGTTACGCTTCTCTAGCGCGGATATAAAGACAACTTATTAATACTGTGTCTTATAGACTGTAGTTGAATAATTTGCATATTTTTGAGCGCAGCAATTGCTTTGTAGCTACAGGATCGCCTTAAGTCGTAACTCGAATAGAATGGGGGAAAAAATCATCTCACTATAAATTAATAAATAAATGAATATTTCATCACGGCATATTACCCATTGCTGGGTGTGCCAATCTGCATTGTACACAAATTTCGGTAACGATGATTACACATTTGTACCGTACCGGCGTTTAGCAGGCATCACCTCACGGGCACTCATTGTTGGCGTGGAGAGTGCACTATAGGGGTCAATTTTGGGCCATTTAAAATTCGAAATATTTCGTTTGGCTTCGGTCGGGCACGAACCCGGTTCCCCAGATTCACAACTAGATACTCAGGCACGCGGCCATGAGACGTCTTTTTTCTAACTCTACAAAAATTTAAAATTTCCACCCAGAAAAAAGCTATAAGTAGCGAAAAGTTAAAAATTATCATATTTAAGTTTTTTGTTCGTAACTCGAAAAAAAAAAATAATGAAAATTTATAGTAATACATATTTCATAGAAAATCTAAACATTTTAGGACAACTTAGAAGAATATGCTCGTAAATACAAAAGTAAAATGTTTGATGTTACTACTATGTCCAGTGAATTCAAAGAACAGTTTTATGATGAAAACTTTTGCGCTCGGTTAGTAATAAAAGCTCAAAATGTTATCAGTCAGACAAATTTTGAAAATTTTGAATTTGATTTGGATTATATATTTAATATTTATGAGGAAGAAACTATAAAACATACTTCAGAAACGAATTTAATTGATATTCTTCAAACTCTAGAAGAGGACATTCGATTACAGGTAAGTTAAACCTGTATATTTTTTCTAGTTTTATTTTGAATATAGATTTAAAAAAGTATAATGTAAAAGAGGATAATACTCATTTAAGTTTCATACGAAATATTTTCCGATTTTTTATTTTCAAACTACTAAATTTGCTTAAGCTAAATTTTATATTAAACCTACACACTGTGCACACTATCTGTGTATACTTATGACCTGAATTTTGTGAGGAAAGTTAGCTTATGTTTAGTTATAAAAATATATATAAATTATAAGTTATACTTCATTTCACGTAAGAAAATAGCGTTAGTTTAGCTAGGGATATAAATACTATCAGTGGCGTATTAAAGTATTTTGGCGCCGGAAGCCCTTGGTTAACATGAATGAAAAAACAAATATTCAAAATTTTCTAGTAAGGAACCAATAATTATAACAAATAATTAAATATAACAAGCAACTGACATAAAAAGAGTAATAACCAATGATTCGAAAAATGACAATCATACGTGGGTAGATGGGAAGGCTTTTTTATTAGTAAAATTTAGCAAACATTGAAACTAAACTTTAATTTTTAATTAAAATAGTTTAATGACAAAAACATAGTCACAGTGTCGTCAAAATTAATTTCATTTAAGAGTTTTTTCGTTGCACATAAAAGCCACAGTGTTTAATTTTGCGTGGGATTGACTATAGGCACAAAATCGTACGAGTAGGACACTTAAAAATTATTTTGCATTAATCTTTTTCCGCTATAATGTCCAACTCATGCCTGCGCCTGCTAATTTATATTTTATAAAAAAAATGTTTTCTTTCTCAATTCCTAGCATAATTTTGCGCCCCCTATAATTTTGTGCCAGAAGCCCGGGCTTCTCAGGCTTCTGCGTTAATACGCCACTGAATACTATCCTTTAATTGGTCAAAATACAAACCTATTACACAAAAACGAAAAAAATATCACTTGTCAGTTGTAAGTAATCAAATAAAATCTACTGAATTACGTAATGTTTAGCTATGGTTTGTTGTTTAATATTCTTCTACATTTTTACAGATAAAAATATTTATTTACGACAAAGTTTGGTTTCACGATTTTAAATTATTTTTTATTGTACATGCATCATAATCGCTCTTTAAAACACGCAAAAGCGTGCGTAAATCGACAATTAAAACACGCTAAATTTTTTAATTACCTAGGTAACGAAAAATGACAATAAATATGAATAACAACTAATACAATGAAAAAAAAGAATATTGACTTGTTGACTTAACGTAAACAATACCAATAATTACTAACTGTCTCTTTGGAAACGCTCAAACTCACTAGATCAAAAACTAAAACCGTATGATTTGCAATCATTTTCAGTTTTAAATGGTTATGATGGATTTATAATAACAAATAGCGTATGATAAAGCACTCCGCTACGCGTCGTGGCTTTAAACTTGTCATGTGTGCTTTAAAGACTAGCTTATACACTTGTATCATAATATACTATTATTGCATGTAAAAACGGTGGGCTCACAAGCGCCATCTACTATTTTCTTATCTGAAATGTAATATAATTAAAATGTTCAAATATTTCCGCTATTCCACTATTGCCAATTCTGTTAGTCATGTTGGAAATGCTAAATTAAGAAGAAGCGGCACCAACGCTTGACAAGGGACAAGGTAGGGAGAAGGGAAAAAATGAGCATCAGTCCATATTTATTTGACGGCGAATCTAAATGCATGTGCACAATTTAAAGTTTCATTTATGCATCAAAAAAATTAATTTCAAAGTAGATTTATGTCATCTTATTTCATTGAAATAATTCTACCGGTTTAAAATAAAACACGGATTACTTATATGAACACATAAGATTAAACATTATTACATTAAAAACTTTAATAGACACACAGAAGTTACAATCAAAGCGAATTAAATAGAATCGTGATAGAATCAAAAACACGGAAATATGTCAAATTCACAAATTAAAGTACAATTTCCAATTAAAAAAAAAAAAAAACACGTGAACCAATAGTCCAGTCAATAGAGGTTTTTACCAAACAAAGGTGGAGAAAAAATATGTTGTTTGGATCGAGAGAGGGATGAAAAATTCAAATTTGTGACCTTGGGAGGCTCGGCGTGAGCCGCCATCTTGGATCAAGGGTGCAAAAATGAGTTTTTGGCTATTTTCTTGAAAACAGTGGCCCGTATAAAAAGGTCTTCTTTGGTCTCCATTGACTAGACTACAATAATTATTTAGAATTAAAATATATAGGTTCTTAAAGCGACGTTGGCGACATCTATTTACTGTAATAATTGATTAATTATTAATGTCCGGCACTCGCCATATAAGTTTTCAAAGGTTGGTAAGAAATAAAAGTACGTATAAGGGAAACAACAACAATTTTAATGAAGGATAACTATTTTAAATTTTCAAATGTCTTTCTCAAAAGTGTAAAAAACAGGCAATAAATCTATATATCAATCTTACCAATTTCAAGTATTTTTAAGTAATGCCAAATGAATAATTTATTTTTGATCACTCTGTACTACAAGAACAATGGCACGATCATCGATAGTCAAAGCGAAACCTGTCAGACTCAAATTGAGTGTTCCATGTTATGCCAACTGCCACACAACGAGCTTGTGTAATACCAACATAATAAAATTAAATTTCCTGTAAATAACAATCCCGCTAGCTTCAGAATAACACATATCGAAAACGTTTGACTTCTGTCATTAGCGGATAGCGCATGTGCCTACGAATTGGAATAGATCCTCAGGCATGAATTTTCATCTATGTCAGTTAAAACAAAAAATATAGAATCAATGGCTTGCAGCTCAAACTAAAACACTGATTTAAAAAATGTCAAAGTTCATAGTTTGTATTCCAACAAACAATATTTTTTATTCAATTTTGATGTTTTAAACTAAACTGTCATTATTAATTCCATAGCAACAACTATATGTAACTTTTATTCACGAGTGAATTAAAAAGTTTTAAATCACTCTCACAATTTTTTTTATTTCACTCTGCAACAAATAATGCATTTAAAATAAAATCAGGCACGAAAATAACAGTCACCACAGTGTTTATTAGGTATTATCAGCCATTTTCATTATTTTTCAAGACATAAATGACAGACAATAGTGCTTTTTAAGTAGATGACTTGACGTCTATCATCGACAATTGTCATGCACAGCCTACTAACTGATTAGTTTTTTACTTAGTCAAAATTAAATATTATAATTATTATTATTTCTTCAAAATTGAATAATAGTTATTTACAGACCAAGTGAGCTAAATAGTAATAAAAACCATTATAATATTTAATTTTGATAAAACAAAAAACTACTCAGTTAGTAGACTGTGCATGACAATTGTCGATGATAGATGTCAAGTCATCTATTTAAAACGCTTTATTGTCTGTCATTTGTGCCATGAAAAATAATGAAAATGGCTGATAATGTCTGATAAATACTATGGTAAGTGTTAATTTTGTGGCTGATGTTATTTTAAATGCATTATTTGTTGCAGAGTGAATTAAAAAAAATGTGAGAGTGATTTAAAAAAATTTAATTCACTTGTGAAAAAAGTGTTACTTATAATTGTTGCTATGGAGTTAATAATGACAGTTTAAAACGTCAAAATTGAATAAAATATTGTACAAACCACGTGAACTAAGAATGTTTATTCAATCGAAGAATTTAACTCACTCACCCTTACGGGTTCGTGAGCTAAACTTACTTCTCATGAATAAACATTATCTTAGCTCACTTGATGTATAAATATCTATTAAAAATCGTTCTTTAAACATAAGGTTGAAATCATGTATTGAAATTTGAATATACATATTTTAAAACAGTGTTTTAGCTAATTCAAGGAAAATTACACCTATTTCAATTTTTTCATAGATATCTTTCGTTTCAAATGACACTTAAATTATGTTTAAAACAGTTTAACCAGAGATAAAAATACCGAGCCTTACAAATAAATCTATAGAAAACTTTAAATTGCTAACACGAATAGTTTTTTTGATATTTATTCCATTTTATACCAAATTTATTAAACTTTAATCTACTCTATTAAGAACTGCAGCCAATAAATATTAAAGAATATAAATGTGCTATAGAAAACTGTGCAATTTCCAAATACTTATTTTAATTTCACATAAATGGCCAATATTATGGAAAAGTACTAGAATAAATGAATCTGAGAAATTTTAAACAGGCATGAATATGCCGCTTCGTAAGTATTTTACTTATGTGTCATGGGTATTACAAATTCTTGTATTGTTTTAAACAATACATCAATTTCTGCAGTAATATCTAGAATTTCTATAGAAATTTAACATTTCCTTGTGTGCATCATATTTTTTTCATGAATTCCTCCTTACATTATTATTCTGTGCATGATTTCGGTATCCCTATTAATGTGTTTGTAGAATTCGAGAATTTTAGTTAATGCTAGAAATCAAATAAATAATATCCTTAAAAGAATTCTACAATATTATATGACAGGGCCGTAGCCAAGGAGGATCCTTTTAGAGCACCCCCTGAGCAAAATAAAACATTATACCTCTAACTAATCAGAAAAATTGTTAAACAATTCCTGTTTTTAAAATTTATGAAATTATTGGAAATTATGAAATGATTTTTTCTTGCGTATATGTACATATGTACCTAATTTTACCGACTGCCTTGGTGTACATTAGAAATTATTGGATAAATTTTTTAGTAAATTCTTGTCTATAAAGTAACATCAAATTTAAAATATCGAAATATCGCTACTTCGGAAGTAACTACATCTCTGTCCTTTACAATGAAGTGCACAGTTACTGAAGAGCTCATGCGCAAAGTAATGAAGCTGCTTGAAAATTTGAAATGATAGAAAATATGGTATATGAATTTATTTTAGATAATATATTACAGGAAAATAGAGTTAGATATGTTTTTTCATAATTATAGCAGCTATACTCGTATATTGTTTTCAAAATATATATTCTAATATTCTATGTACAACATACATACAAAAATGCATATTTAATTTTAAAGGCGTACTATGCCCCATACTTTATCATGATGAATGCAAGTAATTGCCTAATAGCCGAGACAGACGTCAAAAATTAATGATCATTAACGGTTAGTTATAGTATGCGTACCCTAAGGTGATACTGTTGACAGATGTCAAAATTGCGTCTATTAATAAACCAGAAAATATTGACTGTAGTAAGCACGTGCTACTTATTGTTTTGTACTGTGCGAGTACAATACAATAATTGGAACGTGCTTACTACATTAAATATTTTTTGGTTTGTTAATAGACGCAATTTTGACATCTGTCATCAGTCTCAACTACAGGTACGCTTACTATATCTAACCCTTAATGATCATTAATTTTTGTCGTCTGTGTCGGCTATAACTCTGAAATTTCTTGGCCAATATAATCTATCAATGGACCCATAAACCAAATTTTTTAAATATTTTTAAATGAAAGTTCGTTTAATTTTGAAGCAATTCGTGGTATCAAAAAGTCATAATTGTTTTTTGTATAGCTGCATTTGATTTTTAAATAAACCTATAGCTATCTTTCTTACACTACTTTCTAGTAGACTGCGCGAGAAAGATATGACGTCATCTGTGGCCTGGAAATAAATGCAAATATCCCGCAAAGTAATTATTAAAAAAATGTTTTTTTATCTTAATCGTTATTTATTGAGTAGTACTTTAAGGATAAAGTATACATTTTATTATTTTTTGTTATGGTTTATGAGCTTATTCAACAATTATTTTTATTTAGCCGTTTACGATTATAGTTTTTTTATTAATGTTCTTAATTAAATGTAATGAATAGTATTTTTTATTATTTTACAGCCCCCCTTGACGCCCCCCCCCCATATGACTTTAGCCCCCTCTCAGAAAATAGTCCAGCTACGGCCCTGTCATATGAACATACAAATTAAATTTGATAAACCTCAGAGTATTCAAATATTTAAAGATCGTGTTTAAAATTAATTGCTAAAAAAAAATACAAGTACAAAATTCATAAAATTGTTTTTTTCAACGATAATTTACATAGTTGATAAAGGTATACAGTTTTAAAACATTGTTTTTCAATAAAATTGTAGGACTTTAGTCTATGTTTTTAATATCATAATTATTTTTATCTTCTTATTGTTTCCTTGATATTTTTTAATGTTTTGCGTAACATTTTAGATTGTGGAAGAAGAAGCAAAAATCTATGAATGTCAACTTGAAGAAATGAAGAATAAATATTTTCATTCATGGACATCAATGATAAAAACTTGGGAAATAGATATTAAAAAAGTGACAGATTTATATACAGTGAAATATGATTAAATTTTTACATATTTGTGGTTTTACAATTTAAAATCTTTATAAATACATATTTTATATTCTTTATATGTGGAAAGTTTTCGGAAAAATACATATGTTTTACATATTTAATATCTTTTTGATAGATTTTTCTGTAAAGTCCCTTAGATTATATTAGTTATTAGGTATATCGTCATAATCAATAAATCTGATGTAGCCAGCACATTACCTTTCGTCAATTCGTCGATTCTATGTATTTTCTACATATCCCATACCAAAAATTCCTTGGAAAAATTTCTATATATCCAGTAAAGTTGTAACACGAACATATGCTATTTTCTATAAATTTCATATCGAGAGTTCCTCGAAAAGATACTAAAAATCCAATAAAATTATAACACGAACATGGACTTGATACTGACATCTGTCAATTAGAATTATTTAAATATTATACGCTGTTTCCATAATTCTTCAACTCTATATCTACTAAATATGAGGGAAAATGTTATAATCAAACCGTATAGTGAAGAAGATATTTTTTCATATTGACAATCACATAAAATGTCACAAAATGATATGTAATTGCTTTTTTTCAAGAAAAACTGTTAAAAATTTCAAATAAGGGAACTTCCGGTTGATCAATTATAACCAAAATCTGATCAGCTTTTCGTATGGATGTAAATAAGGGGAATACGAAAGTATTATAATTTTTAGATTTGTCGTACTTATTGGAGTTATCGTCAGAGAAAAATTTGTCACATAGACACACAAAATCGTATTCTAGGGACAATGAAACGTGCTTAGTAATTAAAAACCGAATTTTTTGACCATAGAAATTACCTTCCTTATCTAAAGGTGTCACAAGGTAAAAACTTCTGAAAAAGTTTAAAAGGATGTATTATTTTTATTACCGATTCTTCATTAAATATGGAAGATATTATTGCCATAAAATTAGTGCGAGCACCTTTTGTTTCATTTAAGGGAATAAATTACCTCATAATCTTCAGGCTTTATTTTCAATTTGTTTGAAGCGATCACCAAAGAGTAAATGCGTAGACGTAAAACGTAATTTTATTTACATTTAAGTAGGTATATAAAACGGTTCTATATATAAGTACAATTTTAATTTATTTTGAACACCACCGAAGCAGAGTAGAATGTTGATGAAGACTACAACGAAAAGTGTTTTCAGATACAATTTTTGGTAAATTTATTTATTATTTTTGGATAATATTATTTTGAAAATATTCTTTGGGTTGGGAACCTCCTGAACATAGAAATAAATGTAGGTCTGCAGAGTTTCTCCTGTAGTCTGGGCGAACTCTATACTGTTTTTCATAGTTTTTACTACGATTATTAACAGATCCTGGATTTTAAATAAAATTTAACCAAAATTTGATGTTTCATTTTCTACATTTTTGCTAATGATGGGCTTATTTTTGCCTGAAACGTCCTGTATATTACTTTTTTGAAGTAAAAAAAACCCTGGAACATTAAGACCTACATTTATTTCTACGAGAATATGATTCATTAGTCAAGTGACATGTTTTCCGCCAATCAGCATTCAGAATCTCCCTAGTTACATGACAGCGATGATAAAAAACAAAGAAATTATCACCTTATTCCTTATTTATATCCTAATCCTAAGGGATTTTTACAACATTGACAATTCATTTTTACAAAAATTCATTATATTCTCCCATTAAATATAAGCTCGTGATATGATTAATAATCGAACATATTGCTTGAGAAACTGAAGCAGCTTTCACTCGAAAATATCATCGATGATAATCATATCACTTGTTATATTACGTATGATAATATTATTTCATATTGCCAGTGACGAAAATTTTTTATTTAATAAATAAATAGCATTGAAAATTTTGGCGATGTGATAATGATATGAAATATAAATGTGCGTAAATATTTCGGCTGTGGTGTAGAATAGGTGTTAACAAATATTAGAAATCTCAGGCATATAACATTAACGGCCGGTTGCAGACACGTTCATCAATTCTTTGATCAGTCAACGGTTCATCAAAACGAACAAATGCAACTCGATTTTTTGCTGGCGTGCACTCTCCACGCCAGCAATGAGTGCCCGTGAGGTAACGCCTGGCAAGCGCCCGCACTGTACAAATATATCATCATTATTACCGATATCTGTGGAAACAGACAGGCACACCCAGAAATGGGTAATATGCCGTGATGATATATTTATTTATTTATTATTTATTTTTTGACAGCAATGATTTAAATGTCATAAGAACAAGGAAACTGATTCGAATTTGTTCATTTTGATGGTCCGCTAACTGATCAAGGAATTGATGAACGTTTCTGCAACCGGGCATTATTCTTAAAAAAAACGACGTTTTACAAACAGCCAACAAAAATTCGCAAAATGCATTCATATACACAACACTATGATCGTGGCTTGTTCTACAATAAGTCGTTTGTCGCTGCCGGATGTCGTACGCGTGCGCAATACCCTGAAATTTGACTGTAGGAGTTGTCGGATGTCGGCTGCTGGTATCGAATCGTAAGTTGGTCATTTCTCATTTTTCTACGACGACAATGAACGACAAGATGGGAGTAACGCAAAAATAGACGAAATGACAGACGAAATAATTATACATTATGTACAACAAAATTGTAGTTTATATGATAAAAGATACAAAATATACAAAGATACAAAATGAGAAAAAGATATTTGGAGACAAATTTCCTTGAATATACAAAATGTATATAACATTAGTATAATTTTTTTTATAATAGAAGGTGAGTTAAGATTTGGAAATAATGCTGTCTCCATGAGCAAGAAAACTAAAAAATATTTAAAATTGTTGTACAGACATTCTTGTAAATTTTAAAAATTCTTCATGGTTACTTCACTTGAAATATGAAAATAATTTTCTGAGAGCATTTTATTATTTGAAGCCATATTGCAATTCATTTAAAATAAATTGGAAGAGATACAATATCCGTAACCTCACTTAAAAGTAACAGTTCGCTATGACACCTTACGACTCTTGCGACTATTGTAGAGAGGAATGTCGTGTGCTGCTAACAACGACATACGATTCAAAAACACTTACAGAATTCACATCACATGCAAGAGAGAGATAGAAGATCATGCTTTCAAACAAACTTCTCCTCGTTGTCTTACATCCCGCTCCATGATTCTAACTGTCATTATGTATGTATCTGTCATTCAGTGTTAACTTAATTTTGTGTGATTTGTTCGTTATGTTCAATAAAAATGAGTTTAAAACCACAAGATGTGCGTGAGGCAACTTTTTTTGTTTGATAATATTGAAGATCATTCGATTATTCAACTAAAACGATGGCTCTTGCAAATTGTAATTGTGTGTCTATTGTAGAACAGGCCTAAGGCCTGTTCTACAGTAAGCTTTTTGTCGATGCCGGATATCGTACGCGTGCGCACTATGCTGAAATTTAACGGTAAAAGTTGTCGGATGTCCCCTGTCGGTGTCGGATCGCAAGATGGTTATTTCCCATCTTTCTACGACAGCGAATCGACGACAATAACGTAAAAATGAATGAAATGACATTAAAAACGAAATAATTATAAATTATGTGCAACAAAATAGTAATTTATATGATAAAAGAAACAAAATATAGAACGATACAAAAATAAAAAAAGATATTTGGCCCAACAACAACGGTAATATGAGGTTTTACTCACCATAATCTTGTATGTTTTGTCTTCTCTTTTGCATCAGCCGTCGTGGTTATTATTTGAAGGCATATTGCAATTAAATAAATTGGAGGGATATAAAATGCATAACCTCACTTACAAGTAACAGTTCACTGTACCCTGTCGCGAATCTGAGGACCCGGGTAAACGACCGCACGGTACGAATATTACCGATATCTATATACAAAGCAGATTGACACACCCAGCCGTGATGATATATTTTTAAGAGTCTACCAAACGTCGGTTTAGTAAGATTAAAAAATCTGTTGTGGTCAGCACAATACCTCTCGCCATTTCCATTTTATGTTATATAAGTATTGTATTGCACTTCGCTATCGAACCGTCTATTTATAACAAAACAATTACAGAACTTTACCCAAATATTGTTTTCTATTATATTTAACATGTCTTCTTCACACATACAATTCCAATTATATCTATATTTCATTGTATGAGGTAGTTCCTAAATGTCAGAGATTCCAATTCATTAACAAGATTGGCGGTATTTCTGATGGATATATGCATTTTACCTATAATTTTAAATATTTAATTAATAAAACAATAAGAAAGATTAAATGTACTTCCCAGAAAAAGCTTTCAGAATGTCACTAAAACTATTGATTTTTGACATTGATATCTGTCATTTACGAACTATGTTATAAACATTTGAATTTGTCAACTGGTTTTCTTAATACCTTACCCTCTGCGATGTTTAACATTAGATTATTCTATATATTATAGTGTCTTTATCTCTAAATCTATGCAAGATATAATAAAATTTTTAAGTGTATAGATGAAGAATTTTATGTTCTTCAATATTTGTAACGACACAAATTTGCAAAAAATAATATTTAGATGATTTTTTTAAAGAAACTATTATTTCCGGTTGTTCATTTGTTACCAAAATCTAATCAGCTCATCCGAGGAATGTCAGATTGAGGAAACCGTAGTTAAACATATTTAAAGGCTTACAGTATTTGAGAAACCGTGGCGCCAACATCCACACACACACACACACACACACACACACACACACATTTTAGGGAACTCAAAATGTGCTTATCCACTAAAATCTGGATATGCGATTTTTAGCATGATTCCATTACCTCTCTTAGCGAGAGGTAAAAATAAAAATGCTGTATGACTGCGATTTCAAGTATTTGTTAACATAATACATACTTTTTAAACCCAATTTAATGATAAAAGTGTACTTTTTTAACGGACGTAAAAAGAAGTAATATACTTTCATGTTTAAGTTAAAAGATTTCAAACTTCCAAATTTTGAAACAGCAGATCGATTTCGTTTCCCAGATATATGTATTTAAATATCCATATTTAAATAATATGAATTAAATAAGTGTACCAGAATTTTTTATTCACTTGTACAATATACATAGTAAAATATCTGAGAAAGCTATACAGAAATTATAAAAAATTATATAGATAGTTTTGTACAAGAATTGAATGATGGACATTGTCAAATTTTTATTTCGACTCATTTTTGGGTTATTGAACAGAAATAAATATTTTTGAGTACATTTATAATCACAAATATCTGAGGAATGAAGAGATGTTGATGTGCTCTTTAAAAATAGACACAGCACTTTAAGCAGTATCTAACAGTATAGAAATGTTATTAAAGTTATTATTCACAATAACAAAATCTGTTTTTAGAATGAATATATTAAAAATGTTAATTCCAATAATGGACTTTCGTCATTTTTCAAAAAAAAAATAATAATAATAATTACCCTATGCAAACCATATTAAATTACGTGTTTATGGTACATAAACCAATCTGCTATACAGAGATAGTTATCAATAATGGCAATATATAAAAATACCAAAGAACATTTTATTTTGCCTAAAATATTTTAAATTTTTTTATACATCAATTTATTTATTTGATATAAAAACGAGCAAATAAAAATAAATGATTCTTATTAATACGAATAATTCTTTATCGTATGAAAGTTTACAAATTTATTACAAGTGACAGATGGGGGTGAATAAATTTTTGCATATATTTTCTAACTTTCTCGTTTTATTCAGGCGTTGATAAAGATGAGTAGATAAATTACTTTTTCATTTTTTAACTTAATTATCGTAAGAAGTATAAAATTTGCTGACTATACCTCCCTACTTCCAAATGAGGCCATGTTGACGTATCTAATTTAATTCTGATGTAAACAAATGTTTGAACCTTCGAATAGCATTTCACATTTCTCGATGAGATATTTGATCGGATTGAAAGAAATTGTATTTTAAGCAATCAGGAGCTTATCCTTTTTGCTATTTACATGAGTTTGTTGAGAAATCGAATCCTTCATCCTTCGAAGCAAAAACAAAATATAAAAGTGAAAGAGTTCGAACAATAAAAGAAACACGGACAGCAGTTAGCGCTTCGGGATAAACTCAGTGAAACAAACATTCAATGTAGCTCGTCTTTCATACAAATTAAACAAAAGTAAAGTTAGTTTCACAATGCAGCAGAGTTTAAACATTCAGGTTTATGATGTTTGTAAAATGTACATTTGTGTATATGAATTTATATTTTTTATGAAAATGAAACTGTAAAATGTTACCAGGCCCCGGACAGCTACATGAATGTGCTAGAACCACGATATAAAATATGTATACTGGCTGTCTGTGCCAATCTCCTTCAAATCCGTGTCGAATTCCTTGCAACGTAATAGCGACTAGCTGCAACTCGCGTGATTTTGAAAAAAATACTTCTCTATTACTGGGACAAAAGTCGATTTGTTCATTTATTGCGTTTGGATTAAATTTGGCACCTGAAACTTACAACTAGATCCTTTCAACCGTATTTACGCATATTAAAATATGAAAATCGAACTTTTGACTGAAATATAAAAATATTCATTTTACGTTTGCTTTCGCAAACGCAAAAATAACGTGCACTTTAAAGTCACGTGACAACCCGAGTGCGCATGCGTACTAATAAGGTTCACGTTATGTATAAAGAGACACGTTATGTCCAATGGAATAGCGAGCGTTTAACGTCACACGTTCTGTATCTTTTGAGGTTATGTTTCGGTGAAAAGTGTGGATGTAACCTCGTTTGTGTTGCTTTTAGCGTTAACGTTAGCGTGAATACACTAATTAAATGCGGTAAACATTGAAATTGAAAGTCCTTTATTTCTAAAATAAAGTGTTTTCTACATAAGGTTAACGTTTACGTTCTATCATCTTAGTAGTTGCAATAACTCCCTATTATCAATTTAAGAAACACTTAAAATTTAGGCGCCAACTGTGCAACCGGGCATACCGGGCATAATACGAAAACCGGCCCATAGGTGTTTATCATGGGAAAACAGATTTTCTTTGGCCAAAAGTGGCCTATTAATTTTAAACAAAAGCATAACGAATGAACATCAGCATAGTGAATTTCAAAACTAAATTGCGTCAAAATCTATACAAATCCAATACACTAAACTATGAAGGAACCATTTTTTTGATGAAATTTTATAAATCGCTACTGCCGGGAGAAAAGGTCATAAGTCATTTTTTTTAAATTATTGCGTTTAGATTAAATTTGGAATCTTTACGTACAAAATTTTGTCTAAGAACAAGGTTATATACCGGGTGTTACACGAAACCCGGGCCATAGGCGATTAACATGGGAAATCAGTTTTTCCTTACGCAAAAGTAGCATAACTCATTTTTTTAATTATTGCGTTTAGATTAAATTTGAAATCCCTACGTACATAATTTTGTCTGAGAACAAGGCTATATACAGGATGTAACAGAAAACCGGGCCAATGGCGATTAACATGGGAAATCAGTTTTTCCTTACGCAAAAGTGGCATATTAATTTAAGCCAAAAATGCTTCAAATAAATGTTTTAGAGAATTAAATTCTTCATCTAAATCAATAATCACATTTTTTTCCCGTTTCGTAAGCAAAGAAATTGAATTTAAAATTTTATTAAAGTTACTTCTTTATATAGTGTTTGTCATGGTATTGAAATAAAATTTAAAACAAATTTTATGACATTTTACCTGTCACAAATTATAAATTATAATTTTCATCAAAATAATACTTCTCAATGATTTGTATCTTCTCTTCCTGTTCACAATTCTCCATTTTCAATAATGATAACTCAAAAAGAGCTTTTCTGATAGGTAAAATATGTCACAATCTGACAGATAAAATATGTCAAAATATGACAGCTATGTTTCCGACAGGTAAAATGTCATTACCTATATTTGTTTGTAATTTTACCTATCAGAAACGCTCGACTTTGAGTTATCATTACTGAAAATTGAGAATTATTCACAGGATGAGAAGATAAAAGTATTATTTTCTTTTTCATCTTTGGTAACCGAGAAAATTGAATTTAAAATTTTATGAAACTTCTTTATAGTGTTAGCCATGATATTAAAATAAAATTTCAAACAAATTTTACGATATTTCACCTGTCAGAATTTATAAAATATAGTTAAAAAAATTACAAACCAATATAATGACATATTACCTTGTCAGATTGTGACATGTTTTATCTGTCAGACACGTATCTGTCAGATTGTGACATATTTTACACGTTAGAAAAGCTCTGTTTGAATTATCATTATTTAAAATGGAGAATTATGCACAGGAAGAGAACATATAAATCATTGAATAGTATTATTTTGATGAAAACTATATTTTATAATTTCTGACGTACAAAATGTCATAAAATTTGTTTGAGATTTTATTTCAATACCATGGCTAACACGTTAAAAAAGTACCTAACTTTAATAAAATTTTAAATTCAATTACTTCGGTTACGAAACGTGCAATAGAAGATGTGATTATTGATTTAGATGCAGAATTTAATTCTTTACAGCATTTATTTGAAGCATTTTTGGCAAAAATTAATATGCCACTTTTGCGTAAGGAAAAACTGATTTCCCATGTTAATCGCCATTGGCCCGGTTTTCCTGTTACACCCTGTATATAGCCTTGTTCGCAGACAAAATTTTGTACGTAGGGATTGCAAATTTAATCTAAACGCAATAATTATAAAAATGACTTATGACCTTTTGTCCCGGCAGTAGCGATTTATAAAATCACATCAAAAAATCTGTTGTGGCTAGTACAATACCTCTCGCCAATTTCATATTAGGTTATAAATATTGTATTTAAAATTTCTGGTACACAAAAAATATTCTAATTACATTTGTTCATTTCAATTCATTCTATGAACAAGTTTCCTCCTACTCTTCTAAATGGTCGAGATTCTTCCAATTCATTGACTAGATTGGCGGTATTTCTGAAAGGTATATGATAAAATGTATGTATAGCAAGCGCGTGTTTAGTTGACCTGTTCCTGTACATACTTTGGCTTACAAATGAATCCCGTTTCTGTTTATACCAATTTTAGAAGTTGACGGAGTCTTTTCCTTGTTATCAAAATAGCATATTATAATTTACACATTACATCTCCACTTGTCCAAGTACGAAATTTAGGTTTTCCGCATTCAAAAACAGTGTCAATTTAACGTGCGGCAGCTATATCTATAATTTTAAATATTTAATTAATGATAAAATAACAAATATTAAATGTACTTCCCAGGAAAGCCCTTCAGTAATGTCTCTGTATTTTTGACACTGACATTTATGCATTTACAAACATTTTAATTTTTCAATTGGTTTCCATGGGCTATTTGATGGATACATTGGATTATTTTATATATTTATAACTCTCTATCTCTAAATCTATAGAAGATATAATAAAAATGATCAATACATAAGATAGAGAACTTTATATTCTTTAATATTTGTAATAACATAAATTTCCAAAAAATAATTAAAAGAAGAAACTACTGCTTCCGGTTGTCCAATTGTTACCAAAACCTTTTCAGCTCTTCCCATGAATGTCAGATTGAGGAATACATAGTTAAACTGGTCTTATGTCTTATAGTTTTTGAGTAATCATCCCTCCAACATCCACACATAGACACATACACACATACATAGGTACATACATACATACATACATACATACATACATACATACATACATACATACATACATACATACATACATAGACACATCCACACACACAGACATCGTAAATATGTTAAAATCGATTTATAGGGACTTTAAATCGTGCTTATTCACTAAAATCTGGATATGTGATTTTTAGCATGACTCCAGTACCTCTCTTATCGAGAGGTAAAAATGGTTCCTGCAGTTTTAAAGTGTATTGGATTGGTATAGATTTTGACGCAATTTAATTTTGGAATTCACTATTCTGATGTTCATTCGATAGTTCTGTTGGATAAGTTCAAAAGAAGCAAATAGACTTATTTTATGATGAAAAGCTGGACCAATGGTTTTCGTTCTGATTTTTTTTTTTTTCAATTTTAATGATCTTATATACAAAACAAATGTGACAATTTAGTGACAAGTACATTAAATTTATTCAAAAGCGAATTATTATTTTATAATTCTATAAAATATATGTATGCATATGTATTATGTATTAAATATTTTTCTTATCTTTTTTAATTTTCAACACATAATGTCACAGACCACCAAGCCATCGTAGAAAAAAACTGTAGTGAGGACACATGAAAAAACAGGCCTGAAGGCTTATTTCGTGACGCGAGAGGCCAAAAATTGCATTGCAAGCATAAGAAACGTACGGAATTTTTAACAAATGGGCTTGTAAAATGTGATTTATAATAACATAAATCTCGTGATTATGTAATTATTCAAATATTGCATAATTACCATTTTATTTATAAAACTAAAAAATAAATAAAAACAAGTTATAAATGGAATAAATATACGAATATAACTTATGTTTTACATTAAATTATTTATTGTTGTTTAAATAATACAAGAAATGTTAGTTATGGAATCACACTAAAATATTTTATATTTACTTCTAATCAAAACAATAGTGTAATAATATTGATTAATAAGCAATGTAAAATTTAAATAATATTACTTTAACTTATATACATACATATGTATGCCAGAATGATTTCTTTATTTTATGTATTGTAGGTATTACGTAATTGTGTATTACATTGCGAGAGTTGTAAGAAGCTTATTACGTGCGAATGGAAAGATTTGGAAAATGTATAGTATAAAAACATAATAAAAGTAGGTAACAATAATTTTTTAGATCTTGAGCTATAGCTGTATACGAATAACAAATCAAAAGTTGAAGAAAAAACGAACCAGAGAAGAACCAAAAGTATGTGTGAAAAGAAGAAAACAGAAACAAACACCAAAGCACCAAAGATTGTGCTTGATAGAAGACACAATCACTAAATCAAACGGTTAAAGAGTTTATCAACCATAAAACAGAATTATTTATTTTATAATAATTATAAGTATTTTTTTTTCATTGATACATGTAGTTTGGCTATACCCATCTTGCCTTCTGAATTAATAGGAATTCGTTATATTAATCACTTAATAGTTGTGGTTGCTGCCTTTCAACCATCATTCAGTTAAATATGGTATACAAGTTTGTGGCACCCTAAATACTATCATATTCATGTACTACAGTTTTCTAGATAGACTGATTAAGTATCTACATTGCAAAGTGTAAACCAGGTCCTTCTTTAAAGAGCAAATAATTTGGTGCCTATCTTCTTAAATGAATTCGCTTTGAAATAGTTTGATTACGTCTCGCCTTTGATACATATATGTAACTCCTAACTAACAACCATTCTTAAAGCATAAAAATAAAAATTCGTTTGATGAGCTAAATTTCATTACCGCTCTTGTTAAATATAATGTCCTACACAATAATAATATAATAAAAAAGCGCGCATTCATTTGCCGCTTGTATTTAAAAAGCTTATTCAACATATTACGTAATATATTCAGTTAAAAAGAACAACAATAAATAATTATTTTTTCTTTAATTGTGTCAGCTCCTACGTGCTGAAATTTATAATTCATTTTTAAATATTAAAATACCGGGTTTTTAGTTCCACAACAGCTATTTATGTTATAAGCTTCAACACGTCATGCGTTTTAAAACATCATTTATAGTGCGATTTTGTAATTTTATATAACGCTTTAGAAATGTAAAAGTGAACAAAATCGCAACAATTTTTATTTACTAATACATTTATTATCGTTTGACATTAAAAAATGATGCGCTTTTGTTGAGAGTTACAGTTCTATAGTGGTATAGAAAATTACAGAATCGCACTGTACTCTTAAATATCAACATTTTGAATTTTTCAAATTAAAAATTAGGCTGACGTCAGGTTCATATATTCGTTGCTAAATGAAATACTTTTAATTAAGCACTAGTTCTATTAAGTGATTAGAAAATATAGTCAGTCTTTTTGTTTTTATATGATTTTTTTGAATTCATTTACCCTTCTTTCTGATTGGCCTATGTGCATAGCATCACATTTTTCGCAATTTAGTTTATAAACACTTTGATTTTGCTAAAATATTCGTTTTTTCTTATATATTTTCCTCTATTATTATATATTTTGAAAGCAATTTTATAGTTATTACTACTGTTTTTATAATGTTTGCTATTTTATTTGATATTGTACCTATGTATGATAATTTTATAAATGTTTTTTACCTTCCGTCACCTTTAGATAAGGAAGGTATTTTAATGAATAAGCACGTTTTAGGGTCCCTATTATACGAATTTACTATTTTTAAGATGAGGTCTGTATGTGTGTCTGTGTGTGTGTCCGTGTGCGTGTCCGTGTGTGTGTGTCCGTGTGTGACAAATTTTTCTCCGACGATAACTTCAATACTACAATTCTAAAAATTATATTTCTTTCGTATTCCTCAGCTTTACATCCATATGAAGAGCTGTTTAGATTTTGGTTGTAATTGATTCACCGAAAATACCCTTATTTTAAGTTTTAACAGTTTTTCTTGAAAAAAAATCTGTTGTGGCCAGCACAAGACCTCTCGCCATTTCCATATTAGACTATATAAGTATTGTGTTGCACTTTGCTATCGAACCGTCGTTTTATAACAAAATATTACAGGACTTTACCCAAATATTGTTTTTTATTGTATTTAACATGTCTTCTGCACACATATTCTAATTATATCTATTTTTCATTGTATGAGGGAGTTTCTAAATGTCACAAATTCTTCCAATTCATTAACCAGATTGGCGGTATTTCTGATGGATATATGCATATTACCTATAATTTCAAATATTTAATTAATAAAACAATAAGAAAGATTAAATGTACTTCCCAGAAAATGCTATCAAAATGTCACTAAAACTGTAGATTTTTGACACTGAAATCTGTCATTTACAAATTATATTATAAACATTTGACTTTGTCAACTGGTTTCCTTAGTGTAGTTTCGCCTACTCGACTTGTTATATCCCGATATTCTATATATTATAGCGTCTTTATCTCTAATTTTATAGAAGATATAATAAAAAATTTAAATGTATCAGGTGTAGAATTTGTTCTTCAAAATTAGTAATATCAAAAATTTTCAAAAATTAATATTTGGAAGAATTTCTTTTAAAAACTACTACTTCCGGTTGTTCAATTGTTACCAAAACCTTTTCAGCTCTTCCCAGGAATGTCAGATTGAGGAATCCATAGTTAAACAGTTCTTAAGTCTTATAGTTTTTGAGGAATCGTGGCTACAACATCCAGACATACACACACACACATACACACATACACACATACACACATACACACATACACACATCCACACACACACACACAGACATCATTTTAAAAATGTTAAAAACGGATTATAGGGACCTTAAATCGTGCTTATTCACTAAAATCTGGGTATGCGAATTTTAGCGTGAATCCAATACCTCTCTTAGCGAGAGGTAAAAAAATGCAGTTACATATTATTTTTTGACATTTTATAAATATTAGAGAAAATGCTCTTTTTTATGCGATTTGATTTTACATTTGCCTTTATATTCAACAGATATAGAGTTAAAGAGTTATAAAGAGATTAACTTTCAAAAATTCCAATTGACAGATGTCAGTGTTAAGTGCAAAACCAAAAATAGTAAGTATAGGTCCAGAAGGTGTCATAGTGTTCCTCGCAAGTGACATGCAGAGGAAGAACTGTGTGAAGAAAATGCGTTGGACAGAAATGAGTAGAAGAGAAGAGTAAGAAACAGCGACCCCTAATAAAATAGCGAAAAACTGAAGAAGAAAGCAGTGTCAAGTGCAATTTACATAGGTAGTGTATGTTCATGTTATAATTTTATTGAATTTATATAATCTCTTCAAAGGAATTTTTGATATGGGATTTGTACAAAATACATTGAATTGACGGAAGGTCTTGTGCTGGCCACAACAGATTTCTTTTGTTTGTTTTGAATGTAAATGTATTTTGAAAATGTTTTTAATTTTCTCTTTTGAACTAAATTGTCTAAAATCAAATTAGTACAACATTTATTGACATATTGACATTTCTAATTTATATTTGTTAATTTTTTCTATGCATGTTTTAAGTTTTTGTTAGATCTAATAATTTAATAAAAATATATTTGTGAAACTAAAAACCCTGTATTAAAAAATAATTAAGTTAATATTTTTTTACATAACGTACCTTTATTGACCAAACCCATTTTAGTAGTTATTAATGTTACATGAGACTAAAGACATATTTTATTAAAATAAAACAGCCTTTTTAGTTAAAGTACCGTTCATATTAATCCAAACCAACGTTTCAGTAACGTGTACTGTTGCCTTTTTTTGACAGTACACAAGGTATAAACAGTGCTAATTTCCGTAAATGGCTAAAATGTTCCTTTAATGACCATTTGCACCAACACGGCTTAAATTTTAAGCTGGGTTTAAACAAAAAAATGCAAATCGAAATTTTAACAGCAATATATTATAATTCATTTGACATTTGATTTCGATGCAATATTGTCAATTTAAGCCAAGTTTAATATTTAAGTTACGTTGGTGCAAGCGGCCATAAGATATTTTTGATTAAAATACATAATAAAAAAAATGTTGTCACACATATTTCATTGTTGTATTGATGGGACGCAAAATTTTGTTGCTTGATATGGTACTTATCTCTTTTGTCTTCTATTGTTTTTTTTTTCTCTACTATACAAAGTAGGCTTTTGTGCTCACATTTGTGAACGCAAAATATCACTTTGCCGCGTATGCGCATCAAAACAAAAAAAAAATGCCCACTTCGAATTATTAACTCTAAGTCAAACATTCGAGTGCAAATATCCTATTTCCTTGTCATTATAGTACAGGCGTAAACAGTCGTTGACACGAAAGAAATTTGATGCACTAACGGTAACTGCCCTTGGTTGGAGCGGTTCATGTATTATACGTATAACAAAAGTCATAGAACAATATTTCTAAGCGAATCCTGCTAGCATTTAACATTCCTCAGACCGATTTTCTCTCGTGTCACCGATTATACGTCTTTTGATATGGAATGGACATGAATTTAATTTTATTCACTTGAAATTCACGAATTAAGTGTCGCCCATTTTTAATCTACGCATCTACAAAATTTGTCTATATAACTTACGCATGTATTAATCGCTTATTAATCTCAATAATTAATATGTCTCGATGCTGCGCTCAAAAATATGCATATGATTCAATTACAGTCTAAAACACACAGTATTGATACGTCCCTTACTGTATATCTGAAGCGTAACGAAGTGAAGATAACGCGTAGCTAAGACTGTAGTACTGAACTACGAGCGCAAATTTAATAAGAATGTTTATCGCGCGAAACTCCTCATCCTCTATTTCTAGGAATTTGAGTACAAATTTTTAGTATGTTATTAATATAAAACTAATGAACAATATGTTCCAAATGAAATTTTGCAACGGACTGTTGGCATTAGCTACCAAAATTGCTGTTTTTCAAGTATATAGTCATAACTTGGCCTTTGAAAAGAATTTCTAAAAGTGTACGGCTATTCCACGACACTTTAAAAAAATTTTTTTTTTGAAATAGATAAAAATATAAGACCACATGTGAAAGTTCGAGTTAAAAATTCCTCCAAATAAGCGAGATATTAAGGTCCGAATTTTAAATCTGCTTTGTGACGTAGGTAATGTGGATATACCAGAAGTAAACAAACAGTGGTTCACAAACCACGAAAAATTGTTAAACCAATTACAAAATAATGTATATTTAAATTGTAATATTATAATTCATTATTAGAGACATAAAATAAATTATTTCACTTAATTTATTTCACTTTTTTTCTCGCGAAACTCCTCATCCTCTATTTCTAGGAATTTGAGTACAAATTTTTAGTATGTTATTAATATAAAACTAATGAACAATATGTTCCAAACGAGATTTTGAAATTTTGCAAAGGACTTTTCAGATTTTGGTAAACTGAGTACATAAGATATTGTTACTATATGAAAAAGAATAAATTAGGATTGAATTTGAAATAAATTAAAATTCTTGGTTTTCTTTCTTGTAACTGGACATTGACTGAAATATGGGAAAGTAATTAAACTAAGTCTAATTGTTTTATGTAGTATCTTCACAAATTGCTTATTAGGTGACAACTTCTTAATTATTCACTGCAGTCTCAGAAAAACTAACTTAAGTTGACAGGTACAGGTTTTTGTGGTAAACTTCTGTAATTTATAATTATGATACTAGCTCTCTAGTAGTCATTAAATGTAAGGTGTACAGGAATCTTGTTTTGTTAATGGTAATGAAATATGACGAAAAGTAGAAAGATCTACGATGTTCATTAATTTGACAAGAAATAATTTCCCAGAACAATTATTACAATTTTGACGTTACATGTTTCGCCAACATTATACGAGTATGTAAATAAGTTTAGAAATACGAAATTAAGAATCAGTATATTCTATATTATTTATGAGGGTCACGCTAGAATTATTCAATTATTGATAATTTTATTTTAAATATCCAAAGTAGTTCACTTCACAATCTTTTCTTCTTCTTCTTAAAAACTCGAAACCAATCTTCTTTTAAATGTTTTCAAATTAATAATCAGAATTGTATAGAAGAAACAAAATTATAACAATTCAATAAAATTTTAATGTCACAAAAATTGTACGGAATATTCAAAAATTCTGAAAATTAGTTATGTAGTGATCCAAAAAATTTAGACGAACAGATATTTTCTTTATTATTAATTTTAGACATACAGTGTGTCCCATTTAGAGGTGCCACCATTGGGATCTCGAGAACTATACGAGATACGATGTCGGTTAAATCGAACTTTTTGTGCGCCTTTGGGAGGCCATCTCAGATGTGCTTTTGTTTTTCCAAAAATTCTCATAGGGCACTAGATAAAGACGAAAAAGTGAATATTGTTGATTTTTTCTTTTTCAAATAACTTCTAAACTATTAGTAATTGATAAAAATATTTCAAATATAAAAGATAGATATTTTTACTAGCTAACCAGTGACGTACGAAATAAATTTTTATATCCCTAAATTTTCGAGATATAACACAAACTTATATTTTTTTAAATGGAACCCATATCTGATTTCTGTCTCAAAAAAATCATTATTTTTTTCTCTTTTCAATGATGTAAGGGTTATTATGTTTTATATTTGTTTTGCTCCTAAAATTTAATTTTTCTCTTTATTTTCCTGAACTTTCTTATTATTTCCCAAGAAAACATTATTATTTTTATTAATTATATTGTATTTGATCGAAATAATTTGTTTTATGCCTTTATTACTTAATATTTTATTCTAGACTCATAATTACAAATTACACTATAATGTGCCAAGGGCGACCAGATACAAAATATAAAAATTTGTTTGATACGAGTTTTGAGCAAAATTTTCTAACGAAATAAATTATTTAAATAGAAGGAGTATTTCTAAATAGAAATCTACCAATATTTTCAAAATAATTATAAATTTAATAAAAAATAAGGAAAAAATAATAATTTTGAAGGCAAAACAAATATAAAACATAATAACCCTTACATCGTTGAAAAGAGAAAAAAATAGTGATTTTTTTGAGACTAAAATCAGATATGGGTTCTATTTAAAAAAATATAAGTTTGTGTTATATCTCGAAAATTTACAGATATAAAAATTTATTTCGTACGCCACTGGTTAGTTAATAAAAATATCTATCTTTTGTATTTGAAACGTTTTTCTCAATTATTAATAGTTTAGAAGTTATTTGTAAAACAAAAAATTAACAATATTCATCTTTTCGTCATTATCTAGTGCCCTATGAGAATTTTTGGAAAAACAAAAGCACATCTGAGATGGCCTCGCAAAGGGGCACAAAAAGTTCCATTTAACCGACATCGTATCTCTTATAGTTCTCGAGATCCCAATGGTGGCACCTCTAAATGGGACACACTGTATAGTTATAAATTAGAAACGTTGAGCTAGAAATTAAGCCCCAAATTTTATGGTGAAATGGGTCAGAATTTTATTTTCGTTTTTTAAATCGTATGATATATTTTTATATTTTCTGAAAGTAACTGAGAGGCCTCTGGCCCAAAATCAAAATAGTTCGGCCGGCACAATATTTTAATTTAATGACATTTCATTTATTACAAAAACACCTCAATAAATGATTTAATCTCACAAAAATTATATTATTACCGTTAAATATGCAATTTCAGCTTAAATTAACAACAAAAAGTAAATGGGGCGATTACAATTAGATTCACGAATTTTTTAAAAATAAATTTAATCTAGCAGTCTATCCAAATGTCAAACAACTAATTTCTAATGACAGTAACAATTGTTTATGGGTTGTCAAAAAATTCCTTTGCAATATTCAAAAACTAGTAACATCCGTTTGTTCGGCCTAATAGTATTTTACTACCATTATTATAAATAAGACGAATAAATATGTCAACTTACTCATAAACAAGTTGAGAAGATTGACAACTCGTTAGGGTCATTAAAAATTAGATGTTTGGCATTTGGACAAACTGCTAGATAAAACTTATTTTAAAAATTTCACGGTGCATCCACTAAGGTTTTATTTTTTTCTGTGTGGACCGTAACAGATATCACAAATTAAACACGGAGAGAAAAGTTTACTATTGAATGTATCTTTCTGAAAAAAAAAAAAAAAAATACGTTATCGGCGTGGCCATTAAAAAGTTACGGTCTAATCAATGTTGGGACACCTAAGTTTCATACTCTAGTGATTCACTGATAATAACAAGTATAATCTTAAAAGATGACAACCATATGAACTGTCATATTAAATTTAATCCAAATCGAATAAGGCGTTCTGTTACTATAAGCAAAATTTTTTGAAATTATTAAAATATCTTTCAGAACTCATATTATTAATTGGAAAAATACTACCTATAACAAAAACAACAAGTAACCAAGAAATGTTCATAAATGTTACCTTTTTTATGTATACAATTTTCTAGACAAAATATGCATGTCCGGAAAAAACATGGACGGCGAACATGCAACTTCTCAAGAAAAAATCTCCTTTTGCCAGAGGAAAAACCGTCCCAAAAACTGGCAGAGAAGTGATCTGTATAACGCTTTATCTTTTTACCTCCCGCTACCCTAGGTAAGGGAGGTATAGGGATCGTGCTAAAAATCGGATATAGAGATTTTAGTGAATAAGCACGTTTTGATGTCCCCAGAATCCGATTTTAACATTTTTACAATGATGTCTGTAGGTATGTATGTGTGTGTGTCTGTGTGTGTCTGTGTGTGTGTCTGTGTGTGTGTGTGTGTGTGTGTGTGTGTGTGTGTGTGTGGATTTTGTGGACACGATTACTCAAATACCATCAATCAGAAAAATTTGAAATTTTGTATATCCATTCTATACTAATGTGGGAAGAGCTCATTAGTTTTTAGTGTATATCAGATAACCGGAAGTATAATTTATACAAGCTTTTAACAGTTTTTCTTGTAAAAAAGTCATTGAATATATTTTTTTAGCAACTTTTACCAATACAAATTGAATATAATGGCACAATCTTCAATTCTACGATAATAGCATTTAGTAAATAACTTGAAATAACTTTATATTATATTATAAAATAATTTATTTTTGTACATCACTTTGCCTCTGCGTCAAACAAAAACAATGCTTTAATAACAAAGTTGACATATTTAAACAAATGTCACAGTCACGAAGCAATTTTTATTAAAATTAATAATGAAACCGTGTTAAGAAGAATTTAGTAGTTTAAATATGATTCCAATGAAATTAAGGTTTGTAAAAACAATATATTTTCCATCATACATAAATATTAGATATACAGGATAATTCGATTGAAGTTTGATGTTTGCAGCATTATATATTATATCAAACAGCTCTCAATAAGAACGTGATTTCAAAGTGTCAAATAATAGTTTGCAACTCCACATTTACGAAATGGATAATGTACGGCGAAGAATTTACACAGATTGCGTTTTAGAGCATAAGGAAGCTGGTGATTATTTTGACAATAATGTGAGTGTCGATTTTTCATTAAAATATATTAATGATCCAAAACTTCACAAAGTTGGTATTTAATACTCTTATATAATTTTGTTTACAAACGATCAATCGGAAGTGATACTTTACTTAAAGCGGGAGGTCATGTGCTGGCCACATCAGATTTTTTTATTATTTTATGTGTAAACCGTAACAGATATCACAAATTACATAGAGAGAGAAAAGTTTAGTATTGAATGTACCTTTCTGAAAAAAATAATTTCAAGTAATCTACTTGGCCATTAAAAAGTTACAGTCTAATCAATGTTGGGACACCTAAGTTTCATACACTAGTGGTTCACTAATAATATCACCTTAAAAGATGACTTATAACCATATAAACTGTCATACCAAATTTCATCCAAAATCGAATAAAGCGTCCGATTATTATAAGCAAAATAAATTTTTTTTTTTTTCGAAGAACTTTGAATCTGAATTCTGTCTAAATGGTACACTTTCCGGTAGAAGCAAGTTTAGTTAAATCGTTTTATTTTAGCCTCAGGATCAGGAATGTCCCCCTATTTAGCAGCGAGCTTTAAGTAAAGTATCACTTCCGGTTGATCGTTTGTAAATAAAATCTAATTTGTTGTCCAATAAATAGAAAAGTTTTATTGGTTTTCCTCAAAAACCTGTTAGAGCTCCAAATTAAGTACTACATCCGATTTATCATATATGGTTAAAATCTAATATGTTGTTTCAAATTATATATGATTTTTAAATACCAAGAGAAGTTTTGGATCATATTTTAATGGATTTTAAGGGAAAATCGTCAGACACACATTATTATAAAAATCATCATCAATTTCCAGGTGCTCTAAAGCGCAATCTGTGTAAATTCTTCGTCGTATATGATCCATTTCGTAAATGTGTAGTTGTAAATTAATATTGATTTATAGTGCTACAATCATAGAAAAATTAAATCAGATCATCATGTACATCTAATATTTATGTATGATGGAAAATATATTATTTTTACAAACCTTAATTTCATTAGAATTATAGATATTTACACACCAAGGTAATGGTTATTCATGAGAAGAAAGTTTAGCTTACTAGCCCGTAAGGGCGAGTGAGTTTAACTTCCTGGAGTGAATAAACATTCTTAGCTCACGTGATTTGTACAATATTTTATTCAATTTTGACGAAAATGCTAATAAAAACCATTATAATATTTAATTTTGACAAAATAAAAACTGATCAGTGAGTAGGCTGAGCATTACAATCGTCGCTGATAGACGTCAAGTTGTTTTAAATGCATTATTTGTTGCAGAGTGAGTTAAAATTTTGTGAGAGTGATTTATAAATTCTTTTAATTCACATGTGAAAAAAGAGTTGCTTATTGTTGTTGCTATGGAGTTAATAATGACAGTTTAAAACGTCAAAATTGAATAAAATATTTTATTATTATATTCTCCTTAAGACGGTTTCATTATTAATTTTAATGTAATTGCATCCTGACAGTGACTTTTGTTTAAATATGTCAAAATTTTTATTAAAGTATTGTTTTTGTTTGACGCATAGGCTAGTGGATGTATAAAAATAAATTACTTTATAAATTCATATTTTAAGTTATTTAAAGCTAGTTACTGAATGCTATTATAGTAAAATTGAAGATTGTATCATTGTTCAATTTTTACCACCAAAACGGAATCCAACAATGTCAGGACTTGATACATAAAATTTTTTATTATGCGTTTGAACTACAATTATTTATTTATTTATATACTTTTTTCCAACGCCGATGTTCATTATTAATTTTACATGTTACATATATGTATTTCAATTTTAACTTCTGACTATTATTGTATTTGTTTAATTAGTGTATTATGTGTTTATTAATTGTAAAAAGTTATAGCATTCCCTGAAGAAGGCCGCAGTATGGCCGAAACGTCGGACTGAATTATTTTATTAACACCTTCGCTGCCATGGCGGACATCGTGATATTTTGTTGTGTGCCAAGGCGGACACCGGGGTCCGCCAACGTTTTTTTCGCTTTACGCCAAGCAGACAAAATGTATTGGAAGAAGCATTGAATATGTGTCTGCTGTGGCGCCCTAGCATACTTTGACTATCTTGTTTTTTTGATATGTCTTATAGTAACAGTTTTAGAGATTGTCCGCTATTTGTGTACGCTCTGGCGTACAGAAGATAAATTAATATTTTTATTTTAAGAGGCCAGGCGGACACGGTAAAAAAGCAGATATACACATGTGAGTAAATCAGTAATATAAAAAGCAATTTGTGAAAAATAAATATAAATTCTTTATTAACAACGTTACAATATTATACAAAATAAGTTATATTAAAAGGAAAGAAGGCATCTCCATAGCTATATTTAGAATATTTTTCGCTCGTTCTGACATGATTTAGATATAACCCTAATGACAGATTATATTACTCTGATGATAAGAAACTTACAGAATACAACAATTCAACATTATTGCGCATATTGTCCATAGAAGTTTATTCGTGTCCGCCGATTCCATTGTGTCCGCTAAAGCTGTCTGCTGTGGCGCAGGTAAAAAGAAAAAATGTGTCCGCTACGGCGCCTTGAGATCTAAAAGCAAGTATGTAATAATATTGCGCCAACGGCAGACACCGGTGTCCGCTCGTATTTTTATTAATAACTAATTACTGAATAAAGATAAAATAAAAATAAAACTGCCAAACTACATAGAATTAACCCTGTTACAAGGTACTAGTTCTGGTCTTCAGGGACAATTTTGAAATGACCGCTTGGCAGCCAAGGTGTTAAATTGACTGAAATCAGTGATTTTGTTTATATTATACACCAGACAGTCACGATCCTTTCCACGTATATTAACACTATTCACTGCAATATTAATTTATTTGTGATTTATCATACCGCGAAACAATGTAATACAACAAGGAATTCATTTTAAAACTGAGCTGAATCCGTTAATAAGTGCGACCCCACAGAGCTTACAAGACATGAGGCGATTTTTCGCGATGGACCAAGCATGAACCAGGTTTCATGTTTGGTTCATAAAAACGTCACTGTTGAATAATTTGGCGATCAGACTGTCTGGTCGCGAACCTGGGGAACCGGGTTCGATCCCGACCGACGTCAAATATTTCGAATTTTAAATGGCACCAAAGTGACCCCTGTGGTGCACTCTCCACGCCAGCAATGAGAGCCCGTGAGGTGAAGCCTGGTATGCGCCCGCACGGTACAAATATGTCAGCATCATTACCGATATAGGCGATAAAGCAGATTGTGGCACACTCATAAATGGGTAATATGCCGTGATGATATATTTATTTAATTTATTTATTTAAACGATTCAGATTTAGGTATATTAGTTTTATTTTAGATGAATTTATGAATGAGGATATGAGCCGAACAATAAAATGACTTGTTTTTGTTTAAAAATTAGTTCCACATTCTCTCGTCTCAGCGAATAGAGTATATTTATTTCTTTATGAAATGAATTTTTAATGCATTATCATCTTGCTACGGACCTTTTTTGTTTGGTGAAATATTTTTACGTTTACGTACCTTATGTATAATTTGCTTTTCAATATTTTGAATTAGCAAAGAATTGTATTTAAATGAATTACACAGTTTGAGCCCATCCATAAATTTAATAACTTATTAATGTATAATTGAATATTTTCGACAAGCAATTTGTATATAGTGGGCAAAAAATTTGCTCTTTGGAATACATTACAAAGGTTAAACGTACACTTTTAGTGATTAGGCAAAAAAAGAACGTATATAAAAATAATTTCTTTTAGATTTATTTTTTGGTCCACAATTGGCCTGATAAAACTTCCGTATATCGATCTTTTCTAGGATTCAATTAAAGGAACTATTGTGTACTAAATTGTTTGTTGACCATTGACCGAAATAAATAAAATAAAAGTAGAAAAAGTAACTCAGTCTTCTGAATGTCTATATATTTTCCAGAAGACGGAATCTGAAAAAGATAAAAAAATGAATTTAGTTGAACTTATGTTGATTAAAGTACAAGTAATTAAACTGAAGAAATATGTTTTACTTTTGTTATAAATAGGAAAATAAACGAAACTGTTAGTAGTTATCAAAGATCATTACATTTGTCAGATTATTTATAATTACATACGTATCATAAGGAAAAAAAAAATGATGAAGAATTCATTCATTGTTTTTAGGGTCAATTCATATAAATAGTAATAAAAATGACGTAAATAAAAGAATCTTAACTTATTTTATTTACATTATTCTTAGATTATTGACCTGTATGAAAACTAACATTTATTATATATATTTTTATTTTTTTGTAAGACTATGCTTTATAAAATGAGAGTATATTTTCAATAAATATATCAAAATAAACATTACAAATTATTTATAACACAAATGCTTTTAACACCTAAGCCACACTTCTACTATATTCCAAATTCACTGTTTTCAAGTCTTCTGCTATCACCTTTTTGATATCCGGAATACATTTTCAAGTAAATGAATGTGAAAAGTAACGAAACAACGAAAGTAAACCAAATAATACTTGTTTGAATATATGATGTCACGCCAGTTAAATAAATCACATGCATTTATAGTGAAATGAAAGATAAGTAGAACGAATTCCGTTGCTAGTGGCAATCAAAACTTGGACTATAATATAAATAGTTTTTATTAATTATTGCTTATTATTCATATATTTCCAATATTATTGACCACAATAGTTATATATATATATATATATATATATATATATATATATATATATATAAAAGGAAACTGGATAGTGGGCTTGACAGTCAATTTGTAGGCTTAAGTGTAATACACTCTTTTTAATTTGTCAAGCTTTCGGTTATATTTTTAACCATCCTCAGTACACTGTAATACAATAATGAAATACGTACAATTTGTTTAAGAATTAAATTTGGTTTTTAGTACTCACATTAGTTGAGATTTTTTGTAGAATATACAGCATTTACAAACATGGAATTTTGAACATGCACACGCGCATGGTTTAGTAAAATAATAAGTCGAAATAACTGAATTACATATTAAAATTTTTTTGGCCAAAATAGTTATCACAGTAAAATTGATAAATTACAAACTAATAAAGCAAACCATTTTGTGAAAATTAACTGTCAAAAAAAAAAAAACTAAAACATAGAAATAGTTGTTCCTAAAAAGTGTGCGTTCAGTCGTTTCATGTTATTTAATAGTAAATAAACAAAAGAATGTTTTAAATTTTTTGAAATTTAACCCGGATCTAGGTGTGGTGGATTGTGAATATTATTCGACAATTTTAACAGGTAAGTGTATATATGGCTCAGTCCATCAATGTCTGTCCGTTTGTTTATGGGGTTTTCGGTATTATTGATATGTATCATTTCTAGAAATGTTCGTTTTAATAAATTTTGTTCTTTATCTAATATTTTTAGGTTTAAGTTTAGTGTCACTTTTGTGAGATGTTATTCTACTTTTGAGTGTTCTACAATTTGTCCTACATATTGTGACTGGCAATCAGCACAAGAAATACGGTATACTATATTAGATTGATTTTGTGTAGGAGTTTTGTCCTTTAATTTTGAAAATATTTTGTTTACTGTTAAGCTACTTTTAAAAGCAATTTGACGCAAACATGACGCGGTTAAAATTGCTTTTAAAAGTAGCTTAACAACTATTTTTATGTTTTAGTGGATGTTTTTGACAGTTAATTTTCACAAAATGGTGTTGTACACGTGTTTACGTCGACAACTTGTGCACAATTATAAAAGTTTAACATTATTTTAACAAAATTGTTTGCTTTATTAGTTTGTAATTTATCAATTTTACTGTGTTAACTATTTTGGCCAAAAAATTTTAATATGTAATTCAGTTATTTCGACTTATTATTTTACTAAACCATTCTTATTTTCTACTATTTTTGATTACTGTGGAAGAGCCTATTATACTTTCTTCTTTCATAATACGTATAGTTTGTAATGAATAGTTCAATAGTGCGGGCTGTAGCGTTTCGCACGAATCTCGTGTTTTACATTATTTTGAGAACTGCTATAGGATCGTCTTAATATTTACGTCATAGATTAAAATTTAAATTGTTTCTTAAAAAAAATGTGGAGGACCCTATTGAAAAAGTAGAATATATTGAAAATATCAAACACATTTAATTTAATGTAAAAGCAAAGTTTGATTTCCAAATTCAGTTAATGTTGTGAATATTCTAGGAATATAAACTTGATAAAACCATTATCATTACACAAGTACATAAATAGAAAATAGCATTTTAATGTAAGTGTGAGTAAGAATTAACAATTAAAGATTGTCGAAAATGTAGAAAAGATACTGGAAAACAATTTTCTAAAGTAAATACACATATGACAAATGTCTTTTTATTACCAGTGACTAATGAAACTAAAGTACGAATTTCAACATAAGTAACCGGGCACTCCGGGCAGTAAGTTGGCCGTTGATTACTTATTGTCGTAAGTTCCTGTTCCTCATTGCAAACGTTCGTAAAAATTTATGTTTGATAAACTAGTTTTGGACAGAAACGTAATCGTAATCGACTGATGAATTAAACATGTTCGACCGATTTATACTATTAGAAACAATAAATAATAAATACACTTACTATAATAAGGTCAGCTAAAGGCCGACCTGAACTAAAGTATTCATGGAGTATATAACTTTGTTCAAATTTAGAGTATATATTTATATATTATTAATATAAAGTCAAAAATAAAAATAATATACCTACCACATACCAGTATTTTTCTAAATTTGTTAATTATATTAATAGAATATGGCCGTCCACCAGAGTAACATATTAAAACGTGGATCATTTATTTAAACTCTATGATAACGACTATCCAGGATAAAAAATCTGTTGTGGCCGGCACAAGACCTCTCGCCATTTCCATATTAGTCTATATAAGTATTGTAATGCACTTCGCTATCGACCCGTAGTTTTATAACAAAATATTACAGAACTTTACCCAAATATTGTTTTTCATTGTATTTAACATGTTTTCTGCACACATATAATTCTAATTATATCTATTTTACATTGTATAAGGAAGTTCCTAAATGTCACGGATTCTTCCAATTCATTAATCAGATTGATTTTCAAATATTTAATTAATAAAACAATAAGAAATATTAAATATACTTCCCAGTAAAAGCTATCAGAATGCCACTAAAATTGTTGATATTTGACAATGACATGTGTCATTTACAAACTATGTTATAAACATTGGGATTTGTCAACTGGTTTCCTTAGTGCCTTAGCCTCTGCAATTAGTTTACTCTATAAATTATAGTGTCTTTATCTCTAAATCTATACAAGATATAATAACATTTTTAACTTATTATATATTAAATGGAGAATTTTATGTTATTCAATAATTTTCAAAAAATAATGTTTAGAAGATTTTTTTAAAGAAACTACTACTTCCGGTTGTCCAATTGTTACCAAAACCTTTTCAGCTCTTCCCAGGAATGTCAGATTGAGGAATTCATAGATAAACAGGTCTTAGTCTTATAGATTTTGAGGAATCGTCTCTCCAACATCCAGACATACACACACACACACACACACATACATATACACACACACCGACATAATTTTAAAAATGTTATAATCGGATTCTAGGGACCTTAAATCGTGCTTATTCACTTAAATCTGGGTATGCGAATTTTAGCATGAATCCAATACCTCTCTTAGCGAGAGGTAAAAATATTAATTTTTAAAATATTAGAATTTTTAGTGCACGTTAATGCAAAAAATAACAAAAGAACGAAAGCAAACCAGATAATACATATAGTATGTCAACCGATTTCGAACAATCGTAATAAACCGATTAAACACCCTTGAAATATAAAAATACAAAAAAAAGGGTTCGGTTTCAAGAAAAAAATATTCTTGTTTTTACAATACATATCAGTGATCATCATTCATTTATATACATGGAGCCATGTAGATTGTTCAAGTACTGAATCAGATGAGTAATATTTTGCAAATTATGTATTGTGTATATTGTTAATGTTAATTATTTGTAATTATAAATTGAATATATATACAGGATGCTCATTTTAAATAGGTCACCATTGCTTGTAAAAATATTTTTTTCGACCAGTGGTTTTCAAAATATGGGACCCAACTTTTTTTTATTTTAAATGAGAACATATATATTTTGTATTTTCTCTTTCGTTAGAGAAATTAATTCTGAATTCAGTGATACATACAATACTTTTATACCCTTACATAACGATTTTTTTGAGAAAAATGCATGTAAAACTTTATACTAATTTGATTAAAATATGGTTATAATAAAAGTGACATGAATCGAAAAAATGAATACATGTTAATTTTTTTATATATTATTAGAATGCCCTGGCAGAAAGAAGCGAATTCTTTGTTCTTTTTATTGATCATAAGTGTCAAAGCAAACGAAACATTCATGTATTTCTTTACTGGCATTCTAATGCCCGTATTCAAAGTCGATGCTCAATCTCGTACTTGAGTATTACTTCGCCAAGCTATACTCCGGTCGTTCTCAACCTCATATCACATCATATGTTTCATAGTCGACACTTCGTGAATTCTCGGTTTTCTAGGGACGATTTTAGAGAATTTGTAATAACTATGTTGGTATATTTGTAAATTTTAATATTTTTCTATCAAATAGTATATTTGACATCTACATAATGTCACAGGTTACACATATATGAGTCATATCACGGATATGTCTTCTTGAAGCAACCCTATTTCATTGTTATTACTTAAGGCTTCTTCTACTATGTCTACAAATTCTAAAAATTCTAGATTATCTTTATAATTTATTATTTAACTTAAATGTCATATTTGGAAATGACAGTTTGACAGTTTTTTTTTATATATTGATCAAGTCTACCTAAAATTTAAAAAAAGCATTACTCAAGGTTGCTTGGAGCTCGCCTCAAGTAAACCTTCGATCGAAGTACGAGTGAAGAAACAAGTAGCGACTATGAAACGAAATCTGGTACTCAAGGCATACTCAAGTATGAGTCGAGGCAAAGTACTGACTATGAATACGGGCATAAGTCTACATAATGTAAAAAATATTAACACGTATTCACTTTTTTCATTCATGGCACTCTTATTAAAGGAAACATTTTAATCAAATTAGTATAAAACTTTACATGCATTTTTCCCAAAAATTCGTTATGTAAGGGTAAAAGTATTGTATCAGTGAATGGGGTCATACCAAAAAAAAAAATGTTAATATTTTTATAAAAATAGAATCTATGACACTTATTATCCACATTGCAACATAAAACATCCCAAAATATAATACTTTTCATTCATAATTTACTTAAAAGATATTCGCGCTACGATTTTCTGTGACATCATGTATTGGCTACTCACACAACGACACGTCACACGTACATGAAGGTCACAATGTCACAAACTTCAAACACGTGAAGTTAAATAGAATAAACTAACCAAATATTTATAAAGCTGTCAGAGGAAAAGTGCGCTCTATTCAATCTTTTTTGTTTCATAAAGATTTAATTATTTCATTAGAGAAATATTATTTTTAATTGCAGGTTTGTGTGCTTGATATATAATTTAATACATAAAAGTGCAATAATTGTATATTTATAATGATAATAATGATAAAACATGGTGAAGAAGAACTGTGCAGTTCCAACTTGTGGAAACAATTTATTAAAAAACCCAAAAAAAACCATTTATAAGCAATCTTAATTTACATTTTGTCCGCCAGGGTGAACTGGAATCGTTCAGATACGTGACGTATGCGCTCACGTGACCTCATTGTGATTTGAAATTGACCCCTATTTTTAAAAAATTATATCTACAAAATAATATACACAAATGGCGTGAAAATATTATTTGCATATACTGTGACCGGTAGACTTCCAGGAAAAAAATAAAACAGAAAATGTGGCATGACCCCATTCAGAATTAAATTCTATAACAAATGAGGAAATAAAAAATACGTGTTCTCATTTAAAATAAAAAAGTTGGGTCCCATATTTTGAGAACTAGGACAAAGTCTCAAGTAATGTACCTAACCAGTATTTAATTCGTACGACAAATATACATACAAAAATGTAGAAAAGAAGAATACGAGTACCTATATAGATATGAGTCAATCTTCTGTTATATAATATCGTTTGAATTCTAGAAATACGGAAAGCGGCTCGCGATTTATAATCGCAAATGTAAAATGGTGTCAATTTCTCTTCGAATAGAAAAACAAGAGGCAATTTGTCTAAAAAAAAAAACACAACCTGTTCATGGAAATCAATTTGTCGATAATAAATAATAGGCAGAACTATAGTTGTTTTTAACTCTGTAAATAATGTGAAAAACAACATGTGCGTTAGTGTGTTGATGTTTGGACACTATATTAACAAAACATTTTTATTACATGTGTAGAAGGTAAAAGATTAACTTAAGGACAATAAAAACGTAAAGAAATAAAATGTATTTTCCCGTTACTCATAAAATAAATACAAATAGTTATTGAAATTATACCTTTTAAGAAATAAATGTTTACTATTAAACATAAAAATACTGAGAAGAGTGGGTCAATAATTAACACGCTCATCTAGTAAGTGACAAAATGCTAAATCAAATCCTCGATCAAATCCCACGCTCAAGAAATATCAGTGATAAAATAATACACACAGAGAGTGATACAGGGTTAGTCACGACTAAAGCTTCATTTCCACCGAATGTTTTATTGCTTAATGCATAATGATTAGTGCATAAGACTTTATGCATTTTGACAATTTACCATTTCCAGCTATTTTGTTTAGTGATTCAACAGAAATGTCACAATTTTTTTCCTTATTACTTGTCTAGCAGACTGCAATTGCAGCAGCAATTCTTCTTTTTTTAAATATGTGCTATACATAATTTTATGTATCTATATCCATACCGAAAAATTAAAAATTTAATAATAGGGCTGTTGCAAGAATTTTTATATGACTTCTAAGTATTAAATTTTAAAAGATATTGTTCTTTAAAGAGCCTCACATTTAAAAATATCACGAAATATCCTTTAGATGTTTTACAATTAATTTTTGAAATTTGGATAAAATTTTGAATAAGTCACGTGATCTGAAACAGAATGTGACGTCAGAACACATACATCTTCAGCGGTTCTAATTGGTCCGTTTATAATGTAAAAATTTTTGTGTTTGGTGTCAAGTGTATTGTCAAAGTTGTCAAACAAATGTCAAATTTTTTAGATTGGCTCAAGTTGTATAATATGTAGGTAATAAAAAGTTCAAAATAAAATGAGTAATTTACGATATTGCATTGTGCCTTCTTACAAAAATACTGTTAGAAACAAACCTACTATAGAGTTTATCGAGGAGTTTATAAATTTGTCAAAAGATGCGATGGAAAGAAAATTGTGGCTAGAATCAATAGGTTGAAGAGCTGATAATGTCAGAAAAATCGTGTTTTCATGTTTGTGAAGATTATTTCAACTTTCATCCACCTTCAAGATAACAGTATATTTTTGTTGCTTCACTTTATGTTCAGGGCAAACTTTACATCTACTATACAGATATTTTTTCTCGACATAGATCTGCATATCCTATGGCAGATTCAATGTAAGAATTATAACCAGAACCTTAAAGTAAAATATATTATCAATTTATGTAGTATATTCAGTTATTATATTTTATTTTATCTCAGATCTTTAACACCCCTTATTTCGGTAGCAATAAAACAATCATTCTCTGATATATATTCAGCCACCATCCAGCTACTGATCTTCGGTAAATTGTCCGACTTAGCTTGAGTGTAATTATTATTCATTTACAATGAGCAATGTCAGCGACAAATGTCAAATTAAAAGATTTTTTATTAACATGTGACAAACTGTAAGCCTACGTTTATTTATGTAAATAATAAGAATAAACCTAGGTGATGGAAAAACCATTTTCCTATTGGCTATTAATGATGTAATGTATGTGCTTCTACGTCACAGAAGTGGGGGGTAGTTTTTCAGGACGCCAATCTTTTTATTTAATTATTTCCACAAATAACAGCAAATTATTAAAATAATAATTATTACTAAGAAAATCATTGCATAAACTTTCATTTAAATACTTTTTGAAAAATGTGAAACAGGCTCATTATAAAATAGATTGACAGTTGACAGTTCAGATTAGAAGTTTGGAATCTTTTGTTCCTACGCATTGCTCTTAATTCTTAAGCATTAATTATAGCTCTTACGCATTAGGATAATCGGTGGAAATGAAGCTTAACTATTACATATAAAAAAATCTGTTGTGGCCAGCACAAGACCTTCCGTTAATTCGATGTATTTTGTACAAATCCCATACTAAAAGGTCCTTGGAACAGATTCTATATAATATCATGTAAAATCGAACACGAACACATACTATTTTTTACAAATTCCATACCAAAAGTTCATTTGAAAAGGTTCTATAAATCCAATAAAATTATAACAAACGTACACTAAGTAAAATGCACTTGACACTTCCTTCATTTATTTTTCAGCTTTCCCCTATTTTATTACGGGTCGCTGTTTCCTCTTCTCTTCTACTCATTCCTGTCCAACGCATCTTCTTCACACATTCCTTCCTTCTCAAGTCTTCTGCGATACAGTCCTTCCATCTTCTCTTTGGCCTTTCTCTGCACGTCACTTGGGAGGAATACTATGACATACCAATTTTAGATCCTATACTTTCCATATTTGGTTTTGCACTTGCAACTGACATCTGTCAATTAAATTTTTTTTAAATTATCAGCTGTTTCCATGATAAATAGCAAAGCTGACTAATTTTTGAAAATTATTTTCTTTATAACGCTTTAAACCTACAGCTATTGAATATGCAGGAAAATGTATAATCAAACCGTATAGAGAAGAGTATTTTCTTTAATATGTATTATAACAAAATGTCAAAAAATAATATTTAACTGCGTTTTTTTAAGAAAAACTATTAAAAATTTCAAATTAGGGTACACACACACACACACACACACACACACACACACACACACACGGACACACACACATACACACATGCATACAGACATCATTTTAAAAATTGTATATTGATATTGTAGGGACCCTAAAACGTGCTTATTCATTAAAAACTCACTACCGAATTTTTTCACCAAAGACAATACCTTCCTTACCTAAAGGTGACGGAAGGCAAAAATGACGAAAAATCCCAAAAGTTTAATAGGATTTTTATTTGTTTTTGAATTACAGAATCTTAAATGTTTAAAAATTTCAAAGATATATCTATGGATCTCTAGACATTTTCTTACGCTTTCACCAAAAACGTGTGCTTCGCTCTCTAGTTTATTTTAATATTTCTGTATGCGAGCCGCAACATTCAAAATATTATTGCCTTGTTTGACGCCACAAGCCCTTGAAATTTTTGAGTCCATATATTTCGTGCGCTTGTAGGATAATATGCCACTGATAATGACTTGTATTACGAGCGCACTAATATAATAGTAGCACTATTACAAAGCCCGTTTTTACAATATTTTCTTAAAAGGTTAAATTTCACATTTAATAAAAGCACTCTATAAATGTAGGTTCGTAATACAGGCCAATGAATTTGCGCATGTCGATTGTTCACTTGTGTTTTATGCATCTCACTTTTCAACTAGCCCCACAAATGAAGGTCTAATGAAGAAAGTCGTTATGTGACATTTTTTATCACTTTTAAATATTCAATGATGAATAACATGTTATTGTTGGACAATTAAAATGAAATAGCCTAATTCATGGAATTTAAACTTTTAAGACACTGTAACTCGAAAACAAATAAAAATAGGAAAACAACTCTGGGTTTTTTTTGGCTATATTTTTACAGACTCGACGTTTAGAACATTTCTCAGATTCAGACTAATCCTATATGTAACATAGGTACTATTTCAGCACTGATAGTTCTTTAGCATGTATGTATCGTAGTAGCTAAGTGCGTTAAATTCGAATCCGACCGCCGTTCCGTCGTCAACCCTAATTGTAAGTACAGACCGGTTAACAAAATATTGGCAACAGGTTGACGGATGTTGGCAATATCTCTGTTCAGCTTTGAAGTAAAATTGCATCCGATTGTTGCTAGTGGTAGTGCTGCTTTATTTATTATAATAGCTGCCCGTGCCCAGAAACAAAACAAGATGGTGGCAGAGACAGTTTTCGCAAAATGGAACAAATGATGGCTGCAGTTTAATGTCAGAATTACTTTTTAACGATGGTATCTCGTTCCATAATTTCATTAGATTAACAAAATCTGACTTCAAAGAACTTCTTTGTTTGGTAGCTCGTAAAATCTCCAAAAGGAGTACAAGCTATCGTGCCTCACTACTTTGGTCAAACGCAACTTGTTGACAACACTATCCACACGCGCACGATATTGACGAATTTCCATCAACTTGTTGTTAAGTTATCAACTTGTCGTTATAATATATTTTTAATAAACTTTTTTATGCAATGTTTATTGAGTAACTAGTTGAAATTTTGTCGATCCAAATTTGTATCGGAAAATAATCAATAATTATTTCGAAACATTTTTCGCAACACTGCCGCACTATAGTTAGTAGCATAGACCTGGTCGGGCGTACTGCGCACGTAACAACACATACGGCCGTGATCTTTTTAATGTTCTGAACTGGCATCTGCTGATGACATTAAATTGCATCAAAGAATCTCCTCTTTTACCGATGCTCTCCATCTTCAATCAAATGTCGATATTTTTACTGAATGGTGTGAAACAAATAAACTGGCTTTAAATGTGGATAAATGCTGCTCAGTATCGTATACCAGAAAAATTAATCCTTTACACTTTATTTACACTATGAATATATTCTAATCGAGAAAAAGACTTCTGTGAAAGACTTTGAAGTTACCTTCCGTCAAAATTTTAATTTTTCTGAGCAGACCTGTGAAACATACAGTTCTGCAAGTAAAACATTAGGTTTCTTGATGTGTATTTCAAAAATGTTCTACATCCATTTAATTCTCAAACCATTATACTTTGCTTTTATTCTGAGTAAGTTTGAATACGCTAATATTATTTGGTACCCTTTTTATGCTTATTAGTCTGTAGCTCTTGATCGCATACATCGTAAATTTTTAAATTTTTGTCTTTCAAGCTTGACAGCGTATATTCAGATACAGGCATTGACCAAAATATTTTCCTTGAACGTCAATCCATGCCATCTCTTTTAGAGAGAAGAATTACTTCCACTTCTAGATTTTTATGGATGTTAATTAATAATAAAATTGATGCACTTTACTTGTTTTCTTGTTTCCTTTTCCACACTCCCAGATCTGTTTCTAGATACTCAAGGACCTTCTATTTGGCTAAAACCCACTCAAACATACTTCAGAGGTCACCAGTCCACATCATGCTGTACTGCACTATGAGCAGAGCTGGGCAAGTTACTTTTAAAATGTAACTAGTTACAGTTACAGTTACCTCAAGAAAAAAGTAACTAAGTTACTTAAGTTCCAGTTACTTTGGTGAAAGAACTAAGTTATTTAATAGTTACTCATTAAAAGTAACTGAGTTACATTGAGTTACTTTCTAACTACTTTTAATGGCGTGAAGTGTAGACTAATGCCCGTATTCATAAACACTCGTAAAAATTTTAAACAGTTCGTTATAATATTTATCCAATAAAAACAGTTGACATTGAAATAAAAATCAAATTTTTATTTGTCATATTTGATTCTATTTGTCAAAAATTATAACGAGTCGTTTTGAAACTTTACGAGTGTTTATGAATATGGGCATTAGACTGTTGACTTAGATATTGTGTAGTATACATTATCAAGGAGTTTTTACACTACGTTAACCTAAATTTTAACGTTATTGCTTGGCAACACCCAATCAGATTGTTATTGTTAATGTTAACGGACCTACAGGGCCTTATTACCGCCTAGGCCCATGAGGCCACGGCCTAGGGCCTGCTTTGACATGGGACCCGCAGGACCCAGTTGCTATGATTTTTTTTAAATTTATTTTTAAATTTTGATTTCTTATACCAAGATATAAAGAATCTACTTTCTTTCTAACATGACATGGCCATTATAATGTATAATATATACAGACATTATTTCCTTGACTTATTAGTGGATAATGATTAATTTATTGGAAACCTCGGATCAGACGTTGATTTTCAATCTGAGGCCCCGCGCTCACATGGGCCCCGCACATTCAAATATCTAAGAAAATTTGATGAAAAAGTGTCTTTTTATAAATATTTGGGGCCCAGCTACTCTAATAACATATTCCCGAGACCCCGCAAAATCGCCAACCGGCCCTAGAGAGGAGTAACAAAATATTATGCTAAGATTTCACCTCAAACTAGAATCGAGCATGCGGTACTGTATAATTGATCAGCTTTTCTCTCAGCAGGCAATTTTATTTTTTTCTTTAATAAATAATCTTACATTATAATTATACAAATATTTGTACGTACTTGTTTTTTACTATAAAGCGGGAGGGGGGCCCGAAAAAATTTTTGGCCTAAATTAATTCTAGAATTAAAAATTAAAATAATGTGTTATTTTTAGTTTTTCTGTTTACCGTACAAAAAAACTCTATTATTCATGAATATAATTACTTATTTTATTATCTATTATGGCTTGAAATCAATCGACAATAATATTTAATTAAATTTTGTTTTAAAATAAAAGTTACACATTACAGAGGAAATGCGCGATGCTGCGCTCAACACTCCCACTCTGGACAGACATTTATTTAAAACAAAACAGTTTTAAATTACTTTAAATAACTTAAGTTACTCAAGTAACTAGTAACTAAAAACCGTAAAGTTACCAACTACTTTTCCACAGCAAGTTAAGTTACAGTTACAGTTACCATATTTTAAAAAGTAACTAAGTTACGTTACAAGTTACGTAAAAGTAACTAGTTAGTAACTAAGTTACTAAAGTAACTAGTTACTGCCCAGCTCTGACTATGAGGATATTTTTTTGTAGTATTTTTTAATGAAGAATGTATTTCTTCTTTACTTTTTAAATTTTCTCATTATTTGAATTCATTTATGCGAATCATTGTTTTTTTTTTATATATTTATGTATATTTTGTTTACTTAATTATATTTGAAAGTTTTCTTTGTATTTGTCCTGTACATGGATTTAAGGCTGGTTTATGTAAGCTGTAAACTTAAGAATTTACTTTAGCATTAGCATTATGACTTTGCATTAATAATTCAAGTATAGACAAATGCGTGCTGTGGCACATGTAACTATAAGCTTAACCTTAGCATTATGCCGTTACCCTAGAATATGAAAATTTCTAATTTTCAAGTCATAATGCTAATGCCAACCACTCAGAAGAGTATATGTTCGTGGACGACAGCTTGATTTTGGCGATATTTAGGACAGTCAATTGACATCTGTCATCATTTTGTTATTTTTGAATATATCTGTCACATTGTCTTGACTAAAAATTAGTGTAATTGAAGTCCAACTAATACTGTTAATTGAATAATGTAGATATATTTATGATAAATTCCAACGACTAGTTTTTAACCAATCATGATACAAAACACTTGAAAATTCAACCAATGGGAACAGTATTATTCAGTATAATCCCCGTTACCAAGTAAATAAACAGTTGTTATTATTTATAACTGTCAGTGTGACAATTAATGTGTCAAGTTTTTTTGCGTTGTCTTCGGAATTTATCTCACTAAATACCACACGACCTCTCAGAGTTTCTCAGATAAACTTTTATTTTTAAGCACTCATTTTTTTTGCTTTTAAGCAAAATCACTCAAGCAAACTGAGATTAGGTAAAACCCCTCCTCCGGAGTCGGGATTTACCATGCAGTTTGCTTTCGTGTTTCTAAGCAAAAAAAAAAAAAAATTCGTTCAAAATAAAAATTTATCGATAAAATCAGGAAGTCTTGTGATACGACTTCTGATAAAAAAGACGTGTCGATTTTACAAAAAGTGACATTACCGGCCTGCTCTTATTGGTTTCCCTTAAGAAGTACATGAACCGGACATCGCAGTAATGCAGTGAAGCAGCTATAAGTAAGCATTTTTTAATTATTTTTTTTATGCTGCAGTACTTTGCAAGTAATAAGGCATGCGGCCGTGCTTGTTCGCTAGGCGAGTCAGGTACAGCCGTATTGTAGACATCTCATCTCAAGATGTGTAGTATTGTTCCGGCCGTATATAATGCAGCCGTCAGCCGAGATTCATTTTTACTGTAGTCATTACCGAAATATGAAAATAAAAGCAGATTGGCATATCAATATGATATTTTTATTTATTTTATTTAAACGTGACCTCTGTTGAGTTCTCTCTGACCCAGCTTCAAATACGAGTATTATAAGTGCTTGTGAGGTGATGAGTGGTAAACGTTCTCTACGGCAAAAATGTCGTCAATGCCGACATCTTCAAATAGATTAAATTCGCACACTCAGCAATAGGTATTTATTTCTATATGTGTCAGACAGCAGTTGCTAATAAACTTTCACGGGTATTTAAATATATACGTATATGAGTTATGGAAGTAGAACAAATTATATTGTCAAAATTATTTAGTATAACTCTTGATGATATGTTTATTTATTTTGTTTAACAGATTAACCAATTCTTAATTCGCTCAGCATGTCGAAATTGGATTGTAAAACCTACTTCAATGATTTTGCTTCTTTATGGTCGTATTATATAACATTTAAGAGCAACTTTGATGCATAAAATTTGTCCTTAATTAAACACAACATTAAATTAATGAAACTTAAAGTCGAAATGAGTATCTACCGACTTCTGTGTTGAAACTCCATGTCTCTTTTTTCTTTTTCTACACACCTGGCGGCATTGACGTCACAGTTTAAAGAATGCAAGCAAAACGAAAAGATAAACACGCAGACCAATTCATTTCACGAAGGGTCAAGTCAAGAGATATAAACATATACATAAGTATTACAGTGACGTTATTCGGCAGGAACTAGAAAAAGTTTAAACGCACATGAATTAATACGCGTCATTCTCTAATAAGTTGTTTAGTAATGATTTTGTAGACAGGAAGCATTAAGAAAACTTACAAAGTTCAAACTAATTAATAATTAAATATTAGTATCGTTTAAATGTCATTTTGAGATAAGGGCCAATGGAAATAAATTTATATTAAGCTTCATTACTTTGACTCCCACCATACCGAAGGTATAGAAGGTAATGTTCCCGGTCCAAAAATTCGATAGTGTTTTCAGTGAATAAGCACAAATTAGGGTCCCCACAACAAGATTTTGCTATTTTTACAATGATGTCTCTTCTCTTCCTCTCTCTCTCTCTCTCTCTCTCTCTCTCTCTCTCTCTCTCTGTGTGTGTGTGTGTGTGTGTGTGTGTGTGTGTGTGTGTGTGTGTGTGTGTGTGTGTGTGCGCGCGCGCGCGTGTGTGTGTGTATGTGTGTGTGCGCGTGTGTGTGTGTGTTTTTTTTATTAGATTTTGGGTAAAATTGGATAACCGGAAGTGGTACTTTATTTGAAGCCCATAACAATTTTTACTGAAAAACTATATTAAAGTATACCCCAAGTAGTATTTAAGGGGCTTGACTTGCTACCGCGGCACGTCAAAAATTCTACCTAACAATTATAACTGTTGCATCTAAAATATCTGGAATATACATCTGAAACTTTTTTAACACTAAGAATAGCAATAGGGCTATGGTGGTATGTTGCCATATTGTACAAATTCCCTTAACTTAATTAAATAATTAATAAATAAGTAAGCGAAAATATGCAATTTTCTTTACTCAATTTTAAACTTCATAAGCAAGTAATTTTAAAAAATAATCAACTTAACTCCTTAGATAATACACTAAGTAAAAGATAAATATAAATATATATATACATATTTCCTACGCGTTTTTTTATAAACAGTAATATTAGAAATGTAATATTTAATTCGAAAATTACTCGCGAGATGTCACTAGCTACAAGTCAAGCTTCTACCTGCAAGCAACTCCGCCCCACCAAGATTGTTATCGTGAGGGGACGGCAAACCCTAGGAAAGGAACGAAGCTCATGCTCGAGAACAATTTGAAATTTTGTGTTTGTTGTGTATGTGTATTGATGTGACCAGCACATGACCTCTCGTCAATTCCATGTTTAAAATTGTAATGTAAATATAAGAGCCTCAAATTAAGTACTACCTGTTTATCATTTACAATTAAATTCTAATATGTTGTTTCAAATAATATACGAGTTTTAAATAGCAAATTTGAGAATCCTTGGAACATATTTTAATATATTTTTTCAGGAAATTTATTTAGAGCTTCCAGTAAAGTACCACTTTCGGTTTATCAATTTTAGAATAAAATATGTCATTCTCATTAATACAAAAAATCTTAAATCCAAATTTGAAAATCTGTTCAGAGCAAGTGAAGTAACACTTTCGGTTAATCAATTTTAGCCGAAATCTGATGTCTTAAATACTAAAATACAAAAATTTTGGTTTATGTTTTAATATAGGTTTTCATTAAAAACTGTTATGAGTTTCAAATAAAATATTCGGGGCATTTAGGAAAAATAGGGGAAAGTTTCTCAGTATTCGTGATATTTGGTACCTTTATGTTTTTTGGGTCGCTGAACACGAGTCTCAGGTTTGCCAATTCCGATTTTTCCCGGAAACATATTTTTTTTTTTTGGCAAAAAACGTGTAAATTTTGGCAGTTTTTTTTTGCATATAACTCGGACACTATGCTTTTTTCCGAAAAGATCATTCTATACAAAATTAAAGCAAACAAAATTTCCTACATTTGTCATATAAAAAGTTTTTTTCTACGACCAACCGTTCAGTCGCTAAAGCGCGCCGAAAATAGGTCAAAAAATCAAAAAAGTGCGAAAAACGTTATTCACAACTCGGTACACCTAATTTACGCGGAAACTACACAGTTTACATCAATGTTGACTATGTATGAAATGAAAAGTGATGAAATGCACTTACAAATGCATAAAATAGATAAAATATAAATTTAATGTACATGAAATATCTAAACATAAAGTTCGAATAAATATAAAAATTGTGTGTGCCTCAGATTGTTCGAAGTGAAAACTTAAATGGTTGACATTTGGATTGTACAGCAATGTCAACTCTTGACTGCTCCAGGAAGAATCATAAACTTAAATGTGTGTGTGTTGAGCTTACATTCATATTTTTTTATAAGATGACAAAATTCTGTGATAATTCTAACAAAATTTTCAAGAAAGACTTTTATTTTCTTGGGAGAAAGCTGGGAAATAACTCAAATTTTATTTTAAAATCTGGCCAAAAATCCCAAAAACTCTACTTTTAAAATAAATATTTTTGCTTATTTTCGTAATATTCGATTAAGAGTGTATATTAAAATATGAAAGTTTTTAGTCAGATAAATAAATTTAAAATTTTCCGTTTGCTTAGTTTTCTTTATAAAAAAAACACTGTTATTTTGGTATTTATATTTTAAAATTTTTCACTACTAAATTATTTTAAAAGTTCAACAAGATAGGTACAATTGCGGCCAAAAAAATGGAAACACCTACGTTTATCTAGTTAGCTGTTTTTATGAATTTTTAACATTGTAATTTGACTTCCATGTCAAAATGACAACAAATAACGTCACACAAGCAGTGGCGTTTCATTAAAAAATACATAAAACTGTTTTTATTTACTTAATTTTTATTTTACTAATTAAATAATTTAATCAAAACAGAAAAAGAGAAACGTGTATTACTTATATCAAAAATAAAATATAATGAAAAACACAAAATTATAAACCAAAAAAACAAAAACAAAGAATTCATATTTTATGGGGGCACAATTTTTTTCTATCACGGTTGAAATAGCTCTCGTCTTTTCGTTTTCATAAAATTGTCGAGGCATTTTAGTGCTTTCAAATTATTTTCATTAACTGTGACATTGGCATTTATGTAAATAATTACAAAAAATTTACGACGCCTATGTTTGAATATCTTGGCAAAAACAGAATTACAAAAATAAAAAATAGGTGTTTCCATTTTTTTGGCCGCAATTGTACATATACACATACAGGAACAAGATACGTATAACAACTATTGCCTCGATTGTTGCACGTAAAATGCAAACTCTACTGTGGCGCGTGGCCTGTGGCTACCTGCTACGGGTGTCTGGCTTAGATTTGGGCGTGGCTTACTGCAAGGGTCCCTCCTACTGAACATCTTCCGCCTTTACACTTGCAAACCCGTACATGGTCTTTGATAGCAAGTCAAGGCTCTTAAGACTTCTACATCAAGATACACAACATATTATATTTTGGTTAAAATTGATAAACCGGAAGTGATACTTTACTTGAAGCTCTGAACTGAACAGATGTTTGTAAAAAATATATTTGTGATGATACAATCCAAAACTTTTCAAATTTAGTATTTAAGACTTTTGTGTTAATGAGAACGACATGTTAGATTTTGGGGTTGAGAAAATTTCTGGATATGCAGTCAAAATATTTTATTTATTTTCGGCCTCGACCGGTTTCGGCACCACTTATGCCTTCATTAGGAAGGAAGTACCTATGTCTTTTTTAACACAATAAAAGTGCATTTTTTTAACGCAAACGAATGAAATAATTAAACGTTATGATATTTTTAAACACTTTGATTACGGACAAAAAAAAAATGTATGTTTACGGCTCGTTCGGTCAAACTTTCCTATTCATGAAATAAGAATAAGACTAGATTTGTTATTTAATGTATTATTGTCACACAACAATGACTTTTTTAACGAAACGTCAAAATCATATCACACGTCAGATACAGACCCTGCAGATTCACCTTAATACCAAAAATTGAAATTATTACTTCGCAGTCTCATTAGTATGGACTGATGTTCAACTATTTCCCTTCTCCGCACCCTGTCCCTTGCCCTGCGGTGTTGTCGCTTCTTCATAACTTAGCATTTTCAACATTGTCCATACTTATTTGACGTTTACTTCCACTCAGCTGATTTTGACGTGGGTGAGAACGTGACGTGCACGTAAGTACTCTATAGAGTGTATGACTTGGCTCATATTCATAAACTCGTCAAATGAATTTGATCATTTGCAATTCGGATGAATTCTATCAACCTTTGCGAAGATCCATTTGCAGAAGAAAATATGACGGAAAGTTTGTTGCTGATAAAAAATATTCATATTTTTTAAATGTATTTAATACCAAGCATTAACTAAATACTTTATTTGCAGAAAAAAATAAAACCTGAAGAAATGCAAGTGGGTATAAGAAGGGAACAAACGCAAAAAGAACTAAAAATCCTCACCAAGTATGTAAAAGCTCACAATAAAAAATCATAAAGTTACGACTAAATGAGTTAAGCGAAAAATACTACATGTTCAAACTATAAAAATGCGGGATATTGATATGTTTCCAACTTTCTTTTCTTTTTTTTTTCATCTACGTACGTCTTTTTAAGTAAGATTTAAGAATTTTTTTCAAAAAAATAATACTCATACAACGCCGTAGGTACATAACCGATTGTGTTGAAGTTTTCGTTTACATCACATACATTAATGTAAAAATACAGCTCAGATATTATAGTACACAAATTATGTGATGAAAATGCAAAAAATATACTATACATACTTGTATATACGAGTACACATACATTTATATTTTTCACAAGTCCTCAAAATAATTCTATAAAACATAATTTTAAAATCAGTACAAATCGAAAAGAAAAGAATGTTGATATTAAATTTACCATACCAAAATTCATCACCAGATGGATACCCTTAGGCATATAACTATAAATAAATATATAAATATATCATCACGGAATACGTATTAACTCTTTACTGGGTGTGCCATTATCTACAACACATGTAGACTTCGGTAATGATACATAAATAATTCTAAATAATCTGAAAAGTCTATCTCCTTGTGTTTTTTTTAACTGAAATGTTTCATTATGAACAATTTTGCTATTTTGTCCTCAATAAGTTTGTATTTAAATAATTTTTCAGTACAAAAATTAAAATACTACTCTCCAAAACAATTTTTACCTCCCACTACCCTAGGTAAGGAGGGACAGGGATTGTGCTAAAAATTGCATATAGAGATTTTAGTAAATAAGCACGTTTTGATGTCCCCAGAATACGATTTTAACATTTTTACGATGATGTCTGTGTATGTGTTTGTGTGTGTATGTGTGTGTGTGTGTGTGTGTGTGTGTGAGAGAGAGAGAGAGAGAGAGAGAAAGTGGATCGTGTGGACACGATTACTCAAATTCCATCAATCAGAAAATTTTGAAATTTTGTATACCCATTCTATCCTAATGTGCGGGAAGAGCTCATTAGTTTTTATTGTATATCGGATAACCGGAAGTATCATTTATACAAGCTTTTGATATATGTTTTAAAGCACTAAAAATCAAACAGCTGTGAATAAGCACGTGTTAACAAAGTGTTAAATATTAGTTTATAAGAACGAAATGGATCATGTAAAGCAAAAGATATATTAAAAAGAACTTAATATAGTTTGCAGGATTAGTGTAGGTATGTATTTAAATTAATAAAAATTAAAAATCGGGAGGTATTGTGTTGACCATATCAGATTTTTTTAAATATAAATATAAATACAGAAGATGCATATTAAATAATATCCTATTTAAATATTTAAGTATTATTTAACGAAATATGTACTAATTAAATTCTGTTATTTATATACCTACTCATTGTTCTTTTGCAATTTTAAAATTTGTACGTTATTATTTTAAACAAATATTCATAATACATATCAATATTAGTTTTTTCTTTTTCTTTCAAATATGAAAAAAATAATAATAAAAAGGCACGTTTAATATTTTACAGCTCTCGTTATCGTGATTCATTTTGTTGTTTATGATGACAGATGGCCAACTAATGATAATACAAAAGCATTGAGTTTCCATCGTCGCTTTAGATAGTTATGCTATAGAGTACGTGCACGTCACGACATGTGAAATGTTTTTGTCTTTATGGTATTTAAATTAATTTATTATATTGATGTATTTTAAAATATGTAAGGAACTATTACGATTTTAATGTATTAGTCACACAAAAATAACTTTTATAATGAAACGTCAGAATCTGGTTTATGGGAAGCGACATCAACTGTTTTATTTTAAATGGACTAGCCTACTTATATATTTTTAATTTTTTCAATTCTACGTTAAATTCTGATTACAATCATGTGCCACAAGTCAATTTTTGCACCAAAACATAGTACCAAAATCAAATTAAAACAACAAAAGTTGACTGTGGCTTTATGTAAACAATTAATGCCCAGTTGCACCGCTGGCACTTAAATTTTTAGTTAAGCTTAAACAAAAAAATCGAAATTTGACAACAATATTAAATTACTCATTTGACGTTTCGTTTCGATATAATATTATCAATTTAAGGAACAATTAAAATTTAAGTATTAACATCAATTAGCATCAATTAAAATGCTTAACTAGAATTTCTCTAGAAGTTAAGTGATTCAGTTTAAATGAAGCCACAACCAATTTTTACCTTCCGTCACCTTTAGGTAAGGAAGGTATTGTCTTTGGTCAAAAAATTCGATGGTGAGTTTTTAATGAATAAGCACGTTTGAGGGTACCTAGAATACGATGTAACTTGTTTTACGATGATGTCTGTGTGTATGTGTGTGTGTGTGTGTGTGTGTGTGTGTGTGTGTGTGTGTGTGTGTGTCTGTGTGACAGTGTGACATATTTTTCTCCGACGATAACTCCAAAACTCTAATTCTCAAAATTCGTAATTCTTTTCTTTACAACCACACGAAGAGCTGATTAGATTTTGATTATGATTGGTCAACCGGTAGTACCAATATTTGAAGTTTTTAACAGTTTTTCTTGAAAAAACGTAGTTAAATATCATTTTTCGACATTTTATGTTATCAGTACGAAAGAATATCTTATTCTCTGTACGGTCTGATTATACATTTTCCTTCGTATTCAATAGATATAGAGTTAAGGAGAGATTAAGAGAGATTAACTTCCAAAAATTAGTCAGCTTTGCTAAAATTATGGAAACAGCAGATATATTCAAAAAATTCTAATTGACAGATGTCAGTGTCAAGTGCAAAACCAAAGTGGACAGTAAAGGATTACACAACGATATAATGACAGAGTGTCCCGCCCCGCGCAAGTGACTTGCAGTTGCCGCCTCGCCTCAAGATTGGAATTTTCAGTGCTGGTAGTACGAGGAAGGCCAAAGAGAAGATGGAAGGACTATGTAGCAGAAGATTTGAGAGAGGAAGAACTGTGTGAAGAAGATACGTTGGACAGAAATGAGTAGAAGAGAGGAGTAAGAAACAGCAACTCGTAATAAAATAGAGTAAAGCTGAAGAAGCAGGAATTTACATAATGTACGTTCGTGTTGGAATTATAAAATCTTTTCAAAGGAACTTTCGGTATGGAATTTGTAAAAAATAGTGTGTTCGTGTTACAATTTTACAGGATATATAGAATCTTTATATGATTTGTACAAAATACATCGAATTGATGGAAGGTTTTGTGCTGGCCACAACAGATTTTTTTTTGTTTTAATTTTATTTTTTTTGTATTATTTTTGCAGCAAAATTTGATTTGTGGCACATCATTGTATTCAGAATTTAACGTAGAATTCAAAAATGTAAAAAATAGTTCCATTTATAATAAGAATGTTATTTCTGGTTGAACTGGAAGCGACATATTTATTATTTATACAAAAATTTGATGCCAGTGCCAGATATGTTAAGTTCACGCATATAAATTTTCAATTAGATATCTTTATACACGAAGAAGTCAATAGTGGTGCCCCATTTTTTGTGGACACTCGGTATACATACATATATGCATTAACACGAACTATATAAAATAAAGAATCCGAAGAGAATAAGAACGGGAAAATATGGAAACGGCCAACTGAGAAAGGGCGACTGAGCGATGGTCAACTGGACGATAACCAAGAGGGCGCCGGACATCTGGATGATTGATAAAACAATAGATGTGTAGTATTACAAAATTGTGCATTAGGTTATGTTAAAATGTGTGTAGAAAAAACAGAGTGCCACTTTTAACAATTTTTTTCTGTTGTAAAATATTCATCCAATTGTATGTCTGCTAAGCGTACAAAAGTTTTTCTAGTCCACATGACCGTCATCCATTTAATCATCGCTTACTTAACCATCGCCCATTTGACTTTGGCCCAATTAACCATCGCCGAGGGCCTAGTGCTCCCTAGTACAGACCCAATATATATATATATATATGTATTGGGTCTGTGTGCCTAGTACTTAATGAACTCTACATGTCTGTCGCCACAGAGTATCGCAAACCGAAAAAATAAATTGTTTGAAATATTTTGCGGGAGTATCAAAATTATGAATATGAATATATAAATAATTAATATTTACTACGGTATTATCAATATTATTAAACATATTTCAGTTACGGTAATTCGTATATTCATATGGATTTTATCAAAATTCATGGTTGCCAAAACCAAAATTTTGCAGTTAATATAACCTTATAAAAATATGTATTGCATCATGCTATAATTAAAATACTTTATAGGGTTTAAATGTCTACATATAACATGTTTTTTAATGAAGTAGGTATTTAAATATTAAAACCATATATATTAAGATAAATGCGTTTTTTAATAATTTTAAGATTAATTAAATTGTGTTTTATAACGACTGGTAACATTGACCTTACAGAATTTTAAGAGAGAGTTACAAATGAGCAAGTTAAAGATAGTTGCCTAAAATACTATTTTACCCAAGACTAAAAGACATCTATTTATAGAATTCCACTGTAAATGTATTACTAAACATAAATTTAAACAAAATTTTTATGAGCGTAATAGGGCACTTGCATCTACGTTACAACATGGCGGCTGAACATCTGATTCTGGACAACCTAGTTTCAATTTAACATTGGGTTTTATGCAGCGAATGTGTTGTCTGTGCAAGAAATTCACTTTTTCGTAAATTTATACATGCTATTTTAAAATGTAACTGGCCATAATTAAAGATAAGTGTATGTATTATTTACTAGTAAAACAAAGCAGTCATATTTATAAATATAATTTGAAAACAATTAAGTTAAAATAAGTAGCTTGTAGCATCAGGTTGCATTACAAACATTTTAGTATGTATAAGTTTTTCTTGTGTGTATTTTTAAGTGAAAACATAAATAATGAAATTAATATAAATTGAACTATTAGATTTTCTTAATTTAGACAGAAAATTAAGTTTGAGATATATGTTATTTTTATCTTCGGGTTCATTTTTCTTAGTATCATAATATGTATTTTTAAATGGAATAATACTACCTTTTTACCTCCCGCTACCCTTGGTAAGGGAGGTATAGGGATCGTGCTAAAAATCATGTATCGAGATTTTTTTCTTCAAAAAATACCATTAAATGCCAATTTTTCGCATTTTGTCATTATGAAAATTAAAGATTATTGAATTTTCTATAGGAATACATTAATATTTTTTCTATATAATTTACAGATAAATTTAAAAATCATTTTTACCTTCCGTAAAAGGAAGGTATTGTCTTTGGTCAAAAAATTCGTTGGTGAGTTTTTAACGAATAAGCACGTTTTAGGGCTCCTAGAATACGAATTTACTATTTTTAAGATGATGTCTGTATGTGTGTGTGTGTGTGTGTGTTGTGTGTGTGTGTGTGTGTGTGTGTGTCCGTGTGTATGTCCGTGTGTGTGTCTGTGAGTGTGTCCGTGTGTGACAAATTTTTCTCCGACGATAATTCCAATACTACAATTCTAAAAATTATAATTCTTTCGTATTCCTCCTCTTTACATCCATATGAAGAGCTGATTAGATTTTGGTTATAATTGATCCACCGGAAGTACCCTTATTTGAAGTTTTTAACAGTTTTTCTTGAAAAAACGCAGTTAAATATTATTTTTCGACATTTTGTGATTATCAGTATGAAAGAATATCTTATTCTCTATAAGGTTTGATTATACAGTTTCGTTCATATTCAATAGATATAGAGTTATAGAGACATTAAGAGAGATTAACTTTCAAAAATTAGTCAGCCTTGTTAAAATTATGGAAACAACAGACATATTCAGAAAAATTTAATTGACAGATGTCAGTGTCAAATTCAAAACCAAAGTTGCAAGTATAGAGTCAGAAAGTTATGTGTGAATGTGATAAAGTGTGCCTCCAAAGAGAAGAAGATGGAAGGACTGTGTAGCAGAAGATTTGAGAGAGAAAGAATTGTGTGAAGAAGAATCGTTAGACAGGAATGATTAAAAGAGAAGAGTAAGAAACAGCAACCCCTAATAAAATAGGGAAAGGAACTTTCGGTATAGAATTTGTAAAAAATAGTGTGTTCGTGTTACAATTTTATAGGATATACAGAATCGTTTTCAAGGAACTTTTGGTATGGGATATATACAAAATATATCGAATTGACGGAAGGTTTTGTGCTGGCCACAACAGATTTTTTTTTTACATCCCGAAGCCTAAGATAAACACAATTTCAGGCACAATTTCTTTGTTACACATCATGTCACCATCATATTTCAAATGAATGTAACTGACAGGTGAATGTCACTGTCAAAAAAGTAATCACTTCAAATTAATAATAGTGACATTTTAAAAAGAAAATAGTAAATAAATCAATAGTTTTATGCAATGGAACAGTTTGCTGCGTTAGTAAATACGTAAGTATGTATTTAAATTAATAAAAAATGGATAGGAAAGTGTGGCGAAGGAAGATTGTTGCGTAACTATTATTGTGGTCCGGATGGGGTTATTCGCTACTGAAAATCGGTCACTTTAATATGTTCTTATGTATGAATGCTATGATGATTGTGGGGAGGCGAAAGAAGAATGTGTTAAAGAGTGAAGTGAGTCAGCTGAGCTCTTACTCTTATCCCTTTTCTTATTGTTACTATTGTTTCCGGGTATTTGCTAACCCCCTAAGTGGGAATCGAGTGATTTTATGTACGTATGTATGTATGTAAAAATTAAATAGCGGGAGGTTTTGTGTTGGCCACATCAGATTTTTTTATTTTAAGTTCTGTATTTATTATTTAAATAATAAATACAGAACTTAAACTAAAAAAATAAATAAATAAATAAATAAATATATCATCACGGCATATTACCCATTTCTGGGTGTGCCAGTATCTACAACACATGTAGACATCGGTAATGATGACGATATATTTTACCGTGTGGGCGCTTACCAGGCGTCACCTCACTGGCACTCATCGCTGGTGTGGAGAGTGCACCACAGGGGTCACTTTTGTGTCATTTAAAATTGGAAATATTTGGCGTCTGTCGGGATCGAACCCGGTTCCCCCAGGTTCGCGACCAGACACTCAGGCACGCGGCCACGAGACCACTAAAAAAAATCTGATGTGGCCAACACAAAACCTCCCGCTATTGAATTTTTATTAATTTAAATACATACTTATGTATTTACTAACGCTGCAAACTGTTCCATTGCAAAAAACTATTGCTTTATTTACTATTTTCTTTTTAAAATGTCACTATTATTAATTTAAACTGATTAGTTTTTTGACAGTGACATTAACTATCAGTTACATTCATTTGAAATATGAACTGTGTAACAAACGAATTATTGTGTTTATCTTAGGCTTCGCGACTAATAAAAAAAATTATTTTTAAATTTATGTGTAAAATATATAGAAAAAGTATTAATGTATTCCTGTAGAAAATTCAATAATCTTTAATTTTCATAAGACATAAAATGCGAAAAAATGGCATTTAATGGTATTTTTTGAAGAAAAACCATTATGAGCTTCAGGTAAAGTGCCATTTCCGGTTATCCGATTTACACCAAAATCTAATGGCTTCTTTTCATATTAGAATGGGATTGAAATACAAGGTTTCAGAATTTTCTGAATGATAGTATTTGAGTTAGAGTGAAGACAAAATCCCTACACATACACACACACATACATACACACATACACACACACATACACACATACACACATACACACATACAGACATCATCGTGAAAATGTTAAAAATGGATTCTAGGGAACTTAAAACGTGGTCATTTACTAAAATCTCGATATGAGATTTTTAGCACGATCCCTATACCTCCCTTACCAAGGGTAGCGGGAGGTAAAAAGGTAGTATTATTCCAATTAATAATATGAGTTCTGAAAGATATTTTAATAATATATATTTTTGTTGGTATTTTTATTACGAATGAGCTTATTAAGTTTTAATTTTTTTTTTAAGCCAAAATACGTTAAATATGTAAATTTAAGTAGATAAATAATGTGGACCCTTATATTTTAATATTTTTTTCGACAAAGATTATAAATGCCTTCCAAAAATCAATATGATATCAATAATTAATTATCTAATTTTTAAACCTTCGTGAGAAACACATGCGCAAATATATGAATATTTTTTCTGTTTCTATTTACAAAAAAATCTTTATTCAAATTTTGTGATTTAAAAAATAATTTTTTATACATATTATTAAAGAAAATTAGATATATTTAAACATTCGTACAAGATGTTCCTATTCAATTATATTTAAATTATTTTATATGCAATAAAAGTAAACAAAAATAACTACGAGTAGGTTAGTTTTAATTTAATAACCTTGAACACACTAAATAATAATAATATCCTCAAATATTTTTACGAAAAACACTGCTTATACATTCATCTTTACAAACTCTAACCACTTATTCCTTAAGGAAAACAATAAGTTCTGTAAAACAACAATACAAGCTTACGGGACGATACTTCTCCATGTAAGACGCAACGTAAACTGGAGATTTGCCTCTCCAGAATCAACTGTTAGTATAAAAATTTTATTATTGCAATTATTTCATATTTTTGATGTCTCCTTATAAAACTTAGGATGGCTATGTTGAAATGTCACGTGCAAGTGCCCTAATGAATGCATAAAATTATCGGTTGTAATCTGAAACAAAACGTAGGGAAAATAGCCAAATGTCATGATCGGTTGTAATTCTAATAAAATGAGTTCGAATCCAGTTATTCGAGTATTTATTTATTTATTAATTTATTTATTCGACAAAAATTACTTTTTACCTCCCGCTACCCTTGGTAAGGGAGGTATAGGGATCGTGCTAAAAATCATGTATCGAGATTTTAGTAAATGACCACGTTTTAAGGTCCCTAGAATCCAATTTTAACATTTTCACGATGATGTCTGTATGTGTGTATGTGTGTGTGTATGTATGTATGTATGTGTGTGTGTGTATGTGTAGGAATTTTGTCTTCGCTCTAACTCAAATACTATCATACAGAAAATTCTGAAACCTTGTATTTCTACCCTATTCTAATATAGAAAGATCCCATTAGATTTTGGTATTAATCGGATAACCGGAAATGGCACTTTACCTGAAGCTCATAATGGTTTTTCTTCAAAAAATACCATTAAATGCCATTTTTTCGCATTTTGTCATTATGAAAATTAAAGATTATTGAATTTTCTATAGGAATACATTAATATTTTTTCTATATAATTTACAGATAAATTTAAAAATCATTTTTTTTTTACATCCCGAAGCCTAAGATAAACACAATTTCTTTGTTACACATCATGTCACCATCATAATTCAAATGAATGTAACTGACAGGTGAATGTCACTGTCAAAAAAGTAATCACTTCAAATTAATAATAGTGACATTTTAAAAAGAAAATAGTAAATAAATCAATAGTTTTATGCAATGGAACAGTTTGCTGCGTTAGTAAATACGTAAGTATGTATTTAAATTAATAAAAAATGGATAGGAAAGTGTGGCGAAGGAAGATTGTTGCGTAACTATTATTGTGGTCCGGATGGGGTTATTCGCTACTGAAAATCGGTCACTTTAATATGTTCTTATGTATGAATGCTATGATGATTGTGGAGAGGCGAAAGAAGAATGTTGTTAAAGAGTGAAGTGAGTCAGCTGAGCTCTTACTCTTATCCCTTTTCTTATTGTTACTATTGTTTCCGGGTATTTGCTAACCCCCTAAGTGGGAATCGAGTGATTTTATGTACGTATGTATGTATGTAAAAATTAAATAGCGGGAGGTTTTGTGTTGGCCACATCAGATTTTTTCTACAGTCAATATACAAAGTAGGTATTTGCGTTTACATGTTTACGAAAAATGTCACTTTGCTGCTTCTGTGCAACAAAACAGAAAAAAAACTTTCACTCTCCGTATTTTTAATTCTAAATCAAACATTCATTGAACTCTTCGATAACAATCAGTGACAGCAGATAAACAATTTTTATTTTTTTATGTAAAACAAAATGTTGAATATATGTAGTAAACTGACAGTTTAAATAATACTTGACAGTAGTCAATATGATATTTATATTACGAAATTAAATTAAGAAAGGAAATTATCTGTGATTTTAATATATTGAATAGGAGAAAGAAACCATGTTTACAAATGTAACGTATAGATGGCATGACGTGCGAGAAACTTTTAATTTGAATTTGACATTAGTTCATTTTTTTCTCTCTCTCACAAATAAACACATAGGTAGTTACACGCAATTTAAAATATCGATACTAAAAAGACAAACTAAAATACTAACTCCCAAACTATTGATGAAACGTCAAACAGGAGATCTACATTATCCGTACAAACAAACGCTATGGCTTTACGACCATGCATTGGTGCGGCGTAATTCTACGTCATACACAGCGGTAATTCAAATAATCAAATTTCATTATTTTTTTCTGGCTAATTAATAAAATTTTGTCGAAAGAAAAAATATGGGCAGCAAGTTTTTACCTGCTTTTCAAAAATTTTATCTCTTTCTACGCCATGATAAATCTTGCTGCGTTTAATCGCTTGTCATGCTATATTCACACGCATATTCTAGGGCCACATACCTATTTCCTGTAACCTATTTATTTCATTTTTTTCTTCGCAGACTGCAAAATTATAGAAAAAATAAAAAATACGTGCCTCGTATTTTTTCATGTAAATTAATACATAAAATTTTCAAAAATTGTGACACTTCCCTATTAACACACCCACCATTGAACAAAAAACCGTGAAAATATAATAATAGAGGTACTAATAAAATATGAGAAGAAAAATAAAATAAACATCATAATAAAAACAATAAAAAAGTTTTAAAATTTGGAACGAATTCTTGGAATTCGTGAATTTATTCACATTTCTGATTTACGACTACTATAAACCAAACTGTTTCTTTTATTGAGGACCATATATCAATAAAAAAAAAAAATGTTGCGCACATATTTTCGTCATGTACCAGTAACACTTCAATTGTAATCTAAGTACACCTAATTTAAAAAACTGCAAATGGAAATTTTGATAACAATATCCATTTCTCATTTCACGTTTCGTTTCGAAACAATATTGCCAATTTAAAAAATATTTACAATTAACGCCATAAATTTTATCATAAAAAATATATCCGTAAACATTTCCGTATTTATAATATGTACTGATATCATTATTTATTTGGCCAAAATATTAGTGCCATTGACAAATACCTACATGGTGGAAAGTTACCGAAATAAACATCAGAATTTATATCCCTATACCAGGTGTTACTTTTTTCCAAGTTGTACATAAGATATTAACATGGGAACTTGTTTTTTTTTTTGCAGACTGTTGCTCCTCTTATTAATTGACAACGATGGTTGTGAATAGATAGTTTAAAATTGTCTACATCAAACGACACCAAATACATGTACCTAAATTATGTGATATTTTAGGCCCATGAATTAATTATTAAATTTATTCAATTTCATATTAATAGCAATAGCCACGGCATTTGAACAAAAAGATGAACAAATATTTGACATTTTATCTCTCAGAATTCGTTATAACCTATAAGTTGTGCAAATATTATAGATCAATCCAGAACAAATGAGTTTTGTGAGGGGCAGCTGTCAGAAATAAATTTCATACATAATTTACTCAATGATGGAGCCATGGAAATAGTAATTTACGTAACAAGACCTGAAAGTGATACTTTACTGGGTGAGCAAGCTTATTCCAGAGCTAGCCGTAGGCGAGCTTTGGGAGCTTGTGAGCCCAGTATAGACACTTTCAGGTCATGTTGGGTACAATATTTTTTTGCGATCCTGAAAAAAGAATAAAAAAGTATTATTTTATTTTTTACTGCGAGCAAATAAGAAATAAATAAACAACTGATCTCCATGGAAACATTTAGCTTTAACGGTCCCGGGATCGGTAAAGTACTTTCCGATCCCTTATAGACAACTTTCCGAGCTAGCTCAGCAAAGAAGGACTTTCCGGTCTAAATAGTGATCAGAAAGAGCTCATTTTCTGGGCGATCGCGAAAAAATTTATGGTTTAATTTTATGAATGAATTGTATCAAAATCAAAATATCTCGATATTTGTCATAAGATATATAATTAAATCATTTTTAAAAATATTCAAAAGTGAGGTTAAAATCACTCCTGTGAGGGTTAGGTGACGTCATTCTGGAATGGTGTATTATGTTTAAATTTGTAAATAAAGGTTACTGCGTTGGAAACCCTATTGGCAAACATAAGAAAAAATCTGTTGTGGCCAGCACAAAACCTTCCGTCAATTCGATGTATTTTGTATATATCCCATACCAAAAGTTCCTTGAAAAAGATTCTGTATATCCTATAAAATTGTAACACGAACACACTATTTTTTACAAATTCTATACCGAAAGTTCCTTTCCCTATTTTATTAGGGGTCGCTGTTTCTTACTCTTCTCTTTTAATCATTCCTGTCCAACGCATTTTCTTCACACAATTCTTCCTCTCTCAAATCTTCTGCTACTCAATCCTTCCATCTTCTTCTCTTTGGAGGGACACTCTATCACATTCACACATAACTTTCTGACCCTATACTTTCAACTTTGGTTTTGCATTTACACTGACATCTGCCAATTAAATTTTTCTGAATATATCTGTTGTTTCCATAATTTTAACAAAGCTGACTAATTTTTGAAAGTTAATCTCTCTTAATGTCTCTATAACTCTATATCTATTGAATATGAACGAAACTGTATAATCAAACCGTATAGAGAATAAGAAATTCTTTCATATTGATAATCACAAAATGTCGAAAAATAATATTTAACTGTTAAAAACTTCAAATAACGGTACTTCCGGTGGATCAATTATAACCAAAATCTAATCAACTCTTCATATGGATGTACAGAAGAGGAATACGAAAGAATTATAATTTTTAGAATTGTAGTATTGGAGTTATCGTCGGAGAAAAATTTGTCACACACGGACACACATACACACACACACACACACACATACACACACACACACACATACATACAGCCATCATCTTAAAAATAGTAAATTCGTATTGTAGGGACCCTAAAACGTGCTTATTCATTAAAAACTCACCACCGAATTTTTGGACCAAAGACAATACCTTCCTTACCTAAAGGTGACGGAAGGTAAAAAACGATCGTGCAAATTGATACATCAATATTAAATAAGTCGATTCTCGACTATTCATTTACCAATGCTCGTTATACAAATATTGTTGTATAAAATATATTTTCCTTGCGCAAAAGTGGCCTATTAATTGTAGGCAATAATGTTTCAAATGAATGTTGTAAAGAAGGTCTTATAAAACACGTTTTTATACTATTTTTCTATTGAGAATTTAAAAAATGTGACATGTCAAAAATATGACTTGGTGTTTTTTATCAGTTATGTTGGTAGCGCTTCCCGCCAACAATTTTAACTTCATTTTTGACTGACAGCAATTTGAGGTTTATGTCATTTATCTGACAGTTTTGAAAGTAGCCATACCATCTCTAGAAACCGAAAATCGCTAAAAATAGTGAGTATATAGATCTTCTTAACAACGTGTTTTCAGTGTGTTTATAGACTCACAAAGACACCGAAATAGACAACAAATTTAACCTGTCAGATGTCAGAACCGCTCTGTTGGATTCAACATGATTGAAAATGGAGACTTATTCACATAAAGAAAAGTTACACATTATAAGTAGTATTTTTCATATTTTATAATATCTGAGAGGTAAAACATTATTGTATTTGTTTAAAATTGTGTTTCATTTCCATGGCTAATACACTAAAGAAGTAACTTCTAGAAAATATAAAATTCGATTCGCTGGAGTACAAAAAGTACAAAATAAAATGTGATTAATGAATTGGATGCAGAATATAATTCTCTACAACACTTATTTGAAAAATTATTGTTCGAAATTAATAGGCATTTCCCTAATCGTCTGCAGATATCTTTATCTATATTATAATTTTATAAATTAAAATCAATTATGTTGATCATCCACTCTCGAAAATATTTTTTTTAACTAAAATATGCATTTTCATTTTACTGTGTAACTTCATTTATACGTATAGTTCTTTTTCACTTGTACAATGCTGATTTTATGCAAAAATGTAAATAATGTACCGATATTACGAAACATTAAATAAGTACATCAATATATCGTTACATTACTAATACGTACATCGATATATTGACACATCGGAATTATCAAAAGTTTATGAACATCGAATATCAATTTACATATTTTAAAATGGAACAGTTCTATGGAATAATATGATACAACACAATTTTTTTTTAAGAAACCTGCCTATTTATTTCGGAAGTATGAAGTATGTACCAGAGAAAAAAGTTACAAATAATTAACATATTAGTAGAGGTTATGGCCAAATGAAAATTTTATTTTTTTAACTGTAAATAAGGTCGAGCATTAGTCAATCGGAAGGTTAGGAAGAGAAATTTTTAATTTGTTTCACTTAGATTAAAAACGCAGTATACTGGTATAGTAATTTAAATAAAAATAAGTCCAATAGACATCTTATTTTAAATACTTGAAACGCATTTTCTAGAAGTCAATTTTCTAATTATTTTAAAATAAATTCTAATTTGATTAATTCTCTATTTTTTTCCAACAAAATTGGTTAGCCTTTCTAGAATGTGTGGTATTTTTAGCGTGTAACATTGAGACTGGAACTTGACCGAAGTTATAACTAAATTTTCCACTAAAGTCGTCTGTCTCACTGTGCAAACACTTTCCGTTTATAATATATTTAATTTTTTACAGCAATATTTAGTTGTTAAATATTTTTATGACATATTCTTTGCCATTTTAAGTAAATGAATGTAGTATTCTTAGAATGTTGATGGTAACAAGTGATGTATGTCAATATTGTTAAGAAGTAAGATTTAAATAAAATATGGCCTTCATTGTAAAGTAACATTGTAATTTTATGCATAAATATAGACAGTGAACAAATAATTACTTAAGGGCTTTATAAAAATCAGTATCCGGTATTCCATATTTCAATATTTGTCTCCTTCTTAAAACGAGAAGTACCTATATTGTTAATATGTATAAGAAGCACACATTTTTCATTACCACTTGAGTACATTTTTATGTTCTGTTATCGACTTTATCTTATCATATTAATGGATACATCGTCGACAAAGACATATTTTGTATTTTCGCTAAATATTTGAAAATAATTACCAATGACTAAACAACGATTAAAAATAAGTAGAATTTACTTTGATTAAGGTATGACTAGAGAATAAAGCGATTCTTATTTTCAAATGTCTGTTTGGTTTTTTTTTTTTAATGTATGTAAGTAGTATATTATAGTCGTAGACATAGTATTAAATAATAATAATAACCTTTCATTAAATTTAGTCAGGGTGATTAAATTACTAAGTATATATTAACAGTTAATGTTTTTATGTTTAGCAATATTAACATCTTGGCTGCGAGATTAGAATATACTTAGTAATTTTTGTAATAAGCACTGGATATTTGTCTGAAACTAATGTAATTTTCCGGAATTTGCATGAGGTTTTAAAATCACGTTTTCCGCATGTGTTGTAAAATTACGAAAAGTATTCCAAATTTTTGACATATCATCTATTACTTGGGCGATTATTCATGTAAAATCGGTATTTTTTTTTTATCACAACTAAACAAAAATTTTTGTTGACTATTTCCCGAGTTCATTTTAAACGTTTACAGCGCTGCACGATTGTAGAAAAATAATTCCGACTTTATGATGTAAGATATTTTTATTGTTAGTTTGTATTGTGGGGACTACGACGACATACGCTCGTTTCATTCTCACTCACACACACTCACTCTCTCTCTAACTCCCTCCCTCCCTCTCCCTCTCTCTCTCTCTCACACACACACATACACACACATACATACACACATTCATATACATATTTACATACATACACATGTATATAGAGTGTAAGTCGAAAAGTTTTATACAATATGTCCAAAAATAAACTGTTTTATGGATGACAGGATTTATATATATTTAATTATTATATAAATACCGATAGCCACGTCATATCTCCCGGAACAGTTCATTTTCGAAAACCCAAGAACTTTTCAACTTATTTTGACTTCTTTTCTATGTCCTATAAATGAGTTATACCAATGGCGTAGCTTAGATTTTTGCCGCCCGGGGCAGATGTCAAATACCCCCCCCCCCCCCCCTTCTACAAAATTAACAAAATTTAGAAACACGAAAACAAAATAAATCATGTAAAGACATTTAGGAAGAAATGCGCCGCAGGCAAATTTTTTTTTCATTCAAGGTCAAATATGTCATAATTGAAAGTTACATTTTTTCAAGGGATGTAAAGGTGTTTGAAAAATGACCCCTATTTTCAGCGCGTTTAAAGAAATGCTCAACTTCATTAATGTCTAACACCAATATGAATAGAAAAAATTAAATTTTAATATGAGCTTAGTGAATAATTTAAACGTTATTTTTTTCGATTTGTTTACATTTAGTTTATAATTAAAAAAGTAAAAGTGTTAGATCTCAGCTTCTATTAATAACTTACATTTGAAATTTGGTATGTTGATTAGTTTAATTTTAATAACTTTATTGTTATAGCACACTACGCGTTCGTGCGCATAAACATTAAAAAAGTAACAAAGTTAAACTAGTCATTTTTAAATAAAAATTTATGCATATTTTATATAAAATCTGCATTTTGAATTAACATGCCAAATTTCAATTATTATTCCAAAGCCTATGGTTACAAAGCAATATTTTTCTTCTATTTATATATATTGATATTAGACACCAATGAAATAGAGCATTTCTTCATTCGCGCTGAAAACGGGGGTTATTCTTCATGTATATTGTCATTATTTTTATATCAATTAATTTAAAAATATGAAAATTAGTATAGTTACGCCGAAATATATAGTCTATAAATGAAAGTGCGTTTCATTTTTTTAAAAAAAAGTCATTGAGTTTCAAACTCAACTGACTATAATTAGTTCCCCGATAATAGTTTTCTTAATATTAATTCAACGATAGGGAATTTGCCGCCCCTAGCAAAGTGCCACCCGGGGCGGGTGCCCCCTTTGCCCCTCCCCCCACGCTACGTTACTGAGTTATACTTGTTTTTTAATACCGAGAGAGTGGAGTGAGTCAACTGTACTCTTGTTGTTTTCATTATTAATTTTTCGTCATCAAATTTGTTAATTATATAATTTACTTACTACTTACTATACCTACTACCTTATGCATCGACTGGCATTAACTAGGATGAAACTTACAACTGACAGAGATGTGGTCTAGCTAAATAGTATTCATTCAGAAAATCGCATAGTTTAGAGCAGCTGGTGTTGCCCTAGCCAGATCTTCCCTTGTGCATTCCTCTTCTAAGTTCGCGCATTTGAGCAGGTGGCCATTGTTTGTTCTTGACCACAATGACAAAGTGGGTTCTACTTGATACCGCTAGTTGAACATATTTACTCTACATTTTCGTACTTGACTTCGTAGGCAATGTAAAATTTTACAACTGGGCCATTTCTGGTCATTACCTGGTGGTAGTTTCTGATCTGGAGTATACTCTTTCTTTATCTTCAGGTTTCAACTTCTCTTCCCATAATAAGCGTCTTCTTGTAGTCTTGGTTTCTGTCAGAGAATGTACTTAGTTGAGGAAACTATGTCTAAGTTTTAGGTCGTGACCGAGCTGGTTCTTAGCCGACCATTAGATACCGAGGATCATGTAACTGTTTAGAGCACTCTATCATATTGGCCGTCCACCGACTAATTTTTGGTGGAGCTATGTATGCCGACTGGTGTAGGTCTTGAACAACCGGTAATTATACGGAAAATATCGTTTAACAGATTATACAGTATTCAGCGTTAGCTACCTCTCACATACTGAAACATACTCGGCGCGTAATAGGAAAGGACAAGAGCTGATGTTCTGAGGGTATCCCCATTTGTTGCAGGTTAATTTTCGAAGAAGGTAATTCCTAGCGATATGTTTGCCCCGGATTTTATTAAAATGATGTTTGAACGTTAGATCTCGGTCCAATGTTACGCCCAGATAGCATGGATTTTGCTAAATTGAATATTCTCGATATTCTTAAAATTAGTACACTGTATAGCAATGGCTAAATCATCTGTATAAGCAAAGCTTCTTGTGTTGGGTGCAATCGTTTGGTCATTAATATAAATGTAGGAAAAAAGAAAATTACCGAACTGCAGTCTGTAAGTTTTTATTGACAGACTGCAGTTCCGAATATTTTCTTTTTTCGTACATCAATCTCCAGTCGATCATCGTTACTCCATTAATATAAATATTAAAAAGAATTGGTGCCCTGGGGAAGCCCATTTTTCTGTATACGCCAATGGCTCTGCTTACAGCCCAGATTCGCGATGAAGAAGATAGACAAGCTTAAAATCCTTAGTGATTTCAGAAAGCTTTCCCAGCAACTGTTTGTGATTTAATGTGTCGTATACTGACGACAAATCTAAAAAATACTACGCCGGTAAATGATTTTCGAAGCCATCAATGTGCTGAGTGAGGTTTAGTATTTGACTAGATATGATATCCCTGGACGGAATCCAGCTTGTTCAGGAATAATTTGATCGTCATTGATAGGCGGTTGAGTATCATTCACTCAAATAATAAGCAGAAGAGGAGATTGGTCTGTAGTTTTTGGGTCATCAAGTGGTTTGTCAGGTTTAGGTATGATGATTATGTTGCTCTTTCTCAATATCTTAGGAATGTTGTTGAATTCCATAAATACGAATATATTAAAAAGAGAAGTATCCAGTGTTTGGTTATTGAACCAAAATGAAGTATTTGTTCATTGCGAGGCCATCTAACCCTGCTGCTGTTCCAAAGGGAAGAGTTTTAAGGGCAGTATCTAGATCGATTATAGTAATAGAGCATCTGAAATGAGTCGTTTCCTTCTTGTGATTATGTTTCAGTATCTGACAACTTGTCTTACTAGTTTTACAATTTATACAAATATGTTCTCATTTGTATATATCAGGTGCGTTAATAAAATAACCGGATTGATCTTAGAACATTGACTATTCATAAAATTACGCAAAACAAATATTACCATCTTCAATTTACTCTCCTCTCCGAATCCTACTCCACCCTATGTGAATATTCCATTATTGGAAACAATACTGCAGGCCTTTTTTGTTAGGTTGTCCGTAAGCTCTGCTGGTTTTTCTATAACTGCATCTCGGACTTGAACGTGGTTTCTTGTAACGTAGTTTTAAATTTTAGGAATAAAAAAAGTCACATGGAGCTAGGTCAGGTGAATACGGGTAATGTACCAACATTGTGATTTTGATTTTCGTCAAAAATATTTTGAAAGTCAGGGTATTGTGTTCCGGCGCGTTGTCTTCATGGAGAATTCATGAGTCGTTTTTCACATTTCAGCCCCTTTTCTTCTCACCTGTGCATGAAGGGTTATCAAAACCTCCTTGTGGTATACCTGGTTATTTGGGACATTCCCTCAGGGAGCGAATCCACGTGAACAACCCCTCGAATTTCGCAAATACAATGTCCGTGCACGACCGAGACGCTAATCGTCTCCGATCTCTTCTCTTCCCTTTCAAAACCTTATAAACTGCTTGAAAACTTGAGTACTAGATAGACCCATCGTTAGGTAGACATATATTTCTATTCCTCAATACAGTTTATTCTCTACTTTCCTATGCTTACTCATTCTTTTGTAAATAAATTTCCTTCAAACAAATACATTGTTTTAATCAATTATTATTCATACCACAAACACACAACGCACCCGCAATATTAAAATTGTACTAGATTAATCATTTTGAATATATATAATTTTTTCCTTTAATTTCGTCTGTGAAAATGTGTCTGCATTTTATTGCATATTTAGAATCATCAGTTTTCAAACAAAAGTCTTGGCCACTTTCAATAATTTGTTTTTGGCCCTTTTTGTTTTCTAGGGGTGCTATGACTGCTTTTAAACCTGACAGACGTAACCTCAATTGCTGTCAGTCGACAATGAATTTTAATCTATGAAATTAACATAAAAGACCAAGTCGCATTTTTAGAAATCTGTTGTGGCCACCACTATATCTCTCGCCAGTACTTCTGATGATGCTGCAACTGGCGAAATTGTACAATAACCCTGGAACCTCACACTAGGGTCTAAGAAACCCAACGATTCTCAAAATTCTCTTGCACATTCGCAGCATTCGCCTAAACTCAATGCCATCTCTTTCTAAATTCAGTTTGGCACTGTCTGCAGTGGGTAAAGCAATTACCCGGGTATTTGGGCCTATTCTGTAACTCAGTGGTTAACTTTTAACAATTTGTTTAAAAATTTAACCTATCTAGTATGTCAATATACAACAAAAAATTCGATTTTTAGTTGTCAAATCAATATCTATTGGATATTTTTTTTAAGTTACAAAATAGGCTCGAATATTTGATTTAGGTAAGTTGTTATTTTTTAAATTTTGTATAGCTGGGTTTCTGAGACATCAGTGTGAGTAAATAGATTGTAGATAATTTTGAAATCTTCGTTCTAAATTTTAATTATTATCGGTATTATTTATTTATTTTTTGTTTTATCATAATAAAATGTGTGCACAGCTTCATTTGTAAGGGGAAATTAATCATAATTAATTAATGGTTTATATCTGTCTATAATAATTACCTTCCGTCACCTTTAGGTAAGGAAGGTATTGTCTTTGGTCAAAAAATTCGGTAGTGAGTTTTTAATGAATAAGCACGTTTTAAAGTCCCTACAATACGAATTTACTATTTTTAAGATGATGTCTGTATGTATGTGTGTGTGTGTGTGTGTGTGTCCGTGTCCGTGTGTGTGTGTGTGTGTGTGTGTGCGTGTGTGTGTATGTGTGTCCGTGTGTGACAATTTTTTCTCCGACGATAACTCCAATACTACAATTCTAAAAATTATAATTCTTTCGTATTCCTCTTCTGTATCCATATGAAGAGTTGATTAGATTTTGGTTATAATTGATCCACCGGAAGTACCCTTATTTGAAGTTTTTAACAGTTTTTCTTAAAAAAACGGAGTTAAATATTATTTTTTGACATTTTGTTATTATATTTATTAAAGAAAATACTCTTCTCCATATGGTTTGATTATTCATTTTCCTTCATATTCAATAGATGCAGAGTTAAAGCATTAAAAAGAAATTAATTTTCAAAAATTAGTCAGCTTTGTTATTTATCATGGAAACAGCTGACATAATTATTCAAAAAAATTTAATTGACAGATGTAAGTTGCAAGTGCAAAACCAAATATGGAATAAAAGTATATAGGATCTAAAATTGGTATGTCATAGTGTTGCTCGCAAGTGACACGCAGAGAAAGGCCAAAGAGAAGATGGAAGAACATTACTTAGTGTAGTTTATGTTATAATTTTATTGGATTTATAGAACCTTTTTAAATGAACTTTTGGTATGGAATTTGTGAAAAATAGTATGTGTTCGTCTTCGATTTTACATGATATTATATAAAATCTGTTCCAAGGACCTTTTGGTATGAGATTTGTACAAAATATATGGAATTGACGGAAGGTCTTGTGCTGGCCACAACAGATTTTTTTTTAATGATCTTACTTTTCTTGTGAAATTAAACCGCGTGTTATTATTTTTTATTTTAATTTTATTAATTTAAATATATACCTACATATTTATTGATGCTGGAAACTATATATGTTCTTTTGCATTCGTATAACTATTGTTTTATTTTATTACAATTTTCTTTTTAAAACGTTACCATTAATAATTTGAAATGATAGGTTATTTGACAGTGACATTTATCTGTCAGTTTATCTTTAAAACATAAGCTCATATTTATCTGCAAAATTTAAAGAAAAAATATGAATGCTTGCTTGCGTAGAAAATTTAATAATCTTTAATTCTTATAATAACATAAATCGCGAAAAAAATATATTTAAAGGTATTTTGCGAAGAAAAACTATTTTGAGCTTCAAGTAAAGAGCCTTTCCGGTTACCTGATTTACATGAAAATCTAATAGCTTCTTTCCATATAAGAATAAGGTAGAAATACAAGGTTTCAGAATTTTTTGAATGATAGTATTTGAGTTAGAGCGTTGACAAAATCCATACACATACAGACACACATTCATACAGACAGGATCGTAAAAATTGTATTCTAGGGACCTTAAAACGTGGTCATATTCCAAAATCTCGATATGCGGGAGGTAAAAAAGTACAAAATTATACCACAATAGGTAAAATAGTAGGTATTAAAAAAAAAACATGTTTCATAAGGTAAATACTGAGGCTTTCTCGGCCGGTTTCAATATCAAGATGTCAATATCAACTGCACTACTGCACTGGACATCTTCAGAGGTTTCTTGGACGCAGAACTCGCTGAACCGAATGAATCGACCACGACCCGATACCCCGGAAACCAACAATCTTGATATGTTTCATAAGGCCTGTTATAGTAGTCATTTTTTGTAAAATATGGACTCGTGAGTTAACAGATTGCCTTATGAAACTTGTTTTTTAATATACTATTTTGTAAGTATTGAAATGAGCATAACATCTACGCCATAGAATATTAGTAGTATATTACATCCGACGTGAGAAATGTTTCATTACAGCCCAAGGTTTGTGTAGATTACCGAGATACGAAGCCTCGAAGTCAGATATAACGCTAGGTATGTATACTATTTTATTCACAGTCATCCTCTTTTTAAATCAATAATTATCAAAATAAATCATTGACATATCCTTTAATTTTATTATTATTTTTTTTTTTAGTAATGTTGCAATTCTGTATACTCATATACGCGGTGATATATAGGGGTGAAACAAATTTCTTCGAAGATTCTTATAAGTTTACACTTGTATCGCTGTGTTGATGATAATGAAATTATGAAAGAACTTGCAGACGCCCATACCTTACCCGGGATTCGAACCCGGAATTCCTGGGTCGAGAGTTGGCTGCGTTGCCCACTATACCACCGGGGTCGGTTTGTAACGGAATTAATAATGAAAATATTAGTAACTGCAAATAAACTGGGGATATCAGAAGCAACAAAATAAAATATTAATTCAAATTCAATAATTTTCCTTCGTGGCTCGGTAGATAACATTGAGTCAAATTCTGCATTAATAAGACGATCAGTAGACTAAAGAAGAGTGTTGAATTCGACCCAATGTACTTACTTTCAAAGTTTCAAAATAAAAAGGTACCTTTATATATATGGTTATCAGATTTTACTGATTTGAATGTTAGAAATACATTTCAAATGTCATTAATTATCAACAATTTTAATTATAGACACTTCTAGGTTGAAAGTGGGATAGCATGAACCACAAACCTTATACTTTCGTCATATATAAGCGTAACCAAATAAATTATTTTCGAAGTTCATCATCCTGAAAATTTTATTGCTCTAATTTAGTAACACCTAAATCAGATTTCACTATCAATTTTATGCACGTTAAGAAATATTTAATGTATTTTCACCACATTTGTGAAATAAGGCACTGGTAAAAATAACATTTTATTAATTTTAAATTCAAGTTTAGATTTTAGGAAATTTGAATATTTGTTTGACAATAGGCAATCGCTACAAGTGTTTATTTAAAGGACGATATATCATTCAGTATAAATACTTGTTGATTGATTTCACTATTTTGAAATAATTGAAAGAAAGGCCAAAATAATGATATAATACTTATTTACATATCAAAATTATTTACAATTTTTAAAATATTACAGGACCGATAATCACCGTAATTCTGTAACAGTTATTAACTCTTATCAGCATTGCTACAGTAGATAACAAATGATAAATACAAACACTGAATAAAACATGAAAATGATAGGCTTTATACCAGTTTATGTTTGTTAAAATATTTAGTAATGAAGCTCTTACCAACTTTTAAATCATAATTTTATAGAATAATAAACTACTAATAAAATATATAAATAGTACGTGAAAATTATTTACCATTGCAAACAACGAATTTTGTCAGAGTTCACTCCCCTTCAATTTTGCCTATGACCTTTTAAATTTGCATATAAATAACGTAAAAATGAAAAGCGAATTCATTATTTAATGTTTATTCAACAAATTACAAAGGCTATTCTAGACGATCATATCAAGCGAAGCTATAAAGGGAATTCATTAACTAATACAATGAAAATATAATAATAATAATAATAATAATAATAATAATAATAAAAAATTCTAATGATCCTCTTCGTGAACATTTAATTAACTTTGAGGCTTTCAATGACCTGCAACAATGTAATGGTGTACTGAATTCTAACAATAATGTTTTAGATCTTATTATTAGCAATTTACATACTGCTGTTACTCGTGAACATTTACCTATGGTTAAAGTTGATGTTTTACATCCCCCCTTGGCCATTGAGTTAAAAATTAAGAATTTAAAACAATTTCACTGTCAACAAAGTTACTAAAGTTTACAATTTTAAAAAAGCGAATTATCCTTTATTGTATGAAAAACTTTTACAGTGTGACTGGTCCCCTGTACTTGAAAGCCTTACTGTTAATGATGCTTGTTGTAAATTTTATGATATACTGTATAGTATATTTGATGTATATGTCCCCATATTTAAGCATCAGAGAAACAAATACCCACCATGGTTCACTTATGACATTATTAATAACATTAAACTGAAAAATAAATACTATGTAAAATTCAAGAAAACAAATTCAGAGTTCTTTTTCAGTAAATATAAAGAAATCAAATATCTTATTAAGTATTCAATAAAACGTGCTTACGAAAATTATGTCTCTGATGTTGAAAATTCTGTCACTCGTGATCCTAAGTACTTTTGGACTTTTGTGCAGAATAAAAGAGGTACTTTCAGAATACCGGGTATCATGAAACTAAATGATGAACTTGCTGATAACCCCAAATCGATTTTAGAACTTCTGGCTACTTATTTTAGTAGTGCTTTCTCGAATATTAACACTTCGTCTGTTTCTGATAACTCACAGGCTCCTATGTCTGATAGTTTGTTTATGTCGCATAATATTAATATTACTATTTTGGAAAAGGATATTCTTGAAGCAAGTAAAAAATTTAAAAATACTTTATCAGGGTACGACCAAATACCCAGTTTTGTAGTTAAAGACTGTACCATTGCGCTGCTTACTCCATTACTTTATATTTTCAACTTATCATTATTTTCCAATGAATTTCCAGACATCTGGAAGTTTGCAAAGGTATGTCCAGTGCTCAAGTCGGTTGATCCTACTCTAGTTGAAAACTACAGACCTATTTCTATTTTGTGCAATTTCGCGAAATTATTTGAAATAATTTTACATACACAAATTTCTACACAATTATAACAATTCATTTGTGAACAACAGCATGGCTGTATGCCACGCAGGTCTACCACTATAAACTTGTGTATTTTTACTCAGTATGTTTCAGAGGTCCTGGACAAGAGAGGTCAATTAGATGTAATCTACACAGACTTTTCCAAGGCCTTTGACAAGCTTGATCATCTTATTCTTTTAGATAAACTTCGTTATTTTGGTTTTCACAATAACCTAGTCAATTTTTTTAGATCGTACTTACAAAACCGTCAACATTATGTTTCGTATAACGGATTTAACTCAAGTTTTTATATTGCTACATCTCGAGTACCTCAAGGTTCCAACCTTGGACCCCTTTTATTTCTAATTTTTATTAACGATATTGTTGAAAAATTAACTTGCAACGTGTTACTTTTTGCAGATGATCTAAAAATATTCACAAAAATTCAGACTGTCCGCCACTGTAACATCCTTCAAAGTGTACACAGAATAAATTAATACTTAATAGTAATAAATGTCAAATTATGTCTTACACTCGCTCTAAAACAGCTATAGTTTACGAATATACTATAGACTCCAAGATCTTATCACGTACAGTCCACACAAAAGACTTAGGTGTGTATTTTGATCCAGATTTAGCCTTCACTTCCCACCTGGATTACTTAATTACCTCACTAAATAAAATATTTGGCTTCATAATCAGAAACTGCCGAAATTTTTCAGACATTTCCGCACTTAAATCCTTATACTTTGCTTTTGTACAGTCTAAACTAGATTTTTCGCTTATAATTTGGTTTCCAATTTATGAAGCTCATATTACTAAATTAATAGCTCTTCAGCGTAGTTCTTAAAATACATCTGGTTTAAATGTTACGGTGTGTACCCCGACAATTTTGTCAGTACTAACACTATACTACAGACATTTGAAATTGAGTCTATCAGAACCAGACATATAAATGCATCAATTAGTACGCTATACAAAATCATTAATAACAAAATTGATAGTCCTCTTTTGCTATCTAAAATCGATTTTCGTGTTCCCCGTTTCTGTTCACGTTGCAACGACAGCTTTTTCCTTCCTGCATATAACTCTAATATTCTGTGCAAGTCACCTATGTACGTTATGTGTAATTTATATAACATAATGTGTGCAGATCGAGATATTTTTGTATAATTTTTCATTGGCTTTTTGTCTTTTGTTGTTTATATTATGTCCATTTACTTGTGTAGGGTTTTTTACCTGTTTGAGTAATAAAGTATTATTGTTATTAATAATAATAATAATAACAATAACAATACTAATAAAAAAAATAATAAGTATAATAATAATAATAATAATAATAATAATAATAATAATAGTAATAGTTTTTCATTTCATGAACGGAATACATGTACAGGAAAACGTCAGAAGTCAAAATACAAGTATTTAACAACATAAATAGTTAACGAAACAGAGACAGTGCAAAACTATGCAAAGCTTTTACTGAAAAATTCGCTCAGGTCATAAAAATTGTAATTATATAATAAATATTTTAATTTTTGTAGAAGTCTTTTATTGAATTTACATTTTTTTATAACCACAAGAGGGGCGTTTCGCGTTACTCGATATCTTGTACGAGGAAAATAAAAAACATATTAATTAATTTAAGCATTTTATGTACCTGTTTTCATTAAATTAAGTTATATTCTACATATGTTTATAATTATTATTTGTAGAGGATTTGTAGCCTTTTTTTGTTAAAATCTGCAGTGCAAATCGTTCTATCAATGACGTCTTCAGATGTCGTCAAATAGAATAGATGGCACTGACATAAATAAATTTATTGGAAGGATTTTATTAATTTACTCCTATTTCTTTAACTTTTAATAAAGGAAAATCCATGTAAGTGGAATTTTATAAATTAAATTTTATTTTTATCAAGACCGATTTATTTTAGGATGCCTCAAAGGGCCAGTACTTTTTTTGCAATTTTACATTTGAGTCGATCGATAAGCAATTGTTCCTGGTCAAGTCTTGCATGCGGGAAATTTTATTTTGAAGATTGCGAGGACAAAAAGAAATTTAATCATTAATACGGAGGAAAAAAAAAAGTTAATTGTTTTCGTTGCAAATCTGGATGCCAAAAGTATACTAACCTCTAATCTAATGTATCATGCTTCTCGGAAGCCAAGTGAAGAAAATAGGAATAGTGAATAAATTTGTTAATGTTAATGTATGTGGAAGAAAAAAAAATTGAAAAACGGGAATGAAATTGTCAGTAGTATTTTATGCACCAAGGGCGTTACTATGATGATAATGCTATAGGAGGGCGACAAGGATGTCGTCCGATGGGCTTTATCAAGAAGCAACGCTCGTGGTTCATACAAGATTTTATGTCTCACTAGAATATGTGAAACAAATTTTAATTTATAATAATTTTCATTACAATAACGCTTAAACTTTGGCGTTGCTAAAGAAGTTGTTTAACTATTTTGTTTATTATCAACCTTTATTTATTTTTAAAACATCAACATCAACGTTCTTCATCGTTGGAGATGATGGAGGGTGTTTCGGAAGATATTTTGATGAGAGCGAAGAAAGCGAATGATGATTTAAAACCTATGAAATCTAGGGCAATTTATGAAAAAGAGTTTAAGATATTTGTTGAATAGAAATTAGAAAATGTAGTGATGACTGTGAACGAGATGTTGTTATGGCATATTTTCAGGAATTGGTATGTTATTTTCTATTTTTTTTTTTTTTACATGTTATTTTAATATATAATGTAATAACGTATTCACATGAATATTTCAGCTAAACTGCAGTGCAGTATTATTTAGGTTACATTTTAGAAGCACTGATTGATTTAGTTACACCATACACCCAATATTTCATTAATGTAATAATGTATTCAAACTTATTTCAATTTTTAAATCGTTTTCCATGTTCTTTGCATCATCTAGATTCATCGTTTTGCAAATCGATCTCCAAAAATTAATTTGTTTGGAGGTTGTTGTAAGGTACAAAAAACAATAACTGTCAAGTCACTATGTTACAGAGAATCAGACTACTACGTTTTTAGATGTTTTTAATTCAGAATATTATGCAGCGAAAAAATTCAAATTTTAATACTAATATAAAGTATGAGAAAATAGTATGCGCACCGCGTCAGAAAAGTGATTTTACTGTACTCGTATGGCATTTAAGTGTTCGGTATCGCTCGTACTTTAACTTGCCATACTCGTCTGGTAAACTTTCACTCTTCTTAACTTGGAACGTAATGTACTATTTTTATTATGTTTTTTCATTCGCTCTTTTACGCTTCTATCTGAATATAGGTACAAATAATTATCAACACAGTGTTAGCAACACTGTTTAAGGTGAAGCCTGACAGACGATTAATTTGTTTCTGACTCAGTAGATGTCTCTGAAGCGTGTATCCGAGGCGCAAACCATTACTGTAAACACTAACCAAAGTTAAAGTTGTCTGTAAAAATATGTGAACAGAGATAAGACAGTTTTAAACAGGGAAAAAAATATTTTACAGGGAATACTTTTATATGATAAAAATGAATTTATTTCTTGCATTTCGGTAAAATTGAGACAGAACGTAATTATTTATAGATTCAATCAAATAGACAAAATGTCCAAATTACATTATATAACTTAATACTAATAACATGCGTATGAGTACACAATACTGAATTTAAAGATAAAAATAAATCAAACACGCAAACACTTAGTTACAGACTTTAGAAAGGAAAATAGATAAATATTTACAACGAATTTTAAAATATATCATTAAAGTTTGGATTGTTATTAAAGATGAAGAATGCAAGAGCCATATACAAAATTACTTTTCTGGTTTTTATTAGTAAGATAAAAGATAAAATAATTGACAATAAAATACATAACTTTTAACGTAATGAAGGAAGAAGGAAAGAGAAATAGTCGGAACGCAGTCTTAAGCTGTTTATTTGATTTTGAACCAACGTTTCGATCATTCAAGATTCCTCTTCAGGGTTACTACAATATACAAGAAGACATAATGTACAATAAATCATTAATAAATTATAACATAATCAAGTCAGAAGAAAATATTAGTAACAAAAGGTTAACAAGCATGGATAAAACCTATGTTGTGTTGAAAGATTTTTCCACGAAACAAGTGAAAAAACAAATTTGTAAAACTACAGTTTGACCGCTGAGTCGTGTACTTTGAGGATGAGTAGTGCGCAAAGAGAGAACGCAGGAACGCACTAGAAAGAGACAGGGCTGCGAGCAAGGGTTTGAAGTCCTCTATCCCCTTCCACAAGACATTCGGTATTGTACGTATTATAAGCTGTGGGCTGTAGTAAGACGTCACAACCAATCACAAAGTGACACATTGTTATTTTACAAATAATGACTTATAGGCATAGTGAAGTAACTTTTTACAATATTTCTATAATACAGACAAATATTTGAATTACATATCTGATGACACCACATGACTTCCTTGTACGCCTGTTACACTACCTATACATATTTTGTTAATAATTAAAATATGTATTATGACAGACCCAATCATAAAATTGCACGTATTTGACGTAATTTGATATTGACATTAAATTCTTTATTTTTTTTTGTCCTAATTTATAGCAAACTTAATTACAGAAACCAAAAAGTACATATTTTTTAAATTTACATATCTCGCTTATACAAAGAGCTAATTTAATCATACTTGATGTTTTCGACGCAGAATTCAATTCTCTAAAACTTTTATTTGAAGCATTTATTATTAAAATTAAAATAACACCATTTTTTTCAAGAAAAACTGATAACTGCTTTAAGTAAAGTATCACTTCCGGTTATACTATTTTAACCAAAATCTATTATGTTATTCCCATTAATATAAAAGTATTATATACCAAATTTGATTAGTGTTGGATTATATTTTAATATAGTTTTTCATTAAAATCTATTATAGGCTTCAAGTAAAGTACCACTTTCGGGTAGACCATTTTAACTAAAATCTATTATGTTATTCCCATTGATATAAAAGTCGTATATAACAAATTTGAAAAGTTTTGGATTATATTTTAATATAGTTTTTCATTAAAATCTATTATAGGCTTCAAGTAAAGTACCACTTCCTAAAGTTATGTAATGACCAAAAAGGGAGGTGCACAATTAGATGTTATAACAGTCCTAAATACAAATTTTAACTTTCCACGACTTCCTGTTTTTTTAGTTATGCGAGATATGTACGTACGTACAGACGTCATAACGAAATTAGTCAATTTTGAATACTCTCTGAAGGAACGTCCTGTTTAAACATTGTATCCTTCCTTTCACTTCTTGAATGATTTATCAGGCCAATTTCGAATGGGCATACATCTTTCTTTTCTAGAATCTACAATTTCAGGGGCTAATTCATTTAGATAAAAATTTTGCAATTTCGTCAACATATTCTGAACGAAAGTTTTATCAATAAAAATTGTCTCAATTGATATTCCTTTAGTTGTCCAGATGACAAAATCACACTCTGACCGTTCAGTGATAAAAAGTTGCCCTTGGATCTGGTAATAATAGTTGTGATTTCTTTTTAGCACAAGTCTACCATTAACCAAATTACAACAGAATGTTTTCATTTTTGCTGGTGCTTCTTCCGGTTTCAAATGTCTGACTGAATATGGGCATTTAATTTCAATAATTTTGTTTGTATCAACCAATCCATCAGGTGACGCTCCTAAAAATCCTAATTCTTTTTCCGTGTATACGAATAGACCACATTGCATAATTTTTTTCCCTGTGTGCATTTCATATGCAGCAACCGCAGCTTGTTCCTGCATTTTTCCCCATTCTGTAGCAGACGTTTGAAAAGAATGTTGGTATAACAACCTTTGTACTAGTGGACCAGCTAAGGACTTCCGTTTACATACTTCACCAAAATGTGAAGCTGTTAACCGGTATTTTCTCTCAAGCACCCATTTTTCGTTTAGAGACTGTCCTACCGTTTCTCGTTCTATTATTTTACTTTCTTCAGCTGTCACACATAGCTTTTCAACTAGATTTTCAGTTGCACTTTGTAAAATATTTGGGTTCATATCTGGTTTTTCGCAGTTTTCGCCATAATCAATATTAATTTTGGAAGTCCCACATAAAACATTAGATTTTCTATTTTTTCTTACAATTTGTCGTAATTTTCTTAACTTGTTTTGTCGACGTTTTAATATAGCTTTTGTATATTTCCCTGGACTAGCTCCAATACCATTTTTCCAAACTTTTGATACCCATTCGGGTCCATATTGGTAAGATAAAGCTGCGCCGTAACATCTAATATTATATGAATTCCTCCTACCGTAAAAAACTTGTTTTCCTCCAGTAAATTTACTAACTAAATGCATGTATTGTTCTGCCCTATTACTTGTCATGTGATGCAATAATGAAGGAGAATTGTTAATAAGTAAATTCAATATAGTATTTAGTCGAATTTTAACATCTGTGGTAATAGTATTGTACACATTATTATCAACTTTTTTTATACATACTTCTTTTCTGCACTGATTGTGTTGACCAAAACAATGTTTGACCACATTAGATAAATCGTATATTAAATTTTTTTGTGATGGATTGGTTGCTTTGCTGTTGATGCCTATAATTTTATTGCAATATTTGCAGATTGTCGTAATTTTCTCATTTGTTAATATTTTTCGTAAATGATTGGCAGTATTCGAATAACTGTACAATTGCTTCTTTACCCGTTTTACTAAGTGATTGGTACACTCTACCTTTTTAATTTGAGCACTATATGGTATATTTTCTATAATTTTCTTATGTACACTTGAGTCACCATCTCCAATAAATTTTGTGTATCGTAACTTATACATAGACTCACTATTCCTAAATCCCTCGACAAGAATATTAGCTTCCATTGCTAACCTAACCTAACCTAACTACAATTTTTTTAAATTTATTCCTTCTTTGCAGTCTCAACAATATACTCCTACTCGTGGACTAAATATTCAATCTGAAATCGACTTTACTTGTAAATGATAACGTTGACAAAAAAAAAAATCGAAACGACACATTCATAGAAAATCGAAAGTTTTGGCAGGAAATCAGGTTTTCACTTTTATAAAGAATGTTCCTAATGAAACTTATCTACAGCATGAGGTAAAAAAACGGATTTGTTTATGTTCGTATTTTTACGTAAATATATTTTATTACTTGCTTTGAAGTTAGTTCGACAATATGCAGCATTGAGACCGTCTATGGTGTGGAGATTCTTCCTTACAAACAAGAATAATTATTGCACAGATGAGCCAGTTGTGCAAAATACCGTATAGGAAGTATACCAGCAATAATTGCAAGATATCTGAAATTAGATAATGCAAATGAATATAATGGCCACTGTCTAAGTCGTACGTCATTTACGCTTTTGCTTGTGGGAGGCGCAACATTCGAAGATTCATGGTAAGTGGAAGAGCACAACAGTTGCAGAAGGTTATGTAGCAGATAATACCTATGATTTCGAAAAATAGAATTTCATCTGAAGATGAAGGAGAATCACACAAATGTTTGTCAAGAAGAAGTAAATTTTTATGATCGATCTACAGTTGAAGAATCATTAGAATTACAAGGGTTTCGAGTTAAATCGATAGCTTTCTCAGGAAAATTTAAAAATTGTAATTTTATATTTGGGAAATATCAACAATGTATAAAATAATCATTTGAGTCAATAAAAAAAATCTGTTGTGGCCAGCACAAGACCTCTCGCCATTTCCATATTAGGCTATATAAGTATTGTATTGCACTTTGCTATCAAACCGTCGTTTTATAACAAAGTATTACAGAACTTTACCCAATTTTTTTATTGTATTTAACATGTCTTCTGCACACATATAATTCTTATTATATTTATTTTTCATTGTATGAGAAAGTTTCTAAATGTCAGAGATTCTTCCAATTCATTAACAAGATTGGCAGTATTTCTGATGGATATATGCATGTTACCTATAATTTTAAATATTTAATTAATAAAACAATCAGAAAGATTAAATGTACTTGCCAGACAAAGCTATCAGAATGTCACTAAAACTTTTGATTTTTGACACTGACATCTGTCATATACAAATTATGTTATAAACATTTCAATTTGTCAACTGGTTTCCTTAGTATAGTTTCGCCTACTCGACATATTATATCCCGATATTCTATATATTATAGCGTCTTTATCTCTAAATTTATAGAAAATATACTAAAAATTTAAATGTATCAGATGTAGAATTTTGTTCTTCAAAATCAGTAATATCAAAAATTTTCAAAAAATAATATTTAGAAGATTTTTTTTAAAACTACTACTTCTGGTTGTTCGATTGTTACCAAAACCTTTTCAGCTCTTCACAGGAATGTCAGATTGAGGATTTCATAGTTAAACAGGTCTTATGTCTTATCGTTTTTGAGGAGACGTCCCTCCAACATCCATACACACACACACACACACACACACACACACACACACACACACACACACAGACATCATTGTAAAAATGTTAAAATCGGGTTGTAGTGACCTTGAAACGTGCTTATTCATTAAAATCTGGATATGTGATTTTTAGTATGGTTCCAATACATCTCTTAGCGAGAGGTAAAAAATATTATACATAGTTTTTGTAGCAATAAAAATGTATATTACATTTTTTGTTTTAACGATGATCGGATTCTAATGACGGTTTAATGAACTATTATGCCCATATATAACGCGCCAGTTATAGATATGTTTATACAGGGTGTTATGTTCAATAGTCTCAAATTCACGTGCGCATACTATATCTAACCGTTAATGATCATTAATTTTTGTTGTCTGTCTCGGCTTTTAGGGTAGTATGAAGTTTCCAGGAGTACGGTGTGACTAGAACAGCAAACTCTGTCAAAATATCCATACCGAGTAAAACTCCAAACTGAATGAAAACTAGTGAATAATTATTTTACTATAAAAAAATCTAAATGCAATAATTTTTCATGAGTAATGACAGGTTATGACAACTAAAATGAAATATCTATTTGACATTTAAACTAAGTTACCAACTACACATATAAAAAAAAAATCCCAAAAACATTTATAGAAAATTCACTTTGTGAATGCAAAATAGGAAAATAATTTAAATCGTAAGATCAAACTTTGCCAGTACTAATTATTTTTATTTGTAAAAATAAAAATATACCAGACCTAAATATTAAAAACTACAGACTAAATCAAAAATATGGTTAAATATCACTTAATTATGTCGATTTTATTTCATAATTGACAACTGATAAGTGATACATTTTTTGCTTTTATAAAATATGTGTGCATTCTGACCAGAGTGCAAAATTTATGTCCTTATCTAAACCTACGCTATTTTCTTAAGTGAAATGAACTATAGTACTCATGGAGAAGAAATTAGACTACAAAAGCTTACGTGAAATTTACTGTGCACTTTTTAATTTCTTTTTATTAATGATATAGTCTACCTGTATATAACTCGTCAATTGAAAATTCTCGACATACTCATCATACATACATACATACATACATACATACATAAAATCACGCGTGTCCCACTTAGGGCCGGTTTTTCAATCTCTAGTTAAAATTTTAACTTCTAGTTAAGTAAACAATATTGCATCGTCTTGTTGACAGCAATGATAAATCTGTCATTTGACAGTTCATTTCGTTTCAATGTTGTTTATTTAACTATTAGTTATAATTTTAACTAGATATTGAAAAACCGGCTCTTAGTGGGTTAGCAAAAACCCGAAAACAATAGTAACAATAAGAAAAGGGATAAGAGTAAGAGCTCGGCTGACTCACTTCACTCTTTAACAACATTCTTCTTTCGCCTAGTCTACAATCATCATAGCATTCATACATAAGAACATATTAAGTGACCGATTTTCGGTAGCGAATAACCGCATCCGGACCACAATAATAGTTACACAAAAATCATCCTTCGTCACACATTCCTGTACAAACATACTTCGTTCACCTCGTCCACATAAAAGTTCAGCTGTCTCTTCATTCTCATAAAACATTCTTACTAACCATACATCTTCACACCACAATAGTTACGAAACAATCATCCTTTGCCACACATTCCTATCCAGGCACACTTCTTTCGCCTCAGCCACATTCATAATCGTATTCATACATTCTCTTCTTCTCTTTCCACTCGGAAACTTACGCTCCTTCAAAACCCTACCAATCACATCCATCCACTTACACACTGGACGGCCACGCAATCGAACACCCTCAACTTTACCAACATATATGCGTTTTACAAGTCGTTCACTCATCATTTTCTCCACTTGACCAAACCATCTCAACTGACTCACTCCAACTCTCAACGAGTTTCCTTTTGGAAATACCTTTCGTATTGTCGAGAATTTTCAATCGTCTTGTTGTGTAATATATGACTATGCAACTCATCGAAAAATAAACCAATCCGATAGCTGAATTTTTCTTAATTACGCTGTGAAACATCGGATATTTTTAGTTGCTAAGTTGTATTTTGCGAAACACAACGCTTGGCGTATTTCGGTTGTAAACAAATGAATCATATGGTAATCATATCATCCATGGATATAAATCAACAAGTAATATTTTTGACATTTCTTAAGAAATAGTTGGTTGATTCGTTGTATAGTCTTAACATATACAACTCGAGCTTCGAAAATCACCTGAATATACAGTTTGCGGACCCGTTTACCTGAAAACACATTGCGTCCTCTCAACTGTATATTCGATTATTTTCGAACCTCTTGTTGTATAACTATTGATAATAAATTTTTAGACGACCATTGTGATAAGTATAACATATCAACGTAGTATCCTAACACTGAAAGTTGAACTTATCACATTAGTGTTACGATATATTTCATATCGTAATAGTTGACACGGTTGCTAGGTTACTATGTCATTATTTTCTGGCTATATGTATACATTATTCATTTGTCAACTGTCCGTACGTTTGAACCTAAATTTCAGTTTTGTAAAAAAAGTAAAATTTATTTATGCTCGCCTAAAAAATAATGTTCATAACTTGTATGAAATTCAAATATCTTAGCTCGTGTGTATTGACTTGCACTCCGCTACGCGTCGTGCGTCAATTTACACTCGCATGATATTTGGTATATTTCATAACTTGTTACGAAAATAACTATAAAGCATTTAAATTCAATAGGATCTAGTGCCAAAAAATATATGATAAGTATAAGATTTTTACATAAAAACGTTCTACGACCATGACCCTAGCTAAACGTTTTTCTATTTTGGTATGAGAATAACATATTCTAACACGCTTATTAATACTAGAATACGGAATATATTTAGGTAACAGACAAAATAAAAAACAAATGACTGTTACCTACCTAACTATTTTACCAAATATTTCCCTTACTCCTATATAAACTATAGTATAAAAGGCTCATTAGAAAAGGTTATTCAGGCACTCGTTCGTACACCCAGTGTTTTTCTTCTACTATACTAGCTATTATGTATTAAGTTGCAAAATTAATGATGGAGTTTTTGCACTAGAAGATTACTTTGTTCGTTCGGCAACACGTCAAATGCGAAAAACACGATTTTACAATGAGTCATACAACGTTTTTCTAATTCCGTTTAAATGCAACATTTACAAGAAATAAATGAATTTGTTATATCAGAGGTTATCTGTCACTGTTTTGCAAACTAATTTTATTAACAAATCGTTGTGAAACAAATAAAAGCACTAAAATTTTTTTACTTATGCATCACTGATTCGAAAATGTTTAGCATATATTTAAGTAAAACAGAAAAGAATATTAATATAAAAATTTTGATGTGGCCAGAGTCCAGCATATTACCTTCCGTCAATTTTACGTTATTTTGTACAAATTACACACAAAAAGTTTCTTGCAAACGATTCTCTACTTCCAGTAAATCATTTCAAGAAGATAACATGTAAATTTTATTTGACACTGACATCTGTCAATTAGTAATATATGAATATTCTACACAGATCACTACATTGATATTCTAAATATTTCCATGGTGCAGCTTTTAACAGCATAGGTTACAAGATATTTTTTTTATAAACTCTCTCTAAACACCTTCAATGTCAAGAAAAAAAAAAATAATTGAAACGTAAATAAAATAAAATATTCTTCAATATGTATTTACAATAATATAAAATGTCAAAAAAATGATATTTAACTGAGTTTTTTCAAGAAAAACTGTTAAAAACTTGATTTGCGGGAACTTCCGGTTGACGAATGGGGTCATCCCACATTTTCTGTTTTATTTTTTTCCTGGAAGTCTACCGGTGACAGTATATGTTAATAATATTTTCACGCCATTTGTGTGCATTGTTTTGTAGATATAATTTTTTAAAAATAGGGGTCAATTTCAAATCTCAATGAGATCACGTGAGCGCATACGTCATGTATCTGAACGAACACTTCATCCTGGCGGACAAAATGTAAATTAAGATTGTTTATAAATAGTTTTTTTTTGGGTTTTTTAATGAATTGTTCCCACAAGTTGGAACCGCACAGTTATTCTTCACCATGTTTTATATGAATATATATATTTATATATAATCTGTAACCCTTTTAGTATCTTTCGGTGTAAGGGTGCCGGGCGCACCGAGCCGCAGTGTGATAAATATTTGTTGCTGAGTGTTCACCCCTCCAACATATCGCTGCTGTGTAGCCTGCTCGGACTTGCCGATCACAAAGCTGACACTCTAGCCACACTGCCGTACTGCCGACTATATGAATATAAATATACAATTATTGCACTTTTATGTATTAAATTATATATCAAGCACACAAACCTGCAATTACAAATAATATTTCTTTAATGAAATAATTAAATTTTTATGAAACAAAAAAGATTGAATAGAGCGCACTTTTCCTCTGACAGCTTTATAAATATTTGGTTAGTTTACTCTGATTTGACGGTTAACTTCGCGTTTGAAGTTTGTGACATTTGTGACCTTCATGTACGTGGGACTAGTGTCGTTGTGTGAGTAGCCGATACATGACGTCACAGAAAATCGTAGCGGGAATATCTTTTAAGAAAATTATGAATGAAAAGTATTATATTTTGGGATGTTTTATGTTGCAATATGGATAATAGGTATCATAGATTCTATTTTTATAAAATATTAGCAATATTTTTTTTTTTTGCATGACCCCATTATAACCAAAATTTAATCAACTCTTTATTTGGATGGCTCGAGGAATATTCAAAAATTATAATTTTTGGAATTGTAGTATTGGAGTTATGCTATCCGGAACGATCATCACATACACACACACAGACACACACAGACACACACACACACACACACACACACACACACACACACACACAAATACACACATACACACAAATACACACACACACACACACACACATTTTATAAAACGTTGTTTTACAACTTGGGTCGAAATTTTATAAAATGACTAACATCTTACAGAGTACGGCCGTGCGTAATATTAATATTTAGACATTTTCGCTTATAATTTCTTTAACTTCACCTCAACATTAGCTGGCGCCCAAAAGTCACACTTGGAAAACTCGGCCCGAATTTCATTCGGTTAGGTTATTATTGTTCACGTCAAGAAAGGTTTGTCAATCTGGCAGTTTTGTGTTTGTGCGTTATGCTAGTAGTGGTAGCACGCACTTTAGGATTCTATCAAATGATGCATTTGTTTTCGCTTTTCGCCACGAAGCGAAAATTTGGTAGCATGCATATTCGCCTGCAAGCGTACGACTCGAGGCGAAAGTGTCAAAGTAATGTCATTATTTTGCCAAAATTCCATTCAAAGCCTATTTTTATATAATTTATATATTTATTATATACAAATGTCATAATTTTTTTTATTTTAATAGCATAATATCCGATAATTCCCGAAATCAAAAGTGAATATAGAATTCCAAAGTGCATGCTACCAAGATTCGTAAAAGTAAAATCGCATTCGCCTGCTTTCTATGATAGAATTCTAAAGTGCATGCTACCACTACAGGTCCAGACCAAATAAACAAAAAAATGATGTTTCTAAACAATTTCGCAACAAAATGAAAACATTTCTAAACTTATATGTTTTGTTTATGTTTTTACAAACATTTTCCTGTTTTGTCGTTTGTCGGTAAAGATCAACGAATTTGAATTGAATTTGACGAACTCTGTCGCTGGTCTGTAAGCTTGTACAGTACAAACAAAACTATACAGTGTTCTTTGCTATTAACCAAACGTTAAACGTTGCGTCACACTGACGGAAATTTTAAAGTTTGTATTTCCCTGAATATTGTAGGACCGACTAATTGGATTAAATTTTAAAAATCCTCTGTTGACAATCTTAAAAAAAATATTGAAACTTGATCGTAATTCTCCATTAGGGTTCCTAACCCTCCCGGTATGGAACTTCAATATTAATATGTCTTTCGTCTCCCGGGAAGGGTTGTTTTTCTCCCGTATTCAACACTTTGCTACGTTATTTTGCCGTTTACATATTATTTCGTAGAACCTTCTGCTCAGCTAAAATATGCATTACTACTATATGAAAGAATTAATTATTTGCAGGGTAATGTATTAATATCATAATATTCAAAAATCAGTTCATTTACCAATTTTACATGAAGTTACCGTCTTTTTTTTGCAATTAATAAATTTTATTCACAATCATTATAGTAATATACAGATTTCTAACCTTTGGAGGTTGGAAAATACGTCATTCCTAACTTTAATGACAATCTCTTGGGTTGGAAATAACAGATTTCACTTCCATCTCTTGGGTTGGAAATGTTTATGTAGGGGTTGCCTAGCAACATTACCGTAGATCCCCATAATTAAGTAGGCTAAACAAATTTTAATACAGCTGTCAAAATATTAATAAAATTAAAGGTTATAATTCATAACAGCCTCGCGCATTATCTCACCTCGAGGCTTCGCCTCTCGTAATATACATAAGCCCTCGGCTGTAATGAAACATCTCCCACCTCGGATGTAATATACTAATATTTTATTTTAATTATTTTTTTTTCATAGCAATCTCCCGGAATTCTCCATTTAAACCAACATCGTCATTGCGTATATCATCTGATAACTGTTTAATGCCATGCATGGTTTGTTTAGGTAAAGTCGACCATACATAAAAGCGTTTTTTTCTTCTTTGATACTAAAGAAAGAAAATAATAACCCGCGGCAATTAATAAATTATCGTCCTCTTCATCAGCTAAAAGCTAGAGCACGATAGCGCCACATGTTTACAAGTAATGTAGACAGTATAAAACAAAATGGAACCAAAAACATTTTGTTGCTGTTTCCTGTTCGTTTCACTTTTGGCGAACATTTTGTTTCTGCAATGTGGGCATAATTCCAAAGTTGTTTAGTTTTTGGAAAGTTTTTTAATTTTTGACTTTTTGTTTTATTCAGTGTTTCTGTTTTGTTTGTTTTTTTCTGGACCCGGCATTAGGTTAGGTTATACAGAGGTGTATTTAGAGAAATTGCAAACAAAAATGTCCAAATATTCATATTATAATATGGTCGTAAGATATGCGTCATTTTACAAAATATTCAGCAAGATTGTAAATATTGCTAAGTCTACGGATGTTTCACAATCTGGTCGTGACTTTGACCTGTGACGACATATTTATTTATTCATTTAATGAATTTTCATTCATTTATAATGATTAAAAGCATATTTTTTCACTTAATTGTTATTTATAAAGACAGACAGCCTTCATAATATTCCTTTAAATTTTTTTAAACGTTGCTAGATATACAGAATCTTCTGGATCAGTATCATAACAAATTTATTTATAATTACTCCTAATTAAGCATAACTTTGAAAAATGTTAACAAATTTTGTGATTTGTAGTTCAGATGTCAATTGTAATTGCGCGACTCAAATTTGTGGTCATGTAATATCTTTAATTACAAATGTGATAAATATATTTATTTGTAGATAACTTTTTGTCAAGACTTTTTGTTCCGATATTTTCTTTTAGTAATAAACTAATAGATGTTATAATAATATTTGTTGTGGAAACTTTTACTCTTCTATAAGAAAAAAAGTTAAAACCAGTTAACCAAAGAAAAAGGTAGAATGTATAGATTATTTTATTGGAAAGCGATTTGGATATCTGTGTCAAAACAAATTTTGATGTCTACCAAACCTATTTTTGAAAAAATGTGATTCAATTTAAACAATTTGGCATAAGTGAAATTAAATTTAAATTTTGATGAACATTGATTATTTGGAGAGTGAGTCACATTTTCAAATATGAAATTCATTGGATTATTTCGAATGTAAAAATATTTTAGTATTTGATTTACACTACCTATTTGTATTGTATTGTAATAAAGTGTTCAATATGTTTCTGTGTATAAATAAAATTTTAGTGTACTGCTATGTTCCACTTTCAAACTTTAAATTGTAACTGTAAATTTAGAATTCAAAAATGATGGCATTTTTTACATTAATAAGTTTCATTTTTCATTGAAGAAAGTTTTATGTAAAATAGAAGTTTATTCATTATAAATCAATATTTACCATATTGTAAATGTTTATATTATAAATAAAATATATAATTATAATCATTAAATAAATATTTTTTTATAAAAAATGACAACTGAACATTTCAACATTCCTATAAATCCAGAATGTAACAAAAATAAGTACATTAAATTTAACCAATGATAGAACTCGGCAAGAGCAACAAATATTTGTTAGTAACTTTTTTCGAAATCGCAATTAATATTTTGGAAAAAAATATATCCAATTTCGAAACATATTTAGAATTCTCAATTTTTTTTAGTATTTTTAGGCAGGTAATGCATTCTTTTTACAAAACTTTGAAACATACGAGTATTCATCTATTTGTCAGCAAATAAACCTCAGTTAAAAATTACTTATTTTGAAGGAAAATGAAAATATCGCCGATTTTTATCAAACATTCATAGAGCGTAAATAACATTTTTACTCTGTTTTTATAAAGACTTGGTCCACACTATATGTGTAGCTATTTTCGTTATTTGCGAACTGTCAATAACCTTTGAAATTATCTCGGTTATTATATGTAATACTGCAAATATGTAATCAAAATACAAATTGGTAAAAGATTATGTAATCAAAACACTAATTGGCCCAGACAAACATAAGCATCGCAGTAATTCCGAATTATCAAAATTCTTTTAGTTTGGTGGGATATATAAATATATATATTCATCACTGTAAATTTATATTTAGTCATTTAGGAAAATATAAATATAGCTTTGTAACTTTTTCATACAGAATAGAAGTTGCCCATTTTATCTGTTACCGCCTGAAAGTTCAAGAATAGACAACACAGAATATATTTCACTAGCCACTTCTTGTAAATTATTAGTACTTTAAACTGAATAATCGCAGTAGGTAAGAGAGAAAAAAAATTAAAAACCTAGTCACATGAAAAGTAAAATAGATTGCATGAATTTTCACTATTTTCAGGCGGGAACATAAAATAGTATCTGCAAAATTAGGTACTAACAAGAACTGTATGAATATGTTAGTAAAGATGATACACTTGTCCTTATGAGCTCCGAGATCTGCAGTGCATCAGAAGGATTATTATTCTAAAACTAAAACATTTGACTTCAAAAAGGTCATAGTATAAGTACTATTTTCATGTTTTAAAATTACTAGAAAATGTTCTTCTCATATATTAATAGGATAAAGGCGGTGGAGATGGCGCGTTTATTCTATGATTTTTTTAAAACAGGTTTGTATGTATATACCTACCAGGTGGTGAACTGATTTATGCAATATAGGAAATTCAATGCTATTTTTTTCATATGGCTATATTTCGTTCCGTATTTATTTTAGAGCAAAATGCTTCAAATAAATGTTGTAGATAATTGAATTCTGCATCCAAATCACTCATCATCTTTTACATTTTACACTTTTTGTAACGCGGAAAATTGGAATTAATATTTTTATAAAATTGGTCATTTATAGCGATAGCCATGAAATTTAAACAAAATTACAAACAAATGCAAAATAATTTCTAGTAGTTCGACAGTTCGCGCAAGTAATTACTATTAAGTTTATTACGTGATTCATGATAATTTTGTTTAATGTAAAACAATATATACAATATTCAAGAAAAAAATCAGTGCATAAAATGGTCTAATGACGGAAACTCCCAATCTTATATTACGGGTAACATAAAATCCAAACATAAGTACACGTCAAATTGCTGCAAAACAAGGAATCCATCATTCTACAGTACAAAAAATTTTGAAACGGGAGAATTGTAAGTCCTACAAGTATACCAAGAACCAAGAAATTTTCGAAAGTGATAAAGAAACAAAGACAGAATTCTGCGAAATCATGATGGGAAAAAGCAAATTTGGATAGAACATTTCTAAAAACAATGGCTCGTACCACGATCACGGTTCTAACATTGGTGTTAGCTAGAACCGTGCTAACTATTTGACACATACTTCAGGGTTATAAAGAAAATCAGTGATGCCACTATACTAATTAAACCGAAAATGTACCGATAGGCATATTTAATACATTTGGCTTCATTATTTTAAATTGTTTAATATGATTTGTCTCTGGACTTGTTTTTAAGATAAATTATTTTGAATATTGAAGCCAAATGTATAGAATATGCCTGTCAGTACATTTTCGGTTTAATCAGTCTAGTGGCATCACTGATTTTTGTTGATAACCCTGAAGTATGTGTCAAGTCGTCGTCAAGGTTTTAACTAATACCGGTCTTAGAACCGTGATCGTGGTACGAGCCCATATGTTTTACTGACGAGTCGATATTTAGGGTCAGTTTTACAATATCTAGTCAGAATTTTAACTGTGAGTTAAATAAACAATATTGAATCGGATTATTGACAGCAATGATCAATTTGTCATTTGATAGTTCATTTCGTTTCAATTTTGTTTATTTAACTGACAGCTAAAATTTTAACCAAAGATTGTAAAACTGGCCCTTACTCTAAATGGTGAACCAAATGTTCAAAATTTCAGATATTGGGATAAGAATAATCCATGATACATGTTACAAACACATACCCAATACCCACAAAAAGTTAATGTATGGGCAGGTATTTTAGGGAGCAATATCATTGGACTTTTTTTACCTCTCGCTAAGAGAGGTATTGGATTCATGTTAAAATTCGCATATGTAGAATTTAGAGAATAAGCACGATTTAATATCCCTAGAATCCGATTATAACATTTTTAAAATGATGTGTGTGTATGTGTGAATGTGTGTGTGTGTGTGTGTGTGCATGTGTGTGTGTATGTCTGGATGTTGGAGGGACGATTCCTCAAAAACTATGACTGTTTAACTCTGAATTCCTCAATCTGACATTCCTGGGAAGAGCTGAAAGGTTTTGGTAACAATTGGACAACCGGAAGTAGTGTTTCTTAGAAAAAATTAATTTTTTGAAAATTTTTGTCATTAAAAATATTGAAGAACATAAAATTCTCCATCTAATACACTTAAAAAAAAATTTATATCATGTATAAATTTAGAGAGAAAGACACTATAATATATAGAATAATCTAATCGCAGAGGCTAAGGCACTAAGGAAACCACTTGACAAATTCAAATGTTTATAACATAGTTTGTAAATGACAGATGTCAGTGTCAAAAATCAACAGTTTTAGTGACATTCTGATATTGTTTTATTAATTAAATGTTTGAAATTGTAGGTAAAATGCATATATCCATCAGAAATACGCCAATCGGGTTAATGAATTGAAAGAATCTCTGACATTTAAGAACTTCCTCATACAATGAAAAATAGATATAATTAGAAGACATGTTAAATACAATGAAAAACAATATTTGGGTAAAGTTCTATAATTTTTTGTTATGAATCGACGGTTCCATAGCGAAGTGCAATACAATACTTATATAGCCTAATACGGAAATGGCGAGAGGTCTTATGCTGGCCACAACCGATTTTTATAGGTGAATGTCTGAATGGCGAAAAATATTTGGCTTTGCTTCAAAACCAGATTGGTCCGGAAATTAAAGACAAAACCGAAAATATTGAAACAATTTGGTATCAGCTTGATGGTTGCCCTGCACACTCTGGAAGAAGCGTAACAGAATATCGTAATGAACGTTATCCTGATTCGTGGATTGATCGTGGGGGTACAATTAATTAGCCGGAACGGTCACCAGATTCAGCGCCTAACGACTTTTTCTTATGGCAATACCTTAAAAAGAAAATTTATAAAGAAAATAATCCTAATCTAGACGCTTTAAAAAATGCCATTCGAAGAGAATGTAATAAATTTAGAACTAGACAATTTAAGTAATGTAAGACGTGAATTTTATAATAGCTTAGGTCATTGTTTAACAGTAATGGTGATTAGTTTGAACATTTATTGTAATAATAAAATAAATATAGGTATAAATAATTTGTTATATCAGTTATCTAAAATTTATTTCAACAGTAGTTATAATCGGACTTTGTTTAATATATCAAAATAATTAAAACTGCCTTACAATAATATCATTTAATGTATAATTTTTCTTAGGACTGAAACGATCCATTTTAAAAATAAATATAATTATGTCTGTCACAAAATGCACAGACAACTCATTTCTCTTTTTTATTATTAATATGTTATTGTGTTATACTACTTACTAACTTTTCTGACATTTTAAACGTCATATCTTTGTTTGTAATTTTGTTTAAATTCCATGGGTATCGCTAAAAATGAGCAATTTTATAAAAATATATATAATATCATACCCTTACATTGCGAAAAAATTTATAAAAATTAATTCATAGTTAGTATTTCATTTCTACTGTATCCAAGTAATCTGAACAAACATTCAATCAATAAAACAAAAAAAATATTTTAAAAGTTGAATTTATTGCCAAAATTGTAGCTCACTTGAATGTAATAAAACTAAAATAAATTTTATTTTGTTTTATTGATTGAACGTTTGGTCAGATTACTTAGATAAAGTAGAAATGAAATATTAAATTTGATTTAATTTTTATCAAATTTTTCGCAATGTAAGGGTATGATATTATTACATCGTTCAATTCAAAACAAAATTCTCTATTTAATGAGTTAATAAAATATATATAATACCATTTAAAAAAATATAATATTGCCCTGTAGTTTGCGTACCACTGGAATTAAGATAATACAGTTTATGCTAAAATGTGGCCCCCTCTATGCCTTACAAAATATCTTAATCACTTTTTTCTGTATCTTATCACATACACGAATAAAATGCACTGTTCCATTATTTTGATACACCCTGTACATATATAAACCTGTTTAAAAAAATCTGTTGTGGCCAGCACAAGACCTCTCGCCATTTCCATATTAGGCTATATATGTATTGTACTGCACTTCGCTTTCGAACCGTCGTTTTATAACAAAATATTACAGAACTTTACCCAAATATTGTTTTTTATTGTATTTAATATGTCTTCTGCACACATATAATTCTAATTATATCTATTTTACATCATTTTCATATCAGAGATTGTTCCAATTTATTAACCAGATTGGCGGTATTTCTAATGGATATATGCATTTTACCACAATTTTACCTATAATTTCAAATATTTAATTAATAAAACAATAAGAAAAATTAAATATACTTCCCAGAAAAAGCTTTCAAGATGTCACTAAAAATGTTGATATTTGACAATGACATGTGTCATGTTATAAACATTGGAATTTGTCAACTGGTTTCCTTAGTGCCTTGGCCTCTGCGATTAGTTCACTCTATAAATTATAGTGTCTTTATCTCTAAATCTGTACAAGATATAATAAAAATTTTAAGTGTATTAGATGGAGAATTTTATGTTCTTCAATATTTAATAAAAAAACCTCCCAAAAAATTATATTTAGAAGAATTTTTCTAAGAAACTACTACTTCCGGTTGTTCAATTGTTACCAAAACCTTTTCAGCTCTTCCCAGGAATGTCAGATTGAGGAAACTGCAGTTAAATATTTTTTAAGTCTTATAGTTTTTGAGGAATCGTGACTACAACATCCAGACATACATACACACACACACACACATACACACATCCACACACACACACACACAGACATCATTTTAAAAATGTTATAATCGGGTTCTAGGGACCTTAAATCGTGCTTATTCAATAAAATCTGGATATGCGAATTTTAGCATGAATCCAATACCTCTCTTAGCGAGAGGTAAAAATCGTAGAATAAACTTTGCAATATTGTTACTAAAACTTAAATTATTCAATGTTAATGAAACTAAAAAAATACATTTTTTGTAATTTTTTTTTACTAAATTTAATTCGTTTTGCTTTCCAAACAAGGTTATTGGGCCCAGACTTCCTTTATCACTATTTTCATAACACTAATCTACACGGCCGGGCATGTATTAATATTCATTTTCAACCTTTGATTTGTCAAATATATAATTGAAAGAAAAAATCTGATGTGGCCAACACAAAACTTCCCGCTATTTAATTTTTATTAATTTAAATACATACCTATGTATTTACTAATGCTGCAAACTATTTTATGTTCCATTGCATATAACTATTGCTTTATTTACTATTTTCTTTTTAAAATGGCACTATTATTAATTTGAAGTGATTAGTTTTTTGACAGTGACGTTTACCTGTAAGTTACATTCATTTGAAATATGAACTGTGTAACAAAGGAATTGTGTTTATCTTAGGCTTCAGGATTTATATAAAAAAATGATTTTTAAATTTATCTGTAACATATATAGAAAAAGTATGAATGGATACCTGTAGAAAATTCAATAATCTTTAATTTTCATAATGACATAAAATGAGAAAAAATGGCATTTAATGGTATTTTTTGAAGAAAAACTATTATGAACTTCAAGTAAAGTGCCATTTCCGTTTATCCGATTTAGGGCCCAATTCTCAATTTTCACTGAAGTGATATTCAATGAAATATTTTCACTTTATCACTATTCAAAATTGTACAGTGATCTGATATAAATGACTGAGGAAGTGTGATATTGTATGTATTTACCATATGTTAACAATATTGGTTGCGCATAATAAGAAATTACGAATTTGGTGCATGTGTTTGCTGACATTTAACAAATAATATCATGACACTGACAAGTGATATGATATAAATTTATCATTTCATATCATATCACAATGGTGAAAATTGAGAATTGGGCCCTTACTCCAAAATCTAATTGTTTCTTTTCATATTAGAATAGGGTAGAAATACAAGGTTCCAGAATTTTCTGAATGATAGTATTTGAGTTAGTGCAAAGACAAAATTCATACACATACACACACACACACACATACATCCACATACATACACGCACATACACACATACAGACATCATCGTGAAAATGTTAAAATTGGATTCTAAGGACCTTAAAACGTGGTCATTTACTAAAATCTCGATATGTGATTTTTATCACGATCCCTATACCTCCCTTACCAAGTTAATTAACTAATTTTGAAATTTTAAATGTGCATGTTGTGCTCTTCAGGTCAGAGTGCACCTACTTTTTTCCATGGATAAAAGATAAGAGCAACGCACGACGAAAAGTAAAGTTGTCGGCCCTGGCTTTCGTTTTCATAATGTAATTTTGTATTTGGAGGCTTCATTTACACACACCGGAATTTGCTTTTTTTACAGCATCTATGCCCGAAATTTAGTCATTTTCAGTCCATATTACTCTTCTACAAAACGTTGTAAGTTAGAGTACTACATTGTTAATTCTACAATAAAATCTTAAAAATCAACTATTATAATTTTACTTAAAACATTCAATTAATGCATGGAAAAAATTATTAAAATGAAATAATTTACCTTATTTTTAAAATACACGGGAAACGTTGAGAAAAATAGCATTTATGTTAAAGGAACAGTAAGATTATTTTACTATATTATTACTATACAGAGCATACCATCAACAGAGCGGCGCAAATAATGGCCCGTTGGCATCTAATGTTATAATGCTATAATGCAAGCAAACTATAATTAATTTTGTTGATTGCATGGGACATGTATTATTGTTATTATTATTATTATTATTATTGTTATTATTATTAATAATATTATTATTACCAGGTATAAAATTGAAAATTGTATTACAAACTTTTTAAATTTCAGATAGAATAAAACACACAGAAAAAAAATTAGATATACTAACTAAATTGTAGTATTAGCTGAACAAATTCCTCATTTTTTTTTACTAATATGGATATCAAATGAACTAAGTTGATTTATTTAAATTTTCTAAATTTAAGCGGCGTTCACAACCAAGTAATTTTAATATCCAATTCGAATTTCTACTTTGCGTCAAAGCTTGGAACATGTACCTGAATGTACGCGTTCGTAACATAATAATTTCACTTTCCAATTTCAGCTTCTAATTCGAACCTTGCAAGGTCCAAACTTTCCAATTCCAATTTGAGGTAACGCATGCGCACAATGCTGCTAAACGTCGAATGTCAAGCTCAGCTGTCATTATTTGGAGGTTATTTAGAAATTAATCGCAAAGAAGCTCTTAAGCTTCAGTAATCTTTTGTCAAAAGTCTCGATCGAAACAAATGTGTACAGATATGTGATAAGAAACCTAATATACGTATGCAGAATATGATAATTTGCACATGCGTCAAATTGAAATTACATGCTGTTGTGAATGCGACAAATTCGAAGTAAAAATTATAGAGTAGAAATTCAAATTGGAAATTGAAATTATTTGGTTCTGAACGCAGCTTTATAGTAACAAAATATAAATTAAATATTTAGAAATTTAGATGAAATGACTACATTTATATCGTACAGCATAAATCATGAAATTAACTAAACAAATGTTTGAATTTAATTAATTAGATTATCAAAAATTGTAGTGACACAAAACATAGTAAAATTAAATAAATAGGTAATTAAAGTAACCATTTGCATTTAAATTAATAAATTTTTACGAAAAATATATCTATTAAGTATCTTAATAAATCAATTAAGGTAGCGGTGGAATTAGTGGCAGTAGTAGTGGCATGGGTAAATGATTGAATGAGTTGTATCAAACGTACCTATTTGTTCACATCGAAAAATTAAGAAAATTAGTTGTAACCCAGTGGCAACGGTAGCGGTAATTAATACATATTTTAAGTTCATCTTTTGTTAAAGCAATGTTATTTTTCCTTTGTTCTATAAAAATGTGTGTTATTCATAGAACAGTTCATGAAATTTCATACCATGTTAACGTTAATTTAAAGATAAACTAAATTTCATTGTAGCTACCAGATGGAAATGTTTGTTTAAAATATATATTTTTTAAAAATTTAATTATATGCAGTAAAATTTTCCATATTCTTAATAAAAATTTTCCTTCTAGATATTTGGTCTTTATGTTCCAAAATTATTATTTATAATTTGCTGTCACATAATAAAAAGACGTTTCGGGGCTAAATTGTTCCATCGTCAGTAAATATAAACATTTACATTTTTTGCTTTAATGTAGGTATTTATTTTAACAACAAGCTTTAAAATAAAACCTTTACTTAATGTACGGAACTACATTAAAATTAAACATATTTGTTTCTGGAGTGAATGCACGAAATATATGAATAGCATGAAGCGCAAAGTAAAAAAATGTCTCTGTCGGGTCCAGCAATAAAACTATAAATATCGTAATTATGTCAAAGGGCTATTATTTGCGCCGCTCTGTTGAAATGAAGATATGCTCTGTATAGTAAATTTATGTCACTGTACCTTTAACATAAATGCTATTTTCATTTGAAATAATTTCTTATGAGAATGAAAACTGTAGTTCCAAAAATTATATTAAACAAAAATAGCATTTATGTTAAAGGAACAGTAAGACTATTTTACTATGCAGAACACTCAGACCAGGTAGAAGTACAATGCAATACATCTCTTCATTCTAATAGAGCGGCGCAAATAATTGCCCTTTGGCATCCAATGTTATAATGCAAGCAATGAACGATATGCCGCTTTGTCATAATTACGATATTTATAGTTTTATTGCAGGACCCGACAGTAATTTTTTCTGACTATAATTGAATAGAATACATATGAACCTTAATTAAAATTAAATAAAGCAATAACAGAACAGGGTGGTGTGTGAACAGTATAAAATTAATTGCATTTCCTAAATAACTTTATTCAAATTACTAAGTACATGATATCCCACTAATTTCATAGTGAAACAATGAAAATCTGTTAGCATAGCTTCAAGTGAAGTACTACTTCCGATTGATCTTTTTGTAACCAAAATCTAATAAGTTTTTCCCATAAATATAATTGTGTAATATTAAATTTGAGCTATTTTGCAATAAAATTTGATATTTGTATGAATGTCAGAAGCATTAAATAAAACTATTTCTGGGTAATCAAGTGTAGCCACAATTTAATAAAGTTGCTTTCATTGATATACGTAATAATTATTTATGTATTAATGGCATAAATAAGCTTTTATGGCCTGCGGCGGTATTTTGAGCCCGTGGCTTTTACCGAGAGATAAAAAAACGTCAAAGGCAATAAAAGCAAGTTATACCCGTGGTGCATACTTATCTATAACTTTATGCATGGTCGAAGATTTTCTAAATACAGGTATTAGAAAAAATGTTTCTGAATAGGTAGTCCACCTACATCTAGTAGAAAGCGGGGAATAACAGTTTGTTTATTAATGTTGTGTACCAATGTGTACCTTTGCACATTTCATATACATTTCCAAAAATGAATTTTCATTTTCAATAAAGAATATAAAATTTTTCAATTTTTAATCGAAACGTTTTCAAATTTCCTATTAAAGAATTTTATATTTATGGAAATAACTGATTAGATTTTGGCTATAATATGACAAACCGGAATTAGTACTTCACGTGAAAATAGTTATTTGTATAACAAGGGCGCGAAATCTATCTTTAGCGTAGCGAGAGAATAATTGTCGCCGAGGGCGCTAAAGGATTTCGTGGCCGAGGTGTACACTATATATATTTGTGATTTTTTGAGCAACCACAAAAATTATTTAATTACAATTTTATTTGGTGGTATTAATAAAAATAAGTAAATACTTATAAGTACTTATAAGTAGTAGCAACTACTTATTACAAGTAAATAGTAATTTTCATAGTAATAACTACATGCTGATACTTATAAGTAAGTAAAAACTTACTTACTTGTAAGTGTACTTACACATAAAATACAGTAGTAAGCTGTGCGTTTGTAAAAAGTTGAAGTTTGGACATTTTTTAACAGTTCATATATATATTTATTTATTGATAGTTAACAAACTAATCTGAAATTCACTTCAATATAATTTTTTGAAATTTTAAAAATGTTTGGTTTTGAAAGCTGCACCCAGGACGAAAATATTAATGAAAAGAGTGTTTCCTTCACCAACACCTATCTGAAAACTGAATACTATGTAATACAAGTTTTCGCCTTTTTAATGTTACCACGGTTGGCCGTATAGTTTAAAAATATTTTCATTTAACAAATGAACACAGAGCACCACCTCTGGACCAAAGGCTCTGGATTCATTGCTAACGCCAAAAAAGTATTCTGACAGCCATTCCACACTTTCGGAGATGGTAAAGCGATACAATTTGTGTTGTTTGCTGGGATTTTCCCTATAAGTAAATACTTAATTCTGTAAGAATCAACTCCATTTTACTAATACAGTTTTAAGTAATTACATATTTTGATTATAAGTTATAAGTACATACTTTTGCCAATAAGTATTTTTTAAAGCATCAGCTTTTACTGAAACTTTATTATTACGGATGTGCATATAAAACTGTCAGTATAAGCATTTACTTATTTTTCTTATTACCACCCATTAAATTTAAAAGTTTAATTCTTTTCAAATAGACCAGCGTCTGTGAGATGGACATTTGTTAAACAAAACAATTATTAGTATCCCGAAAAATTGTATATTTCCCGGTTGCACCATAGACGAATAAACATTTTATTCATCAGTTAAACTATTCATCGAATAAAATAGCATATTTTTGTTTCACCAACGTCAGTTAGTAAATATCCGACGAATAAATCGTTGGTTAAATTACCTGGAGATCAGTTTTGTTATTTCCTATATGTAAATATTCTTCCAATGCAAAACTACAATTATTAGACATATTTAGATATTTTTGACTTCGTTTCCTCTTCTTGATTTCAATGACACAAATCAAAAAATTATTTTTGTTGAAAGCGAATATGACAGTTTTGTCAGGAAGACGAACTTGTTAGTTGTATACTCAAAGAAAAATAATGAAGAGAAAAATAATATTCTATGAATAACTATCTATTGAACAAATTTGGTTGATGAAACAAAACTCTTACTATTCAATGAATAAAATTTATTCGTCAGATAACTATTTGTGCATTTATTCGGCAATGGTGAAACTGGGCATAAATGTTTTAAAAATAATTACGTCACAATGTTTATTACATTTAATTTTAAAAAGTAACAGTAACTTATTCCTGTCATATTCATATATTATTTTCTGTCATGCCATCTCTCAGATGTCAAAGTGACATTTAGTAGTGCTAACTTCGCGACCAGTTGCACAAAAAATATAGAGTATTATACACAAAGCAAAACTTATTATTAGGTTTTGGCTACAAATGTTTAGAAATGGCACACTTTAACAGATTTTTTTGTGCAACCGAACGCAAAGTTAGAACTCCGCTGCTGTGGCTACTGCCATAGTAACGGCCGTTAATCTAAATGTCACTTTGACATTTGAGAGTTGACGTGACAAAAAGTAATAGCAGCAATAACTTTCTTAGTTTACTTTTTAAAATAAGTATAGGTAATAAATATTGTAAAGTTGACATTTTTAGACATTAATACAATTTTTTGCGAAACTAATAATTTTTTTGTTTATCAAATTAATCTCAATCTCTTAGCCGCCGTTCTATTTGCAATAAATTAAATTTTAAAATTTAATAAAAATAGTAATAAAATATTTTCTACTGTGTGTACCTCGGCCACGAAATCTTTTAGCGCCCTCGAGATTCTTATTCTTTCAGTATGCTAAAGAGTTATTTCAATTTCAAGTAATTAAATGTAGAATAGGCGGGGGGTACTAAGCTGACCACATCGGAGCTTCACTGAAAATATAGATATTAGTGAAAAATCAGGAAATTATTTCAACTAATAAACGAAATATAAGTCCCACGGTCTGTAAAATTTTTATGTGACCAACAACCATTCATTTTCAACTATTTGGAACTATATATGTATGTATATATATACCGTTTGTCCACTTTTTTTCAGGACCATAGGAAATGCAATGGAACAAAAGTGTAAATACAAAAAATGTTCAGAATTAAAAACTGCAAATCCAACAAGTCTAAAATTATTGTTTACAATAATTTTAGCTAGCAATAGCACAAAATGTTAAACAGTTGCACTGCTTGAGTTTGGCACATGACATCTGTCGTAAAGTTTTAATAATTATTGAATTGTATGTTTTGTCTTGCTTGGAACCATGTAAAAAGCTTAAATACGGATATTTAATTTTACGTTTATTTGAGCCAGTTTTTAATTCTGAACATTTTTTGTGTTCACACTTCAATTCTAAAATTAATAGGGCAGAATTTACAGCCATATGAAAATTTTACCTTTGTATTTCCTATGGTCCATAAAATAAGTAGACATGCGGTACATGTTTGTAGATAAGTATTTACGTATAACTAAATAAAACTATAATACTATATCATTTTCTGCACACTCATATGGTTAGTTACGGAAATTTAATACCGTTTATTATCTTGAAAATAAATTAAATTTTGCTATGTAGTAAAAACATATTTATTTCAATATATTTCTTACATAATAATATTGTTCAATATTTTGGTCTTTACTATATACATTCACATATTTTTAATCATTTCTTTAAATCTTTTTTATTGTAAATAAAAATCTATTTCTCCACATATATCGTTTATTTAGTACACGTATTAAACCGGCAGTACCAACTCCCTTGTTCTTCAGTATAATCCAAGAACGGAAATTAGGCAATGAAATATTATAATAGATTCTATAGACGGAAAAGGTGTTTTTCTACTCAAATATCATTGCGATTTATACTATGGTCTTTGTACCTTTTTTTATCTGTGTTACGATATAGGTAAATTTTTTACAAACACAAAGAGCAGTAACGAAGCACCAATAAAATATATACTAACAAATTTCTTATTTTCTTAATATTATTAATGTGCTATGTGTGAAGTTTGCATATCATTGAATAATGTTAATTATTCCATGGAAGAATCTGAGATTTTTAAAATTTTTTGAAACACAAAATAGCACTAACAAAGTACCAACAAAAGATGTAAAAAATAATTTGATATTTTTTTCATGACATGCTAGATGCTAGGTGTGACGTTGGCATGTTAAAAATTAGTTATTTCATAAACCGTTCTATGAATTCATTATTGAAGCACAAAAGAGCACTAACGAAGCACTAATAAAAGATATACTATTAAGTAATTTGATATTTTAAATGCCGTACTGGTTGCGAAGTTGACACGTCACTGAATAATGTCAATTATTTCATGTACCGTTCTATGAATGCCAATTTTTTTAAAAGCACAAAAGAGGACTAACGATTCACTAACAAAACATGAATAATCCCATTTGAAATTTTAATAATGACGTGCTAGGTGTGAAGCTGGCACGCCAATAAATAATGTTAATGATTACATGAACCGTTTCATGAATTTCAAAAAAAAGAAAAATAATTAAAGCGCAAAAGAGCACTAACGAAGCACTAACAAAAGCTGTATTGAGTACTTATTTTGAAATTTTATTAATGACGTGCTAAATGTGAGGTTGGCACGTGGTTAAATAATGTTAATTATTTCGTGAAACATTAATTAAAAAATTTTTGAAGCACAAAAGAGCACTCACGAAATTTCAACTCTTTTTTTTTCTGTATAAGAATAATACCGGTATTTCTTATCCCATGGAAATCGGCCGTATTATCCTCGGATAAAAATGAGTTTTTTGCTATTATCTCGAAAACAGTGGCCCGTATCAAAATATTACAAGAATACAAAATTAAAGCTCGTTACTTTTTGTACAACAAAGATTCGAGCATTTTTTACCTAGGGTGAACTCTTAAAGAGTTATGTTCAAAAATAGGTAACCAGAACAACAATTTATGAAAGCAAATTTAATCACACAAAATATGCATACTAAGTATTAAAAACTTAATATTGTGTATATTTTGTGTGATTAAATTTGCTTTCATAAATTGTTGTTCTGGGTACCTATTTTTGAACATAATTTTATTGTGTCAATAACAACCTAAAGTGATTTAACTTTATTCCTGAAATAACTATCTAACTAATGTTTTATTTTACTTCAACGATTATTATTAATTATTGTGGTACATCATCAAGAGGAATATTAATATATATTTATATAGTAAAATGTACCATCAAGGAAGAAAAAAAACTTACAGTAAAATTTTTGAAAGAAGTCCGATCAAGGCCATCTACGAATTGCATCTATGAATTAAGATTTAATGCTGTCAAATTTAGTAGTGTCGTTTACATAGTTTTTATAAAAACTAAGTAAAAGACACTACTAAATTTGTCAGCACAACATCTTAATTCATAGATGCAATTCGTAGATGGCCTTGATCGGACTTCTTTAAAAAAATTTACTGTATAATTTAATAAATGAAGTTATATATGGACTAATGCTCTATTTTTTTCCTTCTCCCCACCCTGTTCCTTACGCCTTGGGGTGTTGCCGCTTCTTCATAACTTAGCATTTCCAACATGACCAGTGAAATTGGCAACAATGTAGAAATCTCCAGTCCATATTTATTTGACGGCAAGTATAATAGATAAAAATGCATTGTAAAATGTCCAAGTATTCATTTTACAATATAGGTACTTACGACATATTGTACACATTTATTTGTAAAACCTTGTATACTGTACAGAATGTCTCATTGTCGATGTTTTTTCGGGGTATCTCGGGAAATATTAATGATAGAGCAAAATAGTTTGCACATTCCAGGGTCAATTTTTTGAAAAAGTTTAATAGACACCACAGGAATTTTCGATCTTCTTTTGTTTCGGAGCTTCAGGCAAAAACTTGTTTTTCGCTCATTTCGAAAATATCTCATAACTTATTTATTATGAACAAATTTTGTACGCTTTTTAGGTAATATAAAATGGCGTAATTAGATTTTTTGAAAACTTCATAATTTTCGAGATATGACACAAACTTTTATAAGCTTTTCAATGATATAACAAGTCTACATTCTTTTGTTTTAAACATGAATAAAAGATGATTTATAAATTTTTTGAGGTGAAAAAATTGAAAATTATTAAGAAACAAATGAAAAAACTATAATAGTTCATTTATTTTGATTCCGTATCTATTAATCATGTTCTCAAAATTATTCTAAACCAATTATTTTCGGATTTGTTAAATTATTATTTATCGACGTCACATTTGGCTTTGACATAATTCGAAAAAATTGGTTTCATATGCTTTTAAAGTAAATAAATTAAAAATATGTGTAAAACTAAAGCACATAATATTAGAAATATACAAATGATGAACTATAAAAGTTTTTTTTTTCATTTGCTTTTTAATAATTATTAATTTTTTACCCCAAAAAATTAATAAATCATATTTTATTCATATGTAAAACAAAAGAATCTAGACTTATTATATGTCGATTTTGCCCTATCATTAATATTTCCCGAGAAACCCTAAAAAAACATCGAAAATGAGACGCGTGTACAGTATATCATTTCTACAACAATGGGCAAATAGAACTTTTCCGTATTAATATTTTTAGTAATATATTTTGACATTTACATAGATTCATTTTATTTTAAATTCTTCACTTTAAAATAATTGATATGCCAAATTCTGTCCTGTGGCCGCGTGCCTGTCTGGTCGCGAACCTAAGGGAACCGGGTTCGATCCCGACAGACGCCAAATATTTCCAATTTCAAATGGAACAAAAGTGACCCCTGTGGTGCATTCTCCACGCCAGCTATGAGTGCCCGTGAGGTGACGCCTGGTAAGCGCCCAAACGGTAAAATATATCGTCATCATTACCGATGTCTATTTGTGTTGTAGATACTGGCACACCCAGAAATGGGTATTATGCCGTGATGATATATTTATTTATTTATTTCAAAACAAATACAATGCATTTTTTTTATATGGCAATATATAATACGTATTGATAGCAATCTACATCTCTCATTCGAACACAGAAGCAATCACTTCTTTGCAAAAAAAAACATCTTCCTTGACGTCATAAAGCTTGTGCTTGAGTTAAGGTGGCTTGGCTCCCCACCACTTGGTCTTGACCATGGCCACCCTACTACTAAGGAATGACCGTATAAGCTATAAGAATACATATGTGGGATAAACACTTGCCGATTACTTTCCAAGTGACTCTGTATGTGTATTGCGTGAGGCGTACAACTAGTGAATAACAAGTGAAGTGATTATATTGTGATAATGGAGATACATTTTAAAGGAAACGCAAGTAAGATTGACAATTTTTATTTTTTGTTATTGTAGTTTTAAGTAATATAATTAATATAAAACATTTATATTGATATGATAGTATATTTGTAATGACTTAATTAAAGTAATGTTTACTTAAATAAAAATTCCTTTCAAAATTACTCATTTATTTACTTAATAATTTATTAGTATTTATTTTATTTATAATTTTATTCATTTATTCAATAGTCAACTTGAAATTATAATATTATTATGAAAAAAGTGCTTCTTTTAATTTACAATTAAAAAATAAATTACAATATAAACTTCTTCAACACTAATATTTTATTTCTATTTTATTATAATTAATATACATATTTACATCAATTGTTGTTAATGAGTTAAAAGCCGGAGACATGTACAATTATATGTGATCTATTTAGCATAATGAATAAAGCAAGGGTGACCGCGGATATTATTTGAATGGGCAACCGCCTAGTAATACCATAAACTATAACATTTAGGTAGTAATAATAAATTTGGAAAAGAAATAATAATTAATATTTTAAAATATTGTAGCATGGTTGTTCACTTGGTTGTGTGACCGGGTTCGAATGAAACGGACAACAAACTTGGAAATTATTTTCCAATTTTTTTTGAAAGCCAATGAGGTAACGCCTCGTAAGCGCCTCCAAATTTTTAAAATTGTTACTAATTAGAAGATATCGTAAAACTTCAAAAAACGAATGAAATTTTATGTACAACTCTACTACTACTCTATATTTGTAATTATAATATTGTTTATATAGAGCGCACACATGACATTCATATTTACAGCATATATGCAAATTATCTATACCAGACATTTATAATGTTGCATTAGTATGATTAAAGATTAATAAAAACGCGCTACATATATAGAAAAATTGAAGTCTATTATACCATATCGTAGAAATTCTATAAATATTATAATTATTATCATTACTATTTTACATATTATTTATAGATTATATATAAATCAACAGGTATCATGGAAAATTTAATTTTGTTATTATAAACATAAAAGTAAAATTGAAAAACATCTATGTTTATTTTAGTTTTCAACAATAATTTTATGCGAAACAAATTAAACATTAAACATAGGCGAAGTAATTTCAACGTGAAAGAATTTATTGATATATATATATATATATATATATATATATATATATATATATATATATATATATATATATCTATTATTACGATAAGTACTCGGGTATGTGTGAAATTAAATATTAAATATTTCAAAAATGCTTGTACAATAAATTAAATAAGAATAATGTTAGTTAAGTAAAATATTTATCTATAATAATTATATTTTTTTCTCATTTAATTTGAAATTATTTTTATCTAAAAATGGTTCATACCTAGTATTTATAATTTTTTATTTGACTATAGATGCTTAAAGTACGGAATTTTGAATTTTAACTGAATTTTCTGTCCCCTATAATTTATATTTGGCATTCCCCGCACGTTTTTTATTAACTTGAAATTTAATTCTCCGGTAATTGAAGTGTAAAAATACTGAATAAGTAATCGCTGTTTTCTTCCCAACTTCCTTCATAATGAAAAATCGACAAAAAGAAAAAAATAACAATTTCCTTATTTGCAAGTATTATACTTTTCAGAATTGTTCATCAATTGACAAATATTGATGGCAAATATTACATTCAAATAATTATTTGCAAAATGCTACAAAAGTTAAATTCAATTTAATATTTTCTATTTCAATATTTATTATCGGAAGATAATATTTGTGTTCATTTGTTTGCACTAAAGATAATTCATCTTCAAATGCAATAAAGTTCAGTAACTACAAAATATATTAGATAAAAAATAATTAATGATGTGATATATTTTTCACTGTCATAACGAACGTATTTTTTAATGAAAAAGTACAAATTTGTATTTTTGAATATTAAATTAAAAAAACAAGTTCTATTTGCACTTGTATGCAATAAATAACTTATATGATAAATTTAATGAAATTAAACTATCTAAAGCTCATTCTCCACAACAGTTAAAAGAGACTGTGAAAGATTGCCTAAATTATTTTAAGAATCTTCTTTAGCAAATTTTAATTCAGTTGTTAAGACCTGTGGCAATGTGGCATGGTTTATATGTTGAATAATCTTAATTACTATCTGAAAAAAGGCTGTTATGACCTGTGGCTCTGGCATTTTACATAATAAGTAATCCTAATTTCTTAATACGGTTTCGCGTAATATATTAATTTTGAATATGAGAAAAATTTTCTCGACTTATGTATATAACTTTTATTATTATTTAATTTTATTCTGAGAAGTAATTATTCATTTTATTGTAAATTATGAGAGTTGATAAAAGCAGGAAATAAATCTGACGGAGTTGTTTATTTTCAAAATTTTGTTTTTAATTTCACTAACAGTGACATATCTACTTTTGCACTAAACCTCTGTAATCGCATTGAGATTTATATATTTTTTTGTTTATTTAAAAAAATTCTATTTAATATAACAAAAAAACGAGTTTTATAAAACATATTATTTTCGCATCAAAAAGTCTTATAAAATGATTATTTTATACTATTTTTTAAATTTTGCGTCTTTTAAATATTTAAAAAAAATTGCTACATTAAACCGAGTTAATTTAGGGAAATTTTTATGTGTAATTTACTCAATTATTTCAAAATTCATATCATTTCTGATTTATGACGTTTGAAAAATGAACCAAATATCGTCTAGTCCCAAACCATCTAAAACAAAAAAGATTGCGTTTCGAAATTAAGGCTCTTTCAATACGCAATTGGGTTTGGTAATGACTTCATTATGAACGAAAAATATAAAATTGATATTTACGAACTATATTTTGTATGTATATACCGAGTTTAACATGGGAAAACAGTGGCCTATTAATTTTAAACAATATTGCTTCAAATACATGTTATAGAGAATTAAATTTTGCATCTACATCGATAATAATTTTTTTTTGCATATTTCTTAACCGAGCAAATTGAATTTAAAATTTTATAAAAGTTATTTCTTTATAGTGTTTACCTGTGTTTACCGTATCTGCCAGATTATAACATATTCTCAGCCCTTTTGTAAGAAAGTTGTTATGTCTTAGCAACACTGGTATAGCAAATAACTAATTATAATTGCGAACACTGAATAAAACATGAAAATGACAGGCTTTACATTTCTATTCTATTGGCTAAATTTTTTAGTAATCTTGGTAAAACTTAACAACTTCCTTTCCTTACAAAATAGGGCTATTTATCTGTCAGAAACGCTATGTTTGAGTCATCATTATTGAAAATGGAGAATTATTCACATAAATTATTAAGTAGTAGTATTTTATAATTTCTGATATCTGTTTGAGATTTCATTTCAGTACCATGGGTATATAAAGAAGTAACTTTTATAAAATTTTAATTCAATTTGCTAGATTATGAAACGTGCAAAATAAATTAATAGGCCACTTTTATGAAAAGAAAAACTATTTTTCCCATGTTAAAAGCCTATGACCCGCTTTTCGTGTTACATCCGGTATTTGCCTAACGTCTAACGTATACTGGCACATTAAGAAATTAGCAAAAAAGATGATGATGATGTTATGACTTTAATATCTAAATTTCTAGGACATTTGCATGATATCCTTCTTATCGAAATTTCGTTTTCTAAGAAATGCCAAATCTTCAAATTTGGCACATATTGAGATAGTGGAATGTAGAATAACAAAATTCCGTTTATATTTCATAACTTTTTAATACGATTAATTTGGTATCTTACCCATATACATATATGATGTGTAACAAGAAGCGTGTACCCTTGTAGATCAATACAATTAAGATAGCGATTCCACGTTTTTAAATTTGCATTTCATTTTTAAAATTGACTTTATCATGTCGAACTTGATAATGAAATAAACCTTGACGATTGTAAATAACAGATCAATGTTCTTATACATAAAACATGGGTCAATGCTGTACAATGCTTTATAATTTGTGTACTTGGATGTCACGTTTGTTTCATTAAAAGAATTTTACAATTTTAGCAGTAGTGAAATGAAAGCAGTGTTTATATTCCAAGATTTTGACCAATACGACATTATTAGTGTATTGAAAAGAGTATGTATAATTATTTTTAACACTAGTCTAGAAACTGCACTTTTGCGAGTGTGAGTACATTAAGACATATTAAATACCAGCACTCGCCAAGCAGTTTCTAGACGTGTAATAGACAAGAGAAGTAGGCATTGGAATCATACTAAAAATCGCATATCCAGATTTTTCTGGATAAACACGTTTTAAGGTCCCTAGAATCCGATTATAACAGTACGTTGATGTCCATGTGTGTATGTGTGTGTATGTGTGTGTATGTTGGAACCACGGTTTCTCAAATACCTACTATAAGACTTAAGACATGTTTAACTGCGGTTTCCTCCATCTGACATTACTGGGAAGAGCTGATTAGATTTAGGTATCAATTGGACAACCGGAAGTACCAGTTTCTTAAAATAATTATAAATATTATTTAAAAAAATATATATTATTACAAATATTAAAGAATATAAAAAATCTCTATCTGATACATTTAATTTTGTTATTATATCTTCTATAGACTTAGAGAAAGAGAAATATAAATATATCATCACGGCATATTACCTATTTCTAGGTGTGCCAATCTGCTTTGTCACAGATATCGGTAATGATGATGACATATAAAAATATAAATGAAATGAATATGAAAAATAAATATGAATATGAAATAATATGCTCTAATGAATCTCATAGCCCATGGAAACCAGTTGAAAATTAAAATGTTTGTAATTGGCAGATAAATGTCAGTGTCAAAAATCCAGATACATTACTGAAGCCTTTTTTGGGAAGTACAGTTAATATTTCTTATTTTATTATTAATTAAATATTTATAATTATAGATACATATATTACATACATATACTCTTATATATATATATATATATATATATATATATATATATATATATATATATATAAGAATAAGAGGAAACTTGTTCATAAAATGAATTAAAAAATATATAAAGATATGTGATTTTTTTTCATTGATATTGCACTGCAAATTGAAATATACTACATACTTACATTTACCTTAAAATGTTACCTACAATAGGCTATTCCACGACATTTTTAAAGTTTTTTAATATAAGACCACATGTAAAAATCCGAGATAAAAATTCCTTCATATAAGCGAGATATTAAGGTCCGAATTTTAAATTTGATTTGTGGGTATACCAGAAGTAAACAAACAGTGGTTCCCAGGCCACAAAAAATGTTGAACAAATTACAAAATAATGTATATTTAAATTGTAGTAGGTATTATAATTCATTATTAGAGGCAAATACATTATTATAAATTAAATAAAATTATACAAATTATAAAAGTCCCCGTGTTTTCTGAGGGAATAATTTATAATAATAATAATAATAATAATAATAAAAAAACAGAATTGTCCTTATCCTTTAACTATTATCGTTCATATTTTCAATAATTTTTTACAATTTTTGATTACGGTTGAATAGCCTAATTGTAATCATTTTGCTAATTTTTGTGTTGAAAATAGTCTGAAATTGACATTTCACTAGAAGTCCCTATTTTCTCCGACAAAGTGTTTCTGATCGATTTATGGACAGTTGCACTTTTCGTTTCGATACGATATCATCAATTTAACCAAAAGTTAAAATTTAACTAAAAACGGCGCAACTGTCCAAGGTGGATATGTTTTATTACAGTCGATGGATTATGTATGTCTGAGGCGAGGAAATAATTATCAAAATAAATCATTGAGTTATAAGAACCTTTAATTTTATTAACATTTTTTGATAGTGCTATTAAAATTAGTTTAGCCTATTTTATTAAAGGGATCTATGACAATGTTGCTAGGCAACCCTACATAAACATTTCCCACCTGTGGTGGGAAGCTTGAACAGTCATTTGCCACCCATGAGATTGTCACTGCAGTTAGGAATGACGTATTTCCCAATCTCTAAGAGGTTAAGAATTGACATACGTGCTTCATTTCATGTAAGAAAATAACATTAGTTCAGATATAGATATAAATTCTCAATACATTTTCATTGAGAATGACCCAAAATGCGAAAGGTTTGCGGACACAACAACGAAGAAACATCGAAATTTTGAAATGGCACTGATTGGTGGGGGTATCATAAACAACTAAAAAAAAATACTGTTTTCCTTCATAGCTAGCTATTTTATATAAAAGTCACATCTCAAAAATGTACGAAATGTAAGAAATTTCTAGAAAGATATTTGATCTATTTCACAAAGCTGTAATAGTAAACATTGTTATTATTTTGCACAGCTCAGCAAAAAATAATTAAACAAATTAATTTCGAAATTAAACATCAACATACAAACAGGCATATTCTGTAACTCAGTGGTTATTTTTTACAACTGGTTATAGTTATTAATGTCACTAGGCCCATATGAGGCAAATAACGGACGCGGCTGAGGTTTATAATCAGTCGAGATCTTTATTTGCATATCGGCCGTGTAGCGTTCAAGATTTTTCGTAATAACATGAAATTTAAACATTTAGGAATAACAAAATAATAGTAAAATTGGTTACTTTCTGTCATTCTGAACAATTTTTTTGTCATTTATAAATTCTCCTTGACAAGATGCTGTGATTTTTCTAGGAACACTTGATCCTTAAGTAGGCGACTGTTTTATCTTTTCTTTTTTGTCTTTAGTCCTGTCATCATAGTAACAGTATGGTATTACAAAAAAAAAAGTATCGAATATATATATTGATTAAACAACTGATAATCCATATTTTTGTTATACATCAACATACTTGATTGGTTAATAGTATATTATATCCGAGGCGGGAGATGTTTCATTACAGCCGAGGGCTTGTATAGATTACCGAGAGGCGAAGCCCGAGGTCAGGTACAGCGCGAGACAGTGATGAAACTCCCACGGAGGTATAGTATTTTGTTCATAATCATTTTTAAATAAAAAAAATTCAAAATAAATAATTTTATTAATATTTTTGACAGCTCTATTAAAATTTGTTTAGCCTACTTTATTATAGGGATCTATGACAATGTTGCTAGGCAACCCAACATAAACATTTCCCATCTATGAGATGAAAGCGTGATCGGTTATTTCGCAGTTAGAAATGACCTATTTCCCAACCTCTAAAAGGTTAGGAATCGACATGTTACAATAATAATTGTGAATAAAAATTTTAACCAGTCGTTGAAAATTAACCACTGAGTTACAGTACAGGCCCGATGAGTTAATATCAATGTCTAAGTACCTATATTTGTTGCATGTAAGATTTCTTTTGATTTTACTTAAAAAATGAAACTTAGTATCTATTACTGCGTGACTTATAATTGTAAAAATTAAAATAATGTTTAAATGAAAGCTTTTACAAATAATTAAGAATAATGTAAAATACTTAGTTGTAATAAATATGAAAATTTTCTTATTTGATTTACTAATTATCGTTCCGCTAAAAACTGATCAAATAGTAAAAGAATATGTTAATGAAAATTTAAAAAGTACTTAGTTGCTTTTTACTAATTACTGTTTTTTATTCATAATATTAATTTTATTACCAATGGAAATTATACACATTTATTTCATGTTCCTTTTAAGATAACTACTAAAACACAGTATATTTTTTGTATGTATGTATATTTAAAATTATAGGCGTCACACTTTTGACGATATAAGTACCTATATAAATAAGCTGAATTTAAAAATAAAACATAAAAACTGTAATTAAATGAATAATCTAAATTACTAAATATCCTGTGTAATTACTCATCGAAACGAAAATTTTCCTTAGTTTTATATTATTAGAATTAAAATAATCTTAACGAATTATTCAGGTTATTATTTTTTTAATATTTACATTATTTAAATACTGATAGTAAATATGTCGTTGATTATTTATATTTATTTGAACAATATCTCAATGTAGACATTATGAACATTAGAATGTATTGTTTCTAAATAATTTGCTAATTTTCTAAGTGAGTGCCTAATTGGTCTAAATTGTGGGAATTAACGTCATTTTTATAGATTATAGTTTTAAAGGCTCTAATTTCTTTTATTACCTTCCGTCACCTTTAGGTATGGAAGGTATTGTCTTTGATCAAAAAATTCGGTGGTGAGTTTTTAATGAAAAAGCACGTTTTAGGTTACGAATTTACTATTTTTAAGATGATGTCTGTATGTATGTATGTATGTATGTATGTATGTATGTATGTATGTATGTATGTATGTATGTATGTATGTATGTATGTATGTATGTATGTATGTATGTATGTATGTATGTATGTATGTATGTATGTATGTATGTATGTATGTATGTATGTATGTATGTATGTATGTATGTATGTATGTAAATGTGTGTGTGTGTGTCCGTGTGTGCGCGCGTGTGTGTGTGTGCGTATGTATTTGAAGTTTTTAACAGTTTTTCTTAAAAAAACGCAGTTAAATATTATTTTTTGACATTTTGTTATTATATATGTTAAAGAAAATACTCTTCTCTATACGGTTTGATTATACATTTTCATTGATATTCAATAGATGTAGATTTAAAGCATTATAAAAAAATTAATTTTCAAAAATTAGTCAGCTTTGCTATTTATTATGAAAACAGCCGATATATTCAAAAAATTCTATTTGACAGATGTCAGTTGCAAGTGCAAAACCAAATATGGAAAGTATAGGATCAAAAATTGATATGTCATAGTGTTCCTCGCAAGTGACATGCAGAGAAAGGCCAAAGAGAAGATGGAAGGACTATATGTTTATGTTATAATTTTATTGGATTTATAGAACCTATTCAAATGAACTTTTGATATGGAATTTGTAAAAAATAGTATGTGTTCGTGTTCGATTTTACATATTATATAGAATCTGTTCCAAGGACCTTTTGGTATGGGATTTGTAGAAAATACGAATTGACGGAAGATCTTGTGCTGGCCACAACAGATTTTTAATTAAATTTTAGTAAAAGTTAAACACAAAGTTTACTTAGTAATTTCCTAAATAGGTCATCCATTATACGAGCATCACGCTACAATTATAGAATAAGAAAATCAGATAGGTCGTGAAAAACTAAATTTACACTTACATTTTAAACAGATATTTATCTGTTATTTGAAATAAAGTTGCAAAAGTTAAGTTAGGCAGAACTTAGTTAATAATTTTTTTAAAGTATTTATCGTTGTGAGTAAAAATATGGCATTTACCGTAGGTATGCGGTAGCTTCAATATTTCAGTTTTTGCCGAAAAAGAATATAAAACTATATAGTCGCCGTCAACTAAGTATGGACTGATGCTTAACTTTACCCTTCTCTGCACCCTACCACTTGTCATACGGTGTTGCCGCTTCTTCATAATTATTCTCACCGTTAAATAAATATGGACTGACACTCAGTTTTTTCCCTTCTCTTCATCTTGTCCCTTGCCCTGCGATGTTGCCGTTTCTTCATAACTTATCATTTTCAAGATAACCAACAATATAGAAATCTTCAGTTCATATTTATTTGACAGCACCTATAATAGACTTAAAAAAATATAGGGTAGGTATAAGGTTTTCGTCTGAAGAAGATATTGATGTTGCAATTTATAATTTGAAAGCAAACCAAAAGAATGGAACTAATTTGTATACATATTTAAAACAAAATTCTAAAAAACTTGAACCATGTGCGTTAGTCGCACTTATTCTAGCGTGACCCTCGTAATTTGTTCAAAACAGGACTGTAAAAAAAGGATTTTTAGAATGATAATGTAACAGGTATATGATTAAGAATATTTCTTTATATAAATAATTAACATATCTCCATACAAAAAATACAAAATATATAAAAAAATGAAGGTAAGACAGTAAACAATTTATACCTGTGTTTAAAATATTATTTAACACAATAATTAGTCTAACGTATTACAATTAATAAAGATCAAATGTTAAATTTTTGCTACATTTTTTTGCATAAAGTTTTACATAAATATAATTACACATAATTGACGTCTTTATTTCTAATTTTGTTATCTCTGTGTCTTAAGATTTTAATTATGAAATTAATTTAGAATCGATCTTAAAATTAATTCTGTTGTAAGTTGTAAGCCCTGTTTTAAAAATTTCATTTCGAGGTAAATTAAATTATACTTTTCAGAAAATGAAAAAGTTCAACAAACCTTAAAACCAGACCCGGCATTGAATTTTTTAAGATAATTTATTCACATAACAGTATTGCATATGGCATTTTGCACGACAGATCTCTAGGTTGCATATATTTCTTATAAATAACGACATATGTAAAAACCTTGCCGAAATTTATAATTCTGGTTTTATATTTTTTATTTTATTACTGCCTATAAAAATTTATGAACTGGAAATAGCAACTAAAAACTTTTAATACTGCTTCTAAGAGGAGAGAGTAGCACATCTAAATTTTGCAAATTTTAATATGTATTTTATTTAGTTAATGAAACCGAATTTAGAAATATTTTTGAAGTCATTACGGAACCCAATTGCGTATCGAAAGAGCCTTCATTTAGATACGCATATTATATATAAGTTGGTACATTTATTTAAATTTTCAAACGTCATAAATCAAAACAGCAATGAACAATTTTCAAATAATTGAATATAAATATCAATCCAATGTTACCAACAGCAACATTACACATCAAATTTCCCTAAATCAACTCAGTTTAATATAGCAGTTTTTTAAAAATATTTCATTATATAAAAGACACAAAATATAAAAATAGTATGAAGGACTCATTTTCGCACTAGCCATTTAGAAAACTCGCCAAGGCTGTTTTTTTTTTTAATTTTGACTCGTACGATAAAATCATGCCATAAAACTCGTTCTTTAATAAACTATTTTAGAACAACTGCGATTCTATCTTTTTTAAATCATTCTTTCCTTATATGTAATGCGTTATTATCAATTATAGCAAAAAAAGTATCAATTATAGCAAAAAAAGTAATGCCTGTGGTGCATTCTCCACTAAAGCTTCAAGTTCATATAATATAATGTCTACAAAACAATGTAACTATTCATCAAATCTGTGTAAAACCGACTGGCACACAAACTAATTGATGAAAATCTGTCATGACATATTTGTTTTCTATAAAAATTCCTGCAATTCTCTTACAAATAACGGCAACATGTATCATTAAGAAAAAATAAGGAGGTATTTTACAAAATCGAAATTAAAATTTTCAAGCATAATAAGCATAAAAATAAGGTGTTCAGTTTGAATTTTTACGAGTATTTTATGGATCCATTATTTATCAAAAAATGAAAAAGAAAAACATCGGGACCTGTTTCGTTTTGTTGTTGCTCTTAATATGACGTATCAAAATCAAATGATGTTGCGCCGTAAACCGGAAACTTGAATAAATTGACTTGTTCGTCTTTTGGGGGAACCCCGTCAAATGTCAAATACGAGTATATCATCACATCTTATTACCAATATCTGAATGTTCCAATTTGCTTCTATTTATAGATTTTAGTAATGACGATATGTATAAGTAAACGTACCGTTGAGGGCATTTACCAGGCGTTAAGAGAGCACCGCAGGACTCTCTTTTGTACTATTTAAATATGAGAAATAATTTTCAGTTTTTAATTTGACGTTAGCTAGAAAAGAATTTGGGCCATCCGAATCACCACGATGTCACGTGACTTCAGTACTTTATTGTAGCAAGTAATATGATATTATTATTTTGTTTCAAAATTTTCTACTGTACCTAACTTCCGTTTCATATTAAACATTTTGTTGAGCAATAATCCGTTTTTTACCAAGGAATAAAATTGCCTCATGTTATGTACAATTATCGATTCATTAATTCAAAAAAATAAAAAGTGCATTATAAAAATGGGTTTAAAAAGAAAATTAACATTAATTAAAATAGATACATGTTTTCAAAATAATTTTAATAATGACTGATAAGTTAAGTTATTAAATTATAAAAAGAAAAACACAGAAAGTAAACATTGCAATTAATGTAAAGTACCGAATAAACAATTTCAAAATAATATTATGTGGAAATAGAATAAATTTAATTTTAATGAATTTAATTCACAATTATTTCTCCAAAATTATTCTCATATCTGTTGAAGGAAGTATTTACAGAGGTTACGCTACTATACATTACATGCCATAAATCATTTCTAATAATTGACTTTAGCAGTATTTGAACTTTTCGAATTTGAAAGATTTTATCAGAAATATATGAAAATCTTTTTCTGCCGCCTCTGTCTGGAGTTTTAATTCTTCAAGTTTAATCTAATAAGTTTTTAATATTTCGGCTGACATCTTGCATTACCAACTTTTGGAAAACAAACAATAAAAGATAATTTCTAATGATTTCCGCGAAGAGTTTTTCTTGTTTCTTGTGTTGTAAGACATCGTTTTGCAAGCATTATGTAAAATCGCAGTAGGCTCCCTACGCACTGTATTTCACGTGTTTTCATTGTTTTTTTGTTTTATATAAATTAGACATCGTTATGTCAGTAAGTATTTAAAAGGAAGGATTTATTCGTAAGCGGTAATTAGTTGTATGTCAATGTTAATTGATTATTGACACGTGAACTCGAAAGTGCAATGTGATGTGCGACTTTTAATGTCTCTATAATTACAGGTTGCAGTTGTAAAAATACTTGTTTTTCGGAAATAATACTTTGTAATTGTATATTTGTTCATAGAATGCTATTATTTTTGCTATGAAAGATATGGATTTTACGTACAGAACAACTAATAAATACGCAAAACAACATAACCTTTGTATTATACTTTTTATACTATACGCTCTTATTAAATAGTAAAACCGTGTTAAGGAGTATATAGTAGTAATATATTTGAATCTAAAAAAATTAAGGTTTGTAAAAATAATATATTTTACATCGCACATAAATTTTATATGTATTTGCTTCATTGACTTCCAGGGTACGGCTCTGAAAGGTCTTTGTGTAAAAATACGAGTACTATTTTGACTTTTTGTTAAGTTTTTATATTAGTTTTGTCAATATTTGTGAAACTTATTTTGTGTATGATATATTTGTTAAATGTAAAATAAAGTTTGTTATGAGTGAATATAAAAATATTTGAACATAATGATTGTTTTATTTATAGTGCATGGTTCTCTATAACATATGTTATAGAGATCACTGTTAAATACCCAGTGGGATGTTATGGGCTGGCCACATAAGATTTTTAATTTTATTCTATCAATGTGGTGCACAAAATACACTGTCATTTGAAGTATACGGTCGTACAAATGCTTGACGTATATATGGCATATAAATATCGACTCGTAGAAATGTTTTATCGAATAAATACTAACGTATATAAGTCTCCGTTGAACAAATGTTGGTTTACAAAATTTTGTGCGATATAACATATGGGACTTTTGTTCATAAAAAGATAACGATAGATTATAAACATAGACTCATAAGTGATCAATAAAATCAAGCAAGGATGTTCCTGGTTAATTCTTAAATGGGTAACGTCTTGGGAATACCACACGTGCCATTAATTAGTTCTATGTGACCTTACCAAATGCGTAGTTGTAAGAGTTATTATACGTAAGTATCATTATATTGACCAATATGGTCACGAAATTAAGATATCTAATTATTATGTATAATCCAATAAGAAAAACAGAAAATAATGCAAATTACAAACAAAAATTCGCTAATATAATAATGAGTTAGCAACAGAAAACAATTAGTTTTTTATCATCACACTTTTTTTTATAAATTATACCTCTACACAAAATGATTGACAGCGGTGTAAAAAAACTTCAAAATACGTGTCAGTATCACAAAAAATCTAATAGGCCCCGCAAAAACCACAGAAGATTCAACACCTCTCTTCTCACATATCAATAGAGTGTAAATAAATAGAAGGTTATTGAGTACTTCATATCATCAGTTACGTAAAGGTCATTATCCTTGTAATTCTTTGCAATTTATCAGGAGGCCCTTTAGAGGAAGATAAATAAAGGATGTGAATGTTTTTTAACCCGTAAAAGGGTTAGAAAGGATAAAAGCACGTTGAACTCTGCCACAAGTAAAGTATCACTAAAAGACGATCCCAGTTTATAATAAATACAATACCCGATTTGAATATATACATACATTCAGTCACACTTCAGTTAATTATTAAATGTACAAAAAATGTACGTTTGATAAACGTATCACCGATATATCTGCAGGATGATCGTTTATAAATAAACCTGAACTATATCGCTTTTAATTACCTGGCGATTTCAACTGCAACATGCATTATATTAGGTATATTAAAACCACTAGATAATTTCGGAAGTAGTTAAGTAATATTTTTTGTCTTCGAATAATTGTTAGCAACTTTTTATTTTCAAATGGAATTTCTTATATTTTTATTCACATTTATAAAATACATGAAATTTGCTGACCACTGGTACCTATAAAAAAACAATTGTGTTATATTATTAAAAAATATAATAATTGCGAATAATTATAATATTATTCCTACAATTTTATTAAATGCAGAAGGCTTTTCATTACATTTATTTTAAATTATACACATGACTTATAGATCAATCCAGAACAAATGAATTTCGTGAGGGGCAGCTGTCAGAAATAAATCTTATATATAATTTACTCAATGATGGGACCATGGACAAATTTATGGTTTAATTTTATGAATGAATTGTATTAAAATCAAAATTTCTCGATATTTATCATAAGATATATAATTAAATAATTTTTAAAAATATTCAAAAATGAGGTTAAAATCAATCCTGTGGAGGGCAGGTGACGTCATTCTGGAATGGTCTATACTGATGGAGTCTGCGACTAAATATTCATTTTTATCTCCCTCTAAGGTAAAGGAGGTATAGGGATCGTGCTAAAAACCATATAGAGAGATTTTAGTGAATAAGCACGTTTTGCTTGTGGAAAGAGCTCATTAGTTTTTAGTGTATATCGGATAACCGAAAGTATCACTTATACAAACTTTTAATAGTTTTAATCATTAAATATAATTTTTCTGCAACTTTAGTAATAAAAATTGAATATAATGGTACAATCTTCAATTCTACGAGAATAGCATTTAGTAAATAAATTTAAATAACTTTAAATATAAAATCACTTATTTTTACACATCATCTTGCCTAAGCGTCGAACAAATAATACTTTAATAACAATTTTGACATATTTAAACAAATGTCACTGTCAGGATGCAATTATATTAAAATTAATAATGAAACCGTATTAAGGAGAGTAATATATTTGATTCTAATGAATTTAAGATTTTTAAAAATAATATATATTTTCCATCATACATAAATATTAGAAGTACTATTGATTGTCTTTCAGGGTACGGCTCTGAAAACACTTTGTGTAATGATGCGAGTACTATTTTGATTTTTGTTAATTTTTTCTATTAGTTTTGTCAATATTTGTGAAATTTATTTTGTGTATGATATATTTCTTAAATGTAAAATAAAAACTGTTATGAGTGAATGATAAAATATTTGAACAGAATGATTGCTTTATTTATATTGCGTGGTTAAATACCCGGCGACAGGTTATGGACTGGCCACATATAATTCGGGACGAAAAAATATAATACCCGTATTTTTTCATTGTATAGTTTATAGTTTACGTGAAAAAAAAATTAAAATTTTGGAGAAGGGGTATCATGACGTTAACAATGTCATGACGGTAAATGTACAGTCGATGATGGGAAAGAAAGCCTATTTGGTAAGGGGGAGTTTTCCACGTATAATCGAGATTTTATATCTTCGGTGCAATATACTACTCTTGTCGAAGCGGTTCACGTATTACGTATAACAACTCAAAGTAAAATATTTCTAATAGTGCCGTTTTACAGAAATCCTGCTAACCTTTAAAATTCCTCCTACCGGCTTTCTTTCATGTCATCGATTGTAAACAATTAATTGAAAATACATAACTTTTTCTACTCCTATGCTTTAATAATCTTATTAAGTATGTGTCGTCTGTATTTGAATGACACTCATTATGATACGGATTAATTTTATAACCAATGTATTGGTTTACAGTTTATATTTTAATTATTATGGATAGTCGTAGAAAAAATACTGTACGCAACTCATGTATAATGACTCCCGCGTATCCAGCTCCGCACGTTCCACGTCAGGCATCCAGATCTACAAGGACTTTTCAACTCCCCCTCACTCGTTCCGATGCAATTTTATGTTCCCCCAATACTATTAAATGTAAATATACAAAATAATTGTATGAAGAATTTTTCTATAATATTGAATTTATGTTTGTTGTATCTGAAATAATTCATTATGCGCACATACGTTTGTATCTCTTTATATTGTCCTGTAATTGGTGCTACTGTTGGGTAATAAAAATTATTATTATTATTAATATAATTATTATTATTATTATTATTCATATAAATTCGTTGCACTGTACACTATTATTATTACGAAATAATGCTTAATTTTATTAATATCATGAAAAACCATATTGGTTAATTTATATATTTTATTATCCATATATTGAAATTCTATTATGGTCACATACCTGTATGTCAGATTGAGAATTTCAAAATCGAACGTGTACCACACAGAAAATTATAAATTTAAAAAAAATCTAAATTTATATTTTATATTCATTTTAACCCTTACATTACAGCTTACATATTTAAATAAAATTAATTTATTATAAATTCAAATACGTCCATATACTGGAACATATTTTAGGTAACACTTTTTCAGAAAATTTGTACATATTTAATGATTTTTAAATATTACACTTGAAATATAACGTCAAATTTTTTATTGGAATACCTATGCCATGTTAAAAAAATCTGTTGTGGCCAGTATAATACCTCTCGCCATTTCCGTTTTGTTACATAAGTACCTATCGAATTGAATATTTCTTGTACACACATATAATTCTAATTATATCTATTCTTTCATTCTATAAGGAATCTTGTCCTACTCTTCTAAAATGTTCAAGATGGTTCCAATTAATTAACGAGATTGGCGGAATTTCTTAAGGATATAATTACATTTAATATACATATCTACCTTCAATGTTAAATAATTAATTATTTATTCAATAAGAAATAATAAATGTACTTCCCAGAAAAAGTAATGTCATTAAAACTATTGATTTTTGACACTGATATTTTTCTGTCAATTATAAACATTTGAATTTGACAACTGCGGTTTCCTTAGTAAAGTCTGCAATGTGTTATTTATTGAATCAGTTTATATGTATACCAAAATTTTTAAGTGTATTAGAAAATTTTCAAAAAATAATAACACCAAAATCTTTTCAACTCTTCCTATAAATATCAGATTAAGGAATAAGTAGTTAAATTGGTCTTTAGACTTCAGAATTTGAGAAATCATTCCTCCCACATCCACACACACACACACACACACACACACACACACACACACACACACACACACACACAAACAGATAGCATTGAAAAATGTTCAAATCGAATTCTAGGGACCTTAAAACGTGCTTATTCACTAAAATCTTGATTTGCGATTTTTAGCATGAATCCAATACCTCGAGAGGTTAAAAGTGAATTGCAAAGTTTTTGCTTTTAACAAAAAATTACCTGATATTTTAATCATTGACCTTTGTATTATTAATAATATAACATTGATTTTATATTATGCGATAGCATATTTCATGCACTTTTTAAATTTGAATAAATATATAGGACGTTCCATTTGAATAATAAAAGTTGTTATTATTTACTTGAAAATCAGAAGAAAAAATATTAAGCTCCTTCCGAAATTACGTAGAAGTCACTAAAATTAATAATAATCGATGAGATATTTGCTTGTTTATTTATATACGGACACCTGTTTATTATCGTTTTTGTAATTAAGTAATCATAGAAAAAACCTGTACCCATAAATTATCATCAATGATAGGTGATCATTTTAAAGTGATCATATATGATTTATTAGTATTTATAGTACCCACACTCTGTCCGACAAATATCATATGAGGACATCAAATGTAACTTTTTTGAAATCATGTCCCTAGTAAAATATGCAAATTCACCTTGACTATTTTCATTCATTTCTAATAAATCATGCAACGTGTTCAACTACCGTTACTGACATTTGGTGTTCACAAATATTTGATTTTGGATATAAAGCACTAAGGAGGTAATACTCGATGACGCAAGAAAACTGGTTTAAAAAAGAACTATTATCTGCCAAACTTCTCCTTTGGACTTTTTTCCGTCGGACAATTAGAATGTTTTATTTTTTAACAGATTGACGTCACTGCAATCAGGAATCGAAACTGTAGATGTTGTTCTACCTATTTTTAGGGGTCAAAGACATATTTTTTTTATTATTTGAGTGCAAGATCATTGATTCGAATTCCGTATGAAAAAACTTAACCAAAAAACTGCTTCTTTATTTGTTTAAATTATTTAGAATATTATTAAATTTATAGGTTACTTAAAAATTATAATGCTATAGTAGGTGTGTGGAATGTCATTAGTTAGAATTTTGGATGAGTTTTTAACACATTCGCTGCTGAAAAAAATATCTTACCGCACCTGGGTGCTGAATGATTAAGGAGTACTTTTTTGGGCGTAAAATTAGGACTATATATATGCGACGTTTAAAAAAATCATTGAAGTAAAAAACAATGATGTCTTTAGACGTGTAGAGCATTGTTTATACAATATTACGCCCCAGTCATGGAATAGATGCATTTTTCAGTTTGGCAATTGACACCTGAAAACGTCATGCGCACCGAAACATAGTTATGACGTTTATGAATGTCATGCGCAGCGAACGTATATTAGAAAATATTTATGCCGAAAATTTTGTGCTGTATTGTTGGTTCATCTGGCTTGGTTCACAATAAAATAATTTTCCATTAAGCTCTTCTCAAGAGATAAAAGCACAATTTTCAAATTATAGTTATAATTATGCACTAAAATTCACCTTTTAGTCAAAGTGAGAGTTTGAACTTAAGTAATTTTAATTAACGATGATTAATTAATCACGTCATCATGTTGATAAACTACGTTTTAAAATATATTATAATGTAATGACATGTTGTTATTCGGGTGACTAAATATACCTACGAGTATTTACCTGCTTCTGACGCGGTAAACTAGGAAACGGCGACTAGGCGATGGACAGTGGCCGGACACGGTCAACTTGGCGAGGGGGAGTGGTTGATGGTCAACTTGGCGATGGACAACTGGGTGATGGTCAAGTGAACGCCGGACGTCTGGGCTATAAAATAATACACAGAAAAAAAAGAATTGAAATTTTGTCTAATTATAATTAGATATTATTTTATTACGCAATATGTCTAATAATTTAGTATAATTTACAAATCTTAAATTAGCATTTTAACTAATCCGAAATAGATAATAAATATTTTGTAAAAAATCGTTAATTTAAATATGCAAATAGTTATTTTAATTACTTATTTTATTTAATTTTACTATATTTTGGCTTCATTATTTTAGTCCTACAATTTTTTGTGATTTATCTAATGAATTAGGTAAGTAAATAGAAAATTTAAATATATATTTAGTTAATTTCTTTATTTATGTTTAGTTCAATACTAAATGTAGTCATTTAATCTAAGTTTTTATTTAATTTTACTATAATTTATAACTACAAATTTAGAAAATTTAACTAAATCTACTGAGACAATTTAATGAAAACATATTAGTAGGCTGAAAATTAAAGATTTGTTTAGTTAATTCAACTACAATTTAGATGTTTTTTTTTCTGTGTAGATGTGTAGAATTGTGTTCGGTCAGGTTACGTTAAGTTTTCTTTAGAAAAATCAGAGGATCATTTTTAACCATTTTTATGTGGCCAAAAGTCCATCAAATTGTATGCCTGCTAAGCGGACAAAATCTTTAAATTTTTGTCTCTCAGATGACCCTTATCCATTTAATCATTGCCCATTTGACTATCGCCCAGTTGACCAATGTCCAGTGACTCGCTCACTTGCCGCATACTGCAACTGGGCGATAAAATAAAAGATGTTTAGAATTACAAAAATGTAAGCGGATTAAGGTATTTTCAGCTATACCGTGAGTATTTTTTAACGTGAAACATTGGATTTGTTATATCCATGGTTACGACATTTGATTGACAATAATGTATTTGCCTGTCCCATTTAAAATGAAACATAGGGAACGAATTTGACATTTGACAAAACGTCAATAGATGTTAATTTTGTTTAAATAATTATACCTGCTTTCTAAATCAAATTTAATTGTGGAAAAAATATTGTGTGCACCTCGTGCCCGAGTGATTTTCTGATTTGGCTAAATTTCTTATAATGTTTAAATATAATAATATAATAAATAATATAATACATTGCTGTCAATCAAATATCTAGTCGTAACTTATAAGAAAATTCAACGGTTATCTGTCATATTGACAAGATGTCATTAGAGGTTAATTTTGTTTAAATAATTTTACCTGTTTTCTAAAAATTAATAATAATAATGTATATCCCACTTATATCGTATGTAAGAACACTTATTTTTATTTAAATGTTAATGTCAGTAAAAAAATCTGATGTGGCCAGCACATGACCTCCCGCCAATTCCATGTTTAAAATAGCAATGAGCTTTAAGTAAAGTTTCACTTCCGATTGATCGTTTGTAAACAATATCTACTTTGTTGTTCCAATAAATAGAAAAGTTTGTAATACGAAATTTTGGATTATATTTTATTATGTTTTTCCTGAAAAATCTGTTAGAGCTTCAAATTAAGTACTACATTATATAAGAGTATTAAATACCAACTTGGCGAAGTTTTGGATCATTAATATATTTTAAGGAAAAATCGTCACACACACATTATTGTCAAAATCATCAACAACTTCCTTATGCTCTAAAAGGCAATCTGTGTAAATTCTTCGCCGTACATTATCCATTTCGTAAATGTGTAATTGCAAACTATTATTTGACACTTTGAAATCACGTTCTTATTGAGAGCTGTTTGATATATAATGCTGCAAACATCAAACTTAAATCGAATTATCCTGTATATCTAATACTTATGTATGATGGAAAATATATTATTTTTACAAACCTTAATTTCATTAGAATCATATTTAAACTACTAAATTCTTCTTAACACGGTTTCATTATTAATTTTAATGAAAATTGCTTCATGACAGTGATATTTGTTTAAATATGTCAAATTTGTTATTAAAGTATTGTTTTTGTTTGACGCAGAGGCAAAGTGGTGTACAAAAATAAATTATTTTATAATATTATATAAACTTATTTCAAGTTATTTACTAAATGCTATTATCGTAGAAATGAAGATTGTGCCATTATATAAAATTTGTATTGGTAAAAGCTGCTAAATATTATATTCAATGAATTTTTTACAAGAAAAACAGTTAAAAGCTTGTATAAATGATACTTCCGGTTATCCGATATGCACTAAAACCCAATAAGCTCTTCCCACATTAGTATAGAATGGATATACAAAATTTCAAATTTTTCTGATTGATAGTATTTGAGTAATCGTGTCCACAAGATCCACACACACACACACACACACACACACACACACACACACACAGAAAGACACACAGACACACACACACACATACATACTTACAGAAATCATTGTAAAAATGTTAAAATCGGATTCTGGGGACATCAAAACGTGCTTATTCACTAAAATCTCTATATTCGATTTTTAGCACAATCCCTATACCTCCCTTACCTAGGGTAGCGGGAGGTAAAAATATAGCTAACTAAAATATATCATTTAATTACATTTAGTAAGAATTTTTTGTTATTCGACATTTAGTTAGCTACACAATACAAGAAACTTGTATAAATCATACTTTTGTGCATATAAAATATAACACAGTTTACTAAAAGGAAACCAAAATATGAAAAGTATAACAATATCAAAAATAGGTATTTGTTCGGTTTAGTATTTATAAGCTCAATATTTTTAAAAGTTAAGGAATAATAAAAACTAAAAATGTCACCTTAATTAAAAGTAAACACGACAGAAGGCATTCTATATTCAAAGTGGTTAGCTAAAATTTATTTATGGTTACATGGTAACCGCATTTTATTGAATATTGCAAGGTAACGTGGTTGATTGCGGAAACGTCAAATATACATATAACTGTGGTTTCAGTATTGTTACATATATGGTTTGTTTACCTATCCTTTTTTAATGTTTTGCCAGTATTGACACTAGTTTCAAAAACAACAAAAGTGATTTTTGTAGTACTCTCTCCGCTCCTAAGGTGACACCTGATCATTGTCATTACCGAAATTTGCCAATAGACGAAGATTAGTGAACCCAGAAATGGGTAGTAAGATGTGATAATATATTTATACGAAATATAGACTAATCTGCATAACAAAATATGCAAAATACCACGACGAAGATAATTAATACAGGGGTTTTTTAAAGGTAAAGCAAGTTGCCCACACCCTTCATCTAAAAATTATATTAAAAAATAATAGTAGTAATTATGTTCTTTATGCGCTTATGTGCGCCACAATTATTTTTTTAACGTGGAAGATACAAATTTACTTTCCTGTTTTTTAAGACTAGTGTAATAAACTTTAACACCTTATTCGTCAGATTGTTCTGCATAAAAAATGCCATATAAATATAAATTCTTTTAGTTACTGAAAAAAACAGTCAAAATTTTATATCTAAATTAATAAACAAATAAATTAATACCAAGGTGTTTTTGAAAAAAATAGGAAAACAAAACACAATTCGGACAACAAAACATACAATAAATCAATAAAACATGAAAATAAATAAATTTGACGGTATAAACAATGGCAAAATTCTAAGCCAGGACCATAGACCGAGTTGTGCAGAATAAAAAATTACGCTCTAATTTTTACATGTAGTGAAAATGATATTTTCATCAATATAGCATTATGGACTACTTATGTAAATAAATAATTAAAGTATAATTTTTAACAGTAGTTTTAATCTGATAGTACTCTAGCTAGTGTATCACCAGGTTCATATTTGCTTACATTCGCATTACTTTTACAAAATCCATTAATAAAACCATATCTGCATATTCGGTAGCACTACATCCATTTATTTGTTTAGGATTCGCTATATTATTATAGAATTCACAGTAGGTGGTTATAAGCAATATTTTTATACTTTTTGTACTTACTCGTTCATTCCTCAACGGCCTAACATTACCCGAATATCTATACACATTTAAGACTAACGTCTAACTGGTTTACCACACAGGAAAAAGAGTTGACATTTTGACTAATTACAATTAGTTATAATTTTATTATGTAATATATCTAATAATTTAGTATAATTAATAATTCTTACTTTAGCATTTGAACTAATCCGAAATAAATAATAAATATTTTGTTCAAAATCGTCAATTTAAATATGCAAATGGTTATTTTAATTGTTTCACTACTTATTTTATTTTATCTTACTATCATTTATTTTCACTATTTTGTTCTACAATTTTTGGTAATTTATGTAACGAATTAGATAAATTAAATAGAACATTAAATATTTCTTTAATTAATTTGACGTTCAATACTTATTACAATATAAATGTAGTCATTTCATCTAATTTCATCATATTTTGTTATTACAAATTTAGAAAATTTATATTTTAAAATAAAGTTTTATTAAATTTTCACTTCTTGTATTTTAAAAACATATGACAATTTTCATTCGAAATGATCACCGAACAAACTACACTACAATCTCCATAATCCGTTACATATGGGACCGGAGGGGTTCCGGATTATGGAAATTGCCGGATTACTGGAACTTCTTGGGGTACAATTGAAAAAAATTACAAAATTTGCATTTATTGAACAAAAAAATATGTATGTTAAATTAGTTAAATACATACTACAATTCATAATTAAAGTCTCCAATGAATGAGAAAATAAAAAATAATACATATTCTCATTCAAAATAAAAAGCTAGGTCCCGTATTTTGAGAACCACTCGTCGAAAAAATGTTTTTCTTTACTTTAAATTTGTTTTGCAAAATTGAAATTGTTTGCCCCTTTAACCGTCTTTGTAGCAATTACATTACTCAAGACACGCAATGGTGGCCATTTAAAATGAATATCATATCAAGTGACAAGTCTAATTAATTTGACAGTAATTGTATTAATAAAAATAATAAAAAACGTTTCTATTTTTAATCTGGTTTTTGTCAAAATATAATCACTGCAGATCTTGGAACCTGGAACCACTTTTTAACAATACACAAACAACTTTTTATTACAAAAATTTAAAAAAAAAACTTATAAATTATTTATTTTTTTCAAATAGCATAAAATTGACTATTTTGGAGCTCTCTTCACAACAACCTCTCGAAGTGAATCCTGATAAAGCGCTATTAACGTTACCTACAGATATACATACCGGGTGTCCCATATAACATTACGTTCTTGAATATCTCGAAGACAGTGTGCCGAATCAAAACCTTCATAGTTTTTGGGGGGACATCAGATTCTGACAAAATGGCACCCCGACCCCTCCCCCAGGGGGGCGGTAAAGGGGGTCAACTTAAAAATCTTAAATGGGACCCCTATTTTTTATTGCAGATTTGGAAAGAGCGTAAAAAAATATGTTGGTTTTATTCGAAAACTTTTTTTGTACTTCCAACAGGTGGCGCTGCAATCGTAAAAATGTGAATTTGCTAGAAAAAAATTAACCGATTAATATTTTATTAATAATTTGATAAAAAAAATGACGTTTTTTGTTTCAATAAATAAACAAAATTGTAGAAATATTACTTCTCAACACTCAGGGGGAATTAAAAGAAATAAACTTTTTAAAAACTGACTATGGACAACTCGATTTCATCAGAAATTAATATTTGATGTTTACAGATTAATTTTATTTCGAATTAAGATTTAAAAAAGTTTATTTTGTGCAAAACTTCTGAAAGATCGGCCAAAACTAAACAGTGAAATAGTGAATAGGGGGCAAGAAACTTTTAAAATGAAAAAGTCTATTTTTCCATTTGTTTCGGAATTTGCGTGCCGTCGGAGTACTATTTCTACAATTTTGTGTATTTATTGAAACAACAAACGTCATTTTTTATCAAGTTAATATTAATCGGTTAATTTTTTTTGTATATTGGCATTATGAAATTCTGTGAATAAAAGCAAATTGGAATACTCGAAAATGAGTAATAAGCAGTGGTAATGTATATATTACTTAATATAAAAATTGCAGACTTGTAAAAATTTTAAAAAAAATCTCATTACCTCAATAGAAAAAATAGTATAAAACATGTTTCATTAGGCAATCTGTTAACGTACGAGTCCAATGGGGTATTCTAATGATTTTTTTTTTTCTGAAACTTTCACGTATATGTATTACAAATCAAAAATTTTTAGTTCTTTTTTATTTAATTTGAGCGAGATATGAATTTTTAAATATTCTTTGAAAATTTGAATTTGACCGGATGTGACGTATGAGGGACTCATGAGATTTAAATGGCGGGGCATGTTTACATAGGTACAAACACAACACTTGGCGCGTTGGCGCGGCAGTCTATCTGTCATTTGGCATTTTATGTTTGTTTGGTTAGTTGTTGCTTGTTTTCTATGTATTTCAATTTTGTTTACGTTATCTAAGTGAATTTTCCGTAATGAAAACTTGTATTAACAATAATAACTATTATAAGAACCAAATGAGAAAAGTTGAAAACTTGTAAACATATAAACGTCATACAACTAACACGATCAAGACAGCTCACAATGCATCAATGGCGGAACAGCTGTTTCCTATATATGGTACAATCATGCACAAAATTTTTTATGAGTCTCTCGTACGTCACAACCCACGTGATACCTGTTCAGCGGTAAAATAAAATACAAGAAAACTTATGTTAGGAAAAAAAAAATTGATTTTTTTTTTCATTATTTGGTCATTTTAAAGCATAATTCACAATGTTATAACATTTTTTACCTTAAATTTTACTACATTAGAATACCCCATTTTGGAAAGCAGTGAGGCCAATACATAATATTCAAAAATTTTGACCAATTTGAATAAATCTCATTTTAATAAAAAACATTAATGTGTCTGATTAGTTAACAAGGTACTGCTACCTGCATAATTATAGTCAAATGGCTCTTGTCAAAAACAGGTAGTTTTCTTGCTTCATAAAGCAGTTGTTTTTGTAACTATTTCAACATCGCATTCAACCAGTGGCATTCAATATCTCAGATGTACATTCACCTATATAGTTTTTTACAAACTAAGTGCGGGAAGACATACATCCCATATGAGCTCTGTTTTATAGTACGATCAACGCGAGTGCTTAAATTACGCAAATACTAACAAGAGTTTATACAATATTTTTTATGACGAACAAAATTATTAACAGTGTAAAAATTTTGACTTACAAATTCGTTTAGCCTTTAAGAATTTTAATTTGAGGTTATGTTTTAATTTGACAGTTCATTAAAACAGGCAGCACTGGCGCACACAAATTTATTATGATATTATGAAAATGTTGGCGATTATCGGTGATATTGTGAGTTTTGATTTGATACACAAAATGAATTTTATTATTGTTAGACAATTTTGTTGTAGAATGCCTGGTAAAGCCAGTGCTTATTGCATATTTTCCCAGTTCCTAAACCGAGAAATTGTCATTTCTGATTGACAGTAGCGTGCGAAATATGCCACTTCCCAGGTTGTGAGTCAAATATCAAATATGAATCGTATTCTCCGTTGCTTTATTCTATATATTATATACAAATCTTTCGGCGTCATCGACTAGTACAGTAGTACTTAATTAAAATGTTAATCTTGTTTTTTAATTTTGTTTTCTTTGCAGGAATATTTCTTCTAGCACTGTTCGGATTTCTGCTACTATGTTCTTCGTATTTGATTTATATTTTTGATCCTTTACATATGATAGTAAATAAGGTACTAGCTCAAGGATAAAATGTTAAATAAATATTATTAATATAATGGTTTTTGTAGATGGTATTGTTAAAAGATGGATCTTTAAGTTATAAGTTATTCAAAAATCCGCCATACGACATATATTTAAAACTATATTTATTTAATGTAACAAATGCAGACGAATTTATAGCAGGACGGGAAAAATTAAAATTTGAAGAAGTTGGACCATACACTTACCAGTAAGTAAGATTTTTTTATAATCATCTAATTTCTAATATATTTACATCTATCAAAGATAAGAATACTGAATGTATATACTTGAATACAAAAATCCTGACCATCATAATATAAGACATTAATTATTATCATATTTACAGTTTTGTTGATATATTTACATAGCATATTAAATCAAAACATCAATGCTAATAATAGCTCTATTTTGAAAATGTAGACTAATAAAAAAATAATCAAGGTTAGTAGTTATTTATGGTAAATGTAAGTAAAAACAAGCGGAAAGTTTAGGGCATCTGGTGTAAAGAGAGTGTGCTAATTCCCGCGAATGGATAAATAGCTAATTGTGCAGTTCAGATTAAAATAAAACACACCGTGTATGAAAAGGTATTAAAAATAACCACTAAATTGATATTAATTTTAAAATTTACAAATAAATAATGTGTTCAACATGGCACTAAACATAGATTTACAGTTCAACCAGCCTCTGCTGTAAATCTGGTATTTTAGTGCCTAGTGAAACAAACAACTATTTTCTAACTTGAACTTACATGAATATGGAAATAAAGGACTTCCAAAAAAATAGTAGAAAAATGTTTTAACTCTCAACTGACATTCACAACTTTTTCCTACGTCTACTCGCACAATTTTGTAATTCTACACTTCTATTATTTAATCGTCCAGATGTCCTGCCCTCACTTAGTAATCCGTCATTCAGTTGACCATCTCCCATTCGCGATCGCCTATACATATTTATATATTTGCATATAATCATAAAATTGATATTAATTCTAAACAATCGGCAAAAAGATATGAATCAAGTTGGCTCTCCTTTTTAAAAATTATACTAAAAAAATGTTTCCAATAATTGCGCTCTTTACGCGCTTATATTTTTATTTGTTGTTTTGACGTCCCGCTACCATAGGTAAGGATGGTATAAGGATCGTGCTAAAAATCGCAAATAGAGATTTTAGTGAATATGTCTGTGGATATATATACCGTGAGTATTTTTAACGTGAAACATTGGGTTTATCGTATCCATGGTTACGACTTGATATTTGATTGACAGCAATGTATTTGCCCGTTCCATTTAAAATGAAACATAGCGAACGAATTTGACAGAAGTATATTTAAATATTGTATGAAATTTAGAGGAGTCAGAAAACCACTCGAGAGCATTAAACATATTTTGGGCATAAGGTGCACACACTATTTTTCTACATCTAAATTTTTAGAAAACAGGTATAATTATTTAAACAAAATTAACCTCTAACGACATCTTGTCAATATGACAGAAAACCGTTGAATTTTCCTTAAGTTATGATTTGACATTTGATTGACAGCAATATATTTGTCTTTCTCATTTAAAATGACACATGGGGAATGAATTTCACAGAAGTATTATATTTAAATATTGTAAGAAATTTAGCCGACTCAGAAAACCACTCGGGCACAAGGTGCACACTTATTTTTTCTAAAACTAATTTTAATTTAGAATGCAGGTATAATTATTTATACTTGCATAACCTCTATTGACGTCTTATCAAATATCAAATTCGTTCCCTATGTTTCATTTTAAATGGAACGGGCAAATACATTGCTGTCAATCACATGTCAAGTCGTAACCATGGATATGACAAACCCAATGTTTCACATTAAAAAATACTCACGGTATATATATATATATATATATATATATATGTGTGTGTATGTGTGTGTGTGTGTGTGTGTGTGTGTGTGTGTGTGTGTGTGTGTGCACGATTACTCCAATACTATCATTCTGAAAAATCCGAAACTGCGTATTCTAAAATACTTAAATATAGAGAGAGCCCATTAGATTTTGGTGTAAATCAGATAACCGGAAGTAGCACTTTCCTTGAAGCTCAAAACAGTTTTTCTGCGAAAAATGCATTTAAATTACATTTTTTCGCAATTTATGTTATTATAAAAATTAAAAATTATTAAATTTTCTACAAGCTTGCATTAATAATTTTTCTAAATATTTCATGTATAAGTTTGTAAAATAAATCCTGTGACCTATACTTTAGGACCCATTCTCAATTTTCACCATTGTGATAATGATAAACTTATATCATATCACTTGTCAGTGTCATGATATTATTTGTTAAATGTCAACAAACACATGCACCAAATTCGTATTTTCTTGTTACGCGCAACCAATATTGTTAATTTATATCAGAATACTTTGCAATTGAGAATAGCTCCAAGTGATAAAGTGAAAAATTTTCACTGCATATCACTTCGGTGAAAATTGAAAATTGAGCCCTTAAACACATATCTCCTTGGTTACACTAGTTTATAGTTTATATCTCAAATGTATGTAGTTGACAGTTAAATGTTACTGTCAACAAACATTTCAAAGTAATAATTATGATGTTTTAAAAAGAAAATAGTAAAAGGAATAATAGTTAAATGGAAAGGAAATTAATAAAGTTTCAAGCATTAGTACATAGTAGATATGTATTTAAATTAATAAAAATTAAATTGCGGGAGGTTTTGTGCTGGCCACATCAGATTTTATATATCGTAGCCAGATTGTAAAATATTTTTTTTATGAACGCCTACATATTTTTTAATGAATATTTGAACATTTTCGCTTACAATTTGTTTAAACATATCTTAATGTAACCTAACCTAATGTACAAAGCTCATGCCCACAAGTAGTGTACGGTTAGGTTATGTTAAGATTTATCGTAAAAAAACATAATGTGGCGTATAAAGAGCGCAATTACGAGTATTATTTTTTAAAATAAATTTAACGTGGGGGATAGGTCCAACTTTACTCACCCGACAAAATGTTATATGTTGAACTTGGCAAAAATGCAAATTCACTACCTAGGTAGGCAAAATTCAAAGCCTTTACCTTGTTATACAATAACTGTTTATTCATTCCTATCATTAAAGTGTTGCTTTGGTAATGAGATTTCAGTAGAAAATAAGTCACTTTAAATGTAGATGTTGAAAAGATATTATTATTGAGAGTAAAACATATTCTTGTCAACTTAATGGTCGATAAATCCTTCATGATATCCTAAAAAAATAACTTATAGCTATGTACAAAGGCCCATTAAATATTTAAAATGTAATAATTCAAAATATTATTCTGTTATTAATACACTTTTCTACTTTACCTAAATTTATTTGTTCTATAACTTGTAATCTACCTACATACATAAATAATTATTATGTAGTGATATATTAATATTAATTACCTTGACGTTTTAAGTAAGGGTATCTTAATAATGATCTCATACAAATAAAGCTACACAAACAATATTGTTTTTATCAAAATCTCTTAATTGGATTAAGTTTTAGGAAAATTTACTTGTTTTGATGCAGGTCGTTGTCTTTAAAATAGTCCTCACGAGGACTGAAAGCAACCTCCATAAATTAACTGGGATTTATTCTCTCACTTAATCATTAATCTCGCGAAATCTTTTAATTTTGCAATAATTATCGCCTGTAAAATATACTCGTATTCATGAAGTGACTGTTACTGTCTAAAAAAATAAGAGAGGACTTTTATTTTGAATTAGGTTATGGTTTATGTTAGGGTATAAATTATTATTCCCTTGTTCACTCACAATAATAATCAAGAGTGCTCCTTTGTTAAAAACCTCTAATATATGACCCTAAAGGAGTAGGTATATTTTACTCTCTAATTTGAAAACTGTTACGAATGACATATTTGTTAAATCATATTATAGAACATTATTTTTGTAATTTTTTCAGATTTTTCGCAACACTCCTTTATTGGTTACTGAATAGTGATTGGGGTAAAACCAATACAAACTTTTTTATTTTTAAGGATTTATAATTTTTGACTTTGAAAGTCCTTGTAATTATAATATTATAAAGCAAAAATGTAATCTTATTGACATTCGATAAAATGCACCGTTTTCGAGATAACTGAATTTAAACAAATTATTTGCTAACTTTACTGAAATTATTTAATGTGATTTTTTAAAAGTTTTTATTGACCGTAAAATTTATTAAATAACATAAACTAATTAAACGTGAATAATGTGCAGAATTTTATTCGAAATATTACAGTTTTGTAGTTTTCTTCCATTATTTAACTGTAGTTTATATTAATAACAAAACTTATTATAAAAGGAAGAGATTATTGCTAATTCTAACAAACATCATAGTTTAAAAAAATCGCTAATATGACCGAAAAATATGTTTAACTTAAATTATCTCGATTTTTCTTTAGAATTGAGAGTACTTTAAATGAAGTCAAAAAAAAATCTAAGATTTTTACCTATATTATTCTTCAGAAACAAATCACGGAGTTTGGCAAAAAATCTGGAAAAAATACAAATAATAATGTTCATGCTCATAAAATGATGTAGCACATTATACCAAGTTTCATCATTTTATTTATGAAATTATGGATAGGTATGGATTATAGTTTTTCTTGTGCTTAAAAATATCCTACGACATTATTACATACAACTTTATTCTAAAAAAAAAATATAGTTAGATATTTACATACAGAGTTAGTTTAGTATAGAGACGGCGATTTATTGTCGTTAATATTCATTTTAGGAAATTATGTTCAATACAAAAGTTTTTTAAGTAATTTTGATCTACATTTGAGAATACTTGAATTTTTTTTTCTTCAATTGTTTTTGAGTTACGCTTGTCCGCGTAATTTTTTTAAATGGGAAGCTATTAATTTTACTCTACCATTCGATAGAGCGTTTTTTCTCTTTACAACAGTATTTTTGTTTTTTTTTCAATTTATTTATCCGTCACAATCTTATCATTAAAAACAAATTAATAACTAAGTAAATTACATCCCTCGAGTTTGTTTATCGCTTCGCTTTTGTTTACCTAAGATGTACCTACTATTCGCAAATACTTGAACCGGTGTTTTTCCTTGTAAAAATATTATTAAAATAAATTGAAAAAAAAAAACAAAAATACTGTTGTAAAGAGAAAAAACGTTCTATCGAATAGTAGAGTAAAATTACCAGGTTCCTATTTAAAAAAATTACGCGGACAAACGTAATTAAAAAACGATTGAAGAAAAAAAATTCAAGTATTCTCAAACGTAGATCAAAATTTCTTAAAAAAATTTAGTATTGAACATAATTTCTTAAATGAATATTAACGACAATAAATCGCCGTCTCCATACTTTTAACTAACGCTGGATACTAAAGCGGTGATATACTTGGAACGGGCAGGGCCAAAATTCTTAATTTTCTTATTTTCATTTTTTATGTTTTTTATGTTGGTTTTACTGTGATATGATTTACCGAACCATTCTCATTCTAAACATTTCAAAATTTAAGATCGCATAAAAAAACATTTTTTTAGCATCTTGGAAACTTGTTAAGATCATGTTTATAAATAATAATTGACAAATTATTTAAATATTTTCAGAATACTGTAAATTTATTATTGTTTGTATTTGAACTTAATCATGAATTATTTGTATAACATGAATATAATTCTTTCAGGGAATTTTTAGTAAACGATAACATAACGTTCTACGAAAATGGAACAATGAGTTATATGCCCAGAAGATCTGTCAAATTTATACCTGAAATGTCTGTTGGCGATCCGAAAGTAGACGTAGTTCATGTGCCAAATGTTCCATTACTTGTAAGTATTAAAATCTTCTTTATAGTTCATATCATAAAGATATCACATAGATCAAAACTCAATAACTTGCTTAAAAAAATTTAGAAATAATAAAACACACTTTTATTTGTAGACTATTTCTACGTAATTGTACTCATTTTCATATTTTTAAATTAATGAATATAAAAAATGACTTCCATTTTAGCGCGTTTGAAAATATGCTATTACCAATATGTGTGAATGGAAAAAAAATTATTTAAACTTTATTTTTTCGATTTGTTTATAACAGTTTAATTTTAATTTGTTTTATTGTAAAAGCGCACCATGAGTTCACGCCGATAAATATTATAATAACATAATTTTTTAGCTTGTTTTAATCAAGTTATTAAGTTTCAAACTTAACATCCATAAGGGTGGTGGCGGTTAGGGCTGCACATAGAGATTTAATATGTGATATTAGTTTATTTAATACTATTCATGCTCTCCTCTTCATTTTACAGCAAAAACTATAGAATGTAAAGTTGTAGGTACAACTATTTTTACATTTTTTATTATTTTTGGTTTCTTCACAATTTGAAAAAGATATTTCAAAAGATGGCATATTATGATTACCTATAGAAAACAATATTATTTTATTCATATTCTGTCAATTTTATTTAAAAAAATAATTTAATAACGAATAATTTATTATGGTGGAAATAGCTATAAAAGATTACGGGACTTATTTTCCATAAGTGAGATTGACGTTTATAAAAAATTATGAAACCAGAGAAAATCAAAACAAGTGCCATGTCTATTGCTACTAATGAACCTAAATTTTTATAAAAAAATCTGTTGTGGCCAGCACAAGACCTCTCGCCATTTCCATATTAGGCTATATAAGTATTGTATTGCACTGCGCTTTCGAACCGTCGATTTATAACAAAATCTTACAGAACATTAGCCAAATATTGTTTTTTATTATATTTAACATGTCTTCTGCACACATATAATTCTAATTATATCTATTTTTCATTGTATGAGGAAGTTTTTCTAAATGTCAAAGATTGTTCTAATTCATTAACCAGACTGGCGGTATTTCTGATGGATTTATGCATTTTACCATAATTTTACCTATAATTTCAAATATACACATATCCACACACACACACACACACACACAGACATCATTTTAAAAATGTTATAATCGGATTGTAGGGACCTTAAATCGTGCTTATTCAATAAAATCTGGATATGCGAATTTTAGCATGAATCCAATACCTCTCTTAGCGAGAGGTAAAAAAAAAATAAGAAGAAACAACGGAAGGTCGCTTAGACCTACTATGTTTCAACATTCTGTAATAATGTAGAATTACACTCAATTATTAGGCTGATGATGGGCGAATTGGGCCCGAAACGTCCGTATGAATATGTAATCTAAATAAACTAAATGGAACTTCAAGGCCTACTTATTTATTATTGAAATAATAACAAGGTTCCCAACTTTAATTTCATAGTTTTTAAGAAACCAAAAACAAAATAAAAACAATTTTATTTGCAACTTTTAATACTGTGCAACGTTCATTCTACAGTTCTTGCCGTAAAATGAACAGGAGTGCAGGAAATTGCATTAAACTAAAATCGCTTTTATATTAAATTCTTGTTGTTATTTATATCCAGAATGTTTAATCTTAACTTTTACAAAATAAAAATATTTTACTATACATAATCCACTAGTTTAAAAATACGAGCATGACATATACAGAGATTAGAGTAAAGATCTGATTGTTAATATAGTACATTATATTAAAAGAAGAAAAAAAAACAATAATAATAATAATAATAATAATAATAATAATAATAATAATAAATATCGTGTAGCGAGTAAAACTTACCTATGACGTAAATTTCTTTTTGGCGTTTCTCATCAATTTTGTACAAGATCACGGAACAGAAGAGGTCTGGTAGCCATAGATTGATGATATTTTAGTTGATATTTATATTTTTTTATTCTTATCTGTTGATATTTTTACAAACAACTCTGGGTTGTTAAGACCTATGGCATGGTTTACATGTTGCGTAGTCTTAATCATTCACAAATAAAAGGGCTGTAGGAGTTCTGGCATGATTGACATATTGAGCAATCCTTATTTTTGAAAAATCAATATTCGACTGTGTTAGGATGGAGGTAGATACAGGAAAGTAAGAATTCTTCGGACTTGCAGTCAATTAATAAAATTTATGCATGGATAAATTTTATTAATTGACTGCAAGTCCGAAGAATTCTTACTTTCCTGTATCTACCTCAATCCTTATTTTGGTTTCGCGTAAAATTTACCATTGACGATGAGAACATTGTTTTCGAAATAAATATTTTTTTTATTTTCACTTATTTTTGGGTTAGGAGTCATTTTTAATTTGGTTATCAAATGTGCAGGATTTAAAATTTGTATACAGATCACTTCTCTGCCAGTTTTTGGGACTGTTTGTCCTCTGGCAAAAGGAATTTTTTTCCTGAGAAGATGCATGTTCGCCGTCCAAGTTATGCAAGCAAAAGGTAGTTTCACAAAAGAAAATAATAAAATACCTCATTAATTTTTTCCATTTCCACTACATATCTCAGTACTTCAGTAGTGAATTTATTACCTGTCAACAGAGAATGATTTTGATTGCCATGGGCCACGGTTGTGAAATTTGGAACAAGTACTTACTTCTGCACTTGAGACCTTGGCATATAAGGGCTAATACAACAACAAATGCAAAAATTAAGTGCTAAGTAAATGATTAATTATTTCAAGAACAATAAATTTTTAACTTATGTTTTTCTTTTTAAGATAATTTATTACCTACATAACTACATATAGAAACTTAGAATATACTAACATATAACATATTCGTCGACAGACTTTATAATTATGGTTCACTTCTTTCAAAATTTTGTTTTAACCAAGCATCTATTTTGGAAGAGTAGTTATTTTTTATTATAAATAACCTTGTTTATTAATAGATTTTTTTTGATTTAATAAAAAGTGTTCATGAAATATTCGAGATGCGAAAGTGTAGAAAAATCTCTCCCTGCTTTTAAAACCATCCAACACTTTTCATTTCAATATCAGAAATATTTTTTGATGATCACAATTTGATATTGTTCACCTGTAGAAAGAAAACGGCAAATAACTGAATGGTTTACATTTCTTTCAAGTAATTCGCTTCCTTCTAATAAGTAATGAGAATGACTTATTTGGAATTGTCTAGATTAAACACTTAAAAAACAAAACAAAAAATAGTGATATTATAAACCAAACTTATAACGACATATTTTACGCATTTTAGTTCGTCGCATGAATATTAAAATTTAAACTCTGTTTAAATTAGAAAAGAAAAAAAACATATTTATAATAAAATTAGGTTATCAGTCTCAATAATACGATATCGTACATGGAGTCATCGCAAAAAAGTAGAATGGAATCCGCTTATAGTGAACTTCAAGAAACTAGAAATTTTGTACAGTATAAACGAGTATAACGATAGAACAACTTTTTTATTTTTAATAAAAAAAAAAATATAGAATATTTTAAAATATTATACCTACGCATGTTTGCATGTTTGTAAATAAACTAACGAAAACACTTTTTTTTTTAAATAATATGTTATTTCCGTTGGAATATCTATCTTTTTCAGGAAATAATTCTGCAACGTCATTTCTAATTAATTTAAATAGAAATATATTTCTTTCTATACTCCCTCGGACTGAAAATAAAAATAAGTGACCTGTAGTGAACTTATAGAATAAATTTGGTCCATTATAGCCGAAAGTTCACTTTATGCCAGTTATCGAGTTCATTATTTGCGAATTGACTTACATTAGGTGTGAAGTTTTCGTATATACACATTTAGTTATTCATTATAAGCAAATGTCCACTATATGCGGATTCACTATAACTGGATCACAATGTATTGTTTTTTATAATTAAAAGTTTACCTTCATGCCCAAAAAAATATTTAAAATTATGCTTCTTTGTTATTATTTTCGGGTTTATGCTAACTCACTAGTCCAATCTAAGGAAAAATGTTTGTCCCACGGTAATTTCCGAACTGGTCTAGATACTTATTAGTGCTGTAATAATTTGTCAAAAACTTTGTCGAGATACAATTTCTTTATTGAAAACCACGTACAAAATATATTATTGTCAAACTATTTTGCTGGTCACTTTTATTATTTCAAAATTAATTCACAAACATTTCAGTTTTGATAATCCTTTTGAGGTTGTGATTTGAGGTTGACAAGAATTTACATTTAGAACTTCCTGGGTAATCGAAAATAAAAATTTCACCAGAAAAATCAATTTTTGGTAGTACCTATTACGCATATTACATATAAAAAAAATACGTATCACTTAAGTTTATTTTAAAATTTCATATGTGCCCCGCTTCTCAAAAATGTTGGGCACCCCTGCATTAATGTATTGCATTCATGATTTTCGTCATGATCATTCCCGGGTCTGATTCTGTGACGTCAGAGTTTCATACACACCTACTACACTCACCCGTACTATATATGAAATGTCAGCGTAACGCCTAGTATTGATACTCAGAGCCGTCATATTATTTTGACATAACCTAGAAATTTGGAAATGACGCTAAACTTGCAACAGGTTACAATAACCAATGGGGTATTTGACCATAATGGAATTTGAATATATGGATCGTGAAATTAATCACTATATTTAATAAAAATGAAACAAATTAAATAAAAGAGAAAATAATTAATCGATTTAGTTATATACTAGTATTTATTTGTCTATAGTTTGTTTTTAAACTATAGGCAGTGTTTTAAAAGTTTGACGCTGAAATCATCGCTTGTTTACATGGCTGAACGAAGCTTGAAATTGAAATTTCGTTTCGCTTAAACAATAAACGACGAACCGAATTTTAGAAGCAATATTTAACTTCAAATTTGTCATTTCATTTTGATCCAATGTTATAACACTTAAAATTTAAATGTTAACGATGACACTGGGAATAGCATTAAAAACAGAATTGAAAAACATATATATGGTAAAGGAAAGCATATTTTGATTAGTGATTCGGTCGAGACGAAACGAGACGAGAAATTCATTGTCTCGTCTCGTTTAATAGACGTCTCGGCCGAGATTCGCGCCGAGATTTATATGTATATTTTGGTCCCATAAACTAATAATTAAATTTATACAATTTGGTATTAATAGCAATTTGAACAAAAAGGTAAATATTTGTCGTTTTATCTGTCAAAATTTGTTATAACCTAAAACTTGTGCAAATTTTATTATGTTATAACTTTATTAATTTAGTATTTATCTAGCGTTTTCTAATGTGATATATAACATTAAAAAGAAAATAACGCTAAAAACCTTAGCTAACAAATTGCCATAGCTATTGCTATTAATACAAAATTGAATTAATTTAATAATTAGTTTATGGGACCAAATATTAGATAATTTACACGTTTTTGGTGTCATTTTTTATCTTTCTATTGATAACACAACCACCGTTTTAAGTTAAAACGGGGGGCAACAGTCTGCAAAACACATATGGGCCATATGTTATAATAATAATAATAATAATAATAATAATAATAATAATAATAATAATAATAATAACAATAATAATAATAATAACAACAATATAATAATAATAATAAACGGGCCGTTTTATTATTATTATTATTGTTGTTGTTGTTATTAATATTATTATTATTATTAATATTATTATTATTATTATTATTATTATTATTAATATTATTATTATTATTATTATTATTATTATTATTATTATTATTATTATTTCATAGATATATGTCGTGTCTATTGACATTTGAGTAGTAAAAATACATTACATTGTTAAGTTACGACCAGATATACGGTGCAACAACGTGGCAGCATAAGCGTTTACACATATTGTAAAAGTTTACAGAATACACTATAATGAAATAGTTTTTCAAATTATAGCGTGTAAATATTAAGATATCAACCACGAAATATACAAAGATAAATAGAGACAGATATTACTAAAAATATGTTGAATTTCACACGCTTGGCAAATATAACTAATGAAAAAAATAGCACCGAGAAATCTCGAAACAGTTTTCGATAATCGAGATCTCGGCAAATATATCTCGTCTCGTAAAATATTTTTTACATTTCTGTCTCGTCTCGTAGACGAGAAATCTCGAGTACGAGACGAGACGAGAATCGAGAAATATCTCGTCTCTACAGAATCACTAATTTTGATAGTTCTCAGAAAAATAGTTTTAAAATTTTAATAGCTGTGAATGTGAACTTGTTAGTAATTCAATTTAAAGGCTTGTTTTTCTAACAATCCTACGTAACAGATTAAAAGAAGTCTTTTTATAATAAAATATAATTATCTAATTTTTTGTTACAAAAAGACTTAAATTGTTCTTTTCTTGTACTTGTAAAAGACCCACTAAATAAAATATATGTTGTTCTCTTTATCCTACGGGATTTTCAGAAATTTGTACCTTAATATGCAAAATAGTAAATTATACATTAAGGTTATGAAGAACATCATTATTACAAAGCAAAAAGATTATAATCCGGAGGGAACCGGGGAACATAATTCACGAGGACAATAATACACTTTATCTGCGACTAATAAATAATGTTAGTTATAGGGTAACCTTTGTAGTTGGTGCCCAATAAATAATAAATAATGTGAATATGTATTAAGTATGTAGTTTTTGTTGTATAATGTCATATATTAATCCCACAGGGAATATTGATGAGGAAATAATAGTTTTTATTCCCTCTAATGCACTAAGCAGAAGATTTTTAATCAAATAAATATGCAAAAAATTAACATTCTAAAATGACATTTTTATCACCATAGCTATTTATATCACAAAACAATGAAATCATTGCAACTATTAACCTGGATTAGTGAAAAAATATATCATGTGAATTATTTAGGTATTTTATGAAACAAAATTATACATGTATATATTCTAAATTGTAGATAAAGTATATTATATATAACTTGCTCTTATGGCTATTATTATCTTGAATAATTACACCTGCTCGCTTCGCTTGCTCATTTTTAACTTCATTCTTGATAATAAAAGTTCCCATTATAGTGTCGTTGTATAACTTTTACGAGTTACGTCCCGCTTCAGTTTACCCACTTGTTAAAAATTCATTTATCATGGCTTAACTAATAGTATATGTAATAATAATTAAAAACTTTTTATTTAAATTGAAGATTTGCAACATTATAATGTAATTTTAGATGAAATTTTAAGCTAAAGATTAAAAATTAAGAGGTATAACATACCACAAATCGATATACTTATTAATTCATACTATTTATCAATTTTGGTAACCACTTTTTGTTGTAAATTACTACTGTAATTCTTTACGACTTAATTTCGTTTAATTTTTTCTAGTTTTTGTTGAATTGTTGGTAAAACTAAGTACTGTTTCATTTTAATATTTTAGAATATTTTATAATTTTAATATTTTATAAAACCTATTATCAGGCTGTAGTACTGACTGTACTATTAATAAAAATTGGTAATTTACGCTAGTTATTATTTCTATCATATATTAACTAAATAAAAGAAATTAAAGCGGGTGGGCCAATTGATGTGGAACGGAGCTCGTATAACCGAGGTGTATATATAATAATCATTTATGAAATCTATCCCACCATAAATTATTGGCCTAATAAAACTGTTTATTAAAAAAATGCAGTACAACAATATGAAATGTCAAAATGACATTTAGATATGTGTCTAGCCACTGTTAAATATGCAATTAAAATTTAGTGTTAAACAAACATATTATGAATTTTTATATTTTAAGCTGTCTATATAAAACCGTTTTATATTGTGCAGATACGCGACAAGATTCTCAAGTTAAAAGCAAAAATGTAACTTGCCGCCGAGTCTGCATGGAGAATAAAAGATAATTTATTTAAAACAAACATTGTATTCTTCCTTTTGTTTTTGACAGTTATAAACTTTAACTAATCATCAACATATTTATGACATAAGAGCAAAGGCATAAATCTCATCATAAATAATTTTAATGAAGAAATTTATAATGCAGAGTTGTCTTCTAATGACTTATAATTTTTGTCATTAATATGTGGGATAGCGTGGTAAACACCTGTGAATTTATATGGCGCACAATTATGATTACGTTTAAGAAGTCAGGTATAAATGACGTTGGTTCATTCATTGATAAGCATCGATAAAGGTGATGATATATTCAATGTCATTACAATGTATATGAATATAAATCATATAAGAACATGTTACTCATTTCTCTTAATTGGAGTACACGTGTAGTTATTATAGCCAACATAACAAACATATGCAAGTTGCCTTCAAGTGCAATCACTGTATACTGGGCGATTCAAAATTAAACAACAAAACTTAAAATTCAAATAAAGAAACTAAAAATAAGTGAAAAGTTCATATAAACAAATTCTCTGATGCCTAGTTGCAAAATGCAAATCGAAATTTTGACAGAAATATGCTATAATTCATTTGACATTTCATTTCGATGCAAAATTGTTAATTTAAGTTTAATATTTAAGTTACGTTGGTGCTAGTGATGCGGTCGAGACGCGACGAGACGAGAAATTCACTGTCTCGTTTCGTCTCGTTTCAAATTCATAAAATTATGTCTCGTCTCGAAATATTTCTCGTTTCGTTTAATAGAGTCTCGTCTCGGCCGAGATTTCTCGACGGAAATTTAATATGTATATTTTGGTCCCATAAACTAATTATTAAATTTATACAATTTTGTATTAATAGCAATTTGAACAAAAAGATAAATATCTGTCAAAATTTGTTATAACCTAAAATTTGAGCAAATTTTATTATGTTAAAATTTTATTCATTTAATATTTATCTGGCATTTTCTAATCTGTTATAAAACATTAAAAAGAAAATACCGCTAAAAATCTTAGCTAACAAATTCTAACAAATATTTTATTATCTTTTTGTTCAAAAATGCCATAGCTTTTGCTATTAATACAAAATTGAATAAATTTAATAATCAGTTTATGGGACCAAATATTACATAATTTACACGTTTTTGGTGTCATTTTTTTATCTTTCTATTGATACCACAACCATCGTTTAAGTTAAAACGGGAGGCAACAGTCAAAAAACGGATTCCCATGTCAAATACCTATGGCCCGTTTTTAATTAACAGTTTGTATATATAAATGTGTTAAGTTATGAACAGATATACGATGCTACAACGTGTGTTTAAAATAAAAACGTATTTCAAATATAGGGAAAGTGTAGCCAAAGCAGATAAAAATGCTGTGGAGAATTTGGAAGAAACAATACCATATTTAAAAAAGTTATTGCTAAGTTATTAAAGAAATTTAATGAAATTCATATAATACAAGATTGCAATGCAGCGTGTTATTATCGCAGTGGTCGTTGGTCGTCCTCCAGAAAACGTGCAGAAAACATTGGAAGTATAACTAATGAGAAAAATAACAACCGAGAAATCTCGAAACAGTTTTCAAGAATCGAGATCTCGGCAAATATATCTCGTCTCATAAAATAGTTTTTACATTTCAGTCTCGTCTCGACAGAATCACTAGTTAGTGCAACCGGCCATGAGATGCTTCTTCTCTCGACATGCGTCAATCAGTTGCTGAACCGCAAATTTAAAATTAATGAAAATATAAGAATAATTATTAATTTCTAACATACAAAACTTACACCCATAAAACTCGGGTAAGGAATTATAACAACGATACGTATTTCCTAGAGACTTTGTCGAGAGTACCTTAACATTAGTGGGAAATGTGTGCAGTGCTACTTGTACTCCATGCGATTTCGGCAGTACAAAGTTTTCCATAAATATTAAATAGACTGTACATTTGATTTAATATTTTTGCCTGCCCGAAAAATTTTGATTTTTTGGGCCGCGCCAAGTTCGTATGCCCAAGTCGAGTCGACTTTTCCAAATGATCGACCGGCTCAAAATCGGACTAGTCTAAACTCGAGAGTGAATACATCTCTACTCCAGATACTGCAAATTTCCAACAATAAAATATTTTATATTTTTACCAATTATTCGTTCATACGAATAACCAATATTCGAACCTATAAATACAGCTGTTAGAGTGAAAGCAGTGTAGTGATATTTCAAGTATTACCATAGTAGGAAATTCAGTGACTGGTAGAACTCATTAATACAAATTCGCATTTACTAATTATACTAGTAAATGTGATAACTTCAAAACAAACCTTAATATTTACTAGTGAATTCTGTTATTAGTGAAATTTAGTAATAAAGACTAGTAAAAGCAAAACTAAAAGCGTTACAGATTAGGTTAGTTGTTAGCTTTAGGTTAGTTACTTTCCATTTTCTAACACAGGTTCTGGAGCAGTGAGTGCTGGCAATAAACTAGTCAAAGTTTATTTTAATTTTCTTTATCCAACATTTACGGATTAAGAACAGTCAAACCTGTAAAGCTCACCTTAACTAGTCAATGTTGGCATTTACTGATTTCCAGCTTTAACTGTAACATATCCAAATAAATAAATATATATATATATATATATATATATATATATATATATATATATATATATACAGGGTGTCTCTTAAATAGGAGGACATGGCTTAACCACAGATTCCTGAGGCTAAAATAAGACGATTTAACTAAACTTACTTCTACCGGAAAGTGTACCACTTAGCCAGAATTCTGCTTCAAAGTTCTTCGAAAAAAAATTAATTTTGCTTGTAATAACAGAACGCTTTATACGATTTGGATAAAATTTGGTATGACAGTTCATATGATTATAAGTCATCTTTGAAGGTGATACTTGTTATTATTAGTGAACCACTAGTGTATGAAACTTAGGTGTCCCAACATTGATTAGACCGTAACTTTTTAATGGCCACGCCAATAACATAAAATATTTTTTTTTTCAGAAAGATACATTCAATAGTAAACTTTTCTCTCTCTGTTTAATTTGTGATATCTGTTACGGTTTACACAGAAAATAATAAAACCTGAGTGACTGCATCGTGAATTTTTTAAAATAAATTTAATCTAGCAGTCTATTCAAATGTAAAACACCTAATTTCTAATGACAGGAGCAATTCTTTATGGGTTGTCAAAAAATTTCTTCGCAATATTCAGAAACTAGTAACATCCGTTTGTTCGGCCTAAGAGTATTTTACTACTATTATTATTATAAATAACACGAATAAATATGTTAGCTTACTCCTAAACAAGTTGAGAAGATTGAGAACTCGTTACTGTCATTAAATATATATATATCAAAAAGCAAAGTTCATAAAGGCCAAGTACTTAACAACAATATTCATAAAATTATTTTCTTCAATGGATTTTCAAAAATAACTAAACTACTACACTTTTTAATATATATATATATATATATATATATATATATATATATATATATATATATATATATATATATATATATATGTATATATTATTCTATAATATTGAAATATGAGGGCTGCATATCTTTATATTCATTTTGGGTTAGAGATGATTTTATAAAAAAATTCCATAAAACTTGGAGGATCACCCTGGTACCTAAAAACAGCTTCAGGGTCTCAAGTATTTAAAACCTGTACCAGTATTTATCAGTCAACATATATGTAAAAATTCTAAACATCTAGTTATACATTTTGTTAAAAATAAAAATATGCGATAATATTTTTTTAGAACAAGGTCTTCATGTATTACCTTTGCTTTTGATCAGATGTCAAGGAAACCTTTGCGAAATGCATCATGTTCAAATATCTTTATTTTAATCGAATCTGGATCATAAATCTCAATTATCTGTACTTGTTTTACGTCAATTAGAAAATACGACTCAATTTTAAATTGTAACAGCAATGTGTCTCAAATTCATGGACACATGAGAAATATTTTCTATCTTACGAAAGACTAAAAGGTATATTACAATTACTTAATCGATAATAATATACATTAACGTTATTTACATATCATGCAGTTCATGGAACTATGAGTTTAAATTTTTATTTTTGCGTGATCATGTGTTGAAATTATTGGAAATTAGTGATTACTAAATGAAGAAATTATTTAGGATGTTCCCTTTACTGCTATGTGAAACATGGGAAACAATTTTACAAGTTTAGATAATTTAGTAATAGTTTTAATTGCAATTCAATGGTACACGACAACAGTCTGCAACCTATGCAAAAGGATCTACACTTTACAGTAGATTGAGAACAATTTGAATACGCATAATATGTAGTATTAATGTAGAATTAATAGTGCTACAATTTATATGTGCAGAGGAGCAGGTATTCCATCTATTTCAGTAACAATTTAGTTGCAATTTAATAGTGTAGGCTGTGCCCTGCTCACATCACACTGTCGTGCGGTACCGTTCAAAAATATGGGTACACCTGACAATGAGATCTGCCACCATAATAATAAATTAGAAAATTGGTCTTTTATTGATAGGGACTATACCAAAGTTTAAAGATAGTTATTAGTTTTTAATGTATATGCCAAAATCCATTTTCAAGCAAATGAATGCAGAAAATAACCAAATAACACTTGTTTGAGTATTTGATGTTTGATGCCACGTTGGGCAGAAATCACATGAGATTATAATGGAAATGAAAGGTATGTTGAATGTCATAGACAGCAAAGTCGTGTCAATGGTAAGCAAAACATAGAATGTAATACGTATTCATAGTTTTTTTTTTTTTATTATTAATTATTTTATTGAAATTCTTATTATGCATATTTTCTAATGTTGACCAAGAAAATTATTTAAAACATATTTACATATTTTTATATTTTTATAACTGTTGAAATAAATTTAAGTGACTTCATTTATTCGTGAACTCCACTGTGTAAGAACAAATCAGACATTCCAGAAATACAGATCACATTCATTTTAGATGATTTCATAAAAAATATGTTGCGGCCAGCACAAGACCTTCCGTCAATTCGATGTATTTTGTACAAATCTTATACCAAAAGGTCCTTGGAACAGACTCTATAATATCATGTAAAATCGAACACAAACACATACTATTTTTTACAAATTCCACACCAAAAGTTTATTTGAAATTGAAAAGGTTCTACAAATCCAATAAAATTATAACATAAACATATACTAAGTAAAATGCACTTGACACTTTATTCTGTCTTCTTCGGCTTTCCCCTATTTAATTAGGGGTGGCTGTTTCCTCCTCTCTTCCATTAATTCCTGTCCCACGCATCTTCTTCACATAGTTCTTCCTCTCTCATGTCTTCTGGGATACAGTCCTTCCATCTTCTCTTTGGCCTTTCTCTGCATGTCACTTGCGAGGAACACTATGACATAGCAATTTTGGATCCTATACTTTCCATAATTGGTTTTGCACTTGCAACTGACATCTGTCAATTAGAATTTTTTGAATATAATATCAGCTGTTTCCATGATAAATAGCGAAGCTGACTAATTTTTGAAAATATATTCTTTATAATGCTTTAAATCTACATCTATTGAATATGAAGGAAAATATATAATCAAAGCGTATGTAGAAGAGTATTTTCTTTAATATATAAAATAACAAAATGTCAAAAAATAATATTTAACTGCGTTTTTTTAAGAAAAACTGTTAAAAACTTCAAATAAGGGTACTTTCGGTGGGTCAATTATAACCAAAATCTAATCAACTCTTCATATGGATGTACAGAAGAGGAATACGAAAGAATTATAATTTTTAGAATTGTAGTATTGGAGTTATCGTCGGAGAAAAATTTGTCACACATGGACACACATACACACACACACACACACACACACACACACACGGACACACATACACACACACATACATACATACATACATACATACATACATCATCTTAAAAATAGTAAATTCGTATTGTAGGACCCTAAAACGTGCTTATTCATTAAAAACTCACCACCGAATTTTTTGACCAAAGACAATACCTTCCTTACCTAAAGGTGACGGAAGGTAAAAAATAATAGTGGAGCATTCTATTAGGGAAAAGGAAATAAAAATCAATTTAAAAATTGTTATAAACATTTAACTTAGTACTAAGTTTTCGATGATGGAGTATAAACTATTACTAGATATTAATTTCTAAATATTTTGCAAATTATCCTACAATACAATTGATAAACATTGGTTTTGATTACTTGTCTCTTCATTTCATCCCACAGAAGTTCAATAGAGTTTAAAACAGTGGTGAAAATAAGATAAATGTTTATAAAATTTCATATGACAAAGTATTTCTTCATTGCGGTATTTATAAAACAAGTTTGTTTGTTTACTATTAATTATCATTTTATAAATATATAACATTGACAATATATTTAAACGTTTTTTCTGTTTTGATAAGAACGACCTTTTTGCAGTTCAAGTCAGTAAAACGTTTATAAATTAATAATATAATACAAACAATATCTTAAAATACAAATAATATAATACGTTATTTATATAGTACACGTGAGTAATAAAATATTTTATACACAAACGCAAACAAAAAATAGAAATTTCTATAAATAAATACTAGTATAAAATCTGAAGCTTATGACAAATACTTGCAATTTAAAATATATTGTTAACTACTTGGACACACAATATCTTTTTTTATTTAGTAGTTCAATGTTGCTTACTAACTGCTAAGAAGACAAAGAAGAAGAATAATATTAATGATCAACCTTAAATTCTCGAGTTTTTTTTTATAACAAAATATTTAACATTGAAGATTCTCCAAGTAGTATATTGCGATTTGTTGTAAACAATTGCTTAATTGGTGTTGTTGACATTGACCGTTTTTCTTTTATCTTCAAATCGTACGTAGGTCAAGATTATTTCAGCATTGATTGACAACTTTTACAGGTGTATTCATTTATTTATTTACAGTAAACGCCCTCTAAGATAAAATTGTTGTCATTCATTAAAGAAATCTGCGTAAAGTAGATTGGCACACTTAGCAATGAATAAAAAACTGTGATATTGTTCCCATTATTTGAGTTTTGTCTCAAGTTCCAATTTACTCTATTATTCATTTCGCTGTAACGATCTTCACCCGTGCGACAAATCCTGTTATAACTTATAACCAAGACGTTATTACAAAACTTTGATCTATCCGGACCATGTAATATGCAGTCGGACAAGTTTATAATGAGAATGGCCATTGTTTCCGCTTACAATTACATGTTACAAGGGTTATTCGTTACAAGCATGCCAGAAAAAAATTTTGATGTAGTCGATGATTTCCCATCAGATAATATACCGGGTGTCTACTTTTTTATGGACCATAGGAAATGCAATGGTAAAATTTTCATATGGCTGTAAATTCTGCCCTACTAATTTTAGAACTAAAGTGAAAATATAAAAAATGTTCACAATTAAAAACTGCATCAAATGATTGATATAATAGTAGGTTCTTCTTATATATAAAATATCCGTCTTTAAGCTTTTTACGGAGTACCATGGAAGACAAAACATACAATTCAAATGGTAAAATTATTAATTGATAATAAATTGTTAATATTATTCTATTGAGTTCTTCCTGCGATGGTAAATATATCCATAATTGCCGGTAAATAAATTAATGTATTCAGTACATATTATTAATACTTTAAAATAGATTTCATCTACCAAACTCAAGCAATATAACATACATACATACATACACACATACATACATACATACATACATACATACATACATACATACATACATACATACATACATACATACATACATACATACATACATACATACATACATACATACATACATACATACATACATACATACATACATAAAAAAAATTGAACAAGCTCAATCCCAAATACATTCGTACAATTTGGCTTAGGATGTCACTAATTTAATCGCGTGTAAATTATTGGCCGCGATCAGCACGGCACAGCGCTGGCAGCGCTGAGCACCGGACTTTGCCGAATACATTTGCTGAAACCAATTGCATTCGTCCATTTATTGCGTTCGGCAAACTTCGGAGCTCAAAGCTGCCAAGTGCTGTAACATGCCGAATGCGGTATTTTTAGGCATTTTCAAATATTTTGCATTATATTATATTAATCCAGTGCATCAAAAATTTTAAGAATTAAAATATTTATGCAATAGAATGGCAATATTTGTATCTCTACCCACTTTTGTGTTATTACAACTTTAAATTTAAATACCTCAAAAATAAAAAATCATTGTGTGTTTTGACTGCACGTACAGTTGAAATGAATCTTTTTACCTTCCGTCAAAAGGAAGGTATTGTTTTTGGTTAAAAAATTCGTTGGTGAGTTTTTAATGTATAAGCACGTTTTAGGGTCCCTACAATACGAATGTACTATTTTTAAGATGATGTCTGTATGTGTGTATGTGTGTCCGTGTGTGTGTCTGTGTGTGTGTCTGTGTGTCCGTGTGTGTGTGTGTGTGTGACAAATTTTTCTCCGACGATAACTCCAAAACTACAATTCTAAAAATTATGATTCTTTCATATTCCTCTTCTTTACAACCATATGAAGAGCTGATTAGATTTTGGTTATAATTGGTCAACCGGAAGTACCCTTATTTGAAGTTTTTAACAGTTTTTCTTAAAAAAATGCAGTTAAATATTATTTTTTGACATTTTCTTATTATATTTATTAAAGAAAATACTCTTCTCTATATGGTTTGATTATTCATTTTCCTTCATAATCAATAGATGTAGAGTTAAAGCATTACAAAGAAATTAATTTTCAAAAATTAGTCAGCTTTGTTGTTTATAATGGAAACAGCTGACATAATTATTCAAAAAAATTTAATTGACAGATGTCAGTTGCAAGTGCAAAACCAAATATGGAAAAAAGTATAGGATCTAAAATTGGTATGTCATAGTGTTGCTCGCAAGTGACACGCAGAGAAAGGCCAAAAAGAAGATGGAAGGACATTACTTAGTGTAGTTTATGTTATAATTTTATTGGATTTATAGAACCTTTTCAAATGAACTTTTGGTATGGAATTTGTAAAAAATAGTATGTGTTCGTGTTCGATTTTACATGATAGTATATAGAATCTGTTCCAAGGACCTTTTGGTATGGGATTTGTACAAAATACATGGAATTGACGGAAGGTCTTGTGCTGGCCACAACAGATTTTTTTTAAATAATTTCATTATATTCGTCTTTTGTTAAATATTTTGATAAATATTATTAGACTGAAGTCTAAGGTGTCCGTTAGGGTGTGGCACACCTAATTTCATATATTTTTTATATTTTCATTTTTTTATATATGTTAGACAATCATATTTTTTATATGTATTATTTTATATTGACGACTGTGTTAAATATTATGTTTAACAATTTTAATTCTATGAATTTCCATGTTATTAATTAATTAATTTATTTATTTTTTAAACTACATTACACACTACATGTATTGCTACTGGTTTACAAGGTTCATCTCCCGGTCGAGACTGAATAAATTTTAGTGGCTGATATCCAGAAATTCCTTTATTTACATCACCATTTCCAGCCAAGAAATAAACCCTTTTTCATTATTATATAGTTTGGCGTTTTACCCATCACTAGCACAGCCCCAGAGTCTTTTAACTTCCGTAACGCGATGTATTTCAACTTCTGTAACGCATTTTTTAGTTACACCCTCCGTAAAGAAGTTTCACTTCAGAAATAAATACTTTTTTATTTATATATTACGTTATTTATTTATTTTAATTAATTCACCTTTCTGTTTGTGTTTTCAGGGTATCGCGTCAATGTTGCACCAATCCTCAATGTTCTTGAACTTGGCCGTGTTATCTCTTACTCGAATGTTAAATGCCCAACCGATTTTAAACTTGACTGTCTATGACTTTAGTTGGGGATATGAAGACAAAATAGTACATATGGCAAGTTCTATTCTACCAAATTGGATAAGTTTTCAACGTTTTGGAATTTTGGATCGGGTAAGAAACTCAAATTATTATTAAATAAGAAATACCAGCAGGTTTATGCAACTTTTCATAAGGAATAAATGATAAAACAAATGTGCACTTATGTATCGCAGCGTTTATTCAGTTTTGAAATAATACATAAATATATGATACATGAACATAATATATAACAAATGACCAAATTTATTTCTTATGTGTTATGTCAAAATTTCACTAGTTTCTGATTTAAACAGGGTAATGTGATATTGTTTTTAACTTAATTATTACTTATAATGTTGTTGTTACAGAATATATGCCGTACTCGTAAAATCTGAAAGATATATTGAAATGCAAAAAGAGTAGTATTTGTGATTATATTTTACCCGTCAAATAAATATATCTTTTCTGTGATAGTTTGAAACTTTTACTGTATGTAAATTGTATAAACTGATTTCATCGCTACGTGTTACGAAATATCACTGTGTTTTATATTTGTCTTTATGACAAGTTGCACAAACCAGCCTTAATAAACAAGTGAAGGAAATTTTAGTGTACAAAAAAATTGTGTTATGCGCAGAATTCTTTTATTTATTATAATTCATTACTCATAGATGGTTGCGGTTTTCGGTTCTAATGAACTTAACTGTACACCAAATATATGCAAAAAAATATACCTATATTATTAAATTAACTTTTTATTATTAAATAAAAGATTTTTTTGTATATTAAAGGAAGAGTCTTTTCATGCAAAGTACTGTATATAGACTAGAAACAAAGAAAACCACTGGGATACATATTTCAAAGTATATGTATTTAAAAAACTTTATATAGTCTGGACGATATTATTTGGCGAGCTGAAGTAATAAAGCATTTCTCTGTAGTTACGGTAAAGGTATAAAAACAATAGGCGCGCCGGAAAAAAATCAATTTAATAAATGTACAAACAGTACTGAAAATAATAATTTATTTATCACGTTTAAAAAAAAATAATACAATGTCAAGTACGAAATGCAAATAGAATAAATTAAATTAAGTATATAATATGTACATTACAATATATAAGTACAGGATGTTTCTAAAGTTAAGGAACAAACTTTAATGGATTACAATAGAGCCAAAAGTAAGTCAAAAAGCATTAATCCGCAAAGTCCAATTCTCAAAAAAAAATAGTCAAAAATCAGCTGAGTGTCATATTTTGAGTAATTTTTGGACATACGAGAACAAAATTACATAGAGAGGTTGGAAAAGAACCGTTTAACCTTAATCTACCTACAGTTATTTTCTCATTAATTTTTGAAGTTTTAAGCTTCTACTTCAATACTTAAAGCTGGAAGAGGGGTATTGATATTATTCGTATAATAATCACATTGCATAATTTATATAAGGGTCTTAGTCTTTAGGTTTAGTTTATAATTACGAGAAGATTTTAGCTTATATTATAATGTACATTACAAGTTTACCACTAGCTACAAAATATAAATATTTGTCAATACGTTTACTTTACTAACATGTTATATGTAATATCTGAAATAAATATTCAAAAAATTGAATCACTTGTAAATGTCTTATTGCCAGTAAGGAAATTTATGCCCGCCTACGTGCAAACAGAACTTCTTGAATATAAGTGTCATAAATCGTATAATTACTATTTTACTTTTAACGCAGTGCGGTATCTAAGAAAAAGTATATATTTAACATAACGCATCGAAGGAATTGTGAATCGACCTGCATTCCTAAGGCTTGCCAAGATAAATCATCCAGACTATACGTATTTCGGCTGTGATGCCATTATCAGAAGTAACATAGCAACGAACTAAAAAATAAAAATGTTATACCAGCTTTGTTCAACAAGAAAACTCTGGGTAGTTTATTAATAAATAATAAAATTATACAAAATAAAGATAAATTAGATTTAAGTGGTATTTATGAAATTAAATGCAGTAATTGTCATTAAATTTATATAGGAAAGACAACACGCTCATTTAAGATTAGATTCAAAGAACACCTCCGCGTCTTTACTTTAACTAAACCAGAAAATTCAAATGTGGCTAAACATCTTTTAGAAAATAAACATAACATGTCTATAGATAGTTTAAAAATTTTACATATACAAAACAAAGGACTTAAACTAAATTTTTTAGAAGCTCTGGAAATTCAGAAGGCGGTCAAATCTAAGAAAAACCTTATGAATGAACAATTAGATTTGTATCCGTCACCTTTGTTAAAACCCTTGTAATGGGCGTGTTGTGTTTCTACTTTTTTTAACTTTTTAATGTGTAAACTTTCCCTTTATTTTATGACTGTATCGTTGAACCATATTGAGTATTTATAAATATAGTAGTTGAGTTTTCTTCATTCCTATGTTACTTCTGATGATGGCATCACAGCCGAAATACGTATAAAGTTTTTTAAATACATATACTTTGAAACATATAACCCTTTGTTCCTAATTTAAAATGTTTCAACGAGTGCCTCCAGCAACTTCAATTAATATTACTGTACCTACATAGACGTTTGTACACACATTAGTTTTTGTACTAAACATGAGAAGAATTCTATTTGAAAGCTTTCATAATAATTATTTACATATATCTTACAGCTAATTTTAAATATTACTTCATTTTTCTCCGTGATCTAAATTAAATTTCATTGAAAAAGAAGAGATTTATCTAGAAAAGTGCTATATTTACAAATTAGCGCTATAGTGATTTTTTAAATTTTATTTTAGTTTGGCTATGTTGAGTGAATGGATTCTGATACGTATATGTTGGTGAAGTTAAGGGTGTATGGTAGCGTACTTGTATAAATGCGGTTGTGGGCGAGGCAAAAGAAACATGTTTGGATAAAAACGTGTGCCGAAACATGATTACTGTAACAATGCTTTCATTTCGGATTTGTATTAACTCATCTTGAGAGAAACATTGTGATTGTATATACCAGTGTGTATTTTATTTTAGGATTAGTTGAATCTAAATTTTATTTATTTTTGTAAATTAAGTTTATAACATTTGAAATAAGTGATATTTATAATTTAGTTCATTTTTAATTTTTGTGACTAAAATAGACATTTGCTAGTTGAAGCTGCACTCTGAAGTAGCGGATACTTTTAGGTATTTGAGAATAATTTGAATTACATTTTGTGAAAAATTAGGCAGTTAAAAAATATTTTGCTTCATATCTAATTAAATCTAATTAGGTCATGATTTTCTGCTACACAGTCCATCTAATCAATTGCTAATTTTACATGCATTTTTGTGGCACAAGTTGCCAGACTACTCTATTTATAAAGAAACTATAGTTTAGTAATGTATTCCGATTAAATTGAACGTGACAATATATATATATATATATATATATATATATATATATATATATATATATATATATATATATGTGTGTGTTAATAGCTGTTTGGTCCTAGAAACTTCAAAATATATAGAACGCAAACGCAACCCTTCACTCACCCTTGTATACGAAAGTGCTACGTTCTTATTTTTTCAGTAAACAAATTAATGCTTTATATTGTTAATATACAAGATATTAACCAGGGATCTCGAGAACTATAAGAAATACTAAGTCGTTTAATAAGACAAAGGTTTCCATTTTAAAGAAAAACAAAAATGTCAATTTTGCAGTTTCATATTTTTTGCATATAACTTCTAAATATGAAATAATAATGGATTTTGGTTTGTACTTCTTCAAGGCATTTTTTCATGCTCGAATGGAGTTGCCAATTTTTTTAATACTGTTGAATTTTGAGTTAGGAGGGCAGAATTATATTTTTTTTTGCATCATCGGGTTTTTTATATTAATGTTTACCAATAGAGTTTCCACGGTTTTATTTACAAACTATTGATCGGTAAGTGATTGTCAATGATTACTTACCGATCAGAAGTCGATCAGAAACTTACTTTAAAAATGGCAACTAAAATGTCAAAATAATTTTCAAACCTTATTTTTTTAATATTTTGTTCGTTGATCGTACAAAAAACCTAATAAGCATTACGGTTAGTAAGTGCTCCTCTACCGGTATCGGATGTATCATCCTCAACAGGTAGGAACCAGATAAGAATGGAGTGGGTGGTGCTGCTGAGCCAGCCTGTTTTACACACATAAAATTTATGAATTAGTTTTGTTTCAAGCAAGTCATAGTTGACAGCTCAAAATTAACATTTACTTAAAGTTCTTAACTAGATTATAAAATAAAAATGGAATAAATAATATACCTGCTATTAAAAACTTAGTTCGCGTTTAGACAAACCAGAACGCTGGAATCTTAACTCCATTCTTATCTGGAATACAGAATACAGTATAAATAACTATTATATGGGTATCATATTAGAAAATTACACCATTGAAAAGAGTATTTTTTTGCTTTTCATCAATGTATAATTTGTTCATGTCTACTTTAATTAACTTTGTATATCTTTAGTTCTCGAGCAGATGGTATAAAATGACATTAATTTTATCTGTATATATAAATTATAAAACTTATTGAAATATTCTCGTAAAATTCCTAGCGAAATTGTATCTTTAATATAAATCAAGTTAGAATATTTGAAAAAAAAAACTTGCTCAATTTCTATAAAGAACCAAATTTTGAATTTTCTTTTTAGATGTACGACGAAGGCGAGAACACAGTCCTAATCAACGTAGATCCTAACAAAAAAACTGGTAACCCTATTTTGGATGAAGAAGAAAGAGGTCGTTTATACTCCATCCTCAAGTGGAACGGTAATACAGGTCTATCGCAATGGGGTTACCAAGAGCCCAAGAACAATGAAACTATAGAAGGGTAAGAATCTATGAATGTTTATTCTTGAATATGTATGTACGTAGTGAGTTAGAGAACAATGCTGGCTTGAAGGAAGGTAAAATGGAAAAAAGTACATGGAAACGCAATAGGGACTGGAAATGGAGTATTATATCTACAAAGAAAATATGGAAATGAGCTGGAGACAATGAAAGAATAAAATATATTGTTTGAAAAGACGAGTTGCAATGATAGTTTTTAAAAAGAATGCTCCGAAAATATAAAAGAAAGTAATTTAATTTTTGCATTAGAGAAATAAATATGTATAAATAATTGTCTATTTGTACATACAATCAACCAAAAGAAATATTTTAAAATCATTAAGCATTTTATTAGAAACATACAGTAATTTCATTAATACTAATGTAGACTGTAAAATAAAATTTCTACCAATTTTAAATTTAGTGGATGTGCCATAGGTAATATGTGTTCCTGATGATAATAAGTATTTCCACATTTTTACTTCCTTGTACGAAGTAAAGGAAGTATTGTAATCGCGAAAAAATTCGGTTTCCAGATTTCAACGGAAATATCCATTTTGACCATCCCTGAATCCATTTTGACTAATTTCGTCGTGACGTCTGTACGTACGTATCTCGCATAACTGAAAAACGGGAAGCCGTAGAAAGTTAAAATTTTGTATTTAGGACTGTTATAACATCTAGTTGTGCACCTCCCTTTTTGGTCATTGCATAACTTTCAGAAGTGGTACTTTACTTGAAGCCCATAATAGATTTTAATGGAAAACTATATTAAAATATAATCCAAAACTTTTCAAATTTGGTATATAAGACTTTTATATCAATGGGAATAACATAACAGATTTTAGTTAAAATGTTATACCCGGAAGTGGTACTTTACTTGAAACCTATAATAGATTTTAATGGAAAACTATATTAAAATATAATCTAAAACTTTTCAAATTTGGTATATAATACTTTTATATCATTGGAAATAACATAATACACTTTGGTTAAAATAGTCTAAACGGCAGTGATACTTTACTTGAAGCTATTATCAGTTTTTCTTGAAACAAATGGTGTTATTTTGAATTTAACAATAAATGCTTCAAATAAAAGTTTTAGAGAATTGAATTTTGAGTTGAAAACTTCAAGTATGATTAAATTAGTTCTTTGTATAAGCGAGATATTTAAATTAAAACATTATGTACTTTTTTGTTTTTGTAATTAAGTTTGCTATGAATTAGGACAAGAAATAGCAAAAAAATAAAGAATTTAATGTCAATGTCAAAATATGTCCAATACGTGCAATTTTATGATTGGGTCTGTTATTATACATATTTTACAAGGAAGTCATGTGGTGTCCACATCAGATATTTTTACTTTGTCATAAGGATTACTCTTGATAAAAAAATATTAGACATTTATTTTTTATTTTCCTAATAAATTAATAATACCTACCGGAGAAAAAAATAATAAAGCTCGTGACGTAATCGCCACAAAAGTGGGAGATACTGCTTGTCCGCTGTGAAACAGAACTACTAATGACAAACAAAAAGTGTGAATATAATCTCAAGAAAACTATTTTTATTAAATTAAATTTGTTTCGTAAACTTATGTCCTAAATAAATTCTAAAAAAAAAATGAAAAATTTATCATTATTATTAAATCAAGAACAGAGCATGTGCTCTAACTTAAACACTGAAGTTTAAATTTAAAACCCTTTACAAATACAGAGAGGCAATAATTCGGTTCCTATAGAATTATAAACGTACAATCTTAAAATTTGCTTTGCTTGATATTTGACAAAATTTGTTGCTCGCTATGTCACGTTACCGGAATCGAACAATACAGTGCCTGTGAGAATCCCCGCAATGAGCCGGTTTCACATTTTTCAAAAAGTGAAGATTTTTAAATGTAAGTTAATTAAATAATTTTCTTATTAATAAAAATAATGTTAATAATTTGTTGTTAATTTCGTAAATAAATAAAAATATTGGCGCCAGAAATAGTCATAAAAGACAATACCCCCACTCTTGTGACGTCAAATTTCATACAACACGTCATTCGTAGTGTCACTTTCGTAAATAATTAAATAAAATGATTGGCACCGAAAATACTCCACACAATGCCTCCCGCTTTTTAATTTTTATTAATTTAAATACATACGTACATATTTACTAATACTCCACACAATACCTCCCGCTTTTTAATTTTTATTAATTTAAAATACATACCTACATATTTACTAATCCTGCAAACTATATTAAGTTCCTTTGCATATATCTATTGCTTTACATGATCCATTTCGTTAATGCGTAATTGTAAACTAATATTTGACACTTTGATAACACGTGCATATTCACAGCTATTTGATTTTTAGTGCTGCATACATATCAAATTTATATCGGATATATTATTTTTACTGTAATTGCTTCCTGGCAGTGACATTTGTTTAAATATGTATTAAAAAATTATGTTTTTGTTTTAGCGCATAGGCAAGATTATTTTATAATTTAATATTTAAAGTTATTTCAAGTTATTTGCTAAATTCTATTATCGTAGAATTGAAGTTTGTTCCATTATATCCTATTTTTATTAATAAAAATTGCTGAAAAATTATATTCCATGATTTTTTTACAAGAAAAACTGTTAAAAGCTTGTATAATGATATTTCCGGTTATCCGATTTACATTAAAAATTAATGAGCTCTTCCCACATTAGTATAGAATGCGTATACAAAATTTCAAAATTTTCTGATTGATAGCATTTGAGTAATCGTGTCCACACCATCCACACAGACACACACACACACACACACACACACACACACACACACACACACACACACACATACATACCTAGATATTGTAAAAATGTTAAAATCAGATTCTGGGGACATGTGCTTATTCACAAAAATCTCTATATGCGATTTTTAACACAATCCCAATACCTCTAGCGGGAGATATTGAAAAACATAGGAGACAATTTGTCACATGTAAAGCTGTAGGATGTTTGACGTCACACTCTGTTTCAGACCATGCGACTTTTTCAAAATATTACACAAATTTCAATAATTAATTGTAAAATATCTAATCGTTATTTCGAGATATATCAAATATGATTTTTCAATATGAAACTATTCAAAGAATAATATATATATATAAATTTGGCACCAGATATCTAAGTGTTAATTTTAGTCGCAAATAAGTAAAAAAAAAAAAAACTCTAAGGGCCGGTATTATAAACGTTCAGTTAAATTTAGTTCCAAAGTAAATTTAATTAAATGAACAAGTGCAACTCGAATTTTTGACAGCAATGGTTTAAATGTCATAAGAACATGGAAATTGATTCGAATTTGTTCATTATATTAAATTTACTATGAACTAAATTTAACTGGACGTTTATAATACCTATAATAGACGAAATAAATATTATTTAAAAAAATAGGTACCTATATTATTTTATTATTTTTTAATGCAGCCTATAATACTAATTTGTATTTCGTTTTAAATTTTTATTCATTTCTAGTTGTTCTAATTTGTTTGTCATAGATTTCGATAATGCTCCTAGGCAGATATTGCAAATGTTTTTAAATTCTTTGTACCTAAAGGACTATAATTTTTATTTCTTCCGCATTACTATATGTTTTGTTAATTTATATGCGTGTTGGAAATTTGAATAATTAAAAAAAATTAAATCTTGCGCAATAATATTCAAACTAGTAATTATTGAGATCAAGTCGAAATATTTAATTATACTTTTAAATACGTGTTAAGGATTGCCGCCTTGACACTTATAAATATGTTTTTAGCACTGCTTGTCAATAAAAATTTTTGAATTCTTATTTACATATTGCGATTCATCATGACAGAAAATTGTTTGTTTTATCGACAAGTGTTTTCTGTGGATTTTTTGTTGATAAAAATTGATTAGAACAATATTTTTTAGAAGCAATCAATTTATATGTAGATACATATACTGCATTAATGATATCAAAATATTGATTATTTATTCGTACGGATTTATTTTTATTTTTGTTGTTCAAGACATACATTTTGATAAAATAAGTTTGTTTATTGTTTACTTTGCCTTTCTGCTGTTTGGTGAAAAATTCTATATTTATCTAATAAAGAAAATAGGAACACTGTGACCTATATAGTTTACAGTATTTCTTTACTGAATTTAATAATATAAACGTATTTTAGCTTATTGTCTACATAACAATACATTCTAGCATGAGGATATTAGCATAAGATTTCCATAAACAATAAAACGATTGACCACGGTTTACATTTTAAATCAATGGATTAAAGTACTTTATTTGTATGGGATTATATTATTATTTACATTTTAACAGATACGGCATGAATTCATGTTTATTATTATAAAAACAAATTTATTAACATTTTGGGTAACATTAAATAATAGTATATTATTCAATGTATTTATTCATATAATGTATGCTATTAATCATTAGAATGAAGTTTGATGTGAATCATTCGAATGAGTAATAGCCATTACATGCGAATAGAATACTATACACTATCCACAACTGTCAAATAATAGTATCAATGACATATTTGTATTGAAAAATAATTAAAAATTTTTCACTGACAACCGGAAAAATTTTGTTTGCAAATGTAGACAAATCTAGTTATCGTTGTAACAAAATTATGAAGTGATTTAACATTTAACAGAAAATCTTAAAGCCGACTATTCAGCTATAGTTTAAGTTTAAGAAGAAAATATGATAAATGATGAAACTTTTACTTCATATGTGGAAAATTAGTATATTATTCAATGAGCATGTAATGTGAGCTATTACTCAAGAGAATGAAGTTTGCAACGCGAGCCGAAGGCAAGTATTGTAAATCATTCGAATGAGTAATAGCCATTACATGCGAGTAGAATACCATACTTTTTCTACGACTATTCAATAGGAATTTGAACTTTTCTGTCTAGATATAACTAAGAAATTCTTAATTATTATTAATGTTTGTATATTTAAAAGTCTATAATTTACAATTTTTTACCTTTGTTGCAAGATATATATTGATATTATCATGCGTTTCCATGATTTCTTTAATTTCGTGGGGAACAAATTTTTTTGCTCCATAACCTTCAGTTTTCGTTTCAAAAATGGGAGGCTCAGGTTTGAATAATTTTGTATATTTATTCTATGATATCTAGCGGTGTACAAATTTGTTCATTCTCACTATCTGAATTCATGTTTTTAATTCATTTAACTTATATATCTTGCTCAGATTCATAATTTTGACGTTTTGACATTAGAAAAACAATTATAACATATGAAAATTGTTCTGAGCCAAAGCATATTCAATAATATTGTAATTTTGAGTAATGGATAATGGGCTACTTGCGTGGTACTGAAAATCCGATTTCTGTCACTATATACGTAATGTTATATTGAAAACATATATAAAAATATAAATTTTATTTTAAAATAATTATTTGTTTTCTACTAAATTAAGAAAGAAAATTTTCTGTGACGTCTTTATATTTAACTGGGCAGGGGAAGCATGTTTAACGAATGTTATCAATAGATGGCATGGCGTGCGAGAAAGTTTTAATTTGAATTTGACAATAGTTCATTTTTCTCTCTCCCTGGTCTCTCAAATACATTAAATACTTAATAAATAAACACATACGTAGTTAATTGTAACTTAAGATATCGATACCAAAAAGATAAACTAAAATACTAACCTCCAAACTATTATTGAAACGTCAAACAAGTGATCTACATTACCCGCACAAACATACCATTACTATGGGACGGCACCACGCTTGGCTTTGCGACTATTCATTGGTGCGGCGTAATTCTACGTCATACATGGCGGGAATTCAAATAATCAAAGTTAATTATTTTTTTTCTGGCTAATTAATAAAAATTTTGTCAAAAGAAAAAATATGGGTAGCAAGTTTTTACCTTCTCTTCAAAAATATTAAATAAAAAAAAGGTACGCAAGTAGCCCTCACGGCCCGTGAGTAATATGTGAAAACTCACGGCCCATGAATAATACATTGTATTGTTTAATAAAAAAAAGATATAAAATAAAGGTATTACTTAATGGTCGTGGAAAAAATATAATTTATGGTATTTCATAAGAAAATATGAATAATTTAAATAAATAATTAAACAATCTAATGCATATCAGGTTTAAATCACATACTTTATTTTGTTTCTTGAAATATTGCAGTATTTCTTTACTGAATTTAAAAATCTAAACGTATTTTAGCTTATTGTCTACATGACAATACATTCTTGCATTAGGATATTAGCGTAAAATTTCCATAAACAATAAAACGATTGACCACGGTTTACATTTTAAATCAATGGATTAAAATACTCTATTTGTATGGAATTATATTATCATTTACATTTTAACAGATGCGACATGAATCCATGTTTATCAATATGCAAACAAATTTATTAACATTTTGGGTAACATTAAATAAAATAATTTATAGTATTACACAAGAATATATGAATAATTTAAATAAATAATTAAACAATCTAATGCATATCCGGTTTAAATTGCATACTTTATTATTTTTTTTTTTTAATACTGAACTGGTAGTAAAAATAAATATTGCATTGAAAAGAATTTAATTAATGGCCATTTTCACCTCTTGTAGTTAAAGTCTTAGCTACAAGTTAACAAAAAAGTGAGTTTCAAAATTTTGATAGTAACGTAACGTTTCAATGCAATATTGTCATTTAATCAACAGTTAAATTTTAATTATAAGCGGTGCAAGGGTTCATAAAATATGTATAATTTTAATAGATAAAAGTTGCTTGAAAAATAAAAATCAGCAAAATATATTTTTTTGTATTCATCTAGTGTTCTAGTGGCATTATTTTGGGATAAACAAATAGTTTTAAAATGGTCCCCTATTGGGGCAACGTTTGTTTGTAGATGCCCTATGTTTCTAATATTGGGCACTGTTTCACTTTAATAATATCTTTATTTCACATGAATGGCTTTCGTTCTGCTGAATATACAACTATGATTTTATGAATTTTGTAATAGCAATGCGAGTATAAGCACTATAACCCGAATACTATTCGTATGAATGAATATTCTTCTCTACATTTATTGGGTTATTTTGTGTTTTGTTGCCTATATCGTGTTTTATTTTTCAATGTTTTGTTCTTCTATAACTTGATATTAATTTGAAATTGTTATGTATAAAAAATATACTCAAAATAACTTGAATTAAAGTTTGTTATATTCATTATAAATCACGCTGTATTATAATAATTGTTTAACAAATGATTTTTTGATTTGCTTTAATTAAAAATTAATTAAAAAAAATTACTCATATATTGAAATGTTATTCTTCCTTTTTTAGGAATACGAAGTGCAACATACTAGAAGGAGCATACGATGGAACACTTTTCCCTTTAAACCTCGAACGTAATCAAAATTTCCGTATTTACCGAAAATTCGCATGCAGGACAGTGCCCTTTGAGTTCATTAAACGAGATGTGACTGACAATAACTTCAACGGTCATTTTTACAAAATTGCAGACAATTATCTCCATACTTTTGAAGAAAATCCTGACAATGAATGTTATTGCAAAGACAAGAATTTTTGTCTTCCTTCAGGATTAGGAGATGCTACCCCTTGCTACTACGGTAAGATGGATTTCTTACTAAATTACAGCATGAATATTTTAAAAAAAGGTTTAAGTTATAAAAAGGACTGGACTGCATGATTCTATTTTTTATGTTCAATACATTATTTAAAAAATTGCAAAAGATGATAAACGAAATACATTTTTATTGATTTTCAAAATATTCACCTTTAAATGCAAAACAAATTGTCAAATAAATGGATGTTTACGAATTTGAAGTTATTTATATTCATATAAACAAAGTACCGTCCTAAAATATGGGTAGGCCACACCTGATAATAAATGTTCTTATCCCGTTTATGGAAACTTCAATTTTTAATGCTGTTTAATTGCCCTTATCTCTTAAAACATTTATTTTTAGATGAAGAGAAACATTTCTTTCTTGGTGCTATTTTTCTAATTTCTAATTTTGGATAAATGCGCTCCAAAAATTAAAATTATAATAAAATCAACATTAATAACACATGATATAAGAGGTCTGGCAATTAAGTAATGATACTGATTTTCTTTCCGCGGTTGTGGTAACACTGCAGCTTTGAAATTTTTTACTTATTATTTTGGCATCCCTGCCCTATCGATAGATGTGTTTACCACCCCGGTACTACCATCAAATTTTGCGCAAAACTGGGCGATTCGGCTACGGAAACGTACGGTAAAATACTTAAAGAGTATGGTGATGATTCACTCAGTCGTGCACAAGTGTTTCGTTGGCGCAAAGAATTCAAAGATTGCATGAGCAAGTCCAAGATGAAAACCATGCTCATCTGCTTCTTCGACAGCAGCGGGGTGGTCCATAGGGAGTTAGTTCCGCCTAGACAGACCGTGAACCAAATTTACTACCGCGAAGTACTCGATAGACACCACGTTCAGTGTGACCCAGTTTTTGACCTCCAAAGAGATCGCGGAGTTACCACCGCCGCCGAACTCACCTGATTTATCACCCTGCGACTTTATCTTGTTTCCCAAAGTCAAGCAGGTGGTAAAAGGAACGCATTTTGAGTTCCAAGAGAAAAATCGCTGGAATCGCTGTGTTGGTGCCCGACGGAACTATTTCGAAGAGGATCATGCGGTTGTTGAATAATTTTTAAATACGCGGTTTTTGTCACTCAGTCTCATTACTTAATTGCCAGACCTCGTATGTGACGATCTGAGAAGAAAATTCAAATAATCTGTACTATCAACATGACTTCTAATGTTATTATTTGAAATATCAAAGGAATCAAAGATAAACAGTGGAAAAAATAAGATAAAATGTTCAACATTATTGAGTTTTGTTAATTTTATTGATAATTATATTAGGGAAACAATTTGAGCAAAAAGCAGATGGTCTATACCCAAATTTTTGGACAATAGTGTATGTGCTCTCAAGCAATGTTTTATCTTTCAATAAATAATAATAATATTATCGTTATTAATAAATTGTTAAATAAATATTAGTCAAATTTTATTATTTTTTATTATGTAGTTTGTTCTAAGGAATCATAATTGGTGTTCAAATGAAAACTTCCTTTCTTTTAAGAGATAAAATTGAGTACACAAAATACACGAAATGTAAAGAATATATTGGCCTAAATCCTAAAATTTTAAATGAATTCGCTGGTTTTATTTTTCTTCGCCCATATTATTTTTGGAAAATTTAAATAAATTTGTTATTTCAGGATTTCCTGCTGCTGTTTCTCGCCCGCATATGATGGATGTGGACCCTGCAATTACAAGCAAAATTGAAGGAATGAATCCTGATCCTGAGAAGCACGGTACTGAAGCTATTATTAATCCGGTGAGTTCACTAAGAGAAATAATTCATTGAACAACAAAATAACTACAGTCTAATTTTTTTAAAGATGTCTGATCAAGGTCATCTTATAATTGTATGAGTTAAGATTTTAGCTCCTCCCATTCTGTCAAATACACTAGTGTAATTAATTTAGGTTTTATGGGAGTACATAAGATACTAAGATTATTTTGTTAACTTAAAAATTTATGTTAGATTAGGCATTCAAAATTAAAAAATTAGCATATCTGAAATCAACGACTTTTTTTATTCATAGCGGTTACCTACGGTTACATGAGTAGTATTCCATTTGCCAAGCTTTCAGATTAGTTCACTTTGTTCAGTTCAGGTAGTTCAGATCACTTAATAGTGGTTCAGATGTGCAAATGTAACAACCACCATACGGTTAATGTCACTATTTGTAAAAAAATAATAAAGAAATATTTTATAAAAAAAAAATAACTTAAAACTCATTCTAAATAAAATATGTATAAAATAATCAACATATTTTATAAAATTGTAATTTATAAACTACATAATAAAAAATAAAATTAAGTCTATCATGTACCTAATGAGGAGTTACGCTTATGTGTAAAAAACAAAATAATGCTTTTTGGCTTTTAGTTTTCGTCAAAAATATAGTTGTGGTCTCTATTTTTATTCTAATGTATACTTTGTATTATTTTCTGCATTATATACTTGTAATGTATCCAGGTTCAGAAATTGAATTTAAATTACCCACAATTTTATTAAACTGATCCGTAACTGAACAAACTGCACCAAGTATTTTGAGGATTACTTCGTGGTGAGCAGGATCAGTAAATATAGTGGTGGGGGTAAACTGATCCGTGCAAATTAAATGACAAAATAAGTGAACTAATTCAAAAGTGTAAGTTAGATCTGATCCGAGTGGCAAATGGAATACGCCTATGTAACCGCATTTTATTGAGCATCGCCCGTATCACAGTAGCGGGTTTCGAAGCGGTTGACGGGTGCGGTTGCGTGTGCGGGTGACGGTTCTTGCAATCACACTGTGCGGTGCGGTTGATGCTCCCGCTCGACTATACCGCCCACTGTTTATTCGTCTTGACGTTTCTATCGAAGGCAGTGACATTTCGACATGGCGGTGAACTCGTGAAAAACGAATGAATAAGTTGAGTTTTGCAGAGAGAGAGACCTTTTGTAGCACTCGACCGTAGTGTCCCATAGTATGGGTCGCATTTCTATTAAATCTAGGAGTAAAAATTCCTTTTCTAAAGAAAACAAATTCTTGTCCTTTTTTGTAAGCAGTCATTCTCGCCTCAAGTCCACAAATTCAAAATGACAGAAAAACGCTGAACCGGCATAGACGAAAACTATAGCACATATCAATCCAAAGCAGTCACGTGACAGTATCGGGTTCTGTGATTGGCTGCGGGTGCGGTTGGCGGGTGAAAAAATAGCCCGTCGGCTATTCCTTCACCCGCAATCGCAACCACTAGTCGCCACAATTCTATTTTTGTCGAAGAGTCACCCGCACTCGCAACCGCACCCGCCAACCGCTTGAAAACCCGCTAGTGTGATAGCGGTTACGACAACATTTAACCGCGGTATGTATAACGGTTACATGCCTGGTTACTACAGCTATGCTTTTCTAGCGTTTTGATAATTTGGCCGATAAGCATTTTTCAGTACAAATAAAATTGGACTCTGTGACATTTTGTGTCAATGTACATAATATTATATTACATTATTACAATAATACCCATTTAAATCAATTGTATGACACTACGAACAAATAAATATTTGACAAATGTCAAATAATTAATTTGACAGAATCTTCTGTAGTAACTAGGCATATTTTATTCACACCGGTTACCGAGTTTACTGCGCGGTTAACATTATTAATAAATATAATTTACTGAAATTTTCGAATTAATGCAATTTTCAGAAGGCTATAATAAGCAGAACAACTATTTTGATATACATATTTCAATATGACAAATATTCAAATTATGTGCTTTATTCCTCATGTTTATTATTTCATTGTAACGCAAAACCGTGTTAAGAACGATACACTAACGTTATGTGTTCTGTATGTATTAATGAAGAGCATTACACTTTCATTTTATTTTCATTTTGTAGACTGTTGTCGACATATTAGTATGGTATACCCAAATCATTCAAGCAACCAATGCACGTCATTAATAAAAATTGAATAAAAGTAACTAGATGTGTGACGCCATGTACTGGTACGTTTGCAGAGGTTTTAGAAAAAGAGTTATACAGATTGCAATATGTATTATCGACATGGTCATGAACTGTCACATCTACAAAATAAATACTATATTTTCGTCACTATCCATTTCTATTTAAATTATTTTATAATACTAACCTTATTTATACTTATGTATGCCATATAAAGGCAACAAATAAAAGTGAGCCGAATTTCAAAGAAATATACCGAATTCTTCTGATTGATTAGAAGTGCTACCTTTGGCAGATTCACAGATTTTGTGTTTGCGTTAACGGTTACGTTGCGTTGCGTTTAACATTACTTTATTATAAATAAGCTTTTACAACGTACAAAAATGTTTCAAATAATAACTTTGACAGTATGAACATACAAATTATCAATGTTGCCAACTATAGCAACAATTAAATATTAAATTATTTATATATTATTCATGTCACATACGATAAGTAATGAACTCTACTATTCATCTTAGTAATAATTATATATGGCCATACACTTTTTAACGCTTAAAAATTATTGAAATTTTATTTCATTTTTCACTATTAGTGATTTTAATGCATTAAGGTTTTTACGCTAAGTGATGACGTGCATTGGCTGCTTGAATGATGTTACCAACTTACTTTTGACAAAGGCTGATATTCTAAAACGTAAACTAGTTTTGCTCTTTAAATAAATTTAGCTCGACTTGTATATTTTCGTTCTCATCTTAGTTGCTATGAATTGCCCTTGATACCTTCATTACTAATGCATGTAAAAATGGTCGGCTTTCAAGCGCCATCTGCTATTTTCTTACGTGATGTGAAGTATAGTAAGAATCTTAGGCTTTGTCCGATGTTGCATTTTGGCATTTAGTATTTAGGTTTCACATAAATTCAAGTCCGAATGGCACACTAATGACATCCACTACTTTAGAACAACAAAAGTGAATAATACAATTCGATATAAGTTGATGCTTCGGATTAAATGATATTATATTTCATAAAATAGGAGCTAAGAAGCTATTCTTTTGCAGTAAATATGATATTTTGCACAAATTTTACCAACGAACATAATTCGTTTAATAAGTGCGCATCAACTTCAATGCATAATGTGCTCCTACAAAACCCTAAAATTCTAAATTATGACGTCATTTAAGGCATATAAATTTAGGATTTAGATATTAGGGTGATAAAAATGCAACAACAGACACAGTCTTAGTGTACGCCTACACAATACATTACGCTTCTTGCGTATAGTACACGCTCCTAATTACCTATGCCTACCTCGCGTAGGATAGAATATAAATCATAGGATAATTAACTATAAGTTAATATGGATGATATGTTGTTACAGGAATTAGGTCTGGTAATGAAAGGATATTCAAGATTGCAAGTCAACCTCGTTATGTGGCAGACAAAATACAACGGAAAAACAGCCCCGTTTAATAATATGGTCTTGCCACTTTTCTGGTGCGAAATGGTAAGAGATAACCCAATTTTTTTTTATATAATAATTAAATAAATATATCATCAAGGCATATTAGCCTTTACTACGTGTCCCAATATGTGCAATACATGTAGACATCGGTAATGATGACGATATATTTTTACCGTATGGGCGCTTACCAGGCGTCACGGGCACTCATAGCTGGTGTGGAGAGTGCACCACACAGATATATGATACGGGGGTCACGCTAAAATTATTGAGAATAAGACACATTATTTATATTTTTTGGATATAATAGAAAATCCGAACGGGGGACCGTTGTTAGACAGTTCACTAAATTTCTATATTTCTCTAATGCCCGATTGCACCGCTGACGCTTAAATTTCATATATTTCCATAAATTGACAATATCAACATCGTATCGAAACGTCAAATGGGAAAGTAAATATTGCTGTCAAAATTTCGATTTGCATTTTATTTAAGCCTAGCTTAAAATTTAAGTGTCAGCGGTGCAATTTCCAAGCATAGATTAGGTAATTTTGAAAGATATATGGTCGGGATTTTAATTTTTCACCAGCGATGCCGCACTCCATGCCTCTTCAGGATTTTAGTTTTTTCTTCACACGAAAAACTTACACCCCGATTTTTTTAAGTCCAAATAATAGCCAAAAGTTGTACAATACCAAATGAGGTGAATATGGTGGGTATTCTATTTTTTTTTTCCAAAAAATGAAGAAAAGGCTCTCTGGTTCTAACCAACAACTTTCGCAATTTAATTTCAAATGGCAGATAAATAACTTTAATATAATTGTACATTTTGCATTCCACGGCCTACTTAATTTTCTTATTTTCAATCATTCCAGCGTGCCCCTTGTTATAGGTATTTACGTATAGAGGGCCGAAAGAAAAGGTTTACGCCTGCGGATGAAATTTGAATTTTATTCATTCAAGAGTGTAACCTTTCGGCCTGAGGTATGTACAACGGTTTACGCACAACTGCAATCAAATGAAATGTTTTTAAATTATTTTTTAAATACATGCAAGGTTTATTGCTATGTAAAAATATTACGTGGACAGGTTAACCTTATTTTGTCGTTATATTATAAATAATTAAAGAAATACTTCTTAACTTCAAATAATTAAATAAAGTTTAGTATCATTACCGGGCGTTTTGGCTTTTTTAATTGGCAAAAAGCAAAGCCCGGCAAGCGTAAAGTTTTATCCGCCCTGGTAACTAAGATATATAAACGAACAATTTTAATGTAGTTGTGCGGAAAATAATATTAAAAAAAAAAATCTGTTGTGGCCAGCACAAGACCTTCCGTCAATTCCATGTATTTTGTACAAATCCCATACCAAAAGGTCCTTGCAACAGATTCTATATAATATCATGTAAAATCACATACTATTTTTTACAAATTCCATACCAAAAGTTCATTTGAAAAGGTTCTATAAATCCAATAAAATTATAACATAAACTACACTAAATAATGTCCTTCCATCTTCTCTTTGGCCTTTCTCTGCGTGTCACTTGCGAGCAACACTATGACATACCAATTTTAGATCCTATACTTTTTTCCATATTTGGTTTTGTACTTGCAACTGACATCTGTCAATTAAATTTTTTTGAATAATTATGTCAGCTGTTTCCATGATAAATAACAAAGCTGACTAATTTTTGAAAATTAATTTCTTTATAATGCTTACATTTACATCTATTGAATATGAAGGAAAATGTATAATCAAACTGTATAGAGAAGAGTATTTTCTTTAATATAATAACAAAATGTCAAAAAATAATATTTAACTGCGTTTTTTTAAGAAAAACTGTTAAAAACTTCAAATAAGGGTACTTCCGGTGGATCAATTATACACTGGCGAGCAAAAAATTGAGGTCAATTATTAATTATGATATATTTTTGGAATGTTTTGTTTTAAGCTCATGTTTGTAAATTGTAAATCATAGATGGATCTTAATCATTTATTTTTTGAGAAATATCATCTGTTTTCTTTTGTTATCTGTCATGTAATATCACTCTTTTTACAAATTTTATAAAATAGCGTGCATTCGCGGTAATTGAAAATTCGCATTTCGGTGTCTCTTTTCGGTATAGCGTTGATTTCTCTTTGTAAAATCTATCAGTTACACGGTGTAGTACTCGTATTGTGTATTTAGCAGTTCACAATGCCTGTAAATCCTATTGCTGCGGCAAAAATTGTAGCGTTGGTACAAGATGGCCGAGGACAACGTGAAACTGCAAGAATTGTTGGTAGGAGCCTTTGTGCAGTACAAAAGGTGTTTCAGCACTATGAGGAGACTGGCTTGATAACCAGAACACCAGGATTCGGACGTAAAAGAATCACCAGCCGAAGAGATGACCGATTTTTGGTGTCCGCAAGTTTGCGGAATAGGACAGCTTCTGCGGTTTTGCTACGAAATCAACTCCAACAAGTCAAAGATGTAAATGTTAGTGAATGGACCGTTAGAAGAAGGCTTCATGATGCTGGATTGTCTTGTAGAAGGATGGCTACAGGGCCACCTTTGCAACGCCGGCATCGAATTGCAAGATTGGTTTTTGCCCGAAATCATGCGGCATGACATGGTGAGGACTGGGGCAGGGTACTTTTTCCGATGAGTTGCGTTTTTGCCTCAATGGATCAGACAGACGTCAACGAGTATGGAGAAGACCCGGAGAAAGATACGCTCAAGTTTGTATTGACGAGCGACTTCCACTTGGCGGTGGGTCGGTTATGGTTTGGGCAGGAATCTCTTCACAAGCACGCACAGAGTTGGTTTTCATACAGAATGGCTCCCTGACAGCTCACAGGTACATTACGGAGGTTCTCGAAGACCATGCTATGCCTTTCTTGATCACTATGGGCGAGCGTAGCATTTTCATGAAAGATAATGCTAGACCTCACGCAGCCAGAGTTGTCAGAGAATATCTGGATGAAGTGGGAATTAGACGGTTTGATTGGCCAGCCCTCAGTCCGGACATGAATCCCATCGAACATGTCTGGGATGAGTTGGGACGGCGTATCCGAAAGCATACACCAGCTCCAAGAACTGCCCATGAGCTTAGAGCGTTGCTATTGCAGTAGTGGGATAATATTGACCAGAATATGTTCCTTAACTTAATTCAAAGTATGCCTCGTCGAGTTCAAGCAGTAATTAACGCAAGAGGAGGAAATAGGCAATATTAGTACTAAGTTTTTTAAATTTTTTTCGTTCCACATAACTCCTAACAACAAAAAGTCAAACTACGTTTGAAATGTAAATTTATTGTTTTTTCCTAATAAATTAAAAAATCAAAAAATATGCTTTGCGTTTCAATATTGAATTATTAATTTAGCCTATAAAATACAGTATAATGGTTTTCAATTTACAAATATAAGCTTAAAACAGAAAATTAGAAAAATACATAATAATTAATAATTGACCTCAATTTTTTGCTCGCCAGTGTAACTAAAATCTAATCAACTCTTCATATGGATGTATAGAAGAAGAATACGAAAGAATTATAATTTTTAGAATTGTAGTATTGGAGTTATCGTCGGAGAAAAATTTGTCACACACGGACACACACACACACACACGGACACACACACGCACACACGGACACACGCACACACACGGACACACACACACACACACACACACATACATACAGACATCATCTTAAAAATGCTATATTCGTATTGTAGGGACCCTAAAACGTGCTTATTCATTAAAAACTCACCACCGAATTTTTTGACCAAAGACAATACCTTCCTTACCTAAAGGTGACGGAAGGTAAAAACATGCCATCACAGCCTACTAACCGTTTGTACAATAAATTGCAAATTTTGGTAATGGCCATTTGTATCCGTTCAGAGTATCTTATAATAATAGAGAGCACCACAGGGGTCAAATAAATATCACGGCACATTACCCATTGATGAGTGTGCCAATCTGCTTTGTACGCAGATATCGGTAATGAAAATTCAAAATAAACCATAAATATTTTACAAGTAGAACTATATTTTAATTTATTTTCAATTTCTGCATACGTAGGAGTAAGATTTATACTCTTGTCGACATATACGATAAAATTTTATTAATTGTTTCCATTATTCTGACTTATAATGTTTTATAGAACGGCATAACACCATATATCATTTAAATTAGCATCCATACGAACGCAGTTTATTCTCACTATTTTACAACTTACAACTGTTTCATTCTAAGAATTCAACGAAAATTCATTTACCGTTTATTAAAGGTGAAGCTTATAAATTAAAAAAAAGAAGAAAAAAAACATTTATAAATTTGTAATTAATAAATGATTTTACAATATTATATAATTTTATGATCAATAAAGTAGTAAAATAATAAATTAAATATTCTTATAAAAAACTTTGTTCATACACTTAATTTGAAATAAAAATTCAGACAATTAGTGAACTTTTTTTTCCAACCTTGAATGAAATGTTTACTTGTCAAACCTATAATTTCTATATTTCTAAGAGTATTGTTAATTTTTACTAGTAATTGTGTTTATATATTATAAAATAAATACATTCAAAATATTTAATCTTACTGGGTTTTAACATTGTAAACCGAACCGGCCGCAGATGGCAATATTCTCTACATTCTAAAGATGAAATAAAGTATTTTTTCTAAATGAAACTAAAAGAAGGATATTCAGGAAATCTAATTTGTGATTTTATGAAATACTATGTAATTTATATCATGAACTAGTCTCTAAGATAAATTATTTTTCAAAATAAATCAAAATCCGAATTATTGTGAAATAGAGAATTTAGATCAAAATATGTATTTTTTTAAGTAAGGTTAGAATTTTCCTTTGGCGCGAGTTCATAGTTTGAATTCCCTAGTATAGATTTAAGGGTTGTTAAGAATTCGATAGTATGTTTGTTCAGTAATAGATTGCAACAGTTTAAACTTTAGAAAAGGTAGAGTATGAAAATGATTAGAAATTAAACTGATATACTTCATTTCACGTAAGAAAATAGTGATTGGAAGATCAAACTGCACCTATCTTCCCGTCACTATTTTCTTACGTGAAATGAAGTATAGGTGCAAGACGAAATGACGTATGTCGTTGATAGTCTCTCACTCACCAGTAAAGAGGTCAGCGCAACAAAAGATGAAATGTATATCGACATTATAGTATCCAATCCCGACATACGTTCATATCATTGAATTTTGTAGTGTTTTATTGTTGTTTAAATAATTGTAAACTGTGCAGATTTCTTGTGAATATTATTGTGCGATTCTTGAAACAAAGGATCAGTATATGTGCTATATATAATACTTTAATTTAATTTGATTTCTCGGCCTTTAAAGTTGAGCAATCATTTCTCCGGTAAGAAATACACGGGGATTCCAATGTGTCCTCAGCGTTGTCATAAACTGAGTTTGAATTTGGCGCCTATGTTTGACCATTACACTTTTCTGGTCTATATTGGTAAAAAATGGACATTACATTAAACATTCCATACATACATTACAACTAAATCTTAAAAGTGAATTACACGATGAAGTTGTTATTATCAAGTGACTTGAAAAGTGTCTTTATAAGTGACCTTACAAGTATTTTTATACGATCAAGTTTTGCGTGAATTAAAATATTCAAGTGTCAAAATATAAGTTATACCGACATTAAAGCCTTATTTATAGATTGCATAGAATAGAATAGATCAGAATAGCACAGGGAATAGAATTATAAACCAATGTAAATGCATAGAACCATTTATATTTGCACAGAATGGAATAGAATGGAATAGAATAGGATATAACTTGTGACTTCGTTGCTTTGGGCCCATCCCCTAACGTAAAAACTTTTTGTAGACATTTATTTATTTTGCAGAAATACTATATTTTATTGCAAAAACAAGCAATGACATTATTCAAATCACCAATAAATATTGTTAATTTAGTGAAAAAGTGACGTCATTCTATTTCAAAGTTTTCTATTCTATGCAATCTATAAATGGTCTTAAAAATTTCTATTTCTATTCTATTCCATTCTATTCTGTGCAAACTATAAATCAGGCTTATAAATTGTTATTGAATTTTCATCACTTGAATTTTTCATAGCCATCAAGATTTCAATTACTTCTCTACCCCATTTTGCCATTTTTCAGTTTAATATCTATCACTTATAACACTACTTGTATACATCAAAAATATAAACACAAATGACATTTGACAGCTACTTGACAGTCAAAACTTATAGGGACTTTTTTAAAAACAGTAGCGCATGTTGCAGTTTTTCTTTAAAAGTCTATTCATTTGTCTCTTTGCACTCATGTATTGTACGAGAGAGAAAACTTTTCAAGTCACTTGAAAAGAAAAACTTCATCGTCTAATGCACGCTTTACACCCATGTCTGCATCAATTCCTTTTACATTTTGCTATAATATTTGTCATTTTTTCAGACTGTGAGCGAAGTTCCAGCTTCGGTCCAACTTCTCATGACGTTAGCGCTGAAAATAGGCCCTATGGCCCAGCTTGTCATGGTTTACATCTGCGCCATAGTGGGTGCCTCGCTCATAGCTGCTGCAGGTATACTGGTCTTCTTATCTATCGGAGGACCCCACGTAATGGAAAGGTCGTCGAGTATAAGTCAAGGATACTCACCAATTAGAATCATCCCTATTATAAGAAGGGAGAGCTGGATTAGGGATATTAGACGAATGAATAGACAAAACTCTTCCTTCAGTAGAGTGAATTAGATAGTGATATTGATAATAATGAGACAAATAGTAAGACTAGGTAAATTTATAGACATTATAACTATGACAGTATAGAAGTAACTATTCTGCAACTGTGGAAGTCACTATTATACTACGAAAAAATAAGTACCAAAAATAAAAAACATTATTTTAAGCTTCAAATTTTTTTGGCATTATTTGTGGTACAAGTGAGAAAAGACATAGTTTATCAACAAGTGGAAAATTTCGCAAGTTGTTAATTGAATGTGCCAATTTCCGCGAATGGATAATTATAATGGTTTATCTCTAGAATGGCATACATTTTTTTTCCAGCGCCTACCTTTTAGGTCTTTTTTAACCAAAATTGAAGATGACATTTGAGAAATTTTATTCATCTTCATCACTATAGAGTAACGTGATTTCAATCGACAAAGTGTCGCTTTATTGATAGATATTAGAAAAAATAATAATACATATAATATAAAGATGTGCACTAAAACACCGACTGTGGTTCTGACACCCTGAGATCGAATGTGGCCCTGTACAATAGAGTTGTTTAAAATTTTTTAATTTTTATTTTATGTTCTGTAAAATTTAAATTTAGAAAATTTTTATTTCTTATTTTCTAAAATCTATCAACGAATTAATAAACTTTTGACATGCATATTACGATGTACGACACTCCTTGACCATGTGTATTGAGAAAATTTAAACGTTTACACTTTACAATGAACAATTTGAAATAACAGACGAACTTCGTTGTTTCTACTAATTGCAAGATGAGTGTTATGTCAACATACATAATCTGCTTATTCTATTTGATTTTAATTTCATTTGCACATATTGATAAACTCGGGCATATTTCAAAAGTAGTACAACATGCGTCACTATAGGTGGTCCAGTATCTCTTTTAAATTGAAAGTATAAAAATAAGTTATTTTGTTTTATACATAGAACCATGTTTAGTAATAACTGTTATAAAAATAAGAAAAGTAATAAACTTACACGAGCCCATTGTGATTGTATAGAAATGTACAGTATGAATACATCAACGTTATCCAAAACTAAGAAAAAAATAAATATTGCAGAGAATAAATTAGATGTATTAATACATATTAGTCAATAAATTTTAGTAGATTCAGGGCCAATTAATATTGAGTTAAAATTTTAATTGTCAGTTAAATAAACAAAAGTAAAACGAAATATACTGACAAATGACAAATTTATCAATGCTGTCAATAATTCGATTTTATATTGTTTATTAGTTTATTTTCTTGTATTTGGAAGTTAAAGTTTTAACCGGAGATAAGAATGGCTCCCATTAAATTATTTAAAATGTTAAACTTTCTTGTGTATAGAAAAGCAGAATATAATTCTTTGTCTACAACACGTTAAGAATTCCATAATAACGAAGAAGAAACTGATTTTGGTGTTATTTTACCTATCTTATATAAATATATGCAGTTTTAATTCATTGACAATACGAAAATTATAATACTGATTACTGATAATAATATAGAATAGTTAATAACTATACTGTTACAGTTTATAATACACAAATAAGGTGAGCGAAAAGTACCGGTGAATCGGTGTTCGTATTTTTATATAAAGAGATGATACAATGAAAATTCATGAATTTACCTAAATGAATATGTACATACATATATGCAGTATATCTTGCTATTGTTTCTTGCCCTAGGTATAAAGTTATTCCAAATCATTCATTAACCATTCATATCATACTACATATTCTAACGTGACCATTTTAATTGTTATTTATGTATAGCCTAAGAATACAGGGTTTACAACTAGGTTAGATATAGTCACTATTAGAATAGTTTCACCAAGTGCCAGCAAAGCAGTAATTTATTTATTTATAATTATTTGCTTTTTATAGAAATGATAAGTAAATATGTGCCTTCAAATTGCCTGTATTATGCATTGCTGGCTGTATTGTATAAATATGTGATATAGTTTATAATTTTTATATAGTAATGTAAATAATAAATTACCGTAGTTGCCGGGAGATGTACAGTAAAACGAAGTTTATTGAACAATTATACATAACAATGTAATGGTTTAAATAAAAACAATTCATAAATAAAAGTTCTCAATTCAATAACACTTTCAACACTTTCACTGGTAACTGTCACGTTTAAAACAGCTGATTATCGCGTTACGTTCACATACGAGCAGGAACGCTACGTTTACATTTGACTAAACTAATGGTAAATATTTTTATAAAAGTCTGTGAGCTGATTCAAGATTATTAAAAAGTCTTTATTTTGGATCGAATCCATGGCAAATAATAAGATAAACGAGTGTAGACATCCGGGTAACCAGGTTTGGCACAACCGGAACCAAAGGATGTAATTCCAGCTAGGAACCAACGGCCATCTTTGGATGCACATTGCAGAGGCCCTCCGGAATCACCCTGGAAGAAAAAAAAATAAGCCTCGTTAACAGTTACATGGTTTAGGTTTAAGATTTGAAATTTAATTTGAAGAAGAGAGGGTCTTATTACAACTTCACGAATTTAGAATAGCTCTAAGAAAAAGATTTAAGTTTAATTGGCAGCGAGATTTATGAAATAGCTAATGAAAGACATGATGTGGCGATTGAAATTTTAAATAACTAGCATTAATTTTTGACATTGTTGTTTATCAATACTGCCGTTTTACGAGCACATATTATTTTATGACTCGGTATTAAAAAAAGTGTAATTTTTTTGAGGGTATACCTATAGTACTAACCAAAATTAGTAAAAGAACAACAACATAATACCTTCTGTCAATTCTATGTAATTTGTACAAATCCCATACATAAAGTTCCTTGGAAAAGATTCTACATATCTAGTAAAATTGTAACACCAACATATACTATTCTCTACAAGTTCCATACTCAGAATTCCTGGGAAGAGATTCAACAAATCCAATACATATACACTATGAAAATTGCACTTGACACTGACATCTGGCAATTAGAATTATTTGAATATACCAGCTGTTTCCATGATTTGTAGCAAAGCTGGCTAATTTATGAAAGTTAACTCTTTATAATTCTTTAACTCAATATCTATTGAATATGAAGAAAAATGTACAAGGTAATTAAACAGAACAGACAATAAGATGTTTTTTCATATTGATAATCACATAAAAAGTCAAAAATGATATTTAACAGCGTTGTTTCAAGAAAAACTGGTAAGAACTTCAAAAAAAGGAACTTCCGGTTGACCAATTATAACCAAAATCTAATCTCTTCTTCATATGGATGTAATTAAGAGGAAAACGAAAGAATTACAATTTTTACAATTTTAGTATTGGAGTTATAGTCGGAAAAATATTTGTCACACACACACACACACACACGCGCACGCACACACACACACACACACACACACACAAACACACATACACACACACACACAGAGAGAGAGAGAGAGAGAGAGAGAGAGAGAGAGAGAGAGAGAGAGAGACCGAGAGAGGAAGGGAGAGACATACAGACATCATCATATAACTATATAAAGCGTATTCTAGGGACCCTGAAACTTGTTTATTTATTAAAAACTCACCACCGAATTTTTTGACTAAAGACAACACCATCTTTACCTAAAGCTGAAGGAAGGCAAAAACAATAAAATTTTATATAAAATATTTTTCTCAATTTCTAATAGTTGCGAAGTTATTTGAAAATTAAATATTGGCCAAGGTTGCCACATTTAACTTAGTTCAATATTTTTTTTTTTTTTTGTTTTTTGGAAAATAAAAGCTCATCTAAGATGAACTCTGAAAGGAAAGTATTGAAAGGTAAACAAAAAGTCTCATTTAATTGAAGTTGTAACTCTTAGGGCCGCTTTTTCAATCTCTGGTTAAAATTTTAACTTCAAGTTAAGTAAACAATATTGCATCGTTTTTTTGACAGCAATGATAAATCTGTCATTTGACAGTTCATTTCGTTTCGATTTTTTTTATTTAACTCTTAGTTAAATTTTTAACCAGATATTGAAAAACCGGCCCTTAATAGTTTTTGAGATAGCAGAGGCAAACCCTATAAAAACTCATTTTTCACTGCATTATATCTCGGAAACTATTGAAACTGGGACCCATGTCGATTAAGTTTTTTTACTCATTTGGGCCAGTTCTATATGCCCTCAATTTTTTTGCCCTTTTTAACACCCTGTATGTACCTGCATTACATTATTATTCGGTTAAACGTCACTTTTAACAAAAACGCTCTATAAAAGTAAGTTCATAATACGGGCTTTTGCTATATAGCACAAAACAAAAATGTCAAGATGTTTCTTAAATATAGGTTGTTAACAACCAGTAAAAAGAAATGCGACAAATTAATTTTTCCTTCTTTGCCGAAAAAAATTGGATTTTTAAAATTTTACTTCTTACTTCTACCTTAATACCAAACCAGTTATGGACAAGTCATGTGATATTTCAATGCCTCAAGCCTCAAGGTTTTGGTTTATAAACTTATAGGTATAGTCAGGTTTACCAATAATGATTATTCAAGGTCATTTATAAGCCGTCTAAATCTTACTTGCTGATAACTTCACTGCATTTCGTATGCATATAGGCGTGCAACTTTAAATATTTTTGGATACATTTTAACTGAAAAAATAAGTGTAATTTATTTCATAATTATATTTCTTTTTAAATAATGCTTTTCTCAAAGATTTATGTTCTTCATCTATGTTTTCGTAAAATTCAAAAACATAAACTTGAAATAAATCATGGAATAATAATTTTATGTAAATATCAATGTCACTGCGCGAATAAACAATAGCACAGAGGGCAGTATAGAAGATAATTAGATATCTATAACTCTACGACACATGTCATTATTTTATTTTTATTATTATTATTTATATATATATATATATATATATATATATATATATATATATATATATATATATATATATATATATATTATTTATAGTGTGTTAGAAAGTAAAATCACCATTTACGTATATCTGCTACACAACATAAATAGCATTGACATATGTAACTAGGTAATCTTTCTCTTTCTAACATGAAATGTTGGTAAGCTACTGCTGTATAAAGTGCTGTGTATTCTTTCTTCAAACAAGTGACCTTGGATAGTCAATTATCGTGAATTAAACTATACTTGTATAGTTATATATACTTAAATAAAGAGGCTATTGAACATAAATTTATCCATAAATATATTAATAAAAGCGTAATAATTTCAATAACAGTAAATATATCATCAAGTTTTATACTTACATTTTTAAATGTTGCTGTTCTCTCTCGAACAATAATAATTAATATACATATTATACTGTCATTATTAAAATTTATTAAGAGAGTAAAAGTATTGGCGGTAGCGGTTAAATAATAAACAAAGTTTATTTAGAATATATGTATAAATAAGTAATAAGGAAGTAGATACTGAAAAACTATAAAAAAATTAAGATAAAAGTGCATGAATAAAAAGTTGAATAAAATAGCTATTGTTTAAATGTTATATGCGTTTTATTCAAGGCAAATAAAACAATATATTATGCACTCGTAAATGATAATAAAATGAAATGATCCATGCTCTCCGTAGTGTTGCAACATAATACAAATTTCTCTACAGTATAATAAATTACATGTTATACGCTTCCTAAATGATTTAAAACCCAAAATAAATACAAAATAGTATCCATCTAGGTAGGGTGTATTTGCGTTGTTGTAAAATATAAATTTGAATTAACTTGGAAACATATCAAATATTCAAATAATTATGAAAAATTTAGATTTAAATAAAATTTAACTTTAAATATATATTCATGATCAACCCACAGACAAAATAATTTATGTAGATAAATTTATGTTAAAAACCACATATTAGCATTTGAAATTGCAAATGTTAAAGGAATAATCTTTAAAGTCATTAACGTGTTGGCTTAATTTACACATGAAGAGGGTAAATGAAGACAAATTTAATTTTCAAAGTTAGCTCTGAAAACATTTAAAATTTATTTAACACCCTTGTAGTTTTAAGATAGTTCAAGGACCTTAACACAAAGTTTCTATGTATATAAGCAAAAGGAGAGTTTTCCTGAGAAGATGCATGTTCGCCGTCCTACTTAATGCCGGGCATGCATAATGTCTAGTAAATTGTTTACTTACCAAATTTGTAACATTTATGAATTTTTTACGTTACCTTGGTTACTTGTTTTTGCTTTTGTCTCGTAATTTATTTGTCATTTTACATGAAGAAGACATCAATTAATGGTGCCGAAACGTTAAAACTAATAAAATATTACAGAAGGAAAACTAAAAAGGTTGTATTATTCCTAGTAAGACCAATGAATTCCAGGAAAAAATCCAAATACATGAAACTAAATTTTATACTATTAATTAATTAGTAAATATGAGTAAAATTATAATTATTTCATGGCATGTTTATAAGAATTTTAAAGAATATAATCTACATATTTTATTTTAATATCAAATTTTAAAGAAATGATATAGGTACTAGGAATATGTAGAGCAAATAGTTAATAAATAAATTATTTTATATTACCCGTATACATTTATAAATGGGCCCAGCAGGGTGTGTTAATAAAAGGAAAATTTTGATAAAGTACCTAACAAACATTTTCGTACACCCTACGCAAATATTTTACTTATCTCATTATTAACTGTATATACATTGTTTGTTTCTTTTATGAATTGTGATTATAGTCGTGGGATATAATACAATAATATCATACAAAAGGTCGGGTATTTTAATTTTTGAATGTGTTTTATATTTAGAGGTTCTTATAAAAATCCAAGTTTTTGACCTTGGTGCACGTCCGGAAGCACCGTCATCTTCGTCACATCTGCAAAAATCAACTTTTTAAAAATATCTCCTCGCCAGTAGGTATTAGAGCCAAAATAGTTATTATTAATTTTGTAGAAGACAAAATTCTCTACAACTTTGATCTAGAACACTTTTTTCTATAGCTAATAGATAGCAAGCTACAGCGCTTAAAAATATTAGATACTGTCAAGAAAGTAATTTGCTGAATCTTATGTTCAGATCAAAGTTGTAGAGAATTTTGTCTTCTATAAAGTTGATAATAAATATTTTGGCTCTAATATCTACCGATGAGAAGATAAATTGATTATTTGCACCATTTTTCTAAGATGGCGGTACTTCCGTAAATACACCAAGGTCTAAAATTTGGATTTTTTTATTTGCACCTCTAAATATAAACATATCCCGACCTTTTGCATGATAAATCTACCCAGTACTGGACTATCAATATAAACTTAAATAAAATAATATTAATGGACACTTGTGTTGGCTCTCGTTGAAACATTGTCATACAAATAATAATTTTATTAAAACACTTTTAATAAAATTCTTACAGTAAAAAAATCTGTTGTGGCCAACATAAGACCTCTTGCCATTTTCATATTAGTACATATTGTATTTAATATTTCTGATACACACAAAAATTCTAATTGCATCTATTATTCATATATTTTTATATTTTTTAATTCATTCTATAAATAAGTTTCCTCCTACTAGTCTAAATGTTCGAGATTCTTCAAATACATTGGCGAGATTGGCAGTATTTCTGATGCGTATATGTAATATATGTATCTATAATTTTATAAATTTAATTAATAATAAAATAAGAAATATTAAATGTACTTCCCAGAAAAAGCCTTCAATAATGCATCTGGAGTTTTGACACTGACATTTGTGCACGCCTAAAATTCTAATTATATCTATTTTCTTATTGTATGAGGACATTCCAAAATTTCAAAGATTCTTCGAAATCATTAACAAGATTGATGGTATTTGGATATATGCATTTTACCTATAATTTTAAATATTTAATTAATAAAACGATAAGAAAGAATGTCACTAAAACTGTTGTTTTTTGACATTGACATTTATCCGTCATTTACAAAGTATGATATACACATTTTAAATTTTCAACTGGTTTCCATGGAGTTATTTGAGCTGCGAGTCTACAACGGATAATTTTATATACGAGTACTTATAACTCTTTATCTCTAAATCTATAGAAGATATAATAAAAATCTGTTGTGGTCATAGGCTATATAAGTATTGTTTTGCACTTCGCTTTCGAACCGTCATTTTATAACAAAAAATTACAGAACTTTACCCAAATATTGTTTTTTATTGTATTTAACATGTCTTCTGCACACATATAATTCTAATTATTTCTATTTTTCATTGTATGAGGAAGTTTCTAAATGTGAGAGATTCTTCCAATTCATTAACAAGATTGGCGGTATTTCTGATGGATATATGCATTTTATCTATAATTTGAAATATTTAATTAATAAAACAATAAGAAAGATTAAATATACTTCCCAGAAAAAGCTATCAGAATGTCACTAAAACTGTTGATTTTTGACACTGACATATGTCATTTACAAACTATGTTATAAACATTGGAATTTGTCAACTAGTTTCCTTAGTGCCTTAGCCTCTGCGATTAGATTACTCTATATATTATAGTGTCTTTATCTCGAAATCTATACAAGATATAATAAAAATTTTAAATGTTAGATGAAGAATTTTATGTTCTTCAATATTTAATAACAAAAATTTCCAAAAAAATATATTTAGAAGAATTTTTCTAAGAAACTACTACTTCCGATTTTTCAATTGTTACCAAAACCTTTTCAGCTCTTCCCAGGAATGTCAGATTGAGTAATCCATAGTTAAACAGTTCTTAAGTCTCATAGTTTTTTTAGGAATCGTCCCTCCGACATCCAGACATACACACACACATACATACATAGACACATCCACACATACACACACACACACACACACACACACACACATCATTTTAAAAATGTTATAATCGGATTCTAAGGACCTTAAATCGTGCTTATTCAGTAAAATCTGGATATGTGAATTTTAGCATGAATCCAATACCTCTCTTAGCGAGAGGTAAAAATGTTTAATCTATCGGATAGAGAATTTCATATTCTATAATATTTGTAATAACATAAATTTCCAACAAAAAATATTTAGAATAACTATTTTTTACAAGCCGTAGACTTGGAAACCCCTATTGTCACGACGAGTTTCCTTACGTAAGTATTTATATTTATTGCATTACTATTGTATAATTCGGGCACGAATACGAATAATAATAATAATAATAATATTAATAATTAAGACGCTCACTAATAAAATACAGGTATCTCAAGAATTTTAACAATTTCTAGGGTTTAGAAAGTATAAAACTATAAATAGGTAGGTACAGTATTTTGTAATAAAGAAGCTTTTCTCACTATTTTTTCCAAATTCTGAATTTGGAATTAATATCATTTTTCTATTGAGCCCCTGAATTTATGAGTATAAGTATACGTTTTACACTTATTATTTATCATGGGCACATGAAACAAATGAGTGTCTTTTTGCAAATATGTTTACCTACAAATAACTGCTGTTCAAACCTAAATTAATGTAAAACAGCTTGCCACACCCTCAACGACATTTCTTTTCATATTTAAAAAAAACCCTCACCACACAAGTTCCAGTGGTTCCATCTAGATGTCCCGCGCACAAGTGGCCGCTACGAATAGGTACAGCGGTTCCGTATTTCTTCCTGCAGACAGCGTTGTCGTGAACTGGTATTCGTGCCTCCAGGAGTCGGCCGGCTAAGGCTCCATCCTCGGCGTCACGTCCCCATCCCGTCGCGACGCACCGCGTCGTTTGGTTGTAGGAGAGACGCTTCGAAGGGAGACACACTGCTCGCACACGGCTACGACCGTTAAGGCTTACGGGTCGGCTGAGCTTCATCAACGCTAAGGGAGAGTAAAGAGTTTGAGAATTAAAACTTTAGGCTAATAATATTTATATCATTAAATCAAGCCTGATTAGCCAATGATGAAATGATGACGATTAAAAGTCGATTGCATTTACTCTTAATTAAGATACGATTAAAGTAACTAAAGATATTTACCAATTTCGTAAATTTGCCAGTTTAACCGCGAATATTGGCTAATAGAGCCAATCGGCTATCCACTTACTGCGAAAAATCAGCTATTCATCATACCTGTATGTATGGATGTATGTATGTATGTAACTACAAGTAACCGTTTTAGCGGGAAACAGTAAATATATTCTATTAAAGCAAAAAACATTGGCCGAATTAAGCACTCTTTATTGGTGTAGTGACCATCTCTACTCTCTAGTTACTATGGAAATACCTTGTATCTTTTTCTTATTAATGCATCAATGCATAAAGGCGGGTTTATGTAAGTTGTGAACTTATGCATTTACCTTAGCATTAGCATTATGACTTTGCATTACGCTGTCCGGTTCGTGTACTTCTTAGGGCAAACCAATAATCTTTTTCATCATAAATATATCTACATTGTTCAATTAACTGTATTAGTTGGACTTCTTTTTCAATGACACTCATTTTTAGTCAAGACAATGTGACAGAAATATTCAAAAATAACAAAATGATGACAGATGTCAATTGACTGTCGTAAATATATTCAGAATAAAGCTGTCGTCCACGAACATATACTCTTCTGATTGGTTGGCATTAACATTATTACTTGAAAATTAGAAATTTTCATATTCTAGGGTAACGGCATAATGCTAAGGTTAAGGTTATAGCTACATGTACTGCTACATGTACTGCAGCACGCATTTGTCTATACTTGAATTATTAATGCAAAGTCATAATGCTAATGCTAGGGTAAATTCATAAGTTTACAGCTTACATAAACCAGCCTTTTAGTCTCTCTTTATTTTGTTATTTTTAGATAAACATCTTTAAAAGGGGAATGCTAAATTCGACCCAATATATTTATCTTCTTTTGCACCAATACTTTAATTGGCAATTAATCAAAAATAAAATTAGATTCCACATTTTATACGTGTAAAATGTATTAATTATAAATGTTGATTTTAATTTACTTTTTGTTTAATTCCGAATTATAATGTTGGTGCAATCGGGCATTAGACTACCTAACAAATAAATACCTTTGTCAATTTCTTTAAAAGTTTATTATTACAAATTCATACTAGTAAAATGACTGCTTGCAGTTTACCCGGGTATAACAACAGTTGTTATAATATATATAATATTATTAATAAAATAAGTACAGATAAAAAAGGATGTAGACCATCTGGCAAGAGATAGAAGAGTTTGAATGGTACAAAAAAGTTTTAATAAACACTTCAGAATGTAAACATGAAAATGAAGATAATGAGGAGTGTGATTGTGAAGAATTTGATACACGAATTCGCCATTAAACGAAAAGTATTATGTACCTACTGGAATGATTTTTTTTTTAATTTTCATATTTTTTGTAAAACTTGAATATAAAAAGGATGTCGACACTAATTATAAGTTTTTTTTAATTCATGAAAATTTAAATTAAACTTAATTTTCCATGCAAAAGTTAACATGTCCCAATTTTTCCATGCAAAAGTTAACATGTCCAAATATTTTTTTCAAATTTAAGCTAATTGAAAACATATACAAATATTAATTATCGGATATTTACTAACTGAATTATATATGAAGTAATCGAATTCAAAAAATATATAGCAGGGACATAGTAAGTTTTTCGCGTTTTTCTCAAAACTGTTTATGATGGACATATTAAGTTTTGACTGAACACTCCTCAACTATCTAGTTATTACTTTTGACTTATGGCCGATTTCACCAAATTGAAATAAATCTCCAAATAGTTTATTCGTCGAATAAAACCGAAACCATAACTCAAATGACGGTATTTATTCTACCAGGCATATTTTGATGCGATATTTTTCACTTATTTAACGAATAAACTATTCGAAGATTTATTTAACGTTGGTGAAACCGGGCATAAATCATATTTTCCTTTTTTATAAATTATAGTATGCCAATTTACCAATTTAACACTTAATTAAACACGCATCTATCAGCATGTGTTAAGAAAAAAATAAATACACTCCTATGTACACCTACAAATTTTAATCACAGGAATCGATTTAACCCCTATCTCATATTAAAAATGAATTTTATTCAATTTTGAAGTTTTAAACTGTCATTATTAACTCCATAGCAACAACTATAAGTAACACTTTTTTTCACAAGTGAATTAAAAATTTTTAAATCACTCTCCCATTTTTTTTAATTCACTCTGCAACAAATAATGCATTTAAAATAACACGAAATTAACACTTACCATAGTATTTATCAGACATTATCAGCCATTTCATTATTTTTCACGGCGCAAATGACAGATAATAAAGTTTTTTAAATAGATGACTTGACATCTATAATCGACGATTTTCATGAACAGTCTACTAACTGATTAGTTTTTTGTTTTGTCAAAATTAAATATTATAATGGTTTTTATTACTATTTCGTCAAAATTGAATAAAATATTGTACAAACCACGTAAGCTAAGAATGCTTATTCACTCGAAGAAGTTAACTCGCCCTTACGGGCTCGTGAGCTAAACTTTCTTCTCATGAATAAACATTGCCTTAGCTTACTTGGTGTGTAAATATCTATTATTTCTGTAACACAACTTGGAAACAATGTGTCAGTGATCAGTATTTACATGTAATTTTGTATTTTGAAGTATAATAGAAACTATTGAAGTAGTGACCAGTTATTCATTGTTGTTCTAGATAATGATGTTTTCCATTTATTTGTTTTAATGGGCTACTTGCGTACCTTTTTTTATTTAATATTTTTGAAGAGCAGGTAAAAACTTGCTACCCATATTTTTTCTTTTGACAAAATTTTTATTAATTAGCCAAAAAAAAAATAATGAAATTTGATTATTTGAATTCCCGCCATGTATGACGTAGAATCACGCCGCACCAATGAATGGTCGTAGAGCCATAGCGTTTGTTTGTACGGGTAATTTGTTGATCTCCTGTTTGACGTTTCAGCAATAGTTTGGAGGTTAGTATTTTAGTTTGTCTGTTTGTTATAGATATTTTAAATTATATGTAATTACATATGTGTTTATTTGTGAAGTAATTAATGTATTTGAGAGACCAGAGAGAGGAAAAAATGAACTAATGTCAAATTCAAATTAAAACTTTCTCGCACACCATGCCGTCTATATCTTACATTTTAAACATGGTTTCCTTCTCCAGCTAAATATAATGACGTCACAGAAAATTTTCTTTCTTAATTTACTAAAAAACAAATAATTTTTTAAAAATAAAATTTATATTTTTATATATGTTTTCAACATAACATTACGTATATAGTGATAGAAATTGGATTTTCAGTACCATGCAAGTATCCCATTCCTTCGTAAACTACGGCATTTATTCAAATGACACAGGTTCTCAAGCTTCAACCTTTCCAGAAAAACTACATTTGAATACAAATATTTTTTGGTTAGTAGTTTTTTAGTGCAAAATTTACAATTCAAATTATTTATAATTACAATAAAACAATATTCACTGCTTATTTTAGCATTCATACAAATTGTTACGATAGTTGTCAAGAAAACGCGAGCATATTGTTTTATTTCAATGTTTATTTTTAATGTTGTTATTTATTATTATTATTATTATTAGGTATTATTATTATTAGGTATTACCATTATTCATAATCAATCATCATATTAAATCATACTCTATCCCTCATTCGTTATTAAATTAAAAAATGTCACAACAGACAAAAATGGTTAAAATTTAAACACTGCGTTCATTTCAGAATTAGCATGGAGCTTTAGATTCACATGTACCGTATGTGTTACAAACAAGATTTTGCAATCTGCAATCGTCCAAAAATAAGAAAAATTACGAAATGTATTCTAAATTTTTGACTTAATGACCCACAAACTTATTCTTTACATCTATACGTAAAATGTAAAATAAAACGTGTATTCAAAAAACAAATTCATTGGCTTTAATTAAAACTTCCAACAGCCTAGGCATTGATTTTATTAAATTAGTTTCAATATCACGATGTGTACCTCCTTCTCGAGGTGGGGAAATGAATAAACACCTTTATTTTTTCATAATGTGGTATTCAAAATGGAACGTTTCGGAAGTAGGACAAACTTCCATCATCAACCAGAGTTTACAATGGGGGATTACACCATTTCTTTTTTATAGTTTCATCTGAAAATATTAGGAAAACTAAGACTATTGATGAAAATACGGTGAAAAAATTCCTATTAATAAGCGAGTTATGGTCTCCCGAATTTTGAAAAGATTGACGTGACGTCACATTTATGTGTTTTTATATCAAACTGTTTTCATCATGGACCTAAATGTTCTTGAAATATATGCTATTTTAAGTTATATTTACATAAAAATAAATGAATATTATAACACTGTATAAGTCTACATACTTTATAATTACAGGTGTATTTAAATTATTAAGTTTAATGCAAGAAATTTATGTTAAAATAAAAATTGTTTGGAAACTGCAGTACAGGAATGTTAGCCCCTCCTTTCGAATTTGAATTTCTTAACTTCCATTGGTAGTAATCCCCACCTCCTCACACGCTATTTGTAATGCATGTATAGGCGGTTTCTCGGTCGCCAATCAAAATATTTTCATATTAGTGTCGAAGCGCTATAACAAAAAACCCTTTATTTCCGAAATATCTCAATTATACCATTTCATTTTTTTTTTTTATTAATATTCGTTATTCAGCATATACATTCGTATTTTTTTACTATTTTCCTTTAATTCGATTGAGCCGTAATCCCCCATTATAAATAATAAATCTACAATAATAATAGCAAATTTACATAACATCGAGGTATAACAATAGTGTAATACTTACGAGTACCAGAGCATCCTAAGACAATCTACAGTGCATGGCATTTCAGGACCCGTCGATAGTCGAAAGGGAATTAGCCCTGCCCAATTTTACCTTTCGAATATCGACGGGTCCTTAAATACCATGCAATGTAGATTGTCTTAGGATGCTCTGGTAAGTATTACAATATTGTTATACCTTGATGTTATGTAAACCTGCTGTTATTATTGTAGATTTTTTATTTATAATTGTAAACTCTGGCTGATGATGGAAGTTTTTCTTACTTCCGAAACGTTCCATTTTGAATACGACATAATGAAAAAAATAAAGCTATTTATTCATATCTCCACCTCGAGAAGGCGGTACACATCATGATATTAAAATTTATTAAATTAGATGTATGGAACGTGGAACTTTTGTTGGATTCATCCGGAGTTCCTAAATAGAGGAAAATATTTTTTGCGGAGTCACATTTATAGTTCCGACCATAAATTCTCAATAGGGTTGAAATCAGTAAACTGGGGAGATGTTTTAAGTTGTTTCTGTATTTCATAGAAACATTATTCCTTAACTATAACTGCTGTACATTTGGATCATTATCTTGCTGGAATATATAATCCCCTCCCAGTCAAAATTTATCTGCAGAAGTTGCAAATTTTCTTTTATAGTTGATAAATAATTATATTTATTCATAATTTTATTAATAAAACATGAATTCCGCAGCCCATCAGCAGATATACAGCCCTAAAAAATAACGTTTACATGCACCGTCGTATTATATAGTTCCACTTAATTTATTTGTATCTAGCGTGGTATTTTAATTTCGCCAAACTATATAGGCCTAACATCTGATCCATATATTAAATTTAAATTTAGTTTTCTGAATAATTAACTGTATTGTCAGATTCTAAACCCTTTATTAATATATTTTTTCGCGAAGTCTAGCTTCTGTCTTTTCTTTTTACAAACGTATGGCTGTTTTCATGCTACTGGCCCATCGTAACCCGCTTTCCAAAAGGTTCTGTGAATTGTTTTCATAGAAACAGGTTTTTTATTTATTTGGTATATCTCTGATTTAGCTCTTTGATTTTATTTTTATTTTAAGATTTTAAATGATTTTTACCTTCCGCTGCCCTTGGTAAGAGTGGTTAAGGATCGTACTAAAAATTGCATATCAAGATTTTAGTAGATGACCACGTTTTAAGGTCCCTAGAATCCGATTATAACTTTTTACGATGATGTCTGTGTGTGTATGTGTGTGTGAGTATGTATGTGTGTGTGTGTGTGTGTGTGTGTGTGTGTGTGTGTGTTTGGATCCTCTTAACGCTGTAACTCTAATGCAATCAATCGTAAAAATTTGAATCCATGTATTTCCACCCTACTCTAATGTGGAAATAAAACATTAGATGTTAGTGTAAATCGGATAACCAGAAATAGCACTTTACTTGAAGCTCAAAATAGGTTTTCTTCAAAAAATACATTTAAATGACATTTTTCCGCAATTTATATTATAAGAAATGAAAATATTAAATTTTCTACAGATATGCATACAGTTTCTGTATATTTTATATATAAATTTATACAATAACCTAATTTATATTTCCAGGAGCCTATGTATGAAAGATAAACACAATTCCTTTGTTACACAGTTCATATTTCAAATGTATGTAACTGACACTACTGACAGATAAATGTCAGTTATGTCACTGTCAAAAAATTAATCATTTCAAATTAATAATAGTGACATTTTAAAAATAAAATAGTAAATAAAGCAATAGTTAAGGTCCTTAATATATGTTGCAGCATTAGTAAATATGTAGGTTTGTATTTAAATTGATAAAAATTAAGTAGCGGGAGGTAATGTGTTGACCATATCAGATTTTTATATTTCCTATCTAGTATTTTTAAGCAGACCTGCCAATTTCTTTTTAGTTTAAACTATTCATCGCCATTAAATAAAGTAAATACACATAGTAAAACGTTTAGGTTAAATTAATTTAAGATAGGTTAGCTTAAATTTTATCACTTTAAATTTTTTTACCGTTAAGTAAGGAAGATATTGTCTTTGGTCAAAAAATTCGTAGATGAGTTTTTAATGAATAAGCACGTTTTAGAGCCCCTTGAATAGGATTTTATTAGTTTTACCATGATGTCTGTATGTATATATGTGTGTGTGCGTGTGTGTGTGTTGGTGTGTGTGTGTTTGAGTGTGTGTATCTGTAACAAAAATTTCTCCGACGATAACTCCGATAAAACTATAATTCTTTAGTATTTCTCTTCTTTATATCCATAAGAAGAGCTGATTCGATTTTGGCTATAATTGGTCAACCGAAAGTTCCCTTATTTGAAATTCTTAACAGTTTTTCTTGAAAATGTAGTAAAATATCATTTTTTGACATTATATATGATTATCAATATGAAAAAATATCTTATTTTTTATACGGTTTGATTAGATTATACATTTTTCTTTATGTTCAATAGATTTAGAGTTAAAGAATTATAAGGAGATTAACTTTCATAAATCAACCAACTTTGCTATAATCATGGAAACAACTAATATATTCAAATAATTCTAATTGACATATGTCAGTGTCAAGTGCAATTTCCACAGTGTATGTTCGTGTTATAATTTTATTAGATTTATAGAATCTTTTCCGAGGAAACTACGGTATGGAATTTTTGAAAATAGTATATGTTGGTGTTATAATTTTACTGGATACATATATAGAATCTTTTCCAAGGAATTTTTGGTATGGGATTTGTACAAAATACATAAAATTCAAAGAAGGTAATGTGCTGACCACATCAGATTCTTTACAATGTAAATGTAATATTTTACGTTGCATGTTTTTTAACGTAGTACCTATATTGATATTTTTAACTACCTCTATAAATTCAAGACAATATAAATATCTTTGTATTCAATTCAATTTAACCTGTCAGTAATCCGTTCAGTATAACAACCCATTGAAGGATAATGTCACAACTTTGGTGATTACGAAATAGGCAAATGGACAAACCAGATATCTGAGATATGTTCGATAATATCTATGCAACATTGTCTAACGTATCATATCAATGTAACATAAATCAATTAAGGTAGCAATGTTACTGTGTATTACAGTGTGGATGTCTGGAATGCAGATTTGTTGCACTTTGCACTAACATACGATCAAAATGAGTCTCAAGTTCAATGTTAAATCATAACAAATGCATAATAAACAAATAGAAAGGAAAGTTTATTACACAAAACACAAGTATGTTATCAGAGTGAAGAAGATAAGTTCTTCGTTAATGTATTCTGCAGTAGAAAATAATAAATGTAATAAATATTATAATTTATTCTAATTCTTGAGTTCTTTATTTTTAAATAAATCATATTCTGGAATTAAGTAACTTTTTTAAAAAGGGATATTTTCTGACTGCCTTCGTCGTTAAATTTTATTAAAAACAAAATATATTGGAAGACAAGATATTTTCCACATGTTGTCACAAATATGTACTGAGGTTGCCTTTTAAATGAAGGCAAATATTCGCACGATTTATCATAGAAGCACGATGAAGTTTTAAAAAACACGGGCGCTCCAATTATTTGCCTAACATAAATGTATAAGGCGGATATAGTGATGTCTTATTCACGCTGCTGTGGTGTTAATAGTCGAAAATATATTACAGGGCGTTTACATAATAAATCACGAGAATGCTTGCCTTCATCTTCATATACAAATAGGAGGTAACCTATTTGAACACATTTTGTTTTTACCTTCCATCACCTTTGTAAGGAAGGTATTGTCTTTGGAAAAAACTTCTATGATGAGTTTTTAATGAACAAGCATGTCGATTATGATTTTACTATTTTTACGATGATTTCTGTATGTGTATGCGTTACAATAGTTTTGTATCCCTCCAATACTTTAATTGCAAAAATTATAATTCGTTCGCATTCCCCTTTCATACGTTTACATGAGAGTACTATTATTTGAACAGTTTTTTTTCGAATACAAGAATAATATTCTGTGGCAACAGATAATAAAAAAAAAATTGACGTTTCAAGCTGTCATGAATTTCTTTCACGAAACAAAATTAATTCATAAGTGTCATATGCGTAAACTAGGCTTGCTCTGCATCATCACCAACTCCATTCTTATCTGGAATACAGTATAGGAATGTTAATAGCTATAATTGGCAGATGTCAGTATCAAGTACAAAGTTCGTGATATAATTTTACTGGAAATGTAGAATCTTTCGGTGATCTTTTGCAAGACACTTCTGTATAGAATTTATACGAAAATAACTTGATAATTAGACAAATTTAAATTATTAATTCTCGATGTGTTTTAGCTCCCTGAATCAAATTCCAAATGCATGGGCGTCACTTTTGAGTTAATGTATATTTAATACAAGTATGAATACATAAACTATATTTGTATCAATTTTCAATTTCGGTATAGGTACGTATGAGCAAAAGTTACTCTTGTCGTGTCGACATATAATATTGTGTTATTTGAAAATTGGAAATAATCTTGAAATTTCACATCAATCGAATCTGAACCCGGAAAGTCAAAATTACAATCAACAAAGTAATACAATAGAAATTAATTATGGTATAAAGATGCAGTAAAAATAATTTAAAATGTTGACCTATACGTATATACATATATAAATTATATTTTCAATGTCATTGAAGTTAATTTCACTTATAATGAAGTAATTTCACTATTCATGCTGACATCTTTTTGTTTACTTTATTAACTTTCACCTGAGATTACTTTTTTTAATGAATTCCAGATATTTCTTCTTCACAAAACTATCTCTGTTTTTGTATTTCTATATATAATCTACTCGTACTGTGGGAAAATATTATTATCATTAAAACCTTTGTGTTGATCTAGCAAAAAATCACATATATTTAAATTTAAAGAAAAAGTAATAGACGTAATAAACAGTTTTACATAGATTTCAGTATCTATATGTACAATAATACTTAATTATTACAGTTTTTTGTATTCCTTTTGAAAGCATATGCCAGAAATGGGGTCCTTCATTATTTTGTTATTATTTATATTTATAATAATTCATCTAAATTGAATGCATTCTGCAGTTATAGAAAATCCTAATTGTTATTCGCTGCTCTCCTGTTTCAATTTGACCCATTCGTGACAAAAGCCTAGTTTTACATACTTGTATCGTAAATAACTATTTTAATATTTTATGATATAGATGTGAATACACTTATAAAAATCTGTTGTGGCCAGCACAAGACCTTCCGTCAATTCCATGTATTTTGTACAAATCCCATACCAAAAGGTCCTTGGAACAGATTCTATATAATATCATGTAAAAACACATACTATTTTTTACAAATTCCATACCAAAAGTTCATTTGAAAAGGTTCTATAAATCCAATTAAATTATAACATAAACTACACTAATTAATGTCCTTCCATCTTCTCTTTGGCCTTTCTCTGCGTGTCACTTGCGAGCAACACTATGACATACCAATTTTAGATCCTATACTTTTTCCATATTTGGTTTTGCACTTGCAACTGACATCTGTCAATTAATTTTTTTTGAATAATTATGTCAGCTGTTTCCATGATAAATAACAAAGCTGACTAATTTTTTAAATTAATTTCTTTATAATGCTTTAAATTTACATCTATTGAATATGAAGGAAAATGTATAATCAAACTGTATAGAGAAGAGTATTTTCTTTAATATATATAATAACAAAATGTCAAAAAATAATATTTAACTGCGTTTTTTTAAGAAAAACTGTTAAAAACTTCAAATAAGGGTACTTCCGGTGGATCAATTATAACCAAAATCTAATCACCTCTTCATATGGATGTACAGAAAAGGAATACGAAATAATTATAATTTTTGGAATGGTAGTATTGGAGTTATCGTCGGAGAAAAATTTGTCACACACGGACACACACACACACGGACACACACACACACGGACACACACACACACACACATACAGACATCATCTTAAAAATGGTATATTCGTATTGTAGGGACCCTAAAATGTGCTTATTCATTAAAAACTCACCACCGAATTTTTTGACCAAAGACAATACCTTCCTTACCTAAAGGTGACGGAAGGTAAAAATGTATAAATATGTTTCAAATAAATTTTGTAACAAAAACTGAAATCAGAAATACAGCTGCTTGAATAATTTTAATAAAAAAAATATGTATGAAGGTCCAAGTTCTAATTGCTATTGGCACGATTTTGCTGCCTGTCTACTCGTTGTTTCGGTTTCGAATATTTAATTAAATTAAAAAGGTAAAGGCAGAAGGTTTAAAAACAGTAATAATTTGGAGTAGTGTACATGTTTAAATGAAGAGGAATAGCATTAGTGTGATGTAGATGTTAAACGCATTAAAAACTCGAATATTTGAAAAATTAATAACTCTTTTTAAAAAGTACTGGCAGCTATTGAAATAATAATAATAATACAATAGCGAACTCTAGGTGAAACAATATTTAATAAAGTATTAAGAAAACATTCTCCATATTTCGCAAGATTTTTTTTTTAACTTTGATCATTATGCAGTTTAAAGTCTAGTTTTAATATAAATGACCAATTTTCTAATTTGTATCTAGGGTGGAAGAGCCCATTTTGCCGAATTCATCTTATTTGCGTGTTGATGATGCATTGTTCTACACCTTAAATGAGTGCCAACCACTCAGATCTAGTGAAATTTTTTGGGTAATAGTTGTCGACTGCGGGAATTGAACCCCAACTCAAACAAGTGCGCCACCAACTATCGTTAATTAATTAATTAATTAGTATGAACCAAAATCTACAGGCAATACAGAAGTAATTCTTGTGTTTATAGTTTCCTCTAATTAGTTTCATATCCCTCTCCACACATCATATCTTTAATTCACTCTGTCTAAGCCTAAAATCTGTGTTCCTATAATTAAGAATTCTGCTGTTGGTTTAAGGCTGCGCGCCAGTCAAAATCATGATTTAGCGATAAGTTCTCAATTTTTTTCCTCAAAACTGTGAAAACATTTCAAAATGCAAATAATAGGAGTAAATAAGGAGAGATCAATGATTTCAAAATCACATTTTCAAAAATTGTATATAGTATTATTGATGAGAAAAAAAATGTTGAATTCATTAAAATCTGAAATTATTATTTTTTACATAAATGAATCCAAGTCATATATGGAGCAGTTTTATGTTAAAAAGTTGATATCATAGGAATCACAAGAAAACACTGAATATAGCTAGATACATAGAATTTGTATAATATGATTGAATTCTGAGAAAATAAGCCAACATTTGAACAATGCTAAATCTGTACCTTTAAAAACATTTTTTAAATAGATTGTGAGGTAATTTATAGGGTAATTATTATACTCACTATATAGAACTTTGGCTCAAGAATCACATGATTTTTTTTCATTTTTTTAAAATGAAAATTACAGCGCCTGGACTCTCTGAAATGTTCTTCCAATGTTAATTATAGGCAAATTTAGTTTACTCTTTCGCCACCACGTGCCGCATGAAATTTGAGCTGTCGAAATGGAACATAAGGAGGAGTTAGGGAGGGGCTTAAGTTGTTAGATTACGTAGAGGGGAAAAATATTGAAATAGTGAAATAAACTGCATTCGCTTCTGCAGCCTATTCAACCTTTTAGGAAAATCGGCATTGCGTGAATTTATATTGTTTTTATTTGAGTTGTGAAAAATGGGTTTTCAATTTGGAAAACGCAAAAGAAGTAAAAGAGCTAAAATAGCAAAGAAAATTAATTTGAAAAGGTAAAATACAAGTATGTATATTTTTATCAAAGCACTGCAACTTCAACCTATTTCAGAAATGAAACTCGAATTAAGGTGTCTTCTTCTTTGGAGAAACAAAACACTAGTAGTACATTTCGCATATAGAAATAGGAATATATTAAATGCAAATAATGTAAACTATAATACTAACAAATCAGTTACATAATTTTTTGTAAAAAATAGTAAAAATATAAAAAAAACGAAGATTTAATTCTTCTCAAACTTTGTATTTATAATTTATGTAAAAATACTTTTCCAACCAATGATAATAAAACATTTTCTAGTTATCGTATAGTAATCGTATCATATAATATAAAAATTTGGAAAATATGTACTTCAAAAGATAAAAGTTTATGTATTTATTATGTGATGTATAATGAAAGCAAAACTTTATCTGAACAAAGTGAAATGTAAATTGGAAAAATACTACCTTTTTTAGTTTATGTTCTGTATTTATTAATTTAAACCCAACGTTTCGGCACCATAAACTGGTGCCTTCTTCAGGGGATACATTGACATTAATTTTTTAATTAACAAAAATAACAAGTAACCAAGGTAACAAGAAATATTCATAAATGTTACCTTTTTTATGTATACAATTTTCTAGACAATATATGCATGCCCGGCAATAACATGGACGGCGAACATGCATCTTCTCAGGAAAAAATCTCCTTTTGCCAGAGGAAAAACCGTCCCAAAAACTGGCAGAGAAGTGATCTGTATAACTCAGAGACGCTTTATCGGTAGCGAAATACTGCAGCCGTACTCTTTATAAACAGATGTTAGAAAAAGTTTATAAAAAATTTAAGTCGAGAGGGTCTTGCAATAATTTTCGTATCTTCAAACTTTATTTGGTGGAATTCTTCCAAGGCATGTTCTGCAACGGACGATTTCTCAGGCTGGTTCAATCTGATCGATCGATGATGTTTGCTCAATCTTGTAGAAGAAGAAGAAGATACGAAAATTATTGCAAGGCCTTCTCAACTTAACAACAGATTAATAACAGAAGCCATTGAGATTTATAAAACAAGAAATATCAATCTCAATCATTATGACGGATTAGAACTTAGTCGCGCATGGCTTCCAATATTAAATATGTTGTAATTTGTAATATGTATACAATTTTTTATAAACTTTTTCTAACATCTGTTTATAAAGAGTACGGCTGCGGTATTTCGCTACCGATAAAGCGTCTCTGAGTTATACAGATCACTTCTCTGCCAGTTTTTGGGACGGTTTTTCCTCTGGCAAAAGGAGATTTTTTCCTGAGAAGATGCATGTTCGCCGTCCATGTTATTGCCGGGCATGCATATATTGTCTAGAAAATTGTATACATAAAAAGGTAACATTTATGAATATTTCTTGTTACCTTGGTTACTTGTTATTTTTGTTAATTAAAAAATTAATGTCAATGTATCCCCTGAAGAAGGCACCAGTTTATGGTGCCGAAACGTTGGGTTTAAATTAATAAATACAGAACATAAACTAAAAAAGGTAGTATTTTTCCAATTAATAATATGAGTTCTGAAAGATATTTTAATAATTTTAAAGTGAAATGTACCTAAGGGACATTGTTAAAATATGTATTTACAGGTATAACAATTTGGGATAATTGGTATCAGACATTCTAAGAAACTGGTATTAAATATTTCTTGTAAGAACACTTGCAAAATGCAGGTACACTTCCCTCGCCCGGTGTCATTGATCATAAATGCCTTTGTTTTCTTTTCGGCGTATTTTAATCTAAAGTTCAGTTCAACTGGGTTTTATAAAAAAACTAAATTAGGGATATCCTTGTACAGGGATTGTAATTCATAATTAGTATACGATACTGAACAAGCTAATAGACTAACATCGTCAATTTTTGGCCGCGTATGTAAAAGAAGATGTTTAGGTACGAGATTGTTTATTTAAAAACCACATAATAACAAAATACATAAAATACGGTTTGGATAACGAATACATAGGTATTCGTATATTTGAAAATCAAACTAATAAGAAAGTTATTCCTTCGGGTTTATTTATTGATGAAGAAAATGGATATCTAGCAGCAAGTCCCGATGGTAAATGTTATGTAATACCGGGTTTCAACTTTTCTATTACAGTTTTAAATGGAGATGAACTACTATCAAATTTAATTATGTTTTTTTTTGTTATAAAAAAAGTAGACACCCGGTATACAGAATGTCACAGGACAAGCTTACGCTATTATTATTTTAAAAACTATTCAATATTTTTTTTATGAAATTTAGTACCTAGTAGGTTTCCGACATGCCAGTTTCAACTAAAATATTTTCAAAGCACAGTTGAAGTACAAGAAATTTAAAAACACTGTTTTTTAAATGGAACACTCCATTTTTTATTATTTAAATGAATTCTTCTTTAGAAAATAGAATTAGTTTGTGTTGCATATCCCATGTTGAAAGTTGATAATTTTTAATTAGAAAAACTTAAGTTTTTTGTAATTTAATTTTACGTTGACGTAGAAATTAAATTTTTCAAAAATTATCGGTTGCTAATTTATATTAGTGTAAACAAAAGCTTTCTTTTTAAAACTGTTTTTACAGATTATAGAAATTCGATTCCATTCTCGAGATATAGAGTGATAAAGAAGTGGCCGTTTTTAGAGAAAAAATAAAAAAAAGTTGAATTACGACGGAAATTGTTAATCGTGTGTAAAATGTTTTTACTGTTTCATATGTAAAATTTTCTGCTGAATTCGATGGTAAAATAAAAAATATAGCATTCTATTTAAAATAATAAAGTTAGGGGCTACTTCCGGTTAAACCGGAAGTGCTACTGCTTTGAAAATATTTTAGTTGAAACGGTCATATCGAAAAACCCCTAGATACCAAATTTAGTAAAAAAAATATTGAATAGTTTTTAAAATAATAATAGCGTAGGCTCGTCTAGAAATAAACAAAATTCATTTTAGATACAAGGCCAATTACACATTTCATCATTTTTATTAACAAAGATACTCCTGTTTTCATTTTGAAAATCGAAAATTGATTTATTTTGGGAAAAGCATATGAGAGATCAACTTATTAATTTTTATAAGAAGTGCATACTACCAGAAATTGTTTTGCGAAGAATTCAGAAGGGCTTTAAATGCAGAGAACCTCAGTAGAATTTATTCCTCTCAATTGTTCAAAATAATGGACAATTACTTTATTTTTAAATATTAATTTCAAAATATAAACAAGGATAATTCCATTTTTAATCACAAATAAATGTTTGAATTATAATAACTGTTTTATTTTTCCTTGTCACTTGATACGTATTTCATTGATATTATACAATTTGTTTTCCTCGGTCGAAACACGCACCCTGGCCATCCCGGCTTTCTTTTCAAGTAATTTATAACTCGTAAGGTACACTGTTCTGATTGGCTGTAGCTGCAGCTGCACTTATACAACCTAGACATCAACCAGATGCACAAATTTTCTACTGTGCTGCCATCAGTCGGCTTAGAAACAAAATAACACTCCTATCCCGCGACGTTAAGTATTCCACAATATTAATGCTATAAATGCCAACCATATTACAGATACGAGATATTCAATAGGATCCTCCAACAACCGCCATAGTAACAAAGTACAAAATTTGTCAATTGAAACTAGACTACACCAATTTACATACACGTAATTCAAAAGGTTTCACTTATAATTCAAAATAATCTATTTAATTTCAGAGCTCATAAAATGAAATAGGGTTATTTTAATGTAGCAAAATTTGAAACCTATTTATAATAGGGTGCATTATGCTAAAAAATGGTCGAATAATGAAAAAATCTAAATTTATCTTTTTAAACATATTTTCAGCTATAATATCCCGAGGATATTGATAATTACGAAATAATTTTATGCCAGTAACCGAAAGCGCGTTGCTTGGTAACCGTCCGACGCCAAAGGAGAAGTTTTGTTATCTAAAAGCAACGTGCTTGAGGAAGTTGTGATAAAATTATAAATATTTATTAATCGAGGGGTAAATGAAAAATTTTTTAATTAAATTAAGACGAAATTTGTATTTAGCAGAATTTTTATAATTATAAAATCTCCCAATATATGTCAGTAGTAGCAATGAATATGTTAAGCATGATGTGTGTAACGATTATAAGATTGACATTGACAGAACGAGAAGATAAGACACGTTCACTTTTATTATACAAACGTTTAATAGTATTAATAATGGAATGATATTTTCTAATTTTTTATTTATAATAGACTGTTTTATTGGAAGTGTGAGTGTGTATTTTATTAAATGAAGCGTTATTATCACTGTCATACCGTCAAAACGACATTTTCAAAATAAATCAATCCTTAATTATCTGTCAAAAAGTGTTTGTTACTTAGTTAATGACAGAAGTGATAATTGTCTTAGGATCATTATCAGTCTAAGTTTGTTTTGATTGGTTACTTTCGTACACGTGATCAGAAATACAGAGATTCAATTGGATAATTTTTTAACCAAAAAATTTTCTTTCTAACAAATTTTGTGCAACTGTATTATTAAGAGGTAGCTGGTCCGTGTTCGTTTTATTTCTTTTTGTGTGTCTGCAAGTTTTCTATTTCTAAATGTCATCAATTCCTTCTACGTCGCATTCGTTAAAATTTTCTGGTGGTGTAGTGGGCAATGCAGCCGACTCTCTACCCAAGGGTCCCGGGTTCGAGTCCCGAGTAAGGTACGGACTTGTGTGTGTGTTCATCATTTCATCTCCCTATTACGTATTAGATAGCAGAGTTAAAAATTTCAAGCAAAAATTAACTTATTCCCATATATCTATTGTAATAAGATTGTAAATCTTGAGAAACAATAATAATTTTGTTATAAATAGTTATTAAATTAGAAATTTTATTGTTTGCTCACCTATGTCGTGCTGGAAGTTGTGAAACCGCTCATGAAGAATAATATCCTCAACTGGAATTCTCTGTTCGGTTTTCTCTTCAAGTTCTCTGTCCCAATCGCCGAGGACTGCTGTCCACAAAGCCGGCAAAGGGAGGTTGAAAATGTCACTAACAAAGAAGTTAATCAACATTCATAAATATAGCGTGTCTGTGGCGGTCAAAAGTTTACACAGCTTTTTTTTGTCAATAACTTTGATATAAGGGATCAATAACACAATCTAATTTTAGAAAAAATGTATTGCTTACTATCACTACAGATTAGTTTGAACTTGAGTTCATTAGAAAAAAGTTTTTTTCTCCCTATTATTGTTCAAGCTTGGATACCAAAAAATCAAATGTTATAAATAGTGACTTTAAAAATCCAGTGCTCTTTTTGGGTGAACAAATGACTAGAGAAAAATGTTTTGATTTCAACTATATAAATATTGAATAGGGTTGCATAACAATTATTTCGAGAAAAATGGTATTCAAAATTAAAAAATGTATTAAAAAAAAAACTTTACTAATAGCGTAACCCGGACAACAGTAATATGAATAGTTGTAGTAATAGTTTTGCATAATCTCTTTCAGTATTGGAACATCATTTCTAATTTTTCAATACCATTTTCTCGAAATGATTGTTATACAATATTTATATCGCTGAAATCAGAAAAAAAAAAATTCTGTCTAGTAGACTAAAAAAAATTATAAAGACCCACTGCGTAAAAAATTCTTGGGATATATTTGGACATATGTTATACGAAAGATGGATTAATAAATTCGTGGAATGAAGAGATTTTTGAAAAAGTGCGAGTAGGTGCTTATTGTTATATTTTTCAAATGTCATTTATTATGGGAAAAAGTGTATGTAAAGAAAAAAATTCGGGCTCTTATTGAATTCTTCACAAGAGAAGAAAAATCCCCTCAGATAATTATTCTTACCCTGGAAAAACTATGATTTGTAAATAAAACGATCTTTTTATATAAATAAGAAAATCGAATAACTCCGTTAACGCCGTTTTGTCAAAAATCATCAAAAAAAAAGTTGAAAATCTTATAGTGGAAGACGTCTAGCTGAGAAAAAAGCAGCTTACAGAAATGGTTGGAGTGAAGTATCAAGTATACTTTACAATCATTTTAAAAAATATTTCGTCAATATCTAGGGATGTCAAAAGTGAGTGCAAGATAGTTGCTGAGAATGCTCACGCCGTTTCAAAAGTAACATCAATATATAAATATCCGTGATATTTTTGGACTTATGCGAAAACAATAAAAATGAAGTATTGTCAAGGGCATACCACCTCTCTTGGGAAATAAAAGGTACAGATTTTTGGGATACAAAGGGTATTCTGCTAGTTGATTATAAAAATAAAGATGTTTAAATAACTGGGAAGTACTGCACTGATCTGCTGAAATAATTCATAAAAGATATAAATGGAAAAGAAGAGGAAAATGTACCAAAGGTGTGATGGTTTTACAAGACAATGCATCCTTACAGAACAGCAATGTTGCAATAGCTGCTTTGTACGACCTTGGCTTCCAAATTTGAAACCAGCTATTTTGAATACAAATAAAATATTTTTGAAAATGTATAAACAAACTTTTGAATTAGAAGTTTGCGTAATAGGATTAATGGAAAGGAAAAATAATAAATTGGTTAAATTAACACTTCTTCCCCTTCATTTTGCAAATTATTTTTTACTTTCCCTCGTATTTTTAGTGGAAAAACATTTTTAAATCTAAATGGTACATAATAATTTAATAATATTAACACAAAATTGTTTGAATTTAAATATTTGACATACTCGTATTTCTAATTCTAAATATGTACCTAAATAGGTATGTTTTTATGTGTGTTTTTTTTTAATAGTAAATATAAAATAGACAAATCTATGTACCTTTTAACAAGTAAAAACTTCTGTCGCCATTTAATGCAATACGTCATTTCCTTCATTGAATATTTCCATTATTATGTCCTCCACGTGTATTCAGTGTGTGTATATGAATGAACTTCAGAGCTTTGTGTACTTTGAGCTTAAAGCTGCTAAGTTTACTAACTTGTTGATGCAGTGCGCGGCTGTCAGGAGCCACTCGGCGGATATGAGAACACCCCCGCACCAGTGTCCAATGAAGCCAAACTGTGGATGCAACAGTTCCAACGAAACCTAAACGAGGTAACAGAAAACATTGTTGAGAACTTCTGACAGCAATATACTCCTCATAGCTCCTTTGGGGTACATTATACATATATTTTAGTATTGAATAGTTTTGTTAATATTAAACAATCTTTTAATAAAAATGTTTTACATATATTTTTCTGTTAACATGTACCATGGGAAATAAAAATATAACTGCACATGTTATTATTTTTTGTACGCTCGTGCAAAAAGTAAATGAAAAATTACGCGCCTTGAGAATTAAAAGTAGGCACTTATTAAAGAGTGTAGCCATCACAATACCTCCCGCCATTTAAGATTTGATGTTATGTGTTATATGAACTAATATTTAATTATGCTGGAGCTGAAAAATAAAAAAAATATTTTCTTATACTATTCAAATTTAATGAAATCTGTTATTACTATTTTCTTCTCAAAACTTTACCATTTGTGTATATATATTTTTTTTACAATCATTACAGTAATATGTCGAGTCCTAATCTTTTAGAGGTTCGTAAATACGTCATTCCTTACTGCAATGGCAATCTATTGGGTCGAAATTGACCGACCATGTCAATTAAATTATATGACTGTTACATGTCAATAACTTTTGATATTTCAATATGAAAAATTGACAAATGTGAAACAGGCTTAATTCAATAATTTATTTTTATAATTACTGATTTAAAAAAAGATGATCGTGAATAAAATTCTATACATATCTTAGTGGGAGTTAGGGAGTTTCATCACAACGGCTGTAATGAAATATATCCCAACTTGGATGTAATTATACTATTACATCAATTATAACTTTCCTGGAAATATTTATCTATTGTAATCCAGACATACAAAACCAGCAGGTTTTTTTTTACAAATTGGAATTTGTATTTGTGGCAATAAATATAAATTTGTGATCTTGATTTATGAACATTTGGTCTTTTATTATGTTTGGTCGAATATCTGTAGTATATCTAAAGCTAATCTACAGAAAGCAGAATTTTGGTTTGCATCAAATAATTTACTTCTTAATAAAAGAAAAACTCAAGAATTGATAATATCAGCAAATAATAAAGCTGTAAAAGGGAACTCTGTATCCTTATTAGGATTAACTTTAGATGACTCACTAAATGGAAGTATCCATATTACTAATATTTGCAAGAAATTGTCTTCCGTAATATTTCTTCTAAGATTAAAATTCATGGTTGATACTTCCACTTTGCGCTCAACGTATTTTGCCTTATTCCACTCTATAATATCTTATGGCGTAGTTTGGTGGGGCAATACATCTAATGCAATAAAAGTTTTTATTTTACAGAAAAAAGCTATAAGAATTATATGTGGTCTGAATCAAAGAATTTCATGTAAAAATAGTTTCAAAGAACTCGAAATCATGCATCTTCCCTCAATTTACATATATGAACAAATTACAGAAATTCATAAAATGAAAACGTCCCTTTCCATGAACAAAGACTACCACTCCTACCAAACTCAGTCAGCCTCTCTGTTACGGAAGCCTAAATATAAATTAAGTAAATCAAAAAATAATTCTTTAAATTTTGATTTATATAATGTTTTGCCAGAACATATTAAACTTTTGGAAGACAAAAAATTCAAGAAGGTTATAAAACATAATTTGATAAAACACTGCTTTTACACAGTAGAAAAATTTTTAAATTCTAATTTTTGTATATAACATCTAATATCTATTTTCTTTTATCACTCCTTTATTTGTAAATAGATTGCATTATGTTAATGACGTACTATAAACATTTTATGTAATATAGTCAATAATAAATAAATAAAATAAATAAATACTGTATACAGCGCTTGCAAAAAGTACATTTATTGCATTCGTTACACAAACAACTGTAATGTTGAATCTATTACATTATAATTATTATTATTTAAAACTATATTTTTATTATTATCTTTATTTTACATAAATTAAATTTTAGATCGCTATACGAAAAATAAATATTAATAATTTGTATAAATATAAATATATATTAATATTTCTCTTGATGATGTACCACAAATAATAATAATAATAATAATAATAATAATATAAAAAAATAATTTTATTAGGCAATTTAAAAATATTTCGAAACTTTATTACTTCAGAGTTCAAATTATGTTTGGTATACACAAATACATACTCTACTTCGGTTTCATGTTACTTTTAGTTTTCAAGGATGCAAACTTTTATATGTATTAACTTTCTCTATATAAATTTATATAAAATATTTCATAAGATGACATACTAAGAATTTTATCTTATGCTTTCCTCAAATTATATCTTTTATTAATATTAATATGTTTATTATTCTTTCCTTTATGGAAAAATTAATTGTAAAAGTGATCATTTCAATTCTAAAATTAATAAATTTACTAGTACTTTCAAGATTTATAATTATACGCATGTTAAACATTAATGAAATCGAACAATATATTGCCAATAGACAACAAAAAATTTCAAGGATTAAAAATTCTATTAATCAACTTGTCACCTACTGGCTTGCAATCATAATGATATGAGTAAATGTAAAATTGTAAATGTCAGTAAATACATAACGAATTAATACATTAATTATAAAATATAAATATGAAATGAATATATGAATTTAAGAAGAGATTATTCATTATCGATTTCGATCTATTTTCTTTCCATCTTCCTTAGATCAGGGGTCGTGCTACCAATAAGATTTCTATGAGTAAGCTAGTTTAAATATTAATATAAAATAAAGAGCTCATATTCGTTGTGTTTGTGTACCTCAGACAAAGATAACCATATTGCTTTAGTTTTCGCAAAAATGGATTCTGGACGTTCAATTTCAAATAAATATACCGGGAGTTTATTTTATTAGTAAACATAGGGTATATCATTGCCATAGTTACGATATGAATGTTTGACAGCAATGTATTGAAGCGTTTATTTTATGAGTAAACATAGACGTTTAACATGGGAACCAATTTTTTGTAAATTCAAAGTGTCCAGCTAAAAATCTAGCCATGCTATTGAACATGATAATAGTACATTACATCTTGTACATTATTTAATATTAATTAAGTTAATAATATTGCAATAAATTACAAAAATTGTCAAATAAATAATTGTTTCACTTTTTTATTATGCAATATGAAAATATTTATAAATATCTCCGTGGCGCAGTGGTCATAACAGTGGAATCTGAAATTTTTGGTTGGGGTTCGATTCCCCATTGGGGTAATTATTTTATTTTTTTTACATATAAATTGTTGAACTTTTAAAAATCAGTTTATATTTCCATATTACAATCATTTAAAAATAATAATAACACTGTAACAAATAAAGAGAAAATGATTGAGAATAATTGATTACAATAATCAAAATATTGATGTAATAACAATGCATTGTATTTTATTTGATAAATACAGTAAAGACATAATATCTACACAAATTTATTATATTTCAGTTATTTTTATTAATATCGAAAGGAAATACAATGCATTGTTCTTGAATCAATATTTTGATTATTGTAATCAATTATTCTCAATCATTTTTTTCTTTATTTATTACAATGTTATTATTATTTTTAAATGATTTTAATATGGAAATATAAACTGATTTTTAAAAGTTCAACAATTTATATGTAAAAAAAATAAAATAATTACCTCAATGGGGAATCGAACCCCAACCAAAAATTTCAGACGCTACTGTTACGACCACTGCGCCACGGAGACATTCGTAAAAAATTTCATATTGCATAATAAAAAACTGAAACAATTATTTATTTGATAATTTTTGTAATTTATTGCAATTTTTGCAATATTGTTAACGTTATTAATATTAAATTAGTGTTGCCAAAAGTCGAGACGAGACGAGACTTGGGGCCGGTCTTGTCTTGGTCTTGACTTGGTCTCGACTAGAGTGGTCTCGTCTTGGTCTTGTCGAGACGAGACTTGATGTCAGTCTCGTCTCGTCTCGAGTCTCGACAAGACTCTCGACTTTGCTTCCATTAACATTTTTTTTTATAATCCCATCCAATAGTACATAAAATTCTAAGAACAGCAGTACAATCGCGATTCAAAAATTCCAAATAATATTTGAGATATTTATTTTTTTTTCTGTAAATATCATCAACTTGATTTTTCTAAATAAATGTTAAATAAGTAGATAACTAAAACTTAGCCTTTCGCGTATCCCCTAGTACGCGTACCACAGGTTGAGAACTTCTGCTTTATATCAAAATTTTGACGAATAAAAATAATGTTAGTCATATTTTATTTATTTGCCAAAAAAAAAATACACTTATTCCAAAAACGTATTTAGAATAATAATGGTATATTCAATAAAAAATGTAGGTAGTTACATAAACACAATTCTCTAACAAAAAAAAACACTTATTTAAAAACAAATAAATTATAATAAACGTGCCTAAATTTATAAAATTAGTAAAAAAAAAATAGTAACTAAGAAACTTTAATAATAACAGTTGTACGGTTTAACGAATTATAAATAGATTAACTTTCCAAAATCAGTCAGCTTTACTATAATCATAGATACAGCTGATATATTCAAAAAATTGTAATTGACAGATGTCAGTGTCAAGTACAATATACATAATGATTGTTCGTGTTATAATTGTATTGGATTTATAGATTTTTTTCCAAAGACCGTTCGGCATGGAATTTGTAAAAAATAGTATATGTTCGTGTTATAATTTTATTGAATATATAGAATCTTTTCTAGGGAACTTTTGATGTGGGATTGGTACAAAATGCATCAAATTGACGGAAGGTCTTGTGCTAGCCACAACAGATTTTTTATGTACCTACTAAAACTTCTTTTACATGTTGTAGAAGGTAGAGTTAAAAATAAAATCAAGCCATGGAGTAAAAATGGATAGAAAATTTTGGAGATATCTAATAATTCTTCATATGGTATTTCTTTCTCAAGAGGTTCCTCTTTCCACTTATGAAACCATAATAATGATTCCTCATAAAAATTGTCTATGTTATATTTCATTTAATTCTTTATCATACGTTTATACTTTTCTTTATTACATGGTTTTATATTTTTAGGATGCAAAATTGTTAGATTGACTATTGTATTCGGAAATATTTGGATTTGGGTTGGGCAAACCTATCTACTTTTATTACTAGCAGATGTCTAAAAGTGGTTGTTATTGTCTGGTAATATGCAGCATTTATAGTACAGGCCGTTGTAAAAATTATTGTTCTATTATTGGATTTTTACAAGAAAAGAAATGTTGTGTTATTTTTTACCCATTTTTTTTAAAATTATATTATATTAGGGAATTGGAAAAACAGTTTGTTAAAGAAGGGCTTGTACATTACGACTTTTATATTTCTATTTTCTTTAAGGCTTTAAGTAAACGTTGATTATTGTTTTCAATTTTTTCATATGAATGAATTTATACAATGTATTTTAATTTTCTCAGGGGGCGCGAGCGGCCCTCCCTGGCCCCCCTGTATACGCCCATGGGCACCGGGCGAGTGTACTTGCATTTTGCATGTGTTCTTACGGGAAATACTTAATACCAGTTTCTTAGAATATCTGATACCAATTTTTCCAAATTGTTATACCTGTAACTACATATTTTAACAATGTCCCTTACATTTCACTTTGTTGAGATAAAGTTTTACTTTCATTATACATCACATAAAAGATACATAAACTTTTATCTTTTGAAGCACATATTTTCCAATTTTTTTTTTTACTAAATGATACATTATGATTTTTTTGTTAGTTTTTAATGATAACACTAGAAAATGTTTTATTTTCATTGGTTGGAAAAGTATTTTTACATAAATTATGGATACAAAGTTTGAGAAGAATTAAATCTTCGTTTTTTTTTTATATATTTTTACTGTTTCTTTACAAAATAATTATGTAACTGATTTGTTAGTATTAATAGTTTACATTATTTGCAATTAATATATTCTTATTTCTACATGCGATATGTATTCTTATGTTTCAATGGAAGAATTATTTAGGTGAATAAGAAGTACATCCGTTGAAAATGTAGAATATGGTTATTTTAAAACGGGAATTTCCCTAAGATCGTAAAATCTTTGTGTGCATTTTCGTAAAATTCTAAGAATCACAGTAGATTCTATAAAAATAAAAGAAAAATAATGTATATTTGAAGGGAACGTTACTTTTGTTATAATATATTAATTTAATAAATAAAACTGAAGTACATTGCTAACTCGCAGAATGCACCACAGATGTAACTTTTGTGTGCTATTTGAAAATTGGAAATATTTTTGAAGATGTAGTCAGTATTTCATATACCCAGTTGTACCAATATATTAATTGAGAATTAAACAAAAATTAAATTAAAATCAACATGTGTAGTATAAAATAAAGGTTGATCTTAATTTAATTAAAAATATTGGTGCATTAAAATAACATAAGAATTCTAAATTGATACTTCTTTCATTTCATCTCACTTACATTGTAATTTAAATTCATTTAAAACTTATATTTGGATTATTGAGATGAATAAGGAATACATCATATTTACATAAATTAATGTTTCTGGAACACAATTATGAAAGTAGAAAATTACAAAATTTGAAAAATTAATATCTCTCTTATTTATTCGAATTTTCAATCAGTATTTACAGCAATACTCTCAGTTTTTGAAGCACTTTTAGAATAGGTATATGTTTAAAAAAATACCTTTGATCTGAAGTCGAGAGTCTTGTCGAGACTCAAGACTTTCTCGACAAGACTTGATGCTAGTCTCGTCTCGTCTCGACTTTTCTAGTCGAGACCAAATGATGGTCTCGTCTCGACAAGACCAAGACGAGACGAGACCAAGACCAAGACTGGTCTTGGTCTTGTGGCAACACTATATTAAATAATGTACAAGATGTAATGTACTATTATCATGTTCAATAGCATGGCTTGATTTTTGCCGAACACTTTGTATTTACAAAAGAAACTACTTCCCATGTTAAACGTCTATGTTTACTCATAAAATAAACGCTTCAATACATTGCTGTCAAACATTCATACCGTAACTATGGCAATGATATACCCTATGTTTACTGATAAAATAAACTCCCGGTATAATAGAAATTAGTAACTAACTTGATGTAGGTTCATTATTTCCATCCCTATTTAAACTGTCTGTTAACTGTCAGTTAAAAGAAAAATATAGCATCGATAGTTTAGCATAATTTCAAAAATTACACAAGACATAAATCAAAATCACTAATTTTTAGAAAATGAATTTTAAAGTACAATAGAAAAAATAAAATGCTGCCATTTGAGCTGAAATAAATATGCCATCCTCAAATTTGGCTTACAATATAGCTGGCTGTTATACTAACATCAATATTTACTATTTCAAGCAAATATGTCACTATTACTCACTGAGCCAGCACAAGTTGAGCTATGTCAGAAACCACACTTTTATTTAGCCCGTGTGAAATTATTAAGAAAATTTTTTGGTTAACAAATTATCCAATTGAATCCCTTTATTCATGGCCACGTGTGCGAAAGTAACCAATCAAAACAAACTTACACTGATAATTATCCTAAGACAATTATCACTTATGTCACTAAGTTGCTAAGTAACAAATATTTTTTGACATTTAATTAAAGATTAATTGTTTTAATTTGAAAATGTCATTTTCACGCTGTCAGTGAAAATGACGATTTAATCAACAAAATTATAGAAGAAAACACATCAAAAATTACTATATTAAATAAAAAACTAAATGTGGAGAATATTTATGGATTTTGTATGTCTTATCTTCTTCTATTTGGTCTCACTCAAAGAGGTCTCATTCTCATTGCACACTTCACACTGAACATATTCATAGCCACTTTCACGTTCATAGCTACTAGTAACATCTACTGGGCTATGTTACACAAGAAAAATCTGTCAAATATAAATTTTAGGCAAATTTAATGTTAAAACTGCAAAAAAATTTCTCACCGAATACCCCTCTATCATTGATAAATACTTATAATTTTATCACACTTCCTCAAGCACTTTGCTTTTAGGTAACACCACCTCCGCCTTCGGCGTCGGGCTGTTACCAAGCAACGCGCTTTCGGTAACTGTCATAAAATTATTTCGTTATTATCAATGTCCTCGGGATATTATAGCTGAAAGTATGAGCTCTGAAATTTTTGTTGCTGCAAATCTACATTATTTTTATTAAATTCACATGTACTCGTAAAACTAAAAATTTGAAAATTTGTACTTTTGTCAGTTTTGTGCGATATATTTCTTTAAATTAACAGACAGGTTATCCAAAAATAAAGATACCGGGTTTTAGAAGAGCAATAACGTGATTCAAAACTTAATAGTTTCTTGCTCTAATATTTCTCCCAAATTCTTACCCTATCTAGTAATATGGAATGTCCGCTACATATTTGCTTCAGTATTTAACCTTATTCTCTTCCTATTTCTCTGATATGTACTCTAATTTACGTTAAAAATTTAGTCTAAATTTCTGACCTACTAATATTTATTCTAGTATTAACTTTAATTATTATTGCTCAGATTTTTGCTAAAGAATTTTACCAAACTACTTGGTCAATTAGAACTAGTGTTGCCGCCAGATGAGACGAGAAGAGACTTGGGGTCGATCTCGTCTTGATCTTGACTTGGTCACGATTGCCATATGGTCTCATCTCGGTCTCGAACTACTTTCATCTCCTGGTCTCGAGTCTCGACGAAAATCTCTTCTTTTCAAGGTCAAATTATTTTTAAAAATCTTATTAACAAATATTGACATTAATTTTTAAAACTTAAATTTTTAAAGTTTAACAATTTATTTATTTTCTCAAAATTAAAGATTACTGGCAGTCAAAACTATTTTTTTAATGTAATAATTGATTATGTAAATAATAGGAAATGAAAAATAAATTTGTACAAAAAACTGTATTTTCATCTGAATTTTTAATTTTTATATAAAAAATAAAAATAACTACATACTTAAAAAGTAACCATTCACCGACATAGGACTGCACTGTGCACACCCAACCCAAAAGCTCACCGCACGGCACTGCTTTACTTATATTTTGCGTGAGTTTACTTTCATTTTGTTATTGTTGTATTAAAATGTACTTTTGTTTTTTTTTTGTAAAATGTTCATAAAAATTACTTACGTTATAAAATTTAGTTCAAAAATATATAACTGTTATATAGTTGTTTGTTTTAGATATTTCATGTGATTTTAAATTGTCAGTAACTAGCAAATTGCTCACCGGCAAAAATTGTGTAATACTTGATATGAAAGATAATTTCGTGCTGAATTCAAAATTTCAAACCGCGTTATCGTATCTTTAACAAGATCAAAGTGGTGGATAAAAAAATAAAAAATTGCAGGAAAATGTTGACAATTGTTATAAAAAAATCATCAGTAATTTACTTCTTTCGATGCCACGACGAATGTAAACTGTTACAAATAGTGAAACCTATTGGACTAAGTATAAAATACGTAATATTGTTTGTTTTTTGAGTAATTTAAATATCTTTCATAATTGTTTTGAGCAAATGGCCAAAAACACAAATATGCCGCCATTTTTCCCAATTGACGGAAGGTTCCCGTGCTCGTTGTAACTCGCAAATTACTCATCGGAAAAAATTGTGTAATACTTGATATAATAGTAATTTACGTAACAAGACCTGAAAGTGATACTTTACTGGGTGAGCAAGCATATTTCAGAGCGACCCGTAGGCGAGCTTTGGAAGCTTGTGAGCCCAGTATAGACACTTTCAGGTCATGTTGGGTACAATATTTTTTTTGCGATCCTGAAAAAAGAATAAAAAAGTATTATTTTATTTTTTACTGGGAGCAAATAAGAAATAAATAAACAACTGATCTCCATGGAAACATTTAGCTTTACCGGTCCCGGGATCGGTAAAGTACTTTCCGATCCCTTATAGACAACTTTCCGAGCTAGCTCAGCAAAGAAGGACTTTCCGGTCTAAATAGTGATCAGAAAGAGTTCATTTTCTGGGCGATCGCAAAAAAAAGAGAATTTCATGCTGAATTCAAATTTTCAAACTGCGTTATCGTATCTTTAACAAGATGATGAACCACCACTCTGATAAAAAAAATAAAAAAATCCAGGAAAACGTTGACAATTATTTTTAAAAAAATCTGTTGTGTCCAGCACAAAACCTTCCGTCAATTCAATGTATTTCGTACAAATCCGATACCAAAAGTTCCTTGGAAAAGATTCTACATATCCTGTAAAATTGTAACACGAAACACACTATTATTTACAAATTCCATATTGCAAGTTCCTTTGGGAAGATTCTATAAATCCAATATTATTATAACACGAATGTACATTCTGTAAATTGCACTTCACACTTCCTCATTCTTCCTCTCCCAAATATTCTGCTACACAGTCCTTCCATCTTCTCTTTGGCCTTCCTCGTACTCCTGGCATTGAAACTGCAAGTCACTTATGCGAGGGACACTCTGTCACTTATTTAACCATATAAATATTTTATGTGCTTACATAACAAAAATATTGAGAAAAATTCATTTGAAAATGAAATAAATTTTATTTAACGTAACACAAAACAGTAGGACATGATCAATAACAAAACAATTAACTTGTATTTAACTTCACAAATAATTGTTTCCATTATAATTATTATAAATAATGATATTATGACATAACAATAACAGTTTAGTATAAGTTAACTAGCGAAAACTCGGCTACGTCAATGAATTTGAAGAATCTCCCACAGTTAGAAGAATAGGAGGAAACTTATTTATAGAATGAATTAAAAAATATAAAAATATGTTAATAATAGACGTAATTAGAATGTGTATGTGTGTGAGCGTATGTATGTGTGTGTGTGTGTGTGTGTATATATACCAGAAATGTAAAATACAATATGTACTATAGCCTAATATGGAAATGGCGAGAGGTATTGTGCTGGCTACAACAAATTTTTACCTTCACTACCCTTGGTAAATGACCACGTGCTAAGGTCCCTAGAATCTAGAATCCAATTTTAACATTTTCACAATGATGCCATACACGCGCGCGTGTATGTGTATGTATGTGTATGGATTTTGTCAACTCTATAATTCATATACTACCATTCACAAATTTTGAAACCTTCTATTTCGACCCTATTCTAATATGGAAAAAAACCATTAGATTTTGGTGTAAATCGAATAACCGAAAATGGCACTTTACTTGAAGATAATAACGGATTTTTTTCAAAAAATACTATTAAATGCCATTTTTTGCATTTTGTCATTGTAAAAATTAAAGATTATTGAATTTTTTACAGATGTACTACTACTTTTTCTATATGTTTTACAGGTAAATTTAAAAAATAATATTTTTTATAAACCCAGAGACTTTGATAGACACAATTCCTTTGTAACACAGTTCATATTTCAAATGCATTTAAATGTCACTGTCAAAAAACTAATCACTTAATAATGGTGACATTTTAAAAAGAAAATAGTATATAAAGTAATAGTTATATGCAAGGGAACATGACGTAGTTAGCAGCGTTAGTAAATAGGTAGGAATGTATTTAAATTAATTAACGGGAGGTAGTGTGTTAGTCATATCAGATTTTTACTATACTTATTTCGTTTTTAAACCAGGAAGAGTAAATCCAGAAATCATATTTCCATCCTATGAAGTATACAAAAACATTAAATTTTGGTAGATATGCTATGTCGTGTTAACAAAGTAATAGCTTGTTCACTAAATACAGATAAATATGTAAATCTTGCAAAACTTTCAAGTATAAAGCAACTCCAGATTTTAATTTGTACTTCTATAGGACAATTTTTAAGCTCTTTCGAATGGCGATACTAATTTTTTGTCATTATTGGATTTCAAAATAGTCTGTCTTTCACTGAACAAAGTTAAAAGTTTTGTTTAAAATGTTTTAAAAACAATGTTGTTAAATGAAAATAAAAAGTGGCCCGTTTTTTAGCATCAGATGTCCGATATCGCAATTTTGGCATTAGAGGATATTTATGACTATTTATATCCTTTAAAACTCGAAATAGCGCTTTAATAATTTCTACTGGATTATATCGGAACACTTGACTTGAGAACTATCAATCATGCATTGAAAAATTCAATTAAATTTAAATCATTTTTAATATAGTAAATAATGTCGTCTTTCAGTGCTTATAAATTTAGTTTGTGGTATATTAGTTGAGTGATAAAAGACCGACTTCAAATACACTTGTGTTAAAAAGATCATTGGACAGACTATTCTATGTACTATACCTGCCAAGGCCACGCTCCTTGAGTGCTCTGTTTTCCGTTGACTATCCTTCCGGTGGAAGCTGTTCGCGACGACCACAGATGTCGCGGTTGTCTGGACCTTCGGACGCTTGCCCCACACTCTACAACAAAATATTCATTTATTTTAACTCATATTCTAACGTAATTCACTTTCGTAATTATACGAGGTGATACAGTGTTTCCCTATTGTGTTGCAAGAGGCTTTCCTCATCTCGCGAACAGCAGGAGACGAAAAGGGTGGAACAGATGATAAATGGAGAAGATTAAAGCAATAAAATTAAGGGGTGTAGGTGTAGTGCGCGTAGGAAGATGTATTTATAAATACAATAATATAATAATTTCATTTAAAACAAGACTACATTGTGTAATTATCACATACTTAGAACCTAGACCTAGACCATGCTACGAGGGCGGGATGATAAGCACTTAGTCCCTAAGTGTTGGCGTTGGTAGGTAGAATATTTTATTTTTCTTTGGAACTACTATATTTTAGTAGTAAATATTGAAAATATGCCAGTGATCTTCCAATAGCTTTTCTTTAAAGAAAACGAAATATCTATCTGTTTTACAATGCAAGCTGTTAAAATATCTGTTTTACAATGCAAACTGTTGAACATCGCACCGTTATCAATTTTTTTATTTTAAAAGTCCAAATTTTCGAATAGCTGAAAAGTATGTTGGCTGAAAATGCTCCATCATATGGTAAAAAATTGGGTAGATGTGTTTACGAGTAAACTTGGCCGTACAAGCATCCAAAATGATAAAATGAGCATCGCTCTTAGTGATGCCGCGTGATCTCACATTTTAGAGGACTCGTCTTGGATTTCGAGACGAAATTAATCTTATTCTCTTAACAAGAGCAATGCCCTCAAGATTCGAGATCTCGATTGTACGATTATTCAAACACCAGACTTACTAACATAATGTTTTAATCAGTGATACTCATTTAATATTATCATGTTGCTTGTAATTTTAATTTATTTATTATTTCTAATTATAAATTCGAGACTCTCGAGTCGAGATCGAGAGAAAGTAAGGAGAAATATGACGAGACGAAACCGGATTGTTTCTCGCCATATCTCGTCTCGTGGTATCACTAATCGCTCAAGAAGTGTTACATCATAAGTGATTACTAAATTCACGATATAATGTTAAAAAACAAACGGATGGAATTAATTGAAGTAGCTAATAGCGTTACAGTTGATCAAAAATGTCTTTGAATGCACTTTCAAGAGTGCCTCGAGCCTTTTAGATTTTGAGTCGATTTCACAGTTGAATCTTGATTTCATTACTACACCCCACAGCCTAAATTTCAATCAAAACAATGGACAGAACTCCGCTACTTAGCTGTAAAGAAAGCAAAAGCCGTCAAATCAGCTGACAAGGTGATAGCATCAGTTTTCTCGGATGCAAGAGGACTTCTGATGATAAGCTATCTTCTAAATAAGCAATCTATAACACATGTTTCACCAATATAATGCAAGGCTAAAATCAATGAACTAAAGTAAAATTTGCTTCCTCGTTCAGCTTATTCGCCGGATTTGGCTCCCTTTGATTTCCATTTATTCCCTAATTTAAAAGTTTTCTTGAGAACACAGAGTTTTTTTTAAATGATGAGGAAATCAATTCCGCCGTAAACGCTTATTTTGCAGACCTTGAGTAAAGCATATTTCGAGATGGGATTAGTGGAACATCGTTGGACTAGATGCATTACACTGACATATAACAACTTTGTTACTAAAAGGCTAACTACTTACCATTCCGCCCTCCTACTATAAGTATTCAAATTTACTATAAGTATTTTTAACCTAAAATACCATTCAGTGTGTGAAATGAGAAATAAGGCACATAACTCTTATTTGATTTTGAATTGAAATATTAAATCATCCAATTTTGTTTATTTTTTTACCTTTCGCCATCTTTATGTAAGGAAGGTATTGTCCTTGGTTAAAAAATTCGGTGATGAGTTTTTAATGAATAAAAAAGAAAGAAAATTTTAAGTAACAGTTACATAAACAAAATTGAAACAAAATAAACTGTCAATTGACAGATTTATCATTGCTGTCAACAAAACGATGTAATACAGTTTATTTAACTGGAAGTTAAAATTTTAACTGGAGATTAAAGCCTATATTTGCTCTGTTTGTGCGCTTACATATACCACATTGATTTTTGTTTGTATTAAATTGTAAAATGTTAACTTGGATATTTTTTCTAATAATATAATCTAAGAACCTAATAGATACACAAAACGCCGGTTACCATATCTGCAGCCGCGATGACTTACCAGACGACATCGACTACCATCTAGCTTTTTCAAGGCTACCGACGCTGACAGCCAACGCAGTTTTTAAAAAACTGAGAGATTTGTCCCACCTATAGTATTTATACTTAAATCTAGACAATATTAATTTCATACATAATTAAAATATTTTTCTTGATATTTATGAAATATATAGAAATATATCATCAAGGCTTATTGCCGGTTGCTTTCGGTAATGACGATATATTTATACCGTTGAGGGAGAGGTTTACCTGGCGTCACTCACAGCACGGGAGACATTTTATGTAATTTAAAATTAGAAAATATTTCAAGTTTGAAGTCGGTTAGAGTCGAACCTGGGCTGTCACAACCGATCACCTAACACATACAACCATTCATTATAAATTGCGAAAAATCAATATGACAACATAATTTTCAACAGAAACTGTTAAAAACTTCAACTAAAATAAAATTTAATTTAATTAAAAATTAAAGTACCCTTGCTATTTAAGTAATTTTATTTACTCTTGCGGTTAAAGTGCTACTTGATCTACTATTTGAGTCAAAGCCAAGGGCCGGCCGGTCGATTCCCGGTGGGCCGGTGCCTTATGGGGCCGATCGGCGGCGGCTAGTGTCTTATTGGGCCCATCGAGGCCAATCGATTTTTAAAGTAATTACGTATGAACAATATTGAAATAAATATTTGAAAATTATGTTGACATAATCTGTAAATTTAAATTGTAGGAATAATAAACACATTTTTGCTGTTATTATAATATAATTAAAAGTAATTTATATTCAAATCAAGCAAATCTTTCAACAACTGTGCGTAGTATATAGCATCCGCTTACTCTTGATGAACATTGTACTTAGTAGGTGAATTGGTAAATGAAGGGAGTAATTACATATTTGCTATAAAATAGGCATTAAATTCAAATATATTATATAACGAGTTACTGATTGTTTTATATCTTTATTATTTACTAATTTTATTATCTCGGGTCAGTATATTACATTTTAAATTAAATGAAATTTCTTTAATTGATAGTTTCTTTCAGTGGTGACAATTTTAATGATTTAATTCGTACTATAAAATAATAGCGTAACCCAACCAATGGGGGAGAAAACCAGCTCAATTCGGTGCCGGTCCCAAGCCCGGACAAATTGGGGAGGGTTGACGTCAGTAAGGGCATCCAGTCGTTAAAAAAGCGCCAAAACCACGGACCCCCACCTTTTTAAGTCGACATCAATCGAAGTAATAATATTATTGGTATAACTCTTGGTGGGAAATTAACCCTGATTTGGTGTAGGGTTATTTCGTACCGTGCAACCCAATAAGAAAATCAGAAATATTTGCCGACCCTGTGTAAGAGGGGAAAAGACTAAAAGAAAGAACAAGATTATAAAATAATAGATACATGCTATGTAAAGATAATGAAAAATTTATTCTTATGGAGCAGGCATGATTGGGGCTAGGGCTACTAGAATTTTCGGTAAAAAGTATGATCCCAGTCGCACCTGGTCAAAGCACAATTTAAAATCTGTTATAAAAAACACTTTGTGTTGAGTGACATTAAGACATAACAATGTTATTAAGATCCTTTTACATTTAAGTGTTCCACCTATAAAAGAAAACTACAACTATAAACTATTTTAAATGTCAATTTTCATTCTCTCGGTGAACTATACCGGATGTAACACGAAATGTGGGCCATAGGCGTTTAACATGGGAAAATAGTTTTTCTTGCGCAAAAGCGGCCTATCAATTTTAGATAATAATGCTACAAATAAATGTTTTAAAGAATTAAATTCTGCATCTAAATCAGTAATAATATTTTATTTTGCATGTTCCATAATCGAGCAAATAGAATTTAAAATTTTGTTTAAGTTACATTTTTATAGTGTTAGCCATGGTAGTGAATTAAAATCACAAACATATGTAATGACATTTTACCTGTTAGAAACGTATCTGTCAAATTGGCTGTATCTGTTGAAGTAATTATTATTGAAAATGTAGAATTATTCGTTCGAAAAAAGCAACAAGTATTATTTTGATGTAAATTATACTTAATATCTGACAGGTAAAATGATATTACATTTGTTTGTAATTTTAATTCAATACCATGGCTAACACTATAAAAATGTAACATATAAATTTTTAAATTCAATTTTATCGGTAACGGAAACTGCAAAATAAAACATGATTACTGAATTATAGGGTATTCCCCGGAGAGATGCCCCACCATTTTTAAAAGTCTAATAACTCTTACCTAAATAACAGTAAAAAATTATAGCAGTATTATACAGATGTAGTGGTGCTCGAAAATTATAATTGGCTGTTGTAAACCACTTAGTTCTAAAAAGCCTTAACAAAAGAGGTGTATTAAGATAAGTTAGCAATAATATATGTGTTAACACAATGGGGGATTCCACCATTTTTTTTATGGATTTCATCTGAAAATATTAGGAAAACTAAGACTATTGATGAAAATCCGGTGAAAAAATTCCTATTAATAAGCGAGTTATGGTCTCCCGAATTTGGAAAAGATTGACGTAACGTCACATTTATGTGTTTTTATATCAAACTGTCTTCATCATGGACCTAAATGTTCTTGAAATATATGCTATTTTAAACTATATTTACATAAAAATAAATGAATATTATAACAACTGTATAAGTCTACATACTTTATAATTACAGGTGTATTTAAATTATTAAGTTTAAACTGCAGTACAGGAATGTTAGCCTCTCCTTTTGAATTTGAATTTCTTAACTTCCATTGATAGTAATCCCCACCTCCTAACACACTATTTGTAATGCATATATAGGCGGTCTTTCGGTCGTCAATCAAAATATTATATATAGATTTCATATTAGTGTCGAAGCGCGAACAAAAAACCCCTTATTTCCGAAATATCTCAATTATACCATTTCATTTTTTTATGAATATTCGTTATTCAGCATATACATTCGTATTTTTTTACTATTTTCCTTTAATTCGATTAAGCTGGAATCCCCCATTTTCAACAGAGGATAACTACATAAAAAAACACAAATAAAAACAATATTTCTTAATTATATTTAAAATTACCCTTTCAATAAAATTAAATTATATTATAAAAATTGAAGAAACACAAATATAAGAAATACTAAATTTTCTTCTAAATTAATAATAAAGTGCATAAAACAAAACTGTATGGTTTCCCATACAATTATAAAGAAAATCCAAGGCAAAATAAACAATCTAATACAGCAAGGGAAAACCATAACCATAACTTGGATTCCAGCGCATATAGGCATAGGCATTGAAAAAACGAAGCAGCAGATCAAGCAGCAAAGGACGCCATTGCAGGAGATATAATACCTATCCCCATACCTGTTGAAGACTTCATAAAAATAGTAAAGAACAAAACTACAAAGTACTGGAACAAAATATGGAGAAACTAATAGAAAATAAAAACAGATACATCAAAATGGATCAATATAAATAACCGGAAACACCAAATAACAATAACTAGACTTCGACTAGGACACAGCAAAATAACACAAACATATAATGGACGAAACGGAAAAAGAGAAATGTAACACATGCATAACACTCCAGTAACAATCGAACATATATTAATGAATTGCCCAAAATACTCAACAGCAAGGACGAAACACCACATTCCACCATCACTAGAAGAGGCCCTGGGGAACAGTGCAAACCACCTAACAAACACAATTAACTTCCTCATAGATACCAATCTAATTCATTATATATAAATATAATACAATAACATGTAGACACAAACAATTGTAAAATACCCAATGTTCGTTTACTAATGGCAATAGCTATCGATGTACTCATTTTTCTTCCTTAAATAAAAAACAAAAAAACTGTATTGTTCGTACTGAAAATTTTTTTGTCCGTGTCTTCTTTACCGATTTTGTGGGTGAAATGGCTCGCTTTCAAATTTCGCAGCAATGCAGGCAAAGTGCAAAATAGCTGATAATCCATAAATGTAACCCTTATTCATATAACAAAATAAGAATCTTGTTATAAAAAATAGGTAAACTTAAGTTACAAACCAAATATATGACATACCTAAAAAACTTTCGCACCATACAAATAAAACAAATTACGATAACCTCCTTACGAGAAACTTTATCGACAAAATTTCAAATATTTCACATACTACAACCTCAGTAGGTAACTAAATAACAATTATTTTTAATAAAACTAGTTCTGCGTCACATCTCCCGCTGTAGCATCTATCCCGGAATTACCCTATACAGAATTTAATTCTCTAAAACATTTTTCAAACATTATTATCTAAAATTAATAGGCCACTTTTGCACAATGAAAAACTGTTTTCCCATTTTAAAATCCTATGGCCCTCTTTTCGCGTTACACCCGGTATATCTTTGTACTCGTACGTCGCTATGTACTTGTAGGTGAAAGGAGAAGTGTTGTTATTGAAATTCTTTCTGTAGTCGTAGTATTTAAGTTAAGTTCTATTTGTTGATGAGTTGTTGTTGATAAGTGTAGTATGGCATAGTTAATTAACGCTAGAATTAATGACCCCTCCCTCTCTTGTTACTTGAAATTGTTGTATGTAGTTGGATATTTCTCCGGAGTCGGTCGGTTCCGTTCGCGTCGTTTATCTTACGACTTTGCTCTGTCCGTGAGTTATGTGGATCACGTTGAATTTCTTATTAACTAGGAAACTTTCATCAAAACAATGAGAGTTCGAGTTTCTCTCTCGATTTAAAAACACACTCGGATGTAGTTTGCATAAGATACAACATAAGGAGCTCATAGCAAGAACTGACCAACAAAGAGACAAACACAGAAACTATATTAGTTACTTGACAACTTGATAGAAACTGGTTGTGTTACAACGACTTATTCGACCATATGCGAATCTTGCACTAATTACTTAATTATTTACTTATGTTTGTGGCATTTCTCTCTATAAATAAAACAAAAATAATTACCCTCCTCTCAACCTTAAATTAACACGATTATCGTCTTTATACGTATTTTAGGAATAAAGTCTCATGATCAACAGTGTCGATTTTATATATTTCCGTCCTACCGTATGGCTAGTTTTGCATACAATTGAATCGTCCAGAAAGATGTTGTCCCGAACTAGGCTGTGAAAAGTAAGAACTATTTATAGTTATAAGTTGGCATCATTGTTGAGCGTATTATCAACTATCTACTGAATTTACTAAATATTTACAAATTATCCGACTAAATCGTTAATTGTTACTTAAGAAAACAGTGTACGTTAACTTTTACTTTAACTGTCCTTGGCACTGTCCGTTAAATAACTCAAAAACACAAAAATTGCATTTAGATCTCTGACGTCTATGAATACTTCACTTCAATTATGAAATACAAGTGCTTTCCCATAAAAATCGAACAAGTCCATTTAACATTTCTGGTTTATGGCGTCATATTATTCGATTTTAATTGCGTCATATTATGAATAACAAGTTTTGTCAAAAACCAAGTAAAGCACATAAAACATGTATAAGGGTATAGGTTTGTAATTCTTCGAGGGCTTGCAGTTTTTTGCTAAATAAAATAATAAATAAAAGATAAATAATATACCTTTTGTTATAAATATAATTTCCCTTTTCATTTTTTTCATTTTAGTCGATTAAGGCTCGGTATCTTCTTTGGTTAAACTTTTTTTTATCTTACCTGTCATCGATACTACTTATAGCATAAGTTGCAAAAATTACACATAATATGTAAATTTTTCGGTGAGATATTTAAGTTAACAGACTGTTTAACTGCCGGTGATGAAAATACCGAAATGTAAAATTCGTACAACAACTAAATAAGACCAGATGTTTTTATTTTTTAATAAATGATGGATCGATAAAATAAATTTTCAAACTGAATACCTCGTTTTTGTGCAGTAGGAGAAAAATTGCCACACTAATTCAATAAACGATTTTGAAATGAAATACAAAGTTTTTTTTTATTTCTGAAGAATTTAATTATTGGACATATTTGATTTTTGTAAAAAATCTCTCAGTTATAATTGAACTTGCAATGCAAAAACGATCAAATATACACATGTTTGTTGATTTTTCAGGTGAATTTTATGAAACAAAGTAATTTAAAATTGAAATACATTTTACCTTAATAATAATGTAAATTAATTTATGAAGAAATATATATATATATATATATATATATATATATATATATATATATATATACCGGGAGTTTATTTTATCAGTAAACATAGGGTATATCATTGCCATAGTTACGGTATGAATGTTTGACAGCAATGTATTGAAGCGTTTATTTTATGAGTAAACATAGGCGTTTAACATGGGAACCAGTTTTTTGTAAATACAAAGTGTCCGGCTAATTATCTAGCCATGCTATTGAACATGATAATAGTATATTACATCTTGTACATTATTTAATATTAATTACTTTAATAATATTGCAAAAATTACAAAAATTGTCAAATAAATAATTGTTTCAGTTTTTTATTATGCAACATGAAAAGATTTCGGAATGTCTCCGTGGCGCAGTGGTCATAACACTAGCGTTTGAAATTTTTGGTTGGGGTTCGATTCCCCATTGAGGTAATTATTTTATTTTTTTTACATAAAAATTGTTGAAGTTTTAAAAATCAGTTTATATTTCCATATTATAATCATTTGAAAATAATAATAACATTGTAATAAATAAAGAGAAAATGATTGAGAATAATTGATTACAATAATCAAAATATTGATGTAATAACAATGCATTGTATTTTATTTGATATATACAGTAAAGACATAATATTTGCACAAATTTATTATATTTCAGTTATTTTTATTAATATCAAAGGAAATACAATGCATTGTTATTGCATCAATATTTTGATTATTGTAATCAATTATTTTTTCTTTACAATGTTATTATTATTTTTAAATGATTGTAATATGGAAATATAAACTGATTTTTAAAAGTTCAACAATTTTTATATAAAAAAAATAAAATAATTACCCCAATGGGGAATCGAACTCCAACCAAAAATTTCAGACGCTAGTGTTATGACCATTGCGCCACGGAGATATTTGGAAATCATTTCATATTGCATAATAAAAAACTGAAACAATTATTTATTTCACAATTTTTGTAATTTATTGCAATTTTACAATATTATTAAAGTAATTAATATTAAATAATGTACAAGATGTAATATACTATTATCATGTTCAATAGCATGGCTAGATATTTAGCCGGACACTTTGTATTTACAAAAAACTGGTTCCCATGTTAAACGCCTATGTTTACTCATAAAATAAACGCTTCAATACATTGCTGTCAAACATTCATACCGTAACTATGGCAATGATATACCCTATGTTTACTGATAAAATAAACTCCCGGTATATGCTGAATAATAACTAAAAAGGTCCAAAACGCTGCTCATTTTGGAGTACTTCAAAAATATACCTACTTGTTTTATATAAAATATTTTTAAAATGAGGCCCAATGAACTACTACTTAGAGTTCGTTGCATGAGTCCTCTAAAATTTGGGGATCGAACCAACCTTTTTAACCATTTCATTGTGAAATCAGAAATCCTGCAAAGGATTACTATTACTTAATAAAAAATATCGTTGCTTCTCAGTGACATAGAATAAGCTATACGTCCCTTGCAGAGGTTATAGAGATCGACATGTATGATTAAATGCACTCACGATTATTAGCAAATTTAACAAATAAATGATTCGTTTTATGTAAACAAGAGACTAAAGCTTTGGTTTCCTAGGAAGTAGTGCCGACATTTACCGCAAAAATACGGTAGGTGACTTCACAAACACGGTGAAAAAGTACGGTCGTCGCAGCAGTAGTGAGTAGTGTAAAGTCTGAAGACGAAATCACCATGGATAATTTTGATATCGCACTTATAATTATTTTAGAGGAAGAAAAGTCGTCAGAAGAAGAGAGGCAAAGAGAACCTGAAACTTATTTATACAAAAAACTTAGAGAAGAAGGTGCATATTTTAATGAGTCATCATCTAATTCATATTGAAAACAAGTTTAGAGAGTATGTTTTCTTGACTCCGATTTTGTTCGATTATGTTCTAAGTTACTATTTATTACTAAAACTATTATCTTATTTCAACTTTGAATACGAAAAAGGAATTTAAATATTATAAAACTACTTTTACTTTAATTGTTATACACAAAATACCGCCAAAAAACGTACCGTACTGGCCCACCGCGCTATTACGTTTATTGTGCGCTACCGCTCTTTTAGAAAACACTTTGCTTATTTATTATACATGACACCGTTTTCCGTGACGTCACCCAAGATATTTTTACGGAAGTTAAATGATAGCACCGCTTCCCAGAAAACCAAAGCTTAAAATTATTTCACTTTAATTTTTATTATAATTATTATCATTTGTATATTAAACTAATAGCAACTGTCTACTAGCTCTGCAACGAGTCCGGAAGGTACGTTTTTACGGCCTGAGGTTGGATCCCAAGACTACGCTATGATAGTGGAGCAAAAAATACCCCTTACGTTTCACCTTCCTTTCCCAATTAATTTTCACAGTTGTTTGGGAAAGGAAGTGTTATTCGTCGCTACGCTATCATAGCGTAGTCTGCGGATCCCTACCGTGGGCCGGTAGCATTTAATAACAATTATTTCGAGGTTAGAAATTAGATTACAAATATTTTAAATATTGCAAAACTTTAAAATATATAATTGGAATAATACTACCTTTTTTAGTTTAAGTTCTGTATTTATTATTATTAAAAATTAAAACCCAACGTTTCGGCACCATAAACTGGTGCCTTCTTCAGGGGAAATTGACATAAAAATGTGAAAAAAACAATAAACAACAAGTAACCAAGGTAACATGAAAAGTACGTAAATGTTACCTTTTTTATGTATACAATTTTCTAGACAATATATGCATGCCCGGCGATAACTTGGACGGCGAAAATGCATCTTCTCAGGAAATATATTTAATTATTCAGAACGCTTTATTTCAAAATGTTAACATTTTTGACAGCTCGTCAATGTGATAGATATGAAAATTATCCTGAACTTGAACTATTTGCCTGTTCAGTATGCATACAAAAAAAATTATATAACACATGGCCAATAGCCGTAGTTATAAATGCATTCATAAATGCTTCCTTACCAGCCTCATATTGTAGCTATTTTTTGTATTTTACTCTCTCTCTGCAATAAGTCGTCAGTTTATATTGGCTTATTATTATTATTATTACATTATTATTATTGTTATTATTATTATTAGTATTATTATTATTGTTATTATTATTATTATTATTATTATTATTATTATTAATGTATTATTCACTTATTATTATGAACCATTAACAAACAATAGACAATAATATTTGTAATTAATAGTGCATTATTTGGTGCGTTACATTTTAGATACAAACTAGGTATGATAATAACCCAGTTCAGCAGTCATGTACTTTCAACATATACTCGTAAGTTATTTTAATAAATACGATTTTTCACAATTTTTCTTTCTATTGCTGAACCATTTCACCAGAACATTCTTGTCATACAACATCAATTCCAAAACAGAACCCTGCAATCATGGACAATTACTATCGATATAAGTTTTGAAAAACTAACAAGAATATACAAAGAAAGTTATTGTTATATTATTTTTTTAAAGAAAAAAAATACATGAAAAGGTTATAAACTTTAATGACTGTATCATGCAGTGTTTTTCTTGGCTTACAAGATATTTTTAAGTTAAAATTATGTCACTTGTAAGTGTTATGTTTTGTTGTATTTAAATGCTCATTACAAGCAGATACTGGGTATCTAGGTAAAGTGTCGTGAGAGAATCTTCTTTTTCACTAAAGAAGTACAGAAACTAAAAATTAAGTAAACCAACTTGCTTATAAACCAGACTAAATAAAAATCTAATTATATAGTGAAAATTCAGATTAAAATTAATAAATACAGGGTGTTAAAAAGTAACGTTTAAATATTTTAAGGGCATGTAATACAAGGTGTCCAAAAATGGTATTGGGTATAGTTTTCGTCACCAAAAATCGAAGGACAGCTATAGACAGCTTAATCGCCCCTACACTACAAAACTAGAATGGAATAGTTTAGTATGGTACAACGCAAATTGCTTTGGTTTTGTGTGCAAAACAGTGACAGTATTCAGTATTCGGTCATATTATTTATGTTGGGCAGAAGTTTTAGGTTTCTTCGTGAACGTAAGTGATGGGCGATTAAGCTGTTTATGGCCATCCCTTGATTTTTGGTAACGAGAACTATACTTTAAAGTTGAATAAAAAAATATAAATAATCGAAATGGAAAATTATTTAGCATAGATAATGACGTTCAGATGTTGACTGTTACGGTGCTGGCATTCCTCTAATTTCAAACGAAGACTGTCAATTATTCGTTGTTGCGCTCTTTCATTTTCACAAAAATAAGGGCGAATGATGCTTCTACCGGGCATTGCGGCCCAAACAATGACCTTTGGATTATGGAAAGCTCGCTGGTTCTTCCTTTTAGGATTCTCATGCGACCAGTGGCCGAATGAGGTCCTTGTGTCTTGTGTCAACGTGTAATGGGGTATTCCACCATAACAAAAAAAAATTTAAAAATACAATTTAACATAAAGTATGGCTCAATAAATAATAGTTAAAACAATGAAAACATTTTTTAAATAATTATTTTACGAAATATTTCACATTTGCTAAAAGGGAAAATTGACGTCATACAATTGTTATCTTTCTCTCGCAGCGTACTCGGAGCAGTGTGTGTGAGAAAGAGAAGTATAGGGGAAATGTGACGTTACACTGATTTCTCAAAAATAAAATACTGTTAAACTAGGAACAATTAAGATTTTTTAATACTATGAATTGCTTCAAAACTGAATGAAGTTTTATTTAAAATAATAAAAAAAATTGAGTGGAATACCCCATTGACGAACATCATTCGAGATTAGAGGAATTCCAGCAGCGTAATCTGGACAACATTATCTTTGCTAAGTAATTTTCCATTTTAGTGACTGTATTAAAAAAATAAACAACCATTTTGATTATTCATATCTTTTGTTTTATTCAACTATCAAATACCCGACACTCTTTTTGGACACCCTGAAATATCAAATAGAAGTAAAAAGTCTTAATCGAGGTCTTAACATAAATGGGTCCAAAAATGAATCGTTTTACCTTCCGTCATCTTTAGGTAAGGAATGTATTATCTTTGGTCAAATAAATCGGTGGTGAGTTTTTAATTAATAAGCATGTTTTAGGGTCCCTACAATACGCTTTTACTAGGTTGATGTCTGTATGTATGTATGTATGTATGTATGTATGTATGTATGTATGTGTGTGTGTGTGTGTGTGTGTGTGTGTGTGTGTGTGTGTGTGTCTGTATGTGTCAAAAGCAATTTACATAGTGTATGTTCGTGTTACAACTTTATTGGATTTATAGAAACCTTTTCAATGAACTTTCGGTACAGAATTTGTAGAAAATAGTATATGTTACAATTTTATTGCATATATAGAATCTTTTCCAAGGAACTTTTGGTATGGGATTTGTAGAAAATACATAGAATTAACAGCTGGCCACATCAGATTTTTACCTACCGCTCCCCTTGGTAAAGGAGGTACAGGGATTGTGCTAAAAATCACATATCGAGATTTTAGTAAATGACCACGTTTTAAGGTCCCTAGAATCCAATTTTAACATTTTCACGATGATGTCCGTATGTGTGTGTGTGTGTTTGTGTGTGTATCTGTGTATGTGCATGGATTTTGTTAACGCTCTAACTCAAATACTATCTTTTAGAAAATTCTGAAACCTTGTATTTCTACCCTATTCCAATATGAAAAGAAACCATTAGATTTTGGTGTAAACCGGATAACCAGAAACGGCGCTTTACCTGAAGCTCATAATGATTTTTCTTCAAAAAATACAATTAAATGCCATTTTTTCGCATTTTTGTCTTCATGAAAATTAAAGATTATTGAATTTCCTACAGGAATACATTAATACTTTTTCTATATATTTTACAGATAAATTTAAAAATCTTTTTACCTTCCGTCACCTTTAGGTAAGAAAGGTATTGTCTTTGGTCAAAAAATTAGTTGGTGAGTTTTTAATAAATAAGCACGTTTTAGGGTCCCTAGAATACGAATCTACTATTTTTAAGATGATGTCTGTATGTGTGTGTGTGTGTGTCCGTGTGTGTGTCCGTGTGTGACAAATTTTTCTCCGACAATAACTCCAATACTACAATTCTAAAAATTACAATTCTTTCGTATACCTCTTCTTTACATCCGTATAAAGAGCTGATTAGATTTTGGTTATAATTGATCCACCGGAAGTACCCTTATTTGAAGTTTTTAACAGTTTTTCTTTGAAAAACGCAGTTAAATATCATTTTTCAACATTTTGTGATTATTAATATGAAAGAATATCTTATTCTCTATACGGTTTGATTATACATTTTCCTTCATATTCAATAGATATAGAGTTATAGAGACATTAAGAGAGATTAACTTTCAAAAATTAGTCAGCTTTACTAAAATTATGGAAACAGCAGATATATTCAAAAATATTTAATTGGCAGATGTCAGTGTCAAATGCAAAACCTAAGTTGAAAGTATAGGGTCAGAAAGTTATATGTGAATGTGATAGAGTGTCCCTCGCAAGTGACTTGCAGTTGCAGCCTCGCGTCAAGATTGGAATTTTCAATGCCGGAAGTACGAGAAAGGCTAAAGAGAAAATGGAAGGACTGTGTAGCAGAAGATTTGAGAGAGGAAGAATTTTGTGAAGAAGATGCGTTGGACAGGAATGAGTAAAAGAGAAGAGTAAGAAACAGCGACCCCTAATAAAATAGGGAAAGGAATTTTCGGTATAGAATTTGTAAAAAATAGTGTGTTCGTGTTACAATTTTACAGGATATACATAATCTTTTTCAAGGAACTTTTAGTACGGGATATGTACAAAATACATCGAATTGACGGAAGGTTTTGTGCTGGCCACATGAATGTAACTGTAGGTGAATATCACTGTCCAAAACTAATCATTTCAAATTAATAATAGTGACATTATAGTTATATGCAATGGAACAGTTTGCAGCCTTAGTAAATACGGAGGTATGTATTTAAATTAATAAAAATTAAATAGCGGGAGGTTTCGTGCTGGCCACATTAGATTTTTTATTTATTTTTAGATTGTATAATAAATATCTGTGATAGATTATTCAAATGGATAGAGATAAACAATGAGAGCTGAGCATCTCTATAGCAACACAATAAATTTTGATTTATATCAAACTGACAAGTTCACGATAATAGCAAGTCCTGAGTAAGCCCGAATACTGAAATAAAGCACTTATTGGTCCTTATCACTTCAACAAACTTCAACAACAGTGAATAAATTGTTTTGTTTTGTTGGAACATAATGAATAAAAAAGTATAAGTATGGGTTTGCAATTATATGTTAAAAAATATATAATTATTTGAGTATACGTGAAGATATAAATTAAATCAAATATAATAATAATATTATTATATTTGACTTGATGTTAAAAAATATTTGAAGTCACATAAAAGTACATTATTAAATATTTATTTCTACTGCACGTATGTGGGTGTTGAAGTACATGCAGGAGGTTCAAAATATGAGGCTTCGCTCGTTACAATAGAGGACTGCTAAGAGTGGAGATGTCCGTTGATGTTTTACTTTTTTCTTCAAGCAGTTTTATAATTCCGTAGGACACTTCATGCATTTAATAATATGATTTTCCAATTTATTTAAGTTTGCATGACAATATTGTGCGGGACAATATTTACAAACTACCTCTTTATCCCTCTAATTAAAAAGAAAAAAAAAACTTCAAACTGGCCATATTTACTCAGTTTTATCTTTCTCGTACAAATCACAAATAGTAACTGCCCATCGTTCAGGCAGGCATAACCTGCAGTTGTATGTTCAAGAGTCAAGGGCTCACTAATGACTATGATCTTGTTAAGACATGTTTCGCAGAAGTTTTACAATTGGGTAGGTAAATATAAACCTCGGGAAAATGCCGGGTAAAGACCAAATTTTATTTACCTACCCATTGGGTATTTAACCGACTCACATCACTAGATATACGTAAATACGGTTGAAAAGATTTTAGATACCAAATTTAATCCAAACTTATTACCTTTTGTCCCGGCATTAGCGTATTGTAGCTTGTAGCTTCTTTAAGGTGAAAGACTAAATTACAATACGTAGCGAAACGTCGACTTTTAGACTTTTTAAACAAACGAAGTCTGCATTCCTTCGTATTTTATTCTATATTAAAGACCAACATTCCCATAGTTCCTGCTACATAAAAAGATTTTGTTCTATTTTACATTTATGAGTTCTGATTCTGAGATATTTAAATTCATTAATTTTCTTCTTATTAGAAAAGCAATACTATTGGCATATAATGCATTCCTTTTATCGTAAGCATTGAAATCGCATTTGCATGTAAGCGAATGCATGTTGCATTGATGCATAAAAGTGCATACGAGTACATCGTGAGTTGAAAATACTTTCTACCACATATTACGTTTACGTGAAAGTAAAAACAAACAACGGCAATTCTAATAGACCATTTACAAGCAAACAAACACACAACAAAACAATTAAGAGCGAGAACAGAATCAACACCTTTTGTTTGTTTTAATTTATATAGTTACACTTCTCTCGCTTATTATACAGGATGGCCAGATAATAATAATTCAGCTTATAAGACTTGTTTAAATAAATAGATTTCATCGCTACTTTTAAGTAGAGATTTTAGTAATTCGTCATAATTAAAATAATAACACGGTATTATATAATCAATATTTTAATGACCCTAACTAACTTTAATCAAGTGTTATTAGCTTCATCATAATTATACGAATTTACATTTAAAATGTACAAAGGTTTGTTTAACAAAATGTACGTACATACAAAAGCTATTTTACCAGCAACTGATAATAATAAGCATATGTATATCACTAATAATATGTTTTACTTTTCGAACAGATCTGTATTATGTACAGTCTCTAAAAACAATGCACGATGTTAGGAAAATGAATAAATTAAATGCACATATTTTTAACAATTTTGTTTTTCATTTTCAGTTATTGTACGTTTAAATTTTATATTGATCCATTAACTTCTATACTAACCCCTTTGTTAAAAATGATGTTTAATGATAAGAATATAATATTCAAGCCATGGATATATCTGTAATTTATACCATATAAATTACATCATTATCTATGTAGTTTACGTCATCAAAATTTGTATATATTGTGTACGTCCTGTAGAAACTATATTTATTTATATTTTTTATTTAAAAGATAACAAAAATATTACTATTTGTTATTTATGTGCTTCCGAAAATATCTTTCTCGTACTCATGCATTGAAATGTGTTGTTTCGCGTCGCCTAAGCAACGTCCAAACGTCAATTTCCCAGGTCTCCACTATATAAACGACCGGGAAATTTTGGAAAAAACACTGTTATTTCTAAAGCATTTCTTAAAAAACTATATTTATGATAAAAAAGTATAGGTAGTTTCTCAAACACTCTTCGGCTTAATAAAAATAAGAGAAAATGGTGGAATATTAAATGAAATCTAATTTTAATTTAATAAATTTAGTGCATTTGGTTCACAATGTTGGTCACAACTTGTAGGTACCTGTGATGACAGCAGTGGAAAATATAACCAACAAACGTAATATAAATAATATAATAAGTAGATAAGAAATTAAAGTTTATTAAATTTTAATTTGTTGGAATACTGCAATTGAAATTGAGGTAAACTTTAGTATAAGGTCTCAGCCATCAGCTGTGCAATGTCAATGTATAAAACAATTGAAATTTAAATTTGACACATCACTCTGAAGTTGGCTTCAAATCAGTGCATGTGTATAATTTGTTTTAATACATTATATTATTTGTATAAAAATAACTAATTATTAGTTTTATAAATTCGTACGAAAAATATAGTACAAACCTCTTGCGTGAACTTGGTACCCGGAATCGTTCTATGGCGGCGCCAAAAACTCATCCGGGAACAAGACGTTCCCGCATTTAGCATGTAAATAACTACTCTGCCTCCTATTTTTGGTTATTTATTATCAGTGACTCTCACTGTCAAAGTAAGTGAAGTTATATTCATTTCATTAAACCTCCACTTTGCATGTGCAATTACAAAGTTTACATTCTTTACGTACCTATTGTCTACATTTGATATCATTCTTTACATTTTTTAAGCATTGTTTAATAAACTATCATATATTACGCGTAGACGCACATCTCTGTTTAAAACGCGCTTCATAATAAGCTATATTATTATAATAGTGCGTTTGGTAATACTAATCATAGTAGCAGATTATCTATTTTCCGTTTATGTAAGAAGTTGCATTATGAGGATGTTTTTTGCATTAGACGTGAAAATTGTCACACGAGCCGCACGAACGAAGCGAGTGACACAAAATATCGTATGCGAAAACCTTCTCATATTGTAATTAGTTACATACATGACTTTTTACAATTTTGGCAATAAATTTGCACAAAAATTAGATAATTAATGTTATGATATTTCCTCTGCACACATTTATTATTACGAGTAGGAGGCTAATATTTTTGATACAAATGATAGTTTATTGGTAACTGTCAACATACAAAAAATAATATATTTGTCATCCACAATTTAATTTCAGTCAAAAATTCAAAAGTCGGATAAAGCAAGTGTTTCGTAGTGAGATGTTAATTTATCAAATTTATATAATTGTAATTCTCAATAAATTTGCTCAAGCTACCAAACAGCGTTTTAGTTAAAACAATGCTTCTGCTACCAGCCATAGTGTCTGGTTGCCAATCTGGTGACCCGGGTTGCACTCTCCACACCAGCTATGACTGCCCGTGAGATGACGCCTGATAAGCGCCCACACGGTAAAAATATATGGTCATCATTACCGATGTCCACATAATGTAGATATTGGCACACCCAGTAAAGGGTAATATGCCGTGATGATATATTTATTTATTTTTTATATATATATATCGTCGCGTTCAAGGCAAAACGACACAAGAGCCATTTTCATAATAAGCCAGGAGACACAAAAAACTGTCTGCGCTTTTATACAAATATATTTTTAATGTCTTAACTGCATTAAAAGTAAGCAGATTTTTTTCTGAATTTTTGTGTGTATTTAAATGTAAATATAAATTAAAGAACTGCATGATAATTAGAAGTATGTTGTCTGATTGGCACTTATGCCAAATGTTTCGTTTAGGTGGTGTTTATGCCAAATTTATATGTCGGTTAAGACAATTACATTAACGTACGTTTTGATCGCAAATGTTGCTTGCGCGGAGATATGCCATTTTAATTTTTGATAATTTAGTGGTCAACGGCGTTTGTGACATGATCCGTAATAATTGTAATTATTAAAGAACTGTTAAAGGATTTATTTGAAATACATATTAGAATATATTATATAATTATACAAACATCAAAACTCAGACAAAATTAACAAAAATAAAAAAAAACTATCACTCTGATGTTTTGTACTTTAGTTACTTTAAAATGACTATATCTAATAATCTTCCACGTCTTATCTAGTTTATCAGAAACAGAAGACACATACTTCAAACACAAGTATTCTTGATGATAACTTGATGGTATAACATTTAATTCACATAAACTTTTTAAGTATTCTACTATATGAGCATCGGAAAATAACACATCATTGTTCAGTGCTTCCATCAAATCATTATTTTCAAGAGAAAGAGCTAATTCAATGATTTTCTGGCCACGGGACAATGACTTAAGCGCTAATATTTTGAACGTGGAAAAACATAATAATCTGTGATTATCATTACATGAACTTTAATTAATTACCAGCATTAAAGTATAAAATATTGAAAAAAACTAAAATGTGAAAGCAAAAAATAATGAATGACCTATTGTTGTCGATAGTTTGAGATATGAATTTAACATGTAGATTGTCGGTTGTACCCGAACAGATTTTTTGCAGGTCGATGGCACAAGCGACAGAATGTTTAAACAAGTTTTATAACAAATACTGAATCTGTATTATTATAAAAATATGCTATGAGAAAACTTTGATCTTTACTAAAACGAATTATAGCAAACAATGATAACAATAATTTTTAAAACACTTACTTTGACATCAATAACTCGGGCCATTTCACTCTGCATTTACCCATAAGAAACTACGTAGAAATGGAGCTTATGCCATTTTACGCCTGCGTATTAAAATTGTGATTGTCGCTTGCGCAACTTCAAAGTGAAATATCTACGTAAATAATTTTTTCGTAGTTATGCCACTGTGTTTAATAGATGGAGGTTCCACCAATTTATCGAACGGTACCAAAATCGCAAATTACGATTTTTTGGCGCTTAGGCCGTTTTGCCTTGAACGCGACGATATATATATATATATATATATATATATATATATATATATATATAACAAGGTACCTACAGGAATTTTCATAAGGGTTGACAACACTACAATTGCACGAAATCGTCGTATAATGGATTACTTTGATCCGATTTCTGAGCTTTTAATGAAGATTTTTCTGAACATTAAATTATTTTATTATTATTATGGTTTTGACTTATAGAGAATTGATTTAACTCCAATGATGAGGTAGTAAGTCTCAAGGAGATATTGTCTTACTGACCAGTCAGGATAGGATTGCCATCAGATTCAACACCCTGTATATCTTTATGAATAAATATTCAACATTTACTTATGCGAGTAATTGTCTAATTACTAACTAATCACCCTTGATTAAGAGCAAATGCTACCATTTTGCTACATTGCGGACATGATTGAGATTCCTTTATATTCACGCTGCATAAATTATGCTAATCAGTTTTCCATCTTGACATCTATTCTAGCTGATAATTATTTGTGTTCTCCTAAATTAATTGACAGTTTTCGCGGAATTGGTCTAACAAGTACGGAAAGAAACTTTCGCGCCCTCATCCTCTACAAACTAACTAATAGTTGGGAAATGAAAAACTTATTTCCGTTTCAAAAACAAACATATAATCATTTGAAATCAAGCTCAAGACAATTATGATTTAATTTTATGGATATTAAACTAGGAAATTATGGCTTTTAGAATTAGTATTTGTTTTGTAAACAATTAGTTGCTTTGTAAACTTTCCGATTCCGATTTAAGTAGAGTGATTTGAAACAAAGTAGGTAATTAATAAAGATGAAACAGAAATTACAAGAAAGCTTTTATTTTTAATGAATTGTCCGAGTTCCATTCGTTACAATTATTCATTTACATGAAATACTGAGACAAGATAAAAATCTATTTAATAATAAATCACATAAATTTCTGTATTAAACTTTGTGCGAGATTAAACTGCAGGGTTATTTTCTACGCTCTATAAAGGTAGTGTGAACTATATACGTAATAGTAATCTATCACTATCAGATGTCTAATTAATATTCGTATCTATTTACACGTAATTTACTACGATTATGCACGAAGCAGTACGCTACACAATTTACTATGATAGTTACCACGATAGTAAACATGTATACTATAATTATGGGTCCCCTTAACTACATTACAAAACATGAGGCATAAATTTTATTACTTTCAGTAGTCTTTTCACTTAACCCTTCCTAGGTGTCTGAAAGATTTTATAACATACTGTGAATATTTTTGTTGAATTATATTTTGACAGGTAAATTCTTATTTGTTTTATTTTTTACTTAAAATGTTCGTTTTCATAGAAAGAAGGTTCAATTCATTAACTCATACCATTATTTTGTAACAAAAATGCCCTGGTAGTATTTTTTACATGGATCTCTCGGGGTCTCTGAAACCCGGCGCCACCGCCAGTGTGGCGCCACTTCCGAAGTATTAAAAAGGTTGTTAAACTGAAACCTCTATAAGAGGGTCTTCTTCAGCCTTACAGTTTTGAAGAATTTATTCAGTATTTGCAATTCAGATAATATTTAAATAAAACAGTTATGTTAACTTTTAGAAATGGACTTTATTTTTAAGTTACAGCTTTTACAGACGGTGAAACTGGATTGAAGAAGAGTTTTGTGTTCATAAATATTACTAATATTTTCGACTAATAAAAATAGAAATATATTTAATATTATAAAAGTTGTTATGATAATATGTTTATATTATTTCTTTTCTTAAAAATTTGGTATAAATATTTCGTGTAAAACGTTTTTAATCATTTATTGAAAAAAATCAATTACAATTATTATTTATATTTCATTTATTGGGGAATATACAACTATAATAGCACGATAAATTGATACATCGAACAACAAATATGGCCCGCCAAAAATGGGAAGGTTCAAGACAAAATTATAACAAGATAAAAATGAGACAGTTCACGCAAAAATTAATACATGGGACGAAAAAATAGATACGTTGCATTACGATAATTTTTTTAAAAGTATATTTAGAAAAATTGCATAAATGGGAAGTTTCAAGACAGAATTAGAACACGATAAAAATGAGATAGTTCACGCAAAAATTAATATATAGGGCGGAAAAATAGGTACGTTGCATTACATTCAATTATTTAAAGTATGTTTAGAAAATTGCATAAAACAACGAGTATAACGGCCCGAGTTTTACGGGCGCTAGTTCCATGCGTTAGGTTAGTCTATGTTTACAAAAATGCTTAAAAACGAGTATAACACCCGATGGTGAGCGCAAAGTTTAAATGTTAGGTTAGGTTACACCACCACCCAGGGCCTTAATCCACAGCCAGGTCTGAACTACAGCCACCCCGCCGATTAATATAGGCGAGACCTATACCAACAAAGACCCCCGCGCCTCGATTCATTCTTTTTTACCTCTCGCTAAGAGAGGTATTGGATTCATGCTGAAATTCACATATCCAGATTTCAGTGAATAAGCACGATTTAAGATCCCTAGAATCCGATTATAACATTTTTAAAATGATGTCTGTGTGTATGTCTAGATGTTGTAGACACGATTCCTCATAAACCGTAAGACTTAAAAATTGTTTAGCTATGGATTCTTCAATCTAACATTCCTGGGAAGAGCTGAAAAGGTTTTGGTAACAATTGAACAACCGGAAACAGTAGTTTCTGAGAAAAATACTTCTAAATACAATTTTTTGAAAAAATTTGTTATTAAATATTGAAAAACATAAAATTCTCCATCTAATACACTTAAATTTTTTATTACATATTGTATAGATTTAGAGATAAAGACACTATAATATAAAGAGTAATTTAATCGCAGAGGCCAAGGCATTAAGGAAACCAGTTGACAAATTTCAATGTTTATAACATAGTTTTTAAATGACACATGTCAGTGTCAAAAATCAACAGTTTTAGTGACATTCTGATAGCTTTTTCTGGAAAATATATATTTAATCTTTCTTATTGTTTTATTAATTAAATATTTGAAATTATAGGTAAAATGCTTATATCCTTCAGAAATACCGCCAATCTGGTTAATGCATTGGAAGAATCTCTTACATTTAGAAACTTATATAATAATATAGATATAATTAGAATTATATGTGTGCAGAATAGAATAAAACACAGTATTTGGGTAAAGTTCAGTATTTTTTTGTTATAAAACAACGGTTCGAAAGGAAAGTGCAATTCAATACTTATATAGCCTAATATGGAAATGGCGAGAGGTCTTGTGCTGGCCACAACAGATTTTTTTAATATTATTGCACGGAATTTTTATTATTAATATTTTATGTACTTCTACTTTCTTTAATTTATTAAAGATTTTGTAAACCCGCTGGCTAACTCAAAGCCAAAATGTGATGAACATAGTCATTTTACTATGTTTAGAAAAAAAATTGTCGTAAGAAAAACTATTTGTCGTTTATTTCCAGTTTAGTTTTGTTCTTAGAATACATATTTTCTCGTTAAGTACTTAAAATATTTCTCTTGTCCTATATTTTCATTAATAATGCTTTTATTAACATATACCCACATATTATAAATATTTCTGAATCGAATATCATTATATTCCAAATATATTTTTTTTTACAAAACTTTTGATCTTCAGGAAATAAGAAATGCGATGGACCAATATAGGACAATATATCAAGAACCACTCGACTTTTATTCATCAAATTACATAATAATATATTAGATTGCGTACTTCTGAATCAAGTACCATGAAGTTCCAGTAATATCAGTGAAATAATTCTATTTATAACTAATTTGACATTCGTACACTGTAAATCATTTCAAGTCCTAAAAATAGGCAAAAGTCGCATATTGCTAAATCAAGTGAATACACCGAATATTCTATTATTTATATTATAGTTTTCGCAGAAAAAATCTTTTTATTTAATTACTTATTTTCACTCAAAACGATACTTTAAAAAAATGAACTTAACATTTGCAACTTAATTTCAAATGACAAAAAAAATGTTAAAATTAAAATTATATTTTCTACCGTTTAGGTACTTGATTTTCTTATTCTCAATCATTCTATTAGATCCTCGAATGGTTCCGGTTTCACATTTTTTTAAAATTATTTAAAAGGAAAGTGTATGTAATATTTTTCATAGTAATAAATAGTTATTTTTTATACAAGACGATAAAATTATATTTTATCGACGAGAGGAAAGTTTATTTTTCGCGAGTCGATAATTTAATTTTATCGTCGTGTATAAAATTCTATTTTTTTTCTATAGCAGATGTTAAAGAAAAGAATAAAAAATACCAATTATATGGATTTTGTACGTAAATAAATAAGAATTAAAGTATTTTATCTACCCTTGCTGATCAAATGTTACTTTATTGACCCTTGCGGTTAAAGTGCTACTTTATCTACTATGTTGACTAGATAAAAGCACAGTTTAACATCTGCTATAGAAAAATAATAATAATTTGTTGTCATTTTCGTAAATAATAAAAATAAAAGGTTTGGCGGCAGAACGAGTCATGAAAAACAACCCCCCACTCCTGAGACATCAAATTATATACAGCATTCATAGCCAACAGAAAAACAGTTTGTTACGTTATTTATATAAATAAACGTAGTCGATAATTTATCGCATGTTAAACTCTATGAACTTTGACGTCACATTCTGTTTCAGATCAAGTAACTTTTTCAAAACATTACACAAATTTCATGATAATAAAAGGCATATAAAAAATCTTGTCCTATTATACCCAATGATGTATTGCTAAATCAAAAGGACGCACCGATCATCTCAAAAAAAAAAATCCGGAACGCCCAAACTTTCAAATCACCATTATCAGTGAGTATAAATTATACTTTATACTCACTGCCATTATTAAGTTTTTTTTTTTAGTGTACATTATTTTCATACTATCATAAATATAAAAATCTAAACTCTAAATTTTCTGTGAGAATTTAAAAATAACGATTGGTATATTTTTCTTGATTTTAATTATCTAATTAACATAAAAATAAGTACCGGAATAAAAGACCCGGTGGGTGTTCCGAACAGTTGCGGCCTCATCACGCCACTAACTATACCACCAGGACAGTATTAAATAAACAAATGCACCAAACATAAAGTAACAGTATCTTATAAAAAAAAAAACAACTCATTTCTCCCTCACCTTTCAAGTCGGAGCTTTGAACCGTTGCACTAAACACCACAACCACCACCGTGATCACTAGCACGGAAACGAGCCTCCCCATGGTGTGTCATACCTTGGCTCAAGGTCAGCCAGACTTCTAGCTGCTGAGAACACCCAACACTGCACTAGCTCAGCTGACAGTACTCTCAAACTCCGGAGAGAGTACAATACACGAAAGTGTTCAGTAGTAGGATTGTAGTGGAAGAAGATGATAGCTAACTTACATTAGATAGTTTTTATGAATGAAGGATTTGGAAGACTAAACACAATGACCTTGGAATCCAAAAATGAGGATTAGCTTAAACATTTTCGAGAATCGAGCTGTTATGTTTAGTGTACGAAAGTGAACCTTTTTTGGCTCAGCTAAAGCCTTTTCTACAACTAAGTTTAATAATTAGAAAACAGGTACAACCATTTAAAAAAATTAACCTTTATTAGCAGCTTGATATGACATACCTAACAGTTGAATTTTCTTATTAGTTTTGACACATTTAATTTAGAAACGCGTGAAATATACGTTGTTATGGTTAAGTACTTATTGAAATAATGATGTCTATCACAAATATCAACTTTTATTGACAATTGTAGAAAAAATATACATATCCATAAACAAGCTAAACTGTAGGTCCTCATTCTCAATTAATTTATCTTTGCAAAAGTTTTATCAAATTAATCATTTGTAGCAAAATATGATTATATATACCTATTTTAAAAACCGTCGTTTTTCTATAAAACGTCTAGACATTTTATAAAACGTGGCGGCCAGTTTTTCACATCATTTTTGACAGCGTTGTTTCACTTCGTCTATAGGCGTTGTATAAAACTTACTTAGTTTGTATATTTCTCTAAATATAAAAACAATAACCTAACCAAACTCTCAAAACTCGACCCGAATTTTCTAAGCGTGTGTTAGAAATATACATACTACAATGTTCGTCGTTTTATAAAAAAAAATTAGCCATATTGTAAATTAATGCTAAGTCAAAGAAGATGTGTTAATCTGGCCGTGTTTTATAAAATGACTAGGGCGTTTTGTAAAAGGGCGGATTTTACAATCTGTTTATAACATATACATATCATGAAATATAAACAGCTTCTCATATAACTTGTGGATCCCTTGGCAGATGCTAATAAACTGTGCTATTAAAATAAACATACAACTAAAATTCCTTACTTATATTTTACAAAGAATACAAGAAAATTCTTATATAATATGAACGACCTATAAATTCTTTGCAGTTATTGTACCTAATATGATCTTAAGCACCGATAAAAATATTACGTATTACGAAATATATCAAATTCATGTCCTATTCGCTAGTTAAGAAATAAAAATGATACAAAATTTATTAAGTATAATAAATCTTTTTTCTACACCTCCCAAGAAAAGACTTAAGACCATTTACTGCCATTTCGAAATACGGTCTGAAAAATTGCTTCTAATAAAAGTTACACACCGATATTTTCTTGAAGTTCTTATAACTCGATTTCTGATGTTTCGGAACTGTACATAAGTCGCTTCAATAGCCTTAATAACATACTTTCGGATTTCAGTTCAATTTATTTCATTCATAAACTTTTCAGGAAATAATTACTGTTTTAAATTCTGTAAAAGCAAATGACGATTAAGAAACAAGAATACATTTTAGTAAATTCGGATGGTTGCGTATGCTGAAAAGTGAAACAAAATTAAAATTTTAACATTATTTTTAAATTACCGTAGCACCTTCGTAACCCACATAGCTTTCAATTCGAATTCTTCCCAAATCCAAAACTTGGCTTCCGAATTCTTTTTTTCAGTTAAGTTAATATGTAATCTACCGCTACTGGAACAAGGGAGGATTGGCTATAACGCTTACTGGACTGAAACTGATGGACCAATACTTTCTAACAACGATCGGCCAAACAATTATAACAAAAGCAATAATGAACAACAAATGTATAGCTATAAAGAAATGACTAAACACATCGGTTTATCGGTTATAAATACACATCTCTACAGGTGTCCCAAATTTAAACGGCCTAACTTAAACTACGGACTATACGTAAATATAAGGTGAGAAGTTCATTTGAGCAAATATTCGTAAATACTTTCTTACAGAGATATTCATGTTTTTACCCCTCGCTAAGAGAGGTATTGGAATCATGCTGAAAATTGCATATCCAGATTTTCGTGGATAAGTACGTTTTAAGGTCCCTATAATCCGATTATATCATTTTTACGATGATGTCCGTATGTGTGTGTGTGTGTGTGTGTGTGTGTGTGTGTATGTGAGTGTTTGTGTGTATTTGTGTGGATATGTGAATGTGCGTTGGATGTTGGAACCATACGGTTTCTCAAATACTATATGACTTAAAATATATTTAACTGCAGTTTCCTCAATCTCATATTCATAAGAAGAGCTGATTAGATTTTGGTAACAATTGGACAACCAAAAGTAATAGCTTCTTTAAAATAAATCTTCTAAATATTAATTTTTGGAAATTTCTGTTATTACTGATATTAAAGAATATAAAAATCTCTATCCGATACATTTAAAATTTTTATTATATCTTCTAAGAAAGAGAAAATATATAAAATAATAAGTTGTAAATGTATCTCGCAGCCCATGGAAAACAAGTAGAAAAATTAAAATGTTCGTAATTGACAGATAAATGTGAGTCAAAAGCCAGAGACATTACTGAAGACTTTTTCTGGGAAGTAAATTTAATATTTCTTATTTTATTTTTAATTAAATATATATATATATATATATATATATATATATATATATATATATATATATATATATATATATATATATATATTGCATATACTCTTCAGAAATACCGCCAATCTCATCAATGAATTGGAAGAATCTCGAACATTAGAAGAATAAGAGTGAATAGAATGAATTAAAATATATAAAAATATATAAAGAAGATATGTGTTTTTGTGTGTATCAGAAATGTCATATATGTACAATACTTATGTAGCCTAATATGGAAATGGCGAGAGGTCTTGTACTGGCCACAACATATTTTTTAAAGTAGATGCTACGCTAAGAAAAACATGAATATCTCTGAAACAAAGCATTTACGGATATTTGCTGAAATGAACTTGTCACGTTATTTTTACGTGTTTAATCCATGGTTTAAATTTTGGACACCTGTACGTCATTAGTAATTTTCATTATAGTAATCTAAATTTCTTTATTGTAATTAAGTTGAATTAATTTTTTTTTTCTTTCAAATGCAGGGCAGAAGAACATATTGAAGGCTTAAAGTATGAAAATACATTTTTTTTTTTGCTAATTTTGTTGTAATTGCGATTAAAAATTTCAGTACTATATTCACATTGTAATTGTTATGTACATTCAATTCCATAGGTACTAAAAATTACTTTAAAAATGTTAGAATTATTTATCATTTCTTACGAGATTCGAACATATTTGACTAATAGTTTTGAGCTCACTAGACGAAGTTTTACTTCTCAACAATTTTTTACTCTAAACTTAAAAGGTAAAGAAATATCGCTAATTGAAAATTTTAACTTAATATACCCTATATTCAGAACAAAAGTAGACACCTGTATCTTTTAGTACTTATATAAACGGTAGACTTAATAGAAAATTTAATACACAAATATCAGTTTTCAAAGAATAAAACAATGAACGATATCTACATAAACATAATTTTTTGAAGACAATGATTGTTTAACTCCAATACTCCAAAATTATTAAAATTAGTATAACAAATAAGAAGGTATTATAATAATGAAAACTAAACAAAATAGTCTTATTTACTGACAGTTTATTTTACAAAATACTTATCAGCTTATCACTAATATAAAATATCTGACGTGGACACCACATGACATAATTTGACACTGACATTAAATTCTTAATTTTTTACCTCTCGCTAAGAGAGGTATTGGATTCATGCTAAAAATCACATATCGAGATTTAAGTGAATAAGCACGATTTAAGGTCCATATAAACCGATTTTAACATTTTTACGATGATGTCTGTGTGTGTGTGTGGATGTGTGTATGTGTGTGTGTGTGTGTGTGTGTGTGTGTATGTATGGATGTTGGAGGGACGATTCCTCAAAAACTATAAGACTTAAAAAATATTTAACTGCAGTTTCTTCAATCTGACATTCCTGGGAAGAGCTGAAAAGGTTTTGGTAACAATTGAACAACCGGAAGTAGTAGTTTTTTAAAAAAAATCTTCTAAATATTATTTTTTGCAAATTTTTGATATTACGCCTTTTAAAGAACAAAATTCTACATCTGATACATTTAAATTTTTTATTATATCTTCTATAAATTTAGAGATAAAGACACTATAAAGACACTATAATAATAAGTCGAGTAGGCGAAACTACATTAAGGAAACCAGTTGACAAATTCAAATGTTTATAACATAATTTGTAAATGACAGATATCAGTGTCAAAAATCAAAAGTTTAATTACATTCTGAAAGCTTTTTCTGGGAAGTAAATTTAATCTTTCTTATGGTTTTATTAATTAAATATTTAAAATTATAGGTAACCTGCATGTATCCATTACAAATACCGCCAATCTTGTTAATGAATTTGAAGAATCACTGACATAGGAACTTCCTCATACAATGGAAAGAAGATATAATTAGAATTGTAAGTGTGCAGAAGACATGTTAAATACAATAAAATACAATATTTGGGTAAAGTTCTGTAATTTTCATGTTACAAAACGAGGGTTCGGTAGCGAAGTGCAATACATTATTTATATAACATAAAATGGAAATGGCGAGAGGTCTTGTGCTGGCCACAACAGATTTTTTTTATTTTTTTGTCCTAATTCATAACAAACTTAATTACAGAAACCAAAAAGTACATAATTTTTAAATTATAAATATAAATATCTTGCTTATACGAAGAGTTAATTTAATGATACTTGATGTATTCGACGCAGAATTCAATTTAAGAAAAACTGATAACCGCTTCAAGTAAAGTATCACTTCCGGTTAGACTATTTTAACCAAAACATATTATGTTATTCCCATTGATATAAAAGTATGATATACCAAATTTGATAAGTTTTGGATTATATTTTTATATAGTTTTTCATTAAAATCTATTATAGGCTTCAAGTAAAGTACCACTTTCGGGTAGACCATTTTAACTAAAATTTATTATGTTATTCCCAATGATATAAAAGTCTTATGTACCAAATTTGTAAAGTTTTGTATTATATTTTAATATAGTTTTTCATTAAAATCTATTACAGGCTTCAAGTAAAGTACCACTTCCGAAAGTTATGGAATGACGAAAAAGGGAGTTGCACAACTAGATGCTATAACAGGCCTAAAATTTCAACTTTCTACGGCTTCCCGTTTTTCAGTTATGCGAGATACGTACATACGTACGTACGTACGTGCGTACAGACGTCACGACGAAATTAGTTAAAATGGATTTAGGGATGGTCAAAATGGATATTTCCTTTGAAATCTGGAAACCGAAATTTTTCGCGTTTACATTACTTCCTTTACTTCGTACAAGGAAATAAAAATCTAACGTGGCCAACACAATACCTCCCGCTATTTAATTTTATTAATTTAAATATGAGTACATACCTACACTAATGCTTAGTTTCATATACTAGTGGTTCACTAATAATAAAAAGTATCATCTTAAAACATGACTTATAACCATACGAACTGTCATACCAAATTTAATCCAAATCTAATAAAGCGTTCTGTTATTATAAGCAAAATTAATTTTTTTTTTTTCGAAGAACTTTGAAGCTGAATTCTAGCTAAATGGTACACTTTCCGGTAGAAGCAAGTTTAGTTAAATCGTCTTATTTTAGCCTCAGGAATCTGTGGTTAAGCCATGCCCCCCTATTTAAGAGACACCTGTATGTATCTACAGTTTTAAATATTTAATTAATAATAAAATAAGAAATATGAAATGTACTTATCAGAAAAATCCTTCAGAAATGTATCTGGATTCTTTACCTGACATTTTTCTGTCAATTACAAACATTTTAATTTTCAACTAGTTTCCATGGAGTTGCTTAAGCTGAGAGATTTAGTACAACGGATTATTTTATATATTTATAATTCTCTATCTCTAAATCTATGGAAGATATACCTAATCGTACAAAAATTTGCAAACACACACACACATCTGGTCGCTCTCAAAATTGACAACGGAAACAAAAAATACTGAGCAAATAAATAGAAATGTATAAAAATTATTTTTTTTGTATGGATATCTAGTATCTATTTCGAAGTATACAAGAAAAGAAATAATTCTTCTGAAATCTTTATGTTCGAATCTTCCAATTCATTCAAGTCTTAATAATAACTTTGTATAGCATTTTTATTCTATCCTTCATTAGTCTTTTATATTTATTTCTTTGTAGTAAATATGAACTGTTTTACAAACACCTTTCAAAATATTCTGCGTTTATTTATAGGTTCTCACTTTCTGTAACGTCGTTACAAGAGCTACTTCCTCTCCTAATAAGAAATAATAGATTGTTTGATATAAAAACTAAGACAAATCTTTATAGTTATGGTTTCCTTCAGTTAATTAAAACGTAATTAATTTGAATAGAGAAAAGACATAAATTAAAGAGATTTAAATTTTTATAATTTAATAATATGATAAACAGATGTAACTTCTGTATATGGAAATCATTTATAAAGCAGCAAATCGAAAACAAAAACAGAAACATTTCGAATAAAACGATTTTGGTTGAAAATAAAAAATGACATAATAACAAAATATTTATTGTTATATGTTAGAGGAATAATTAAATTTGTACGAGGGGTAGGTAGATAGAAGGTATTAAAGTTGCGTGAGTGAAAAGATGGGATGTGGAAATTAAAGAGACTCAGACAAGACAAGTCGTTTAATAAACAAAATAATAAAAAAATGCTGAGATGATAAAGAGATGTCAATTTACGGCGATTATAAAGATTGGGCATATTGAAGATATGCAATAAGGTGAAGTAAGATAAGATACCTAATTATCCGGATCAACTTTATTTATTTTGAAATAGAGGTATTTTAGGATTTTTTTTTTAATTCTTTCAAGATGGCCGCTAAACACTATCCAGATATATATAACTCTCATAAAAACTAAATAAACGACGCTATACTGAGTTTAACAAAATGAATGGAGCTAAAATCTTAACTCATACAATTTAAAGATGACCTTGATCACACATCTTAAAAAAATTAAACTGTACGTACATTCGTTAATAAATTAATGATTTATTTAGATTTGAAGATTATACTCGTACTTAGTCTACGATTTATAGTATCATAACTGTCGTACCAGTATATTAATAATATAATCATGTTAATTTCTTCATAAAATTCCCTCTAATGTATGTAATCAACAAACTAAAATCATATTCGAAACAGCTGTATGTGCTGCTAAGGGAAAGTGACATTTTTGCTGTATTATTGAGAGTGATTCTTCGATTCGATTGGATGATTGTGACGCCGGTGAGTGATCGGTCGTGTCGAGCATATGTTTATATGTAAATACAGCTGCAGTAATGAGCAAGTATCGAGCAGCATCTAACACTCTGTTCCTATTTGTCTAAAACTGGGTTAGTGAAGCAGAGGTTTACTGTGCGCTACAGGATGCCAACACATACAATGTAAATCATTGAAGATCTGTATAGTATAAAAAGAATTTCTACTCACCCGAAATAGATACACTTTTTATGCAGGTACAGATCTATTATTAGTAAAAATATTGTTCAGTTTTCTTTTAAATTTGAATAGGATATCTCGAACTAATTTTTTACATGAGTCATTCGGAAAGTAAAGATACAAAGACCAAAGAAAGTATTTCTATAACATTATTTTCTATAATTGTCTTTTAAAACCACAACGCCTTTATTTACTTTTGAACATATTGACGATTAATTAAAATATATCTATAGTGAGCCTGGGAATGAGTTTCTTGATTCTGGCGTCGTACAGGTTTCCCATCAAATATCTTAACCACGTCATCACTACATTGTAAACCTAATTTTTTCATAACCGTTTCACAATAAATACTTCAGAACATTGTTAATGAAAAATTTATCGACAATGGTAAACGTTTTAACATCTATCATCGCAAATATTCTAGTGTGCCACGGGTATATCTGTAGATACATGAAATTAGTCGATGTTTAGTCAATTTATGCCCATATTCATAAACACTCGTAAAGATTCAAAACGGCACGTTATAATTTTTTACTATTAAAAACTAAAATGGAGTCTTAAGGTAAAGTTATAACTAAAGAAAAAACCCCTTAACCTTAACAATAATTTTAAAAACTATATACGTATTTCGGGAGCTATGTTCTCATCATCAGTAGAAACTACAAAGTAAAAACAGAGAAGTTAAAATTACTCAGCATGTAAACCATGCCAGAGGTCAAAACAACTATAAACAGAAGGGTGGGATTCCATAACTTCGGTTGCTATCATTTGAACTTGTTATGATATCAATTGCAAATATCAACTACAAAGTGAACTTGCGATCGTTATTTGTTGCTGGTACGTAACAAAAGAAATTAGGTTATAATGCATAAAAATTAGCTTATAATGCAAAAAAAAAATCCAAATCTAATATGACCAATTTAAATAAGTAAATTATTTTGTTAATTTATCATAAAAACTGTATGTACTTACTGTTTTCTTTCAAATAAATTGCCGGCTGTGTAATGTCAGATTTGACAATTCAATAAGACTGCCGAACGGCTGGTATTTTGCAGTCGTTCTTTATCAATTGGAAAATAACGTGAGCAACTGTTATCTACAGTTGCTATTGATATTTAACAAGAGCAATGGTTATTTGTAGTTGTTACGAGTTATGGAACCCCACCCCTGTTTTTAAAATTATTGTTAAGGTTAAGAGGTTTTTTCTTTAGTTATAATTTTTGACAAATAGAATCATACTTGACAAATAAAATTTTGATTTTTTGTCGACTGTTTTCATTGGATAAATATTATAAGGAACCGTTTAAAATTTTTACGAGTGTTTATGAATATGGGCATTAGTAATTTATTTTTGTGAAACATTCCTTATATTTTACAAAAACTGTATAATGTATGTAGTTAGTTTTCTCAAGATTGTCTTGTCTTTGTCTATTGTGATAATTGCACAAGAGCACAACTAAATAACTACTTATATGTTATGCTAATAACTTTAAATATTTATAATAAAAAAATAATAATATAACATCACGGCATATTACCCATTTCTGGGTGTGCCAGTATCTACAACACATGTAGACATCGGTAATGATGACGATATATTTTACCGTGTGGGTGCTTACCAGGCGTCACTTCACGGGCACTCATAGTTGGTGTGGAGAGTGCACCACAGGGGTCACTTTTGTGCCATTTAAAATTGGAAATATTTGGCGTCTGTCGGGATCGAACCCGGTTCCCCCAGGTTCGCGACCAGACACTCAGGCACGCGGCCATGAGTAATCTATATTAACATTGAACATGAACATGGAATAGCATCAAAGAATTTTGATTGTATCGTTCGCTGCGGTTAATCGGAATAAATTTTCGAATGTATCGGCTTCATCACTGTTTAAAATTTTACCAATTAACAACGTCTAGTATAGTACCTATTGATGCTAACATACAATTTAAAAAATTACGCTCGTTAAATTTTTAGTGTATAATTTTTACAAGTAGTGAAAATGATATTTCCAATATTTTAACACAATTATGTCAAGTTTCACCATTGCCGAATAAATTCACAAATAGTTATCTGACGAATAAATTTTATTCATCGATTAGTCAAAATTTTGTTTCACAAACCAAAATAATCGAATAGATACAGTCTGTTAAAAAAAAAATCCTAACTTGGAGTAGGCTGTGAACAAAAAAACGTATGTCAATTTGAAGTATTTAGTTAAATGCCAATTTGACAAGAGATTTTATCAAAAATGTTATCTAAAGAAATCGAAGCTTTTCTTCTTGAATCATTATATTACAAATAGAAATAAATTAGAAAACAGTGAATGGCAATATTCTGTATCCTTCTTTATTAACTTTTCTACGTAAAATTACATTTTACGATCAATTTTGACAACTTGACTTTTGAATTTAATAATGATCAGACATGCGTTTCTGTGTTCATAGCCTACTCTGGATTAGGTTTTTTTTTTCTGAACATACTGTAGTTATTCATAGAATATTAATATTCTCGCCATTATTTTGCGTTGAGTATACAGCTAACAAGTTCATCTCCCTGACAAAACTCCAATGCACTGTCAATGAAAATAATTTCATGATTTGAAATAAAATGAAAATGAGTGAAAATATAAATTAAAAGAGGAAAAGAAGCAAAATCTAAATCGAGGAAGATAGTAAAATTGTTTAATTATTGCAATGGAAGAATATTTTTTGTATATTATTGATACATAAAATAAAGTTAGGGCTTCAACCAGAGTACTTTAAAAATAAATTAATTAAAATTGAACAGGTACATAACTATAAAACTCGCAATAATGATAAATATTACACATTACAAAGAAACACAATACAAGGGCAAAATACATTGTTTTTTAAAGGAGTAAAAATTTATAATGATTTACCTGTTACGTTCAAAAATTTAGAATTAAAAAAATTTAAGGTTAAATTAAGAGAGTTATATTTAAGTAAATAGGTTATACTTATGTATTATTGTATATTGTATATTTATTGTATATATGCAAATTTATTTTTTGTTATTAATGTATAGCTTTTTTGTGCTAAATAAAGTTATTATTATTATTATTATATTATAGAAAATAAGAAAATTGTTAATGTGTTGTTACTGCACGAAAAAATTAAAGAATGGAATAATTTTACACAAAAAAATGATCCTTCATAAAAATATCTGATGTGGACACCACATGACTTCCTTGTACGCCTGTTACACTATACATATTTTGTTAATAATTAAAATATGTATTATAACAGACCCAATCATAAAATTGCACGTATTTGACATAATTTGACATTGACATTAAATTCTTTATTTTTTTCTTATTTTTGTCCTAATTCATAGCAAAGTTAATTACAGAAACCAAAAAGTACACAATTTTTAAAATTACATATTTCGCTTACACCTACAAAGAGCTAATTTAATCATACTTGATGTTTTCGACGCAGAATTCAATTCTCTAAAAGCATTTTTTTTTTTCAAGAAAAACTGATAACAGCTTCAAGTAAAGTATCAATTCCGGTTATACTATTTTAACCAAAATCTATTATGTTATTCCCATTAATATAAAAGAATTACTTATATACCAAATTTGAAAAGTTTTGGATTATATTTTAATATAGTTTTTCATTAAAATCTATTATATACTTCAAGTAAAGTACCATTTCCGAAAGTTATGTAATGACCAAAAAGGGAGGTGCACAACTAGATGTTATAACAGTCCTAAATACAAAATTTTAACTTTTTATGGATTTCCGTTTTTCAGTTTGCGAGATACGTACATACGTACAGACGTCACGACGAAATTAGTCAAAATGGATTCAGGGATGGTCAAAATGGATATTTCCGTTGAAATCTGGAAACCGAAATTTTTCGCGATTACAACACTTCCTTTACTTCGTACCACGAAGTAAAAAAAAACTGGTGTATTCTTTCATTTATTAGCTCCTAATGATGCAGAAACATGTTTAGAATTTAATAAACGCGTTGTTTTAGTAATGAGAGTTGCATGTGAAAATTTATTTTGTCAAACTGATTATAGATTACAAGGATAATTTTTTTTTTCACCTGAATAACAATTTCTTCATTGGAAGATGTCAACAAAGATAAGAGTGACAATCTAATATTGAAGGAAATATTAATATATAGCATATAAATATTACATTTTCTATATTTATCTATTATCCATTTTATTGGTACGTATTGTAAATATTCTTTATTCACAATTATTATAGGAATATACCGATTCCTAACCTTTTGGAGGTTGGGAACTACGTCATTCCTAACTTTAATGACAATGTCTTGGATTGGAAAAAACAGATTTCACTTCCATCTCTTGGGTGGGAAATGTTTATGTTGGGGTTGCCTGGCAACATTATCATAGATCTTTATAAAAAAGCAAGCTATAACAAATTTTAAAAGACCTATCTATAATATTAATAAAAATTAAAGGTTATAACTCAATGATTTATTTTGAAAATTATTGATTCAAAATGAGGATGATTGTGAATAAAATAGTATGCATAACCTCGGTGGGAGTTTCAGCACAGCCTCGCGCTTTATCTCACCTCGAGGCTTCCTCTCTCGGTAATATACATAAACCCTCGGCTGTAATGAAACATCTCCCACCTCGGATGTAATATACTATTTCATCACCTTACTGAACAATTATAAAATTATAACACGCACAATAAAAATGTCAAATGTCAAACTATTCGTTGAATAAAAAATATTTAACTGGGCAAAAATTTATTTTCGTCGAATAGTTGCTAACTGATTGGTTGGTAAAACAAAAATATGCTATTTTATTCGACGAATAGTTTAACTGATGAATAAAATGTTTATTCGTCAATGGTGAAATCGGGCATTAGAATCTTAACTACACTGAAATAAATTGTAGTATTATTTTTTTAACTCTGAAAATATTATGGATTTGATGATACAGCTAGTACCATCAGGGGCACGCTATTTAGTATTAAATTTTATTTAAATATTTAATATCAAAATCTTGTGAATCTATTTCCCTCCATTTATATTTCTTGATTAAGAAAAAAATATGTGTTTACAATAAAAAAAAATCTGTTGTGGCCATCACAAGACCTCTCGCCTTTTCCATATTAGGCTATAAAGTATTGTATTGCACTTCGCTTTCGAACCGTCGTTTTATAACAAAATATTACAGAACTTTACCCAAATAGTGTTTTTTTTTTGTATTTAACATGTCTTCTGCACACATATAATTCTAATTATATCTATTTTTCATTGTATGAGGAAGTTTCTAAATGTCTGAGATTGTCCCAATTCATTAACCAGATCGGCGATATTTCTGATAGATATATGCATTTTACCACAATTGTACCTGTAATTTCAAATATTTAATTAATAAAACAATAAGAAAAATTAAATATACTTCCCAGAAAAAGCTATTAGAATGTCACTAAAACTGTTGATATTTGACAATGACATGTGTCATTTACAAACTATGTTATAAACATTGGAATTTGTCAACTGCTTTCCTTAGTGCCTTAGCCTCTGCGATTAGTTTACTCTATAAATTATAGTGTCTTTATCTCTAAATCTATACAAGATATAATAAAAATTTTAAGTGTATTAAATGGAGAATTTTATGTTCTTCAATATTTAATAGAAAAAACTCCCAAAAATTATATTTAGAAGAATCCTTCTAAGAAACTACTACTTTTTGTTGTTCAATTGTTACCAAAATCTTTTCAGCTCTTCCCAGGAATGTCAGATTGAGGAAACTACAGTTAAATATTTTTTAAGTCTTATAGTTTTTGAGAAATCGTGTCTACAACATCCAGACATACACATACACACACACACACACACACACACACACACACACATACACACATCCACACACACACACACACGCACACACACACACACACACACACACACACAGACATTTTAAAAATGTTATAATCGGATTCTAAGGACCTTAAATCGTGCTTATTCAATAAAATCTGGATATGCGAATTTTAGCATGAATCCAATACCTCTCTTAGCGAGAGGTAAAAATGCTTCAATAGCAAAAATTTGAAAAATGATAAATCCGAAAGAAACTAATTTTAATAATTATTGAAATACGTTTTAATTTTAATCCGGGTATACGTATGTTATGTAGGTACATATTTGTATGAAGGCTGTAAGTAATAATACGCTGTGTATTTGTACCTTTGATCATATCTCTAAAAAAACAAATTAAAGTACAACAATAAATTGCATACTTACAAGAACACGACTACAATAGTGTTGCGGCGGTCCTACTCATCTTTCTATTGTTAAGCATTTTTTCTTTATTGCTCATATATTTTTGTTTATATCGGTATTTATTACAAATCGTTCGGTCGTTTAAGTACACTTTACTGACTGTAAGGTCAGTCTGCCCTTGAATTCTCTGAACTCCCTCATTTGAAATAAAAAAATCAGGAGTGGGATCACGTAAAAGTGAAAACGACATTGCGATTATCGAGAAGTGAAAACGACATTCGTTTCCTTAGCGATCACGTAAAATTAGTCACTCACTACGTTTTCAACTTCGGTTATTTCCGTAAAGTGACTACGTTTTGTGAAAACGATATCGTTTACAGACTAATGTTTTTGGATTAAATAGTAGTTTTGACAGATAATTTATATGAATGTCATTAAAATTTTTAATCTAATGTCAAAAAGTATTATTCTCGCCCTTCGTTTTTATTTCGTTCATAATAGCAATGCTGTAAGAATTGAAGAAGGATACAAGTTAAATTATCAATTAGTTACAGATGCCATGTATCATCTAATTTTGTTCCTTTTGATATTCCAGAAGAAAAATTTATGAAGTAAACAAAAATATTTCTAAATATATAATTAAAACTTCAAGAGACCTTTTAAGACTGGAAGTATACAAGATTGTTATTTTAAAGTAATCTACTTTTTATTAAGTTTTGTATTTCAAGTAAATAAAGTATGAGCCACATTTTAATAACGGCGCACAACCTTCGACGGGCTGCAGAAAATGATCAATTCACAAATTTAAATTTTATGTAAAAACTACAAAATATTAATCACAAAACACAAGCTAGAATCGTTATATTTGATGCTTCGCAGAATACAATATTATTAAAATATTAATAAATTTTTTTTTCTTGGATTTATTCTTGTAATCAATCAAAATATGCTTTGTTGTAATCAACACTTTTACAGTTATTGGAATATCAATATTGCCCGAAAATATTTCTTTTGGGTAAATTTCAGTAAAAATAAGAAAATATCTAATCACCAAGATTTCAATTTTCTATCATAGATTTCAAAAGAGAAAAAAATATATAGTAAATCATAAGCATTTGGTTCTTCGCAACATGCTTATTAAAATATTCATAAATTTTTTTCTTAGATTCATTCTTGTAATCAATTTTCATTTTATAATTATCGTATTTTATCACAATTATTTCATTTTCGCCTTACTGAATAAAATCATAAAAAATACCTTTCAAATTTAAAATATTAATTTATTTTTAAATCTTTATGACATTTCTTTCATTCTTTCCAAAACGTCAAATTCAACTCACTGCTCACTACATTCTTTTACCTAAGTGCAAGTAAATAAGAAAAGGATATACCTATACCCAAATGAATAAAATAAAAAGGGACATAAGATACGACTATCGTTTTCACATGCTTTGAGTGTGTCGACTAGAATTCACATTTTTTTCGGTCCAAAACGATATCGTTTTCGGTTTTCACTATTTACGTGATCACATTTTCACTTGTCGACAGTCGCAATATCGTTTTCACAGTTACATGATCCCACTCCTGATGTGGCCAGCACATGACCTCCCGCCAATTCCATGTTTAAAATAGCAATGAGCTTTAAGTAAAGTTTCACTTCCGATTGATCGTTTGTAAACAAAATCTACTTTGTTGTTCCTATAAAAAGAACGGTTTGTAATACGAAATTTTGGACTATATTTTATTATGTTTTTCCTGAAAAATCTGTTAGAGCTTCAAATTAAGTACTACATCCGGTTTATAATATATAGTCAAAATCTAATATGTTGTTTCAAATTATATAAGAGTATTAAATACCTACCAACTTTGCGAAGTTTTGGATCATTAATATATTTTAAGGAAAAATCGTCACACAATTATTGTCAAAATCATCACCATCTTCCTTATGCTCTAAAACGCAATCTGTGTAAATTCTTCGCCGTACATTATCCATTTCGTAAATGTGTAGTTGCAAACTATTATTTGACACTTAGAAATCACGTTCTTATTGAGAGCTGTTTGATATATAATGCTGCAAACATCAAACTTAAATCGAATTATCTTGTATATCTAATATTTACGTATGATGGAAAATATATTATTTTTACAAACCTTAATGCCATTAGAATCATATTTAAACTACTAAATTCTTCTTAACACGGTTTCATTATTAATTTTAATGAAAACTGCTTCGTGACAGTGACATTTGTTTAAATGTGTCAAATTTGTTATTAAAGTATTGTTTTTGTTTGACGCAGAGGCAAAGTGATGTACAAAAATAAATTATTTTATAATATAATATAAAGTTATTTCAAGTTATTTACTAAATGCTATTATCGTAGAATTGAAGATTGTGCCATTATATTTAATTTGTATTGGTGAAAGTTGCTAAAAAATTATATTCAATGAATTTTTTACAAGAAAAACTGTTAAAAGCTTGTATAAATGATACTTCCGGTTATCCGATATACACTAAAAACTAATGAGCTCTTCCCACATTAGTATAGAATGGATATACAAAATTTCAAATTTTTCTGATTGATAGTATTTGAGTAATCGTGTCCACATGATCCACACAGACACACACACATACATACCTACAGACATCATTGTAAAAATGTTAAAATCGGATTCTGGGGACATCGAAACGTGCTTATTCACTAAAATCTCTATATCCGATTTTTAGCACGATCCCTATACCTCCCTTACCTAGGGTAGCGGGAGGTAAAAAGTTAATTAATTCATTTGGGAAAACTCTTTGTCTTATTTTGTGGTTTTATAGCATTGCATTCTATTCTATTTACGAAGTTGTAATAAAAATTTACATAATGCTAATAGATACGTAAGACAATTCCAGAACTTGCATTGTACCTAGAGCTTATTTCCTGAAAAGTGTTTTCACTGTTCTTAATTTTAAATTCAAGACATCTAAAGTTGTTCGCGTGCAATTTGTACACTGCAGTAATATATGTAGTTTTAATAATAAAGAAATTCACAACAATTTCTATGTAGAACAAGAGACATTAATTTAAGAATTCTATTTGTTTTTTAACAAGCTTTAGGTATATTTAACCCAGTCGCGGATCCAGCCAATTTTCTCGGAGGGGGCATTAGGTTTATGTAGCGATGTAAGAAAATGAAACGTAGAAATAAATTTTAATAAAAATGTAATTTTTAATCATTCGCTATTGGATTTTTTAATAATACAACATATGATTACTTTTAGACTATTAGCAAATTTCATGTTGTTTTTAAATTTCAATAAATATATAGGATGCTTTATTTAAAAATTAATAATTGCTATCAATTATTCGAAAAGTTAAAGTAATAATATAGAATTACTTCCAAAATTAAGTGGTAATTCTAATTTAAAATAAACTTTGAAACAATTTTCGGCAATATTTAAAATATTTGAGTAAAAAAAAATACAGACCGACAGACAACATCATACGGGGTGTTAATTAGAAATCTGGCCATGGGCGTTTAACATGGGAAATCAATTTTTCCTTTCGCAAAAGTTACCAATTAATTTTAGACAAAAATGTATCAAATAAAAGTTGCAGATGATGATAAATTCTATGCGTAAATCAGTAAACAGATTGAATTTTGCACGTTTGGTAACCTATAAAACTGAATTAAAAATTGTATAACTATTACGCTTTTGTAGCGATAAAAATTACAGAGAAATGCATACCTATCGGTTGAACTGTCAGAATATTCGGTTTTCAAATAAAAGTTACAAATAATTAAATTTTGTACCTAAATCACTACACAGATATTTTTAAAATCTAATAGTAAATTATTATTATTTTTTATATTTTGTGAACTATAAAATCAAATTTCTGACGGTTCAAATTACGAATTATTTTAATCAAAAATATTACAAATAAAAGTTTAATGCCCGGTTTCACCATTGCTGAATAAATTTCCAAATACATGGTTATCTGACGAATAAATTTTATTTATCGTCTAGTCAAACTTTCTTGCACCAACCAAAATCATGGAATAGATAGTTATTCGTAGAATATTATTTTTCTCTCATATTTTGCGTTGAGTGTACAGTTAACAAATTCATGTCCCTGACTTAACTGTCAAATTCGCTGTTAACGAAAATAATTTTTTAATTTGTGACTTTCAAGTCAAATGAAAATGAGTGAAAATGTAAATAAGAATAAGAAGATGGAAAGAAGAAAAAACTATCTCAACGAAGATTAAAAAAGTGTTTAATAATTATAGTGGAAGAATATTTGCACACATATTATAGAAAATAACAAAGCTGACAATGTGTTGTTGCATAAAAAAATTAAAGAATAGAATACTTTTGCACCAAAATATGACTTTCATAAAGAAAAACTGGCATATTCTTGCATTTTGGCTCCACATAATGTCGAATTATATTTAGAATTTCTTTTACGCATTGTTTTAGTAAACGGAATCGCATTCGAAAATATATTTCGTCAAATTGATTATAGATTAGAGGAATCATTTCTTTGTTGCCTGAATTGGCCATATTAGTAATTTCTTTATCAGATGTCAACAATGATAAGGATGACATCCTAAATATTGAAGGAAATATTCGACAAATAAAGATAACCTTATACTATTGCATTATCTATATTTATCTATTATATATCCATTTTATATTGGTACCTATTTTAAATACGCTTTTGATCACTTTACTGAATAATTATAAAATCATCTTAATACGCACAATAAAAATGTCAAAATGCCAAATGTCAAACTATTCGTATTCGTTGAATATATTTGAAAGGGCAGAAATCTCCAGATAATTTAACCAACGATATATTCGTCGAACTCGAACAGTTGCTAACTGACGATGCCAATAAATTTTGGTGCAAATCGAATAAACAGAAATGGTACTTTACTAAAACTCATAATGGTTTTTCTTCAAAAAATACCATTAAATGCCATTTTTCGCATTTTGCCTTTTTTTAATCCCATAGCCTAAGATAAACACAATTCCTTTGTTACACAGTTTATTTTTCAAATGAATGTAACAGACAGGTAAACGTCATTGTCAAAAAACTAATCACTTCAAATTAATAATAGTGACATATTAAATAAAAAAGAAAATCGTAAATAAAGCAATGGTTATATGCAATGGAACATAATATAGTTTGAAGCATTACTAAATACGTAGGTATGTATTTAAATTAATAAAAATTAAATAGCTGGAGGTGTTGTATTGGCCACATCAGATTTTTCTTTTTTTAATCCCGAAACCTAAGATAAACAAAATTCCTTTGTTACACAGTTTATTTTTCAAATGAATGTAACTGACAGGTAAACGTCATTATCAAAAAAATAATCACTTCAAATTAATAATAGTGACATATTAAATAATAAAGAAAATCGTAAATAAAGCAATAGTTATTTATATGCTATGGACCATAATATAGTTTGCAGCATTAGTAAATACGTAGATATGTATTTAAATTAATAAAAATTAAATAGCGGGAGGTTTTATGTTGGCCACATCAGATTTTTGGTAGCTATTATGACGACGCAACTGCAATACTTAAGTATGTGCAGAGACCTACGTCACATGTTATTCCCAGAAGATTACCCATGGAAGTATTAATCGTGCACACCCTAGCTTGACTTTATAGATAACATATGAGCTCAACGTCAATCAAAGTCATTTAAGTACACTTAGAAAATATTATTCAGCAGACTGAAAATAATTATTATTTATACAATTTTCATATAGCCATTATATGAACAATATTTCAGGATTTACTGATAATGTGTATAGTATTATGATGTAAATTACCAACAAAAAAAAAAAAATTACATCGAGAACAAGAAGAAGATTGACAGTACCGTTTAATCAACAAATACAAACGGCAATTATAGCAATATCTTTCCGAATGTGAATATTCGTAAATTAATTTACTCGTAAATATTTTAAATACATGTTGGTGACCGACAGCCGAACATAGGAATTTAACTTCTAAAATCATACTTTCATAATTGCCTGCTTCTCTACTTATTTTAGGCAAAAAAGCTTCAAACAAAAGTTGTATAAGTAAAAATTATACAGCTATATCAGTAAGCAAAAATTAATTTTGCATGCATTGTAACAACAGAAATTTGGTACGAAAATATCGAAAATCGCACCAAAAATAGCAATAGCCATGGAATTTAACAAAAAGATTAATAAATGCGTAGCGATTTATCTGTAAAATTATACTCATTTATTTTTATTTGTAAATTATGTCTGTTTCAGTGAATAATTGTACAATTTCAATTAATAGATAATTATTTAGGTACCTGAACAGAAATTAATAAAATAAATAAAAGACAGAAAAAACAAACGGCAAACATTTGTTAATTTTCTTTAATTCCAAGGCTATCGCTATTTTTGAGGTGATTTTCGACAATTTAATGGAATTGAACAAAAGATTAATAAATACCTAACAATTTATATGTCAAATTAGATTCATTTATTTTTAATTAACAGATAATTATTTACTTGAACAGATATTAATGAAATAACTAAAAGACAGAAATAACAAATATTAAACAGTTGTTAATTTTTTGTGAAATTCCGTGGCTATCGCTATTTTTAAGGTGATTTTCGACTATTTAATGCCTTTACAAAGCATATGAAATTAATTTTGTTTATTAATTAACATGCAGAATTTTATTCTCTACAATTTTTATTTGAAACTCTTTTACGTAAAATAATTAGGGAAGAAAGAAATTACGAAAGTATGATTTTAAATATTAAAGTATGGTTTTGCCAACCACCACCTGTATATTATGTGTAGCTATAAATCGAATCCTCTTCTGCGCATTGGGTGTCGAGGTCCTCTGAAAATTTATTCCACTCTTTTCAGCCTCTTGCTTCTCGCAAGTAAGCAGTTATTGACTTCGATCTTCGATGTTAATATTTTGTTTATAGTAGGTATTATTCCAATATTTTGTCGATCTGCCTCTGCTTCTCTTCGCCAAAGGTATTGTTTCCCAAATTGTTTCCGCAGGCATATCTTTTAAAATACGGTAATATCCTTAATTTAAAGATATATTTCGGAGTATTAAGAACTAAAACCAAGCAATGTAATTTTTTGAGCAAAATAAGCAAAGGAAGCTTTTAGGAATCAGCATCTATTCATTTAATGTCATGTCATAAAAATAAATACTAGAGACAATAAAATTCACAGAATTAGTGACATTTATAATTATTTGTAATACCAAGACTCTCGACATTGTTAACACTGAAAGTTTCTTGTTGATTTTAAATCAATAAGAAATACTGTAATTTTTGCTGTTCTTGCGTTAATTCAGAGATTTATAAATAATTAATATTATATTTTTCGAAAACAGACGAGTTTTATAAAACGTCCAAATAAATTGCTGATTAGGATTTGTTCAATTAAGTTTGATACGGTATAATTCTAACGATCTAAGTTCACAGTTCGAATCCCATCAAAGTCCACTTGAAAATGATTTCCGACTTACAAATCGCATAAAAGTAATCCATGTGATATTATTATTATTGAAATCTGCGAATAAAAGAAAATTAGTACACCCAGGCCAGAAATGGGTAATAAACTGTGGTGATATTATTTATTTATTATTTTATTTAGTAAAGTATTTAAACTTTACTGACGCGTTCCTTATAAAAATCGTTGAAGGTGTGAAGGTTATTGTGAGTTATTGTATAAATAAAAATATGGAAAATTATATTTGCTACATAATTTCATACAATTTTCCAGTAATTTAGTTGTAATTCTTTGAAAAATGTTTGTCTTTTTTTGAATTCATCATGTCTCAATCTTTTCTAAGTTCAAAAGACTCATTCCGGGGTTTATCCTGTAAATATTTGCCACAATATCACAACCTACATCCTACATCGTGAATGAAAATCAAACAGTGTATACAATATTAAAATGAACTCATCTGTCAAATGAGAAAGTATGTAGTTTGCTACATGGCACCTCATAATTGTTATTATCGCAGTTTTTACGGAGGGACTTTCACTTCTTTGCATTGTTAGTGTAGCGAGTTGAGTGTTAATGTGCTCGCGTATTGTGTGTCTGTGTGTCAAGTTCAACCACAACCAGTCGTGGTCATCGCTATGCGCAACAGAGCGATGAATTCAATGGAATTGAAATGGAATTCAAAATATATCGAGGGAAAATCAATTTCAAGGAAAATGAGATGAATACTAAAAGGTGGAGTTAAAAGTATTAAATGAAGTAAATTTCAAGGGAGGAATTGTCAATTTTTTTTAATGGGGTTCTCCACGATGGAGGACCATAATAACAAATTAAAAAATCTGTTGTGGCCAGCACAATATCTTTCACCATTTCCATTTAATGTTATATAAGTATTGTATTGCACTTCGCTATGGAACCTTCGTTTTTTAACAAAAAAAAATTACAGAACTTTACCCAAATATTGTTTTTATTGTTTTTAGCATGTCTTCTGTACACATACAATTCTAATTGTAACTATTTTTGATTGTATGAGGAAGTTCCTAAATATCAGAGATTCTTCGAATTCATTAAGTATATTGGCGGTATTTCTGATGGATATATGCATTTTACCCACAATTTTAAATATTTAATTAATAAAACAATAAGAAAGATTAAATGTACTTCCTAGAAAAAAACTTTCAGAATGTCACTAAAACTGTTGATTTTTGACACTGACATCTGTCATTTACAAACTATGTTATAAATATTTGAATTTGTCAACTGGTTTCCTTAGTGTCTCAGCCTCTGCGATGTACTATATTAAATTATTCTATATATTACAGTCCCTTTATATCTAAATCTATACAAGATATGATAAAATTTTTAAGTGTAATAGATGGAGAATTTTATGTTCTGCAATATTTGTAATAACAAAAATTTCCAAAAATTATATTTAGATGATTTTTTAAAGAAGCTATTACTTCCGGTTGTCCAATTGTTACCAAAATCTAATCAGCTCTTCCCAGGAATGCCAGATTAAGGAAACTGCAGTTAAATATTTTTTAAGTCTTATAGGATTTGAGAAACCGTGATTCCAACATCCACACACACATCCACACACACATCCACACAAACACACACATACACACACATACACACACACATACACACACACATACACATTCACACACACACATACACACACACACACACACACACACACACACACACACACACACACACACACAAACACACACGCGCGCGCGAACATCATTGTAAAAATGTTATAATCGGATTTTAAGGATCTTAAAACGTGCTTATCCACTAAAATCTGGATATGCGAATTTTAGCATGATTCCAATACCTCTCTTTGCGAGAGGTAAAAATAGGGAATATATAAATATATAATAAAGACTATCAAAGCTAAAAATAAGTTTGTAGTTTTTAAAATATTCCAGTTTTAATGCATTTTCCTTAACCTTGAAATCTACGTTACACATGTACTAACGAATATGTCCCTCTGATAGTTTGTATCTGATAGAACCTGTAGTTTATAGCATTATTTAAGCTAACTGTTTAATAATTTTTGGGTACTGAATTTAGTCCCACGAATTTTCGCTTACCGGACGAGTAAACTACAATTTAAAGTTTCTTTAACAGCACAATTAAAATCCAGCGTTTGCTTTAATTGTTCAAGTCGCCATAGCAACTGTCTCATCTTGTGAGATGAAATGCCTGCGGAGGCGAACAAAAGACAAATGAGAGAAGGAAATTTGCTCCAGTCATTGGCAGCCTATGATGGTCTGTCTGACAAACTGCCCTTACATTTACACCGCTGGATTATTTATGTTTCTCCTCTCACCGTCACCATGCATAGGGGAGAAAAGAAAACTTTATCTTTCATACCGACTGTATTTAAAATAAAGTTACTGCATGCATAGTACGTTAAGTACATTTTGAGCTATGTTCAAGATATAAAAATAATAAAAACTAATTATTTTAATTAAAATTGTTGCCACATTCAAGGATGCTATTTTCCTCTAAATGCGGAAATTTTGAAGTAGGACGTTTCATCAAATAAATGTAGAATATGCTTATTTGCTCATTGCACAGACAGGGTGTTGCAAAGAAAGTGACCAAATTGAGTAAAAAAAAACTTAATCAACATGGATCCGATTTTCAATAGTTTCCGAGATATGAGGCAGTGAAAAATGAGTTTTTACGGGGTTTACCTATGTTATCTTGAAAACTATAAGAGTTATGACTTTAATTATACAAGACTTTTTATTTGCCTTTCAGAGGTCATCTTAGATGTGCTTTTTTTAAAAAAAAAAATAATAATAAACAAAATTTTGTTCGATCACTATCATTATTGTCAGCTTTTTTTTTCGATTTTTCATTTATCTCGGAAACGGTTGAAGATCGTACCTATGTTAATTAAGCTTTTTTTTACTCATTTTTGTCAGTACTATATGCCCTTAATTTTGTTTTAACTTTCTTTGAAACTGTCTGTATTTCTGTATAGGACACGTACGAGAATCTGTGACATAGAAGTTTATAATATTCAAATATTATAAATTATATGTGAATAAAATTGTGGACAGAATTTTATGTATCTATATTTTGTATGCTAAATACTGTGCACGTACATATTTTATAACTGGAAACAATAATTAACGATCACAATAATTATAAAAATTCCATTGCAAATTGCTAGTTGCATAATACTCTGCGCATATTATGTGCGCACTTTCGGTCCATAAAAATAGAACTTGTTTTCATTTTGTGGACAGTAAAAATCCTTGATAAAAATTTCTGTATGCGACCGTCTACAAAATTCAGTCTATATAGTCCAATACTGGGCTAGATTTATCCTGCAAAAGGTCGGGGATTTTTGAATGTTTTATATTTAGGAGCCCTAACAAAAAATCCAAGTTTTCGACATTTTGAATAAAATGTTTTAGATCAAAATTGTAAGGAATTTTATCTTTTAAAACTGATAGGTAATTACTATATTAGCTCTAATACAAACTGGTGAAAATACATTTAAAAAAAAAATATATTATTTGCTCCATTTTAATAAGATGGCGGTACTCCCGGAAGTGCACCAAGGTTGAAAACTTGGATTTTTTAGCTCCTCTATATATAAAGCATAATCAATAAATCAAAAATATCCGACCTTTTGTAATGCTAAAGCCTTATTTTTATACCGGCAACTAAACTACTAATTATGTCCATAATTCGGTGTAGCATTATACAGGGTGTCTCAATAAGCTTGCTCACTATTGGTAACTTTTTTATTTGAAGAGATACGAGGTTGGTTAAATTAGCAAAATTATGCCATTTTATATTAGTAAATTGGTCATGTAGACAAAATAAAATTTGCGTCAGCGGTTCTCAAAATTTGGGACAATATATATATTTTTTAAATGGAACTATATATTTTTTATTATCTTATTAGAAAGAATATTTTTTTCTCTTTCCAATAAGGTAATGTTGTTTATGTACAATTTTTTCAAATAAACGAGTTATTTACGGTTAAAAATTAAACTATTTTATTAGTTTTTTAGTCAAGTAAGCCATGAAAACAATTGATTCTTTGTTTGTTTGACGTTTAATAATTTCTCCCGTAAAGTTCTCTGTGTTTAATAATGTTTAATAACTTTACAAATGAAGAAAAGTTAGATATGATCGTGCTATATGGAAAGTTATATCTAGACACGTAGACTACGTAGAACGGTCGGCTCTCTTTCGAAAAGAGTTTAAATGTGCGAAAGAAATAATGGCTTTCAATTTGAATATTTTCTTTGTTTTGTTATTACTGTAAAATAAATTCATAAAATAATAATTTTATAAAAGACAATTGTTTCCATAGTTTACTTGACCCAAACTAATAAAAGATAATTTTTATCTTTAAACGTAAATAACTCGTTTATTTGAAAAAATTGTACATAAACAACATAACCTTATTGGAAAGAGAAAAAAATACTCTTTCCAAAAAGATAATAAAAAATATATAGTTCCATTTAAAAAATAAATATTCTGTCCCAAATTTTGGGAACCGCTGACACAATTTTTATTTTGTCTACATGACCAATTTTCTAATATAAAATGGCACAATTTTGCTAATTTAACCAACCTCGTATCTCTTCAAATAAAAAAGTTACCAATAGTGAGCAAGCTTATTGACACCCTGTAGATCTGTGACATACGGACTTTATACATTAGGGATTTAGAGAATAAAGTTCTTAATTTTTGAAAACAAATGTTCGCTATTAATGCCTAGTTTAGATATAAGAAAATGCGTATCAATGAGAACCTCAAAACCAATAAAATCAATGACAAGAAACATAACCAGGGCAAACGGTGTTTTTAATCGTGATTTGTTTTTGGTTTTTCAGATTGCACGATGTCGCTTTCTGAAATAATCGCAGACTAGATTTATTTTTACCATGACTTTGTGTTTACTCGGTTACCTATCAATAAAAAAGAAGTAGGTAAATTTAAAAGAAATACATCAAAATAATTAGAATTTTATACTGAAAAGTATGTATGATTATACAGGTATACCTAATGCACCCCATACAGTTTGACGGGATATATAATACTCATATATTTGCTCATGTTAAAGGTTAAGTGAATATTATACGGAGTCTCGCGCTCATCCTGTATATTATATAAAAATAAATAACTATGCACTCCATATCATTTTCCTGCAATCTTGTTTTACGTCCTAAACACATTTAATATGTTATGTTTACAGTATGACTAGAGATAAGCAAATAATAAATTCATTTATGTACTTTTAATAAAGCAAAAAAAAAAACAAATTTATACATAAATAGTAGTTCAGTAGTGGTGCAAAAAATAGTTACTTTTAATAAAATATTTCACGAAAATACATTGAGCAATATTTATACCTTTTCTGGTATTTTTTTGTCTTTAAATTCGAAAAGCTAATTTGCCAAATAGATTTACTTCACAAAACAAACATTAGAGAAAACTGGTAAAATAATACCTATAATTTCTATTTTTAAATTCCTATGAAAATTTGCATTCAAATAAAGACATTGTAGAATTAGAATATAGAATATATTTTTACATTGCAAACAAATATTTATTATAAATGCAAAATTTACAAAATGAAGTTAGTCACTTCCTTTGTATATAATACATTTTTATTACATGCGTAGCTTTTATACAAGATTTATAGGTTATGTAGGGGATGCAAAATTGACTAACTTTTACTAATAAACTCATATCCGGAAACGTACAGTTTTCAAACTACTGGCCTGTGATCTGTTACTTCAGTTATTAGTTTTAACTTTCAACACTAAATTGTAGATGCATTATGAATAAGCATATTGTTCGCGATTACGCTAACATGGTTACGAGAATGACACATCTGCCGAGTCTGAAGAAGACCTGCTGGCACGTATTGCCTGCAGCACACGAAATTCAAGCAAATTACGGCGTTTTGAAACGAATTTATCAAAATATGCTCCGTGGTGCAATTGCTTGCAATGAAGTTGGTAGCCGTCATTTTGTGTAATTATTATATAATGTATTAGATAAATGAATAAAATCAATGCTCGAAGTTAACAAACAAAATTAATAAATGAAGTAATAGGTCAGAGACAACTGAAATTAAGGTACGTAATTATTATTATCATCAAGAGCATGCAGCTCGAAAACGGTTTCATACGTTTCCGGAAATGAATTTAATCTATTATACATTTTCTATATACCCTATAAATTTTTTACATCCTGTATAACGAAAATTATTTATTTTAATTTACAAAGTTAACTAACAATGAAATTTTTGCACTATTTCTTTTAATTAATAAGGGTTAATTGTCAGAGGTGTAAATAGCATATGGCTGATATGGCTGCGGCCATAGGCGCCTTATAGGAAAGGCGCGAAAATGATTAAATTCCGATTGATATTGTGATTGAATTTTGAATTACATGCCACACTTTCCTATCGACTGTACTCAACATCAACATAGTACCCGACATAATGCTAATAATAAATAAATTGCTAATACCCTATTTATATTTACTCCATTTGTTTGATTAATGCAAAGATATAGTTTATATCTGAATTTTTAGTCGTAATTTTGTGAGTTTCGAACTATAACATCGTAATCTCTGTGGCTATATATTTTTATTATAAACGTTCTCTAATATCAACATCTTAATATGCTTCTTATTGCGATGGCTAGCATGACATCTTTTGTTTCCATATTTTCTTTAATAATGTTGGTACAAAATTTTGAGGAAAATAAAAATTGTAAATAATCAATTGCAAACCATAACAGGATATAACGCGTTCTTCCAAATTAATAAAAAGTTTATTGAACATCTTCAAACAATTTAGAAACGAAGAATTTGATAGTATAATGGTTGAATGCCAACAAAAATGTGCAATTTTTTATGTAAACCCTTTTCCAGTGAATAAAAGAAAGCGCCGAAAGAAAATATTATTATTATTATTAGGTGAAACGCAGCAGATGAAGGAGCAGATTTTTCAGCTAAAAAACAATTAAATTTAGAAAACCTCTTCTACGAAGTAAATGATGTTAGTATAATCAATTAGATGATAGAATTAAAAATATGGATAAAATAATATCATTATTTGAATTTTTATCCAGAAAAGCTTCAGACGAAATGCACTTTCAGACTTAAAAATAATAAAAGGAGCAGTCGACTTATTACATGGAATACGAGAGAAAATTAGATTGCATTCAATTTCAGAACGAACTAGAATGTCTTAAAACTCAGGCACAAACTATTTTCAAAAATTTAAAAGATCATCATCTTCACATTATAGAAGGAATGATTAAATGGGATTTTTGCAAATCATATCCTAACATCACAACAACTTCTTTGCGGATACTTCTTTGTCTACCTGTAACAGTTGCTACTGATGAAAGAATTTTCAGTAAACTTAAACTTAAAAATATTTAAGGTCAACCATGAACCAGATTAGACAGTAAGTATTTGCTGAAGTGGGTTTTGATTCTGTCATTGATTTTGCAAATTCAAAAACGCGAAAAATTAAAATTATATAAATAAAATACATATTCTGTTTTATGTTTTATTTATTTCTCAATACATAAAAATTATATGTATTAATTCATCCGTTAATACACATATTGTATTATGCGAATATGCATATGTTATTAATATACTTAAGTTTTTTTTACCATGCTTTAATAAATAAATTTGAATACTATTATATCAAGATTTTATTATTTTATTCAATTTTGACGTTTTAAACTGTCATTATTAACTCCATAGCAACAACTATAAGTAACATTTTAGTCACAAGTGAATTAAAAAAAATTAAATCACTCTGCAACAAATTATGCATTTAAAATAACATCAGGCACGAAAATAACACTCACCACAGTATTTATTAGATATTATTAGCCATTTTCATTATTTTTCATGACACAAATGACAGGCAATAATGTTTTTAAATAGATGCCATCTATCATCGACGATTGTCATGCACAGCCTTCTAACTGATTAGTTTTTTTTTTCTTGTAAAAATTAAATATTATATGTAATGGTTTTTATTATTTCGTCAAAAATGAATAAAATATTGTATAAACCACGTGAGCTAAGAATGTTTTTTCACTCGAAGAAATTAACTCACTCGCTCTTACAGGCTCGTGAGCTAAACTTTCTTCTTATGAATAAACATTATCTTAGCTCACTTGGTGTGTAAATATCTATTATAAACCACGTGAGTTAAGAATGTTTATTCATTTAAGAAATTTAATCCACTCGCCATACGGACATACAGGGTGTTAATACTAAATCGTTACACCCAAAAATGGCAGTTAAAACTCATTAAAACAAACAATTTTTCTTAGTTTCAATTTTTGATTTGGTGCTCCGGTTCGTAGTTATTGGAGTTTTTATGTTTTTTGAAAAATCGTATTTTAAGGACTAACTTTCTTCTCATGAATAAACATTATCTTAGCCCAGGTGGTGTATAAATATCTATTACATGCCTGTTCTTATAAAAGGCACATTTTTGTTGGCTGGCCATAGGTGCCTTAATTGCTTTTTACGCCTCTGAAATTATATTGACCTGTGAACATGTAAAAACATAAATTCTCAAAAATAGATTTTACCGTATTTTTAAGGAAATCTTCTGGTAAAGTACTTCTTATGGAGGACTAATTATAATACAAAAATATTTGCCTTCATGCGGAAAACTGAAATTTGAATTTTTGAAATTTTACTATTGAAGATGTAGCAGAAAATATCGCCAAACACAAAACATGCTGTTTCATTAATAATTCAGAATAATTTTTTTCGCTTAAGACAATATAAACATCCTTTACCCACAGGTCGGCGGAAGAAAAAATAAAGATAATGAGTATAGGTTAATGTAGAATTTAGAACACGTGTTTCAACATGAAACAAAAACAAACCTCATCAAAAATGGAATGTAAGAGATAACAACCTGAATTGTTTTTCCTTCACAGGTATTACTATAATTGAATAGTCTGGAAAAAATAGATCACATGTAGATCGATCTCAATTAGCATATCCATTCCATTACCTTAACAACCAACTGAACAGTCTTTATATCTCTCACGAAATGATATGTGGTGCATTGCATAACACATTTGGTAATCACTTTCCTCTAAAAGGCGCAAGGACAATATCACGGGCGCCGTTAGTAGACTACGACCGGTTCGGAATTCACTCGAGTCCAGCAAGTAGGACACTAACGTTTACTATCATTCGCTTCTAATTGCCAGTGAAAAGCAAAACGTTCGGCCTATACGAATACCATCACAGTGAAAGTTTTTTTTTTTTTATCTATTTACTTTACACGGAACAATAATCACGTTTATTTCTATAGAGAACGTAAGTTAATGATCGGGACATTTTACATGGCGCTAATGAACTGCAATGATGAAAACTAATTGCTTATTAAAAATTAATCAGTAATCCACGCTATATATGGGAAGAAAGTCTTAATTTTGTATTATTTTCTTGGAAATAGATCACTCATTGAAGTCTAGAGATTTATTGTGTGCAAATATATAATAATAGCATTAGATGTAGGTACTTTGTATTACACGAGAATTTGTTGTAGAATAGAATATAGAACATGTAGGTAACAATGGTTTGAAAAAATAAAAATAGTATTTCTCAATATACTTAGTTACTTAGATATTAATGGGAGAGATAATTCATTAAATTAGAGTAAAATTATATATACCGGGTGTCCCATTTTAATGTACCACCTGAAATATCTTCAGGATCATGCATCATACAAAAAAATGTTTGAAATAAAAGTTTAACGATTTGAAGGGGGACATCCAATCCTGTAAATAAATTGAACCCCCCACCCCCAGGGGAGGCTGGGGAGGGGGTCGTTTTAAAATTTTAAATGGTAATTCTAGGTGGTACATTAAAATGGGACACCCTGTACTATATATATATATATATATATATATATATATATATATATATCCTATTTTAACATTTTCACAATGATGTCTGTATGTTCTAACTTAAATACCATCATTCAGAAAATTCTGAAACCTTGTATTTCTACCCTATTCTAATATGGAAAGAAACCAGTAGATTTTGGCGTGAATCGAATAACTGGAAATAGCACTTTACTTGAAGCTCATAATGTTTTTTTTTTTTCAAAATATACCATTAAATGCTATTTTTCCGCATTTTATGTCATTATGAAAATTAAAGATTATTGAATTTTCTACAGGCAAACATGAATAGGTAATTTTTCTATATATTTTTTATAAATCCCGAAGCCTAAAATAAACACAATTCCTTTGTTACACAGTTCATATTTCAAATAAATGTAACAGACAGGTAAATGTCACTGTCAAAAAACTAATCACATATTTACTTATGCTGCAAACTATAAGTTCCTTTGCATATAACTATTGCTTTATTTACTATTTTCTTTTTAAAATACCACCATTATTAATTTGAAATGATTAGTTTTCTGACAGTTACATATATTTGAAAAATAAACTGTGTAATAAAGGAATCTTTAAATCAGAGGCTCTGAGATTTATAAAAAAATATTTATTATATTTATCTGTAAAATATATAGGAAAATTATTAATGTGTACCTGTAGAAAATTCAATAACTTTAATTTTTATAATGACATAAAATGCGAAAAAAAATACATTTAATGATTTTTTTGAAGTAAAACCATAATGAGCTTCAAGCAAAGTGCAATTTCCGGTTATCCGATTTACACAAAATCTAATGATTTTTTTCCATATTAGAATAGGGCAAAATAAAAGGTTTCAGAATTTTCTGAGCGATAGTATTTGAGTTAGAGAGTAGACAAAATCCATTTACAGACACACACAAACACACACACACACTCACTCACACACACACACAACACACACACACACACACACACACACACAAACACACACACACACACATACATATCATTGTGAAAATGTTAAACTTGGGGTCTAGGGACTAATGTAAAACGGTGTAGATTTATATATTTAGTCAAGTTTTCACTTTTATTCAATGTTGATGTTTTATCAGATCATAGTTATCAATTTGTTTAAATTTTCTGTTAATTTTGATAAGTTATGCTCCATATTCAAAAACATAACTTAATTCTTAATAAGCAGGGGTTAAAAATATTATTCTTCTACTCCCGCTGTTAAAATGTGTCAAGGTACTGGCTTCCTTGTGGCTAAACAGCTTCAATCGTAATGAGCCGGTTTCACATATTTTAATATATTTTAAATGAAACTTTATGCAATATTTTTCATAGTAATAATAAAAATAATAATAATTTATTGTTATTTTCGTAAATAATTAAATAAAAGATTGGCGCTAGAAATAGTCATAAAAAATAACCCCACGCTCTTGTAGCGTCGGAGTACATACATCACGTCATTCAGAGCCAATAGGAAAACAATTTACGTTATTTATACAAGGAAAAGTAGGCGATAGTTTGTCACATTTTAAACTGTATGTACTCTGACGTCACATTCTGTTCCAAATCACGTGACATATAAAAATTCTTGCACCAGCCCTATTAGATAAGGTATGGTTCCAAATGTGTTGGACAAGGCGTAAAGATAGCAACCACTATCAGCTAATTCAATAATAATAAACACGGGCTAAAACTCATTTCCAGCAATTTTCGTTTCATCAGCCATAAACACGACATTAGTGCGTACAATGCGGATGTAACCTTCGTGTAAAAATTGGCTTTATTTGAAGTCGTATAATAAGTATAGTATGTTCTTGTTTTATATACTCTTTAGGTATTTGTTTTTTATATACATGCACGCTTGTGTCGAAAAATACATGATTAAAGCAACTTTTAAAGAGGCACTTCATCTCGTTGCCAAAGCAACACTAACACTTTAATGTTCGCTTACTTATCACTACGTGGTTTGTGGCCGAATTTCACTCGTGCTAAAAAAAATGCCTTCTGTAACTTACGTTTTAAAGTATTATAGTACCCAATATGTACTGAAAAGTAAATTGTAATATATTTAACTGAATTTTTTTATACCTTAAAAATTAAAAAAATGTTTGTTTAAATTTTATAGTCCGAAATTTTTATATTTTTGCACCACTAGACCCTGTTTTCATAAAAAATTCGTGAAAAATTTCGTATGCCCACATATAATTATAATATGTTGTATCCAATGGAACTAAACCACTAGAATGTTATGGAAGTGTTGTTTAACCCAATTAAAGAGAATTATCTACTCGTATGTTTAGTGTTGTGGTGTGATGTCAACAATCCTATTATTTACCAGCACTTAAAATGCAGATGTCAAACTGTGGACAACATTTGTCAATGCAATTATCTCTATTTCTACTCCAATTTCCACAGTTCGAATATTAATTGAACATGTGTCGTTTACTGCGATTTAACACTAATTTAAATTTAAAAATAAATAAAAATATAAAAACATAATCTGTTTATAATATGTTTTAAAGTATGAGAAATAAAAACCAAAGGGCAGAATATATCAGAGAAAAGAATCTAGCATATGAATTATGCATTTATAGATATGTACAAATAAATACGAGTAACATCGAAATAGAAAATTGAGTTAGTGACCTGATGTAAACATATGTAGCTGAATACTAGCCAATTAAAATCATAAATTGAATATATTCCTCCTAGTTTGAAAACGCACTATACAGGAGGTCCGTTTTTCGAGGCTCACCATTGGGATCTCGTAAAATATGAGATACGAAATCGATTAAATTAGGGCAAATTTGCTTCATTAGTAGACCATTTTAAACATATATTTGTTTCTCGAAATACTCATAGGTCACTAGATAAATAAAAAAAAAAATCAAATTTTGCTGATCGGCAAATAACTTCTAAATATGAAATAATATAGAATTTTGGTTTGCACTTCTTGAGGACACTTTTTTATTTTCTTTTGAATGATGATGCTCAATTTTTTTTATCACTATTAGATTTCGAGTTATGATGTCAAAGTTATAATTTTCATACGGACGCCTTATTGAAAAGATACACCACTATGAAAAAGATTTTTTTAGCTTTTCAACGGTGTATAATTTATTGATGATTTTTTGTTTAAAAGTAACTAAAATAACTCGAAATCTAACAGTGATAGAAAAATTTGAGCATCGTCATTGGAATAAAAATATAAAAGCGTCCTAAAGAAGTGCAAGCCAATATTCTGTATTGTTTCATATTTAAAAGTCATTTGTAAAAATAAAATCAACAAAATTTGAATTTTTTCATTTATCTAGTGAGCTATGAATATTTAGGGAAAAACAAATACATGTTTAATATGGTCTATTAATGGAGCAACTGTTCCCTAATTTAACCGACTTCGTATATCTCTTATAGTTTCCGAGATCCCAATGGTGAGTCCCGAAAAACGAACATCCTGTATGTAGTCTTGTACTTATCTGCGTTTGCTGAAGTCAAAATTTAATTAAATTAACTTCTTAAAATTTCTTATTTATTTGAACTTCAAAACTGATCTGCAAAATAATTGCAGAAATTATGATGTCCAACGTTCTATCTAAGGCACCAGATATGAACCAGTTGTAAAGCTGAAACACGTGTTTTATAATCTACCTACAGCATGTTTGAAGTTACCAATTTAAGCGTTTTTCAAAAGGAATATTTATAGAAATACTTTTTCATTAATACTGAGGACTTTTCGTATTTACGTAGATAGCAAAAGTATGTTTTATGTATATAATCACACCATACACAAGAATGTATAAATAGAAATGTTGGACAAATGGGAAACGATACCGTTATATGTCATGTAAATATTAATGTGCTGCAATTTTCACAACATCTTTGAGAGGTCATAACAACGTCGCCACAACAATAGAAATATACCGTCATTAGTGAAAAATACGAGTAACATACCCAGCAGTAGGTAATAAGTTACGATTTACTTTATTTATTTATTTATTTATTTAGTACAATAATTCTATCCGACAGGACGAAATGTCCCAATTACAGGATAAATACAATAGTGCAATATCTAGTCTTATCAGTAATAGAAGAAGAATAAAAATTTATTAATATATTGTTAAATAATCGATAGGTATTTTACACAGACACAGATATTCATACAAAGAAAATACACAATATCAGCGTTTTACAAGTGTCAATTATTTAAACATTTCTACTGCATGATTTTACAAAAAAATTCTTATGTTCACCTTAATAATATAATGCTAATATACCGGACTTTTATTACAAGAACCACACTTGACATGGTAAACTACATCTTTCTGCTGATCTGGTTCAATTGTATTCTTTAATTTAGAAAAAAAGTTATCTGCCATTGTGTTGTTGCAAAAAGCAACGGAAACATTTGTATTTTTGAATAAATTATTAAAAGCATAAGTTAAATTTTCATCGTAAAATATTTTTGAATAATTTTTTTCCTGTGGTTCCATCGCATCAACAACAGCATCCATTGGAAATTACGTTTACCCTTTTATTAATATATTTCAAAATAAATTTAGATGGATATTTATTTTGTAATAAAATATTATGTATTTTATCAAGATTTGTTTTATGAAAATTTGGACTTGGGAGTTTTATGGCTCTTATCTACTAGTGCATTAATAACACTAATTTTGTATTTAGTGCTAGTATATGATAAATGCAAATAACGGCATGAAGCGGTCGATTTTTGATACCACTTTGTTAAGATTACGTTATTGTGGCGAATTAATGTTACATCCAAGTAATTTATTGCACTATTGTTTTCATGTTCAATTGTAAATTTTAATTTGGGATGATACTGATGATAGTAGTTAAAATGTTATCAACTTGTTCAATGGGAGCTATTATTGGGCAATCATCTACGTAACGCTTATTATACAAAATTTTATAAACAGGTTTGTTAATAATTTTTTGCTCTAGCTATTGTAATATAATATAGAACAAAAAATTATTAATAATCCTAATTATAAAATTTTGAATTATAAGCGTTACGTAGATGATTGCCTAATAATAGCTCCCATTGAACAAGTTGATAACATTTTAAATAAATTTAACTACTATCATCTCAAATTAAAATTTACAATTGAACATGAAATCAAAAATCTTTCGCTTCAGGCCGTTATTTGCATTTATCACTACCACTAAATATAAAATTAGTGTTATTAATGCACTAGTAGATAGAGTCATAAAACTCTCAAGTCAAAGTTTTCATAAAACAAATCTTGATAAAATACATAATATTTTATTACAAAATGAATATCCATCTAAATTTAATTTGAAATATACTTATGCTTTTAATAATTTATTCAAAAATACAAACGTTTCCATTGCTTTTTGCAATAACACAATGACAGATAACTTTTTTTCTTAATTAAAAGATAAAATTGAACCAGATCAGCAGAAAGATGAAGTTTACTAGATCAAGTGTGGTTCTTGTAATAAAAGTTATATAGGAGAAAGATTCCAACCCCTAAAAAAGAGACTATATCAGCATCACTTTCACTGTACTAAACTCAACGAATACCATAGCACTTTGTGTAAGCACCATGTCACTACAGGACATATCTTCAATTTTGAAACTTTCATAATTTTAGATAAAGAACAATATAAACATAAACGTTTACTGTATGAAACCCTGCACATCAATTTAAATAAATCCAATTCTATCAATAATTAAACCGACTACAACAATAATCTCCAGCAAATTAAAAACTTATTGAAAATTATTTAAATTTTGGCGCGTCTTTTATTTAGTTGTCTATCGTGGATCAATTGATATTTGCCTCTTCTTACTCTTACATATTTTAAGATTTGTACACCGTATCTCCCTCCACTTTTTATTTACGTTTATGGCACTTCCGGCTTGACAGCCTTTAACACGTGTCGCTGTCATTAACATACATTTTTTCTTACTTTTTTATCCCCGAACATCATTAAATTTATCAAAATTCAAACAATTCTTAAACATATACCACCAACTTTCACAATGTAATAAACACAATAATTTTTATAGTAAGTAACGTCATATATTATACATACATTAAGAAATATTTGTAGCTGATGATGACCACATGTCTTAGGCCGAAACGTCCAAATTTATATTTTAATATAGCTTGCAATTGCAAAATATATCTACAATCAAGGAACCTCAAAGCCCAATAAATTTATTTCTTTTATATTAATTGTTAAAAGGTCATTTTAATGATAGTTCTATTTTATTTTGGATTTCTTTCAATATACCTAGATTAAATTCAAGAATCAATGTAACATTATTATAAGCATAATTTATAAAAAATATTCATGTCAATTTTTCGATGCGACATTTTTCGTTTTATCTGTAAGTTAAACTAATAAACATTGTAACCAGACATGAAAATATCGGGCATTCCGTCAATTAAAATATCAATACTGCAATAATTGTTCCATAGTTAAATTGATTAATATATTTTCTATCATCTCCATCATTGTTTCCCGAATGTATATATGTAATTACATCTGTGCCAACGTATTATATTACATTATATTTTGTACCCTATTTATAATTATCCTGTAATTAGGATATTTATTCTACAGGATTGATTTCAATAAATAAATAGATTTTCAATAAATAAAGATAAAACATATTTGTTCCATCGGTAATTTCATTTCATAATTTGTGCATTTTTAGGCTCCTGGAATGAATAGGGGGACATGAAATAGTAATTATTGTAATAAAAGAATAGTTTATTATAAATTAATTAAAACTTTATAAAGACATGAGCAAAACTGAATCGTTCTGCGGTTCCACAAAGTTTAGTAACAAATCAAAATAAGTAACATCATAACTGTTTGTACATTTATTCCAGATTAGATCTAACCAGTAAATAACATAAGAAATTTAAAGTAAACAAATTATGAAATGATTTAGGAGATGTTATAATAAATCCCACGCTGATGTTATGTATTCAGTATGCAAATGAAACGATAATTTGTCAAAAACACGCCAAGGTGTTTAAATGGTGTAACTACTGTAACACATTCAAGATGTGTATTCTTCATAAGGTGTGGAAAGAAATATACATTTTCTGAACCAAATAGAACATTACACTTACTATAACTGAAATTTTTTGACGTATGTATGAGAGAATGAGTAATCAGTTTTGTTATAACAGTGATTTGTAAGCTGATGATAAACTCTAAAAATAATAATAATAATAATAATAATAATAATAATAATATCTTTTCTAAACTATTTATTTCACCCTTTTACACAGCACACTGTATAATAATCTCCACTTACATCAATCACTTAAATAGCACTGGAACATCACACAACACAAGTACATATAACAATTAATTATTAAATTAATTAACATTCGGCCAAACTGACATGCGTTTGTCCTCGGACGCTCCACATAAATCTTCTTCCTCATCTCAACAGAAATCCTGAAACATAATAAATATTAGTACAGATTACAACATAATCATTGTTTTCACTCTCATTGTCCAAATCCATATGTACATATATTAACAGTTTCTTAATATACGCATTCCGGAGTGATTAGCTTCGAAATCGTATCAGGATCATTTAAGAATACAGTTTTCATGAATCACTTATTAAGCTGAACTGAATTTACTCAGCTGGACCATTCTGCTCACTGGTCAACCTTATGCCAAGCTGAACCATACTGTTCACTAGTAAAGCTTTTTATGACCTAACATTCGGTCTTCTACTTATTGCCTACATATTGCTGTGAACGGTTTTAGATGTTCAACATATATAACTCCTTCGTATGTCACTCGAGTTCCATCCCTTATTCTCTATCAACCTTTGTACTTCTCCGCAATTTCTTACTTACAATAACTAGAAATTGTGGGAATTCCGACATGCGTTTTTATATATTTTGTTTCGTAAATAGCTAGCTAATATATTGGGATCTGATGTATTTGCTGTCTCTATTGCTGCCGTAATAGTTTCATCACTAATGCCACAAACTACCAGAGATACTTTGTTTGCCATTAATTTTCCTATTTTACATGATTTGTTAAAATAATACTCGTAACTCGCCGATTTGAGGTCTATGATAAGATACGTCCATAAAAAGTTGATATAGATTACTTTTGTCTTGAAACGTATTGTACAAGACTTCCTTCCTTTAGCCCATGTCCAAGTTGCCCAATCAGCCTGCGATCATACCATCTTAATATTGTATGCAACTTCGTATCATTATCGCTCCATTCGCAGCAATACGCATGGTTGTCAGTCTAGAATATTATCAACCACTGGATCATATTCACGAACTACATGGGTAAAATTTATTGTATTCGGCCGTTCAGGCATTGAATCAAAGGCCGCACTTACCTTGAAAAGATCACTACTACTATCGAATCTAAATTCGGATTCCAGTCTAACAGGAATGCGGTTCCTTAGTTGATGGCTACTTGAACTAGGCCCACCTCGTCGTTGCGGGTGTAACTGCTCTATTCTGAACTTTCTTTTGTATCCTTTCGGTACCTATGACTGCGTGACCGATTTCTTTGTCGCCGTTTCGGTAGGCGCGATGACGATCGCGATTTTCATTTTCTATGTTTTCTTTTCCGCCCGGAAGACCGAGTATCTTCTCGCGAGAAAAACATTGATTCTATCCCACTCCTGATGTTATCTTTTCTAAACTATTTATTTCACCTCTTCAACCTTTTACACAGAATAAATAATAATGCTTACTCGTATTTACATCAATATACATTTAAATAACATTGGAACATTACACAACACAAGTACATATAACAATTAATTATTAAATTAACTAACAATAATAATAATACCGAGACACAAAACACTGTTTTAATTCTATCTAAGAATTCATGGTAATACTTATTTACCTCTTTTTTGTCTAAAGAAGTTATTTCAGAACTCATTCTAATACACTTTTTAACAATATGCCCCGCGTTGCTCAGGGTCGCAACTGTACGAGTGCACTGCACTATTGCTTGCTACTAACTAAACATTAAATATTTGTTGTAGAATATTATTTATTTATTAATAATGAGTATATCTAACTGAATAATTACGTATTTACATGTCCCCACAGTGTTTCTTTCTACAGGAACAATAATGACCAGTTGCACCACCGAATCTTAAAATTTAAACTTGGTTTTATTCTATTCACTAAATAAATTAATGTACTTCCTAATAATTTTTTAAAATAAAATAAAATTGAATTAACTAACTGAATAAAACCAAGTTTAAGTTTTAAGTGTTAGTGGTGCAAATGGGCATAAGAGACTATGGCAAAATTTTGAAGAAAGAGATTCGATTTTGAAAACACAGCGGTAGGAGACGAAGTAACGTCGATCAAGAAGAGCGCATTTGTCAGATTCATTCAACTAGTTTCTTAAAATCTTTACGACCTTTTCGGTAAAAAACAGCAACATTCTACACTACATGTCATCGGATTGTGCGCAGTAAACACTTCAAAATATATCCATAAAACATCCTGCATGTACACAAGTTCACGCAATATGTATCCTGTTTTAAGTTAATAAATTGGGTTTGTGAACAAATGGAGAATAATGAAAATTTTCTCGATCGATGGTTATTTAGTGATGAGGTAAATAATAACTCTTGCATTTCAGTTTATTCAGAAATGCTGCAACGGATGTACCTATGTAAAAGTCAATTTTTACAAGAAATTAATTCTGCCCTGTTATCTGCCCCGGTTGTAGAGAATATTGTTACGTGAATAAGTTTACTCGATAAGTTCCACCCAATAGGAATTCAAAATTAGCACGATTTAAGATTCGTAGAATCCGATTATAACATTTTTAAAATGATGTGTGTTGTGTGATGAATATAAGACTTAAGACCAGTTTAACTATGAATTCCTCAATCTGACATTCCTGGGAAGAGCTGAAAAGGTTTTGGTAACAAATGGATAACCGGAAATAGTAGTTTCTTAGAAAAATTCTTCTAAATATAATTTTTTTGAAATTTTTGTTATTACAAATATTGAAGAACAAAATTCTCCATCTAATACACTTATGCCCAGTTGCACCACTGACACTTAAAATTTAAGCTTGGCTTTATTCAGTTAACCAAATAGATTAATCTTAATTCCTGTCGAATAATTTTTTAATTATAGTATAAATTTGAATTGGCTAACTGAATAAAACCAAGTTTAAATTTTAAGTGTTAGCGGTGCAACTAGGCATTAAAATTTTTATTATATCTTGCATAGATTTAGAGATAAAGACACTATAATATATAGAATATTCTAATCGCAGAGGATAAGGCACTATGGAGACCACTGGACACATTCAAATGTTTATATTTTATAACAAGGACATATGTCTGGGAAGTATATTTAAATTCTTATTGTTTTATTAATTAAATATTTGAAATTATTATTATCAGAAACACCGCCAATCTGGTTAATTAATTGGAAGAATCTCTGACATTTAGGAACTTCCTTATGCAATGAAAAATAGATATAATTAGAATTATATGTGTGCAAAAGACATGTTAAATATAATAAAAAACAATATTTGGGTAAGGTTCTATAAATTTTTATTATAAAACGACGGTTCGATAACGAAGTGCAATACAATATTGTATAGCCTAATATGGAAATGGCGAGAGGTCTTGTGCTGGCCACAACAGATTTTTTTATTATTAATTTTTGACCTATACTCGTAGTTTAAATTTGGGGGCAGTCAGTACTTCGCTTTCACTCATACTTGAGTGCAGATTTCATTTCACGCGGCTAAAAGTAATAAATAATAAAACGAAAAAAAAAATATTTTTTTTTCATTTTTGTTTTTGCAGAACGAAGTATTGATTAATGTAATCCACTTATTTATATGTTGCTGAAGATGGAGCATAATTTTTATCTTCGAAACGTCAAATAAAAAATGTTATTTTAATGTAAAAATATTTTTTTTTAATGGATTCCTTCTTCAATTTTACAAGTTCACGATCCATATTTTAACCTCGTTTTAATTCTTGACCGGTCCGTTTGGCGAACAAGCACGGGCGCAAGCCTTGTCACGTATACAGTACAATAAAATAAAAACTACACACTCAAGGCCGCAACACGGATCCCCTACGGCCATGCTTGTATGCCAAACGGACCCGGTGTGGCCTTGTTGCTGTCGTATATAAAAAATTATTCATTTTTTACTGGGAACACAGATTGGCGTAATGCGTACTAAGAAATGGGTAATACGCCGTGATGATTTATTTATGTTAATGAGACAGAAAATTGAATTTCCTTCCTTTTACATTTATATTTGAGTGTTGTCTTTACAAAAGACCTACAATAACTTATTGTAAATTCAAAACAACTAAATATAACAATGTATATAAAAATAAAAGGAAACTATAGTGTTGTGTTTGTATATTAAAAACTATTTTTATCATAACTGCTAAATTTTCTCAACAGGTCACGAGTGAACTAAAATTAAATTGAATCTTCTTTGTGGTGAACAAAAAGGAAATGATTTTCAAATTTCTCCCACTCTGAATAGAATACGCAGCTTCATTTTTCAATTTTCTTGTCATATATTGAATTTCTCCCAAAACAAAAAGCATTCAACGAGAAAGTTTACAACGCAACAAATTTGAGAAAGAGTGAATCTATACGTCTAAACCGAATTGAGGAAAGAGTAATTTATTCATGTTTACAAATTTTCATTACTTGGGAGATAACTTTCAAAGGGGATAATTACTAAAGCTCAAAAGTAGAAATACCGTATTAAATTCAGAATTGTTAATATGGTTATTGCAAGTAAAATATGTACATCGGTATGAAATATTTCTCGTAATATTATATTGAATTTAAAAGTTATAACTAGTCAAAACTTTAGCCATAAATTTTATAAAGGGCAGTTTAAAACAATTAAACTACAGCAAGCAGGTCCTTTGAACTGCAAATTCATCATACGTGGGAAATTGTACAGTGTGTCTGCTGTAAGCGGGCCACCATTGCTAACTTTCTTATTTGAAGAGATAGAAAGACGATTAAATGGACAAAGTTGGGCGATATTATACGACAAATTTAACGGTGGAAAATACAAAACAATTGAACATCAAATACGCGACTTATTCAACAAAATAACATTTTTTTAAATGGAATGCCATATTGAAAATGGTACCATTTAAAATATTTTTATTATCTGAATATAAAAGTTCATTATCACTATGCCTCTAAAATTAGTTATTTCAAGTTGAAATTTAAATATTTTATTTCATATTTTGATACAAATACAATATTGTTGCTACGGAAAGAACAAAAACAAATAACGAAATTAATTATTAACTAGTAAACTTTTAAAAAATGTGCTCTTTTTATTACAGACTTCATTGTTTTAGTCAACATCCTTTTTGATATTAGATCCCAGGCAGCAGTAATTCTGTTTTTTTTAATTCATCAACCGTATTCACTGGTCTTTGATATACTTTATCTTTAATAAAACCGCAGACAAAAAAATCTAGGGGCGTAAGGTCAGGTGACCGTGCTGGCCACGGAACAGGGCCATATGTGCCAATCCATTTTTGAGGGAATCTATCATTCAAATAGTGCCTCACTGCTAGCGCATTGTGTGCTGGAGCACCATCCTGTTGAAAGAACTTCATATTTCGTGCAACGTTTAATGGCATATTATCAAGATAGTTCTCGAAAGTATCTTGAAGAAAATGTAAATATACTTCTTGAGTCAAACTTCTTTCAAGAAAATAAGGGCCAATCAAATATGTATCTAATATACATAACCAAACGTTAACACCGAAATGACCTTGAAAACTTGTCTATTGGGTCCAAAAATTATTTTGATCACTCCACCGATAATGAATATTACTGTTAAAGAAGCCATTTTCACTGTACAATTTAAGTTTTATGAGGGTCTCTTATTTACCTTATGGTATTCACCCGAAATTTGTTTGCAGTTCTAAATAGTTTTATATACAGGGCTGCGAAAAGATGCATTGAAACCGGGGTGTAAAAAACATGCTGAAGCTATTTGCACCTTGTAATAAGTAATATTGCAATATAATATGTATTTTAAAACCACCCGGCGTACTAATCTTGATCATTTGCAGCAGAGATTAGAATATTAAAATATTATAAATTCAAATTGGAGATTATAAACAAAGAATAAAGACTTATAAACTATGTAAAATATATGCAGTATTGCTATCAAGCCTAAATATTAGTAAATTATCAAATAAGAAGATATAAATTACATAAAAAATAATGCTTAATAATTTTAACTCTTTATGAAATTAAAAATCTATTTACTTTTAATACATTTCAATAACAAATAAATAAACAGAATTAAACAGAAAATAGATGTAAAGTTCACCATATAATATCGACATGAATAGCATAAAACCAGTGAGTATAAAACATAAAAAAATATTCTTCATTAATATGACATTGGGTGGGATATTGTATAGTAAGGGAACACAAAATAATAGGGATTTCAAGTCTCAAATATATCTGCTCCAATCGGCAAGTATAGTGTTACAAAAATGTACTATAGAAAATATAGTGTTAATTATTTCATTAGCTGTATATATAATTTTTCGTAGAATGGAAATATGGAACCTAGGGAATTTATATTGTTGACGACGATTGTAAAATGTTCAATTAAGTACAAATATGTTTTATATTATTTACTTTGTTAGGGCGCCACGTAATTTTTAACCCCAAAATTACGAAAAGGACAAAGTACATACGAGATAAAAATAGTACTGTACCTACCGTTACTGTGTTTCCTGAAAACAACAGGATTGAGAAATAAAAAGTATTTTAATAAAGCAGAATTTAATAATAGGAAATTTAATCTGAAAATTAAGTATTCCAATGAATACAAGAATTGTATCAAAATTAATAATGTGATAAAAATTGCAATATATAAAATATTGTTGTACTCTGAATCTTATAATCCAGTTTCGAGCGCAAGCAAGTACATCTACGCAGTGCGAAGTTGATCAAATTCGTAAGGTGCCCTACATGCCAGTTGACGCACGCGTTCGTCGCCGAATTACAAGTCCCAACAGTGGGTACAAAGCAACAGAATAAAATTTCGGAGTAACTAATTGTACAAGAAGTACTGATACATACTAAAAGTGAGCTGAAGGCTCCAATGTACATAAATACACATGAATTCAATTATTATACTACAATCGAATATATATTAAGCTTCTAATAAATCCAAAAATACGTAAAACACATTATCTTCATAAACGTAACAATTATGAAGCGTTAAATAATTATCAATCAATAGGTCCTTCCTCGCAATAATATACCCAACAAAAAGGAAGAACAATGTTATACAAAAACGGTACTTAACTGCAGTGGCATGTTCGGGGAATTTTGGCGATGATGTAGGGCAATGATGTCGATGGAAAGGGACTGGCGGCGGCTGGCACATCCAAGAACGTAAGGGTCCTCAACAATGAAGAACGTAAAACGTAGAGCGGCAGATCCTGCGAAGAGATATGACTTCCAGCAAACCAAAAATGATGCACGGTCACCACACGTAACACCAACCCAAAAGCTAGACAGTCAACAGGCATCCCGATGTCGTACAAATCCGCACAACGGCGCGACCAAAAACTTGGTTCCAAAACAACAACGGGTACTCTAACAATACGTCGAAAACTAGATCAACGTCGTAGCATGAACATACACTATGTAAATTGCACTTGACACTTCTTTCTTTTTCAGCTTTTCTCTATTTTAATAGGGGTCGCTGTTTCTTACTCTTCTCTTCCGCTCATTTCTATCCAAAGCATTTTCTTCACACAGTTCTTCCTCTGTCGAATCTTCTGCGATACAGTCCTTCCATCTTTTCTTTGGCTTTTGTACTCCCGGCATTGAAAGTTCCAATCCTGAGGCGAGGCTGCAACTGTATGTCACTTGGGAGGAACACTATGACTTATACCACTTTCTGACCCTATACTTTCCATCTTTGGTTTTGCAATTAACACTGACATCTATCAATTAGAATTTTTTGAATATATCAGCTGTTTCCATGATACATAGCAAAGCTGCTTGATTTTTGAGAGTTATTCTCTTTATAACTCTTTAACTCTATATCTGTTGAATATGAAGGAAAATGTGTAATTAAACCGTATAGAGAAGAACATTTTCTTTAATATTTACAACATAAAATGTCAAAAAAATAATAGCTAACTGCGTTTTTTTAAGAAAAACTGTTAAAAACTTCAAATAAGGGTACTTCCGGTGAATAAATTATAACCAAAATCTAATCAGCTCTTCATATGGATGTAAAGAAGAGAAATGCGAAAGAATTATAATTTTTAGAATTGTAGTGTTGGAATTATTGTCGGAGAAAAATTTGTCATACACGGAAACACACACACATCTCACACACACACCACACACACACACACACACACATCCCACACACACACAAACACACACACACACACACACACACACACACACACACACACACACACACACACACAGAGAGAGAGAGAGAGAGAGAGAGATAGAGAGAGAGAGAGAGAGAAAGAGAGACAGACAGCATCTTAAAAATAATAAATTCATATAGTAAGGACCTTAAAACGTGCTTATTTATTAAAAACTCACTACTGAATTTTTTGACCAGACAACCTTCCTTACCTAAAGGTGACGAAAGATAAAAAACGACATTTTTAATTATGATAATGAGAAACTATAGTGCTTAATTTTTATTTTTTATGCCAAAGTGTAAACAATGTATTCAGGCATTGGATCCCTTTGAATTTAAATGCTCCAAATTTTTCTTTTTATTTTGATTATTCATAAAAATTGGAAATTTACATTAAATTCTTAAATTAAAATCTATAATTCTTTAAATTAAAGCTTTTTTCGCGCCACCAATACCATGAATGCAATTTATTTCCATAGCAACATGAATCGCAAGTGATTTATAACATTTATTATTAGGCCTATTATTATGAGCCTACTATACTTACCGTTAAATAAGTATGGACTGGACATTTATACACTGTTGCCATTCAGGGGCAATATTGAAATTGCTAATCATTTGACGGCGAGGTTAGTAAGTAATTTTGAAAATCATGCTAATTTCAATATCATATACATTTATATTTACTTTTCAGTTATTTAGTAACCAACAATAGCAACTGCAAAATTAACTATAAAAAGTTGCAAATAAATTTTACAAATACTTTAATATTATTTGAAGTTAATTGCTGCTGGTGCCGGTGGCGCGAAAATTATAATAAGCTACACAGAATGTAATTACGAGAACAACTCGGGTTCAGTAACATGAACTTCGACTACGCAACCTCCTCCTCAATTCACACCTTCTCCAAAGATTTTAAAATACTTCTTACATTTTCATTAGCTTAAACTTAAATAACTATAAAGTACATCAAATTATTAAACTAAATAATTTAGATTTAATAAAAGAAAATTAAAATAATACTTGATTTTCCACAAATTTTATTTACTAAAGTAACAACGTTGTTTCGACTTTTTAGTCATTATCAGACTATACAAAGAAAACAATTTTGTGTTCTTAAATAGGGTAGATAATATATTGAGAAGGGCAAAATCGCTTATTCATCTGTTCATGGTAATTATTTTGACTTTCCCCTTCTCAATATGTAATCTACCCTATGTAAGCACACAAAATTGTTTTCTTTGTAGAAAATTTAATTTTCAATAGACTAGCGGATAGTGTTAATGGGATATTATACCATAGTCCGGAGATGGCGGACAAACTTCTTCAGAGGCTCGGGCGGCCTTTAATTCCGGGCCCCTTGTATTGGAACCTATACATATAAATTAAATGCTTGATACTGATCACCAATCAGTTTTTATTTTTAAAATTCACAAAATTAATTGCACTTTACATGAAGTATAAATTTTTAACTTCACTCTGGTTTCAATATAGCATAATAATAAAACTATGTACTACTTTAATAAAAAAAGACATTTACTGTATTAGTTAACTGATAACTTACTTATATAAATGCTAAATAAACATAATACTTTAAACGTTGAATTAAATAGGGTTGTCTCCCGGAGTATCTATATTTTCAAAAACCTCGCGCCATTTTTTTGTATTTTGAGACATGCGCTTGCAAAACGCAAAGCTGGTGCACAGTGCTTTATTCAGAGAGTGAAATAAGTGACAAGGAACTTTTGGTATGGGATATGTACAAAGTACATAGAATTGATGGAAGGTAATGTGCAGGCCACATCCGATTTTTTTTTTCGATCAATTTAAATTTGATCGGTTCGGTTTTTTTAATATTAATTAGTTCGCAAACTGCAAGCGACTGAAGTCGATTAATTGGTCTGATGTAATATGTCCTATGCAATTTGATTGGTTGCTGTCATAGTTTATACTTTTATAGTCACAATAATGTCAAACAATGATCGAATTGTTTCAATGTTCTGTAATTATGGATGTATTCTAAACAAAATCCGTTATATGTAAACGGACCGTTAAAAAATTTAGCGAATCAAGTCTCTTGACATATAACAAAAACTTGGATTTCGTTATGTGTCAATCTACTTGATTCGCTAAATTTTTTAACGATCCGTTTACATGTAACGGATTTTGTTTAGAATACACCCATTATTAGGAAGAAAATTTATTTTATTTATGTTATTTTTGCTTAATAATAATTTCTTCATTAATATAACGTATAAATGCATATACACGATTGGGCGGATAGAATTTTTTAAGACGTCACAGAATTGATACTTTTTGCCTAAAAATAATTATTTACAGATTTGAGTTCGTAATGATATATCATTTGACAAAATCAAGGGTGGAAAACAACATCTTGTTTTTTAAAAACGAGACGCACACTTAGCCACTTTTGAGGACATGATACGTCACACCCCAAATTCTGACCTTTTAAAATTCTTACCTCCCTTTTATTGCGTAAAATTTTTAAGTCGCGTTGAAAATATTTTTTTAGTACATACTGTTGCAAAAAAAGTGTGTAGAACTCTAATGCATATTCTAAAATCACCTACTACAACAACACATTGTTAAAAAATGTATTCATCTCTTCCAGTATTATTGATCCTAATCCTAAATTACTATCAGGACTATTTTGGTTGAATGAAACACGTGTATATAATCAAGTAAATGAAAATCAATTACAGAAATATCCATTAGGATTATTTTTGAAAAACGCTGTTTTAAATGCACAAACATACCCACACATTTTCTGTTTATATAAATTAAAATTGTTATACATTACACGAGATTAATGATTGCTATTAAAGTAATATTTCTATTTCAATGTTTACTAAAAAATACAGTAATGATATGTTTTATAAACCGCTGAAGCAGTAACCACAAATTACGGTACATGTATAAAGACATTGCTCTATATCTATGAAAACTTATTCGCCCATATTGAGTATGAAAATAAGATGATTGGCTGTACTAGAAACATAGTAATATCTTGAGAGAACTACTTAGCTTACATTAATCAAACATTCGACACTGCTCAACGCATCAATTATTTTTGAAATTACTGTCTTTTGATAACCGTTCTACCAGAACAAATATGAAATGCAAAGAGTAAAAATAAGTTTCTCTTCTCAGTAAATGTCTATAGTTTATCTTTAAGCCAGAAATAAATTAATGAGAAAGATCACTCAGAAATATCTCCAAGGGAAATTTACATTTGTAGATAATAAAGAAATAAAAGTCATGATTTAATTTAAAGTTATAGGAAAAGTATTAGTAACTATGTATTAGTAACTATTCATGAGGTTTTGTTCAATGACTGTGTTAAGTGGCTGGTTGTGATTCTAATATTTCCAATACGTCCGAAATCGATTTATTTATTACATAAAGTTACCTCGTGTATTCTCTTTAACTTTTAGTGCCAGTAAAATAAATATAGTGTGGTATTTTTTTGTTAATAAAACATTGTACCTCTCCAAACTACTAAATATGCATAGATATAATTTCTTTTAATTATACAGGTGTCCAGGATAACGAGTCCAATATGAGCATCTCGAGAAGTTCCATATTAGGAGACCATTTTAGTGGTGTATCGTTATTGAGCAAAAATGCATAGGTCACTACTGTCTCTAGACATAGGTAATAGTTGTTAACATTAGACCGATATGAGGCTAATAACGGACGCGGCTGAGGTTTATAATCAGCCGAGTTCGGTATTTGCATATCGCCGTGCGGCGTTCAAATTTTTTCGTAATTTTCAAAAAATAATATTTAGAAGATTATTTTAAAGAAACTGTTACTTCCGGTTGTCAAATTGTTACCAAAATCTAATCAGCTCTTCCCAGGAATGTCAGATTGAGGAAACTGCAGTTAAATATTTTTTAAGTCTTATAGTATTTGAAAAACCGTGGTTCCAACGTCCACACACACATAAACTCACAAAAAAAATATTATAATCGGATTATAGAGACCATTAAACGTATTTATCCACTAAAATTTAGATATGCGATTTTTAACATGATTCCAATACCTCTATTAGCGAGGTAAAAATTAAACGCTGGTAATTTATGTTGCCAAAAATGATTCGAGTCAGCTGTTATAAATCGATTAGTATTCGTAGGTTTCCTATATCTTAACCTTAACTTCTCTGTCATTACTTTGTAGTTTCTACTGTAGGTCTCGAAATACGTATATAATTTTTTAAATTATTGTTAAGGTTAAGGGATTTTTCTTTAGTTATAACTTTACCTGAAGACTCCATTTTAGTGTTTAATTATTAAAAACTCGCTATATTTAGAATCAATTCCATGACTATTGCTTCAGATGCAGAATTTTATGCTCTACAACTTTTATTTGAAGCTTTTTTTACCTAAAATAATTAGGGGAGCAGGAAATTACGAAAATCTGATTTTACATTTTAAAGTCCTATATTCGTCTGAGGGTCTACACACTATTATCATATATTTACTCGTATAGTGATTTAAAAAAATACGCACAAATGCGGTACTAATTTCTCTATTATTAATTTTAGATCTATGGATTAAATTACATAGTTGCAGGAGAAGTTCAATACCACTTTTTGGCGTGAAAAGATCCTGATTTTTTTCCGGGTTTTCGGGAAAAGTTCATTTTTTTAATGGACTGGTTTATATATTTTTTTTTTTAATTCTTTGACGATCTGTCAACCAAAGTAGAAATCAGGATCTTCTCACTCCAAAAAAAAATGGCATATTTCTTCGTCCCTAATTTTGTAATTTAAACTATAGATTTAAAATGAATACAAAAAAGGTGCGAGCAAACACGTGCCCTAGTTATCAACCCGACTGTCGTGCCATCTCATAGAGAATCATAAATAAAAAATGGCGTTACTTGTTAAGCACGAAAATAAAAATAACTTTAAAAATGTGTAACATGTAATTATACTAATCCATTAGTAATGAATGAAAATTGAGATGAATAACAATAATATACATATCATATAAAATGTCTTAGCAAATAAATTTTTTGTCGGGTGCACTAGTAAAGTAAAGTAAAGTAGTACTTTTGGGTCGAGTGTGATGTTTCATTATAACACGAGACAAGAAAAAATTCTATTTTACACACGTGTTTTTTTTCCTACAACCGAAATGTTAGTGAGAACGTCTATTCACTTTTGATGCACTAGTACTTGAAAAGTGACTCTTTATACACTGTAAAAAGAGCGTAAATTATGTACTTTAAGCACGGTTGTAAGAACTAGTTATTTATGCAACAAGTGTGTAAAGTAGTACTTTTCTGGTCGAGTGCGATATTTTTACACACGAGTTCCATACAATATTTTTCCTCCAACCCAAATGTGAGTGCCATCTTTCATAATACTGAGTGTGAGTGTACAGGCATCTTCAAATATTGTTAGTGCTTTTTTTCATTTGCAGTGTACAACAATATTTCTTGATAAATTTTATTACTTTCATAGTCATTTAACTAACTAATTATCTACTTGACAGGTAAATTAACCGAATGTGTATGTTTTCTTTTCACGCACTAGTAATTGAAAATTCACCTTTACACACTATAAAAAGTGCGAGTAGGTACTTTACTCACGGTTGTAGGATATAGTTATTAACGTCATTAGGCCGATATGAGGCAAATAACGGAAGCAGCTGAGGTTTATAATCAGCTGAGTTCGTTATTTGCATATTGGTCGTGTGGCGTTCAAGACTTTTCGTAATAACATAAAATTTAAACATTTAGCAATAATAAAATAATAATAAAATTTTTCTCTTTCTATCATACGGAACAACTTTTTTGTTGATTTATAAATTCTCCTTGTCAATGGTCCGTCAAGATGCTATTATTTTTTTAGGAACACTTGATCTTTAATTGTAGGTAACTGTTATAAAAAAATAATGGCCTGCTGCCGATATTTTTATCTTTTCATTTATTTTGTTCTTAATCCTGTTATATCATAATAACAGTATGGTATTACGAAAAGTATATTTTCAACCGTCATTTGATTACATAAAATGAATAGATCCAGACCAAAGTTCTTTCTAGACCGTTTCTAATTGGAACAGTTTACAAATAGACAATTTGCAACCCATTTTAAGTGTAAAATAACAAAAAAAAAAATAATAATTACATTCGAATCAATTTTTATATTCTTATGACATTAAAATCACTGCTGTAAAAAAATGCTTTGCATTTGTTCAAGGGATTAAATTTATTTGGACGTTTATAAAACCAACCTAAAAAATCGTTAATCTTCCTGATAGTAGAAAAAAATTCATAAGGGTTGCTTTCAACCCTTGGTATGCTGTATACAAATAACTAATTTTAATGAATGAATATTCAAATATATCATGATGGATTTTTATCCATTAATGAATATATCAGCCTGTCATATTTCAGACTTCACTAATGGCTGTCTATATAAAATAAAAGAAATTATTATTAAATGTGATCCATACCTTTATTGTTGCCGTTGAATCAGTTGAAATAGTATTATATCCTGGAAATGAAGAAAAAATTAAATTAAAAAATCTGTTGTGGCCAGCACAAGATCTCTCGCCATTTCCATATAAGGCTATATAAGTATTGTATTGTACTTCTCTATCGAACCGTCGATTATAACAAAAAATTAGAGAACTTTACCCAAATATTGTTTTTTATTATATTTAACATGTCTTCTGTACACATATAATTCTAATTATATCTATTTTTCATTGTATGAGGAAGTTCCTATTTGTCAGAGATTCTTCCAATTCATTAACCAGATTGGCGGTATTTCTGATAGATATATGCATTTTACCTATAATTTCAAATATTTCATTAGTAAAATAATAAGAAAGATTAAATATACTTCCCAGAAAAAACTATCAGAATGTCACTAAAACTGTTGATTTTTGACACTGATATGTTATTTACAAACTATGTTATAAACATTTGAATTTGTCAAGTGGTTTCCTTAGTGCCTTAGCCTCTGCGATTAGAATATTCTATATATTATAGTGTCTTTATCTCTAAATCTATACAAGATATAATAAAAATTTTAAGTGTATTAGATGGAGAATTTTATTCTTCAATATTTGTAATAACAAAAATTTCCAAAAAATTATATTTAGAAAAAAAAATTCTAAGAAACTACTACTTCCGGTTGTCTAATTGTTACCAAAACCTTTTCAGCTCTTCCCAGGAATATCAGATTGACGAAACTGCAGTTAAATATTTTTTAAGTCATATAGTATTTGAGGAATCGTCCCTCCAATATCCAGACACACATACATACAAACATACACACATCCACACACACACACACAGACATCATTTTAAAAATGTTATAATCGGATTCTAGGAACCTTAAATCGTGCTTATTCAATAAAATCTGGATATGCGAATTTTAGCATGAATCCAATATCTCTCTTAGCGAGAGGTAAAAAATAGATCAATAACTTTAAACTAAAAATAAAATATAATATAATTTAAAACTAAAATAATTACAATCATATCTATAAGGAATTAATAGGCAGCATGTACGAATGCGCTTATAAATATAAACGAGGAAAATAATTATGTTTAAAACGAAATAATGATTATGTTTGATAAAGCATAACTGACAAAATAAATAAAATGTAAATATAAAAATAATAAAAATAAAGGGGTACACTCTGATTCACTTTAAAAAATAATACTCTTTTTCTGTATTTAAGTGAACGGCAATTTATTAACTGAATAGGTACACAATATTATTAACAAAACACATAGACATTTACAAGACTGCTGCATTAGCTTGAGGCTACTCTAGGGGGGAGCTGGAGGTTGGATTAGGTTGGGCTTAGGTCTGAGGTCTCTGGGCTTAAGGCTTGGCTGGGTCAGGGGCTAGGGGCTCCGCTAAACCAGACGAGCAGTCCTCCGGAAGGAAGGCTTTCATCTACCGTTGGACAGAGACAGCCAGTCTTTGTCGTTGTCTTCGCTCTGGAACTGACAAAGACAGAAACATTCAGGAAGGAAGATAATAAATCCTAGAGGTAACAGATAATTAATTGTGACATATTATAAAGATAATGTAAGAAATTGTGAAAAGCATGAGTTTGTAATTGTGAAAATGTCATATAAATTTTAACTAAAATAGAAAAAGTGTAGAATATATTACCGTTCTATTTAAATTTTATAAAATTTTAAAGTGTTTTATTTTTGTAATGAAACATTAAGATATGTAAAACAAACAACTTAATAAAGTAATCATTTAAATAGACATTAAGCATTGAGATATCAAAATTCTCCCATTTCCTATACTTGATGTCCAACTTTTCCCTTCTCCCTACCTTGTTTCTTCCCCTGCGCTGTTGCCGGTTTTTCATAACTTAGCATTTTCAACATGACCAACGGTGAAATCTCCAGTCCATATTTATTTGACGGCAAGTAATATTAAAACAATACAAAACCCACCTTTTATTTTTAAAATTACTAATTAAGCTAATATTTTTAGTAAATAAAGAGGGTTGATCTTCAACTGTTCCCGAGAAAGTCCATTTTGTATTAGAATCGAAAAAAAACTGTCAAAGATAGTGATGGAACAAAATTTTGTCTATGCCAGTAGATAGATTATAAAACAACAATAAAATTTTATGTGAATCATTTTTCTCAACTTCTAATAGTCAGGAAGTTTAAAGTTATTTACAATTATTTGATTTTTATAATTAACAAAAGCACATCTCAAATGACCTCTCAAAGGTAAACAAAAAGTCCCATTTAATCGAAGTCGTAACTCTTAATAGTTTCTGAGATAGCAGAGGTAAACCACGTAAAAACTAATTTTTCACTGCCTTATATCTTGAAAACTATTGAAAATCGGACCCATGTTGATTATGCTTTTCTTACTCATTTTGGTCCGTGATGTTGTGATACAGCCTGTATCTTGCAAAGTAGGTTTTACTGTACGCATTATTTTTTACAAAGCTGTTTTTCATATTTCCCCAGAAGTAAAGGATCTCGATAGAATATAAATCTGAACTAAAAGATGGCTCTTTATTATTATCATCCGTCATTTGATCCACAATTTTTGTAAATTTTATGTCTATTTTTAAAGTAATCGAAATAATTTTGTACAAATTTCTCACCATTTGTTTAGGTTTTATAATTTGTCGAAAATGTAAGCCAGGTGAACTATTATTATAAGCCCGGACTTATAAGTAATGATATACATCTGGAATGTCTAACACGTCATAAAATATGTTATTTTATGGATTCAAAAGGAAAACTAGTACTTGAATTAGAAAATGAGAACTGTTGACTGTTGGCTGATTTAGCATTTTTAGTGGATATCACTATTTATTTAAATAAATAAACTGAACATGCATCTCCTAGGAGAAAATCTTCTAATAAATAATGTTGACGACATTTGAAATTAATTATTTATGACAGTACCAAAGATTCAGAAAATAACTTAATTCACTTTTAAACTTAGCTCAAACGTAAACAGTGAAAAATATATGACTAAAAAACTATTTTGTATGTATTCGTATTGATATCGAAGAAAAACAGACTCAGTATTCGCATTAAATGTTATTTCACTTATGCAGTCCAAAATAAATATTAAATTCTTTATATGGCTTTTTAGTCGGGCTATGCTGCTAGAAGATTCAAAAGGTTGGACACCCATGATATAAATTATACATGTGTTTCTCAATCAGTATGTCGTGAAATTTTTAGTTACAAAATAATATTGTATTAAAAAATAAAATATTTATTGCTTATAAACATTGGACCATAAATAAATATAATGTTCTGTTCATTAGTATTAGAACAAATTTTCGATTTTATATATGTAGATAAGGTTTAAATTTATTTAAAAATATGTAATTATCCGGCTTACTACGGAATTTGCATAAAATTATAAATTCATATAAAATTGTTGTTTATAGTATACCATGTACCTATTACAAATTGTATATGGAATCCAATAATATTCCGAAAACCCAAAGCTTGTTTCAATTAAAAATGTACTTATTGAAATTTCAAAATATGTATATTATGCAGATATTTTATTCAATACGCCCAGTGTTCATGTTGCATTGCATTATCTGGAATGCTGGATATTTCTGGGTATAAGTATAAAATTATATTTTACGTATATAAGGAGCATATTTCCAGATGGCATTTCGCAGTTACATACTAACCTAAAATATTAAAGTGTATCAAATAATGTTATATACCCTTAGATCCGGAAAAGAGGGGAAACAAACCATGCTATGTATTTCGCCGTAAGAAGACTTTCCAAATCATCTTAGCGATTCACGACCTTATTATATCGTTAAAAACAGCTGAAAAAATATAGTTCGCCACAAATGTTACCTACGTGTACAGCGGAACAAATAAATTTTAATGTCTACAACAATCGTCTTATCACCATGTAGTCTTTCCTAGTGCTTTTACTTTGATTCTGAGTTTTTGTAGTATTTACTTTACATTTATAAAACAAAATTATCTATATTTATTGTAGTTATGGATAATTAGGTATTTATTTAGGTTCGGTCAACTGTAACATAACAGTAAATACTGGTCTACTATATTTTTTCAGCTGATTCTGGCGTTGCAATAATGTTCAAAATCGCACACATGAATTGGAGACATACACGTGAATATGCCTTGTCTCCCTTCTATTTCTGGTCTAAGGTTATATCTAACTTTTGAAACATATTACTCCTATTTCAATTATGTAACTTATGTATATTAGAAATTAATTTATTTTTAAAATAAATATTTTCCTACATAAATTGGATCATTAATTTCTACATAATCGACATATTATAATACATGTGACTAAAAGATAGTGGAAAATGGTTATTTTCTCTTTTAATTCATTTGGGAGTGAACTTAAATGCCACTTATTGATGTAAAAAAGCCCTGAATTCTACTTCCGGTTTCGCCAAAAGCAAGCGATATAATCGCGAATTTTTTAAATAGAACAACATATTTTTTATTTTCTGAAAATAATTTATATTGGATTTTTCAAAATGAATGAACTTTAATGCTGTAAACAGTTTGCCATGATATTTTTATCTTCTTTGTTTGAAGGAATATTTTGACGTTTACCTCGTAGCCCATATGTTTTTGATTATTTTGAAATGCCAGCGAATACATGAAAATATATTTAAATTTAATTTTAATTTACTATTTATTGAATTTTAGACAGTTGGAATTGGTAAAAATTTAAACACCATATGGCAATTTTTAGGAAACAAATTTCATATTCCCATCAGTCATTAACATTGAGAAAATATACTAATATTATATTATCACTATATCATATTTATATTCCCTATTTCTGTTATTCATGAAAATTTAAATATTATATTCTTACATAAATATCATTATCCAAATATCATAATTTTCATGTATGGAAGTTTTCATACGAATAATAATTATAGAATGTCGCAAAAATCAAACTAGTTTAAATGTATGTCGCTTACATAAGAAGGTTAAGACATACTGCTTTAACTATTTATTAGTCTCTAGATACCATTAGATTACAAAACTCATAAATTTAATTTATAATACAGTCAAAGGGCAACAAATGCTTAAGGATATTTTCTAAATTTATTTTTCTGTTCTGTTATACTAAACATACATAAAAATTGAAAAAATTAATGTCTTAAAAATATTAATTATTTTTTGAATAAATATAAAAAAGTTTTTTTTTAAGTTTTACAGAATTTAATATTCTTTAATTCTAATTAAATTTGCCTTCTCGCTTCATATTATTGAGAATTTTCTTAAAACATAACTTTAATTTTGACTTCGTAGAAAAGACTATACAATTGAAATGGAAAAACTATGTATTTATATATTTCCTGAAAAGTTTTTAAGAAAAAATACAAAATGATTACGAGTATAATCACAATTTTCTATTATTCCTTTTTAAAGTCCTTTTTAATTATCCGTTATGTAATTTTTTGTTGCATTATTCAAATGAAAACATTTATTCATTGTGAGGAAATACGAGTCTTGAATGTATTCCGTTTTTTAAATGACAATTTTTTACATTTCCTTTAAGACGTTTCCATTTAAATATATTTTTATATGGCAACTCTTTTGTATAATTTAAATATGACAAAATCTTCTGCTGTTGTTGCTGTTTTTCAGATTTTAGTTGAAAGCTAAAGGCTTAACACATGAAAGCATCCAAAAAGTTATCGACTTACAACTCCATCGTAATCCGAGAGGGCGTGCTTCATCTCGGTCCGTTTGCCGAACCTGGAACAAAGAGACCACAAGTCACAAAAAAGAAAGCTCATTGTAGAGAAACGAATATTCATTAACACATCTTAATGTAGTTTTTGCAATTAGCAGAAGTTTTTAACGACCACAATATTAGAAACACAAAATTCTACTCCACACAAAAAGCTTTTCAAAGTAAATACAAATATTACTTACTATAAACAAAATATAGTATTATTATTACAGAAACATATTATTAGACTCGAATAACATTACCTTGTAATATTTTTGCACAATCCACGAGTCTAGAATAAAAGGTTGTAACTCCAAATTTTTTGTACAATGAGATTTTTGTATAACTAGGTTCTATCTATCATATTCTATCTATTTTTCATATCCCGCTACCCTTGGTAAGGGAGGTATAGGGATCGTGCTAAAAATCGCATATTGAGATTTTAGTAAATGACCACGTTTTAAGATCCCTATAATCCAATTTTAACAATTTCACGATGATGTCTGTGTGTGTGTGTGTGTGTGTGTGTGTGTGTGCGGATAACTCAAATATTATCATTCGGAAAATTCTGAAACCTTGTATTTCGAACCTATTATACTATGGAAAGAAACTGTTACATTTTGATATAAATCGGATAACTGGAAATTGCACTTTACTTGAAGCTCATAATGGTTTTACTTCAAAAAATAACATTAAATTTATTTTTTTCGCATTTTGTCATTATAAAAATTAAAGGTAGGTATACATTAATACTTTTTCTTTCTATCTATCTATCTATATATTTATATATATATATATATATATATATATATATATATATATATATATATATATATATTAGAGATAAATTTAAAAAATAATCTTTTTTATAAATCTCAGAGCCTATTATTTTAAGATTCCTTTGTTACACAGTTCATATGTATGTAGACAGATAAATGTACTGTCAAAAAAACTAATTATTTCAAATCAATAATGGTGATATTTTAAAAAGAAAATGGTAAATAAAGATATGCAAAGGAACTTAATATAAATTATTAAATAATTAAAAGGTAGTATTACTCTAATTGAACTTAATATAGTTTTCAGCATTACTAAGTATAGTACAGGACACGAAAGATGAACTATGGAAAATATTTTAGCACAAACTGTCTAATATATACGTTTAAATCCACACGAAATACAATTAATTTACTTTCCACATACCTAATATAACATATAACAGTTGCCCAAATAAGTTTTCTTATTTTGGCAGTTATCTGTGCAATTGGTGTTCGTATCAGTTCGTGTCTTGTTTACACTCGGTTCTTAAGCTTCCACAAATGAGTTAGAACACCAAAGTAACTTTAATATGAGCATTTGTTTCCCTTGCCCCTCAGGTGTCCCGCATTATATGTAGGTATGTATTTAAATTAATAAAAATTAAATAGCGGGAGGTATTGTGTTGGCCACATCAAATTTTACTTATATTTTCCAAAAATTTAATCAAACGTGAAGTGACGCGGTTCTATCTGTAACATAATATAGATAGTACTTTAAAAGAAATATTTCCTGAGCCAAAGAAGCTAAAAAGAGATTCAGATATTAGCGTCAAGAATAAATTTCTTTGAAAAGAAAAATTTAGAACCACACACGAGGGTATTGTTTTCACACTAATAACAAATATAAATCAAAATTTATATGTAAATAATGTAAATATACATAACACACATTACCAATAATACCGTAAGTAGTGTGTAGTTACAATTTGTCCGCTTGTGGCTAATAGTTCGTTTAACGTAAGAAAATAGCGTTGGTTTAGATAGGAAAATAATTTATACCTTCTAGTTGGTCAGAGTGCACACCTAGTTCACAAAACCGAAAAAAATAACCCATTTCAGGCGATAGTTATCAAATAAAATCGATAGAAGTTAGGCCTCTATTCTGAACAACTCCGTAAGTCTTACAGATCTGTAATAAATCATGAACAAAATCGCAACGAAAGCTGCCACTCTTATGCAATAATTTTATATTAACCATCAAAAATAAATGCATTTTTGTCAGTTTCTTACAGATGTACAGATTCGTAAGAGTTACAGATTTGTTCAGAATTGGCCTATTAGTGATATTTAACATGTTTTTGTTTTCGACTTTGTAATTTTTACCTCTCGCTAAGAGTGGTATTGTATTCATGCTAAAAATCACAGATCTTAATAAATAACCCTAGAATCCGATTATAACATTTTTACGATGATGTCTGTGTGTGTGTATGTGTGTGTATGTATGTATGTATGTATGTGTGTGTGTGTGAGAGAGAGAGAGAGGATGTGTTGATTAGGAGGAACGGTTTCTCAAATATACAGAACAAATAAATTGTTGCCGTAGGGTATTTATCGTAATTATATAATTAAATAATTAATGGCATGTAGCATTTATGTGAGTATCTAATATTAAGATTTTGATGTAAAATGTGGGCAATCGTTAATAAACTATCGTGAGAGACGGAAGTCTGGTTTTTTGTGCTTCCCTAGTTAATCATACCGTTCTCAGTGATTTGTAATACAATCACACACTAGAGATATGCTACATATACCAATTGAAAAATAGCAATCATCAAATTTTTATGCTCGAAGGAAACGAAATCTCCTAAATTTCATCAAAAACTATTACAACAGAATGAATTTACATGAGAAACATTTAAAATTATATAAAAAAAAAAAAACCGACGATGAGACAAAAACTATAAATTTCTATTGTAAAGGAGAATTATTGTGTAGAAAAATTATCCTCTTTTCAATCAGTTTTAGATAGAACTAATTTACGTATCACACAACACACAATGTTAAATTTGCTGTTCCTTTTTGCAGCATCCTGAGAAGAAGCAGAACATAAATTTGTTTTAACAAAATGTCTGCAAATTTTGGTTATAAATGTAATTTACTGTCTTCCATTAAAACAAATTGCAATATGAAAAGTTTGTCTAATTCCCTAACTTTTTGGCTAAACGAAATTTTAAATTTCTATTTTAATTTCGTTAGCTGCGCAACAAGTTGCCAACTCTGTGTGACATTTCAGCGAAGATAAGGAAACAATTTAGACAAGAGAGCCTGAAAATAAAACACTTATTACTTCTAAAGACGCAAAATAAGTCCTCAAACGTCTGCTGAAACAAATGAGACGAAATAACAACTCGGCTGCTTTATTACACAAGGAAGTATAACAATCGACGAACGAGGAAAAAATGGAGCACGCAAGAATGTGTTCATCAAAACGAAAAATACCGTTTTAGTCTTATTTTTGTATAATACGAACTTTTTCAAAAAAAAAAAAATATTTTGGGCTGTGTGGATGGATGTATGTAAGTAGATTCTAGGTTTATAATTATTTAAGTTAAGAATGGAGTGGATGGTGAATGAGATTGAGAACTGACTGTTTTTATATAAATTAAATAAAGAATATAAATTTGTGAAAGCAAACTTTGATTACAAATTTTTTGTCTCTAAAAATGTACGCTAACTGAATATTAAAAATTACTAACTTATCTCTTGCCGTGAATGGTAATAAGGTATAATTTCTCTCTCTCTCTCTCTCTCTCTCTCTGTGTCTCGCTCTCTGTTTCTATAGCGATTTCGTTGTGCATTATGACTAAATTACTAAAAGAAATAATTTAGATCCCTATCTAACCAACTCTAATTTTCTTAAATCGTCATACAACGAAATCGAATTAAATTAGGTCTATACTTCAAATGTAATCATTCGCCTTTCCAAATTTAGAATTAATTGACAATAAACAAAAAGCTAAACATTGTCATCGCCAAATTTTGAAGGTCACAAACATTTACCAATAAAAAAATCTGAAATGAAGGAGCGATATTTTACATTTCTATCTTTAATAATATCGATTTTAATGTCAAAAGTAATGCAAAATATGCAAAATAAACTGCCAATAAGAGAACAAAATATGTTTATGAGTAAAACGATGAAAGATGTTAAATATGATTATCTCTAAAAATAACAAAAATGATGTTAATATGGAAAATATTTGTGAATTAAATTTACATTTGTCAACATAAATTGAAATTTAAAAAAAAACCTAAAAATCAATTTTATTTGTGATTGCAGCTTAATAGTTTTAAACAATTACTATAAACTTTAAATTGAAGCGGATGTGACATAAATCATTCTCATGTCATATTCTACCACGCTTATGATGTTTCATTCTTAAACGATTTTTGGTGACAATTTATTATTTAGGATTGGTATAACTTCGCTAAATAAATAAAATACCTAGGCAACGGGCAGAACAAAAAACACAAATCCCTGTCACCAACCTAACTATTCAGCCAAAAATTTCCTGTAACGAAGATTGCCAAGAAAAAATAAAAGCCTAAACATTATACAAAACACTCGTTACAGAAGTCTATTCAAGGTTCGTTCAATCGCTGCAGACACTAGGTCTGAATTTTCAACTCGTACTAAAATAAGTTACCTTCTGAAACGTTTGTTTTAATATCTCTACCTACTATTCCTTGCAAATTGTAAAAATAATATTTAGTTTAATATAATTTACTTTCAAATTTGAAAAAGTACACATAGAAAAAGCCAAATAAATATAAGCATAAGATGACACGTTAACAATGAGCATCACCCAATCCAGCTTTCAATTTATTAAATACTCGTGAACAAAATTTAGGCACTAAACGGTATTAAACAAAAAATATATAAAATAAAATAAATATGAATATTTTTCACATTATTTGCCTTTGAATTACTAACCAATACCACGCCAACTATATTTAAATATTTAATATTATTACAAGAAACGTATTCGTATTTAGAGTTGAGTTATTGAGTTAGCTGCACCCTGCATATGGTTGTTTTGCTCTTCATTTCATTATATTCCATCAGTTTTTTCAATTCGAAAGAATTAGTGTTTGGTATCTGTGGATTCCTCAATGTATCATCTATCAGTTATTATTACTTTTGTTATTTGTCTGTCCAAGGGTGAGTTATTCCTTTATATTTAGTTTATTCAAATAGATTTTTTCTCATTTGCCTTGTCTCGCTCACACCCTCAGGGCTGGTTTATGATGAATATAATTCACGAATTTACAATTTATAATTTAGATTTTAAAATGCAAACTCAAAACGCATACGGAGGTTTATGAACAATTTACAAATTTCAAATTCGACCAATCACAAGAGAGGTCTATTAAACATGGCGGTAAAGTATAACTTTGCTTCATCCGTCAGCTGTCCTTTCTTTTTGTGAGTTGTTGACATTTGGAAGATGGACTCAGAGCAACAAATTGATTTTTTTTTTTTTGTTAATAAGCAGTATTCGTGAACATCGTAATTTGTACAACAAAACAAAAATAAAAACATTTGCGTAATTTCAATGCAACGAGGGATAGCAAGGAATTAAATACATGCACATTAATTCGAGTATATTTGAAGAATTGTTCATAATCTTGTTATTTCACTTTCAGAAAGAAACTATGACCCCAATTTTCAATTTTCACTGAAGTGATATATAGTGAAAATTTGTCATTTTGTCACTTGGAGCTATTCTCAATGAGCCTGTTTCACATTTTTCAAAATCTATTTTAAATGAAAGTTTATGGAATGATTTTCTTAGCAATAATTTTTATTTTAATAATTTGTTGTTGTTTGTGGAAATAATTGAATAAAAAGATTGGCGTCCTGAAAAACTACCCCCCACTCCTGTGACGTAGAAGCACATACATTACATCATTAATAGCCAATAGGAAAATAGTTTTTCCATAACCTACGTTTATTCATATTATTTATATACATAAACGTAGGCTAAAGTTTGTCACATGTTAATAACAAAATCTTTTAATTTGACATTTGACGCTGACATTGCTCATTGTAAATGAATAATAAAGTAATAATGGCTAATTCAAATTACACTCAAGCTAAATCGGACAATTAACCGAAGGTCGATAGCTGGATGATGGCTGAATTTATATCAGAACGATTGTTTTACTGCTACCGAAATAAGGGGTGTTAAAAAGTTGAGGTAAAATAAAATATAAAAACTGAATTTATTATATAAATTGATAATATATTTTACTTTAAAGTTCTGGTCGTGATTCTTATTTGACACTTGTTTGACAATTTTGACAATACACTTGACACTTTAGAACCGCTGAAGATGTATGTACTCTGACGTCACATTCTGTTTCAGATCATGTGACTTATTCAAAATTTTATCCAAATTTCAAAAATTAATTGTAAAATATCTAAAGGATATTTCGTGATATTTTCAAATTTGAGGCTCTTTAAAGAACAATATCTTTTCAAATTTAATACTTAGAAGTCATATAAAAATTCTTGCAACAGCCCTATTGCAAAGTGATGTGATATAAATGAATGAGAAAGTGTGATATTGTATGTATTTGCCGAATGTTGAAAATATTGGTTGCGTATAACAAGAAAATATTAATTTCGTACATGTGGTTATTGACATTTGACAAATAATAGGATATTGTCAAGTGATATTATAAATTTATCATTTCATTTTATATCACTATGGTGAAAAATGAAAATTGAGCCTTATGATACTGCCCGTTGACAAATCAATGTGTTCATAGATCTAACCACGGCCTAACAGACCATCTACGTTTTTTAAGTTTGTTTTTGACAAGTCACGTGATAGATACTAATTGGTCAGATCCAGAATTTCATAGTCGAACATAAACCAGAGAGAAAAAAATTTGTAAATGCAAATTTCTTAATTAAATTCATCATAAACCAGTCCTCAAAGTTTATACTCGCTTAATTTAATTAAACATCTGTCAATCATTCATTTAATCTTATCATACTGGATGTTTAGTTTGAAATATATATTCAAGATGTTATCTACTCCTTTGTTATTATATATTTATTTGACCTCATTTTTTCTTATACTGGATATTTGTCTATTGTATTAATCGCAAAGTCTTTAATTTGTCATTGCTGTAAAACTAAAACTGATGAGCATAGGCTTAGTATTTGCACTATTTGTAAAAATGTTTTCAACATTGATTGTGATTATATGTCTGCCCCAGAAACTAGGCGAATTAATGCTGACAAAAGTAGAATAAAATGGAATTGTTTCTTTAATTATTTCAGCTCTTGGTGAACCTTATTATTCATTTTAATATATTAAAATACTCGGTTTTTAGTTTCACAAAATTTTTTAATAGTCAATGACTAGTTTGAGAAACCAAAAACCGTATATTTTAATATATTCAAATAAAAATGGAATTGTATTCGTTGTGAATATGTAGCTGGTGATATTAACAATTTATATTCACTCATTGTAAGTCTACAAAATGATATTACTACGCTTATGGACAAATTCCAAGAATTCATTTGTACTAAACAGTTTTCCAATGAAACACGGAAATTATTATTAACAAAATCTGTGAAAAAGAAAAGAGTCCCGCAATATAATGATCTCTGGCGGTAACGAGATTCAAGGTTCCAAATAACAATGTGTTGAGAGTGACCCTTTAATTGATAATGAACTGTTAATGCACTTTAAAATGGAATCCTCAGAAACAATTTTTTTCTGTGTAGGTCGATTTGATCTTAATAATTCTAAATCTCGTCCAATTAAGTTGCAGTTAGATAAATGGAAGCATATGTCTCTTAGTCGTGATAGAACTCCTATGCAAATATATTATTTTCAGTCCGTTAAACAGGAACTTGAAGATCGTATTTCTAAGGATGAAAGCAATCTAAAAATAAAGTACGTTAACAATGTTCCTAAATTGTCTCGGAAAACTAGTATCCCCAAGAGTAATCCAAAACAAATTCAATTTTATTATCAAAATTGCGGAGGCTTATTTTCTAAATGTAGGGAAATCTATGTTAATTGTTGTTTGTCTAATTTTGATATTATTATTCTAAATGAAACATGGGTTTATGATACAGTCAATAGGGCAGAATTCTTTCCTATTTCTTATAACATTGTACAACGTGATCGTGATTTTGATAACTACTAAATCTAAAGGTGGTAGCGTTTTAATTGCCTTGAATAGTAACAATGATTATGATATTCTATTCTATTTGATTTCATTACTTGTAGATGTGCTATTGGTAGTTTGAGATTTATTCTTTGTACAATATACATTCCACCACATATTCGTTGCAACAATTTTGTTAGCTTCTTTGAATTTCATGAAATTTTTCTAAATACTGAAAAACATACATTATTCGTTGGAGACTTTAATACTCTTGGTTTTGTTAATGTTTCGTTAAGTTCTTTTAAATCGCTTTGTCTATCTAAATTTTGTGAACCATTGAATCTCAAAAATGCTAAGTGAAAAATAATTTTGATGGAACACTTGATCTTATACTCACTAATTTTCGTTTTTCTGTTCCTGTCACAAAGGCTTGTTCCCCATTAGTACATGAAAATATGTTTCATCCTGCACTTTTCTTTGAACTTAAAGTAAATGTAATAAATGATAAACCACAGAAATTTATAGTTAATAAAAGTATGCGGTACAACTTTCGTAAAGTGAACTTTAAGAAGCTGAATGAAGATTTTTATTCTTATGATTGGTCTTGTCTAAACAATCTTAGTAATGTTAATGATTCGTTAAACCAATTTTATGATTTTATTTATTATATTTTAAATGTTTCAGTACCTAAGTCCAAATCGGTAAGCTGAAATTTTCCAATATGGTTCACGCCAGAGATTAAATACATTAAATCAAACATTAGATATATTATAGACGTAAATTTTTGCAAACTCGAAGGTTATATTATTTAAATAAATTAAGACGTTTAAGAACTTCAATAAAACAACAAATAAGTAGAGCTTATGATGAGTATTTGAAGACCATTGAATCTAATATTAAAACTAATCCTGATTTGTGGAAATATGTACACAGACTAAACAAGGTGTTTCACGCATTCCTGCCGCTATGAGTGATGGCATAACATATTTTAATTCTCCATATTGTTGACGCTTTTGCTAACCAATTTTCAAGCTTCTTTCAACAGGACTCTTCTACGCCTCAAATATTTACTTGTCGTTTAATGTGAATAAGGTAACAGAAGATGACCTTATTAGAATGATGTCTTCTCTTCCTAACAAAACGTCAGCAGAAGAAAACCAAACCTACTTATTTAGTTAAAGACTGCCGGTTTGTGTTTCGCTGCACCACTTTCATACATAATTAATTTAGCTCTGGAAACTTATTTAGTCAAAGACTGCACCACTTTCATACATAATTAATTTAGCTCTGGAAACATATATTTTCCCTGATAGATGGAAAAGGACAATAATTTGTGGTGACAACACTTTAATTTAGAATTATCGCCCAATATCTTTACTAAATAATTTTGCTAAATTCTTTGAAAACGTGCTTTACAACACTATCCACAGTAACACCAGATTGCTAATATTTTAAAATCAACATGAATTTGTACGAGGTAGATCAACAACTACTAATCTTGTTTCTTTCACATAGTTCACTTCTGAAGCCCTCGATTTACGTAGTCAAGTAGATGTCATTTATACTTTTCTCGTGCGTTTGACACTATAAGCCATGAACTGTTACTTGATAAAATGTGCAATTTTGGTGCTACATCCAGTTTTATCAACTTGATTTGTTCTTATCTTACTGACACAATCTGTTGTGTGCAATATAATGGCTTTTATTCTTCAGAATATATTGCTACGTCTGGTGTGCCCCAGGATTCAAACCTGGGACCTCTTTATTTCTACTATTCATTGATGAACTTCTACAGTCTTTCACATGCCTAATTTTAGCTTATATAGACGATATCCAGATTTTTAAACGTGTTGATTGATATAATGATGCTTTGTTTCTTCAACAAAACCTGGACAACATGGCTGCCTGGTACACACTTAATAAACAGCATTTAAATGTTACCATACATTTATTATTTATTCTTATCCCAAATTCACTTGAAATGCTATCAACAAATGTTATAATTTTAAAAAAGTAAATTTTCCAGCTTTATACGCTGCTTTGGCCAAATATTTTATGGTGTTCTATATAACTTATTCAACACTTACGTGCTAATATATAAACATTAAAAAAATTGTCATCCACAGTGGTTTACAAGAGACATCGTAAATAATTTGAAACTCAAATCCAAATATCACCGCTTATACAAACAACATATTTCTGAATTATATCTAGAAAAATTTAAAACTGCGCAGACTCATAAAATCTCAAATTCGCGAGTCCTACGTAAATTATGTAAATAAAGATGAAAAATCTATATCATCAGACCCTCAAAAATTTTGGTCGTTTGTATAAAGTAAGAAGACTAGCTCGAAAATTCCAGATATTATTAAATTTGATAACTTTTCCACGGATAATCCACAAGCTATTGTTAATTTATTTAGTGTATTTGTATATTATGCAGATAAACACAATAAAATTGTTAATATAAATATAACTGAAGCAAATATTTCTCTAGTCATCTTTAAGCTTAAAAATTCTTTAACATCAGATCCTGGCTTCCTGGTTAAAGACTGCAAAAATGTGCTAGTTGAACAGTTATGCAAAATACTAAATCTTTGCATATCTACTAACGTCTTTCCTGAAATTTGGAAACAATGCAAAATATGCTCCATTCTTAACTCAGGTGATTCCTCTATTTAACAAATTAAACAATTGAAAAAATAAATAATACATAATTATGACGTGAAAATAAAATGTGTGTCAAAATAAATATATAAAAAAAACTTTAAATGTCTTTCATTGAAGTAATCATCTAAAGATATGATACTACCAATAAATCAACAATTTCTAACTTTGCAAAAATATTTGAAATTATCTTATATTCACAAATATTTTACCAAGTAAAAAATTCGCTCTCTTTTGCTCAGGGGTGGGATTCCAAGACTACGCTATGGTAGAATAGCGACAAATAACACTTCGTTTCCCTAACAACTGTGTAAATTGATAGGGAAAAGAAGGTGAAACGTAAGGGGTATTTTTCGCTATGCTACTCGTATCATAGCGTGTTCTTGGGATCCCACCCCAGAACCGTTTCATTCATAAGCGTTCAACTGCCACCAATGTATATTGTTTTACACATATTGCATCAAATATAATAGATAATCAGATATTGCATAATTAGGATTCAGTGAATCACTCATCTCTTTTTTCACTTCTTATTTTCTCAATCGCTTACAGTATTTTTCTTACAATAATTTCAAATCTAATTTTTTCATTGCCAAATCTGGAGTCCCATAAGGATCTAATCTTGGGCCATTATTGTTCTTACTTTTTATAAACGACATTGTAAATGATTTAGATTGTAAAACTCTCACTTATGCTGATGATGTCAAATTAGTTTCACCCATTAGCCCAAAGAAAGATTGCGACAACTTACAATGTAATATCGACCGAATTGAAAACTGATGTTAACTTGGACTTTAATATTTCTAAATGTAAGTTATGACATACACCCTTAAGAGGAATCCTCTATTATTGCTGATTGTTGAAATCATTAAAGATTTAGAAATCCTTTTTGATTATTCCTTATCACTTGTTCCACATATTATAGAAACTATAGCCTCCGCTAACAAAACATTAGGATTGGTAATTAGAAACACAAAAAATTTTTAGTAACAATCACACTCTTAGAACTTAAATCTTCACTTTGGTCCGATCTAAGTTATACCCGTATTCATAGTCAGTACTTCGCCTGGACTCATACTTGAGTATGCCTTGAGTACCAGATTTCGTTTCATAGTCGATACTTGTTTCTTCACTCGTATTTCGATCGAAGGTTTACTTGAGGCGAGTTCCAAGCAACCTTGAGTAATTATTGATGTTTTTTTTTAAAAAATAAGTAGACTTGATCAACATATAAAAAAAAACTGTCAAACTGTCATTTCCATCACATATGACATCTAAGTTAAATAATGAATCATGAAGATAATCAACAATTTTTAGAATTTATAGACAGAGTAGAAGAAGCCTTAATAATAGCAATGAAAAATGGTTGCTTCAAGAAGATATATCCGTAATATGACTTATATATCAGTAACATGTGACATATATGTAGATGTCAAATATACGATTTAAGAGAAAAATATTAAAATTTACAAATTCTCTATAATACTCCCTAGAAAACCGAGAATTCACGAAGTTTCGACTATGAAACATATGATGTGCTTGAGGTTGAAAACGACCGAAGTTTGGCCAAGTAATACTCAAGTACGGGTTTGAGCATCGACTATGAATAAGGGCATTAGAGTACGTTATCGTTGTATGGTATCAACTGTATGCTTGTTACCGCCTGTTTATTTTGAGCTGCGTACGTAAATTTACGAAATACTTATGGTTTCGGCAGCATAAGCATTATCCTAAAAAAGGACTGCAAATTAACGTTTTAATTAATTCCTTTGATTTATCGTATGTAAACGATAGACACAGAGAAATAGTATTAAACTTTCTTTTCAAAATTATACATAACAAAGTTGATTGTCCATACCTTTTGTCACAACTCTTATTTAGCGTGCCTAGACTGAATTCTCACAACAAAGTCCTATTTCGTATACCACCATCCAATACTAATCTGATGTTAAAATCACCCATTGCGGTTATGTGCAATATTTACAACAATATATGTAATGAAACCGATATTTGTGATCATAACGTTAAAATTGCATTTCATTTGATGTATACATATGTACAATTACGGCCAAAAAAATGGATACACCTACGTTTATCTAGTTAGCTGTTTTAATGAATTTTTAACATTGTAATTTGACTTCCATGTCAAAATGACATCAAGTAATGTCACACAAGCAGTGGCGTTTCATTATGAAATCCATAAAACTGTTTTTATTTACTTAATTTTAATTTTACTAATTAAATACCTTAATCAAAACAGAGAAAGAGAAACGTTTATTACTTATATAATAATAATAATAATAATAATAATAATAATAATAATAATAATAATAATAATAATAATAATAATAATAATAATAATAATAATAATAATAATAATAATAATAGCAGTTTATTCATCGACATGTGAGGTACATGTATTGAATACGTCAAACAATATTAATAAATTTAAATATTACATACATAGGTGTACAGAATTAGTAATTAATAGGAAATGTTTTCATCATTGAGCCCGATCAGTATTATCTGTAAGAAATTCATTTAAAGTGTAGTAGCTTTTCTCTATAAGATAATTTTTAAGAAGTTTTTTAAATTTGATTTTATTGCATTCTACCTTTATCATGGTGGGCAGTTTATTAAAAACCCTTAACCCTTGAACATCCGGTAAAGAATTTAGAGAATTATGTTTTATATTCGGAATATAAAATAGCTGTTTTTGTCTAGTATTAAAAGTGTGAATACTGGAACTAAGTTTAAAATTATTTTTATTGATAAAAATGTATAAACAAACTTCAAATATATAAAGAGACACTAATGTAAGAATTTTAAAATTTAAAAAAAAAAAGAGTCATTGCGGGAAACACCGGCTATGGTTCTAATAATTCGTTTTTGAATGATGAACACACTATATGCTGACGATGACGTTCCCCAAAAGCAGATACCGTAACGTAATCTTGATTCTACTTGGGCGTAGTATAGTGTAATGAGTTGTTGTTTTGTAAGAACACTACCTAAATGCCAAAACTGGTAGCATATTGGTCCAAGTTTTGAAACAAGTTTATCAGTATGGTTTTTACCAATTAAATTTTCGTCGAAAATATAACCGAGAAAGTTATCATTATTAGATCGTTTAATTTGATTCTCATTAATTTTGATATTCATATTTAAGTTTTCCCTACATTGAGGAAAATGAAATCGTAGGTAATGAGTTTTAGATAGATTCAAATAAAGATCATTATCACAAAACCATTTTGATAAAGCGTTCAGGCAGTTCTCACACTTTTGTTGCAACAATACATTATTTGCATCAGAAACGATTATTATTATTATTATTATTATTATTATTATTATGAAAAAATTCTGATAATAAATAAGTAGGCCTTGAAGTTCCAATTTGTTTATTAATATTACATGTTCATTAGGACGTTTCGGGCCCAATTCGCCCATCATCAGCTATTAATAACAATTATATAAATACGTATAAAATTGTTATTAATAGCTGATGATGGGCAAATTTGGGCCCGAAACATCCTAATAAACATGTAATATTAATAAAAGAATTGGAATTTCAAGGCCTACTTCTTTATTATCAGAAACATTAACAAGGTTCCCAACTCTAATTTCATCATTTTTATATGAAAAATCAAATATAATGAAAAACGGTGAACACAAAATTATAAACCAAAAAATCAAAAACAAAGAATTAATATTTTATGGGGGCTCCATTTATTTCTATCATAGCTCTCGTCTTTTCGTTTTCATTCAAATGTCGAGGCATTTTAGTGCTTTCAAATTATTTTCATTTAATGTGACATTGACATTTATGTAAATAATTACAGAAAATTTACGAAGCCTATGTTTGAATATCCTTGCCAAGACTGAATTACAAAAATAAAAAATAGGTGTTTCCATTTTTTGGCCGCAATAGTACTTCGAGCATATACTGACTAGAGAAGTAATTCCCTATACCAATGCATAGCTTGTTTTGAAGGGAAGATAGGGGGGATTTGCGGGGCTGGAAATCATGGCGTATTGCGGGCAGTGTTTTGTTGTGTTATATGTCACTACTTGTCATTTTAGAGTAACCTAACCTTATTTTTTGCGTGTAATTTGTGAGTATATTTCGGAGTATATCAAATTGTAATGAAAAATACAAAGAAAGTACGGATATTTCGTTTCATGTGTAAGTAACTGGGATTTTTTTACAAATAATATATTAAACAAAGTGTAACTTTTAGTTTTCCTGCTAATAATGACGTAGAGAAAAGACACGGAACATTATTGAAAATAAAGGTGATTTACATATTTCAAAAGCAACAACTAGTGATTACTTTGTAAAAAGGTACTACAAATATTACGATAATACGCAGCCCGCAATACACTAGGGCTTCCGTCCCCGCAAATTCCCCTTATGCATATCTTCCGATGACAACAAACACCTTAAGGCGGCTTCTAGTCAGCATATGCTCGAAGCTTATGTATGTATAGGCTATCCAGCGAATCAAGCGGTTTACGTCATCGTTTAGGGATTTTTGAAATTTTCTTTATTTTTTTAATGTATTTTATTAAAGGTATTTTATTGGTTTTTTTTATTATTATTATTATTATTATTATTATTATTATTATTATTATTATGTATTTGACACCTTTAATAGAAATAATTATATTTGGAAATATTATTATTAAGAAAAATTTTGTTAATTTTTGCAAAATGACGTTTGATTATATTTTTTTAATATTGGTAATTCTAAACATGTATATTACTAAATATTATATGTCTATATTATATTTTCAACCTGTATTGTGATTTCATTTTGTTTTTTGATTTCGTTGTTCATTGACAAAATGTCAAATACTCTGCCATGTTAAATTCAAGAGCTTATAGTTAATTTATTGACTTATTTTGAAAATGAAAAATAGATTGGTGGGCTCTTACTTTCACTGAATTGTAATATTGAGGTAATATTTGGTTCTATTTGTTAGTAATAATTTGAAAATTAAATCTGTATGTACAGCGTGTGGCAAAAACAGTGAGAAATTGTATGGTATGCAGTATTCTGTATTTTTTTAAGGATCTCACATAATACTAGATAATTTGTTGCATATACTACAGGAATGAAGTATTTATAACGGCGTAAGCAGCATCGTTCAGAATATTTTAAATAAAATTGGATTTCGCTGGAAAAAAATGATACCAGACGTATTACCTGTTTAAGAAAGATTTGGATTTATGAAGGCAACCCATAGATCATATTTTAATCTGTTTTACATGCTCATGTAAACTTTTTAACATGTGACGTCATTGTTTCTAGTGATATTGTATTTATGACGTAAACCGCTTGATTCGCTGGATGGCCCATACTAGTATTTATTTCTTATTATGTATGTATATTTGTTTTATTATTACGCTGTAACTGGGTTTTGTACCTGTTGTGTAAATAAATTATTAATAATAATAATAATAATAATAATAGTATTATCTTAATTTCATAATAGGTATTACATCAAAGTGAAACCTTCCTCGAAACTTAGCTGCGCATGGATACGGAGTTAAATAGATTTTCTCGCTACTGGAAATATGAAAATTAAGGATGCGTATTATACATGCGTGCGTATTATACACGAAGTAATACAGTAATTTTCATATGCAAAGTAAACTAGAATGTCAAAAGTCATATAAGTTGATATTTCTTGCGGGAACTAATTAGTGAAATGAAACTTAGATGGTAAAATCTATAAAATTTCATTGCATATATTAAATGTCGTTGCACTAGTTTTTCTTGGGCTCCTACATCTTAGAGAAACTAATTATACCACTGGCATTATCGTTAGAACATATGTTCCCACAAATAGGAATTAGTAATTATAACTAAGAAAGTGAAAAAGGCGTACTGTTTATTTATAACAAACTACACTGGCGAGTAAGAAAAACCGGGCCACTTCAATATTATCAAGGCTGTGTCTAACCTACCGGCGCCAATATCCATATTAATCTCGGTTATATAATGATGTCACATGTCGTAGGCAGATCGTAAAATGCCACCAGATGTCAAATCTTAGTTGACTTAGAATCTGGCTAGTCGTGTAGACTTAGCTTGTATATTTTTCTAAATATAATAACAATAACCTCACCTATCGCACAAAACTCGCCCCTAGTTTTCCAAGATTGACTTTCGTGCATTAGGTGAGGTTATTGTTGTTACATTTAGAGAAATTGCAAGCGAAAATAATACTTATATTACAATGTGACTGTAAGCTATTCGTCGTTTTATAAAACGTCTAGCAATATTGTAAAACGCCTAGGCGTTTTATATCCTGCCTAATTTTACAATCTGGCTACGATATAATTACAAAACCGGGATTAATACGGATACCGATACCGGGAGACTGGACAGCCTATTAACAAACGTTGTGCCTTAAATTTGTTGTAGACCATTTTAAAAATACATTCTATCAGCCTGATTTCCTGAAACTTGTTTACACAACAATATTGTTTTGTATACGATATTGAAAACAATATAGTTTAAGTAAGATATTGTATGAAATTCGGATTCTCGTGACTCCCTTGTAAACTGTTTCTATACAATATATTGGATTCTAATGTTCAATTTTTGACATAAGTGGCATTTCCTAAATCGAAATGAAATATTATATTTGTAATTATTGGTGTTGTATATAAACTCTTCATAATATTTTCGCTTACAGTAAATAAAGAAAAATAGTATAAAAGACGCAATAGCAAATATGAGTATGATAAAAATATTTAAAAACCGGTAAATTAGTCCAAATTTAACTTTAGAATGTTATAGGCATGACAAGAAATAGATTTAAATGTAGATTCTTGCGGAAACGGTCCATTTAGGAGGGTGTAAAGAATTGGAAAAAGGCATATAAATAATAACAGTAGTATTACAATTTGGTGAATTTAATTATTATTGAGATATATTCATGAATCTAAAAAACTAAAACGTTTGTTTCTAATTTTCTATCTATTTTCACTAGTAATAACAAATATCATCTTAAAAGATGAACTATATCCATATGAATTAGAATACCAAATTTCATTGTAGTTGAACAAAGCGTTCCGTTATTATAAACAAAAAAAATTTTAGAATAACTTTGAAGGAGAATACTGGCTAAACGATGCACTTTCGGATAAGGGTAAGTTTAGTTAAATCGTCTTATTATTTTGAGCATATAAATCTGTGGTTAAACCATGTCCCACTATTTCTGAGACACTCTGTATGCTATCTTCGTGAAAATTGAAATAACTAGAAACTGACACTGTAACTACGATAACAAAAGTCATTTTCAAATATTTGAATTATTTGAATGGGTACCTATTTGCATCGACCTTTAAACTAATGGACCGAGTGTCTCCTATTCTTTTATTGTTAGAATAATGCTCCAACATAAAAGGATAGAAATATATATTCTGTCCTTCAACGGTACGGAAGTTCTCAGTTAAAGTATACTGCGCATACGTTCCTACTCATTGTACATCTTTTTCAGCCATATGTAAACCTATATACATCGCTCTCTATCACTAAATAGTTGTCAAAATCTACATTTGACGTTTCGTAACTGTTTGTCTATTATTTGCTTTTTTGTAGAACATTTACAATTACTTCCGGTCAATATATAGGTGTATGTGTTGTGAGGTGTGTATGCGACAAAATAATGGGGAAACGGTGTATTTCATGCAGTCAGCAGTACGTACGCAGTCCAGCTGTGTCATTTCATATGTAAGGTCTTATTAATTATTACTTGTCCCTTATAATATAATATGTATGTAATATATTGTATTAAAAATATATAATGAATCTAATTATGCACAAAAAAATTAACTCTATACTCTTAGCGATTACACACCAAGTATAACAAGTTAGGGACAAATCAATTTTTTTTATTTTGCAGCGTTTTCTTAACTTCCGTACTGTTGAAGGATAGAGATACTGTGTCTGCACCGTTATGGCGGGACATGTGTTTTGCTTGTACGCTGCGTCTATTAGTTTAAAGGTCGATGCCTATTTGTGTCAATCTGTCATTGATGTAATGAAAGGTGATTTTGGCATTAATAATTTTATTTCTTTGTATCTTGGATATTTCGTTAGTTCTTGGTATTATATTGTGCATTTTGCTGTTGCAAATATGGCGTTTTTAAGATTTCCGACAATTTATTGCAAGATATTGCTTTGGACAATAAAAATAGGTAATTTTCATCCATTATGCTTATATCGTAATTATTCAATTGGTTTATTATTGCTAAATAACTACGTATACTTAAAATTTTAATAAATAACATAATAATAGACACAATGTAGGTTACACTGTCAGTTGTCAGTTTTGATTTGTATGAATACTTCCGAAATCACACGATTTCACCCGACAACATGACGTCATCAATTCCCTTCTGCCCCTGGCCATGCTTACGATTAATGACGTGGAGATCAAGTCTTGAAACAGGACTTTACATTTGTTTTTTTTTTTTTTTGAAAAAAATAGTACCTACTTTACTAGATAAATACAAATATTCAAATTTTGTTGTCTCGTTTTTCCAAATAACTTATAAGTGTGAATGAAATTTTAGTTTGAACTCCTTTTGGGCTCTTTTCACTCTTTACTCTTACGAATAGCAAGAGTCAATTTTTTTTTCTCAAATTTCGATATTTTGTTAATTATACGAATACTCTTCGTTAAACAAAAATTATTTAAGTTGTTAACAACCGTAACAGGTAGATGTTGGTAGCTTAATATATTAAATAGTTTCCAACATATCTAATGTCTTGAATTTGAAAATATATGGATATTTTTAAGAGGCATGTTTTTTTTTACTAGCCAGTGTATGCACATGCATATATAGGTGTAGTAGTTAAATCCTTTAAATGATTGTGGTTCTAACGATTAGGGTTCTAATCCGCAAAAGTCAATTTTTTTCTGATTTTTTAATAGGACAAAAGTGACTCCTCTGGCACTTTTCCATGCCCACTTTAAGAGCCCATAAGGGGACGCCTGGTAAGCCACCCGGTACAGACATTCAGCCATTGAAAATAAGAAAGGTGGAAGTCAAGTTTTTGTATATGATATCAATTTTTTTTTTTTAATACTAAAACAAATTGTAACCATCAGATGACATTGGTATTTTACATGGAAACAGTTCTATTAATTTCTTAACCACCATTCTGGTAAAATGTTGAGATCGTATGTTCCTAACTCAGTAATGGCTAATAAGCCGTGAAAATATTCTCGATGGGTAATTTTTAGGTGAAAAAGTTACCAATTTGGATTGTTTTATTGTGATTCATTTTACCTTGTATAATCCATATCTCAGTTTTGTTTCATAATTCTTTGTCTTTAAAGATCGGTCTAACAATCACATTTGCCCATTTGACAGACAAATCATCTATAATAAGTGTCCGTGAAGCACAATTATAATTCTTAATAATCGAAAAATGTCTAGTTTTAATGTTCGTCTCAATATTTCCGGTATTTTTAAAATGCAAAATTATGTTTCTCAGTGTTCCTTGAGGAAAACTAAAGTTTTTATGCATTTTTTTTTTCAATATTTAACAAAATTACAAAACGCGTGTTGCACACAATGTAAACAATGAGAACAATATAAGGCTAAGAGGTTCCAAATTTGTCCGGTAGATAGAAAGCACTTCACTAGCATCACCAGTAGGTAAATATGTATTTATTTATTTATATTATACTACAGTTCATTTGTAATAAATAATATAAATTTACTCATAGCATCCTACGAATCCTAGTTTCGGTGTAAGGGTTGTGTGGTTAGGAATATTAATTATAATAAATAATAACCCTTAACTACCCTTCACAATATTTGCTTTTGCGAACTTATGCTATGTATCTTTACTGCACACAATGTAAACAATGAGTACAATACAAGGCTAAGAGGTTCCAAATTTGTCCGGTAGATAGAGAGCACTTCACTAGCATCACGAGTATTTATTTATTTATATTATACTACAGTTCATTTGTAATAAATAATATAAATTTACTCATAGCATCCTACGAATCCTAGTTTCGGTGTAAGGGTTGTGTGGTTAGGAATATTAATTACAATAAATAATAACCCTTAACTACCCTTCACAATATTTGCTTTTGCGAACTTATGCTATGTATCTTTACTGTTGCAATTAGCTACATATTATTGTAACTAACACATAAACATACATTATAATATACCGAATATTTTAACGTGTAACATTGGCTTTGTCATATCTATGGTTACGACTTCACATTTGATTGAATGCAATGTATTTGCCTGTCTCTGTTCTGAAATACAGGGAACGAATTTAACAGAAGTATTATATTTAAATATTGTAAGAAATTACAAAATAACGAACAAATAAACTAACTAACAAACAATAAACATAAATTGCTTCGTCTGTAAAAAGTATATTTTGAAGCAAATCTCGATTATTATTAACATTTTCAAATATTCTTACAAAAAAATTATTCTTTGTTCTATAACGTCCCCAATGAACTCCTGGTGATTTTTAAAATGATATCTATAATACTCCTTATTAAATAACCTATTTACAGATGTACAGTAGTAGCTTTCTTCACATCAGTACCTTGCCCAATCTTTCTTAATGTTAACTTTTTGTTACTTTTCCTTATATTATGTTCAGGGTAAACGCAACCATTTCTTCTAAAGTAAGCGATTCTTAAAATTATTTTTACATTTGCCTTAAACTTGTATTAAAATCCGTACAGTACCACTTAATAACTACATTTTCTCTTCCACACCATTGTATTTCAAGTTGGATTTTTTTTATAACACTAATAGTGCAGGAAAGATATGTCAAATTCGTTTAAATGAGACAAGCAAATACATGCTGTCAATCAAATGTCAAGTCGTAACCATAGATATGATAAATTCAATGTTTTACGTTATAGTTATTAACATCATTAGGCCGATATGAGGTAAATAACGGACACGGATGAGATATATAAACATCCGAGTTCGTTATTTGCATATCTGCCGCATGGCGTCCAAGATTTTTCGTAATAACATAAAATTTAAACATTTAGAAATAATAAAATTCAGCTCTTTCGGTCATTCTGAACAACTTTTTCTTTCTTTTCACTTTTGTTTTTAGTCCTGTTATATCATACCAACAGTATGGTATTACGAAAAAATACTCACGGTATATAAAACAATAAACAAAGTAATTTTATCACATTTAAAGAAGCGTCATTCGTACTAAAAATACCTTCAAAGTCGGACAATAAAGTAATGGGGTTAGTTTATTAAACCTGTTGAGTTAACCCTTCAGTTTACTATGATAGACCTACAATAAAATAATGAGACCTCTCTCAATCTGAAGCAATACAAGATAATAGGGTGATGATTAACTGGGCGATTTTGAATCATGAAAAATTGTAAAAAACGGCGCTCTGACTTTTTCAAACATACGTTCCTTAACATAACCTAACCTAACGTATAATTTTGTAATTCTACACAATAAAAATAAACATAATTATAAGCAAAATTTTTCATTTTTTATGTTTAGGCCGTTCTTTTAACTCATACTTCAAAAAAATTTCCACGACTTGATCCCCACGTGATCTGTCGTAAGGATGATTCCAGTCGACAGGATTGGGGGGAGGGAATTGATAAGGTAATGTTGTTGTTGTTGTGTAAAATCGAGATTTCGGAAGTATTCATACGAATCAAAACTGACAACTGACAGTACGTATAACCTATATTGTGTCAATTTTGATATTTATCAAAATTCTAAGTATAAGAGTTATTTAGCAATAATAAACTAATTGAATAAATAAGTATAATGAATGAAAAATACCTATTTTTATTGTCTAAAAGCAATATCTTGCAATAATTGTCGGCAATCTTCGAGACGCCATCTTTGCAATAGTAAAATGCACAATTTAATACCTGGCCGTGTCAACTACATAGCATGACCTTGAGACTTTCTGTTAGTTATGTATTACGACACTTAGCGCTAGTAGTGCTTCGTTCGAATTAATTCGTTAAAATTCGTAAATGTTCGGATGTTCGGTGATTTTAAAATCGTGGCGGCTTAGCGGCAAGTCATACTGACAATTCAAATTTGAAATTGTGTTTTCGTGAAATGTTATTCTTCATTATTGTGTTATTTTATATTGTTCTGTTTATTTGCTTCTGCAAAATGCCAAGAGGTTGTTGTGTGCCGGGTTCTGATGTTGAAAATACAACAAAACATTTTCCTGTTTATGAAGAAGAAATTTACGAAATTTGGATGGAACAAGTAGCTCATCCAAATACAAGATAAAACAAAAATGAAATGATTAGAAAAAAATTATAATGTAAGTCTGTATTGGACTTCATTGACCAGAGAGAGCTAGCTTGATGGGGCTACATGATCAGAATGGACGAAGCTAGACCGGTGAGACAAATATGGATGATAAAAGTGGTAGAAAAAAAAAACAGACCGAGGAAGACCTAAAAACAACTGGGTTAAGTTAATATTGAAGATCTTGGAGAAGAAAAATACGACGATTCAAAACGCTAGAAAGATGGCAAAGAGTAAGAAGCAATGGGCGAAATTTATACACAACTAAATGTATTTGTTTACCCTACACCTTATGGTAAAAGAATGTCTGACTATATTTTTATATTTTCCTTATGTAATTTTAAGAAATAAATATGCTTTCTATTTCTTGTCAAATATATATTTTGTTCTTTTCTGTTTATTATGTAAAAAAGAATGAATATATTCTCAATAGTAATGCGGGATGCAGACTATTCCCGATACTACCCGCCATACTGATTTTAGTTATGTTTTATTACACCGAGCGTTAGTGTTGCAGGGCATGAATGCCTACTACTTTATCATTGCAGTTGACTATCTTAATAGTATCTGTTGTCTGTGATTTAATACCAAGAAATAACGAAGTATTCAAAACACTATGAAACAAAAATTATCAATGCCAAAATCACCTTTTACCACATGAATGACAGAATGATATGAATATTTATTCAATTTTGACGTCATTATTAACTCCATAGCAACAACTATAAGCAACACTTTATTCACAAGCGAATTAAAAAAAATTAAATCACTCTCACAGAATTTTAACTCACTCTTCAACAAATAATGCATTTAAAATAACATCAAGCACGAAAATGACACTCACCATAGGATTTATCAGACATTATCAGCCATTTTCATTATTTTTCACGGCACAAATGGCAGACAATAAAGCATTTTAAACCGTTGACTTCACGTCTATTAGCGACGATTGTCATGCGCAGCCTACTAGCTGATCAGTTTTTTATTTTGTCAAAATTAAATATTATAGTGGTTTTTATCATCATTTCGTCAAAATTGAATAAAATATTGTACAAACCACGTGAGCTAATAATGTTTATTCACTCGAAGAAATTAACTCACTCGCCCTCGTGAGCTAAACTTTCTTCTCATGAATAAACATTACCTTAGCTCACTTAGTGTAAGTATTTATTAAATAATTCAAATATTTGAAATTGACTTTCGTTACCGCAGTTACAGTACAGTTCCTATTTCATTTTCACCGTTGGTTGGATGGAGATGGCGTATACCCCTTTGTAACACATTCGATTATGAGATAGCGAATAAAATGTAGACAAAGATGCTAGATAAAAGTTTAGTAATTCTTGCTCCAGAAACTGATGACGTGGGATTCAACTCAGAGATATAGTGTACATCTGTTTGTTCATAAATGCGACAACAGAGTAAATCAGAGAGCAGATAGAATAATTGTCTCGTGGACCACCGAAGAAAACCTATTACTATTCTGGCTGCTTTCCAAATTATTCTTTTGTGAAATTTTCGTACGATGTTTGTAAAAACGAATATATTTATATATAAATAAATTTATATTTAAAAATCTGTAAGATTACTGGTAAGTGTGATATTGCTCATGTTAATATATGTTCTAATTTGCGTCTGAATACTGGTAGACCCTCATAAAGGTAAAAGTGAATACCAAAACGTCTGTTTTGAAAGAATAAATGCCGTGAAACTTTGAGTAATGGCCGTAAAGCCATAACGTAGTACAGGCCCCATATAACGGCATGTTTGTGCGGGTAATGTAGATCTGTTTGACGTTTCAACAATAGTTTGGAGGTCAGTATATTAATTTGTCTTTTTGTTATCGATATTTTAAATTACATGTAACTACCTATGTGTTTATTTGTAAAGTAATTAATGTATTTGAGAGACCAGAGAGAGAGAAAAATGAACTAATGTCAATTTTAAATTAAAACTTTCTCGCACGCAGTGCCGTCTATAGGTTACATTCTTAAACATGGTTCCCTTCTCCAGTTCAATATAGTGACGTCAAGGAAAATTTTCTTTCTGAATTTACTAAAAAACAAATATTTTTTTAAAATAAAATTTGTATTTTTATATATGTTTTCAACATAACATTACGTATATAGTGATAGAAATCGGATTTTCAGTATCACGCAAGTAGTCCATTGTCGGAAGGTTTGTACTCTTGACATAACCTTGCTTCCAGCAGCCTCCTGAAGTTTTGTATACTTTTTTTGCCGTAGCATACTCACTGAGATTCAGACAAATATTTGGCAAACCACTGCGCCATATTTCAATTTAGTTACGAAGAGCACAAATAATCTGTTATCAAGCAGATACTATTTATAAAATTGTCTGCAGTAGCAGGGATACCACAACAAGTGTCAAAAAATCAGACTCATTACTTTATGTAGGACCTCGTATATTTTTAGTTGTACAACTATCAATAGAATTTATTGTTATATATATGTATTTATAACGTATTTGCACACTAATGACGTTTACGTTTATTGTGAATTGGAAACTTCTTACTAATTTCACCAGGAATTCCAGTAATTTCGACAGAGAATTTTTGATGATCCATAGTCTTTGACAGATGCGCCACAAAAGATTATTAAATTTTAGAGCCCCGTGATACAATGAATTATTATCTGCATTTTAGTGCATTTTAGCGCAAATTAATTGCATCGCCAAACAAATTCTTTGCATGGCTGAACAGCAATATAATTTGAAAGAATATTTATCATTGTTTTGTACTAAGGTAGAATAACCTCAAGAAATAATACCTAGCTATACTTTATTTCACTTATGGCCGAATTTATAAACGACAGATAAATTTAATACCAAAATAAATAAAATGTATTCCTTCAAATGACAGTCGAACTTTTGACAGTATTGTTATACATGATATAAAATAAATCAAATTGATTTGAATTTGTCATGTTAAATAAATTTGCTATGGAAGTACATTTATTTTGTCCTTTATAAAACCGGGGGTTAAGATTGTAATATACATATGCATTAAATAATTATATTCATGAACACAAGCATACCTACTCATACTTCATACATATTAGTTAATTGTAAGTTTTTAATGTCACTTTTATTTGATAGCTGATAGTTAAGAACTGAAATTTATTTTACCATTATGAACTTAATTTGCATTTGGACATATTCATATATTGGTAACCTATTTAAACCTATGATTCATTTCATATTTTATCTGATACGAAGTATTAATTTCAAATTTGTATTTATATCCATAGTGAACTAATAGAATATTAGAATATTATAGAATTTTACAATTTAGGTTACATTCGTGTCTATCCTATAAATCAGTGGCTAACTATTAACAACTAGTTAAAATAACTGTTTTCCAATAGGCATAGATATAACAACTAAAAATCCAGTTTATTTATTATTAGTATATAAATTTGAAACTTAAATGCACTAACAACAACAAAAAATCATGAATTCTGTATTGAAAATCAGGTTGTGATAAATTTTTAAATACAGTTAAGTTTACCTCGTTCTAGCTAGCTATGCTAGCATTTCACATCAATAATGAAATGCTGCTGTATGCCGAAGCAGTGGTATACGAGTAGTACTAATTTTAAAAATTTACTATTACAATGTGATTACAATGATTTTTACCTTCCGTCACCTTTAGGTAAGGAAGGTATTGTCTTTGGTCAAAAAATGCGGTGGTGAGTTTTTAATGAATAAGCACGTTTTAGGGTCCCTACAATACGAATTTACTATTTTTAAGATGATGTCTGTATGTATGTGTGTGTGTCCGTGTGTGTGTGTGTATGTGTGTCCGTGTGTGACAAATTTTTCTCCGATGATAACTCCAATACTATAATTCTAAAAAATATATATTTCTTTCGTATTCCTCTTCTGTACATCCATATGAAGAGTTGATTAGATTTTGGCTATAATTGATCCACCGGAAGTACCCTTATTTGAAGTTTTTAACAGTTTTTCTTAAAAAACGCAGTTAAATATTATTTTTTGACATTTTGTTATTATATTTATTAAAGAAAATACTCTTCTCTATATGGTTTGATTATTCATTTTCCTTCATATTCAATAGATGTAGAGTTAAAGCATTATAAAGAAATTAATTTTCAAAAATTAGTCAGCTTTGCTATTTATCATGGAAACAGCTGATACATTCAAAATTCTAATTGACAGATGTCTGTTGCAAGTGCAAAACCAAATATGGAAAGTATGGGATGAAAAATTAGTATTTCATAGTGGTCCTATCAAGTGACATGCAGTGAAAGGCTAAAAAGAAAATGGAAGGACTGTATCGCAGAAGACTTGAGAAAGGAAGGACTGTGTGAAGAAGATTCGTTGGACAGGAATGAGTGGAAGAGAAGAGGAAACAGCGACCCCTAATAAAATAGGGGAAAGCTGAAGCAGAAAGTAAAATGTGTCAAGTACATTTTTTTAAGTGTATGTTTATGTCATAATTTTATTGGATTTATAGAACCTTTTCAAATGAACTTTTGGTATGAAATTTGTAAAAAATAGTATGTGTCCGTGTTCGATTTTACATGATATTATATAACTGTTCCACGGTCCTTTTGGTATGGGATTTGTGCAAAATACATCGAATTGACGGAAGGTCTTGTGCTGGCCACATCAGATTTTTTAGTATAACCTGCAAACACAAAAAGCTAGAAATGCTTAGAAATTTCAACTTGATAAGCGTAAGTGTTTCTTCATTTACTACTTAGTTGCCATCTAGTGGTATTACTAGTTTCTATTGCATATGGCTACATCATTATGACACCCTAGTCATAGATCATGGATCCTTATTTTTTAAAAAAATTCAGCCCGTGTTAGCATTTTCAACATGACCAACGGAGTGGCAACAGTGTAGAAATCTCCAGTCCATATTTATTTGACGGCAAGTATAAATAATCTAATTTGCGACTAATAACTAATAATAATAAAAAATTGTTTTATGAATCTAAAACAAATATTTACCACCATTTAAGTATGTCATCAAAAACCACTATATTGGGAATCCCCATCGACGCTTAATATAACATATATAACAAAATTTCAGGGCCGACAAGAACTCCAATAACCGTAGTTTTAACTGGGATGAAGGACGGACTGGAATTCCATATTGGCCAAAATTAGTTTTTTTAGATGCAAAATCGATGGTACGCAAATAACCAGTACCAATTGACTCTACTCGAAGAGTATTCGCGAAGCAAGTTTAGACGTCAGCGCCGCTAAAGAATTTGTTTGGTATTGAGATCTGTCAATTTCTTGTTTACTTTGTAATATTTCTGCGTAATTTCTCTTATATTTGTGTTATTATACAAGTTTAATGCCTAGTTGCACCGATACCACTTAAGAATTTAAGTTTAGTTTAGCCTTAAGTTTAGTTTTATTTCGTTTCACCGTGCGCTAAACTCTCCATAAACATCTTAAGGCTTCCATAAATTTAAGCCTCCGAAATTGACGGTTTATATTGCACTTAAGTAAGTAGTGAGGTTATATTGAATGGAAATGTTCAGAATCATTGAAGTTATTGATTTTATTGTCGATGATGACGATTTAGATGCATTGGATTTAATTTTACACGGAATACCAAGGCAAATATACAACAGATCTGATCATTTTCATACTCTTTCTGATCATGTTTTTTTTTTCAACGGTTTCGATTAACCAAATATACAGTATTGCAATTACTGATTTTAATAGAAAATAATATTGAATTTTATAATGACATGTAAATATTGCGTTCATTTTTCATTCAATGTTTTACTTATTAATTTAATTAGTTGGCATTTCGTGTTCGCTTTCTTTTTTCGTCTGATACCATTTTTGCTAAAAACAATGAATATGCTTAATTACACTTCAATTTCAAAAACTATAATTCTATTTGAATCGAACTTACAATATAACCTCCAAACTTTAACACAAACAAAATCTCTAAATTTTATTTTTCTTGTTACTAAAAGTACAATTTAAACAGCTTAAAAATATATAAACTCCACTTACTTAAGGTTTATTAAAAAAATATGTGTGCAACAGTAGATAAAAATTAAGTGATAGTTAATGTAAGTTCAGTTTTATTAAGTGTAAATTTAAGAAACGTCGGTGCAACCGGGCATAAGTGCTTTGCGATAAGAATATACAATGCTTTTATATATAAGCATCGTTTTCATCTATCTAGTATTGTTATTGGAACTTTTATGGTAGGTATTACTTACAAGGTTATGTAAGATTTCATTGTAATATTTTTATATCATTTCAGTTTCATTGAAAAGGTATTCAATAACATCGTAGTTGTTATTATGTTATTAATATAAACCTATGTTTATATAAAAATTAAAAAATAAATATGACAAAGTAAACACGAGATTGACAGATCTAAATTCCCAGCAAAAAAGTTTACTATTTAGTCGCTAGCGACGCTGACGTCTAAACTTGCATCGCGAATAGAGTTCAAAAATATATATTGGATTAATATGATTTTCATATTCAAGTGTTTTATGAGCACACATTTGCATTGACCTCATATAAATCGTTCTCCAGTGCATTTTTATTGAATTTTGCAAATCAAAGCTATAAAGTTACCAACATTGCCTATTTTTTGAAAACTAATGTCGGTTTTATAAATGACAGGTAAATTTACTTCCAAAGTAAATAAAATTTCAAGCGAGACAAAATCTCTTTAATTATTTATTGAGTACATAGATTAATATTATTTTAAAAACAAAAATTTAAAGATAATTCAGTTAATCTGAGATAAAAATAAGTATCTGGGTTTAAGTTCACCATCTAGGATTTTGAGTTGGTGACTGATTAATTTTTTCGCACTTTCAAATAATACAAATGTGATTCCTGTAGTGCTCTTCCCTCAACAGGACAATGATCCTTATTCTAATTCATAACATGTTATATGCAATAAATATCTATTTTATATTATTTTATACCAGTTTCATGATTTTCCAATTTCATTTAGCATTTTAATTTAACTCGCCAAGTAAAGTCCACACTACTGGTGACAAAGAAACTACTTGAATTTACAAAATCTTGAAATTTTGGATGAAAAATTATGACATTTGTAAGTTATGTTCATGATTACTAGCTGTCTTTCTGACGCAGGCCCTCATATGCTTGTCAAGAAAGACCAACAAAGTCACTTGACTGCTCGCTCAGTCTAGATATAAAAATGCTTCTTCTAACTTTTTCCGAAATGTTGCTCACAACTGATTTTCTCATTTCCAGGGCATCTGTTGCTCTCTAAAAATACATATTTTAATTAAAGATTTATAACAAAAGAAATATTTCAACGGAATCAATGGCCCACCGTTGGCCAATTCCCATTCAAAATAGTTAACGACATTCATGGTTAGCTTCTGAGATTGCTTTGTTAAAGCTTTAGGCATTATTATGGATGTTACTTATTAAAACAAACAAGTAATACTGTAGCAGAAGTCACAAATACTTAACGCAGAGAAAACTGACAACCAAGTGACAAAATAGTGACAGGATCTTTATTCGATCGATTTAAAATTTAATGTAAACATATGAAATTAACTACAATTATTTCAAATAATTTTGTATTCCCTAAAAGGAATAGAGATTGACTTAGAAATACTTGTAAATTTAATTAATATATACGTTTCTTAATACTAGTATTGTTTTCTTCTTTATTTAAAAATAAATAATTTCTGCAAGTTATATTTCATTTTATAAGATTTTTTTCAGGTTGATGACAAAATCTTCTGACTATTCATTTTCATTATAGCAAAACTATCGAATTTTATTCGCCGTTTGTTTGATTTGGTTGTTTAAGTTTGTTTTGAAAAATTGTGCATTTCGTTTTCTGATTGTTAACTCTTGTTTACTTTTATACTTTGTATACATGTACAAAAATTGTTTTTTGAAGACAAGTTCTTCTTCTTTTATTTCTAATTGTGTTTATCCTTTTATTCGTGTTTATTTTTTTATTTATTTTTTTTTTATTCTATTATTTTATTTACCCTAAACCGGCTAACCAAACGTTAAACGTTAAACATAACAACTTGTCACAATAACAAGGCATAGACTGTCGCGTACCATCTTACGTCATTCATAACGTCATGATACCGACGAAATCCTCTAGCTAGGGGATTAACTAGACGCGTTTATTATAATAGAAATTAGAATAGGGGCCCAGATTTGTTATTAACGAAATCTGTGAATATAAGCAGATTAGCACATCAAGCAAAGGGTAAGTCGTTATGATACATTTATTTATTTAAAATGTACCATTTAATGCATTTTAGTTTATTCTTTATATTTGTCAAAATTAAGTTATGCTGCAATAACATTGAAATGTGAAAGCATTATTAAGTTGTAACATGGACAACATATATTATGTACTGGCAAAATAATAGACAAACACACATAAGACGTATAAGCGTGCTGGGGTGGCAGGTAGATACGTACCTGGGTCTTACTCGGTCGGAGTAGAGCCGGTCGAGCTCCTGCAGCCTGAGGATGGACACGAGGTTCTCTACGTCGGAGGACGAAACGCCGGCAGACGTTGAGGGGAAGGCACGGTTGCTCCGCTGACTACCTGCCACCAGCACGCCTTTAGCATACCATACACAACCACGCAAGAACCAAATACTACCATACAATTAAACCAAAACTCAAAAGGTGTTGTTTGCCATTCATACTGTTCATAATGTTCTCAAAGTTACAACCAAAACTACTCAAATCTAATACAAAATATAGTTTACAAGTTCTCAAAATTCATCTCACATTAGTGTACTAGAATGGAATAATAATCAAGTCTATTTTTGATAAATTTAATTTTTATACATGCAACACAGAGGTAAAATTATTTTTCTACTACATGGGACCTAGTCCATAGTTCATAAGTTTGATCTATAGTGACAGCAAGTACCTAGAATTGATAGTGGACTGATAACTAAAATACTAGATTTCTCATATTAAAGAACAATGGACTTAGTCTACTGTCTATTGTTTAAAGAATATGTTGTTCAAATAATTGAGAAAATTTCACGTAGTAACCTACAAAGTACCAGACATAAAAACTTCAAATTAACATGTACTTTAAATTCATGTCCCTTTTTTTTAATTTCATATTTATGAATCTGGAAATATTTTAAATTTTGAATAGTAACGAATATAGCATTTCTAAGTATTTAAGTTATAGTGTGATTGGACATTACTTCGCCCATCTTATGAAAGAAACAATAAAACAAAGTTATGTATTCTTTGGGAAATATATACAATAATGTTCAAAATTCCAAAATTGCGGTTTCAAATTATCTTTAAGTATAGCCCGACATTCCAGTATTGAGAAGAACATAGTAATACTCGAAATTGAGCAATTTAAATATGGGAACAATAAATCTTTCAAGTTCTTAGTTTTGAATGGTACGGAAATAATATTTGAAATACATTGGATGGCTTAAAACTTATGATCTATTAATAACGCATGTTTCTGAAAAAAAACAGCAGAAAGAATAAGTAACACATTAGTTGGCCCACTTGAAAAAAAAAATCATTTATTATGACGTAACTAGAATTTGTAATAACAGTTAAGTAAATAAATCTTTACTTTTTATTTAAAATGAAGATTTTAACATTATAATGCAATTATAAATTAAAACAGTAACACACATCGCTCTTTATTGTAAATCACTAATGTAAGTCTTTTAGATATTGTATTTAATAAAACCTCAAATTTTATGACCATATTAGTTTATTTTTTTTTAAGTCTTATTTCATTTTATAGCCTTTAATATTAATAAAAGTTGGCGATAATTTGTGTTGTTTATCATTTGCATCATACATTAAATAAAATTAAAGCGGGTGGACCAACTGATGTGGGACAGAGCTCATACATATGTCTCCTTATCTTCATTACTGTGAAAAAAATGTGTAAAATTCTGTTCCTCTTTATGATGTACAAAAGTATTAATGCCTTTGTAATGATTTATATATATTTACAAGTTTAATTTCAAACAAGTACGAGTATATTACCTACTCGTATATGTGCATACACAATAAAAAATAAATCACTGAATAAAACTTTCATGCATATTTGCAAAATTTTAAAAACTTCACACGGCAAACTGTTTTGAAAAAAAACAGTACGTTGACGAAATTGATATACCTGGAAATTATTAGTACCTTGAAAAGTTTTCCATCATCGTATTCAATTTAAAATAGTTTTCAAGTCTTTTAGATTTCAAAATCTGTATGCATCTAGTTTTCCAAGAAATATTTCCTACGCTGTAAAGTTCGTTATTCATATAGAGAACGGAGCTTATTGAAACAGATTTAATATTCGAAGTTTATCATAGTCACAAAGAAAATTATGTCGTCATAACTCAAGTATTCCATCTACCTTCAAGAGAAGATTTGCAAATTGTACATGCAGGGACTAAATGGAGTCATATTATTAATGATAAATGCGATTATGAATGCGCCAATATTATAACGTATTTAGTATAAAGTTATTTGCGTTTCAAGAATGCCATAAAGTAAATTTTGGAACTAGCACAAGACAAAAATAGATTTTGAACTTTGCCACACTCCTGCATTGGAATTAATTTTTATAAATAATCTTTATTTATTAAATTTATTGTATAAAATAAATAAAAGAAAATAATAAATTTATTTTTATGTATTTTATTTTTAATATTAGATACACCGGCAAAATTAGAAGAATACAATAAAAATCATATTTTCGCGTTTTAATTATCTAAATGACTGAATTTGATAGCAAATTCACATTACAAAGTTTAATCAAAAAACTAAATTTTCCAGTATTTATAAATTACTAATTATTAATTATTATAAATTATTAATTAAAAATAATAACTTTACATTTACATTCAATTGAAATCACAACAAAAGCAGAAATGATTTTTAACATTTAGTCTATAGTGAACACGAATTAAACACCCATCTTCAATAAAAGTAAATAATGAGTAAAATATAAGAACTCAATAAATGATCAATCTTTCTAGTAGGCTATATTTAGGTGTTATTTGTTACTTCTGTACGTGTAGAAATAAGGCGGTTTTTCTGGTGGAAGGACGGGGGAATTTCAACAAAGAAAAAAAAACTTGTCTCATTATGTTCTTTGATCTTCCATTTACACGTTAAGCTCAGACTCAGGGTAGGTAGCCGTGTAAAATTTTAAGAAAAATTAGTTTGAAAACGCTAATTTTAACATTACTCTTATGGCAGCCCCAACTTTTTTACAGAAAGTATGCACTTACTTACGTAAAAAGACTTTCCCGTGTATAAAAACGAGATTCTGAAAGGTTGGAATGTCTAGACTATGATTCCATACAATATATGGGTAACCGTGTAAATATTAAAAATACTTAACGTTAAAGTGATATTTTTTAACAAGCAACGTTTCAAGTTTTGGTATACTTTATTTTAAAAACAAAACGCAATTATTTATATATGCTCTCATGGAAATAAATGCGACGTTGAAAAATTGTAGTGCAGAACACGTTATTGATTATATTTTGCTTTTTATTTAATTTATATTTTATATCCATTTACTACATTCATTACGAAGGGTTATTAAACCTATTTCTACAACTTTCAATTGAGTAGGGGATCCTTGAAGAACCACCTTAACAACACAAACTTGAAAGCTATATGTATAGAGTTACAACTTTAATACATTGCCTTTCTTATGTTCCCCTAATTTTGCCGGTGAATGTAGAGTGATTTATATTGTTATCTACCTAGCACCTAGCTATGAAACAAATCAAATGAGTATAATCTTAAGTGCGAAACGCCTGTGTAAACAAGAACGAAGAAATACATCAAGACAGTTGAAGATGTGATTTTAACAAAACAAAGGATAAAAGTTTTACTGTTTGATTTGCAATTGAAGTAGAGATGTAAGAAGCAACTAAATAAAATATTACTTTACATTCAATTGTTTTCCTTCATGTCTAGGTAGAAATCATTCTAAATCCCCTTCATATAATGGATATAACACAATGAATTCTAATGATATTTACACTGTTAACCTTTCGAGAGCAAAACAGGGTTATTTCATGCGTAGCTTCCAACATTTTCAAATATTTTTCAAAAAATGAATTCTACTGTGTGTCCACGGTTGAGTTCTGAAGAGGAAGAACTTTTTTATTTTTAATTTTAGTGAAACATATTCTTTATTAAAAAAACATGCAAATGAATTTAATACAAATGTAATAGAAAATATTCTCAGCAGGTAGGAGGTAGTAAAAAATATAAATATATCATCACGAGACGTATTACCCATTTCTAGGTGTGCCAATCTGCTTTGTCACAGTTATTGGTAATAATGATGACATATATGTACCGTGCGGGCGTTTACCCAGGCGTCACTTCACTCATTGCTGACGTGGAGAGTGCACCACAAGGGTCACTTTTGTGCCATTTAAAATTCGAAATATATGACGTCGGTCGGTATCGAACCCAGTTCCCAGGTTCGCGACCAGACACGCGGCCACGGGAGTTGTAAAAATTTATTATCAAAAATTTATAAAGAAAACAAAATATGACCTTACAAATCTAAAGTAAGTCAAACTCTGGAATCCAGAACTGGAACCTGGAGACAATTAGAATGTTACTAAGATTTTATGAATAAAATAGTTTTTGTATTTTCTTATTTTTAATTTTGATTTATGTCCATCTGTACTGTATAACTGAAATTTATATACTTAGTTTTGTTAACTTTGCAGAAGGCAGAGTATTTTAAAAGAATAACATTTTTCACTCAAAAAAAATATATATATATTTCTCTTCAGGACTCGAGCCGTGGACACACTGTTTTCCATCTAATTTCATGTTTATAAAAATCTTTATTATAACATAATTTCAATCGTTTTTTTCTTAGTTTAGAAAAAAAAAAATCTATTGAGGCCAGTACAATACCTCTCGCCATTTCCATTTTGTATAAGTATCGAATTTAACATTTCTGTTCACACGAATAATTCTAGTTAAATCTATTTTTTCATTCTATAAGGACTCTTGCCCTACTCTTCTAAAATATTCAAATTTGTTCCAATGCATTGACGGGATTGGTGGTATTTCTTAAGGATATATGTACTATTAGTATACATACCTACCAATAATATTAAATATTTGATTAATAATTGAATAAGACAAACAAACAATTACAATCATTTTAATTTGGCTACTAGTTGCCTTGGTGTAGCTTGGCCTGTGAGATTTATTATAAGAGATTATTTTATTATATTATATTTTTTATTCATCTCTAAATTCGGAAGATTCTTTTAAGAAACTACTACTTCCGGTTGTCCAATTGTTATCAAAACCGTTTCAGCTTTTTCCATTAATGTCAGATTGAGGAATACGTAGTTTGAGAAATCGTTCTTCCAACATCCACAACACACACACACACACACACACACACACACACATATATATATATATATATATATATATATATATATATATATATATATGTATATATACATACGCACACACACGGACATCATCGTAAAACTGATTAAATCGGATTCTAGGGATCTTAAAACGTGCTTCTTCGCTAAAATTTGGATATGTGATTTTTAGCATGAATCCAACACCTCTCTTAGCGAGAGATAAAATCGGGTTGGGTTCAATTTCACCCAGTGTGAACTTCCTGTAACAAAATTTCACCTTTCTTAGTGAAAGGTGATTGCTAAATTAAAAATCTGTTGTGGCCAGCACAAGACCTCTCGCCATTTTCATATTAGGCTATATAAGTATTGTATTGCACTTCGCTTTCCAACCGTCGTTTTATAACAAAATCTTACAGAACATTACCCAAATATTGTTTCTTTCTATATTTAGCATGTCTTCTGCACACATGTAATTCAAATTATATCTATTTTTCATTGTATGAGGAAGTTTCTAAATGTCAAATATTGTTCCAATTCATTAACCAGATTGGCGGTATTTCTGATAGATATATGCATTTTACCACAATTTTACCTATAATTTCAAATATTTAATTAATAAAAGAATAAGAAAAGTTAAATATACTTCCCAGGAAAAGCTATCAGAATGTCACTAAAACTGTTGATATTTGACAATGACATATGTCATGTTATAAACATTGGAATTTGTCAACTGGTTTCCTTAGTGCCTTGGCCTCTGCGATTAGTATACTCTATAAATTATAGAGTCTTTATCTCTAAATCTATACAAGATATAATAAAATTTTTAAGTGTATTAGATGGAGAATTTTATGTTCTTCAATATTTAATAAAAAAAACTCCCAAAAAATTATATTTAGAAGAATTTTTCTACGAAACTACTACTTCCGGTTGTTCAATTGTTACCAAAACCTTTTCAGCTCTTCCCAGGAATGTCAGATTGAGGAAACTGCAGTTAAATATTTTTTAAGTCTTATAGTTTTTGAGGAATCGTGACTACAACATCCAGACATACATACATACACACACATACATCCACACACACACACACACAGACATCATTTTAAAAATGTTATAATCGGATTGTAGGGACCTTAAATCGTGCTTATTCAATAAAATCTGGATATGCGAATTTTAGCATGAATCCAATACCTCTCTTAGCGAGAGGTAAAAAGTATTTATTCATTTATCAAAAATCTAACATTTTTCTGTAAGAACGTAAAATAAAATATTCTATTTTCTTTTTAAATTTAATTAATTGATAATAAAATCTAAATATAGTGTGTTCACTTATAACGAACTCTTGTCGAAAACAAACCACTTTTAAACGGCCATAAGTTCAATGATATTTTATTTTTTAATTTTTTTTTTTTTTCGTACATAACTAAACCGGATATAACGAACTTCCGTATATAACAAAATATAATTTTATCGATTTTACGTTTATAATCCGGGTATAAAGAACTGTCATATATAACGAACAATATATTTTATCGATTTTTCGCTTATAACGAACTTTCGGGTCGTATACAAATTTTCTTTTGGAATGCTTTCAAACTAATTTCTAGAATTGAAATTAATTTCTGGTAACTTGAAACTGCCAAAATTCTCAAATTAATTTCAAGCTAACTTGAAAACTGAAAAAGCAGTCAAATTATAAATCATGATTTGAAAGTGCTTTCTGGTTAATTCCAAAATTCGATACTTTAAATATTGATTATCTACGTTCTAAACTACGTTAACTTTCGCAACTTATTTTCAAACTACATAAATAACTCTTTACAATGACAGAACAAATTCTAGTATGACCCACGTACACAAACGAAATTGGTAAGAATATGAATAAAAAAAGAATTGCATATATCGTTTTTGTTTTCTATAGAACATTCTCTTTAAAACTTTAAAACATAAAAAGGGAACTTGGGACAGGTATTTTGATTTAAAAGCTTTTTATTTTATTTATTACTTTAAAAAGTCGCTGAATTTATTGTTGGTATATCATTTAAATTTGTATATGATGAAGATCTAATACTGCGTGAAAATGAAAATAATATGATTACATTTACGTTTTCTAAATTCTTCAACCAATAATAAAATAAATCAACTTATCTACCTATCTATCAGAGGCAAGAAAGTGTAAAACCCGAAGCAATAAACTCTTTCGATAAACACATTCCTTAATAGAATTATCACAAACGTGGGATTTTCTAATGCATTGTCACTGTTTTCTGCTAATTGTGACAAAACTACTACACTAGTTAGTGTTCTATTTCAATTAGATTACTTTCTCTCGAAATTTATAAGCAAGAAACATTTTAAACGGATGTACACGATTTCAGATTTCCTGAGGATTAGTATAACTACAGTATTCATTAGCGAAAAACATAGTATCAGGAAGCTTATCTATATAGGTATGTAAATATGCATAATCCGGTGTGCCAATAAAAAATTGGTTAGTAATATTTCTTAATATTTTAGTTCGAAAAATTGTGAGTTCATCTAATGTAGTAACTCTGCTATAAAAAAAAAGTTGAGGAATCTGTTCTTAATGAAACTAGTAAATTAAGTATTAATTAAAATTCTTCAGAACATGTTTTGTTCATACTACAAATTTTTTGTTTATAAAAATGCACACTCCCTTAATATTATCAAAAAAAATCTGTTGTGGCCAGCACAAGACCTTCCGTCAATTCCATGTATTTTGTACAAATCCCATACCAAAAGGTCCTTGGAACAGATTCTATATAATATCATGTAAAATCGAACACGAACACATACTATTTTTTACAAATTCCATACCAAAAGTTCATTTGAAAAGGTTCTATAAATCCAATAAAATTATAACATAAACTACACTAAGTAATGTCCTTCCACACCGAGAGAAATGTGTTGTTATAATAAATATATTTATAATAATTGTTATTATATTTTATATTTAAAAAAGAGACAAATACACAAAATATTTGAATGAAATATGTAAAGATATTAAAAGTTTTAGATTATTATGTAATAAGAACAAATATATGATATACTACTTTTAAATATATATTTATTTTCAAATTTAAAATACTATATTATCATTGTTAATATTCGACATATTAGTAATAAGTATAAAGTTATACTAAATTTTATTATATTATGTGGTACAATTTAATATCCAAAATATTTAATGCAAATAAACAAGTATCTTAGGCTTAAAATACCAGTATATTTACAATGGCAAATTAATATATTACATTTGGGAATAGGAATAGGTGTACCGAAATCCGAATCATATAAAAGTTTAACATAGGATTTAAAAAAAATGCTAATATCGTCCTGCAAGTATTAAAATAAAACTACAAGAATAAATAGTTGTTTAGTATGAAATTTGACATAAAAATGGTTAATCTCCATGTAACAGCACATCAGCAGTACGAGATTTAACAGAAATAAAATGTAACAATTTCGTCAAGAGTCGACTGTCATGACAATAAAATTTACTTACAACTTTTTATACTTGTAGTTTTGCGCTAAAACTTAGAGGAAAGCCAATATCCGCATTTATTTCAAATCTCAAGATAAACTTGTATGTTCTGAAATCGGTGCACTGGTAGGTATTCCATATTTAAGCACAACTTTTATAAATAGGAAAATATTTATTTTCAAAATATTATTAAACGAAACAGATTTCTTAACAAGAGTAAAATAATTTAAAAATAATCTTCAAAATCAAAACCTCGCAATATTGTTAACAAAATCGTCGCACATTTTCGTTTTATATTATTTCCACTTTCAAACTACAAACAACGCAGTTTATGCAAGTAAACATGGAATGAATGGAGACTGTTCACTGTTCTTCCCCTGATCGCCTGATCATCACTCTACCTGTCCATATATAAACCGTAATATTCGGTATTTTAAAATTGAATATACCTGATATTTAATTCTAATATTGAATATAGAAATAAATATCTCTATATATTTAAATATATTCGTTAAATATACATATAATAATTCCTATTATGCTGTCCTTTATTTTAAATATATATCGTTTAAAAATAAACAAATATTAACAGTAAATACATTTTTATAATACTTTTACATATACGTTTCTCAATATTTAATATTTACATATTTAAATTTAAAATTTTGATGTGCAATATACAATTTTTAATATACATTTCTCTCAGTGCATCTTCTCTTTGGCCTTTCCCTGCGTGTCACTTATGAGCAACACTATGACATACCAATTTTAGATCCTATACTTTTTTCCATATTTGGTTTTGCACTTGCAACTGACATCTGTCAATTAAATTTTTTTGAATAATTATGTCAGCTGTTTCCATGATAAATGGCAAAGCTGACTAATTTTTCAAAAATTAATTTCTTTATAATGCTTTAACTCTACATCTATTGAATATGAAGGAAAATGAATAATCAAACCATATAGAGAAGAGTATTTTCTTTAATAAATATAATAACAAAATGTCAAACAATAATATTTAACTGCGTTTTTTTAAGAAAAACTGTTAAAAACTTCAAATAAGGGTACTTCCGGTGGATCAATTATAACCAAAATCTAATCAACTCTTCATATGAATGTACAGAAGAGGAATACGAAAGAATTATAATTTTTAGAATTATAGTATTGGAGTTATCGTCGGAGAAAAATTTGTCACACACGGACACACATACACACACACGGACACACACACACACACACACACACACACACACACACACACATACATACAGACATCATCTTAAAAATAGTAAATTCGTATTGTAGGGACCCTAAAACGTGCTTATTCATTAAAAACTCACCACCGAATTTTTTGACCAAAGACAATACCTTCCTTACCTAAAGGTGACGGAAGGTAAAAAGAATCCTTGGTAAAATTTATTTATAGACATAATAATACGGTTTCTCATCTCTAAAGGTATTTGTCCGGTTGTAAGAGTTCTATTGAAATAGCGAAATTCGTCAACGGTCACTTGCTTGTCATTATGACTAAAGTAGAGATTCCTAGAAACTACCAGAACTATATATATTTAAAGCAAACTATTCGCCGAACAGTTTAATTGTAGTTTAAGTTGTACGTACTAATTGCATTGACTTGCTATGATTATGGAAATCAAAGTTCGAAACCGACCAATACTACTCGTAATAGTTATTTAGTTACACTAAAATCTTCTTTAATAAAATTTGTGCGCCTAGTATAATGGAAAAAAAGTCGTGATAATATATGAATATTATTATAGACCACGCTAGTGTAACGGTCAATTTGTGGCGGCAAATTCAAAGTAAAACCCTAACTCGCCTCTGCCGATTTATACTCCCATGTTTTTCATACGGGAACAAAAATATGCTATTTTCAAAATGTTCAAAAGAACTTTAAAATGCAAATCTTATCTATGAAACTTTATAAATACAGATCTGTAATGTATTGTATATCTACTTATGTCGAATAAGTATCTAAAACACCCAAAATTATTGAATAAACTGTAATTAAAGTAGCAAGTGCAAATTCATTAAAACGTAGGTCGTAGCTGTTCTCGATTCTATTTAATCCTGACAATTTAGATCGTCATCAAAGAAATTATTTATTGCGGACAATTTAATAACCCTTTCAGACATCGCAAACAACAAAAACGAAAAACTTATAACCACCTTATATTATAAATTTAAAGACAAACAGCATCAAATCTAAAACTAACCTATAAATTCAGTAGATATGTCACTGTAGTCATTTCTAACTGCATCAAATATGTTACTATTTGCAATCCTATTTTCTTTAAAATAAAATTATGCTTAACTTATTATTTTGTTTATACTTTTACTGTACAGAAAGCAAAGAGTATTGTTAAAAGTTAGTAAAAAAAAACTCAAAATTGTACTTAAGAAACACAGAATAGCTTTAATAATATTAATTGAAAATGCGCTTCCATAAGAACTTCATACATTCTGATTTGACTTAGGGTTTCGCGCCAAACGAAAATCTTAACCTCACTAATGTGGTCTATTGTATTTTATATTTGGTTTTAGATCTGATAATGCCCTTTTGATGTTACAGCTATTACCAGGCAATAATTATGAACTGTAAATCATAACATAAGAATCAAAGAATGATTTTTATATAGGCCGTATTTATTTAAGAACTATGAATACAATCCTAAACTGATCATAAACATACCCATTTACCTTACTAAATTTGAGAATTGTAAACAATATCAAGTATTCCGTATATGACCTACACAAGATATTACAGAGGCTGAGAATTATTTATTTATTTATTTGATTATTTATTTATTTATAAGAAGATAGACAAGTCCCAATAACTTACAAAAAAATTACATCATTGACAAAACAAATACACAAAAAAAATATTCACATACATACATGTATTAAATTAAATGATGTTAAATAACATTAAATTAAATTATATGTATAGAAAGTAGCAACAGAAAAAACCGTTTTAAATTTAATGATAACACTTTAAGTACAGTATTTAAAAACAAAAGACTTAAATGTTTTCAAGATACAGTTAAATATGTCTGAAAAATTGTACATTACTAACACGTTTGAGGTTTGAGCAAATCTCGTGTAAAAATAAATTTCCAACTTTACGGTTTCAATATTTGTAATTATCACGAAGGCTGTATTAACCAACTATTGTAAAAATTAAAAAAACAATCCACCGTCTAGTTTCTTATAAAAACGCTTATAAAGTTGGCCTTCTTAAAGTTCTAATATATAAGCACTTACGGCAGAATCATTTCCGTAAATATTTTTTATTTGTTTTATATTTATCTTTCCAACTATGATGAACAAAAAACAAGTATAATAAAACTGAAGTCTTGTAGCGTATTATAATAGGTTGATAATGCCTTTTTACCATTCAAATTAATCTGAAAATTAATGTTAAACATTATGTTTTCATCTCACATCGATAGTAAGGGAATAGATGACGAATGACTTGGAAACGTTGCACATTCAGTTGATATAAAGGAAAAAGATTGGAGTATAAAAGCTATTTTATGAATAACTTTTTTTCGTATATAATAAAGCTATTTATTTTTTTACTTTTTAAAATTTGTGATTACTGAAATTGATAGACAAATTTAATATAATAATTTTACAATACGCGCTCTTGCCACATAACTTTCTTCGATCACATATGTTCAAAATACTGAAGTGATTTCAATACTTTTTTGTTATATACAAATTAATTATGATATAGGCTCAATACACGTTTATTAATTAAAAAATATAAAGTTTTACAACTATTTTAGCAATTAAAAGAAAAATAAATATAAATATTATTTTGACTTATTAGTTACGATGTAACCTCCGTAAATGTGGATATCATTCTAAGAAGTGGGGCATTGACGACTGAGTTGAGTCAATGATATTGTGTAGCAACTTACATAAAAAAAAATCTGTTGTGGCCAGTGGCCAGCACAAGACTAAACTATATAAGTATTGTATTGCACTGCACTTCGCTGTCGAACCGTCGTTTTATAACAAAAAATTACAGAACTTTACCCAAATATTGTTTTTTATTGTATTTAGCATGTCTTCTGCACACATATACAGCAAAAGATCGATAACGTAAACACGGGATAATGAAAACATTGCGCTAATGTAAACACAAACTTCGTTCTATAGAATCAAATGGAACGTGCGATAACGTAAACAATGTGTACGCTCGATGACGTAAACAACTCTTGGCGACGGTGAATCCCCGATTTACGTCGGGGATTAACCTCTGCGATGAAGTACGACAAACTCGATCAGTCGTATGAGGGTTTAGGATACGTTTATACGTACGTATTTCATTTTTGAACTTAAGCGAGTACATTGCACGAGTTGATACATTTTTACGACTATGGCATCCACATCCTATAAAAGAAAGTGTTTAAAATTAAGTGAGAAAGTAAAAATCATAGACGAAGTTGCACTAGGTGCGGGAGTGACACAGTTAGCAAAAAAATATGGAGTATCGAAAGCAACAATCTGTAAAATCAAGCGTATGAAAACACAAATTTTACAAAGAACGTGCAATACATTTGGAGGTCCGGGAAATAGAAGAACTTTAAAAAATGCGAAGGCGGCTAAAATGGAAAATTCCCTGTATAAGTGGTTTTTAAAACAACGGGAAAATCATGTCCCAATTAGTGGCGAAATACTGAAAGAGAGGGCTCGACTGTTAAATGAAAAACTGAAAGAAACTGAAAATTTCGTAGCTAGTGATGGCTGGCTACAACGATTCAAAACAAGATATGGAATTCGACTGCTGTCTATATCTGGTGAGAAATTATCAGCACAACCACAATTAGTACAACCATTCAAAGAAATATTGATGAAAACAATTAAAGAGCTAGATTTAAGAGTGGAACAAATTTACAACGCAGATGAAAGTGGTCTTTATTGGAAAATGTTACCAGAGAAAACCTATACTGCATCATTTGAAAAATCTGCTCCGGGCAGAAAGCCGGAGAAACAACGAATAACGTTTCTAGCCTGCACTAATGCTAATGGTTCACACAAAATAAAGCCATTGGTAATTGGAAAAGCAAAAAATCCGCGCTCATTTCATAATTTTAATATCCCTGTTGATTATGACTGTTCAAAAACCGCTTGGATGACTAGCAGTATATTCCTGAAATGGTTTCACAAGCGCTTTGTCCCTCAGGTATGACAATCAATTACATATGTTATCACAAATGCTTTATTCACAATTTGAAGATGTGTTTTTAATTTGTAGGTAAAAGATTTCCTAAAACAACAGAAGCTTCCAATAAAAGCGTTGTTACTATTGGATAATGCACCATGTCATCCTCCAGAGCAACAACTGAGAAGCGGGGATGGGTCAATTTTTGTCATGTACATGCCGCCCAACGTAACATCATTAATTCAACCCATGGACCAGAATATAATAAGACTCACCAAACTATACTATCGAAAGTTTCTACTTTCGTCTGTCTTATCAAAGAATCCTGAAAACATATCTGAGGCTTTAAAAAAAGTAACATTACGAGAAGCTGTTTTAAATTTACATATGGCCTGGAATGAACTTAATCAGCAAACTATTCAAAAATGTTGGAACAATCTCTTATGTACCAATGATGAAGATGATGAAGAAGACGATGTTCCCTTAAGCGTAATTAGAGAACGTTTGCGATCCAACGTTGATATTGTTATTAGTGCGTCATTGGATGTTGTTGATTTATTGAAAATAGTGAATCCCAACATTGTTTGTACTCCAACTGATATTAATTTTTGGAACGAAGATAAGCAGACCAATGATGCTAATAAGGAGGAAGATATGGACAGTGAGAACGATGAGGACGATTCCATTGAAGTCAGATGTGTAGTGACTGACGCGCAAGCTATACAAGTTTTTAACCAAGCTTTAGATTGGGCTGAAAGAAAAGAAGTATCATACACGGATATTTTAGTTCTTCGTAAATTACGGGCGCAGGCATTGGAAGACAATGCTAAGCGCAAATTTACGCAGACTAAAATTGTTAACTATTTTTCTTCTAATTAAAAAATACTTATCGCTGTTAGAATATTTGTTTATTTTGTTATAAATATGTATTAAACGTTTCTTTTAATAAATCATTTATTATTTGAATTACGTTCGCTAATGTAAACATTTTGATAATGTGAACCACACTTGGTTTGAATTAGTTCACATTATCGAGCGTCTGCTGTAATTCTAATTATATTTTTTTTGCATTGTATGAGGAAGTTCCTAAATGTCAGATATTAATAATAAAACAATAAAAAGGATTAAATGCACTTCCCAGAAAAAGCTATCAGAATGTCATTAAAACTGTTGATTTTTGACACTGACATCTGTCATTTACAAACTATGTTATAAACATTTGAATTTGTCAAGTGGTTTCCTTAGTGCCTTAACCTCTGCGATTAGATTATTCTATATATTATAGTGTCTTTAACACATTTAATATCACTTTTCGCGACTGTAAGTACACCACCACCATCGTCTTTATGTGAACAAGTAAATTGTCTATCACGTTTAAACACGGAATAATTATCGCCTAATACTTAACGGTCAAATACTGGTGTGTTTAGATTTGTATCGGTCAGAAATAAAATGTCAAATTCACAAGTTGAAGAACAAGAATAGATTTCAAAAGTTTTAGTTCTTAATCCTCGGACGTTCTGATGGTATACGCAGATATAAGGAGTGAAGTTCTTAACTAATTAAGTTTTTGTCTTGTTTCGTGTATATTGTGTGAACTTTAGAATCATCCGTTTTTCTTGCAAGTATATTTGCATTTTTGGTCCAAACATATTTGTAATTTTTAACTTGAAGTTCTTCACGAGCCAATTTAAATAAATGCATATTATTACTCGTTAAATGGTCATTAACATAAATATTTTGTGAGGTGCCCTCATATCCTAAATCGTTTGTTGTTAATCTCTGCAATGTGGAAGCTGTCATAAATTTTTGTTTCTCGTTACGTGAGATAAACATAACAACAATTTATTACGTCGACTCGTATTACTTTTACTATCAAATTGAGGAACACGATGGGCTACGTCAGGATCATTTTCTGTGATGTTAATATTAAGTTTTTTACCCATATTAGAAACAATATCATTTATATTCTCATTGGACTTCTCTGGATTTTTTACCTTCCGTTAAAAGGAAGGTATTGTTTTTGGTCAAAAAATTCGGTGGTGAGTTTTTAATGAATAAGCACGTTTTAGGGTCCCTACAATACGAATGTACTATTTTTAAGATGATGTCTGTATGTGTGTATGTGTGTCCGTGTGTGTGTCTGTGTGTTCGTGTGTGTGTGAGTGACAAATTTTTCTCCGACGATAACTCCAAAACTACAATTCTAAAAATTATGATTCTTTCATATTCCTCTTCTTTACAACCATATGAAGAGCTGATTAGATTTTGGTTATAATTGGTCAACCGGAAGTACCCTTATTTGAAGTTCTTAACAGTTTTTCTTGAAAAATCGCAGTTAAATATCATTTTCGACATTTTATGTGATTATCAATAGAAATAATATCTTATTCTCTATATGGTTTGATTATACATTTTCCTTCATATTCAATAGATATAGAGTTATAAAGAGATTAAGAGAGATTAACTTTCGAAAATCAGTCAGCATTGCAAAAATTATGAAAACAACAAATATATTCTAAAAAATCTAATTGACAGATGTCAGTGGCAAGTGCAAAACCAAAGTGGAAAGTATATGATCTGAAAGTGATATAAGTGACAGAGTGTCCCTCGCCAGTGACTTGTATTTGCGGCCTCGCCTCAAGATAGGAACTTATAATGCCAGAAGTACGAGAAAGGCAAAAGAGAAGATGGAAGGACTGTATAGGAGAAAATTTGAGAGAGGAAGAACTGTGTCACGAAGGTGCTTTGGACAGGAATGAGTAGAAGAGAATAGTAAGAAACAGCGACTTCTAATAAAATAGGCAAAAGTTGAAGCAGGAGGAAGTGTTAAGTGCAATACATAATGTCCGTTCGTATTCGTATTAAAATTTTATTAGATTTTAGAATCTTTTCAAAGGAACTTTCAGTATGGATATGTAAAAAATAGTGTGTTCTTGTTACAATTATACAGGATATATAGAATCTTTTTCAAGGAACTTTTGGTATAGGATATGTACAAAATACATCGAATTGACGGAAGGTTTTGTGCTGGCCACAACAGATTTTTTTATAACTATATTGTTTACACGTGAGTACTGCTTTTAGTTAATTGTAAGTTTTTTTTCAAAATCTGTGATTTTATTGCTACAAAATTTAACTGATTCTATTATAGAATCTAATTTAGTTTGGCATGCTGACGCATTTCAGATCAGACACGGTAAGACAAAACAAATATTAATTAGCAATTTTGCAATTTTTAACGGTTTATGTATCACAAAAAATATTGATTTATATTAATTTTTAAGATAAATTTGAAAGTGTACGGTTATGTAAATCATTTCAAATATTTTTATTTATCACTTGACTAATTTTAAAAGTATTATAATTTACATTTCCACACAATTTTTTCTAAAATAGAAGAACTAAGAAAAAAGCTATTTGCACGCTTTGACAACAACTAGACTTTGTTATAAAATGAGACAACAAAGTTTAAACCACTAGGTTACTTAAAAAGTTCCAAATAAATACGGTCGAGACATAATTGTTAAGATTTTAAATTTAGCACGCTTCTATTGCTTATACAATTATTTCATTATTGTAAAACACGATACAAGTAGGCTATATGTCATTAATTAATAATCCAACACCGACTCATAATGTATTTGTTACTGTAGTTATTTGAAATAACTAATGTACAACATTACTCACTCCGTGAGAGAATATTTAAGAAATCACGGAGGAATTAATTAAGACTTTTGCGTTTTTTAATATAACAAAAAAAAACAACTTTACACAAAAATATTAATAATAAATAACCTTTCTTCACAAATTATTATTATTTTAATATGTACATTTCAAGTCATCATCAGTTGTACTAAAAATAAAAACATAATATTTATAAATGTCAAAATTATTTCAAATTTTTTATGTCAATTACAATATCTATGTCATACTTGATAATTTAATTATAAAGATAAAAATAAGTAATAAAAACTTTGGGATAATATTTATATGGGGTATGAATTTAAACAATTGGGTTTACAAATTTTAGTAGTGTATTCTGTAATGGTGATAAATCAGTATTTAATAAATCATCTTAAAAACAAAAACATTTTTAATTTAGCCATAGCCCTACACCATCATGAAACAGGTCATAACTTCTCTTCTAATGATGTTAAATGTTTAAAAGTTAATTATAACACAAATCTTAACATGTTGGAAGCTATTGAGATGAAAAAATATTCACAAAATTTATTAAATACTGATTTATCACCATTACAGAATCCACCACTAAAATTTGTAAACCCAATTGTTTAAATTCATACCCCATATAAACATTATCCCAAAGTTAACTATTTTTATTATTTATTTTTATATTTATAATGAAATTATCAAGTATGATATAAATATTGTGATTGACATAAAAAATTTGAAATAATTTTGACATTTATAAATATTATATTTTTATTTTTAGTACAACTGATGATGACTGCTTTGCAGTTGAAATGTACGTATTAAAATAAAAATAATTTGCGAAAAAAGGTTATTTATTATTAATATTTTATATAATATCTTCACGTTACTCTTTTACTTAATTTAACTTTACACAATTATTTTATTATTAAAAAATAACATTATGAAACTTATTTATTTAAATTAATATTAACATTTATGTTAAAAGATACAGTAAAATTTTTGAAAGATGTCCGATCAAGGCCATCTGCGAATTGCATCTATGAATTAAGATTTTATGCTGTCAAATTTAGTAGTGTCGTTTACATATTTTTTATGAGGTACACAAGATATGATGCACCCTCATAAATACTAAGTAAAAGACACTACTAAATTTGACAGCACAAAATCTTAATTCATAGATACAATTCGTAGATAGCCTTGATCGGACTTCTTTCAAAAATTTTACTGTATATAGGTAACTTATCTTTACATAATAGCAGGTGTTATCCACGGTTGATGACACGAAAACGAGTTAGTGGTTGCTAGCTTCGGAATTAAATTCAAAAATGAAGTTTGTGCTTCTAAGAGAATGTTTTAAAGGGAGGTCTTCATTTTCATCCATATTAATGTATTTATCTTTCAAATAATTTCCCATGACAGATAATAATTAATGTTAAAGCAATTTTTTTTCAATAACAATATAACCAAACTATAACAACCATTCAAGGGCTATTTTGTAAATAGTACTTATATCAATTGATTTGTCAGTGTCAAACGATGAACGAAAACATAAAAATGATTTAAGAAGTTTTAAAAAAGTGTTGGATAAAACATTGTGTTACACATGTGTGGAATACAAATTAGTCACTAAAAAAAATTCGCAACGTGGCTAAACTTTTTCTTTCGTGACTCATATTTTACATTCCACATTCATATAATAAATAACTATTCTTTTCTGTGTTTGTAAAACCTAAAGTTCTTTTAAATGTATTTAATTGTATTCTAAATACAAAGGAGTGTATAAACTTACTTATAATACTAATAATAATTCATAAAATTTTAATACAGAATTTTCATATAAAAGTTGGTAGAAGGCTTGAGCGTTTATTTTTGCATTAATTATGAGAATAACTTTTACTTTAATTGAGTTTTCCTTTAATAACCGAGTACTTACTCATCCGAAAATATATAAAGCAGGATAAATTAGATAAATTTCAAATTATGACACTTACAGAAAAACATTGGTAGGTACCATAGACAAAGAAAGATATATACTAGACCGAGCTTCCATCATGGCGGCAATATCCAGCTTTGTGCCGAATTGAATAATATTGAGACTCTAATTCTAGTGTAAATTCTACAACGTAAAGAAAAAAAGTTACTATACAGTAACTTAAAATACGTATTTTACATCATTTCTTCATTTCAAAATAATAAAGCTCAGTCGCTCAATAAAAAATAAGAACAATATTTAATTTACATTATTTTTACAATAATTATAACAAATATTTTCTTCAGTTCTAGTGAATATTATTTATTTACGTTGGCAGCCCAGTAATCTGTCATTTCTGTTAGTGAGAGTCTTTCAAGTTTATTTCTTTGGTTAGTATTTATTTACAAAGCTTGTTTCGCTATATTTTCATGTACAAATATATTTTATTATTAAATTTGATTGTTTTCAGCCTTTACGTATACATATGTCTACATTTTGTTAGTTTCAGAAAACATATTTATCCTATTTTTAAATTTCCCGCCTTTCTATTAGCGTCTCGTTATGGCGCCCATCGATTCTATTTGGCACAAACTCCAAACATTCTAAACTCGGTCTAGTATATATTTTTCCTTGTCTTTGGTAGGTACCTATTTTGAAATAAAATTATTAAATACCTATTATCATTTTTATGAGAAATATCAAATGAAATATTTGTACTATATAAGTATGTGACTGGCGAATTCATGTTCTAATACAAATCCAACCAAAAGCAACTGTTTATCGCTCAAATTAAACCATATAATGCACTCTAAGCACTGCTGTAAGAATGAATCTATAAATTAAGGTCTGTTAAATGCTTTTTATATTAGGCTATATTGTACATATTTGACATTTCTGATACACACAAAAACACATATATTCTTTATACATTTTTATATTTTTTAATTCACTCTTATTCTTCTAATGTCGAGATTCTTCCAATTCATTGATGAGATTGTCGGTATTTCTGAAGGGTATATGTAATATATGTATCTATAATTATAAATATTTAATTAATAATAAAATAAGAAATATTAAATGTACTTCCCAGGAAAAGTCTTTAGTAATATGTCTGGCTTTTTGACACTCACATTTATCTATCAATTACAAACGTTTTAATTTTTCCAATTGTTTTCCATGGGCTGCGAGATAAATTTACACCTTATTTTTTATATATTTATATGTCTCTATCTTTAACTCCATAGAAGATATAATAAAAATTTCAAATATATCGGATAGAGATTATTATATTCTTTAATATTAGTAATAACAGAAATCTTCAAAAAATAATATTTAGAAGATTTTTTTAAGAAACTATTACTTTCGATTGTCCAATTGTTACCAAAATCTAATCAGCAACCAGTGAGTGCATATAGTGATTGAAATAGTGAAAGGGATATTTAAATTAGTCGAGTGCAGAAGCAAAATACATTAGAGACCCGAACATCCTCTTCAATAAGAACTGCGTGATATAATTTCTCCGAACGCAACAGGCACGTAGCATTTGCTTTAATTTCCACCCGTAAAGTGGCGGGATGTGACAACCATAACCATTTCAGTTCGAGATTTCAATTGGTGGATGGTGGATGTATGTATGTACGCACACTGATTAATAAAAGTGATACACAATACATTGGTGACTGGCGATCAAAACCGGAATGCACGCCCGAACATTTTTTTTTTTTCCTCAGAATTGTTTATTATTTATTATTCAACAAGACACTTACATCCCAATTACAAAATAATATTACATAGCAAGATGAATAGGTAAAAAAAAAAAAACAAAGATGTGATAATAATTGTTTTTTTCAGTAATCCGGGCAAATCGTTCATCAAAATCATCCCTTACATTTAGCAGTTCGGATTAAAGGTTCTCTACTGTAGTGAAGTTTAGTTTTCGGGTATAAGTGAGTTATTCAATAATTATTCTGTGATCGACATTACGGTCTTTACAAGGATAGTAAGTCAAATAAGTTGAATAGTCATGGAGTTAAAGTGATGAGAGCAAGAAGTAAGAAGTAATACAGACAAGACACGGATTTATATGGGTATCTTCCTACTTTACTGTGTTGTCCTTATTATCCTAACCCTTGTTGACTGGTCGTGCCCGGAAGAGCCTCTGGTCTTTGATTCAAGACATGTTTCGGGATTTAAACACCTTTCGAGTTATATCCCTAGGGTGACTTTACAACACACACAAATTACTATTTATTTTTTACTTTGCCATGGGCAGAGGTGGGCAGTAATGCATTATACGTAATCACATTATGTAATTTTATTACATTTTATTCTAATAGGTAATTTTACAATGCTATTTTCATTACATTTATATTTTACTAAATTTGCAATGTGTTGATTACTTTTCATTGTAATTACATTACCATTATCAAAAATGCGCATGCGCATATCCTACATAAGGAATACCTTGTTCGATTTAACCGATCGTAAACGATTTTGTACAAACAAGAACTCACTGATTTAAATTATTGCTATGAAAGTAGTTGTAAGGGCATGAGGCAATATTTTTACATTGTTTATTGTTTGAGGGTCAGTTTTACAATCTCTGGTTAAAATTTTAACTGTTAGTTAAATAAACAAAATTGAAACTAAATAAAATGTCAGATGACAAATTGATCATTTAACTTCCACTTAAATTTCTAACTGGAGATTGTAAAATTGACCCTAATAGGTTCTTTAAGTTTTCAGTAACAATTAATTTAATATATTATTTGTTATGTTTGAATTATATACTTTAAGGATTTAAATTTAAAAATGGGCGGGAAAGTTTTACGACCGGTTTCATAATAAATATAAAGTCACTTTACTTTTAAAGTTTGATCTAAAAGTGAAAAAAGCATTTCATAATTTTACTTTAAGTTAAAGGAACTGTCAGATGACTTTATTTTAAAGGACTTTAAACTGACAACTTTAACTTAAATTGAAATTATGAAACGCCTTTTTCACTTTTAGATCAAACATTAAAAGTAAAGTGACTTTATATTTATTATGAAACCGGCCGTCAGTGATTTTTGTCCTAGTTAGTACTTTATGATGGAAAGTTTTAGTTTCATACATTTGTTTCTCGCGGCAACATTGGAACTCAATAGAAGTACAATATTCGCTAGGTACTGTCCATGAAAGACACCGTCATCCCTCCATGTTTTTATTTTGTTTTCCTATTGTTGTGTTGTTTTTACCATTCTTTATATCTAGTCTAGTTAAATGTTAACAAACATCTATTATGGATACAAAGTGAGTTTTTAGATAAATCAGCTGATTCTTTGAAGACTTTACTTCTAGCTTTTTGTATTTATGATAAGTTAAAATTATATCGGGTACTATAAAAATCACAACAAAGACGGTAATATTTTGTTTTTTATCATATTGTAAATAGCATCAGCACCATTGTATTTTAAATTTATAGACATACTACATTACGAGTACTATCAATCATACTGAATCAACTAACTGTTAGTTTTTAAACTGGTATTTTTTGTTTTAATACTTAAATATTTATTTTTTAATTTAATAATTCACATTTTCCAAAAATACAGCTTAAAAAACTGATAATCATTTTCGCACGAAATTCCCATAAAAAACATGCAATTACAGAAACTTTATAATAAAATAAAATTGCAATTATTATCGGCACATCTGGATAAACAAAACGGAAAAGGGAAGGAACCAGTTACTAAAACAAGTTCAAACATCCTGCGTAGTTTTAATTAACAATATTGTATTAAATAAAAGTAATGTTGAATAATAATAAAAGATTGCATATACGTGAAAATAACACGCACAAATAAAATATGATGATACAAAAACGATTAATAATAAATAGTAGTGCTGCTTCTTGGAAGTCACGATCCACTCACATACAATTATTCCAATAAAAATAAAAAACAAATATGACCAAAAACTAAACATTTAATAAATCTACTCGTAAGTTTATAATTTTAAAATGAAGGCCGAGAGACTGAATACGGAGGACTTGATTGCCAAAGTGATAATGCCTAGATTTTAACTAATTTCTTTGGGAGTAGAGAACACATGTCCCAAGTTGAGGGCAGGGAGGCGTTTATAGCTGCGACCGGCTTTGGTGTACAGGTGCTCATTTTCGATGTTTTTTTTTTATCTCAGGAAATATTACTGATTGAGCAAAATTCGTTTGCACGTTCCAGGATCAACTTTTTGAAAAAAGTTTAATAGTCACCACAGGAACTTTCGATCTTCTTTTGTTCCTGAACTACAGGCAAAAACTTGTTTTTCGCACATTTCGAAAATACCTCATAACTTATTTATTATGATAGTTAGAGAAAAATTGATTTAACAAATTTTGTACCGTTTTTAGGTAAAATAAAATGGCGTAATTAGATTTTTTGAAAAATTTATAATTCTCGAGATATAACACAAACTTGTTTTTTAAATGGCAACCAATGTTGAAAATAGTCTCATCTTTTTGCTTATTTTATAAGCTTTTCAATGATCCATAACAAGTCTACATTGTTTTGTTTTACATATAAATAAGAGATGAATTATTCATTTTTTGAGTGAAAAAATTGAAAATTATTGAGAAACAAATGAAAAAAACTATAATAGTTCATTTCTTTATTTTGATTCCATATCTATTTATTATGTTCTCAAAATTATTCTAAACCAATTATTTTCGGATTAGTTAAATTATTATATATCGACGTCACAGTTGGCTTTGACACAATTCGGAAAAAAAATTGGTTAAATATGTTTTTAAAGTAAATAAATTAAAAATGTGTAAAACTGAAGCAATTAATATTAGAAATAAAGAAATGATGAACTATAACAGATTTTTTCATTTGTTTCACTATCATAATAAATAAGTTATGAGATATTTTTGAAATGAGCGAAAAACAAGTTTTTGCCTGTAGCTCAGAAACAAAAGAAGATCGAAAATTCCTGTGGTAACTATTAAACTTTTCTCAAAAAGTTGTCCTTGGAATGTGCAAACGATTTTGCTCTATCAGTATTATTTCCCTAGATACCCTAAAAAAACATCGAAAATGAGACACCTGTACACATAATTTTCGCTCGCTCTCAAGGTTTGCATGGGAATTTTAAAAAATAGATAATATTAGACAGTAATCTCATCTCTAGGAACATAAATATTAGCACTGCCGAAACTTGAGTGAGAAACCATTCGCATCTATACTACTATACTTCCCTGTGAGAATTTGAAACATTTTACAAAAATACATGGTCCAGAATTTTTAAACTGTTACACATATGAAATTAAGAAAATAATTATATTAATAAAAGTGTATACAAATAACTATTTTCTTTGTCTTCTTTAGAGAAATCTCACCAGTTTAAGTGACAATCTAGTATTTATTGACATATACAGAATCCACTTATAGTTAACCCGCATATAGGAGACCCTCGCTTATAATGAACGTATATATACTTAGTCCCAACTAAATACATATTTGAACTAATACGTCATTTCGCTTATAATAAACTCGCGAACTTGCATATAAGTGAACTTTCGGCTATAATGAACCAAATTTATTCTTTAAGTTCACTATATGCGAACTCTGATTACTTGTTTTCAGTCCGAAGAAGTAAATAAATTTAAATTGCAAAATTATTTCCGGACAAAAAGGGATGTTCAAACGAAAATCACAGATTATTATAAAAAAAAAAATAAGTTTTTTATTCTAAAACATACATATATGTACATAATAATAATAATAATAATAATAATAATAATAATAATAATAATAATAATATTTTGTCGGCTTTTGAATTATTTCCAGTTATAGCCCTAAATACTTTATTATCTTTTTACATTTACATGTATGAAATGGAACATTATAATTTAAAAAGATAATAAAGTATTTAGGGCTATAACTGGAAATAGTCGACAAAATATTATTATTATTATTATTATTATTATTATTATTATTATTATTATTATTATTATTATTATGTACATAATAATATATTTAAAAATATAAATAATCTATTATTTTAAAAATCTGATGTGGCCAACACAAAACCTCCCGCTATTTAATTTTTACATACATACATACGTACATAAAATCACTCGATTCCCACTTAGGGGGTTAGCAAATACCCGGAAACAATAGTAACAATAAGAAAAGGGATAAGAGTAAGAGCTCAGCTGACTCACTTCACTCTTTAACAACTTTCTTCTTTCGCCTCTCCACAATCATCATAGCATTCATACATAAGAACATATTAAAGTGACCGATTTTCGGTAGCGAATAACCCCATCCGGACCACAATAATAGTTACGCAACAATCTTCCTTCGCCACACTTTCCTATCCATTTTTATTAATTTAAATACATACTTACGTATTTACTAACGCTGCAAACTGTTCTATTGCATAAAACTATTGATTTATTTACTATTTTCTTTTTAAAATGTCACTATTATTAATTTGAAGTGATTAGTTTTTTGACAGACATTCACCTGTCAGTTACATTCATTTGAAATATGATGTGTAACAAAGAAATTGTGTTTATCTTAGGCTTCGGGATGTAAAAAAAAAATTGATTTTTAAATTTATCTGTAAATTATATAGAAAAAGTATTAATGTATTCCTATAGAAAATTCAATAATCTTTAATTTTCATAATGACAAAATGCGAAAAATTGGCATTTAATGGTATTTTTTGAAGAAAAACCATTATGAGCTTCAGGTAAAGTGCCATTTCCGGTTATCCGATTTACACCAAAATCTAATGGGATCTTTCCATATTAGAATAGGGTAGAAATACAAGGTTTCAGAATTTTCTGTATGATAGTATTTGAGTTAGAGCGAAGACAAAATTCCTACACATACACACACACACACACACATACATACATACATACATACATACATACATACATACACACACACACACACATACATACATACATACATACATACATACACACACACATACACACATACAGACATCATCATGAAAATGTTAAAATTGGATTCTAGGGACCTTAAAACGTGGTCATTTACGAAAATCTCGATACATGATTTTTAGCACGATCCCTATACCTCCCTTACCAAAGGTAGCGGGAGGTAAAAAATGAATTAGTTTTATTTTGTGTATAAACATGTCAATATTTGGTTTCAATAAACGTCGCTATAAATAAATAAATTCCAATCAAAGCGTATTTGTTGAGAATAATACACAAAATACACATTTCATAAAACAGAATAATGTATAATTTGTTTGAAGGTATATCACGAACTTAAAAATAAACAACAATAAATTGAATCAGTCCTTAAAATTTAACAAACAAACAAACAAAGAAAGAAAAGAAAAAGATGAACTAAGAACGTGGGCGTTGTCGAATGGCGATGACAGTTAGGAATTCGAACTAAACCAATTTGGTTTCACCAAAACTTCCCGATTTCACGCATCCAAATCACATTCCAAGAAAGGTATTTATATTCTCGCGATGCATACGCCCACACGGGTAAAAATAAACTGATTTGAAATACCGCACTGTTTTATTTTGTATTTATTTTTAAAATACGTGGAAAAGGTTATGAATTTTTTGTGATAATCAAAGAGCATTTTCTTTTCCTTTCCTCATAAAAATTCTTTTGACTATTAAATGTTCGATTCGATACTCACAATAGAGACTATTATATTTATAAGAGAGTAGATATTTATGTTTCAATATATAGGATAGTGAGTACATAAATTTTAAAAGCACTTCTTCATAAGTTATGCGTATGTGTAGTCACGGTTTCCATTTCAGATAATGATAGAAAGTTTACAAGAACAACATCAATAAAAACTTATTAGGAAGTCTTGTAATAGCTTTATAACTTGTAAAATTATTCAAACAAACATTTACTCGTATAATCTGTAAATAAATATATTTGGTATTTAATTTTAATGAATTATAATCCGTTTTTATTTCATTCGTCTTCGTAATCCAATATTGCATTTAGAATTAATGCAGTATATTGATATAACAAAGTTATTTATTTGATTTATTGTCCAACATGAATCAAAATAAAGATTTAAAATAGAATTAAACTTTACGGTTACGATTAACAAATATTAACAGCAAATTTATGAATAAATTTTTATACTACAATACTTCCTACATCGACAACTTTGAAAATTCGGGTTCAACGAACGCAATATTATTGTAAATATTTCAAATGGAATTGTATTCTTATATATTTTTATATTTTTCTGGAAGTATATTAGGGTAGTTTTACAGTGATGCCAAATATTTGCATTTTCATAACTAATTAACCTAAATAAATAAATAAATATAGTATCACGGCAAATTACCCATTTTTCAGTGTGCCACAATCTGGTTTATCGCAGATATCGGTAATGATGATGACATATTTGTACTGTGCGGGCGCTTACCAGGCGTCACCTCACGGGCACTCATTGCTGGCGTGGAGAGTGCACCACAGGGGTCACTTTGTACCATTTAAAATTCGAAATATTGGGCGTCTGTCGGGATCAAACCCGGTTCCCCAGATTCGCGGCCAGACACTCTGGTACGCGGCCACGAGACCCCTAGTTAACCTAGTTATTAGATTTTATAAATTTTCATACTTTAATGCATTAAGTATCATTTTGCGAATTACGTCGAAGGTTACCTGATATATCATTTGTTTTTTATTGTTTTGAACTATCAAAGAATTCAGAAATACGTATTTGTATAACTAAGCACTAAAATACCAAATTTACAGCAAAGGCTGATTTTTCATGCAGTAGCGATAAATCTGCGTTTAGTGCAATGTTGAACACATTATTTTTTGCCGATTTTAGATTTAATATTAATTTAGTAATTATTTTAATACCAATTTTGAAAGTTATAGCCATCAAATTATGTTGCTACACGTTTGTTGAACGGTAGCTATGCGCTTGTATAGCGGTTGCTATGTAATAGGCAGTAAAAGTGACATTTTACAATCTGTTGGCAGTCAAAAATTCGCACTTTTACTGTCAATCGGCAAAAAAAATATTTAATTTAATATTTAACTTTACCTATAATAAAAAATATATACACTTTCCCTATCATTGCTTTTATTAAATTTGTTTAAATGTGTACAAAATACTCTTATATTCTTACTACTCTTTGCAATGACGTAGACACCCCCATAAGAACTTTGCTAAACAAATACGCGTGTGATATTACAAAAAAAATTAAATATGCATGCATCCTGTGTATCCCAATACCTCTCGCCATTTCCATTTTGTTATATAAGTATTGTATTGCACTTCGCTATCGAACCGTCGTTTTATAACAAAAAAATTACAGAACTTTACCCAAATATTGTTTTTATTGGATTTAACATGTCATCTGCACACATACAATTCTAATTGTATCTATTTTTCATTGTATGAGGAAGTTCCTAAATGTCAGATATTCTTCCAATTCATTAGCAAGATTGGCGGTATTTCTTTTGGATATATGCATTTTACCTACAATTTTAAATATTTAATTAATAAAACAATAAGAAAGATTAAATGTACTTCCCAGAAAAAGCTTTCAGAATGTCACTAAAAATGTTGATTTTTGACCCTGACATCTATCATTTACAAACTATGTTATAAACATTTGAATTTGTGAATTGGTTTCCTTAGTGCTTTGGCCTCTGCGATCAGATTATTCTATATTTTTTTTTTTATTATTGATACACGCTTTACAATGTATACTCCTACATATAAGCGGTGATATATGAGGGGATGAGACAATTTTTCATATAAATTTTTATATCGCTGCATTTTTTATTCGAAGATGATGAAGATGAAACACACACACACACACACACACACACACACACACACACACACACACACACACAAAAAGATATCTTCGTAAAAATGTTTTAATCGGATTATAGGGACCTTAAAACGTGCTTACCCACTAAAATCTGGATATGCGAATTTTAGCATGATTCCAATACCTCTCTTAGCGAGAGGTAAAAATTAATTTTATATTTAAACTTTAGTAATCTATAGAAAGTTTTTATATGAAATAAAATATTTATTATTACTTAAATTCCTTTAAATTAAATATGTACTTAATTTATAATTCAGGTTGTTAGAACAGAACAACAAATGATCGCTTAAAACATACTTCCAGCACCCCAAAGTTAAATTATATTGTAATATATATCATCTTACTTTTATTTTGTGACGAAATGCGAAAAGGTTTTGAATGAAAAGTCCGTACGATTTGTTGAACAGATTTGCGGATTTTATTGTAAATCCATAAGAATTTGAAATAGTGTACAAACCTTATTTCCCTGAAATCTCCTTGTTGTGCTACCGGAAATATTGGGACTAGGATTTGGTAAGGATTACGTATTAGAGTAAACTTTCAATACGTTTCCTTGACCGAAATATTGTACGATAGGTACTGAGGCAAGACTATGAGAATTTCTTTCAGAACTTATTGATATATATATACTCAAATTTATCTCATTAAATTTTGATAATATTGGAAATAATTTCAAAATTACAGATAGGTACACTGGAATTAATTGTAACATCTGGAAAATATTTCAAAACTCATTATAACTTATAATTCATATCTATTGAACCGATACTTCCGAAACATTAATTTTTAATTAAAAAGAAGAAGAATAGTTATTAAATCAATACATCCTTAATCATAAATTGAAACAATGATACTGAAAAGTCATCATTTCCTTCAACCAAAAATTCAAACAGCAAGATGCTTTGTTAAAATAGTCAATATTTTTTAATTCTTTAATGACAGCAACCCTAGTTGAACTTTGACTCACAATTCTAAAGGTACTCAATTTCGTGATTGATTCTAATTAAATTCTATTTTTAAACTGGGAGGAGAAAAATCAAAATTTCCCTAATACCATTGTCAACTTTTGTCATTAGCTAGCGGTCAGCCATTTGTAGAATTCCGTTGGACACCACAAAGCAAAAATTAAAAAAAAAATGTTTATGGTTTTTACTGCAATTTTCAACATACCGGCTGTAACACGAAAACCGGGCCATGCCATACGCGTTTAACATAAGAAAACAGCTTTTCCTTGCGCAAAAGTAGCCTATTAATTTTAGCCAATAATGTTTCAAATAAATGTTGTAGAGAATTAAATTCTGCATTTCTTGAAATTGAAATTAAAATTTTATAAAAGTGAATTCTTTATATTGTTAGCCATAGTATTGAAATAAAATGACAAACAAATGTAATGCCATTTCACATGTCAGAAATTAGAAAAGATAATTTGGATCAAAATAATAGTACTAAATAAATTATTACTTTTCTTCGTGTGAATAATTCTCTATATTCAATGATGATGACTCAAACATAGCGTTTCTGCCAGTAAAAATGTCACAATGTTACTTTTCTAACAGATAAAATGTCATTACTTTTTGTTTGTGATTATATTTCAATACCATGACTAACAGTATCTATAAAAAGTCACTTTTATAAGATTTTATTTCAATTTGCTCGCTTGAGAAAGGTACAAAATAATATATGATTATTGGAATAGATGCAGAATTTAATTCTCTATAACATATATTTGAAGGTTTATTGTCTAAAATTATTAGGCGACTTTTGCACAAGGAAAAACTGTTAAACGCCTATGGCCCGGTTTCTTGTATATGTCATTTAAACTCATTCAATTGTACAGATGATGGTCGCATAAAATAAACAATATATTGTAACTTAAAGGCCTCATTTCCGTCTGCATCATTGTTACACAGTGTCTAACACAAATTTCAGTCGTATAAAATTTATAAGCAAAAATAAATAATTTTTGGTTAAATTAGACGTTTCCTATATATTTGAGCTAATATCATTACGAAATAAAAGTTTTGATGTATTGACAAAATCTCCGTTAACGTTCTCGAGTCAGGACTATTGCGTAGCTGATTTAAATACAAAAATCAAAGTAGTACGTGCCAGTTCGGTTATTAACAAAAGTCCTTCCCGCCGAAGTCCCGTAGGCAGTAAAAGTTTCTTTGTAAAACATTATTACCGTCCTCATTTATCATTTTATTTCATTTGTAAATGCAAAATTTCTAGAAAAACAACTTATGGGTGCCTTTTCGGATATTAATAAAACAAGTCATTTCCGTCGAAGTTCAGTGGGCAGTACAAACTTATTTATAAAATTTCATTTCCGTCCTCATTTATAATTTTATTTCATTGAGCAAATACAAAATTTCTAGGAAAACAACTTATGGATACATAAAATAAAATTTCAAAGTGAATGCCTGGTTGTTATGCTAATTTAATATACCGGGAGTTTATTTTATCAGTAAACATAGGGTATATCATTGTCATAGTTACGATATGAATGTTTGACAGCAATGTATTGAAGCGTTTATTTTATGAGTAAACATAGGCGTTTAACATGGCAAGCTGTATTTTGTAAATACAAAGTGTCCGCCAAATAATCAAATCATGTTATTGAACATGGTAATAGTACATTACATTTTGTATATTATTTAATATGAACTGCTTTAATAATATTGCAGTAAATTACAGAAATTGTCAAATAAATAATTGTTTCACTTTTTTATTATGCAATATGAAAAGCTTTACAAATGTTTCCGGTGGCGTAGTGATTATAACAGTGGCGTCTGAAATTTTTGGTTGGGGTTCGATTCCCCGTTGGAGTAATTATTTTATTTTTTTTACGTAAAAAATGTTGAACTTTTAAAAATCGATTTTCATATTACAATCATTTAAAAATAATAATTACATTGTAATAAATAAAGAGAAAATAATTGAGAATAATTGATTACAATAATCAAAATATTGATACAATAACAATGCATTGTATTTTCTTTTGATATTAATAAAAATAACTGAAATATAATAAATTTGAGTACTTATTATGTTTTTACTGTATTTATCAAAAGAAAATACAATGCATTGTTATTACATGAATGTTTTGATTATTGTAATCAATTATTGTCAACTATTTTCTCTTTATTTATTACAATGTTATTATTATTTTTAAATGACTGTAATACGAAATATAACAGAGATTTTAAAAAGTTCAACAATTTTTATGTGAAAAAAAATAAAATATTTATCCCAACGGGGAATCGAACCCCAACCAAAAACTTCAGACGCCAATGTTATAATTATTGCGCCACCGGAGACATTTGTAAATCTTTTCGTATTGCATAATAAAAAATTGATACAATTATTTATTTGACAATTTCTGTAATTCATTGCAATTTTTGCAATATTATTATGTAATTAATATTAAATAATGTATAAGATGTAATATACTATTATCATGTTTAATAGCATGGCTTGAATTTTTGCCGAACACTGAACACTTTATATTTACAAAAACTGCTTCTCATGTTAAACGCCTATGTTTACTCATAAAATAAACGCTTCAATACATTGCTCTCAAACATTCATACCGTAACTATGACAATGATATACCCTATGTTTACTGATAAAATAAACTCCCGGTATAATATGTAAAATGTCCAGTCATCTGCCAGTCATACATTAAGTGACTCTGAAATGACATTTTTTTATTTCCTAAGATTTTTGAACTTGTTTTATGTTCTTTTTCGTATTATTGAAACTAATAATACTCTTTCTAATTTTGTGTAATGCAATTAAGAGTCCTTTGTCCGTGACTTTAACATTAACAACGCCAGTGCAAATATTTAAAACGGATAATTAGTCACATCCGAGGAATCCGAGTTGCTCTTTTCTCCTTAAATTCTCGATATTTTCTATTCTACGAAATTTTATGTACATAATCTTTTTCTTAATATGAATATAATAAATGATGCCACGTCCTAACAAAAATTAGTTTATCTTAAAATTAATGTAATACTTTCTCAAATATTTGAGGGTGGTGATTGCCGGAAAAAGTAATGCACGAAAATTAATATTAATATTAGATCCATAAAAGTTTTTAAGCAAGAAATGATACTTAACTTTGAAAATACAAATAAATTGGTTTCGTAAATAAATAAACAAACCTAATAGCCAGATAAAAAAAAAATATTACAACTTTTTCTTTACAACGAATATGGGTGGGAATTCTATTTATTTGATGCACTATTTTTTTTTTGATAGAATGATACGGGCTGTCAACCTACAGATCGAACAGGATTTGTAAAATTGGACAGTGAGGGATAAATGGTTAGCACTTTGTTAGATAATTCGTAGGTTTAAATCTCACTCCTCCACACAAAAATACTGCTATCTACAATTGAAATTCATTGAAAATAAATTTCTTACATATACCTTTACCGTAAGTACTTTCGAATAAGTTGTACCAACAATAGTAGGAAAGAAATGAAACCTTGAAATTTTTACTATTCAAATGCCACGGCGAATAAATGTGCATGGATAAACGACTTTAGGTGAAAAGAATTGTGTAGAATTACAGGCGTAATTAAATTATTTCAGTCGAAAACTGACGTTTTACTACCAGTTATGGCTTGTTAAGATCTGAACGGGATCCATTAGGCCTAGCGCTGACATGCAATTTTCAATTGCGCAACAGTTTCGCAACAATTTGATCATCCAGAGGCTAAATCGCGCAAACATAAGCAATTAAATCATGAGGTGAATACACATGCAACCAAATTATTTGGTTTCAATACGGAATATGTTTATTTCGGGTTCATTACACCAATGTCGTTTAAATTATAATCTTCGTTTTAATAAGAAATTAAAAGTAAATTTCAAGCTATCAAATATGATACCAACTAATATTGCTGTAAATATTTATTGTTATCATATTTATATTATCGAATTGATAATTCAATATGTAATTTCAAAAATAATTAATTAATTAATTAATTCTGAATAATAAATAAATATTTTTTAAATTGTTCCAATGGAGCAAACATCTTTACCTACAAAGCATCAAAACTAATTATAACAATATTCTCATCTCTGATGTCAATCAGTGTAAAATCTTTTCAATGTGTAACTTATTTGGTTGCAAGTGACCTTAGACGTATTTAAACATATGGGTCACAAAAAAGTTGCACACACTTGCGCAACTGATCAATTTGTGACAAATCATTTTTTTTTTAATTGGACAGATTTACAGCTGCATGTGTGCGCGCAGTCATATAAACGCTTGTTTGGCAGTCACTCACGCATTGAAACTGTTTCGCAACTGAACTGAGCGCTAGGCCTTAGGTGTTCACAATAGTAAATTTAATTATACAGAAAATAGTTGTCACGGGAGATGAGTGAACTCAAATATTTTGATGTACACAAAGGCTCTATAAAGATCAATAAAGAGTTATAACCCACGAAACCAACAAAAATATATGAGTTAAATTTTTAGTAAATCAGCGATCACGATAGTTTACATGTAGTTTTTAAAATTTATATAATCGTTTTTCTTATATTTATCTTCAGATGAAAGAATATATTTTCAAAATAAACAAAAAAGATGTTTTGCTTGTTGGCTGCTAATTAAAAAAAGAAGATAGAACTTTTCTGCAGTATGGCGAGCCAATATTAATCTTTCATTTATTGTCCACACCTGTACAGGTTACTGAATTCTGATTGATGTATTCTGAAATAGAATTTGGATTTTAATCGAAATAGACATTTTCTGAAATTATATTGACTAGTTTGAATTACTTTTGACGTTTTCTGAAATTCATTTTACTAAATATATACAAAATACACTTGACAATTTTAAAATTAAAATTAACCATTCAGTACAACAAACAACGATTTTTAAAATAAATATGACTTTACCTCCTGAAATACTATTAGAAACGGTCAAACAATATGCGTTGCTAGGCTAACAAAAATATTCCATATTTCATTTCAATAATTAACACGTTCACTGCCGATCATCTGCCCCTGTTACTGCCTGTTATGCCGGGTCTTAGTTGTGGAAACTAACTATATCACAATTATTTTTACTATCCCATATGACAGAACACTTGTGTCATTACATTTTTGGTAATGGGACTCTAGAAATTAGTGATGTGAGATGTATTATGAGTTTTTTATACCAGCTCATGGTTTTCCTTTCACTGGCATGTCAGCAATTTACTCCCGACATATTGATTATATTATATTATCGCTTTTGGTTTTCTAATACTTCTCCAAATTTTTTGTTCTGTAATTTTGCATCTGATATAAGCTTTTTGTCACGACAAGAACGTACTTTCTTTTGCACCGATGGTCCCGGCAATTGATTGTCCATTATAGAACTCAGAGTGCCCAAAACCCAAAACCAACTATGTACCTGTATAAAGTGTACTTAAGGTGCCTATAAGAGCGCAACTGTAAGTTCCTAATGCCTGTGAGATACTGAAGCATAGAAGAATGTATATGTATATAATGATGGCACAGATTGTGTCATCGGCATAGCACGCAAAATACCAGATGATACAACGTATGTGTCATAGGCAGTGAACGTGTTAATACTAAATACTAATTTATCTGCTCTTGAAAAACTAACGCACTATATCCGCAAAATCATAGATTAGAAATCTTTCAGGACTTACATGCAGTTCCTTCTATAAATTACCTTTTATCTGTTATTTTTGTAAAACTTATATCCACACAATTGCGAACGGAAAGAAGTTATACGAGGGTGATTTAGAATTTTATCTACCTAGCCATGAAGTAGAACAACTGAATGTAATATTTTATTTAAGTAGTAACTTCACTCCATTGCAATCACTAAAACTTCTATTCTCCGTTTTGTTAAAGTCAAATCTTCAACCTTTTTCAGGTTTTCCTTCTATCTTGCTAATCACAGGCATTTATTTTCAATCGATTTTTGAATCTATCAAAATTACTTACGCCATAATTTCGCTGTTAAATGTGACGACGCATCTAAGCCAGTCATTTTCACCTGAATAAATATTAGTCCATTGCTCTTTTTTGTTAAGCACTTAACAAGTAAAATGCTGTCTCACTTCACTCATTCATTTGTATTCAAACTTTTGTAGAAACTGCAAAACTCTTTCAATATGAACCAAACAAATATCACGGTATAACTTAGCAGCAAAACATTCTAAATCACCCTTGTACGTAAGTGAGCCAATCGAAGACTCACACGTAGTGTTACCAATCTGTTGCTCATCCAGATTCAAACTCTGTTAAAGTTTATAGATCACCTACTAGTCCATGTACCTACTGTGACAAGGTTGAACTATGTTGACATTTACTCACCACCTCGTAAAGGCTACTCTATCTACTTTATTCATCAGCTTACTTCCTTAATTACAAGTCGAATAGAATATATCAACTATTGAGCCCACATACATTGCAGCTACTACTATATGAGAATATCAGCAAAATCTTGTTTAAAGCTTGCTTTAATTCCGCAAAGCAGGAGGCTGAGTATTTTATCAGATATAAAAGTTAACAAAAACGTTTTGTTTCCAATGTAAATGCTTTTTTATTGTTAATTCTGTACGAATGTTTTTAATTACCAATATTTCAATTAATCAATTACCTGAAGTAAAGAATGGTAGGTACATACTTGTATTGTACATCATCAATGTCATACACAGATGTGCTTGATAAAAAAAGCAATCAGAAAAATAAAAAGATTTTAAAGGTTAATATGTAAAAAGTGCTTTTTGTGTAATTGGAAATTTGTGTGCTTATTGTAAAAATTAATCAATTATCTACTCGTATATCAGGGTTTGTCAAACTCTGATCCACAGTACTTACCTACTAAAAAAAAAATTCTTGAGAAATTAACGAACAACTAAATAAAATAGAAAAATACCAGAACTTATAGCCGGATTATGCAAAAGACATATGGGTGACTTTTTTACGCTCCGGCCAACATAAGGTATGTATGTATTGTAACGCGTAACGAAATTGAAATCGTTACAGTATATACAATGACCGCAGATTGTCCCTGAGGCCTACGAAAAATATGATGACAAATTTCTTCTTGAAGCATATTTTCGTTCAGGTTCTTAGGATTATTATGCCATCTGCATATTTCTAGAAAAATTCGAAAGATACGCCCATGGAAATACTACGTTAGCGGCAAATACCAAAGTCTTATGGATCAGGGTAGGGATCCCAAGACTACGCTATAATAGCGTAGCGACGAATAACACTTCGTTTCCCTAACAACCGTAGAAATTAATAAGGAATGGAAGGTGAAAAGTAAGGGGTATTTTTCGTTACGCTATCATATCATCTTGGGATCCCACCCCAGCATACTTCAGCCATTTTCGATCGCTCTGTATAATATTTTAATTTGATAGATTTCCAAATTTTGTGATGTCCGATCTTTAATTTGCGCGTTTCTTAGTAAGTAAAGCAAGAACTAAATTTGTTTTTTAATATTGTCAATCAATAGAGACCTGTTTCTAATTTAAATTATATATTTTTTTTAAGAAACACATCTTGAACATGAGTAGAATTACTATTTCACCGATTCAAACTCCAGCCTAAATACTAACTGTAATCAGTTCGAAGTTATAACGGTATACCGTTTAGCCCGAATAGTTTTTATTAAAATTATGAATAAAGAATAATATATTTTAATAATTTTTTAAAAATGACTCATATTTTGATAATTTGACAAATAGACAACTATATTATGGTACCGGAAACCGAAATGTAATTAAAAAATCTGATGTGGCCAACACAAAACCTCCCGCTATTTAATTTTTATTAATTTAAATACATACCTACGTATTTACTAATGCTGAAAACTATATTAAGTTCCATTGCATATAACTATTACTTTATTTACTATTTTCTTTTTAAAATGTCACTATTATTAATATGAAGTAATTAGTTTTTTGACAGGGACTTAGTTCCTTTGCATATAACATACAACTATTGCTTTATCTACTACTAATGTCACCATTACCAATTTGAAATGATAGGAAAGTGATATTTACCTGTCAGTTACATTCATTTGAAACATGAACTGTGCAACAAAGAAATTGTGTATATCTTAGGCTTCGGGATATATAAAAAAAATTATTTTTAAATTTATCTGTAAAATATATAGAAAAAGTATTAATATATGCCTGTAGAAAATTCAATAATCTTTAATTTTCATAATGACAAAATGCGAAAAAATGGCATTTAATGGTATTTTTTGAAGAAAAACCATTATGAGCTTCAGGTAAAGTGCCATTTCCGGTTATCCGATTTACATCAAAATCTAATGGCTTCTTTTCTTATTAGAATAGGGTAAAAATACAAGGTTTCAAATTTTCTGAAAGATGGTATTTGAGTTAAAGCGAAGACAAAATCCATACACATACACACACACACACACACATATATATATACAGACATCATCGTGAAAATGTTAAAATTGGATTTTAGGGACCTTATAACGTGGTCATTTACTAAAATCTCGATATGTGATTTTTAGCACGATCCCTATACCTCCCTTACCAAGGGTAGCGGGAGGTAGAACAACTGAATGTAAATGTATTTCAAAATCGTTTATTGTATAACTAACAACTTTACTCAGTACATAGGGAGTTTTTGCATAGCTTACATGAATATTCCGTCAACGTACGTCTTTTAACGGACGTACAAAATAACGGGTTTTTAAAAGTTTACATTTTTCATTACGTTTTAAACACACCTATGTCCATTTTGACGTTCAAATGACAGTTGTTTATACTATTTTTTTCTATGAAGGTAATTTTACAATGAGATTTTTAAAAAATGCGACTTATCAAAAAAGACGTTTTTTGTTAGTTATCTTACATTGTGTGTGTTGTGAATTTTGTCTGATTGTATACATTAATACATTGTATCAAACAGGGAGCTTATAGATATTCTCAACGACGTGTTAATAGTTCTCTTATAGGCTTATAAGAACACCGAAATAGAAAAAATAAATTCTATATTATTATAGTAGATGTACGTCAACTGGCCCGTCTTGTACCTTTGACGAACGTATTACGCAAATTTCACGTACGACATGTAACAAACACGATATTACTAAGTAACCTAGGCGTTATCGTATAAGTCTTTCGAAAAAACGCTATGCAAAAACTCTCTAATAGCATAAAAACATTACGTTATGTTTACAATACATATTATTTTGTGGATAAATAAAAACAATAAGAAATTTAAGTAATTTTTTTTTGTGTAAAACTGACTAATAGTCAGTTAAAGAACTTAATAGGAAATTAGTGTGAAAGATTGATAAAACATATAAATCAACGCTTACAAGCGGTAATTGTAATTACTGCAAAGGATATACATAACACCTTTCTGAACCTTCCTGAAACTAATAAAACTTTTCGATGTAATATATCTTTAGTTTAAAACATGTTTTCAAACAAAATTATAATTTTATATATACTGTGGAGCTAAAGAAAGTTTATATTCCGTAGAACATTATCAATTTAATTTATTAACACTTCCACTACTTTCAAAAGTAATCTGAAGAAAATATATTCGAAAGATTTATAGTCAAATTATTGTGTGATTATTTATTTTCATTATTGTAATCAAATTTTCTTTTTTGCTGATTGACATTGAAAGTTCGGTTGTTTTTTTCTTGACTGCCAACAGTTTGGAAATATCACTTTTACTGCCTAGGCAGTAAAAATATTTTTACTTTTATATATTTATTATTCTTTATCTCTAAATCTATAGAATATATGCATAATAAAAATGTTCAATGTATTGGATAGAGAATTTTATATTCTTTAATATTTGTAATAACATAAATTTCCAAAAAATAATATTTAGAAGATTTTTGTTTAAGAAACTACTACTTCCGGTTGTCCAATTGTTACCAAAACCTTTTCAGCTCTTCCCATTAATATTAGATTAAGGAATACGTAGTTAAATTGGTTTTTAGTCGTAGAATTTGGTAAACTATATCTCCAACATCCAGACACACACACATACACACACATACACACACACATACACGCACATTCATACACACACATACACATACACACATACACATACACACATACACACACGCATACACACACATACACACACGCTTACACACACACGCATACACACACATGCATACACACACACACATACACACACACCATTGTAAAAATTTTAAAATTGGATTCTAATGACCTTAAAACGTGCTTATTCACTAAAATCTGGATATACGATTTTTAGCATGATTCCAATACCTCTCTTAGCGAGAGGAAAATGGTTAAATATCCGTTATTTCTTATTTCAGTTGATATTATTGGACAACTATAACAGCTGACAGCAAATATTTTTGTTCTTATCAGGGTTGTTACGAACTCGATGTGCATCTTATTTCTGACCAATCATTGGGCAGAATTTATTTCCGTAACAAAAACCAATGCTTACGAACTACAGTTGTTTAGATAACATATTTATTATTATGGCTTCCCAACTAAAATTTAACTATTTCTCATTATTATATGCTATTGTACGTGCTTGCTAAAAATGTTCAATTCCTGTCGTCTCCTTATCTTCCTTTTTTTGCTCCAGGGCTCCGATAGGGCACGTAGTGGCGATATTAAACACAAGTTATTGAAAATACCACCGTGACCGTATAAAAGCTTCGGGAAGACACATTGTGAAACAGGAAATCATATACCTACACATTGTTTATTACAATGTTAACCTACACCTTAAATAGCCAAACAGAATGTTTTATATGTGTGCTTCTTATTACGACGGACTTATAACGTGGGAAATATAACGGATATTTGCAGGGCTGGTTCACCCATAAATCGGATGTTTTTTTTTATTGTTTATCATTATTTGCCCTTTATTATGTTTCATAATTCTGTTAAATAAGAATTACATATTTTTTCCAATACCTACATATAAAATGGCAGTTTATCTACGGAAATAGGGTATTTCACTATTCTTTATTTTTCTGTTATTTTTGTTGTCTCCTAGTAAAGACATGTAGTGCTGGAGGGAGGAGTGTTATATGACGTCCCCACGGTAAACGTAAATGAAAACATGTGACGTTTCGACATCTAGCGGCAATCATCATAGTAATTTCAAATCTTGACGTCATTCTACCATATTAAAACGATAGAAACATTAATTATAGGTATTTAAAATCAGACATATAATTTTCTTTACAGAATTCATTTTTTGTTACAATGATTAGTGCATCTAAACGTTAATTAATATAATCAAAATTGTAAAATTTTATTTATGTTAATAAATGCTGTAAAAGTAATACTTAAAGTTGAATTCATGGCTTAAATCAAAATGAGAGCGTGTCTATTTTTTGTAAAAATTAAGATGCAATAACGTTAAATCACTTATGCCCAGTTTCAACAACATCAAATAAATCTTCGAATAGCTTATTCATTGAATAAGAGGAAAATATCGCATCGAAACCATAACACAAATGACGGTATTGATTCTAGTTATCATATTTTAATGGGATATTTTTCACTTATTCGACTAATAAGCTATTCGAAGATTTATTTTATGATGGTGAAACCGGGTATTAGAAGCAGCTCTTTCATATTTGCGGACCTTATATGTCCTACGAATCTACAATGAGAAATAAAGGCAGAAATTTCTAAAATTTTGTATATCCGCAAAACTTAAAATATTGCTCCAGCAATTAAAGTTATTAAAACAAAAATTAAATTATTTAGTTTGTAAATTAAAAAAGGGCACTAGAACACGGTTGTCAATATACTCGTAATATATGCAGTAAAAATACTTTCAGGTCATGTTGGGCACAATATTTTTTTCGCGGTCCTGAAAAAAAAAGAATAAATAAAAATATATATGTTATGTATGGAAAGAAGAAATAAATAAATAAACAACTGATCGCCTTGGAAACATTCAGTTTTACCGGTCCCGGGATCGGAAAGTTTCTTTCTGATTCTTTATATAGACAATTTTCCGAGCTAGCTCACTAAAGAAGAAATTTCCGGTCTAAAAAGTGATCAGAAACAGCTCATTTTCTGGTCAATTGTGAAAAAATAAATGAAATTTGACATTTTCAAAACAACGTTTTCAAAGCAAGTCTTGCGGTACCAGCCAATGTGATAATGAAATTTTTAATCACTATTAACTAACAATACTGGAAATAATCGTACATTTTTCATTTTAGCCAATAAAAGGCCAAACAAAGCAGGTGCTAGAAAAATCTTGAACCAAATTTCGAAAATCTGCACAATCTTTAATCTCAAAATATACTATTTTTCTCTATTACCTACATTTAGCCTTTTTTTAAATTATAAACAGTAGGTACCTATTTGACATTCACGTTTAATGTTTATAATTAAATCCCTATGCAAATTTGATTGATTGCTATATGTTGTAAGGATATGTATTTAATTTTACTCACTAATGTTTAAAGAAATTTTTATCCATTATTATCATTACAATGCCATCCGTAGATCAAGTCCATTGTAGCATTGTAAACATGTTGTGGGTTTAACAATTATGGGCTCAAATCCGGTAAGGTAAATTATTTACCGCACAAAAGTGATTCCTGCTATTTATATCCTGCGAGTGCTAGGGAAGTAACATTTGATAAACGTTCTTTACAATACAAATATATAGCCATTACCAAAATTTTGATGAAGTAGAATGGAATATCCAGCAATGTATAAAATGTTCTCATGAATTATTTACATTTATGCATTTATTAATCGACAATCGACTAGCAAAGAAGCACGTCATACGACGAATACATCGCCCCTGTCAATAATTATTAAGTGGCTTTACAAAAAAGTTTTAACGTCCAATGTTCAAATGACAACACAAAAATTCCCATTTATAACATGTTCGAAATTTCACAGTCATGTACTACAAAATTTAATAACTTTTAGGGATTATTTTATATTTTTGTGATCATATAAAGTTGTTACATATAACGTTATATATGGTTGCCAACCCTCTCGGTTTGGTCGGGAGTCTGTCGGATTGGAACTTCAATTTAAATACATATTTCTCCCGTTTCCGAAAGCAGTTGTTTTTCTACCAGAATCACCTCTTTGGTACGTTACTTTCTTGCATATACAGATGTATATGAGGAGAGACTTTTCCATCGCATGGATGATAAAATTACCAGTTTGGATTGTTTTATTGTGATTAATTTTACCTTGTAGAACCCAGAGCTCAGTTCGTTACATACTGTCTTTAAAGATCGATCTACTAATCACATTTGCCCATTTAACACGTCTGGTATAGACACTCGGCAATCATCTATAATACGTGACCGTAGTGCACGATCATCCCTTTTCATAATAATCGAAAACCGTTCAGTATTAGCGTTTGTCTCAATAACGAAGATGGATTTGTGAAAAATTCATGAACCCCTCTGGGATTTGAAACCAGGATCTTCGTTTCTCTAATAGGATGCTCTACCAACAGAGCCACAGAATCCCATTGAAGAATTAATATGCAGTTTTTTTATTATATGAGTATGGAATAGGGATGCGCACGATACATCGATGTTTAAGAAACGTCGATTTTAGGCTTTCGATTTTCGATGTTTACATTGATTTTATTTTTTTCGATAATATCGATGGACATCGATGTTTGTTTCCGATGTTTTCAAAAATGCATTTCTAATATGTGAAGTATTATTAAGCATGGACGCGATACTCTCCTCTCTTTCCTTGTTTTACTTACAAGTCTCGTCACAGTTTCTTTGATGTCTACCGTACTTCCGCGATAACTGGGAATGATGGAGGAAGGAGGAAGGAAACGATTATCATGATATTTATTTCTACATAGCTAGTTGCGCCTCCAATGTGTTTCAAATTCAGTGGTTACATCTGATTTTTAATAAAATAAGTTTATAGATTTTTGTGTAGGTATGTACCTAATTTATTGTTGTTCTTTTTACTATTCATAATATATGAAAGCATATTATAGTTTTTCAAGGGTAAAAAAGTCGAAAATCATTTCGTATTATTTAAATGTTTTGAAATATCGATATTTTTGATCCGATATTTATACAATATCGGTTTTTGTTCTTCGATGTATCGATTGATGTTAACATTGAGGTTTTAAACATTTTGCGCATCCGTAGTACATAGTCAAGAAAGAAAAAGTTTTGGCTAATTTTCTTTAGTGACTAATATGTATTCTACACGAATGTAATACCTACAACGTTTTATCCAATAATTTGTTAAAACTGCTTAATTTGTATGTTTTCATTCACCTTTTGATATTCACAAGTAAAAGTTATGGTTTTGTTCTATAGTTATGGAAAATAATTTGCAGTGATAATTACTGTGTATCATTGGGAATTATTTGAAAGAAATATTATATTACATGCGAGGTGGGAGATGTTTTATTACAGCCGAGAGCATGCGCAGATTACCGAGAGGCGAAGCCTCGAGGTCAGATACAGCGCGAGGCTGTGATGATACTCCCACCGAGGTATGTATAAATACTATTTTATTTACAATCATCCTATTTTTAAATCAATAATTTTCAAAATAAATTATTGAGTTACACCTTTAATTTTATTAACATTTTTGACAACTTTATAAAAACTTCTTTAGGCTACTTTATTATAGGGATCTATGACAATGTTGTTAAACAACCCTACATAAACATGTCCCACCCATGAGATGGAAGCGTGATCGGTCATTTCCCACCCAAGAGATTGTCGATTCAGTTAGGAATGATTTATTTCCAAACCTCTGAAAAGTTAGGAATCGACATATTGCAGTAATGGTTGTGCATAAAATGTAATGCTTGCATTAATAACAGGTATAGGGATCGTGCTAAAAATCGCATATAGAGATTTTAGTGAATAAGCACGTTTTGATGTCCCCAGAATCCGATTTTAACATTTTTACAATGACGTCTGTAGGTGTGTGTGTGTGTGTGTGTGTGTGTGTGTGTGTGTGTGTGTGTGTGTGTGTGTGTGCGGATGTGTGGATCCTGTGGATCCTGTGGACACGATTACTCAAATACTATCAATCAAAAAATTTTGAAATTTTGTATACCCATTCTACACTAATATGGAAAGAGCTCATTAGTTGTTAGTGTATATCGGATAACCGGAAGTATCATTTATACAAGCTTTTAAAAGTTTTTCCTGTAAAAAATTCATTGAATATAATATTAAAATTAATCATGAAACCGTGTTAAGAATATTGTATTGAGTCTAATGAAGTTAATGTTAGTAAAAATAATATATTTTCCATCATACATAAATATTAGATGTACAGGATGATCCGATATAAATTTGATATGTTTGCAGCACTAAAAATCAAACAGCTGTGAATAATCACGTGTTATCAAAGTGTCAAATATTAGTTTACAACTACACATTAACGAAATGGATCATGTAAAGCAATAGATATATGCAAAGGAACTTAATATAGTTTGCAGGATTAGTAAATATGTAGGTATGTATTTAAATTAATAAAAATTAAAAAGCGGGAAGTATTGTGTTGACCACATTAGATTTTTTTTAGTATAACTAAAAATTAAGTTACAAAATTATTTTATTATTGAAATAATAATTTAACATTATGAAACTTATTTATTTAAATTAATATTAACATTTATGTTAAAAGATACTCATGTAAGGTTACTTTATCTTTACATAATGACAGCTGTCATCCATGGCTGGTGAAACGAAAACGAGTTAGTGGTTGCTAGCTTTGGAATTAAATTCAAAGATGAAGCTTGTGCTTCTAAGTAAATGTTTTAAAGGAAGGTCTTCATTTTCACCCATTGTAATGTATTTTAAGCTACACTTGAACAAAAAACTGTTCGCTGCGATATTACGGAATGTATAAAATTTAAGTTATGTTGGTAAACCGAATATGTCTTTCACATCTCTTATCTAAAAATATTTCCATTTGAAGGTTAACAATGACTTGCCAAATATATCGTTCTTCTTCTTAATCTTGTGCATATGTACCACGTTCTATATTTTGCTACAGTTTTTAATTTCTTATACAACTATTCACGTCAAAAATAGGAGCACTCCCAAAGACATTAAGCTCCATTATTCTCTACAAGGATCAGTAATGGATTGGTAAATAATTGTACCAGAAATATATTGAATTAAGCATTTAAAAAAAAAAAAATATTCAAATTTAAACGGCTGATCAACGTTGTCGAGATATTTTAATTGAAATTGAAGTGCATTTTTAATTAAATCAAATCTTAATATTTACCTCCTAAAAAATAAATGGTTTCCGCTTTCCGAGTAAATAAATAATTTAAAACAATATTCAGACAGCAAGTTTTGTCTGATCTGTAAATACATATATGTAAATATTTTTGAACATACAGAGGGTGAGTCTTTAAAATTTCTTCGATATCTCCCTTATCATTAGAAATACATCAAGAATTTGTTCACATAATTTATTCGCCTAAACAAGGAGCGTAACAGCATAACGTAAAATGTTTAAATGGAAATGGAATATGTTCATATATTTTGAATTTTACTTTATTTACCTATAGATGCACATATAAAGTTTTTTTAGTATTCCGCCGCATTGCTAAATTATTCCGTTTATTCTCTAAAAAAGACCTAATATTACTATGAATCTTTCGCAAGAAGAATTAATAGCTCTGTTCGATGAGAAGTGCTTGAAGTGCAGAGCAGAATAGTGCAGTGCAGTGTAGTGTACACTAGTTCAGTCTAATTCTTGTGGTTTCATAAAACACACTAGTGTATATTTGGGCAAGTTTGCTCAGTTGTGAGTAATCAAGCCAAGCGTAGCCAAAGGTGTAAAAGGTTAGGTTGTTTATAAACACAATCATATCATAAAGCTGCAAAGAAGTAACTGCAGAAATGTCTGTTTTAAAGAGCATAATGTTTGAACTAATAAACGATTCTGACGAAGATCAATCATCACTTGATTCTTCATCAGATTCAGAGACAGATATATTAATTAATTCTTTATATAACAAAACAAAGAGAATATACTATATCTGAATCCATTATTTTATTTTCTCAATGTGTAAAATTTTAGGTTAATAAACAGATGTGTAGATAGGATAGAATTAAAATGTCTACCAAACAACATTTAGTTACCCCCACTCCTACTCTGCACTTTCTACACTACCTCTCGAGTCAGGTCAGAAACGTGAGCACTAATTTTTGTCATCGAACAGTCTGCCAGAAGCTGCCCGTTTCTCATAAAACATGTTAGTGTAAGAAAGTTAACACTAGGACGGCCTAGTACATGTCATCGAACAAAGCTATTATTACCTAATTGCACTAAAGTGTGTTCAAAAAAATCCTAATGCTAAGTAGGCTATGAACAAAAAAACGTATGACAATTTGAAAGTATTTAATTGAATGTCAATTTAGAACTAGATATTGTCAAAAATGTTATCTAAAGAAATCTAAGCTTTTCATCTTGAATCCTTCTTTTAGCAAAAGAAATAAATTAGACAACGGTGAATGGCAATATTCTGTGTCCTTCTTTGTATTGTATTGGCTAATGCTAACTACTGTTATTATTGCAATTGTTTCTTATTAAAAACACGATTTTCATAGTATACAAGATTTAAATTTTAATTGAACAAATAAATTTAGAAAAAAATGGTAAAAAACTCGGAAATTATTGGTTTTAAGCACAAAATACCGTTAATTATAATACAAAAAGAAATTCAATTGAATATTAAAGTATAGGGTGTTCTATTTGAAAATGACGAGTTATAGTCATTGGAAATTGAATAAATTTGATTTGCTTTATTTAATATCCGTATAATAAAATTTTAAAAAATATATATGAGAACGTAGAGTATAGTTTAAGGTTGCATAAAAAAAAAATAATTTTTACTATTAAAATAATTTTAGTACGCTTTTATAAAGTAATGCTTGTATTAAGCCTGTTTTACATTTGTCAATTTTAATAACTTGGACAATTTCTAGAAATTGAGCTTAAAAAACATTTGCAACACACTTTTCAATTTTTGTGTCAATTTTAAGCCAATTTAGTGAGAAATAGAACAAGTACTTTTTTCCTTCAATTTATCTATTTAATTATATAACAGTTACATGTCAATATCTTTTCATAATTCAATATGAAAAAAATGATAAATGTAAACAGTTGGTTACAAATTGGCACAATTTTACGTTCAATTTATTGAGCTTAGCCAAGTTTGTAAAATGACGGAAAAACTAACAAATGTAAAACAGGCATTAAGTCTTCTTTAGAGAAAATAAAAATAACTTGGCCATGCCGCGGAAAAATAAAAAATAAACTTTAAATCGGCGAATACAATTCAAAATATATGAAAATATGTGCCATTTAAAAAAAGACAAACAATTATTCTCACCGAGTAGTAATGCAACATCTGTATTTGTGATAATAATTTTACGTTATGCTCCATGATTAGACAAATAAATTCTGTGAATTTTTGCTGTGTATTTCTAAAGGCAAGGGAGATATCGAAGAAAGTCATACAGGTTATTCTTGAAGAATATGCCAAAATAAAAATAAAGTAAATATCTCCGAAAAAAATTTGTTACGGAGTTACAGCCCTTTTTACCTTCCGTCACCTTTAGGTAAGGAAGGTATTGTCTTTGGTCAAAAAATTCGGTAGTGAGTTTTTCATGAATAAGCACGTTTTAGGGTCCCTACAATACGAATTTACTATTTTTAAGATGATGTCTGTATGTATGTGTGTGTGTGTGTGTGTCCGTGTGTGTGTGTGTGTGTATGTGTGTCCGTGTGTGACAATTTTTTCTCCGACGATAACTCCAATACTACAATTCTAAAAATTATAATTCTTTCGGATTCCTCTTCTGTACATCCATATGAAGAGTTGATTAGATTTTGGTTATAATTGATCCACCGGAAGTACCCTTATTTGAAGTTTTTAACAGTTTTTCTTAAAAAAACGCAGTTAAATATTATTTTTTGACATTTTGTTATTATATTTATTAAAGAAAATACTCTTCTCTATATGGTTTGATTATTCATTTTCCTTCATATTCAATAGATGTAGAGTTAAAGCATTATAAAGAAATTAATTTTCAAAAATTAGTCAGCTTTGTTATTTATCATGGAAACAGCTGACATAATTATTCAAAAAAATTTAATTGACAGATGTCAGTTGCAAGTGCAAGTATATAGGATCTAAAATTGGTATGTCATAGTGCTCCTCGCAAGTGACACGCAGAGAAAGGCCAAAGAGAAGATGGAAGGACATTACTTAGTGTAGTTTATGTTATAATTTTATTGGATTTATAGAACCTTTTTAAATGAACTTTTGGTATGGAATTTGTAAAAAATAGTATGTGTTCGTGTTCGATTTTACATGATATTATCTAGAATCTGTTCCAAGGACCTTTTGGTATGGGATTTGTACAAAATACATGGAATTGACGGAAGGTCTTGTGCTGGCCACAACAGATTTTTTATTAATAACTCTGAAACTAGTTGCACTAAAATTTAAAGACTTGGTAGGAGGATACTAATTATTTAGATGCATATTAACACTTTCTTTTGTTTCTGTATATCAACCAGAGGCGTCTAATCTAATCTAAAAATTAAAATATCTCAAAAACTACTGCGTTTATCAAGTTTTATCAAGAGTACATTTTTGTGTATTATCGCATCGCATTGTATGTAATATTTTATAAGTAAACATGAAAAAATATTAATAGCTAAAAAAATAAAAATGAAAAATATTCATGACTTCTTCGTATGAGACGCCTCTGGTTGAGATTTAGAAACATAAATACAGTAGAGCCTTGATAGTCCGAACTAGGGAAGAACTACTCCTGTTCGGACTCACTGCGGAATACAGTATATTAAATAGAAAAATTAAATAAAATGTCTATTTGCTTAGAAAAAATATATTTAATCAACTTCTTTTGACAAAAATTTACTTATAAAATTACCCATTTTTAGTTTGGCGAGTTCCATTAAATGACATAGAAAAATATTTTCTGATAATGACAGGTCATTTTCGTCAGCCCAATCCAGATAAGTATTCAGTGCTCTATAATTTATGAATGAAAAATTTTGTTGATTAAGAGTAGGACAGAAAAACATGGCGTCGTCGACGAGAAGGCTTGTTGACAGTTCGGATTATCCCATGTACGGATTATCAAGGCTCGACTGTATGTATCTAAGTTTCAAAATTTTAGTGCAACTAGTACCAGAGTTATCAATAAACATGTGTCTGATGAGGTCTATTTTTAAAGGGCTGTAATTCTGTAACGAAAAGTTTTCGGACATACCTTCATGTACCATTTTTTATTCAAAATGACTCCCCCAATACCAAATGGTTTCATTTTGGCACACTCTTCATGAATCATCCTGTATGTGAAAACCACATGTCACATACGGTTGTACAAGTTTAACAAAGTGTATATTATTACTACATTATCTGTGATGATTTAAAAAATAGGACTTTAAATATTTACATTCCAAATTATCTCTTTCTATTTGTTATCATTTTGATTTATTTTTATCAGTACTTATTTTAATTTTATTTTTAACGCAAAGAAGAACAAATATTTCGTCAGTAAATTGGAACATACAGTGTGTTAGAAAAAAGGATAAAAAATATGAGAGTATGTACGTTTCAATGTACTGATTCTCAATCAAAAAGAATTTTTCCAAACTTCGGAGAATTATATCTTATTACTTATTTAATTCTTGCAGCGTACATTTTAGTGCGCCACCGCCGACATGAAATATTTATTAAAAATAATGAATTATTTAATCACGGAACAGAGGTTAAATAGGAAATTATTTAATTCGTAATTATTATTAATTTGGTATCAACCAGTGGCACTAAATAAAAAGTAAGAAATAATTTCCCAAATTTTGGAAAAATTATTTTTAATTGAGAATCAGCATATCGAAATGTACGAGCCCTGCGTCAAAAGAATTCGCCTACATCTCTTCTGTTTACAAGGTAGCTACACATTTATTAATTATGATAGCGCATTTTATGTAAGCTATTAATTAACTCTAATAACGTAAAAGTAAGTTTAGGAATAATAATTGAATAAGTGAAAACAATTTCTTTTTATATGAATAATGATAATAAATAGATGTGGGCGAATTCTTTTGACGCAGGGCTCGTATATATCTCCAAATTTTTTACCCTCTTTTAACACCTTTTATAAATGTTAATCAATAATCAGATGCGGTCAGCATAATCAATTCCTTCCGTCATTTAATTTTTATGAATACCTACCCATGATCACATGATCAGCCTACCTACATACCTACGTATTCCCTGGCAACTGTACTCTGCAGTTATTTAGTTCGTTTGCATATAACTATTGACTATTGTTCTAATTTTTAATGTATGTAGGTACAATAATTTCTATAATCTTAACGTTATATTAATTCAAATTTATTTTGTTATTCTGACGTTAATTTCTTTTATATCATACTTGTTTCTAAATTAACGTTTATTGGAGGATTTATAGAAGAAAAAGCGAAACTTTAAATTCCTTGAACTTTCAAATTTATTGTAACTTCATAATGAATCCTTTATTTAAGAAGCATACTGTATGAAATTGTTCTTCATTTATTTAAAGCATGACTCCGGCATTTATAAATTTATCTGTAAAATGTATTAAAAAATATTAACGTATACCTGTATAAATTTTAATAATCTTTAAATTTTATAATAACTAAATCGCAAACAAATGTTAAAGAATATTATTCCAAGAAAAACTATTTAGAGCTTCAAGTAAAGTGACATCAAAAATATAAAAATAGAGTAGTACACGATTTCAAAATGTTCTGAATGTTATTATTTGTTAAGAGTTAAATGGATCTACACCCACGCACACTCATTCACACATTCATACAAGCCCTGTCCAGCTTTAGTTGGCCCATTTAAAAAAAATAGTTATTACTTAATAGAATTTGTAATAAATTAAATAAATCTTACCCTTTCATATAAATACAGATTTTCAACATTATAACGTATCTATTTTAAATTAAATTTTTAGCTAAATATTAAAAATCTAACGGTATTACAGTAACACAAATCGATATATGTATTAATTTCATATTATTTATCAATAGTGGGTAATACCGCTTTTTTGATATTTTAGCTAATAAAACCTAACATCTTTACGACTTAAATTCGTTGAATTTTTTTTCTTCTGTTTTTCTTGAATTGTTGGTAAAACTAATTAAGTAACTATTATGTATTTCATATTAGGTACATTAAAACAAAATATTTTAGAAAACATATCTTGCTACGTGTCATTAGGACAAAATGTCTGTAATAGTAATAAAAATTGACGATAATTTACGTTAGTTATTATTTGTTATGTACTGATTACGGTTTTAGCCGACTAATAAATTAATGACTATTCGGCCATTTTGGAAGCCAATTAGTCGGCTCGGCCGACTAATAAAAGCCGTTCTTCTCTGAAATTCGTTTGTTTCCAATGTAGTGTGTTAGTCACAAATGTGCCTTTGCCTAACATTTCTTCATCATAATCTGCCTTTAATTATTAATTACATATTAATAAAATATAATCTTTCCTCTTATATAAATTCAAAAAGGAAAATTGTCTCATTTTTACCTCTCGCTAAGAAAGGTACCGAATTCATGCTAAAAATCGCTTATCTAGGTAGTCGGTAGTCGGTAGGTACATCTCTATTTGTCATATATTCATTAAATAAATTGGGCCAACTGATATGGAACGGGGCTCGAACATCTACAGTCATCGTTAAAATCTTAAATTTGATTTTAGATACCGTAAAATGTGTTTAACAAAATCTCAATATGCTATTTTTAACATAATCCCTATAATATCTCTCTTGATAGTGACAGGTAAAAAATGGTAGTAGTAATGATTTGTTAAAGATTTTTTTTTCTAGCAAAAAATTAATGTCTCCTTTATAGAAATTTCCAAACTAGTTATTAATTTTAAATCTCTTTAATAAGAAGAAAAAGAGTAAATAATAAACTATTGAATAAGTACTAAAGTACATACACTTATCGATTGTTGTGTAATGGCTCGTTAATTTGATATTTGACAAGATCAAAACAACAAGTTAATAAAATTAAACGAAGTAGTTCATTAATTAATACAAATTAACACGGAGCTGAATTTCGCTGAAAATTTCAAGATCATGTTCATCAAGTTTGGAAGAAATTTGTACATAAAACAGGATCATATTTCGTACAATGTTAGAAAGTTAAAGTGAATGTTTGCGGAAAAATTACGCCGAATAAAAATTTAAGACATCGTAAACAGACGGATATAATAAAAAGAAAATTAATTATAATATTTTCAGCATAAAAGTTGTACTCTTTATTAAAAAAATAAGATAGTTCCGTATAATAAATAGATTTAACGTACAAAATAAAAAAAATATGATCGCAGTAAAATAAAATTTCTAACGAAATGGATAATTCGTGCAAAATAAAGATTACATAAACATTAAAAGCTCCGTAATGAAACTTTTTCGCCAAAGAAGTGTGTAGTTTATCAGTAAGAGACAAATGCCGAGTCCTATGGTTTTATTTAGAGAAAGAATTTTTCATTATTGCAGTGTGTATTCATATTTTGTAGCTGACATCTTTACAATGAATCTGTAAAGTTTTGTTTTTCTCATTTATTTGACATAATAAATAAAAAGTTGTTCCAAGAATTTTTATAGGTAAGTCTTATAAGTATTAAATGTCAAGAAAACGACATTATTCATTAAACAGCCTAAAATTTGAAAATATCATGAAACATCCCTTAGATATTAAGAATGAGTTAATAGTCAGTATATTTGAAATAAATTGTGAAAATATCATGTTAACTACCGGGATTCGAACCCAAGACCTTCACGGACCTTTTTGCCGGAGTGACTACCAACTAAACTATTGCTGATGACTAATTGGCTGTTCTATCTCGATGGCTGAAAATATCTTCCGCCCAGCATACAATTGCTAGTATATATATATGCATTGTGCATACTTTTATTCGGCACGTTAATCTTTTATTTTACAATTGGAAAAAAAAATTGGATGCCACTGGAAAATGAAGACACCTACAAACTATGTACTTGTGGCTGTGGTTAAAATAGGTCTTTATACTATGGTTTCATAAATAACGTATTATACTTAATTACGAGTACAACAAAAATTATAAACAAATTACACCATAATGGCAAACAAAATTCAAAATTATTGCAATGTATCAATTCAAATTACGCATGAAATTTTGTCGAAGCGCTGTTTTCGTAAAATTCGTCACATTAATTTAATGAAAATTATAATTACAAACAATCCTGTTTGAGATTTACTTATAAAGAAAACATCTGAAAAAAAAGAGAATAATATGAGTAATTTACTGTCACAGTTCAAAGTGTAAGCGATTTAAATTTGATATTTCAAAGAAAATTCACCTTATATAAATGAATGCATAAATAACATTAATTAACTTCATTAAATGGAGGTAAGAAAACTCTGATCTTAATTTAAACACTGAAAGTAAACTCATTTCCAGTTCAAGAACGACTACAAAAAGAACAACTCAGTAAAAAAAAATAGTTCTCCGCAGTGAAAGAGATAAGTTTTAGAAATTTAATATTACGTACTATGATAATATTTTCAAAAAATATTCACAATGTATGTTTCCATAACAATAATAATTAATTTTTCAAAAAGAGTTTGTTTATTATACGCCACAGTTTTTCCTTTATTTAACAATTAAAAATATATTTTTATATGATTGCTTTATTCAAAAGTTTATTATCTCATGTTGAGCTTCATTTAAATTTAAAATTATATTTTGTTATTGTTCTATATACATAATTCGTTTTATCTATATTTTATTTCTTTTTTCCGCAGAGGTTTAATTTTTTTACGAGTACAAAAAATATAGGTACCTATCTACTCGTTGTACAATTCAATAAAATACAGAATATCTGCATTAATTTAAAGTATGTACGGAATAGTATATTTCATGTAGGAAGAAAGTAATCCTTTTTTATATTATAATTCTATAGCATATCAAATATTAAGTAACTTATTGTTTTTATTTTTATGTAAATTCGTTGGAAGAAAGATGGGAACATGAGTCTTCAATAATGATATATTTTTAATGGGCATTAAAGTTCCATGTATATAAATATAAATTAACCAACTTAAATAGTGAATGTTTCGGCCCTTACATGTGGCCATCTTCTGCTACAAAGGATAAATCATTGTAAAAATATACAATGTTGTAACATATGGTCACTTACCAAATATAATTAGTTAAATGATAAAGATCTTATATAAATATATAAAAGGGTCAATAAATATATTATTTGGGTTTTATTAATAAAAAATACAGAACTTAAACTAAAAAGGTATTATTGTTCCAATTATATTATTTTTATGTAAAGTACTAAATACATTATTCATGGAATATCCTAAATGCTCCTATGCATTTTATAAAATTATTAAATTTAGATATTTTAATTAAAATTCTATACACATATTTCTATTTTATATAGTAATCCGTAAACCATTTACTTCAATTTTTTCTATACTATTGTATTGAAGATGAAATCCGCGACATACGAAGATAAGGAAATATGAGTAACTCAACTCCGTCAATATTTTAAAATAATCTGTGGATTAATGCAAGAACAATCAATGTTCATATTCCTTACTTTTTACAACGAAGTGATTTAAAATCGGCGTTAATAATAGCGAGCATTCATTTTTGTGTAACTTAATATTTAGGACTATAATGTCAGAGAATTATTTAATAACTTATGAATGCAAACTGTGAATATGTAATCGATTTACACACATCCTTCAAATGTTTAACTCCAACATAATTCATCTATTGAAACTTTCAGTTTTAATACGAGTACCGAGAGTACCTTTCTGCGGAACTTGATATTCCGCCCTGTCTACGTTAATAAAAATGTCACTAATTATGTAATTTAAACCGTCTATACTCTTTCTATAACAATGACATTGTTTGTTCTTGCATTAACAGCAGAATTATGTGTCATAACTATAATAGATTTAGAATATAGGTATTATTTAAAATTCTTAGATGACAATGATGGTCAAACTTTAATGATTTGGGAAACTGTTGCCACTTTTCACTGCTGTGATAATTAAACGAGGTTTTTTTTCGAAACTCATATTTCTGACAGTGTACATGCACCTAATCATTAAAAACATGTGAGCGTCCTTATTCAAAATTTTTAAACCTAACACGAACATGTCGCTGAAATCTAAGATTTCAGGAAATACATTTCAAAAAAGACTGAAATCGCGATATAGAATATATAAGATAAAGAAGAGGTTATCACAGTTATGCACGAAACAATAAAATGTCATCTCCAATTCACTTTTAGTGCAAGTTTTAGTGAGTGATTATTACGCGCCGATATTTGTACAATAGGCTTAAGGTACATCTTTTTCGAAAACTAGATAGGTACTAATTATGTAGAATATACTCGTATATTTTCAACCTAAATGCAAGAGAAGTGATTTTGTTGCAATATTCGGGAAACTTATATATTGTTAATCTGACCGAAAATTTTACTCTTCATAATTTTTTTTTTTTTGTACAGTGTGTCCCATTTAGAGATGCCACCATTGAGATCTCGAGAACTATAAGAGATACGATGTCGGTTAAATGGAACTTTTTGTGCGCCTTTGGGAGGCCATCTCAGATGTGCTTTTGTTTTTCCAAAAATTCTCATAGGGCACTAGATAATGACGAAAAACTGAATATTGTTGATTTTTTCTTTTTCAAATAACTTCTAAACTATTAGTATTTGAGAAAAACGTTGCAAATACAAAAGATAGATATTTTTATTAGCTAACCAGTGGCGTACGAAATAAATTTTTATATCCGTAAATTTTCGAGATATAACACAAACTTATATTTTTTTAAATGGAACCCATATCTGATTTCAGTCTCAAAAAAATCATTATTTTTTCTCTTTTCAATGATGTAAGGGTTATTATGTTTTATATTTGTTTTGCTCCTAAAATTTAATTTTTCTCTTTATTTTCCTGAACTTTCTTATTATTTCCCAAAAAAACATTTTTATTTTTATTAATTATATTGTATTTGATCGAAATAATTTGTTTTATGCCTTTATTACTTGATATTTTCATTCTAGACTCATAATTACAAATTACACTATAATGTGCCAAGGGCTACCAGATACAAAATATTATAAAAATTAGTTTAACACGAGTTTTGAGCAAATTTTTCTAACGAAATAAATTATTTAAATGCAAGTAGTATTTCTAAATAGAAATCTACCAATATTTTCAAAATAATTATAAATTTAATACAAAATAAGGAAAAAATAATAATTTTGAAGGCAAAACAAATACAAAACATAATAACAGTTACATCGTCGAAAAGAGAAAAAAATAATAATTTTTTTGAGACTAAAATCAGATATGGGTTCCATTTAAAAAAATATAAGTTTGTGTTATATCTCGAAAATTTAGGGATATAAAAATTTGTTTCGTACGCCGCTGGTTAGTTAATATAAATATCTATCTTTTGTATTTGAAACGTTTTTCTCAATTACTAATAGTTTAGAAGTTATTTGAAAAAGAAAAAATCAACAATATTCAGTTTTTCGTCATTATCTAGTGCCCTATGAGAATTTTTGGAAAAACAAAAGCACATCTGAGATGGCCTCCCAAAGGCGCACAAAAAGTTCCATTTAACCGACATCGTATCTCTTATAGTTCTCGAGATCCCAATGGTGGCACCTCTAAATGGGACACACTGTATATATATATATACCGGGAGTTTATTTTATCAGTAAACATAGGGTATATCATTGCCATAGTTACGGTATGAATGTTTGACAGCAATGTATTGAAGCGTTTATTTTATGAGTAAACATAGGCGTTTAACATGGGAAGCAGTTTTTTGTAAATACAAAGTGTCCGGCTAAAAATCTAGCCATGCTATTGAACATGATAATAGTACATTACATCTTTTACATTAATTAATATTAATTACTTTAATAATATTGTAAAAATTGCAATAAATTACAGAAATTGTCAAATAAATAGTTGTTTCAACTTTTATTATGCAATATGAAAAAATTTACAAATGTCTCCGGTGGCGCAGTGGTTATAACATTGGCGTCTAAAATTTTTGGTTGGGGTTCGATTCCCCGTTGGGGTAAATATTTTATTTTTTTTTACATAAAAATTGTTGAACTTTTTAAAATCTCTGTTATATTTCGTATTACATTTAAAAATAATAATAACATTGTAATAAATAAAGAGAAAATAATTGACAATAATTGATTACAATAATCAAAACATTCATGTAATAACAATGCATTGTATTTTCTTTTGATAAATACAGTAAAAACATAATAAGTACTCAAATTTATTATATTTCAATTATTTTTATTAATATCAAAAGAAAATACAATGCATTGTTATTGTATCAATATTTTGATTATTGTAATCAATTATTCTCAATTATTTTCTCTTTATTTATTACAATGTAATTATTATTTTTGAATGATTGTAATATGGAAATTGATTATTAAAGGTTCAACAATTTTTACGTAAAAAAAATAAAATAATTACCCCAACGGGGAATCGAACCCCAACCAAAAATTTTAGACGCCAATGTTATAACCACTGCGCCACCGGAGACATTTATAAATTTTTTCATATTGCATAATAAAAGTTGAAACAACTATTTATTTGACAATTTCTGTAATTTATTGCAATTTTTGCAATATTATTAAAGTAATTAATATTAAATAATGTAAAGATGTAATGTACTATTATCATGTTCAATAGCATGGCTAGATTTTTAGCCGGACAGTTTGTATTTACAAAATACAGCTTCCCATGTTAAACGCCTATGTTTACTCATAAAATAAACGCTTCAATACATTGCTGTCAAACATTCTTATCGTAACTATGGGAATGATATCCCTATGTTTACTGATAAAATAAACTCGCGGTATACAGGGTGTATCAAGATAATGGAACAGTGCATTTTGTTCGTGTATGTGAAAAGATACAGAAAAAAGTTATTAAGATATTTTGTAAGGCATAGAGGGGGACACATTTTAGCATAAACTTTATTATCTTAAATCCAGTGGTACTCAAACTATAGGGTAATATTATATTTTTTTAAATAGCATTATATATATATATGAGGAGCAACATTTCAAAAGGAATAATATCCACTTTAAAAAAATTTGAGAAAAATAACATTTTTTATTACATAAAAACAGATAAAAGAACAGATGTTTGGGATGGGTTTTCTTCATTAGTAACTTTAGGTAATAGAATATTCAAAATGTCAAAAATGTAATTTAACAATATATAGTACTAATGAATAAAAGAATTTGGAGAAAAACCCTATTGAATCAACAGTATGGATATAAATCTATTTGAATAAAGTGGTTTGGATAAAATTCTTTTTGAAGGCACCATGATTTTTTTTTTTTAAAGGGTTAAGAATAAAATAATTGAACGTGAGAAATTGTTTATTATTAAAGAAAACAATACCCTTAAATACGTAAAGCACCTTATTGAAACAAAAACTGCATACATCTGAAGCTGGGGAATCAAAAACGATATTGAAATCGTTTGAAAAAATATTGTTAAAGAAGCTGTATTTTACTTGAAGTATTTCAACAACACGGGAATTGTACATTTTCCATAGATTACTTATACTTAACTGTGCCGGCAAATATAGTCTTTTGGATTTCCTGCGATTATAATGGGATTCTTTTGCCCTTAGATTTCCTAGAAACTTTCTAACTTCATCCCGCTTCTCTTTATATTTTTCTGATCGTCTATTCCCTCCTCTTTTCTCAGTTATGTCATTTCAACTTCTTATTGTAGTTGTTATTGTATGTAACCGTTTCAAGGAAACTCCAAATGACTCTAAAATCATTTTTTGGCACACTCTGGAATTTTTTCCATCTTGTTTATTCATTCTGTATTCTGTTGACAGAATATGCTTCTGATTTCTGCAATCCTCTTCATATTTCTCTCTGCGACGTTTGGGAATTTTGTGCTTTGCAAAAGTAAGATAGTTTTCTTGAGAAACTTTATCAGGAGTTTGAAAAAATAATTTTCTTGCCGCAATAATATCGTGTCTTCTAATTTTTAAACAATGGAATGTAGGTCCATCATGCTTACACGGTCGTTCAAAGTGCTCCAACTCTGGAAAATGGTCCAGATATCTTTAATTTAAGAAATAAAATATGTAGCAATAAACTTGACCTAAGAAACCATCTATTACCTTATAATCTTCGCTCTATTCCTTCGATTTCGCCTTCCCTGATTCTTTGCTCTCACCAATACTCCTTCTTCTAAATCCATTTTATCACATAAAATACTGTCTCCAGTAACAAAAAACCAGTAATACACGTGCTGAAGCACAACAAAATGTAACGAAATATAAAATTCCATTTGAATACTAAACTTTTAGGATAATAATCTTTTTGAAAACAAAGTCAATTTTATACTATACTTTTATATGGGAGATTTTTTTTTTAAATTAAACGATGTATATACATTGATAGAGACTAACTTCATGTACTGCTTGCCATCTATAAGTCAATAGATGAATTTTTGGGATAATATTCCTTTTGAAATTTTGCTCCTCATATATTTTATTAACTCATTAAATAGAGAATTTTGTTCTGAATTCAACGATATAATAATATCATACCCTTACATTGCGAAATATTTGATAAAAATTAATTCAAAGTTAATATTTCATTTCTACTTTATCTAAGTAATCTGAGCAAACATTCAATCAATAAAACAAAATAAAATTTATTTTAGTTTTATTACGTTCAAGTAAGCTACGATTTTGGCAATAAATTCACTTTTAAAATATTTTTTTTGTTTTATTGATTGAATGTTTGCTCAGATTACTTAGATACAGTAGAAATGAAATACTAACTTTGAATTAATTTTTATAAATTTTTTCGCAATGTAAGGGTATGATATTATTATATTGTTGAATTCAGAAAAAAATTCTCTATTTAATGAGTTAATAAAATATATATAATGCCATTTAAAAAAATATAATATTGCCCTATAGTTTGATTACCACTGGATTTATGATAATAAAGTTTATGCTAAAATGTGTCCCCCTCTATCCCTTACAAAATATCCTAATCACTTTTTTCTGCATCTTTTCACATACACGAATAAACGGCACTGTTCCATTATCTTGATACACCCTGTATATATATATTCAAACTACCTAGTAAAAATCCAAAGATATTTCCATAGTATGTATGGAAGATGGTCAGAAGTTAGATTGTCTGTTTCTATTTTTAGTTTCAAGTTTCAATTACCTTTAATTTTAAAAATACATAATAATTAGGAAAAGTTGTTTAGAACGTAAAATTATGCCAATGAGTATAAATTATACTTTATATTCACTGATTATGCTCAAATTTTAATTATTGTGCGGCTTCATTTTTGGTTAAATTGAACATTTAGTTATAAAAGAAATAAAAAAATAAAAATAAAAAAAAATATTACTAAAGAAAATTGTAAAAATTTAATATGTTACTTTAAATTTAACATTGCTAATCTATTTGAAATTTAAACTAACATTTTAATTTTTACAATTTTCCTTATTTATATTTTTCTCTATATTTATTTTTGTATTTCTTTTATAACAATCTATATAATATTTTAAATTTAAACTAACATTTCTTTTTTACCAATTTTGTAACAATTTTTTTGTCTATTTTCAATTTTTAAATATTTTTCATGTAGCAAAATATTCAAAATTAACTAAATATAACAGTTGGTAATTAGATCTTCTTTATAATTTGAGCATAATTTTCATTTAAATTTTAAACAACTTTTCCGGATAATATTATTTTATATTTAAAAAAAATACTTTACTTAAAACTAGAAATAAAAACACCGAATTTTCTTTTTCATTAATAATAGAGAGATTTGTATAATAATTGTTAAAATGTTTAAAGTATTGTTTGGATTTGCAATGATATCTATTCATGATTCATTGTAAACCGTAATTTGTTATACTTTCTATGGTATACAACAAATTACTTAAAAATTATTAAGTTTTCACGAGATACAGTCATATTTGGCCAATAATCGCTAGACAGATTTTAATTCTAAAGAAGAATTGTCGTTACTCTTTTTGCTCTAAAATTAATAGGTGAAGAGATATAGCTAATTGAAAAATATAACAATGTATTTCCCATGTTTAGAAAAAAGTATACCTACTTCCGGTATGTATATTCATAGTCTTGCGTTCCTTTGCTATCATAGTAAAATCTGAAGCTTTTTATGAAGCATTCACATATTTAATGAAACTCTAAAAATAACTATGTCATACAAAACACAAATTTAATAAAAATGAATACCGTAATGACGAGATAACAAGAAAAAATATAAAAATAATTTATGCATTATAAATTTGGTTTGAAAATTCGTGACAACACTAAAATTCGAAATTTACTGCTTATAAAGCAACTCTTCATACACATATTAAAGCTGGAAATCAGTAAATCAGTAAATGATGGCAACAGTTCCTAGTTAAGTTAAACATTTACTGGATTTATCTGCTCTTAATCCGTAAAAGTTGAATAAAGAAAATTAAAATAAACTTTGGCTAGTTATTGCCAGCATTCTCTGTTCCAGATCGGTAAAAGTAAATATGAATAATATTTCCTTCATGATTTAGGTTATGTTACGTTTGTATTTTTTTATTATTAAAAAGAATAAAATGTTTTATTTTCGGAGTGTACTTTATGTTGTGTGTTGTATTGAGGACATCGAACCCGCCAGAAACTGGTTTCGGTTTAGATTCAAATTAATTTGTTTTTTGAGAGATGGGTTCGGGTGCGGTTCTGGTACATGCATTAATAAAATTTACAGTTTTATTCCGAGTTCAGACTCAATTCGACCTAATGAAAATTGAATTAATATTTTTTGAATAACAATCTTCATATATTTAGAAAAAAACTACAATGCGAGCCGCAATTTATATTGTAATGCAAGACAAAAATACAACCCAATTTTCACAAACAGTTAACACATGCAGCATTGACTCCGAAAGCGTGACGTCAAAATCGACCGGGAATTACAAAACCTGAAAGTAGGCTTCCGGTTTCTTGACTGCATCTTGAAAGAGTTTATTGTGAACGAACCGAACTGCGCCAAATTTAAATAGCTGTCATTTGTCTTATTTGAAAACTAGAAAATGTAATGGTGTTATTTTGTTACATATTCCTGTTTTATGTATTTAAAGTAAAAATATAAATTAAAATATATGCGTAATTTGTTTTAAGAAACCTTATATTGAAGTAAATTTTAATAAATTTCAAGAAATAATGTTATTGTGGCTCTTGTCATTCTTCAGCGAGGACGAAAAGATTTTCCTCTGATTCTATAGTTATAGACCTAGCTGTTGTTTAAAGGATTGGTATTCTGCACCTGATCACATATTTATTTTGTCCGTTCTTACTTTCAATTCGGTTCGTAGTGTTTTAGTCGCGCTTGTTATCTCATCAGTACGATTTTGAACTTTTGCAAATTACAGTGGCACAAAAAACAAGAACAAGTGATTCGTTTTTCTGAAATGATAATTTTTTTGTGGATGAAAAGAGACTTATTGTTCATGGTGAAAATGCAGTGGATTGAAACTATGTTCATTTGGTCTGTGATGTCCATTGTCCATGAAATAGTTTATGACGCAGACCTTAATATTATAAAAGGAAAAGTAATTCATTTATAAATTAGACATAACAATACATTATCTTTTTTAATTTTAGTTGGCTGTTACGATCTCTCACTACAGTTACTAATTTTGTTTATTTTATTTTTGCATCCCCTACATACCCTATAAATTTGTTACACGTATTCATTAACACTCTTTATATTATTTATACGTATGTGGCAAATATATTTTTTTATATGATAATCTACTTTTCAAATTTTTCTTACCTACTTCTTTTATTTTCCATGTCCAATATTTGTCATATGCATTATTCATTTTATTAATTGATTATATTGCAAAATATTGTTATAAAATTAGCTTTATAAGAAACAATTTTTAATGCTAAAAAAGTTTAATTTCACTTTATAAATTACAGCTTTGATGACAGCTATTTAAATTTGGCGCTAGTACGGTTCGTTCACAACAAACTCTTTCAAGATGCAGTTAAGAAACCGGAAGCCTACTTTCAGGTTTTGTAATTCCCGGTCGATTTTGACGTCATCACTTTCGGAGTCAATTGCAGACGCAGAAGGCGTTGATGATTGCCTGTAAATATTACGATTACGTTTACGTTTCGAACTGAAAATGAACCTCTGAACCGGAGCTGAACTCTGAACTGTGAACCCGAATTTTAATACCTGGTTCGGTTCCGACTCGGGTTCAATTGAAAAATATATCTGAGGTTCGATTCTGGGTTTGGGTTCGCTAAAATGTTACGGTTTGGTTCCGGTTTTGGTTCGGTTCAGGTTCGGGCTCGATGCCCTAGTTGTATTATTTATAATCTGTAACGCTTTTAGTTTTGCTTTTACTAGTCTTTATTAGTGAATATTAATTTTTTTAGTAGCTATTAGAATTCACTAGTAAATGTTAAGATTCGTAATTGCCAACATGTACTAGTGAACAGTCACTGAATTTCACAGTAACACATTGTAAGTTGCAGAAAATAAAAAAAAGAAACACATTCAGGATATTGGCAGCTGAACGACATCCACCATATACATACATTCTCCATCATGGTTCCATACCACCATACTTCTGTGTATTACTATAATTATTGTTTTATAAAAGGAATTTAATGTAATTCTGCATAAAAAATCATTCTCATTATCATCGTCGTCTCCATTTCCAATCAATCATGCACAAAAATTAAAAGTTAAAGTAGAACAGAAGCAGTACCGTGGCATGGCGACATGTGAATAAATCCGGTCTAGCTCTTGCAGGTATTTGAGAGCGTCGGAGATTCCACGGTTGTTGGGATCTGGTGCAGGATGCGCCCAGGCGCCGGCCAGCAGCAACACTGCTAGGCCCACCAGGCACCATACTCGACAGCTTGGGCTCAACATGTCAAAGGAAGAAGAGTCTGCAACAAAAAGGATAAATATTGCAGATTGGAGTCTATGAGCAAGTTTATATTGATGCCCTTAATCGGATATAAATGGATTTAGGATTAGAAATCGTATTTAAGAAAACGATGTAATCGATCTAGATTGGATTTAGAATTGGATTTTAAATCTATTTTAACATCTATATTTATACATACATCCGATTTATTTTCGCGGGATAAACAGCGATTTAATAGAAAGAAAATTCAATAGTGGATACGGAAACAATGAAACAAAGCCTGAGTTATTTATTAATCTTTCACGTTTGACAACAATAAAGTAGTACAAAATTTGTAGAACTCTGTTTTAGACACTTCAAAGAAATACATAGGTGCTAACAGGAGAATGGCAGAAACTGTGAACTGTAAAAAACTATCAAATACTAAGCCGAAATGGTCAAAACTAATAATGGATAACAATTTTCTACGCATTCTACGTTGGTATACCAACAGAGTCAGTAATAAATCCAGTTAAATCTACTTTAATTTCGAACTTGATAGCTTAAACTTATTCTAGTGGGCACACTCAAGATACAGGATTTATTTAAATTCGAGTCTAACTAATAATCTTTCTCATTTTGGCATAAAATATCTAAACAGCTAATATAACGGCTCGAGTTCCGCTTTATTGAATCCTGTGCTATAGGTTAGGTTATCGTCTGTATTTTTATAATTTACTTCTGTATTTATGTAGTGAAATGTAATATTCTGTATTTATAAAGAAATTTCTGTTCCTGGTAACACTGGCTCACAGTAAAAAAAGAATACATAGATTGTTAATGATACCGCTAAATGAAACAGACTATAATCTGGAATTAAACACTATAAAAGAAATAGCAACAAATAATGGATATAACACAAATCTTATCAACAAAATGGTTGCGAAGAAAAATAAATCGCTAATATGCAAACAATTTTATTTTAAAACCAAAGAGTTCATCCCTAATCTTCGTTGGCATTATCTTAATTACGTGCCTGGTAAATCACATAAAAATACTAAATTTAAAGGAATATGACATTAATACTGCAACTGTTAACAAAAATAAATAATCTCGGGAAAATACAAATTATAAAGAGAAACTGGACAAAGAAAATCAGACAGGAGTTTATGAGATGTGATGACTATGACGCTATATACATCGGCCAATCCGGGAGAAATTTTAAAAACTAAATTCAATTATAAAACAAAATGGTACAACAAGTTTTTCAGATCATTGCTTATATAATAATCGCAGTTGTAATGGATAACTTAAAGTCCTCCACATAGCTGACAAAGGTTTAAGGATGAACTGCTTAGAAAACTTAGAAATAAGGAAAGCTGTAAATTCCAAGAAAAATATAGTCACCGACTAATTAGATGTTACCAAATCACCCCTACTCAACATTTTTTGTGTACAAATAGCATTGATAATAATATGTTTGTGTAGCCTGATGATGTCCGTAAGGACGAAACAATTTTTACTTTGTGGAAAACGTGTCTTAATTTTTACCATATTAAATTATTAACTACGTTCCACCACGTGCCGACTACGAATTTTATTTCAATTATTAAATTCTTTATTTTTCAGTCAACTAACATGATTCATTAAATTAAAAGGTCTAAGTTGTTTTAGTTAAATTTTCTAAACTTGTTATAACAAAATATAATAAAACAACCTTTTAGTTTATGTTCTGCATATTTTATTTAAACCTAACGTTTCAGCAACATACATTGCTGCCTTCTTCAAGGAAAAGCATAAAAATAAAATGTATAGAACATAAACTAAAAGATTGTATTATTGTTGAATTAATACATTCATATTGTAATAAGTATTGAACTAAATATAGATCATGAAACTATTAAAAAAAAATTTAAATTTTCTATTTAATTTGTCTTATTCATTAGATAAATTACGAAAAATTGTAAAAAAACAAAATAGTGAACCCAAAATATAGTAAAATTAAATAAAATAAGTAATTAAAGTAACCATTTACAAATATAAATTAACGATTTTTTACAAAATGTTTATTACCTGTTTCGGATTAGTTAAAATGCTAAAGTAAGATTTGTAAATTATAAGACAAAATTTTAACTCATTTTTTCTGTGTTGCGCTCTTTGCTTAATGATCAATTTCAATACGTTCAAACGATTCCCTGGCGACAGAAGTCTACTGACAATTTATTCATAATAAAATACATATTGTATTATACTAACATTTTATTATAAATATTGATCATTTATTTAAAATACCAGACATGTATTATATTAATCGGTGTAATACCGACCATTTATATTACGTATATACGATTTATTATTAGTAAATACTGACAATTTATTTAAAATACTGATTAAAAATGTTTAAAATAGTAACCCGATAAAATGTGTTATTTAGTATTGCTGTCAAAATTTCTAATTGCAATTGAAATTTTTAAAATAATTTAAAGATTAATATATTTAAATTTAATAATAATGCAAAATGATAAAATTGATTTCCGGAAACTCTATTCCCTACAATTTGAATTATAGTAGGACTAGAATAAAATCCAATTGAGTGAGATACAACAGGCAACTAAAACTAATAAAAATTGTACTGAACAAAAATGATTTGTTGTTTTTGTCATATCGAACTTTTAGTCAACAAATGAGAGTCCTAAATAGATTATGTACGCAACTTTATTTAATATGTATCACTGATTGCATTTTGCAATGCACTTTCATTTTAAAATGTTAGTTTATGAATGATCGTAAAATAAGAGTTAAAAATTATACAATTTGCAAAATGGATTAAACAGGAAAAATAATTACAACAATTGGAAATATCGACGTAATCTTACATTACTAATGATGAAAATATAAAGTTTTCTGAAAAAATATTTTATTTCATTAAAATTCCGCATTTATTTTAATCTTATTATTTGCTACAGCACAGTATATGTATCTATATAAATTTGCATATAAGTAAATTAAATTGAGATTTGTTACACCTACTTGAACAATATTTTGTTGAAAATATAATATACCTATACAAACTCTGAACAATAAAATTTCGGGCTTTGAAATTGTCTTTGTTTGAATTTGCAACAGCAACAAAATTAGAGTACTCTTCAAACAATTGTTCTATGTAACAAAAATAATAATAATAATAAATTACAATAGGGGATATACAATTCTTAACGGGAATTATTTTGGAGATGAGAAGGGAGAGTACACTTATAATGAGTCAAGAAGCTCTGTCATTGATTATATAATTATAAATGAAAATGTTAATGAAAAAAATAGACGATAATATAGGATCGGACTATCAAAGAATTTACGCTATAATAGAAGAAGTACATATTACAAAAAAGGAATACAAACCAATCTCAAATAGAGTGTATACAGACTAGTCGGTTAAAGGAATAGAAGAGTACAAACAAAATATAGAGAAATTAATATTTTATGAAAAGAAAGACGTACTAGTCGGTTAAAGGAATAGAAGAGTACAAACAAAATATAGAGAAATTAATATTTTAGGAAAAGGAAGACGTAAATAACATGATAGAAAAAGAATAATTAATATACAAGAATCAAATATTAAGTACAAAATAAAAGAGAGGAAAACAGGATACCTGAAATGGTAGTATACAGAATGCATAATGAAGAAAAGGATAGATGCTAAAAAATTTAAACTCTAGCGAAATCGAATAAACGATGAAGAACAGTTAAATAGAGAAAGAATAGAATATAAAGAATTAATAAAAACAAAACAAAGACAAGACAGGGAAAATGAATACATTAAGATCATAAAATCAGAAACAGACTTATTGAATTATATCAATAAAGAAATAAAATCTAAGCCTACAATTTCAATGAGAATAGAAGAGGAGGAATGGATTGAATTTTTCAAAAAAAATACGGGGGCGACAGATGAAATACAGAAAGAAAAAGTTGAAGAAGATGATAATAAAGAACAACTGGAAGAAATATCAATACAGGAAATAGAAAAAAAGAAGAAAGCACCAGGAGAAGACGGAGTAGAAAATGAAATCTGGATATATGGATCCGAAAAACTAATGGAGAACATTAAAATTATTTGTAATAAAATATGGAAAAAACGTGTCTCTCCCAGAAGATGGAGGAAAGAAGTGATATGCCCAGTATTCAAAGAAAGAGACAAAAACAATGTGTCAAATTATAGAGGAATAACAATTATGAATACGTTATACAAAATATATGTTACAATATTGAAAGATAAATTTAACGAATAATAGGAGGAAAAACATTCTCCGGATACACAAGCTGGATTTAGAAGAAGACATTTTAAACTATATTGTCGAAAGAGAATTAATCAAGGAAGGAGGAAAACAACAAATAAGAAACAATGAAGAAAGTATTATACTGCACGAATGCTGGAGAGATCGTGAATTTGGGGATAATAGAAGAAGACCAAAAAGTAAATGGGAAGAAAAACGATTTTATTGTTATGAAAGTATTTTGAAATTTAAAGGTGGAAAATGTAAAAAAAAAATCTGTTGTGGCCAGCACAAGACCTCTCGCCATTTCCATATTAGGCTATATAAGTATTGTATTGCACTTCGCTTTCGAACCGTCGTTATATAACAAAATATTATAGAACATTACCCAAATATTGTTTTTTATTATATTTAACATGTCTTCTGCATACATATAATTCTAATTATATCTATTTTTCATTGTATGAGGAAGTTTCTAAAGTCAGAGATTGTTCCAATTCATTAACCAGATTGGCGGTATTTCTGATGGATATATGCATTTTACCACAATTTTACCTATAATTTCAAATAACTAATTAATAAAACAATAAGAAAAATTAAATATACTTACCAGTAAAAGAAATCAGAATGTCACTAAAACTGTTAATTTTTGACACTGACATGTGTCATTTACAAACTATGTTATAAACAATGGAATTTGTCAACTGGTTTCCTTAGTGCCGTAGCCTCTGCGATTAGGTCACTCTATAAATTATAGTGTCTTTATCTCTAAATCTATACAAGATATAATAAAAATTTTAAGTGTATTAGATGGATAATTTTATGTTCTTCAATATTTAATAAAAAAAAACCTCCCAAAAAATTATATTTAGAAGATTTTTTCTAAAAAACTACTACTTTCGGTTGTTACCAAAACCTTTTCAGCTCTTCCCAGGAATGTCAGATTGAGGAAACTGCAGTTAAATATTTTTTAAGTCTTATAGTTTTTGAGGAATCGTGACTACAACATCCAGACATACATACACACATACATACATACATACACACACACACATACACACATACACACACACACACAGGCATCATTTTAAAAATGTTATAATCGGATTCTAGGGACCTTAAATCGTGCTTATTCAATAAAATCTGGATATGCGAATTTTAGCATGAATCCAATACCTCTCTTAGCGAGAGGTAAAAACAGAAATAAGTATGAAAAACGCAATCGTTCAGAGGCATAAAGAAATACAAGGACAAAAAGATATAATAAGATCGCAGTATCAAGATACAATAATAAATATGAAAGAATCCGAACACCAGATCTACCACAGTATCTTACATCATCAATGAAGAAAGAAGATAAACAATTAATTGCACAGTTCCGGTGCGGTAACGAAGAAGCGGTATATTATTTCTGGCGGAAATTAGAGAACAACAATACCGCATATGTCATGGTCAGATTGAAAATATTGAACATATATTACAGAGATGTTGAGGCATGAAGAAGGCAGACCAATCGTAGGAAGAGAAAGGGTACTGAAAGATTCAGGGAAAGGGCTAAAATGGATGAAGAGTTATTTATATATAACTTGTCTCATGTATTTGTAAGGAAAGAATGTAATAGATTCAATGCCGAAAGGCAAAAATTAATAAAATACATATATACATACATACATACAACAGTGGATTTCGAAAGTGACGTCACAATTCTCTACACCAGTATCACTTCTAGTAAATTCTGTAACTATGCGGACAAACAAAGCGTATAATTCAAAATGTAAACACAGTATTTGTGAAATTTATGTTCAAAATGAATTTTTTAAAGCCAGAAATTGTATCAGGTGCCAAATTTAGAAATGATAATGTCGAATATCATTCGATAATTGAATTGAGAAGGTAACAGAGAATTAAATATAACTGGGAATAAATTATCTTATATCAAGGTTACATGTCTTGGAAAATATACAAATATTCAGTTATTATTACTATAACAAGAATTTATTTAGAATTTGCAGATGTAAAAATTGCATTTAATTCGGCCATAGTGATGAAATTTTACTAAGTACAATAGACTGAGAAAAATTGATTGGGCAAGACAGTATAAAAAGCAATAACACGCTCGCAGTTAATTTTACAACATTTCTTGTGTTGTACATAACCACTGCGTGTAAATTTTTTAATGTACATTTTTTGCGTCTACATTCATGTTAGCATATTTTACATTTTTCATGTAGTTTTGGAAATGGAATATAATCAACACTTATCATGCTGTCATGTACATACGAGGGGTCGTTTTTATATTCCCGGACTAGGCAGTTTTTAATTTTAATGTATTTTTCATTATATTGTTTTTTAATTACGTATGCCTTGGTAACGTGTATGACAATTTACAAAACAATTGTAGCAATATTAGTTCTAATATCTGTCAGTTTGTGTTGTCACTCAAGATGTCCTGTTGCTTGACGGCAATGCACCAACCCACAAGTCAAGACTTTCAAAATCTGCCGTGGCTTATAGTCCAAATCTAGCTCTCTGTGACTATTTTTTGTTTCTAAATCTCAAAAAAATCTTTAAGGGGATGATAATATTTAGAGACGAACTTATAGCGACTGTTGAAAGGCATTTTGCGGACAAGACAAAGGAATATTTTTATAATGGATTATAGTTGTTATTGCAACGATGTAATACTTGCATCCAAAAGCAAGGGGCCTATATTAAAAAATATTTTTTTATGGCTGCTCTAACCTTTTCTTTTACTTCAAATTAATAATAATGACAATTTAAAAAGAAAATAGTAAATAAAACATAATATAGTTTGCAGCATTAGTAAAAACGTAGGTATGTATTTAAATTAATAAAAATTAAATAGCGGGAGGTTTTGTGTTGGCCACATCAGATTTTTCATTATATTTTTCAAGTTTAACAGCTTTTTAGAAAAGTGTCTGCATAGTTCGCATAGTCACAGCAAGAGGTGCTAAAATTTTATCTCTGAAACCCTTCTATTGAGGACCTTTTGGCAAAAGAAACAATAAACCATTTTTTTAGTATTTGAAATAATCCAAAAAAAAAAATTCTGCAACTAAATTTAACTCATGTATTAAATTTTATTTTATTTTTTATTTATTTATTATACACTTTCTAATACATATGTATGTATAAAAGCGATGATTATGTGGGGATGAGACAGTTTGTCGTCGTAATATTTATAACGTTTCACTTGTTGCGCGTTGCTGATAGTGACGTAAAATTCCTGAAAATTTATTTTCAGGAAATATTACCCGGGAATTACCATATTGGGAATATTTAGGAAAAATAAATTTATATTAAGTACTGTTACTTAAAATTATATTTACTTTATCAAAATTCTAAAACCCTGAGGTGATGGCGTTGGTTTGGAAGTTATTACATTTTCTTGTTTCTTTTCTAATTGATTATTAATATATTTTCGCAATTCAAATGGGCACTTAATACATTTTTAATGTGATTTAACATTTTTGTTGCATTGACAACTTTGTCCAGCATTTGCATTCAGTAGATTTACCGTCGCTTTTAAAGTATTTCCGCGATAGCACTACCACTACTTCACCTGGGTGGTAAATAAATAAATAAATAAATATACCATCGTGGCATTGCTGGGTGTGCCAATCTGCTTTTTACATATATTTCGATAAGATGAATATATTTGTACCGTACGGGCGTTTAACAGGAGTCACCTCACCGACACTCAATGATGGCGCGAAGAGTGCACCGCAGGGGTCACTTTTGTGCCATTTAAATTTTGAAATAATTTTTGGCGTCGGTCGGAATCGAACCCGGGTCACCAGATCCGCGACTAGATACTCAGGCACTGGATGTTAAGTAATAAACATTGATAAGCCATTAATTAGTAATTTTTATTGAACGTTTTTAAAGAAACGCTCAAACTTTACAATGTAATAAATAACTTGAAAATAAGATAGGTACTTTTTGCAAGAAACCTTTTTAACAAAATGTTTGGAATACTAATAGTTGTAGCTGTCTATAATTCATATTTACAATATTTATGCCCGTATTCACCAACATCAATTAGAACTTCGAATAGCTTATTCATTAAATAAGAGAAAAATATCGCATCAAAATATGACATCCAGTATAAATTAAATACCTTCATTTGTGTTATGGTATCGATGCGATATTTTTCTCTTATTCAATGAATAAGATTCGAAGATTTATTTGATGTTGGTGAATACAGGCAGTAGACTATGATTATTTTTGCCAAAAGCTCGTTAATTTATATTCTAAAATAAGAGAACAATGAAAAATATCAGGCACAAAGTGATGATATTATGCATCATAAAAGTTAAAAATGTTTTGTTCATTATTCTTAACATTGTTACAAGTTACTATGTTTAAAATAATATGCAGAAATGTTTTTACATAATTATGTTTTATTTTCACTTGTTCTCGCAATTGCATGGCGTATAAAATTAAACAAATGCCAACTTTTTACTTAATGTTTTTACTTACGTTTCACATATTTATTTAAAAAGTGAGCGCTGACCGTTCATGTATTTTATAGTTTTCTTTAATTGTAAAATAAATAGAAGTTAAATGTAAAATTATCAAGTAACAGTAGACAAACAAAACAACACAAAGAAAGCAATTTCAAACTTACGCTTATAACTATTCTCTGTTCTAAAATAAAGTTTATAGGTTAACTAATATACATACTTTAAAATAGTTATTTCAAAATAATGACATTATGATTTAATGTCACATATAGAAATTACCACAAAACGTTAAAGAGAAAATCTGTTAATATTGTTTCCTTCTCAATGTTAATTATTTTGTAGTAACAAAACAATATATCAATACACACCTACGCGCTTATTAGTTAGATTTCTGAATACCGCATACACATGTTTCTTATTTAAACTTCTAATAAAACTTTCTCTGACTATTCTATTGTACACATTCTAACAAAATTCAAACTCAGAAAATTAAAACAATTATTGCAGAAAAAATAAACAAGTTACTTTAATGAAGTTTGTTTTTTAACGAGGAGTAAATTAAAAAATATTTGGCTAAGATTCATTCTTTAAATTAATTAATGCTCAGTCGTGTAACAAAATTGAAATAAATTTTTAATTTTGCCGTTTTGTAATTTTGACGATCGTCTATAAACGAATTATTTGTTAACGTATAAGTTCCGGTGTAATATTGTACTATATATAAAACTTGTTCAGAATGAGCCGGTTTCACATTTTTCAAAATGTATTATAAATGAAAGTTTTAGTTTGTGCAATATTTTTCATCGTAATCAAAAATAATAATAATTTGTTGTTATTTCGTAAATAATTAAATAAAAAGATTGGCTCCAGAAAAAATAATGAAAAACAACCCCCCATTCCTGTGACGTCAAGTTACATACAGCATACAGCACGTCATTCATAGCCCATAGCAAAACAGTCCATTATGTTATTTATATAATTAAACGTAGTCCATAGTTTGTCACATGGTAAGCTGTGTAAACTTTGACGTTAGTTTTCGGTCACGTGATTTTTTTCAAAATATTACACAAAATTCAATAACTAATTGTAATAGTTATTTACGATATAAGTGGGGTATAGACATTATTAACGTACGTATTGTGAATTACCCTACGAGCCCGTAGAGCGAGTTAGGGTAATCACATAGTGCGTTAATAATGTAGTACCCCACGAATATCGTACAAAGTTTTATATATCACCGTTAAAATTATTTCAAAATAGCATCATTTTGATAAAAAAAATAAATTAATCAAGATGACGATAGGATCTATTTTGTTTGAAAATCACAGAAAAGCGTTAGTAGTCTATGATCGTGTCTCAGTTACCGAATAACAACAAACTGTTATTCTAAATAAAATTTTCTGATGTCAAACCGTTTTGTTGTGATTTTCTTCGAAAATGAGTTTGCCAGGCTGTTCTTCTGAAGAAAAAACGTCCGATGTGCCCGTAAGTATTGAGGAAGAAGCAAATAATGTAATATCCGGACTTGTCCCATCAAAATCTGGAGCCAAATATGAATTGGCATTTAAAAAATATGAGCAGTGGTGCATTTTGAAAAACATAGAGAACATTACCAGCGAAAAGGCATTACTAGTATATTTTAAAGAACTAAGTAACAGCCAGAAGCCCTCATCCCTTTGGTGTTACTACTCGATGCTGAAGACGGAAATATCGATCAAGAAGCGCATTGATATAAAAAAATATGTCAATCTCACAGCTTTGCTGAAAAATATAGCAAAAGGTTATAAACCTAAAAAGTCTAAAGTTCTAAACAGAGAAGATACTGTTAGATTCCTGCAGACAGCAGGGAACGAGAAATATTTATGCATGAAGGTTAGTCATATACAAGGTAATCATGTATTTTATTGGTTGTAACGTATAATAATTTTCAGGTTGTTTTGATTTTTGGTTTGGCGGGTGGATGCAGAAGAGAGGAGCTTACATTTCTGAGGATAAGCAACGTCATAGATGAAGGATCATGTTTTAGAGTCGTAATTCCGGATACCAAAACTAATACAAGTAGAGAATTTTTTATAACGGTTGGAAATATTGATGGTATTAATCTAGTTCAGACTGTCAGAAATTACGTGAAACTTCGTCCTAAAATTTGCTCCAATGATCGTTTTTTTCTGGCATACAGAAATGGTCGATGCACGAATCAACCTATTGGGATAAATACAATAGGAAGCATGCCGAAAATAATTGCAGAGTTTTTGGGGTTGCCTGATGCAAAGGAATTTACTGGTCATTGTTTCCGGCGCACCTCCACTACAATGTTGGCAAATGCAGGAGCAGATCTCCGCGACATAAAAAGGCACGGTGGATGGCATTCTGATTCCGTTGCGGAAGGCTATATACAGACTTCCGCTGAGAATAAGAAGAAAATCGCTGTCCAAATTTTGGGGAAGAATGAAGCAGTTTCATCCGAAAAATCTGATGCCACCGTCTCGGTTACTAATTCTAGTTGTACAAGCACACAAGTAAAAACGGCCAGTGTTAACGAAGGTGTTAATTTATATAACTGTTCAAATTGTGTTATTAATATTTATAAACAATAAATAATTATCTTTTCTTGGATTTGTGAGTTGTCAATTTCATTACCGCACTAGTGTGGTAATAATTTCATTAAAGCACTCATTGGGCTAACAAGTCCATTACATAACTAAAATGAGTGGGATATGGTATAACTTATCCCACGGTGATATATAAAATATCTAATGGATGTTACATAATATTTTCAATTTGAGGCTATATAATGAATATTATTTTTTTAAATTTAATACTTAAGAGGTACATAAAAATTATTGCAACAGCCCTATTAAAAAATACATAGCATGAGACTAAAAATAATTGCAAATTTTAATTATTTTACCTACTCCTTTTCATTTTTATCTGTTGCTATGTTAAAGCCATTCAGAGAAGTGCTCACATGAAATATTTTCTTGATATGTTAACTAGATTCAGAAGTATACTGCTCACATCAAATAATGTGATTATAATTATAACTATTTTTTTTTTAAGCCAATCACAAACTTGTAACCATAGTATCATTTATGATTGGATGAAAAGATGTGCTGCTGAAATTGGAAAATGTAATTATAGTGATATTTATATTGTCATATTTACTTTGAAATTTCAAATTTTCTGAATTTATTCAGACCTAAAAGTGCAATTTGTTAATGATACGTCGTAGATAAAAAATAGTATTCTACTTGCATGTAATTGCTGTAACTCATTCGGACAAATACATACATCTGTCGCCAGCGGCTCGGGGTGATGTCAAAACTTTGCCCTCCTGAGTTACAGCCATAATTACACATTAATTGTTGGATAATAAACTACTACACAAAAAGCACTAAATAAAATCCGAAATTTACAACATATTTCAGAGTACCATGGGACAAATGATGTTTTGTTGGTTACCCATTAGATCTAGGTATCAAACAAACAGCAGGTAATAATCACTACAGGTCCATGGCATTCAGAAATATGCTGTAAATTGTAGATTTATTTAGCGTTTTCTTCGTAAAGCGCGATTGATTTTATTCTCATATTATGTAGGTATTAACTCAGATTTGAAGTAGACATCCGGCATAACGAACACTCGTTTATATTTAACAAAAATAAGTCTCCGAAACAGAAATACTATAATTAATAACTATTTTGTGCTTGCTTATAACGAAGCCTTGTATAGAGAATGCTTATAACAACCAGTTCTCAGCGAAGATTTGCAATAATTCTTGATTATAATAAACTATAAGTGCTGGTTAGGAGGTTAGTTACTGATGATCTATTCTTTCTATTATTAAGTGTTTAATCAAAAAAGATGCTTAAGATAAAAAATAGTTAATAGTTCTTTTATGTAACAAGTGAGTAAAAATAAAATGTACTCAAAGATTTGCGCACTCGCCTTCAGCTCGTTCGATAAATTTTCTTTCTAGTAAAAAAATACTTTACCAACAATTTTTTTACGTCTACAATAAAAAAATGAGAAAAGTGCCACAGCATTTCATTTATTTACTCGTTTGTGTAAAAAATACATACTTCATAATAGATATTTACACACCAAGTGAGCTAAGGCAATGTTTATTCATGAGAAGAAAGTTTAGCTCACGAACCCATAAGGGCGAGTGAGATAATTTCTTCGAGTGAATAAACATTCTTACCTCACGTGGTTTGTACAATATTTTATTCAATTTTGACGAAATAATAAAAACCATTATAATATTTAATTTTGACAAAATAAACTGATCAGTTAGTAGGCTGAGCATGACAATCGTAGCTGATAGATGTCAAGTCATCTATTTAAAAAACATTATTGTCTGTCATTTTTGTCGTGAAAAATAATGAAAATGGCTGATAATATCTAATAAATACTGTGGTAAGTGTTATTTTCGTGCCTAATGTTATTTTAAATGCATTATTTGTTGCAGATTGAGTTAAAATTTTGTGAGAGTGATTTAAATTTTTTTTAATTCACATGTGAAAAAAGTGTTACTTATAGTTGTTGCTATGGAGTTAATAATGACAGTTTAAAACGTCAAAATTGAATAAAGGTATTTTAATGAAAAAAAAGTACACTTTTTTAATGGACGTAGAAAAATATTGGACCGAATTCCGCACTCTTAATTAAGTTAGTGATCGTCTCTAGTAACCATGAAAACAGCTAGCATCTTTCTCTTATTTATGCATCATTGTATATATCTCTCCTTATTTTGTAATTTTTAGATAAGCTTCTTCAGTTAAAGAAGAGTGCTGAATTAGACCCATTATATTTAAGCTGGATAATCTTTAATCCGCTATTAAAAATAATAAAGAGAAAAGAAAATTAATGTTAAATTTAAATGTTTTAAAAGTAAAAAGAATTAGAAAACCTGAAAATGGTACTTTATTAAAATGGTTTAGGTGTTAAAATAAACAAAATGTACCACTTATTTATTAATAGCTGAATCATAACTATTTTTTTGAAATAAAATATTTTCGACTTTTGAACGAAGATTTGCTTGAACAAACGCTTGCTTAAAACGAACATTATTATAAATATATTTTAATTTTTTCTTAATTAATACAAAAGTGTGAATTTAGAATACTAGTATTTATTTGTAAATTGAAATATATAATAATTAATAATATAATCCTTGTGAAAATATTATATCTACATAGATCAGTATTCACTGTTGAAAATTGTGAATTGGAATTAAATTTAAATATGTAGTTGTGAATACATATGTATGTGAAATTATTTATGTCAATATTGAACAATATTTAAAAATAAACATTAAATATTGATAAATATAATAATATAAATGTTATATATTTAAAGGCCAGTTGTTGTGGTACGTCACTAAAGTTTATTATTTTCTATTTTTATAAACGTCCAGTAAAATTGAATTCAATAACTATTTCATCTCTGGTTAATCTGTCTGTTCACTTTCAGCTAAAATGACGAATTTCGCATCGAAAATTCGACAAATTTATATAATCTATACCATAATATTCATGCCACATTTTTCATTTTAACTGACAATTACAAAAGTTAACAGACAGTTTAACCAGAGATGAAAATATTTGGCAATAGTAAATTTAATAAAATAAACAAGTTATGCAGAATCAATTTCTATATTCTTTTGACTTAAATGAATACTTAATTAAATTTACTATGGAACACAATTTAACTGGATGTATATAACCCATAAACTATTAATCATGAAATTGTTATCTTTTCATAAAGTATTAACAACATAACATTTTAATAATAATAACAAAAAATAAGCTAGATCTAGATATATATAATAGTTAAAAGTTTTATAAAGTTTCTCAATACAATATTAAATATCTATAATATTTTCTAATTAAATTTGAATACTAAAACTTCAACTCAAAAACAATAATTTAAAATAATTTTTTTTTCTAAACACGAATGCTCGGTTTCAAGAAAGCTTTTTAATATTTAACTCAGTGTTAAGTATATTTTAAATTAAATATGTGTTTAGTATGCATACGATACATACAATATAATTGATTTATCTGCACTATTAATATGCGTAAATTTGTCACAATTTGACACATGTCAAAATTTAACATGTTAAATTTAGCAATTCATTACATTTTTACGAAACCGAGCATTAATTTATTAAAAATAAATAAAACTAAACTTATATTCAAACAAAAATCTTAAAAAATTATTTTATATTTGCTACATAAATTTCTTTTTATAAAATTACCTGAGCTTTTAAAAGCATTTTACTGCATATTCAAATAATAAAAAATATGCAATAAATATTTAAACTTTTTTATAAATCATCCAAACTTTTTAAAAAATATTTCAAATTATCTTAAAATAAAAGAAAATACACTTGTATCCCTACAAAAAAAAAAATTAGAAAAGATGTTATATTGTCTAATTAAATTTTTCACAAATCTTCAAAACTTTTTTAAAACATTTTAAACTATATTAAAGTAACAAAAACTCTACTTATATTCATGCAAAAAAATTACAATATCAATCATTTAAAAAATAAAAAATTCTTAACACCTATTACGATCTATCCGCAACTCACCACTTGAACGTGCTATGCGGGTCGTCCACTAGTAGCGCACGGGGCACAGAAATGCCGTCGTGAGCGTCGCGGCGCGCTTATATACCACACGACGCCAACGGCAACGCTTAGGCCCTCCCAACTGACGCATCACATAGCTACCCGCCAGAACGACAACGCAATTACATGCACCCAATCATATGGTGTACCGTCAGCACAACACCATCGTATAAGTGTTTGCATAAGGTGGAAAATATTACACGAATATTGTTGGGAAATTTGTTATTTTTTACATATTACGTACAATACAGTCCTAACCAAATACAGGGTGTAACGGAAATAAGTACATTAAATTTAACTAGTGATAGAACTCCTCGAGAGAAACAATATTTCTTATGCCCATTTGCACCAACAAGGCTTAAATTTTAAGCTAGGCTTAAACAAAAAAATGCAATCAATATTATAATTCGTTTGACATTTCATTTCGATGCCATATTATCAATTTAAGCAGAGTTTAATATTTAAGTTACGTTGGTGCAAACGGCCATTAGTGACTTTTTTATAAACCTTCTAGATATTGTGTTAAAAATCTTCAAAGTTTTGTAAAAAAAATTCATTACCTGCCTAAAAAAATAATAATAATATTTTGTCGGCTTTCAACTATGTTAAGTTATAGCCCTAAGTAATACTTTATTATTATTATTATTATTATTATTTTACAAAGTTTGATTACACACATATATATATATATATCTAACCTCTATATATATATATATATATATATATATATATATATATATATATATATATATATATATATATATATATATATATTTATTTATAAAGTATTAAAGACACAGACAAACATCCAAGCCCCTGGTGGGAATCGAACCCACGACCTCAGGGTCCGAGCGGTGATACATGTATATGCTGAAGATGGGGGTCATTTGGACCTCCGAAACGTCCAACTAAAATAAAAAGTAAAAGAGAAAGTTTTATATTTCCTTTTCCACATCACCTTTGGTAGGCGCAAAAATTCACCTTAATAAAATCAAATTAGTTCATTCTAGCAATCATATTAGTGGACTAAAAGATGAGGAATTTTAGTTAATTTTACTACACTTTAGTTAGTATATCTAATTTATTTTTTCTGTCTAGTGTCGCGGATTTTTTTATAGTACATTGTGTTTATTTATATCAAACTGTTTGGTCAGTGTACGCCGATAAAGCAGCTAATCAACTCAATAAATAGAAAAGTCTGTAATACGAAATTTTGGATTATATTTTATTATGTTTTTCCACGAAAAGAGCTCCAAATTAAGTACCACCACCGGTCTATCGTATATAGTCAATATCTAATATGTTGTTTTAAATTATGTACCAATTTTACATACCAAATTTGAGAAGTTTAAGATCATATTTTGATATATTTTTTCAAGGAAATCTGTCTCCAGTAAAATACCGCTTCCGGTTTATCAATTTTAGAAAAAATCAAATATGTCATTCTCATTAATACAAAAGTCATAAATACCAAATTTGAAAAGTTTTGGATTATATCAATATATTTTTTACGAAAATCTGTTCAGAGTAAAGTATCACTTTCAGTTTATAAATTTTAGCCAAAATCTAACATGTTGTTCCTCTTGGTGTGAAGGTCTTAAATACGAAAATTAAAAAATTTTGAATTATATTTTAATAGTTTTTCATTAAAACTGTTACGGGCTTCAAGTAAAGTAGGTACCACTTCCGGTTACCCAAATTTATCAAAACATAGCCTATGTCACTCGGAAATAGTGTAGCTTTCTATTAGTGAAAGAATTTTAAAATTAAATCAGTAGTTCCAGAGATTACCCGCTACAAACCTACAAACTTTACCTCTTTATAATATTAGTAGGTATAGAATTATAGATGTTGGTTTGAACATGGATTAAAATATTTTAAATTTGAAAAAGTGTTTATTTTTTATTTATTTTTACTTATTATTACACACTTTTCATACATACATGTACAATGTATATGTATATTATATAATTACATACATTTTATTCGTCGTTGATAACGACGAAATTATGAAATTGACACACACAAACAACTATACCTTACCCGGGATTCGAATCCAGAACCCTTGGACCGTGAGTCGACTACGTTGCCCAACTACAGAACAGGGATCGGTAAATGTGTTTATAAAATAGATTTAAAAGAATCTCTTTAAACCCGAAGTTCAATCAACGTATCTTTAAAATATAATTAAAATTTAATCTGTAGTTTAAGTATTTCCTACATTATACTGCAATATCTTTTTCGTAATACCATACTGTTATTATGACATAACAGGACTAAAAACAAAAATGAAAAGATAGGAATAACGGCCTAGGCCGTTCTTTTTTATAACAGTCTAGTACAATTAAGGTTCAGGGGGTCTATTCTAATTCCGCTATTCGCTACATAAGTTCCACTACTAGTTAACAGATGGGGGTCCCCATCCCGTTATCCGACTTGAATCTATCTGTTGGCTAGTAGTGGAACTTATTAATATAGCCAGATGTGGCTATCCGTAGCAAGAGCTCCAGTGGTACCGCTACAAGCAAAGTGTCACGATATAATTTGAATGTTTGTTTTGAAAGTGATTGATAACTCTGGATGTCAAGTTGACAAGTAGTTCGTTTTTTTAATTTTGTGATCAAATATTTGTGTCGGTGAATGGGGGATTACGGCTCAATCGAATTAAAGGAAAATAGTACAAAAATACGAATGTATATGCTGAATAACGAATATTAATAAAAAAATGAAATGGTATAATTGAGATATTTCGGAAATAAAGGGTTTTTTGTTATAGCGCTTCGACACTAATACGAAAATATTTTGATTGGCGACCGAGAAACCGCCTATATATGCATTACAAATAGCGTGTTAGGACGTGGGGATTACTACCAATGGAAGTTAAGAAATTCAAATTCGAAAGGAGGGGCTAACATTCCTGTACGGCAGTTTTCAAACAGTTTTTATTTTAACATAAATTTCTTGCATTAAACTTAATAATTTAAATACACCTGTAATTATAAAGTATGTAGACTTATACAGTGTTATAATATTCATTTATTTTTATGTAAATATAACTTAAAATAGCATATATTTCAAGAACATTTAGGTCCATGATGAAAACAGTTTGATATAAAAACACATAAATGTGACGTCACGTCAATCTTTTCAAAATTCCGGAGACTATAACTCGCTTATTAATAGGAATTTTTTTACCGGATTTTCATCAATAGTCTTAGTTTTCCTAAAATTTTCAGATGAAATTATAAAAAAAAAAAATGGTGTAATCCCCCATTATATCATAATAATATTTGATTAATTTCTACATATTGTAAGTACCTATTAAATTATATTAATTATTTATAATTCTAACTAATAGCACATGTTGCTATCTGACTTCCATCGGTTGGCTAGTAGTGGAACTTATATAGCGGATAGCGAATAGCACATATGGCTATCCGACTTGAATTCATCTATTGGCTAGTAGTGGAACTTATATAGCGGATAGCGGATAGCACATGTGGCTTGAATTAGAATAGACCCCCAGGTGTTCGTAGAAAAATAAAATCATATTGATGGACTGTTCTCTAGGAGAATTTATAAATTAACCAAAAAAGTTGTTCAGTATGACAGATATAGAAGAATTTTATTATTCCAAAATGTTTAAATTTTATGATATTACGAAAAATCTTGAACGCCACACGGCCGATATATAAATAACGAACTAGACTGATTATAAACCTCAGTCGCGTCCGTTATTTGCCTCATATCGGCCTAATGGCTTTAATAACTATAACAATACTATCGGATTATTAATACAGTTTATCGCTTTTTAAAAAGTATAACAAACTATTAAGTAAATTTTTGTAAAAGAATAGTCTAATTTTTTAACACATTTATTGTCCATACCGACGCAGTATCAGTATCGGCATTTGGTTTTGTAAAGCAATATCCATCTCGCATATATGTCCGCACTGACATTTGAAAATCAAATGTTGCAGTGTGAAAATGGTACCGCATACTGCCAGGGCCGACCTAAGAATTTTTGGCGCCCTAGGCAGATTTCTATCTTGGCGCCCCCGTAGAAAAAACATAATATAAACCATGCTCTTTTTTAATATAAATTTAAAAAAAAAAACAATATACCTACCCACAAATGAAATAAAAAGGTACCAATTAATAAAATTTAAACCCTGTTTTCACCTCTCTATAAAGTGTCAGTTAATTTATATTTACAAAAATATCACATTGATATTAGAGCGTAAATTGACAAAATTATACAAACGTCATTTTACCTACGGATAAGTTAACTGGCACTTTATTAAGAAGTGAAAAAACCGGGCCTGAATATTTTTTTATTATTTTAATTTCTATTTTACGAGCATTTTTGGCAAATTCAAACCGTTCGAAACAGACATAAATTTTTTCTCTTTTCCGGAATTTATGCCTATAAATGATTCCTCCGCCCTAAGAAATTAACCTGTATACGTACTATTACCTATATGCGACAGCTTTGTCTGGATGTATACATTATATAACTACGATGGATGATCAACTCATAACCGGAATTGTAATTTTCTTGAACTCTAGTTACTAACAAGCTATCGATTTTTTTGTCATCGGTTTTTGACATAATCAGAAAATCAGGTAACCAGTCATTGATTAATAAAATTGTTAAATATTAAATATGGACGTTCCACGTTCTCTTGCACGAAGAATAATTATACAGTTTTTATTTGAACAAAGCGTAAGTCTTTTAACACAGTTCGAGGAAACATGTATATTCAAGAATCAAATTTACGACTGATTCAAAATTTTCAAAAACTATGACAGAAATGTGTAACTATCGCGTCACGTGCGCCGTTTCCTTTCACCGCTATAAATGAAACCAATATTGAACGTATTGACATTTACCGTAAAATTCGCGAACATTGACGAATAACCGTAAGAACTATTGCCAATATTTTTTCATTAAGTATTGGAAGTATGGAAACAATCGTTCATGCCATTATAATCTACAATTCATCAAAGTCAGTTCTCACTTGGTTTCCAGGATTCCTACCGTATTCAAGTCTTCCCCGCTTTCCTCCAACGTGGGAAGTTTTACCGAATCCGCCTTACTACCCAGATTTGTCACCATCCGACCTCAAGTCACGTCTCGGCAACTCTATGTGTACGTACAGCTACCGCGCGTTAAGTTGACACTGATCTTGAATGCGCAGAACCTAAAATTCGTTCTTGGACAATTCGAAATGTAATCATAATTACAATATGATATTGTTATAACGAGGAAAAGATTCCGTCAAGATTGAAAATGCTATAATGGGAAAGGGGATTCATTTATAAGCCAAAGTATGCACAGTGCCAGTGTCAACTTAAAGCGTGCCAGCTATACCACGTTAGCCTTACGTGATATGAGGATCCTGCACCAAAATACGTGGGCAACGAACTTGAAATAAATATAAATAGATAAATCTTCACTGCTTATTACACATTACAGGGTATGCCAATTTTTATTTTATTAACTTATTTTGGAATTGGCCGATGTAGTGGCCGTGCGCATTAAGGCGTCTCTACATGTTCAAATCGAATCTGAGGTCCTCGGTTCGAATCCACCGGCCTTCTAAATGCGAAATCCTTAAAATGTCACAATATCACGCATTAATCGCACTCGCATGCGTTGATCTGACCAGTCGTCCATGTTAAACATAGATGGTGCTCGCTATAGAAGGAGTATTTCCAATGCCGCACTGGTTGCATAGCAATCACCAACTGCTCTGATACTATCGGTCTCGAAACACCAGTGTCTACAGTAAATGAGCACGTGGCACTTCTAGGGCTGTTGTGCCACAGATTTAGCCATGGGTCTACAAGGCCTGAGAAGCTGATATTTATTTATTTCGAAATTGACGATATAGATGTGCTGTAGACTCAGCCTTTCTCAATTGCCGGTCCGCGAAAAAATTTCACCAGTCCACAAAAAAATATCTGACGTACTAGCGTTGATGCAGTTAATTACGGGTGACATTTAAGTCACTAGTTCTCGTAAATTTATTCATAATTTTACGTGTCATAAGTGCGAGATGAAAAAAGTTTGGGAAATTATTATAGAGGGCACTTACAAAACATCTTTTCACGGACTCTTATGCCCGGTTTCTCCACAGCAACTTAAGTCGTTGATTATTAAAGTCCTACTTAATTGTAAGTAGGCCTTATATCCCAATTGCGTTGTACTAGCAAATTTAAATGCGTACTTAACTTATGTCACAAATTACATTGGCAACAATGTAATGCTGCTCTATGATTGGTCAATTTGAAATTTAGCGATTCAAAATAAAATGCCATCTGTCAAACGTCAAAGCTGTCATTGTGTTTATCAGGGTTTATGTTTGTATTTATTCAATAATATTTGATATGGATTTACAGAATTTCCCTAATTTTGACGACGTTAACGTTGTGGATACTGTGAAGGACGTCGATATTGTAGAATTCCGCAACAAATAAGTAACAGAATTGATTTGTTCCAAATATATTATATAATTTATTTTTAATATTTTTATGTAGACCACAGCCAGTTCTATAAACGGAAACCTTTTTCTTTGATGTCGTCTTCCATGTATCAGTCTTCATATTTGCACACATTTTATTGCCAATGCTGCGGCAATTATATTCCAAGTGTTATATTTTTGAATATTGGACATAGACACCGCAATGATGTTTTTATTTTCAATATTCTTTTTAAATCTTTGTTTCTACAATCTCACAGAGCAATTTTCATATTTTTTGCTATAATTTATTCGTTTCTTTTTCATATCATTTAATTGTCAGGCCGTAACAGCCCAAAATTGAACAAATTTACCGATATATCAACTGACGTATGACACATAACCACATAAGTCACCGTTTTTTTCGACTTACATTTTTTTTTTTTTCCCATATTTATTTACAATCTGTCAAGAATTGACAATAAGTAATTTTTTAACAATTTAAAATATCATGCAGAGAACATATCCAGCGACATGTTCTCTTTAAGCCAACTTTAGAATAAACTAAGCAAAGTAACTACTAACTACATAACATTAAAATAAACTAAGTAATACATTATTAAATAAATCTAAAAGGTAATTCTAATGTGTTGTGTCGTTTTAGTCTGTACGTGTCCATACTATTGTCTAATAAATTTACTGCATTTTGGTTTGGATGTACATCTAGTCTTTTTAGGTATTTTTCACTGTATTTTGTTATTTCTTCTTTTATTGTGTTCATCTGTAAGTCGTTGTGTATAACATTATTGTTAACAAACCATGGGGCGTCTACTATCATTCTTAAAATTTTGGATTGATGACGTTCAATTTTGTTAATATTAGACTCACTAGCTGACCCCCAGAGTTGTATCCCATAAGTCCATATCGGTTTTAATATTATTTTGTATAAAAGTAGCTTGTTTTCAACTGACAATTTAGAGTTTTTATTCAGCAACCAGTACATTTTTTTAACCATTATTCCTAATTGTTTTCGTTTTGTTGTTATGTGTGTCGCCCATGTTAACCTTCGTTCGTGCATTCCTAAAGACTTACATTTAAGTGCTACTTACGTCTCACATTTTGACATTTTTGCTTGGTGCAACGGTTTAAGGTAGAACTTAGGAATAAGCAACAACTTAAGTCTTAAGTTGCTCTGGAGAAACCGGGCATTAAATCTCTATCAGAAAAACTACCAATGTGGTTACTTTGGGAGATTTGAAAATAAATTTCAAATTGGTCTTGATTATATAATGCACTCAACTCAATTTAATGCCAGGGCCTTCAGACTCATATTAAAATGACAGCTTGCTTTTTATCTCTTGCTAAGAGAGGTATTGAATTCATGCTAAAAATAGCATCTCCAAATTTTAGTGAATAAGCACGTTTAAAGGTTTCTAGGATCCGATATTAACATTTTTACAATATTGTCTGTGTGTGCGTGTGTGTGTGTGTGTGTGTGTGTGTGTGTGTGTGTGTGTGGATGTGTGTATGAGTGTATGTGTGTATATGTGTGTATATGTATGTGTGTGTGTGTGTGTGTGTGTGTGTGTGTGTCTGGATGTTGGAGGGATGGTTTCTCAAATTCTATAATGGTAGCAGAGCCTATTTGGATGATTCCCTCCTTTAATTAAATTATTATTTTTTCAATACGCCCAATTGTTCTATATAGGTATTTATTTAATTTTTCTTCATTTATGTATTTTGTCATGATGTCCGCTGGTTGACCTTCAGTGTTTATATACTTTGTTGTTATATTTTTATTTACTACTTCATCTCTTACAAAATGGTATTTTCTGTTTATATGTTTTGTTCTTCAATTTTGTCTTGAATTTTTTATCCAATCAATTACTGCCGCATAATCCGTATAAATTTACACTGGTTTTTTGATATAATTTTCTTCACCTAATTCTTCTAATAAATTTATAATCCACGGGGCTTCACATGCTCCGTCACAAACGGCCAGTAGCTCAGCTTCCATTGTCGACAATGCTACTAACTTCTGTTTTACACTTTTCCAATTTATAATATTTCTGCCTAGTTTGGTTATAAATCCGCTATAAGATTTACCATCGCTGGTCGTACACCATCCTGAGTCTGTGAATATCTTCACTGTTTCATTGTCCGGTGAAATTCTTAAATATTTCTGTTTTGTTCCTTGTAAATATCTCATTACTCTTTTTATTGCAATCCAGTGTATTTCTCTTGGATCTTTACAATATGTATTGCGATAACTTGTTGACAGAGTATGCAATATCAGATCTTGTGTCTCTTGTTAGGTACATGAGCGATCCTACTGCTTCTTGGTATTTCTCTTGGTTTGGTCTTTGAGTCCTGATAGTCGTCTAGTTTTTGACCAATTACTCCTGGTGTTTTGACAGGTTTACTGTCAGCTATGTCAAATTTATGTAAAATTTTGTTTCCATAATTTTCCTGTGACAAATAAATGTTATTTTCATCTTCTTTAATTTTAATTCCAAGGAATAGTTTTTTATCTGTGATCTTTTTTATTTGCATTTCTTTTTTTTACCTTTTTCATGAATTTTCAATTGTAACGTTACCATCTCCAATTGCTAGAATGTCATCTACGTAGACGCCGATAACTGCATATTTTGTTTCTTCTTTCTTAGTAAAAAAACAAAGATGTTTTAAACTGTGTAAATCCAGCGTTTATCATTACTTCTTTAAATTTAATATTCCAACATCTTCCGGATTTTGGTAGACCGTAAATAAAGGGTTTTTCAATTGGGGCGGGTCGATGTTGGTCGCCTGTGGCGGCCATGTTGTTTTGGTGGCGTCTGTCTAATCTGTTGTTTATTATTCAGTCACTGTCGCCAAATCACCATGACAAGTTACACGATTGAGCAGCACGTCCAAGTGATAAAACTTTATTATCAAAATGAGTGTCCGTTTGTGCAAACGATGCGCGCGTTGCGCCCATTTTACGGCAGATGCGGTGGCCCTTCAAAGTCGGCTCTCCAACGTTTGGTGGCCAAATTCGAGACGACCGGTTCGGTAAACAATCAGCCAACACCCTTACGTCAAAGGAACACCAGATCGGCCGAGAACATTACCGCGGTTTGTGAAAGTTGCAGGAGAACCTGAGGCAGTCATTTCCTCGCCGCGCACAAGAACTCGGCCTTTCGCAGACAACTTGGCGAATTTGCATCGGAACTTGGGCCTACACCCGTACAAGATCCAACTGACCCAGTAGCTCGTGCCCTGACTTTGTCAATGAAAGATTGCGCATCTCTCGGATGTTACGAAGCTGGCCAATTGATCCTGATGAGCTTCTAGTTCAGATGGACAAAATTGAGACTCTGGAGTTGATAATCAAGACTAGGGTCTCATTGGTCAGACTAGCAATAAATAAATAAAATAAATACCATTGATTCAATCGGAGTTGTGGACCGACCGCTTACTTTTAACGAGTTTGCCGCTTTAATTGTTCTTTGAGGGTCTGGTTTATCTCGGTTGCTACAAGCTGTCTGGTGATCCTGATGAACCCCTGGTTCAGAAGGACAATTCCGAGACCCTGGAGACGTCATCTCTCTAGGGTCCTAGAATATTGATTCAGTCAAGTAGTAGAATAGTAGCAAAGTAGTTCTCTATGTAATCAGTCTTCTGTCATCATGACGCTGTACATGGCTGTATTAGAGACCAGATGACATAATTCCACTTCCGCCAGTGTAGTGTGTTAGAACTATATTATATTATTTTACTGACCGACTAAGTGCGTAGTCGTTAAATTGGCCTGGTGAAGCACAATGGCACTCACTTGTGATGACTTGACTAATCAGCCATGTTAAATACAGCTACCAGCTGTAGAAGGAGTATTTCCGATGTCGCACCGATGCTTTGCAAAGGTGGCTATCGCACGGATTCACTGACTGCTCTGGTACTATCAGTCAATAACATCTAACAATACTAATAGTACTAACCGTAGTAACACTTTATAGTACTAACAATACTAACAATGAAATCCGTTTCTAGTTGGTAGGGGCTCGCCACCACGTGGCTAGGGACGGGAACTCCGCTTCGGCGGTGCTAAGGAGCCCAAGATAGATTTAAGGCACGAGAGGGTCAAAAGACCTCCACTAAGTATGTAGTCCATCTCATACTTGCCAATGAATGTTTGGAGCATGGGCGTAGGCGCATGTTTCCGCTCATTTTTGACCCAGGAACTCAAAGTTAATGACCATAGACAACGCCGTTTGTTCGCTAACTGGGCTTCAGAGCGTTTGGAAGAGGAACTCAATTTTGGCCGAAAAATCATCTTTAGCAACGAGGCGTATCTTTGGATGAATGGCTATGTTAACAAACATAATTTCCATATATGGGACGATGCCAACCCACACGAGATTCACCAGGTGGCAATGCATCCACAAAAAGTTACTGTTTGGTGCAGATTTTGGGCCGGCGGCGTCATTGGTCCGTACTTTTTTGAAAACGACGTTGGTGATGCCACCACCGTTAACGGCGAGCGCTACAGAACGATGATAACCGATTTCTTTTGGCCCAAATTGAACTGTATGGACGTAGACGACATGTGGTTTAAGCAGGACGGCGCTACGTGTCACACTTCACACAGCGGATACCACGATGGACATTCTGCATTCTAGTTATCTCTTGCAGAGGTGACGAGAATTGACCCCGCTAGACTTTTTTGTGGGGTTTCCTGAAATCGCAGGTCTATGCCAATAAGCCGCAATCGACCGATGCCCTTAAAGTCAACATAACCAATGCCAACGCTCAAATTCAGCCTGATCATGCGGCAGAGTCATTGAAAGTTGGACCACTCGGATCCGTGCCACCGTGAGAAGCTGCGGCAAACATTTGAACGATATTATGTTCCATACATAATGGCATACATGGGCCTTTCAAACAAAAAAAGAATTTCTTTAATACCTCACACACAGCTTGTGTTATTCCATTTCAACATCGATCCGCCCTTATTGAAAAACCCTTTACTATTCCTTATCCAATAAACATTGTCATTTCCATCGTCATAGCCGGGGGGTAGTTCCATGTATGCAGTTTCTTGCAGATTTCCATTTAAATATGCAGATTTTGCATCATAAAATCTTATAACGCTTTTTTTCATGATTGATAATGACAAACGAGCTCTTACTGATTCACTACGGGACTGTAGAAATCGAAGTAATCCACACCCATTTTCTGTCTAGCTCCCATGGCCACCAATCTTGCTTTAAATATTTTATCATTGTTGGCGTTGAGTTCGGATCTTCTTTTGTAGCATTTACCACGTAATCTTTGAGTTTTTCCGGTAATTTTCTTGATATTCTTTTATATTTACTTTGGTCTTCTTGTGTTCTTTTGTTTCTTGTTATTTCTTTTTCTGGTACTTTTTTGTTTTCTACATAATTTATAAAAATAGAATTAGAATTACTGTTATTTTCTTCCGATTTATTGAATCTTATTCCTTTCTTTCATTCAATAAACTGAACATCTGATGTTTCATGTACTCGTTGTTCATCTTCATATAGACTGTAAGCTCTTCTTTCTCTTGAGTATCCTCCTTTTCTTCATTTTTGTGTACTTTATGGTGAACATATTCTCTGAAAATTTTCCTTTGCATATCAACGTTCCATCGTTTGCATAAATAAATGTCCCTTCTCTATTTAAAGTGACAGAATTTCTTTTTTGTCCTAAGCTAGGTATTAATAGTAAATTATCTCTCCATTTGAACATTTTCTGATCTTACTTTATTGTTTTCTGTATTTGTCCTAATGGTGCCACTTGATACCGCTTCTATACTTCGTCCATTTCCTGCAACATTTATTTGTTTGTCTTCAATGATGTCCATCCATTCTTCTGATGAAGTCATATGTGATATGCAGACTGAATCTAGGAACCATTTTTGTTCATCCTCTTCTCTATTTTCAGTGTAAACTGTCAAAGCAAATTCATGTCCGTTTGATTTATTTTCTTCAATAATGTTTGCTTTTTTTTTCTAAATGTAGTAAATGTTTTTCTGTTACAGAAATTTTTATTACTTAATTTCTTTATTTTTTTTTTTTTTTGTCCAACAGTATTTTACAACGTGACCCGGTTTCTTTACAGTAAAAACATATCTTCTTTTCTTTTGATTTAAAATTTGTTTTGCATGCACTGATAATCTGTCATGTTTTCCATTTTTAATTTTTATATTAACTGACAAAGATGTTGATATTGTTTCATTACATATCTAACTAGTTCTCTGTCTGAAACAGCTTTCCCATAATCTACTAATTTGTCTTGATAAATCTTATCAAATATTCTTCAATATTTTCTTTTTCTTTCATTTTAATTTTTGCGAGTTCCAGCATTAAATCAATGGTTTCACTTTCTTCATTCCCTTAAATGCTATAGCCAATTGTGCAGACAAATTCAATATAATGTAACAGTAGGTAAGCTTCTTTATTTTTCTTCAGCTTCATTTGTTATAGGTTCTTCTTGTAATATTTCATCATATAATCCCTTGGTGTCTAGCAATGTTTCCATTTTTATACTCCATATTGAGTAGTTACTGTTATTTAACTGCTCCATTTTTTATCATATCTTCTGTCTTCTATATTTTATTCTTCTAATCTTCCTGTATCTTGTTTTTCTTAAACTGCAGTGTTTCTCTCCAACTATTCCATTTTCTCAAACTAAATCGTTTTTCTTCCGCTACTCTAACTTCGCACCAGTTTTGTCCAACTACACGCCGTTTTTGTCCAACTACGTTCCGTTTTTGTTCAAGTACGCGCCATTTTTGTCCAACTACGCTTTTTTTCTTCAAATACTTCAACTAAGCACCGTTTTCGTCCGTTTTTATTATATTATGACAGTTCCAATAATCTTCAATACACTGAACTTGTTCTCCAAAATTACTTGATTCTAAAAAATAATTTCATTAACGTACTTCATATAAGACTAAAGACCAATTTAACTAAATATTCGTTAATCTGATATTAATGGGAAGAGCTGAAACGATTTTGTAAACATTCATTCATTTATAAGCCAAAGTATGTAAAGTATCAGTGCTAAGTAAACATGCGCTTGCTATACATATAAATATAAATAAATAAATAAATAAATATATCATCACGGCATATTACCCATTTCTGGGTGTGCCAATCTGCTTTATCACAGATATCGGTAATTATGATGACATATTTGTACCGTGCGGGCGTTTACCAGGCGTCACCTCAAGGGCACTCATTGCTGGCGTGGAGAGTGTACCACAGGGGTCACTTTTGTGCCATTTAAAATTCGAAATATTTGACGTCGGTCGGGATCGAACCCGGTACCCCCGGGTTCCCGACCATACACTCAGGCACGAGTCATCATAAACCCTTCAGAAATACCTTCAATCTTCTCAATGAATTGGAAGAATCTCGAACATTTAGAAGAGTCGGACGAATATAATATCCAATCGTGTGTGTACCAGAAATGTTAAATATAATACTTACATAGCCTAATACGGCGAGAGGAATTGTGCTGGCCACAACAGATTTTTTTTTTTTAATTTTGAAATATCCACGACAAAATTTTAAAAAAATTAAGATAAACTGTATAGTACTGAGAGTTTTTGAATTATTATGTTATAAATATGTTTCATTTTCAATGAGTGCCCACACATTCATGTTCCATAGGATTTTTAAAGACAAAGTTCTTTTGTAGTTTTGTTCTACTGAGGGAGGAAGTACTCGTATATCACATTAAGGTTTTGAATTACAGTAACCAGATAGATTCTTAAGAGGACACGTTCTTAAACGATATTATCATCATTATTCACAGAATAAGGAAGATTTAAATTTTCTAAAAATAAAAATAATTTTATTTTTACCAAAACTTAAACAAAAAGTACAACCCGATTAAACAATAAATAATTCCGTCACATATTCTTTCTCCTTTCACATAAAGATTTTAGGGTACAGAATTTATTATACGCAATGTCTAAGTTCCAAGTTAGCTTGTCCAACATGGGAATCTCGAGAACTATAAGAGATACGAAGTTGGTTAAATTAGACAAAAGTTTCCCCATTTTAATGTGTTTTGCTATTCGCGAAAAAATGCATATAGTTCACTAGATATAGGGAAAAAAGCTAATTTTGCAGTTTTTTATTTTCTTCAAATATCTTCCAAGTGTGAAATTACACAAGATTTTAATTTGCACATCTTTAAGGCAATTTTTTATGTTCTATCGAATGACTCTGATCTAATTTTTTTTCACTGTAGGTTTTCAAGTTATGATGTCAAAGTTTTAATTTTTATGTGGAATCTATATTGGAAAGTTATTTGTGTACTAAGGGTGCAAAATGCTACATTGTCTCACGAGCATGAAGTTTGAAGCTCGAAGCGCAGCTGAGAGCTTCATGTGAGAGCAGGAATTAATTAATATAAGTAAAATTATTCCAATATTCTTTATCTGAGTACACTGATATGTTACTAAGCGACTAAAACATTTGTCACATAAACGTTGTCAACATCAACAACTACATTATTTGTTTATTGTTTATCAATGAAAATTGTGTCATTGTGTGTAAAATGTGCGACATTGAAAATGCCCGTGAATTTTCTAGTACTCATTCAGAATTATCAGAAGCAGCAAATTCAGCTGTTTTAAATCTTTTGCCAGCTAAATCCAGAAATACATATGAAATTACTTACAATCAATTTAAAGAATGGTATATTTTTTATCCAATCTTGTGACAGTGAATAAAAGTATTTGTCGCCTTAATGCGCAAAATAATTTTCCGCACGTTGCCCAGGTAACATTGATGTTGTTTAAAAATAACATGTTTTGCGTTTCGAAAACAATGAAGAAATGTTAAGTTTTTTTGACAGTTATAGGAAAAGATATTTTTTTAGCTATCAAACGATGTACATATAACATGTCTATGTTCATCTCTTCAACTTTTCAATATCGCATCCATATAAAAATTAAAACTTTGACCTCATAACTCGAAAACCACCATGGATAAAAAAATTAAGCATCACCATTCGAAAGAGCATTAAAGATGTGCAAATTAAAATCCAGCATTATTTGATACTTGGAAAATATTTGCAAAAATAAAAAATCTGATGTGGCCAACACAAAACCTCCCGCTATTTAATTTTTATTAATTTAAATACATACCTACCTATGTATTTACTAACGCTGCAAACTGTTCCATTGCAGAAAACTATTGCTTTATTTACAATTTTCTTTTTAAAATGTCACTATTATTAATTTGAAGTGATAAGTTTTCTGACAGTGACATTTACTGTCAGTTACATTCATTTGAAAAATGAACTGTGTAACAAAGAAATAGTTTTTATCTTAGTCGCGAAGACTAATAAAAAAAATATTTTTAAATTTATCTGTAAAATATATAGAAAAAGTATTAATGTATTCCAGTAGAAAATTCAATAATCTTTAATTTTCATAAGACATAAAATTCGAAAAAATGGCATTTAATGGTATTTTTTGAAGAAAAACCATTATGAGCTTCAAGTAAAGTACAATTTCCGTTTATCCGATTTACACCAAAATCTAATGGCTTCTATTCCTATTAGAATAGGGTAAAAATACAAAGTTTCAGAATTTTCTGAATGATAGTATTTGAGTTAGAGTGCAAACAAAATTCGTACACATACACACATACACACACACATACACACATACAGACATCATCGTGAAAATGTTAAAAATGGATTCTAGGGACCTTAAAACGGGGTCATTTACTAAAATCTCGATATTAGATTTTTAGCACGATCCCTATACCTCCCTTACCAAGGGTAGCGGGAGGTAAAAATTGCAAAATTTAATTTTCCCCTTATATCTAGTGACTTATGTATTTTTTCCGTAAATAACAAAACACCATTAAAATGGTCTCCTAATGCGGGGCAACTTTTATCTAATTTAACCGACTTCGTATATCTTATAGTTCTCGAGATGCCCATTTTGCACATGTTATCTTGGACATTCTATATATTGTATTATGTTGTGTTGCATTAGTATTGGGAAAAAAATTCGTAACTTCGTATGACGGAGGTAGTACGTATATAAATATTTATACCTATTTTTATTCAACAGTTACGCCCTACACCCAAATTTATATAAAAAAATTTAAATAAATACATATATCATCATGACATATTACCCATTACTGGGTGTGCCAGTATCTACAACACATGTAGACATCGGTATTGATGACGACATATTTTACCGTGTGGGCGCTTACAAGGCGTCATCTTACAGGCACTTATAGCTGGTGAGAAGAGTACACCAAAGGGGTCACTTTTGTGCCATTTAAAATTGGAAATATTTGGCTTCTGTCGGGATCGAACCCGGTTCCCCAGGTTCGCGACCAGACACTTAACAATGATATGGAATCTGTATTTTATTCACGTTAAAATAATAATAGTAAATGGAGAGGTAAGGTATTTTTTTAACCTTGCTATTGAAACTTGTTTCTTATTTAGATACGGAACTTGAAACCTACTGTTTTGTCAACTCAAGTTATTCCTTTGGCAACGCGTGGGCGAAACCAGTGAGCGAAAATATTTTCGCCCACTCCCTTTCTCATAGCCGAAAGTAGGAATAAACTTTTATTCACATGAAAATTAACTTCACATTTATTGAAAAACAGTGTTAAATACGCTAACATATTTTCCAGGGCATCGAACCCGCCAAAACTGGGTTCGGTTTAGGTTCAGGTTAATTTGTTTTTTGAGAGATGGGTTCGTGTAGAGATGTATTCGGGCCGGGCCGGGCCGGGCTTTGAAGATCTACTCGACAAAAAAATTAGCTAGCCCGGATCGAAAATTGACTCGAAATCGGGCCAGGCTTCGGGCCGGGCCGGGCCAAAGCTCGAAATTGGGTGCATCCGGCATTCCTAATGTTGATTTTTATGTTAAGGCGAAATTTTTAACTTTTTTCGTGTCAAACTTATAAAAAACCTCTACATTCTTATAACTTTCAACATTAGTTAATATAAGTAGTCAAAAAAAGGGACCCTTTTAGTGTAAGTTTGTTATAAAAATTATAGACCTATGAGTATTTAACATTTTGTTTACCAAAGCCGTTCGAAAATTTAAACAACCTTTTCACAAATCTTATATAAAAAAAATATAATTTACATAAAGATTTTTTATCTAACTTTGTTTCTGCTCAAAAATAGGACAAGAAATCATTATGGTAGGAACAAAAATCACTTTTATTTAAGTATACGAGTAATAGCAATAATAATAGCAACATCACAATATAATTCTTATGCTTTAATGAATAACCTTGAATTCTTGAAGTAAAATAGTACATTTTTATTTATTAATATGTCAAGTATGTTGTTATTAAATCATTTTGATCTTTTTTAACTTCATCCATTTTCATTAAAATATTAAGGAAACTGTGCATTTGATTGAACTATAAGATTTTTCGGGCCGGCCCGAAAAGATCGAATTTTCGGGTCGGGCCAAAATCAAAAGTCCGACTCGCCTCGATTTTTGAAAATGATTAGCCCGATTCGGCCTGATAAAAAATATCTTCGGCCCGGCTCGATGATCGACTCGAAATCGAGGCGGGCTTCGGGCCGGGCCGGGCCAAAGCTCGAAATCGAGTGCATCTCTAGGTTCGTGTGCGGTCCTGGTTCCAGCAGTAATAAATTTTGCAGTTTTGGTCCCGGGTTCAGGTACTGGGTTTAGTTTCGATTCGACCTAATGAAAACTGAATTAATGTTTTTTGAATAACAATCTTTATACATAAATAATTAAAGCGCAAACACAGGCAGCAACGTAGATGCCGATGGCGTCGACGAGGGCTGTATTACGATTTCGCTTTTTCGCTACTTTATATTTGACGTTAAAGCAGACATAACCCAACATTTAGAGAAAGATTGCTGTAACATTTTAGATTTGAACCCAGGACCTTCCTAAGTCCTATACATTTTTCACAAAAATCTTTCTGCGTATTTAAATAATTGAATCGTTCAAAGTTTAGAATGTTAAATAATATACGTACAAAAGCGGTTTATAAAATGATGATGCTTATTCTGTAACTTTTAGAGGAATAATGATATGGCTATGCTAGACAGGGCGCGCACGAGAATGTCAGACAGAAGACAAAACACGAACTAAATGACGTCACTCTCGTCTGAAGAAGGTGTAAGGGAGAAAATTACAGAGTAGCACCGTAAATTCGATTTATTACAAAAAATAATTATTAAAATAATATTTAAAAAATATATTAAAAAAAATATTTGATTGAAATTTGACTTTGAAAAATCTTATCAAATGCACGGTTTCCTTGATATTTCAATGAAAACGAATAGATTTAAAAAGGATCAAAATGATTTAATAACATCCACCATATCTTATTAAATTAATAAATAAAGAAAAGAATTTTAAGTTATTTTACTTTAAGGGTTATTTATTGAAGCAAAATAATGCTATTGTGATGTAATGAAATCGCAAAATTCGCTGAATGATTAAAAGGTTAAATAAACCCTTACGTAAATTATCGTACAAGATTTGTTAAAAAAAAGTTAACTTAACCCATGTTGGATGATCTAAGAAAGTAGTTTTTTTTTTTAAGTTTGACACGAAAAAAATTAAACATTTCGCCTCATACCGAAATCAAAATTAGGAATTCCGGATGTACTTAATTTCGAGCTCTGACGCAGCCCGATTTTGAGTCAATTTTCGAGCAGGGCCGGCTATTTTTTCGTCGAATCTATCATGCCAGCATTTTTTTTCTCGAGCCCAATCGATCCAAATCTTAAGATACAATGGTGGTGGTGGTGATGATGATAATAATATACATTATTGTTTATAAATTATTTTATTAAATTGCATATTATTCATGCATTATTGACCACGAAAGTTATTTTAAACATATTTATATATTATTTATAAAGAGACGAATTTGTGATTCCAATTATTTCTATGCATATCTGTCACAGAATATTTAAAAAATGATTACTTCTTAATAAATAACAATTAAAATTTTCGGGAATCACAGATCGTCTTCAATTTTGACGAATTTACATAAAGATTTTTTTTGTAGGAAGTAGGAAGCTAGTTCATATTAATTAATATGTGTAACGAATATGCATAAATTTTATTGCAAGTGTAGCTTAAATTTTTAGGCATCACAAATGAAATTTCTAAGGATTTCTGATAATTTATTTCATATTAATTGAAGATCCTTGACGGGGCCTGTACTTTGTAGTCCGACAGTAATGCTGTAATATGTTTATGTATTATTATTATTATTCATTCATGTATAAATTGTATTATAAATTTAGGTTACACGCTAACGTCATTATGTTTGAAGATTGAATATGAATGATTGCCTTGAATGACAAATCTGTTTAACTGTTTAAAATTTTGTCATCATGAAAACAGCTTTCCTCTACATTTGAGGAGTTGAATTTACAAATGTTCTATGTACCGTTTCATATTTTTATAATTTTTTTCAGTAGAGCAATAAAACATTATAACGCATAAGTTAGCATTTCAACCTTTTTAGGGTATGAAATATTTATTTCGACAAAAAAAAATATTGAGAGAAAGAAATGGTGATGGTCTTTGGTACATAATTATATTAAAGAAAAATTAATGTCGTGTTTAACGTTTCTAATTATTTAGGGCTTGTTAATAATGGATTTAATTTATAAATTTAACTTTAGAAATATAAAATGTTCATAAATGCAGTTGGTGGTTCATGATGCATTTAGATTTGAAATTTAGATTTACAAATTTTTATATTTGAAATTTTGTTTTAAAATTTTTAAATCACACCAATCAGAATACTTCAAATTCATAGCAAAAATCTGATGTGACCAGTGTGGCGATTACGATGGAGCCACAAGTTTAAAAAATAAAAAATCTGTTAGCATAAGACCTATCGCCATTTCCATATTAGGCTATATAAGTACATATATTGTATTTAGCATTTCTGAGACACACAAAAATTCTAATTACGTCTATTATTAATATATTTTTATATTTTTTATTTTTAAATAAGTTTCCTCCTGCTCTTCTAAATGTTCGAGATTCTTCAAATTCATTGACGAGATTGACGATATTTCTGATGCATATTTCAAGTTTCAAGTTTGAGGTCGGCCAAATTTCTTTCGATGGAAAATTTCAGAATTTTTTTACGTTCATTCTCTTCTTTATTCACCATCCTATAAATTAATTATGAGAGAAAACAACAAATAACTCACAGTTTAGCCGTTTATTACCTTTATCCTTATCTATTATATGATGCACCAAACTATGTATGTACTTTCAAAGTGAGTTCTTAAACTTTTCAAATGTAGTATATACGACTTTTATATCAATGGGAATAACATAATAGATTTTGGTTAAAATGGTCTAACCGGAAGTGGTACTTTACTTGAAGCCTATAATAGATTTTAATGAAAAACTATATTAAAATATAATCCAAAACTTTTCAAATTTGGTATATAAGACTTTTATATCAATGGGAATAACAATATATTTTGGTTAAAGCGGTCTAACCGGAAGTAATATTTTACTTGAAACTGGTATCAGTTTGTCTTGAAAAAAATGGTGTTATTTTGATTTTAGAAATAAATGTTTCAAATAAAAGTTTTAGAGAATTGAATTTTGCCTCTAACTCATCAAGTATGATTAAATTAACTCTCTGTATAAGCGAGATATGTAAATTTAAAAATTATGTACTTTTTGGGTTTTGTAATTAAGTTTGCTATGGAGTAGGACACAAAATAACCAAAAAATAAATAATTTAATATCAATGTCAAATTATGTCAAATACGTACAATTTTATGATTGGGTCTGTTATAATATATATTTTAATTATTAACAAAATATGTATAGTTTAACAGGCGTACAAGGAAGTCATGTGGTGCCCACATCAGATTGTTTTCGTTTGTGTATTTTTACTTGGATTAGAACAAAACGAAATAATGGACATAACACGAAGTAAGCGTTTATGAAAAAACAATTTTTGGTACTTATAACATTTGGGAATTCCACTCTTTATTTAATTTTATTAAGTGTACAGTGTAATGTTTCCTATATTACTTATAATAAAAATAAATAAATATGCCATGACGGCATATTATCCATTGCTGGGTGTGCCAATGTGCTTTAACACAAATTTCGGTAACAATGATGATATATTTGTACCTTGCAGGCGTTTACCAGGCGTCACCTCACGGGCACTTATTGCTAGCGAGAGTACACCGCTGGGGTTACTTATGTGCCATTTGAAATACAAAATCGATCGAGATCGAACCCGGGTCACCAGATTCGCGACCAGACTCTCAGGCACGCTGCCACGAGACCCCATACTTATATTATAATAATTATTTATATACATATTAAGACACTGAAGTTCATCTTGTTATCAATAATAAAAAAATATCAATATACGTATAATTTATTTTTTTTTCAAATTAAGAAAAAAATTTGAACGAGAAATTATGGGATTTGTTGTCCATGTCATGTCTATGTTAGATTAAGTAGTCACATATTTTTGCTGTCACTATAAATGTTTGCCTTTTTTACCTCCCGCTACCCTAGGTAAGGGAGGTATAGGGATCGTGCTAAAAATCGCATATAGAGATTTTAGTGAATAAGCACGTTTTGATTTCCCCAGAATCCGATTTTAACATTTTTACAATGATGTCTGTGGGTATGTATGTGTGTGTGTATGTGTGTATGTGTGTGTGTATGTGTGTATGTGTGTGTAGATCCTGTGGACACGATTACTCAAATACTATCAATCACAAAATTTTGAAATTTTGTATACCCATTCTATACTAATGTGGGAAGCGTTGATTAGTTTTTAGTGTATATCAGATAACCGGAAGTATCACTTATACAAGCTTTTACCAGTTTTTGTTGAAAAAATTGCAACTTTTACTATTAAAAATATAATATAATGGTACAATCTTCAAATCTACGATAATATAACGTTAAAAAACTTTAAATAACTTTAAATATAAATTTATAAAATAATTTATTTTTGTACATCATCTGACCCATGCGTCAAACAAAAACAAAATACTTTAATAAAATTTTGACGTAGTTAAACAAATGTCACTGTCACATTTACATTAATTAAGTAGAAATATATTTGATATGTAAATATAAATCTGTCAGTATAAGTACGTGTTTTCAAAATGTCAAATATTGGTTTACAACTACACATTTACGACATGGATCATGTACGGCAAGGAATTTACACAGATTGCGTTTTTAGAGCACTTGGAAGTTGATGATGATTTTTCGCGGATTATCTTTTTCTTTGGTGAGGTACATTTTCTCCTCTCTGGATATGTTAATAAGCAAAATTGCCAGATATGGGCAGAGGAAAATCTTCATGTGATTTACGAGGTACCATTACATGTCCAAATGAGACTGTTTGGTGCACACTATGGTCAGGTGGCGTCATTGGAACTTACTTTTTCGAAAATGATGAAGGTCGAACTGTTATAGTTGATGGTGAGCGCTATAGGCCCATGATAATCGATTATTTTTGGCACGAAATTAATTTCGTATTACAGACTTCTATTTATTAAAACAACAAATTAGATTTTGTTTATAAACGATCAACCGGAACGGAAAAAGATACTTTACTTAAAGCTCATTACTATTTTAAACATGGAATTTGCGGGAGGTCATGTGCTGGCCACATCAGATTTTTTTGTCTTAAAATGAGAAATTGTAATTATTAATAATTACAGGATGTAAATCGAAAAATGAGACATAGGCTTGTAACAAGGGAAATAAGTTTTTCGTTGCGCAAACGTTACCTAATTATTTTATGCAAAAATACTTCAAATAAAAGCTATAGAGATTTAAATTCTCCATCTAAATCATGTGAAACGATTATTCTAGCTCTTCATAAACATAAAAATTATTTATAAAGTTCCAATTTTTTCAACTTATAATCTAGACATAGAAAAAAGTAAACAAATGCGTTGATTTTAACTGTCAATTAGAACTAAAACACTTTGCCTTTTTGTATTTTTTGTTAATTTACTACTCTAATCTAAATTTAGTTATAATTGACAGTTTAAAATAACGCATTTGTTTATTTTTTTTCATTAAACCATGGCTACCTAGACTAAAAGCTCATAAAAACTGTAACTTTATAATTAATTTTTACGTTTATATGATGAGCTAGAATAATACTTTCACATGACCGAGATGCAGAATTTAAATCAGTATAACTTTAATTTAAAGTATTTTTGCATAAAGTAATTAGGTAACGTTTTCGCAAAGAAGAACTGATTTCCCACGTTAAACTCCTATGTCCCACTTTTCGATTTACACCCTGTACGTTTCTTTTGTTCACATCATCAAAGAATCTAAGGCTATTTTTTAAACTCGTTCATGAAATCCTATAATGACAAACTAATAATCATGATGATTTCAAGAAAATCATTAGAGCTATTTTCGGACGTTATCCCACAGGCTTTCAAACCTGTCATTGAGAAAGCATCACTTCTATGTAAATCTGAAATTATTTACTAACATCTTATTAATACAACCAAAATAAAATATGTTTGAAGTTACTCAGAAAAAAAAAATTATATCATTTTACATTCAAAGTACTAATCAGTAGAGAATAAAATGATAAATATATTTACATATATGATATCTAATTCTCCTCATTCTATAATTAAGCACGTATACGTGTTGTATAATCAACATCAATAAAATAAGCCGCAGATTAATTTGTGTATTTTGATAGTGTTTTGATTGCGTTGTAGTGGGAGTGTTTGATTTTGACTTGTAAAGGGGGAGAAATAAAAATAGAACAATATGGTCAAATTTTCCAATCGTTATTAAATTGTGTTTAATTTATATCAGTGTAATGATAGATATGAGAGGAACAAGTAGCTAGAAAGAAATAAAAATACAATAAAATTATAATATAAATATGGATGATAATTTTCAATAACTCTTATGTGCAACATGGGGCAAAAATTATCCTTGTTTCTACAATGGTTTATCCAAGAAGACTAGATAATTGTCTAGGAGTAAATAGAAATTAGAAATTTATAAAACATCTAAATTATAATAAAACTTACAAAATAACAAGGAAGTAAAATTAATTTATTTATCTTTATTATTATTATTAGCAATATCTAATTTTAAGAAAATTTTGTAAAATTAAATATATGTACAAATATATTGAAAAATGTTTTGTACTCAATACTCGTATTATTTATAAAGCATTACCACGAGTGGATCCAATAAAATCCTTTGAAAAAGCCCATAGAGAGAGGCCCTGAAAACGATTACTAATTCGATATTTTAAGCAAAATAAGTTTAGTAATTATAATTAACAACGAAGATTTGTTTCAAATTTTGGTTTGACATTTTAATTTATTTAATTTGAAATAAATATTACAATTACAAAATGCGTAATTATCAAATATAATAATCATATTTTCAGATGTAATATTATAAAACATTTTTTTAATTTATTTAATTTCTCGGCATATATTATACAGATGGGTCAAAAATGTAGTAACCTGCGAACTTACAAATTTCATTTGTTTTTCGTTTGTTTTTTAATTTGTTTATCTGTTACTTCTATTTTGTTATCATTTAATTGTATGCGAGAGGTATGGGGTCCCGTGGCCTCGTGCCTGAGTGTCTGGTCGCGAACCTGGGGGTACCGGGTTCGATCCCGACCGACGCCAAATATTTCGAATTTTAAATGGTACAAAAGTGACCCCTGTGGCGCACTCTCCACGCCAGCAATGAGTGCCCGTGAGGTGACGCCTGGTAAGCGCCCGCACGGTACAAATATGTCATCATCATTACCGATATCTGCGATAAAGCAGATTGGCACACCCAGAAATGGGTAATATGCCGTGATGATATATTTATTTATTTTTTATTTATTTAATTGTATGCACTGCCAGTTCTTAATTGGCTATTCGTTTGTGTAGAAGATGAACGATGAATTATTCTAGTATTATGGGGAGGTGCATCAGACTTATATATTATTATTAGGTATTATACCTCAACAATTCGCTATAATTTTTGGAAGATTCCCTTAAATGTACGTCAAGAAATGTAGTTTCTTCAGGACGGTGTATCCGCGTATTTCAGCCGTTTCGTTCATTTTAAATTAATTATTGTCGGCTCCAGTGACTCAATGGTTAGAATAACGCTTTTTAGTACGCTCGGGGTTCTGGGTTCGAATCCCACTTCGGCATGGATGTATGTGTATGTAAACCCACTCTGTAATTGGGATTTAATCCTGTTGAAGGTTTTTTTTTAAATATTTGAAATTGAAATATTTTATTTAGCAAAAAGATATTTTTTAAATACGCTTTCATGGTTTGATATTTAGGGATTGGTGGCCCGGGATAGGTTTTATATTTAATAAAATTAGATTTATTTTAACTTAAACTTTCTATTTTGATACCCAAAGACAATATACACAAGCCAACAACCAACTAATAACTGCCTGAAGAATCAACCGCTGGCGAATGCATTCTTAATTATTAAATTAAACAAAACATGTTTTAAAGCAATGACTCAACATTTTATATTCAACTCATTACACATGGCATTTACAAAATACAATTACCTATAAATACGTTTTCATGTTTTTATTTTCATTCGGTTTAAATTATATAAATATCTCTAAATTCTATTCTTTTTATGCTTTGCATGCAAAAAAGTTTCTCCCCCAAATCAGATTTGAGAGAATATGATAATGTCTCTCCACAGAGTGTTGACAACAAATATTTAACTTGATTCTACATCAAAGCTCGACAGAGCAAACTAAAGCTGAGGTTTTGAACTTGTGCATACGTTATTTACGTTTTCAGATGCAATTGTTCAAGTCTAACAATGGATTTTTATTTATTATTGATCTTTCATAGATTCAAACAGAATAATAGCGAAAATTCAACATTCAACAACGATTTAAATAGAAAGTTAAACATAAATTCAAACTAAAATTTATTGTTTCAAAGTATACGTATTTAACTGAAACTGTTATTTATAGCTGATTAAATACGTATAAAATGTTAAAATGAATGTGTTATTGAATAAAGTCAATAAAAGCAATTTAAAAAAATCTACTGAAATAATAAACTGGTAAATGAATTCATTTTGGAAATATAAAATATTTATAATAGTTGAAAGTTTATGCTTTTAGGAAAATAAATACGTAGTTTTATATCAAAAGCACATACCCAAGTAACACAAATGCACTAAAATCGACGCCACAGTGACGTTATTTTGTATATATAATGCTATTTTTTTGATGTTCCAAAAATGGAACACCGGGTCTACTAAGAGTTGTCATTGGAAATATAGCGACTAAATTACAAGTGAAAGTATATTCAAAATATCGAAAAGTAAACTTAGCTAATAACAAAGTATATAGCTTTTTACAAAACAAAAAATAACTTAAAACATCCTTCATACATTTTATTGCATTTTTTAGTGAAGTTTTTTTTAAAAATAGCAAGCCTGTTTTGTCAAATTTGATACCTCATGGAACACGCGTTTTTATAGCCTTGGAGGAATTGGGCCATACCTATGGCCATACTGTATATATGTCGTGAGCATATTTTAACATCTGTTTTTTATAAATTGCCAAGTCATTTTCAATTATTTTCAATTAAGAGACTTCCACCAGCCATCATTGCAGCTTTTATAAGTGACATGTCAAAAATTTCGGAGGGTGCGTCTATACATACATATTTCCCTTAACCGTCAAAAATTTTCATGGCTATCTTGAGTTTTGAAAGTTCATATTTGCAGTATTATATGTCATGTAAAATTTTACCTGACTCTTTTGAGTACTGTAATGGAAAATTTCACCATGGATACACAATCTGACTTTTTTTTATTGTTTTTATTTTTTAATGCAATTGTCAAAATGACAAAAAATTGAGAATTTATGAATAATTTTTAAATAATTTAAGCGATTCCGGGAAAATATTATAATTCATTTATTATTAACTTAAAGCTAAATAATATTTCATGGAAAGAAGAAAATTAATATTATATAATGTAGTGATGTCTGAAGAGCGTGGAACGAAAACCATTGGAAATTAAGGCGGAAAATTCAAAAGTCATGTATTACATCGTTTTGTGGCAAATGAACGGTAATAATGTTTAATAATTAAACAATTGGTTTTTCTCAATATTTATATTTACTATATGCCGATAAATTAAATGACAAAAATCCTTCATTCCAAGTGAATTGAAAGAAGCACAGCTGGGATCTTAATACTATACTAAATGTTAGTTGTATTCTTAATTAATATATTTCTTTTTCCTTATAGAAATTTTGCCTTTAAAATCGGTTGTGCACAAAAAGAGTGATGAGAACAACAATATATTATACGATATAAGAAAATGGGCAGTTGAAGAAAATATTACTCAAAACTCAATCTTCAGTAAATAAATTATTATTTAGGGCGAAATCAATTGTCAATAAATGTATTTTTACCAAAAAGACAGTATGCTTTATTTAGCCATTTACACATTATTATTTATTCTTAGAAATTATCATAACAACATTCCAAAAGATAACAACATTCCAAAAGATGCTAGATCACTACTGAAGACCCCAATATCTACCAAGTTACAAAATTTATATTTCCCTTTGTTTATACATTTGCTTTTGTATTATAAACATTTGTTGAAAGGTTGTCTTGTCATTACTAGGTTTTGTTTAAAATGTTGAACATTAAATTGTCCATTTATACGAAAAAATATAACATAAAATATAAATATTACCACGGCTTATTACTACCCATTTCTGGATGTGCCAAATTTGCTTCTATTCGTAGTTTTTGGTGATGACGATAGATAAATAAAAATATATATTATACATATATGTATGAAATAAGTTGTTTTATATTATATTTATTCGAATTTTAAAAATAATTATAGTAAACAATATATTGTTTTATATTTTTAATAATATTATAAATAAAGTAAAAATAAACGAAATATATGTCTTTATAAAGAAAGCAAATTAGACGTATGAAAAAGGTTTAAATAGACTTAATTACGACCAAATAAAGTCGTCACATGGCCCACAAATCTGACGTCTAAAAAGTCCTATTTCAGATCAAAGAAAGACGTCATAGTGTCGTCGAATAGACGTCATATTATACTTCTAAATAGTCCTATTTCAGACCAAAAATCAACGTCACAGTCACGTCGCATAGACGTCTAAATAGACCTATTTTCGACCAAAAATCAAGGTCACAGTGACGTCGTATAGACGTCTGATTACACGTCTAAATAGACCTATTTTCGACCAAAAATCACCGTCACAGTGACGTCGCATAGACGTCTAATTAGACGGCCGTATACAACGTAAATTCAACCTAAAATCGATGTCACTTTTTGGTCGACCGTTGGTCAGTGTTACTTGGGTAGGTATATAGGTATGTCATTTTTAAAAAACATAAATACAAAACTTTGGGAAATAGAATATTTATGTATATTATTTTTTATTATATTTATTTATTATAAAATAGAAAAAGAACTCTCGTGCCAATATTTTAGTCTCATTAAATTTTTATTGGAAAATAGTTATTTATTATACAAGTGGGGAATATACGAGTCCTAATCCATATTAGTTGGCTTAGTCGCTAAAATTTTATTTTATTTAGCGCATATATAATGCAAATAATAACTACCGTTATTATCGATATTTTTTAATATTATAAATATTTTGTGGATCTGGTGCTACCTAGCAAAATATATTTTCTGAAATATTTTGTTGTTTTAATGTCAAACGATATAATTTATAGCTTACTAACAATACAAGAAAAACAAATAAAGTTTGAAAAGAATTGACGTCAATTGTGTGTTAGAGTTTAGAAATACGACACCATAAAAATTACGGCAATTTTTAAGAATAATCGCCGAATTATCCAGTCTTGATAAATAATAGAAATTTACTAATAAATTTGAGTTATTAAATTATACTGTTAACTATTATGTTTAGCTAGAAATATAATTTAAAGTTACGTTATAATATGGAAATATCTTTACTTTAAATAAAAAGTAAAAACTTCTTCCATTATTATTAGAAATAATACTATATAAGTCACGATGAATCAATTTAAGAAATAGTCCAACTAATATGGATTAGGACTCGTAAGTCGTAACATATTATACACAAAAGAAAAAGTCTAGCAGGGCAAGTGGCTAATTTTCTTTTCCGAGTATTACAACGTTTTAGCCAACAGTTTTTTTTTTTTTTTTAAAACTTCTGAAATCATTTCTATGTAGGAGGGGGGGGGGGGGTTGTTTGTATGGTTATTCTAACGTGCAGTTGGACACAAAATGTGCAGTAGGAAAAGCAAATTGTGCAGAGGGAAATTAAAATCTGTGCAGTTATTTTTTTTTTATTTACGAATGTACAAACTAGATAAAATTAACAAAAAAACAAACTCAATATAATAAATAATATATGATTTTTTTATAGTTAAACATTAAAATCGCATCCCGCATCAAAAACAGTAAACAAGCAAGTGCGAATAGCCGAATAGCCTAGTAAGACAGCCCAGCTGTACGCTTTTGGATCGCATAATATATGCGTTTTCGTCAAAACATTTATTTTATTTTTTTATGAATTTGTTAAATTTGCTTCTTTGTGAAGAACTCTGTATTATTGTACTTACATCAAAACTCGTTTGACCTTAAAAATTTTCAAAAAATCGCCTGCGGCGCATTTTTTACCTAACGCTTCCCCCCCTACCAACACCGATTTATTTCCTGCAGTGGAAAAAAAAACCTTAGAATAACCTCTGATTTAATATAAATGTTAAAATTAATTTAATTAAATAAATAAATAATTTCATCATTTCTCCGTAACCTCTCAATTTTCTCTCCTCTCGCTGAGTGAATAAACTAAATTCTACACCAAATGAATACTAACGTGCCACGTGCCTCAGAGAAGCGTACTAGCCCCATGGACCCATAAACCAATTTTTTAAAATACTTTTAAATGAAAGTTCGTTTAATTTTGAAGCAATTCGTGGTATCAAAAAGTCATAATTGATTTTTGTATAGCTGCATTTTATTTTTAAAGAAACCTATCGCTATCTTTTTCACACTAGTTTTTGTAGTAGGCTAAGCAATAAAGATACCAATAGTGTGACGTCATCTGTGGTCTGGAAATAAATTCAAATATCTCGCAAAGTAATTATTAAAAAAATGTATTTTTTTCTCTTAATCGTTATTTAGTGAGTAGTACTTTAAGGATAAAGTGTACATTTTATTATTTTTTGTTATGGTTTATGGGCCTGTTCTGTATCAATATTATATACAGCCGAAACGCAGTGTTCGGTAGATGTTACAACCGCTGAAGACCCAAACCCAAACGTAACATCTAAGCACATCTAAGAAACTGGGCCATTGTCAGTTCAAAAATGGGCTGCAAAATAGAGGATAAAAAAATGACTAATTTTGGCGTCACACGCATGCAGTTTCATTTTAGTTGTTCGCGGTAAAAATATGATTGAAAATTTTCGTGTTTCTAGAAGACCGTGGACGTGGACTGATACATGATTTGGCACTTACAAGATCAGTCCGAAAATTGAAGTAACTGCTATATATCAGGGACTAATACTATTCAGTAGTATTCAGTACACACTTCTTTGTATTTAATTTTTACCTCTCGCTAAGAGAGGTATTGGATTCATGCTAAAATTCGCATATCCAGATTTTATTGAATAAGCACGATTTAAGGTTCCTAGAATCCGATTATAACATTTTTAAAATTATGTCTGTGTGTGTGTGTGGATGTGTGTATGTGTGTCTAGATGTTGGAGGGACAATTCCTCAAAAACTATAAGACTTAAAAAATATTTAACTGCAGTTTCCTCAATCCGATATTCCTGGGAAGAGCTGAAAAGGTTTTGGTAACAATTTGACAACCGGAAGTAGTAGTTTCTTAGAAATTTTTTTCTAAATATAATTTTTTGGAAATTTTTGTTATGATAAATATTGAAGATCAAAATTCTTCATCTACCACACTTAAAATTTTTATTATATCTTGTATAAATTTAGAGATAAAGACACTATAATATATAGAATATTCTAATCGCAGAGGCTAAGGCACTAAGGAAACCACTTGAGAAATTCAAATGTTTATAACATAGTTTGTAAATGACATATGTCAGTGTCAAAAATCAACAGTTTTAGTGACATTCCGATAGTTTTTTCTGGGAAGTATATTTAATCTTTCTTATTGTTTTAATAATTAAATATTTAAATTATAGGTAAAATGCATATATCCATCAGAAATACCGCCAATATGGTTAATGAATTGGAAGAATCTCTGAAATTTAGGAATTTCCTCATTCATGAAAAATAGATATAATTAGAATTATATGTGTGCAGAAGACATGTTAAATATAATCAAAAACAATATTTGGGTAAAGTTCTGTGATATTTTGTTATAAAACGACGGTTCGATAGCGAAGTGCAATACAATAATTATATAGCCTAATATGGAAATGGCGAGAGGTCTTGTGCTGGCCACAACAGATTTTTTAATTTACATAACTTCACACGTCAAAATGAGCATTCGTGGTACAAAAATCCAAATCCATCTCGGATCACGTATGCGTAACGGTTTATGAATTAGTACGGAATATAAGTTTGGGGTTCATCATCATCATCATCCCTATCCCTGTCAGATAAGTGACCTTGCAACTGTCAATCCAACAGCGTTGATGTATTCAGTTTTATTGGTGTTTAGAAGTTTAAATGGTCCGAAATCATTTCATTTATATTTATTGTCATTGTTGTTTTATTCTATTTGCTTGGACGCGTTATTATTATCGTTTCTTTACATATAAAAAGGTAAGTAGCTTTGTATACTGTAAATACCCATAACTAATATGGACGAGAAATCTGTGCGGGAAACAGCCCAGAGGTTGGGATGTGACATGTTCTCTCCCTGAGGTTAACAATAACTATCTTTTTAAAAGTTAGAAATTCGAACATTCACATTACTAACCGATTGTGAATAACATAGATTTTACTCTTAGAACAAAGTCGTATTTTGTATATAAATGTTTAAAAAAATGTATTACGCTTTTATTATTTATGGTAGCTTTAATAGTTATTTAACTATCATTATACATTAAAATTATTTACGGCTATTATCTGTATTATACAATCTATAACATAAAAGCTTTTTTAACTTCCTTTTTATACACTGACAATGTAATTTAGATATGGTATGATTAATCCACAATTTTTATGTACAACTTCATTATTTTTTTATATGTATATTCATTTATGACACGAAAGACATTCTGTATTTTCTTTAACAATATAATTTTATGCACATACGAATTATGAGTACAATAATGTTTCATGTCCTAAGACAACATTTAGAGGAAATTAGCTACACTAGAATGTGTCAAGCACGTTTTATTTCTTTCACCTTAAAAGTGTTTAATCTTAATGTGGAATTAAATAATGTAATATATGGGAAAGGGCGATTAGAGATGAATTGGATGTAGTAAATGAATTTGTACACTGAATTAATACACATATCAACAATTATTACGATAATTACACTCAAGTATATTAAAATACACGGTTTTTAGTTTCACGAGTAACAGCTGAAATAATTAAAGAAATTATTTATTTATTTATTTATTTAAAAAAAATAATATATAAAAAACTAAAACTAGAACATATACAATTTTTTAAAAAGAGGACAAGAAGAGGGTATTTCCACTAAGTATTTTATTAATACCGGTAATAAAAATAAACTCTTCAATCACATTAAATGTCGAAAAATGATATTTAACTGTGTTTTTTCAAGAAAAACTGTTAAGAACTTCAAATAAGGGTACTTCCGGTTGACCATTTATAACCAAGATCCAATCAGCTCTTCATATGGACGTAAAAAAGAGGAATACGAAAGAATCATAATTTTTAGAATTGTAGTTTTGGAGTTATCGTCGGAGAAAAATATGTCACACACACACACACACACACACACACACACACACACACACACGCACGCACGCACGCACGCACGCACGCACGCACGCACGCACACACGCACGCACGCACGCACGCACGCACGCACGCACGCACGCACGCACGCACACGCACACACACACACGCACGCACACACACACACACACACACACACACACACACACACACACACACACACACACACACACACACACACACACACACACACACACACACACACACACACACACACACACACACACACACACACACACACACACACACACACACACACACACACACACACACACACACACACACACACACACACACACACACACACACACACACACACACACACACACACACACACACACACACACACACACACACACACACACACACACACACACACACACACACACACACACACACACACACACACACACACACACACACACACACACACACACACACACACACACACACACACACACACACACACACACACACACACACACACACACACACACACACACACACACACACACACACACACACACACACACACACACACACACACACACACACACACACACACACACACACACACACACACACACACACACACACACACACACACACACACACACACACACACACACACACACACACACACACACACACACACACACACACACACACACACACACACACACACACACACACACACACACACACACACACACACACACACACACACACACACACACACACACACACACACACACACACACACACACACACACACACACACACACACACACACACACACACACACACACACACACACACACACACACACACACACACACACACACACACACACACACACACACACACACACACACACACACACACACACACACACACACACACACACACACACACACACACACACACACACACACACACACACACACACACACACACACACACGGAGACACACACACATAAATTAGTAATCAAGAAAGTTTAATAACCAATCTTAACTTACAAGTAAGTGAATTTAAACTAGAGATAACCAAAATAAATACTAACCTTGTAAATATAAATAAATCTTCCAATGTGAGAATTAGCGAGAACTCAAACCAAAATCTAATAAACAATAACTTACCTGCCGAGAATAATCAATTAAAAATAAACACTGAAGATGGCCCAACCGGTACTAAAATAAACATGAGCTCACAGATGACAGGTAACAACAAAGTGTCAAAGAATACATATGCTATAAAAACTAGATCTAAATCAACAACTTTAGAAGAAAAACATAAGAACCACGCTGCACCAATTAACAGTGAAGATAAAAAGAATACTGTTGATGATGATAATTTTATTCTAGTTGAAAGAAGAAACGCTAAAAGAAATAATTACAAAAGTAAAATTTTATACGGAACGGGATCTAAAGAAAATATCTCTAATTTAAGTGCAATCCAAAAATATGAACATTTCTTCATTTCTCGCTTACATCCAGATTCCACATGTGAAAATGTTTTAAATCACTTAAATAAATTAAATATTTTAAACAGCTCATGCGCTAATTTAAAATCAAAATATGAACATTATAAATCATTTAAAATTAGCATTCCTAATCAATTTACAGATTTAGTGTTAAATACTGATAATTGGCCCAAAGGTACATTTATCAATAAATTTTACAGGAAGAAACCCCTGTCACAATCAAATAATATTGAAAAAGCAGATCCTTTTTTAGGATAAAAAACAATCATAATATTGATCCTAAACTAAACTCAATAAATATACTAAATTGGAACATTCAATCTGCGGTAAATAAATCGGACTCTTTGGAAATTTTTCGAAATGAAAGGAATTTCGATTTTATCTGTTTTAACGAACATTGGTTGACAGAAGAAAATTTAAAATACTTTAAAATAAAAAACTTTATAATTTCGAGTAACTATTGTCGAACTCACAGCAAATCTGGAGGTGTAATGATTCTCGCTAAACCAGAAATAAAGACAACAAATTTAAAGTTCTGTAGTGATATGAGCATTGAAAAAATTTTCGAATGTTGTGGTGTGCTAGCTACAATTGAAAATAAGGATATTTATATTTTATGTTTTTATAGAGCACCATCTATGAGCCCAAAAGAATTCTTACAATATATGGATGATATTTTAGTAAAACTCTATGAAAAAGATAATAAAACTTCTTCCTTAATATTATGTGGCGATTTTAACATAAACCATCATGAGGCTTCAACAATAAAAAGTTCATTCATTGATCTTCTCTCTTCTTTTGGCCTTACAATTACAACGAAGACTTCCACCAGAATAACCAAACATAGTTCCTCACTTATTGACTACTTTATAACAAATATAGAAAAGGAAAACTATGATAGTGGTGTACTACAAAAAAACTCTCTCTCAGACCATAGTCCACTTTATTTTGAAATTAAAAATATTAGTGAAACAAAAAAGACTAATAATTATCGTTTCGGTCGTGTCTATAATGGCATTAATATAAACTATTTTATTCATCTAATTAAACTCCAATCTTTTAATTCTATTTATAACATAAGGGATTGTAACAACAAATTCAATCAGTTTTACGACATATTTCTACATGCATTTCAGTGTGCCTTTCCGATTTGCAAAATCAATTATTATCATCCTAAAGAAGCTCAGTGGATAACAGAGGATATTAAAAGTTTTAACAATTACATTGATATGTTGTACATGATTGCTACGAAAACGGACAATCAAGATGACTGGACAGCATACAAAAGAGCTAAAATTGAATATAAAAGACTTATTTCAGATAATAAAAAAAGATATTTCGACACTATTATCCGTACATCTAATAATCCCACTAAGACCTCATGGAATATAATAAATAGTTCGAAGAGCAACACTAACAAGAACTTAAACATCTTGATTGGAGATAACCTAATTAGCGATCCAAAAATTATAGCAAATACATTTAATGACTTTTTCATTAATGAAGTTAAACGCATTACACAAAATATTAATTCTGAAAATAACCCTAAATATAGTAATTCAAATGAACAACATATCCACAGCTTATATTTGTTTCCCGCAACTAAGAATGAAATATATCAAATCATCTGTAAAATTGGAAAAAAAACATCTCATGGTATTGATGAAATTCCATGCAACATTCTTTACTATGTGGCAGACCAAATTGTAGAACCACTTACAGAAATAATTAATTCCTGCTTACAAGAAGGTGTTTTCCCTGACAAACTAAAAACATCTCGTATTGTTCCAGTTTACAAAAAACACTCAGCTGAACATCTTAATAACTACAGGCCAATTGCTGTGCAATCATGTTTTTCAAAAATTTTCGAAGAAGTTATTTATACTAGAATATACACTTTCCTCGAAAAAAATAATATACTCCACCCCAACCAATTTGGATTTCGCGAATCAAGGTCAACTACATCGGCATTAGTAAATATTACGAACAATATATACAAAGGAATTGACAACCATGAACAGACTTACGGGACGTTTTATGACTTAACTAAAGCCTTCGACTGTGTTACTCATCAAGATTTGTTACAAAAACTTAACAATGTTGGTATTCGTGATGTTGCAAATAAATTAATAAGAAGTTACCTAACACATCGTGACCAGGCTGTGTCAATAATACATAAAAAAGACAACATTACTAAAACAATTCTTTCTGAACGTAAACTTAATAATATTGGTGTACCACAGGGCTCAAAACTGGGTCCTCTTTTATTTATTATATTTGTGAATGACTTTTTAAATGCATCTTCTAAACAAATCAAAAACAAAGATAAATTCCAATGTGAAACATTTGTGTATGCAGATGACATTTGCCAGATAATTAGAACAAATAAAGTGGATATTGTTCGTGAAACAATTCAAAATTTCGTAGAGTGTGTCTTTAACTGGTGTGACGTCAATAAACTATTAATAAATTGTGAAAAAACTATCATAATGCATTTTCACACTCATTTAAATAAACAAAACTCACGTTTATTAATTCATAATTACTATAATAACAAAAGCATTCAAATATCTGATAACACGAAAATACTTGGAGTTTTTTTAAAAGAAGATATGGATTGGTCCACCCATATTGATTTTACAATATTAAAACTAAAATCTTTATGTTACCTTGTTTGTAAATTAAGAACATTTGTATCAGTTGAAACACTTACTATGTTATATTTTGCAAAGTTTCAATCTGTCATTTCCTATGCTATTACCTTGTGGGGTAATTCGCCATCAGCAAATAGATTGTTTGTTTTACAAAAGCGAATAATTAGATTAATTATGAACGTTAGTAGCAGGACATCATGTAAAACTTTCTTTAATACTTTAAATATTCTTCCACTTCCATGTTTGTATATATATGAATGTCTTATTTTTGCTCATAAGAATCCAAATTTATTTGTTAATAATTTCGATGTACATAAATATTCTACTCGTCAAGCAAACCACTACCATGTAAATAAATGTAATCTATCTTTATCATGTAATAACCCTCTTTATATGTGTGCTATTATGTATAATAAGTTACCAGCAAATTTCAAAGATGTAATATCATTAAATGTTTACAAAGCCAAAATTAAGGCATATCTTATTGATAAATGTTTTTACAATGTTCGTGAATATTTAAACTCTTGTAATTAATTATAAACCTAGTTTCTTGTACTTTGCATTTGCTTTTTTCTGACTCAGCCTGTATGTTATTTTATGTAACTTTTATACTGGTTAATAAATTATTATTATTAAATTATTATACAAACACGGAGACACACACACACATACACACACGGAGACACACACACATACACACACACACGGAGACACACACACACACACATACACATACATACATACATACAGACAGACAGACAGACAGACAGACAGACAGACATCATCGTAAAACTAGTAAAATCGTATTCTAGGGACCCTAAAAACTCAACACTGAATTTTTTGACCAAAGACAATACCTTCCTTACCTAAAGGTGACGGAAGGTAAAAATCAAAAATTTAATTATGCGATTACTTTAAAAAACTAGGTCACTTTGTAAAAACCCACGAGGCTGTCTCCAAAAAGAGGACATGTCCTCGTAAACTAGGACGCCTGATCACCCTATACAGCAGGAATGATAAAAGAACTAATAATTTACCTTCAACTCTATTTTTTTACAAAAAAGGGAAATATTTATTTTGCAAACAGTAATTTATGTAAATTTATTTAAAATAAATAGATAACAAATTTATTAACATATTTATTTAAAATTTGCTCCAAGTATAGATACGACCATCTCTAAACTTAGGTCGAGAAGGAGTTGAGACAGTATAAAAATAGGTACCTAACTTAATTTTATACTGTACTTGTACCACGAAGACTGTAGCTCAGTCAATGGGTAAAAAGTGCGAACAATACTTATACTTTAGACTTGATGTAGATTTTTTTTTTTTTTTCGAAGAACTTTGAAGCAGAATTCTGGTTAAACGGCACACTTACCGGTAAAGGTAAGTTTAGTTAAATTTTATTTTGGCCTCAGGAATCTGTGTGTCATGTCCCCTATTTTGTAGACACCTGTATAGTTGTTAGAGCTCGTAGTAACACTTACTTATTATTCTTGAACTTGAAATATTTGTATGTATAAAATTTTTTGAGATAATGAATAGAATTATGTTTCAGGCGGACAAATGATGAAATTTCTCATAATTTAATAACGCAAATACTGTTGTAATTTTGCAAATGTAATATGCTAATTTAAAGTGACATATGTATGGACTAAATATGGATATTTTCAAAATTGACATAATTTAATAAAGGTTATTTTGTATTTTACATTGCTTATTTATTAAGTATTAAATTTAAATTATAGTTATAACATAACATTATTTTTAAAATAATAATAATGTAAAATTGATAAATATTTTAAAGCACAAAGTATTCAATATAAAATTTGCAATTATAATTAAACATATTTTAGTAATTCTTAATTTGTATGTAAATACATATTAATACTAGAATCTAATATGTTGATAATGTGTTTCAATATGATAAATGTATACGAAAATGATAAAATGAGCTGCTGTATACATACAACCATAGAGTTTTCGAATAATGAATTTATGTAGCTAATTTGGGTAAAATTAAAAAAAATCCAAATTATCATACTTAACCTTTTTGTTAAACTTGCACGCGAAAAAAAGTGCCATAACGTTTAATTTTTTCATGCTGTTATTGTGTGAAAAAGACATACTTTATGAACGTATTTTAATGACAAAAGAAGTGCACTTTTTTAACAGACGAAGGTCCCTGCAAAACAATGTATTTACGATCTATTAATTCCGCAGAAAGCTTAAACCTTAAATTGTTATTTGTGAACTTCGACAATCTTTCAAAAGATTTTGATGGAATAAAAGCCGCTATCGTTACTGTGCAGCGCGCTTTTACATTATAATCTTATGAGGTTAAATATCGCTTCTAACAAAAATGCCCTATAAATGTGGGTTCGTAATACGAGCCATTAATTTTAATTTTCTTTAAATATAGAATTATTCTATAAAATAAAATAAATAATTGTACTAAGTAAAATTGAGCGACCTTGGCCAATATTTAATTTTCAAATCACTCCGTAACTACATATTACGAATTGAGAAAAATGTTTCATATAAAATATTATTGTATTTTTATAGTCTATTTACGGTTATAGACAGAATTTTAGGGATGCACTCGATCTCAAGCTTTGGCCTGGCCTGGCCTGAAGCCAGTCGATCATCAAGTCGGGCCGACGATATTTTCTATCGGGCGGAATCGGGCCAATCATTTGCAAAAGTTAAGGCGAGTCGGACTTTTGATTTTGGCCTGGCCCGAAGAATCAAGTTTTTTGGGCAGGCACAGTTTCCTTAATATTTTAATGAAAATGGATGGAGTTAAAAAGGATCAATATGATTTAAAAACAACATACTTCACATCTAAATCAAATCATAAATAAAAATGTTATTTTAATTCAAGAATTCAGGGTTATTCATTAAAGCGTAATAATGCTATTGTGATTATTATTATTATTATTATTATTATTATTATTATTATTATTGTTGTTGTTGTTGTTGTTGTTGTTACTACTCGTATATTTATTTATTATTATTGTTGTTGTTGTTGTTGTTGTTGTTGTTGTTGTTGTTATTGTTACTACTCGTATACTTAAATAAAAGTGATTTTTGTTCCCACCATAATGATTTCTTGTCTTATTTTTGAGCAGAAACAAAGTTAGATAAAAAAAAAGTTTAAGTAAATGATCGTATATTTTTTACCTCTCGCCAGTGAGTGTAATAGATTTTTATACACCTAGTGAGCTAAGATAATGTTTATTCATGAGGAGAAAGTTTAGCTCACGAGCCCGTAAGGGCGAGTGAGTTAAATTCTAATCGTTAGTAGACTGTGCATGACAATCGTCGATGGTAGACGTCAACTATTTAAAAAGCTTTATTGTCTGTTACTTGTGACGGAAAATAATGAAAATGGCTGATAATATCTGATAAATACTGTGGTGAGTGTTATTTTCATGCTTAATGTTATTTTAAATGCATTATTTGTTGCAGAGTGAGTTAAAATTTTGTGAGTGATTTAAAAAAATTTAATTCACTTGTGAATAAAATGTTACTTATAGCACAGATTACCTATACTATCGTAACGTATACAGTATAGATAATCTGTGCTTATAGTTGTTGCTATGGAGTTAATAATGACTGTTTAAAACGTCAAAATTGAATAAAGTATTAATATATAATTTTATTTTAATAATACAATGTACCATCATGGAAGACAAACAACATATAATTTAATAAACGAAGTTGAATAAAGTACTCTATACTCACTGCTCTCGCTAAGAGGTATTGGATTCATGCTAAAATCGCATATCCAGATTTTAGTGAATAAGCACGTTTTAAGGTCCCTGGAATCCGATTATAACATTTTCACGATGATGTGTGTGTGCGTGTGTGTGTGTGTGTGTGTGCTTGCGTGCGTGCTGAAAAGGTTTTCACAACAATTGGACAACCGGAAGTAACAGTTTCTTAAAAAAAAAAACTTATAAATATTATTTTTGGAAAATTTTCATTACAAATATTAAAGAACATAAAATTCTCCATCTTATATATTTAAAAAATTTATAATATCTTCTTTAAATTTAAAGATAAAGAAAATATAATATAAGTATAATCTTTTGTAATAAAATTTGAACTTGGAGTCCAGTCAACACCAAGGAAACCAATTGTCATATTCAAATGTTTCTAATTGACAGATAAATGTCAGTGTCGAAAATCAACAGTTTTAATGACATTACTGGAAGCTTTTTCTGGGTAGTACATTTAATATTATTATTTATTTATAGGTGATATTTTGGTTACCATGTAAACTAACATTGTGTATGTAAATGTCATATATGTCTTTTGAATCAATCCTAAAAATATGTGCGAATTTCTTGTTCAATAAAACCTTAATAATTGAAAGGTATATGAGTTTTATTTTAAATTCAGAACAATTTATTGAACAAGATTAAAAAATATATACAAATATAATAAAAGAAACATAAAACTATAATGGACAAGTATCTACGCCCGGAACGTTTCGACACAGAACCAACTGCGGTAGCCGCGGACAAAAAATGGTTACATTGGAAAAGAACTTTTAACAATTTTTTAACGCACATGCCCGACGCGGTAGACGCCTGTAAGTTACAGTTGTTAACTAATTATGTCGCACCTAATGTTTTCGAGTATATTAGTGAAACTACGACCTACAAAACCGCCATGGATACCCTTGAAGCACTGTACATTAAACCGAAAAATGAGATTTATGCTAGACATTGTTTAGCCACCAGAAATCAACAGCCTGGAGAATCAGTTGACCAATACCTTCAGGTCTTGAAACAGATGAGTAGAGACTGTAATTTCCAAGCTGTTACAGCAGACGAACATAAAAATACTTATATAAGAGATGCTTTCATCACCGGTTTAACCAATACCCGCATTAGGCAAAGACTTTTAGAAAATACTTCACTTACTTTAGACGCTGCTTACGATCAAGCTAGAGCATTAGAGTTAGCTGAACAGCAATCTGCAACTTATTCAAGTTTTTCCACCCAAAGTGCTGCTACCAACTTTGAACATGACTCAGAAATCCAAGATACTCTAGCTGTCTCGTCAAAGCTATGTTATTTCTGTGGATATGATTGGCATCAAAGATCGTCATGTCCAGCTAAAAGTGATGAATGTAAGAAATGTGGAAAAGCGGGACATTGGAAACGTGCCTGTCGATCACAATCTGGACTAGGTAACCGAAAAACAAATCTAAATATTAATAGAAAACAAAAATCAAATACATCAGCCGCAGCTAATCTACTTGCAACCACTACCGCAGCAACACCAAACAGTCTTTTGAGATCAACAGTTGATATAAAAATAAATGGAGTTAAATTAAGAGCATTAGTTGACACTGGCAGTTCTCTGAGTTTCATCAACTCAACACTAGTTGAAAAATGTAAGGCAAATACTTTACCTTATAATGGAAAAATTGCCATGGCCAATTCGTCCTTATATTCCGATATACTAGGGCAGTGTAAAGTAAATTTAAAGCTTGCTGACCATTTCTACAAGGATGTAGCAATCTTAATCATGAAAAATCTCTGTGCTGATGTAATAATTGGGCATGACATACTCAAAAACCACTCTGCTATAGAAATAGTTTTTCATGGTTCCAGGCCTCTTTTGAAGATTTGTAGCTTAGCTGTAGCACGTGTTCAACCCGTTTCATTATTTAGTAACTTGACAAAAAATTATACCCCTATTCTAACCAAATCTCGCAAACAATCAAAAGAGGATAGTCTATTCGTAGATAGTGAAATAAATAGACTACTAGAGGAAGGTGTGATCGAACCAAGTAACTCTCCCTGGCGCGCTCAAGCTTTTGTGGTAAGAGAAGGAAAACGAAAACCTAGGATGGTTATAGATTACTCAAGAACAATAAATAGATTTACCCTACTGGACGCATACCCTCTTCCAAAAATAGAAGAAATAATTACAAAAGTTTCAGAAAATTATATTTTCAGCATTATAGATTTGAAAAGCGCCTACCACCAAATTCCTATTTTAGATTCAGAGAAACAATATACTGCTTTTGAAGCAGCTGGCAAGTTATACCAATTTCTTCGTATTCCTTTTGGGGTAACAAATGGTGTCGCATGCTTTCAGAGAGTCATAGATCGCGTTGTGCAGGATGAAAATCTTAGAGGTACCTTCCCTTATTTAGATGATGTGACAGTGTGTGGGAAAACCCAAGAAGAACATGATATAAATCTGAACAAATTTTTAGCAGCTGTAGAAAAATATAATTTAACTTTAAATAGAGAAAAATGTCAATTTTCTGTTAAAACTGTACACTTGCTTGGGTATGTTATCACCAATCATACAATCAAACCAGATCCTAATCGTCTTCAGCCACTTCTAGCCTTACCTATACCTAAAGATGCAACTTCCCTTCAGAGAACTATGGGTATGTTTTCATATTACAGTAAATGGATATCACGCTTTTCAGAAAAGATACGCCCCCTGTTGAAAACAACATTCCCCATTTCTGATGAGGCGATTACAGCGTTTAACATGATGAAAAACGACATTGCTAATGCAGCAACTTCAGCGATTCAAGATGATCAACCATTTCAAGTCGAGACAGATGCATCAAATTTTGCCATAGCAGCAACTTTGAGTCAGATGGGAAGGCCAGTTGCTTTCTTTTCTAGGACACTAAATAAGTCAGAATTACAACATTCCTCAATTGAAAAAGAAGCGTACGCCATTGTCGAATCATTACGGAACTGGCGTCATTATCTCATCGGCAGACCATTCACAGTCTTAACAGATCAACGCTCAGTTTCATTTATGTTTGACCAACATCACGCTAGTAAAATAAAGAATGAGAAAATTATGAGGTGGCGTTTAGAAATTTCGTGCTTCAAATTTGACATTGTCTACCGTCCGGGGAACAAAAATTCGTCCGCTGACACACTGTCAAGGGTAAGTGCTGCAGTCAAATCAATAATAAATCTTCAAACACTACACAACACGCTTTGTCATCCTGGAATAACAAGAATGACACATTGGGTTAGAGCGAAGAATCTCCCCTATTCCGTGGAAGATGTGAGAAAAATTACGAACACATGTAGAGTGTGTGCAGAATTAAAACCAAGATACTTTTCACATGAAGGACACTTAATTAAAGCTACGTCTCCTTTTGAACGTCTTAATCTAGATTTCAAAGGCCCACTTCCCACAAAATCAAGAAATCAATACATGTTGACGGTCGTGGATGAATTTTCGAGATTTCCTTTCGCCTTCCCTTGTACTGACGTCTCAACTAAAACAGTAATTCAACATTTAACTACTCTTTTCGCTCTTTTCGGTACCCCAGCGTACATTCACTCGGATAGGGGAGCGGCTTTCATGTCGATGGAACTTAAATCTTTTCTGACTTCACATAACGTAGCTTCAAGTAGAACAACGCCATACAACCCAAGGGGGAACGGTCAAGTGGAAAAATACAACGGTATAATCTGGAAGAGTATAATTCTTGCTTTAAGGACACAAAACATGAAGACTGAACACTGGGAAGATGTACTTGACATTGCACTTCATTCCATACGATCCCTCCTCTGCACGTCAACAAATGCCACACCTCATGAACGTATGTTCAACCACCCTCGTCGATCGTTCAATGGGAGTTCCACACCTACATGGTTGATCAATCCTGGACCTGTCTTGATGAAAAAGCATATCAGAGCCAGTAAATACGACCCTCTTGTGGAGGAGGTTGAGTTGTTAGAATCAAACTCCGAATATGCCCATATCAGATTTCCTGATGGTCGAGAGTCAACTGTTTCAACCCGATACCTCGCACCCCCCGGAGATTCTATAGTAAGATCAGAGAATGAGCCTACGAATGAAACTTATGAAAATCATCCACGAGAGAGTTCAAAGACAGAAAACGAATTAGAAGACAAATCAAACCAAGGTCATGGCGGACTCTCTACGAGTCCATCAATTACAAACCATCCAGTCCCAGGAGACGGGCTAAACCCGAATCACGATAGACCCTCGGAGAGCCCTTCAACTACTCATAGTCCAGCTCGTCCAACCCGTGAAAGACGATTGCCTACTCGTCTCAAAGACTTTATTATTGATTTTTAGAGAGGGGTGATTGAGGTGATATTTTGGTTACCATGTAAACTAACATTGTGTATGTAAATGTCATATATGTCTTTTGAATCAATCCTAAAAATATGTGCGAATTTCTTGTTCAATAAAACCTTAATAATTGAAAGGTATATGAGTTTTATTTTAAATTCAGAACACTTCTTACTGAATTATTAATTAAATATTTAAAATTGTAGGTATGTATATTAATTGTAATAGTATATACATATATCCTATTCGAGAGCATCCCGGCAATGAAATGGAACCATATTATTTTAGAATTGGGCAAGATTCCTTATAGAATGATAGAATAAATATAATTAGAATCATTTGTGTATACAAGAAATGTTAAATTCTATACTTACGTAACAAACCGGAAATGGCGAGAGGTATTGGGCTGGCTACAACAGATTTTTACCTCTCGCTAAGAGAGGTATTGGATTCATGCTAAAATTCGCATATCCAGATTTTATTGAATAAGCACGATTTAAGTTTCCTAGAATCCGATTATAACATTTTTAAAATGATGTCTGTGTGTGTGGATGTGTGTGTGTATGTGTGTCTGGATGTTGGAGGGACGATTCCTCAAAAACTATAAGACTTAAAAAATATTTAACTGCAGTTTCCTCAATCCGATATTCCTGGGAAGAGCTGAAAAGGTTTTGGTAACAAATGGACAACCGGAAGTAGTAGTTTCTTAGAATTTTTTTTCTAAATATAATTTTTTGGAAATTTTTGTTATGACAAATATTGAAGATCAAAATTCTTCATCTAACACACTTAAAATTTTTATTATATCTTGTATAAATTTAGAGATAAAGACACTATAATATATAGAATATTCTAATCGCAGAGGCTAAGGCACTAGGGAAACCACTTGACAAATTCAAATGTTTATAACATAGTTTGTAAATGACATATGTCAGTGTCAAAAATCAACAGTTTTAGTGGCATTCCGATAGTTTTTTCTGGGAAGTATATTTAATCTTTCTTATTGTTTTAATAATTAAATATTTAAATTATAGGTAAAATGCATATATCCATCAGAAATACCGCCAATATGGTTAAATATAATCAAAAACAATATTTGGGTAAAGTTCTGTGATATTTTGTTATAAAACGACGGTTCGATAGCGAAGTGCAATACAATAATTATATAGCCTAATATGGAAATGGCGAGAGGTCTTGTGCTGACCACAACAGATTTTTTTGTATAAGATTTGTGAAAAAGTTGTTTGAACTATAAAAAAAACTGCATTTAATTATAAGATTATTTTCGAACGCCTCCGGCTAACAAAGTGCTAAATACTCGTAGGTCTGTAATTTTTATAACAAACACACTAGAAGCGTCTCTTTTTTAACAGCTTATGTTAATGTTGAACATTATAAGGATGTAGTTTTTTTTTTTTTTAATTTTGACACGAAAAAAGTTAAACATATCGCTTCATATAAAAATCAAAATTAGGAGTGCCAGATGCACTCAATCTCGAGCTTTGGCCCGGACCGGCCAATTTTCGAGTCGGGCCGGCTAATTTTTGGTCGAGTCGAGCCGGCAATTTTTATATTCGGGCCGAGTCGATTCAAACCTTAAATCCCGGTTCGAATGCATCCCTACAACATTTGTTCGATCACTATCTTTGTCAGTTTTTCTTCGATTCTAATATGTATAAAATGACCTCTTTCTCAGAAACAGTTGTTGATTTACCTTTTTTTACTCATTTTGGTCAGTACTATCTACCTTTTTTCACAATAGACTTCAGGATCAGGTAATTCATTTTGGTTCTCATATATCGTACCTACTATTATCTATAGAAGTTTTACTTTGGCTTTAGCATATTATTTTCATGGACTTTATGTTAAGCAGGCTGCTGGAATTGTATTTCGATACGAGAAACATCCCTATATTACTGCATTCTACGTCTCGCAATACAAGTCTACTTTGAACTCGAATTCGGAATTTCACAAGAATGTCACAATGAGAATAAAAAGCCTATTGAAAAATACTAGCTTTAAGATTTTAGATTTTGCGAATGTAAATATCAATAAAAGAAAATAAAAATTAAACACTTGGAATTGAATTGTACAGCAGAATAAGTACATACTGCAAAAAAATTATGAAATTACTTTTGTAAGTCATATAAAAAATTTGGAAATATAGGTAAATATTTTATTATAAATAAGTTTTTGATATTCGCGATCTGTAAAAAGTAAAACTGCGTAGGAATTTCGTAGGCGTTAAGAGGGTTTTAGCAAGTTTATCGTTAAAAACACCCAGTTAACGTGGAAGTAATAATGAACCAATTAATATTTTAATGTAAAAGTGTCAGACGCACTGTACTAACATATAAACTACTTCATAAATTCGTAATTTACAATGAAAATCTGCGATATTGTACTTACATTAACTTACCGATGACTTCATAAAATATATTAATCTAATACTTTTATCACTTTATTAGCATATTGTTTACACTACTATACAAAATACAACATAAATACATGAAATGTCATATTTGTTCTTATTTTTATGAGCTTATATCGTGTTTATACAAGTACCCGCATCACCTGCGCGATTTGAAATTTGGCGATTACTCGATAAATAAATGAAACTAATGTTATAATAAACAAAATTATGAACTAAATTATACGAAATGTACTTACTACTCAAAAAATTGGTAATACAGTTTGTTAAGTAAAATATAGCGAGAAAATTTTGCTAAAATAACCTAATGGTTGATGTATATAATATTAAAATTAGAGTTTATATTTACCGAATAAGCAAATGACTATTTTGTAACGGAAATACTTTTCTTTGTTAGACTAGGAAAGGAAATTAAATGTTAATCAGGATATATATGAAATAATTAAACACAATTATAATCTATATTTGATATTTCATTTTTTTCAATAAGGTGTTAACAAATTAATTTATTTAGGACAGTGTATTTACTGAGGATAAAATTTGAAACATATGCAAACAGGGCGCCACATTGGAACTCTGTGTTGAGATTTGTTATTAAAAATATAATTCTTTTTTACAACTTAAGTGGTCTAACCTTAATCGTAATCCAAATTATTCGTTTTGTTTGCTTGGCTGTACTCAAAATGAACAAGTATTTTTTAAAAAACAAATTAAATTCTTTTAAAGAATAACTACTTGTAGATTTGTTCATTTTAAATACACGCTTTTACAAAATTACTTAAACATTTTTGCAATTTTCGAACTTATATACGCCTTCGTAATAAATAAATAATAAATAATTTTTGGACTTTAATTTGAATAAAGTTTTAACAGCGCTACTGATACGAAATTGTATATTTGGGTTCAATTTCAATGCCCAACAAGGTCTGTAAAAGTAATTCGTAATCAAAACAAATTGTACATAATGAAATCTTTGCTGGAAACATTTTAAATATCATTTACAATAAAGACTATAAAATGTAACAATATGTATACTTATTGACCTACAGGTTCTGAATAATCAAGTTATTTTACTACAGAATAATTTTAATGTACAATAATACACAAAATGTGAGAAAAATTTGGTTTAGAACTTTGATTACGCATAGACCAGAGAAAAGTTTTGTTCTATGCGTAACCAAATAATTTAATTATTCTCTAAAGATAACTTTATAAACGAAAATATTATTATTTCCCCAGCGGAACAAAATAAACGTATATAATAGAAAATTAGTTAGGAAGAATAAAATAAACCATGTATAAGCAATATTTTATTGGCAATTTGGTGTCCTATAAAGAAGCACGATTCAATTTGGACCCGTACAGACGAAAAAGTAAAATTTTAAAATGTATAAATGCCTGTTTAGCAGTAAAACGCCGATTATAAAATTTGTCACAAAAATAAAACTCACTATTGACTACAAAATGCTCATTCGATTTGCCATTTAGTTACGTTATGTATACGAAATAAAATAAAAATACACTCTTTACAATGTACATGCACTTTAAAATATTTGTATATTTTTTTAATATTGTCTATTTTAAATATAAAGTTTGTATAAAAAATGTATACAATTATTTTTGTAATTTTAAGTAGTTTTTATAAAAATCTATAGAAATAAAAAAAATATCATTTTGATTATCATTTTCTCAAAATATAATAATAAACTCGATTATTAACTCAAATAGCAAAACGAATTCGCGTATAAAAGGCATGGAGAGATACAGATTGAAAAAATATGTTAAATTACTGCATAAAAATAAATCCTTCTTATGTAGTAATTTAAATCCTATGTCTCTCAATGCATCAAATTCTATTTACCGGCGAAATACCGGGCGACGCACTCATCTAACGGAAACCAAACAGCTTATCTGTATCATGCATTCTCACATCATAATCACACTTGAGACTGACTTGAAGCAAATCTCTATCAGGTGCAGAATCTGTATAGTAAAAATAGTTGCGACAGTACGAAAGCTAACCACTCACTCACGACACTCCGCACAGCAAGGTCACAGTTTATAAGACAGGGTTTTCGAACTTCGGCCCTTTTGTCACGATGATGTCGTCGTATGGGTGGTCCTGAGCCAGCTCGAGAACTTTGAATTTTTTGAGAACGAGTAGACTGTAGAATTTTTGCGCCGCCTAGAAAAAAAAATATATCATCACGCCTTGTACTCACTATGGAAAGGGAGTAAGGAAGATGATATATTTTAGGAGCAGAATTCGCAAATAGAAGAGGAATGGACAAACCAGAGGAACAACTAATAGGAAAATTAAATAAAAGGAATATGGAGCAAGATTTTTACTTTCTTCTTTCTAACAATACTCCACTAACATGGAGTTAAAAATTATTAAAGAACTATTATACTACGTATTTACATTTGTCAACCGCTACCATTTAATTCTAAATTAGTCGCTTGGAGATGGACCCTTAGAAATATTATCACAACAATGTATAAAACAAAGGATTATAATACGTTATTGCACAATTTTTCTTTTTTCTTGAAGTACTTAAAAATATAATATCACATGTGAAAGTCGGAGTTAAAAGTCCAAATAAACAAGATATTAAGATACGATTTTTAAATTTGCTTTATGACGTAGGCAATATAGGTATACCAGAAGGAAACAAATAGTAGTTCACGAAAAAATGTTGAGCAAATTACAAAATAGTGTATATTTCAATTGTAATTATATTTCATTATTTTACTTTTTACTCATTTTCCAAAAGCAAAGAAAAAATAGTCATCCAAACAATATCCGAACAGATCCGATACACCCGAATAAGTATATTACTCTTAGTTCAGGCTTAAGGCGGAGAATAACAAAGTAGTTCACACTTGGATCATATTTGCTCAAACACGCATCAAAAGCAAGACTTTCTGCATTTTTTAGAGAAAGTAATTTATATTAAAAAAACATGAAATTTTCCATATCCTTTAACTGTTATCTTTCATATATTCAATAATCTTTTATCATTTTTGATTAGGAAGGAATAGACTATGAACCATAAAAAAATTAACAACCCGCACCTATCTTCCCACAATAAACAAACTAATCTACTTGTAACAGCTGAAATGCTGATCATGAGACCCAAAACTTTAACTAAAAGAGATACGCAAAAACATAAATATAACAAATGGTATGTATAGGATTAAGTGAGATGAAATAAGGATTTGAGTAAGACAGAAAATTCATAGGAGAAGGAGAAGATGAGGAAGAAAATTTGAAATGTTAACATATATCAAGGAAGGCGGGAATTACAAGGGACTGAAGAGAGATATGCTGGACAGACTAGTATAGAGGCAGTATTTTCATTGAGACCTATCCAAAAACAGAATTCACTAATTATGATGAAGAGCAAGAGATAGAAAATTACACAGACTCAATACGCGTCATCTTCCGGTGCACATTTTCTTAAGAGTATCTGCCTCATTTAAATATGAGACTACTGTTGTGACACTTCGGCTATTCTTTAAATTTTTTTTATGTCTTACTAGTATGTTATTGTTTTATAACAACATCAACATTAGGTATGTTATTGAGTAAATAATACCCTAGGGCTTATTAAGTTGCTATGGTAATGTTGACAACAAACTAAGGTTAATAATACTGATACTAACATAAAGTGCAGTTAAGGTTAAGAAGCATTGTGAATTGTAGTCGTTTATAATCATATTTGTTTCATCACAAATACAAACCAGCATACTTCTTATTCTTAGCAATAACATTGCTCGTCCATATTGACAGAAAAATACCACAAGAAATATATTTTTTGTTTAAAAAAATGCTTTGTTTACAGAAACAAAATATTACCTAGATACCACATTCACAGGCTACTTTGTAAGTTGTATTAAAATTTTGTCAACGTACTCGCCTCGGGCCAGAGGCCCTCGACAGTACACTGTTGACCTCAGGCATTATTGTCCTTATCACAACCCTTGGTACCTTAATTACTATACTGTGGTACTATTTCATTTTGAAAAATGAACTGTGCATTTGCTACAGATCTTTTTCAATATGCTCTTTTTAGACCAAATTTAAAAGTTTATTTACTTCCAAAGTAAAAAAAAATTAACAACAATGATTTTAATTTGAATTAAATACATTTTCTTTGAAATTGAATTTATTTGGACGTTTTATATTATATTCGTAAGAGTATCTCAAATTTGAATTGAAAAAATAAGCGATCCATGTGTTACGGATCTATTCTGTATCTCTTTCGATTCTAAACATAACACGCTTCGGGTATCCAGTTTCGTTATACAGGGTATTAGAAAAAGGGGAAAACATTTTTACAATTTATTTTCTACTCAACATTAGTTGTGTTTAAATAATTATTTTTAATAAAAATTTCGTGTTGGCCTGAAAATATACACTTCAAGAACAATGCCTTCAATTTTCCGAATTTTGGAAAAATTCTATGTGATTAAGAATTAGCACATATAAATGTAAACGCCGTTTCGACTCCACATGGGTCCTCTTCAGTAGATGAATGTTAAAAAAAATATTCTGTTTATAATATTTATGTTTTTATGTATATCCTCAAAGAAAAAATACGTTTTCTTAAGTCTATGTATAATCAAAACTCAAAACACATGCTTTCCCTATCGTTTTCCATTTCTTTATACTTAGAGCCGTCTACAACACAGCGTTCAAAGTTTTTCTGAATCGAGCAGGTTTTGGACATTAATTTAAAAAATTATAAAACATTTATGTAACAAGTGTGTAAAGTAGTACTTTTTTGATCATGTGCGATGTTTTATTACGCATGAGACGCAGCCGAATGCGGAAATTAGCAAGAGATAAAAATTACTTTTTACACAAGAGTTGTATACAATACTTTTCCTACAACCGAAATAGTAGTGCTATTTCTAATAATACTGAGTGTGAGTATACAGGCATCTTCAAATATTGTTAGTATTAGTTGACAAGTAAATTAACAGAATGTACATGTTGCCTAGCAACGTATTTACTTTTCACATACTACTGCTTGAAAAGTACTTTTCACGCACTAGTGTTTGAAAAGTGACATATTGTTAAGAGTGCATAAAGTACATACTTTACGCACGGTTGTAGGAAAAATATTTTAACAGATTTTAGATTTGTTTTATTATCATTGTAGTTCATTTTTTCACCACATCTTGGCACTATTGGATTTCAATATTTATACATTTATATGACATATATCTTGTCGACCGGCATTTAGTTTTCTTTTATTCGTTTTTATCTTTTTGTATAATAATATTTGTTTACGTTGTTCATTGTTTTTTGTAGATTTCATCACTGTTTCCTTGTTGCGTATCAAATTTGTTTTTTTTTCTAGTTAGAAACTTTAATAAACTGACTACTCTGCATAAAAAAAATTACTATACCACCCAACTGCAGCATTATTTCAATTAAAAATTATAAGGAAATAAGCAATTAAAATTTAAAAATATTTCTCTCACCTGCTTCCTTGTGTTTCTGACCGTCATCTCTGACAACCCCATCGTCTCACTCCTCTGCAGCCTGCCCCTCACAGCCGTGAACATTTGGTACGCTCTCTTGTTCAGAACTCGCTCCTCAAACTGTTCGTCCGTTTCGTCTTGCTGTTGCTGTTCATCCGGCACGCCTACAGAAGCCGGGAAGTCGTAGTCCTCGTGCCATGGCGTGCCTACACGCTCCGACATTGCACCTCCCGGTGTATGGGCCGGGAGGTGTTCATCGTAGCCCATATTGGCCATTTGCAATGCGTGGGATTCTTCGTAGCCCATATTGTCCATAGCTGGGGTGGGTTGGTCATGCTCTAGCAAGGAACGAACCTGAGAAAATAAAATTAGAGAATTAATGCACAAAGAATATTAAAAATGAGACCCTAACATTCTACAATACCAAGTGCCACAATAGGGTATTGTACAACTTTTCTTATTTATATTTTTCTGAAACAGGCGCATTTCACTCTTCTGTGGTTCTGATTGAGTGTGCCAATATCTGATAAATGACCGGGAGGTTGATTCAGAGAATGAAATTTTATAAATTTTATATTATTTTAAAAGAAAGTAACAAATTTATACTTTTATACAAAAAAATTCATCTGTACCTGGTCTGCGGGTATGTCCTCTAAGGGCGGTAAATTGTGTTGGACCTCCTGCTCGTACGCCGGCGTCATATGCGCTGGCGTCATCGGCGCCGGTGTCATAGGCATCTGCATCGCCGGTGTCATAGGCATCTGCATCGCCGGTGTCATAGGCATCTGCATGGGCGTCATTGGCATCGGCAACGGCGTACCAGGCATAGCCAACGGTGTCCCCGGCATGGGCAATGGTGTCCCCGGCATGGGCAACGGTGTCCCCGGCATGGGCAACGGTGTCCCTGGCATGGCCAACGGTGTCCCTGGCATGGGCAAAGGTGTGCCCGGCATGGGCAACGGTGTACCCGGCATTTGCAGCGGTGTGGGCGGCATCTGATCGTCCTCGTATCGCTGCGGTGCGGGTGTGCCCGGTGACAGCATCGGCACCGGCGTGCCAGGCGCTGGAGGCGGCATCATAGGTGCACCAGGTGTCGGTGGACCCATAATAGGTGTTGGAGGTGCCATTAAAGGGGTTGGTGGGGCCATCAAAGGCGTAGGAGGTGCCATCAAAGGTGTTGGGGGTGCCATAAGAGGCGTGGGAGGTGCCATAAGAGGAGTGGGAGGTGCAGGGGTACCAGGAGGGAGCATAAGGGATTCGTCAGGAAGGACGGATGGTGGGTCATAGTCAGGCTGATGTAAGGGAGTTTTACTCTGGAAGAAAATTATGCAATGTCAATTATACGCTTATAAATAAATATGTATTCGTATATATTGCCTGCGTCGAATAATAATGTCCTAATTACATACTTTTCAAATTAATGACCTTAGAACCTAAATGATTTATGCTAAATGCTCGAAAATAAAAGTCCTCATCCTAACCGGCAAAATGATTTCTTCTCTGAAATTTACTTAACATAGTAATGTGTTTTTAATAAACGAAAAATTGTCAAAGCATATAAAATATGCAACACTAAATATAATGATAATTTGGCTTTAATGTCGTAGTGCTTTAAAGGCTAGCTTATACACGTGTATCATACGCTATTTTTTATTATAAATGCATCATAACCATCTAAAACTGAAAATTATTGCAAATCATAATGTTTTGATTTTTGATCTAGTGAGTATTTGAGCGTTTCCAAGGAGATAGCAATTATTGGTATTGTTTACGTTACGTCAAAAAGTCAATATATTTTTACCTATCGCTAAGAGACAGGCTCGGGAAACGCAAATAGGGGATACCGGGATAGCATTTTTAGTTTTGCTTCCATACACTAGATATGGCGACACCAGTATCATTAGTGTGTCAATTTTTTTTCATTTTTTGTGCGAATTTTGACATTTGTCATTTTCATTAAAACAACTGAATGTCAGTGTGATTATATGTTTTGTGTTTTATAAGTAGTTATTTTGTGTGAAAAAACTTATTAATATTTAAGATGACACGAATAAAGTGTTGTGTACCAAATTGTACTGCTACCGGTAAGTGAAAATATATTTTTATATAATTGTATTTTTATACTAGTAAAACATATTACAAAATCGTATTGTAGGAATAACAAACCATAGATTTCAACATCCTCAACCTCATCGGGATTTATTTGTTAAGTGGTTGGAAGTTTTAAACATGGATGAACTGCTATTAGTTTTGTATTTCCTAAATGAAATTACAGTGTTTTCAAAAATGCATTATTTTTTAATCATTTAATGTAATCTTTGTACGACTGATTCGTAGTTGAAGTATATTTTTCATAAAATACTATGCAATGATAGTATTTTGTGAAAAAATTGCTTCAACTTCAAATTGTACTAATTAGGAGTAATTAATAAACCGAATATAGAAATACTAATTGTAGGTAATGATTCTACCGACCGAGTTTTTACAGTTAATTTTGCTTCCATACACCAGATGGCGCCATTGATGCGGTATAGATGCTCAACATGTACGTTCCTTATCTAAAATAGTGTATATGATCTGTGCTAAGAGAGGTATTGGATTCGTGCTAAAAATCACATATCGAGATTTAAGTGAATAAGCACGATTTAAGGTCCATATAAACCGATTTTAACATTTTTACGATGATGTCTGTGTGTGTGTGTGTGTGTGTGTGTGTGTGTGTGTGTGTGTGTGTGTATGTGGGTGTGTGTGGGTGTGTGTGTGTGGGTGTGTGTGTGTGGGTGTGTGTGTGTGTGGATGTGTGTGTGTGGATGTGTGTGTGGATGTGTGTATGTATGTGTGTGTGGATGTGTGTATGTATGTGTATATGTATGTGTGGATGTTGGAGGGACGATTACTCAAAATCTATAAGACATAAGATCAGTTTAACTATGAATTCCTCAATCTCACATTCATGGGAAGAGCTGAAAAGGTTTTGGTAACAATTGGACAACCGGAAGTAGTAGTTTCTAAAAAAATTCTTCTAAATATTATTTTTTGAAAATTTTTGATATACTAATATTGAAGAACATAAAATTCTACATCTGATACATTTAAAATTTTTATTATATCATCTATAAATTAAGAGATAAAGACGCTATAATATATAGAATATCGGGATGTAGTAAGTCGAGTAGGCTAAAATACACTAAGGAAATCAGTTGACAAATTCAAATGTTTTTAACATAATTTGTAAATGACTAATGTCAGTGTCAAAAATCAAAAGTTTTAGTTAAGTTCTGAAAGCTTTTTCTGGGAAGTACATTTAATCTTTCTTATTGTTTTATTAATTAAATATTTAAAATTATACAGTGTGAACACTGAAAACCGTGACATAGGAGTTTAACATGGGAAAACAGTTTTTCTGAAATATTATCTGTCCCGCAAGAGTATAGTGGGAGTTTTTGATATGTTTAGAAAGATTATTTAATTTGGCATCGAAGAGTATCTAAATACTCCTAATTTAATGCTTTATTTTTGAAATATTTACGAAAATATAATGCTACTTGACAGTTATTACTTATAACTTACTAAAAACAGTAATCATGGAAACGTATTCGGTAGCTTACTTGGTTAAATGAAGGCTCCATGATAATTTTTCACTAGTTCAAATCCCTCTCGGTTCAAGTTAATATTTTTATTATTTGTGTATTTATTTTGTACAATTTATTATTAAATAAATTACAAAATTAAAACAAATAATTTTTTGGTACATCAAGTATTTTATTGACTAAATGTACAAGAAGTGAAATAAATATGTATATTTAAGTCAAATTAAGTTTAGTTTTATGTTCGTCATTAATGCAACCGGTTTTTTCAAATTTTAAAATGATTCGTCTAGTTCGTTCATGGGATGCAATTTCTCGTAAACTCATCCCTTGATTGTAAAATTTAATTACACTAATTTTTTCTTCTAATGTATAATCCATTGGATTTACAAAGTTTTCGGAAAGAATGTATTTAATAATACAAAAATAAATATAAAAATATTAACTTGAACCGGGAGGGATTTGAACTTGTGAAAAGTTATCATGGAGCCTTGATTTAACCAAGTCAGCTACCGAACACGTTTCCATGATTACTGTTTTTAGTAAATTATAAGTAATAACTGTCAAGTAGGATTATACTTTCGCAAATATTTCAATAATAAAGCATTAAATTGAGAGCATTTAGAAACTATTCGATGCCAAATTAAATAATCTTTCTGAACATATCAAAAACTCCCACTATACTCTTGCGGGATAGATAATATTTCAAAAAAACTGTTTTCCCATGTTAAACGCCTATGTCACGGTTTCCAGTGTTCACACTGTATGTAACATGCATATATCCATTAGAAATCTTGTTAATGAATTGGAAGAATCTCTGACATTTACAAACTTCCTCATACAATGAAAAATAGATATAATTAGAATGGGGTATTCCGGTGATATGGAATTAATGCAAAATAATAACTTTTTTCTATAGTTTCCATCTTCATATAGTAGAAAAATATAATAAAACATGTTTAATAAAAAGTTTTAATTCATAATTTAATGTCACAAAATTGGAATTTTTACAGCTCTAGAAACGTCCTTGAAATTTGTGACGTCAAGTTGATAATCTGTTGCTCATTTCAAAGTAAATATTTTCGTTTAAAAACACAGATGGAGCCAGTAGTTAACACGCGCGGGTATATTTCTTGTTTGACATTTCGTCCACTTTATAATTATTACTCCCATTTTTACCATAAACAAACACAGGACAAACACCGGAATACACGCTGCTACTAAAATCATATGTAAACAAGCAAATGACTGTCATGAACATGTGGATTTAGGCGCTGAAGTTCGTTGCAGATGTCATCATCGAGTTGACTTTATAAGCGCGCCATGATAAGAAAATTTGAATTGCGATGAAATTTTTTAAAATTCATATCTCATGTGATGCATACATTTTCTTACTCAAAGTTAGATATTCAGAGTCCTACTAGTCTGTACTAATGTAAAAAATATTTTTAAAAAATGTCGGAATACCCCATTGTATGTGTGCAGAAGACATGTTAAATACAATAAAAAACAGTATTTGTTTAAAGTTCTGTAATTTTTTTGTTATAAAACGATGGTTCGATAGTGAAGTGCAATACAATACTTTTATAATAAAAAATGGAAATGGCGAGAGGTCTTGTGCTGGCCACACCAGATTTTTCTTTTTATTGTTTTAGTTGTTATTCACATTTATTGTCATTTTTCGTTATCTAGGTAACTCAAAAATTTAGCGTGTGTTAATGATTGATTTACTCACGCTTTTGCATGTTTTAAAGAGCAATTATGATGCATGTATAATAAAAAATATTTTAAAAAGGCATTGCCTTGGAAACCCCACAAATATAAGGAAAATTAGAAAATGTGTTCTAAATTTTTGACATATCGTCCTAGTACTTGACAACAAATAATTCAAAAATGTTGTTTTTAATTATTTCCCGCACTGGTGCGAAATGACTGTCCCGCACTCATTTTGAGTTTACATTTATTTCCCGCACGATTATACATAAAATAATTTTAGGTATAGCTTTACGTTTCAAATATGTATGTATATTCCTTTATAATAACATACAATGTATCGTTGTTAAATGTAAAACAAAAACACATATAAAAAAAATAATTTTTAGAAATAGCTTTAAGTATATTCCTAGTAAAATGCAATGCATCTTCAATAACAAATTTTCTGTTACTTACAGGTTCATCCGAAGGATATTTCCTCTTCCGTGTGATACGTTTCGGCAAACTCTGCTCCAAACTATTCTGTTCTTCGGCATCTCTCATATGTTCTAATGCCAATATATCCGCGTCTCCTAACATAGCAAAATCTTCCGTTCCAAACGCCCTTGACGTTAAATGCCTCTGGTAATTCTTAAACAACGCTCTTGCTGGGATTGGTCTAGCTGGTAACGCAAACAATTTCTCAACTCCTCCAGTTTCTTTCCAATGCATTAATCTTTTGGTCGGTGGAGCCAAATCTAATGTAGTCACAATATCTGATGTATCACTTAATTGATTTTTCATCTCCTCTCCACTAATGTTCTTCACCTCATCAACGATAAGTTTCCGCTTGCGTTTTGTCTTCGTAAAACCTTTAAGAGCTGAAGCATCTACCGGGGCTAACGCAAAGCTCTCTTCTTCATTGTTGAGAAGTGTTGTTTGGTCTGCAACTGATGTATCCGCAATAGGTTCTTCGGGAATTGGTGGTTCTTGTATGGGTTCCCGAACTGGTGTAAGAGCAGGATGTTCATCTTCAGCTGTTGTTGCGGGTTCCGGTAATGGACCTCCCAAAGCTGAAGGTGGTCGAGAATCGTTATCCGAACTGTAGGAAACAATTTTTTAGTTTTGAAAAATATGAAATTATTAGCAACCAAAAATACCACACAACAATTTTTCTCCTTCAGACTTTATTTATGTTTGCGTAGTTTAATAAAATACATAACCGTCTAAAAATCTACTTTAACTAAAAAAAAACACCGACAAGTTGGCAATATTTTTACAAATGTAAAACAACTAAGTTGCGCGTGCAATGTTGCACGCGCTATTTTCGTGCAATAGATTGCGGCTATGTGTTGCTCCGGCAATTTTCGTCAGGGCATCGAACCCTCTAAAAACTGGGTTCGGTTTAGGTTCAGGTTAATTTGTTTTTGAGAGATGGGTTCGTTACATACATTCACAATACGGCAATCTGCATGTAATAAAATTAAATAATGCTAAATTTGAAAAGCTAAATTATTTAAATAAATATAAATCAAAATTAATAAACCTCAAAATACAACTGGCGAGTAAAAAAATAATTGGCCACTTTCTTATCAAACATAGTGCACTGAACTTGTTCAAAACTTAAAAGTTATGAAATCGGATAAATTTGAGCAGTTATTCCCACAGATCGTTGTCCCATTCATGAGTAAAAATGTGTGAAAAATTTGTTTTCCCGAAAAACACATAGATCTCTAGATAAATATAAAAATTCAAATTTTATTGCCTTTTGATTTTACAAATAAATTCAAGTATGAAATAATATGAAATTTTGGTTTGCACCTCTTTAGGGCACTTCTTTTATGGCAATGTTCAAAAAATTTTCTTGGATTTCGATTTATCTTTTTTTGTTAGTTTTAAGTATTTCTTACATTAAATAAAACCGTAACTTCATACATGAAACCTTACTATTTAGGTTGTTAATAAACCAATGGCAGTTTAATAGGGTTTCAAACATATATGAATCAGGAAATAATTCAAAATATAAGGGTATCTTTAAGTAGTGGCCTTTTTTTGCTCGTAAGTGTATTATAACCTTTGCTTAAACAATCCGCAATACAATTACGTCCATATTAGAAAATATATAGGTCCATGATTCATGCAATAATTTTTATTTATTTATTTTACCTGTGACCGCCCATCGGCGAAGGAGCGCCCCCAAAATGATCCATATCATCATCACTATCATGCACAGATCCCGACTGATCTGCCACCGAAGCTGCTTGCTGCTTATTCAAACTATCATCTAACGATGATCCTGAAGGTCCTTCCACTGGTGGTACCTCCGGCATGGGGGTATCATCGAAAAGGCCACCTTCAAATAGTCCACCAGCTATAGAAAAAAAAATCATAGTAAGATACAGAACCCGAAGAATTATGTAAGAAAACATACAAATGATATTTTGATCGAGATTTCCACCAAAACCGTCATCTCTGATAGGGGTATCCACTTCCATGGGGGTGTGGTGGGCGCTTGAAGTGGACGGGAGAGGTTCTTTGTCTTTGTCGAGGACGGTGCCACCTACAGACTCTAAGACTGGACCGTCGCTGAACAATAAATTACCCTAGTAAAGAAAAATATTATAATATTAAAAATTAATATAAATTTTCAAAGAATGGGCAAATACAAAAAATTAAATTGGTGAAAATAATAAAAATTATATGCAGGTGTAAATTTTAAAACGGGTCATAGGTCTATAACTTAGAAAAACAGTTTTAAGCTGCTAAAAATTCTAATTAATTTATAGAAGAAAAAAAGAATTGATGCATATTAGACAAAAAAAAAATTACGATTTTTTTTTATATCAAACAAGTTACATATCTGTTTCATATAAACCAAAATAATAATAACTATAACAAATCAATTGCAAACAGGTAAACGTTTATTAATAAGCTGTCTTAAGTCAACTGTTTTGCTTTCTTATTTTCAGTTTCATTCAAAAATTCAAAAATCATGGATTTTTTTGGCAAAGACTGTTTTTTTATGTTATAGTCCTATCACTCGTTTTAAAATTTACAGCCTGTATAAAATGAGATCGACTGGGGAATGATTTGGTGTACGAATATGTAATGATTACGAAGCACATATATTGTTGAAAGAGTGAGAATGTGCAGTTGAGATGGCTCGGCCATCTATTTAAAACGTATACATGATGAACGGTAAACACAAGAATCTGTGATATTAGAGTTAAACATGGGAGTTTTTTTTTTCAATATTACCTGTTCCCTAAAACTTATATATAGAATTTTATATCATAAAATTCTGAAATTTTTGATACCAATATTTTTTAATTTACCTATACATTTGGTGACCAAATAAACTTAATGTAGAGTTATGGTAAAAATAGATCCAATAAGCGATTATTTTAGAAATTGAACATCACATAACTTTCAAAACAAAGTACAAATGGTTAAAACTTGTTCCTTTTTTATGAAATAACACATATTAGATCTACTCTTAACACATCTTTAAATTAAATTTACTCCATTATCACACGACGTAAATTTAAATATTTAGGCATAAAAAATATCAGAATTTATTCTCTAAAATTCTGTGTATAAAGCACCCCATAAAGTTTTACAAGAAAAGTAATACTAGAAAAAAAAATATATATATAATGGTGAGTTTAAGGATGTACCCCTGCGTATACGTCCGGTTTGCAAGTGAATGGATGTTATAAATGGTGCTGAGAGAAATCTTCCAAGTGGAAAGAATAAAAGAACTTGTATGAATGTGAACGAGACGAAAGTCATGTGTGGAATAGGATTGTTTGGCGAAGAATGGTTTACATTTTACATGAATGTCTCGTTGCATGATTTCATATTTATTTGTAGGAAATGGGGTAAATTATGTACGTATGTAAAGATATAATAAATTATGGAAGATTTTATAAATATGTATGAATGTATGTGTAAAATAATAGCAAATGTTACCTGATCCATGGACGATTCCAATCCCGCTGTATGCCTCATCAAATCATGAGCATCTGTATCGAACCCCATATCTCCAAACCCATCATCGTTCGTAACCAGAGAAATATTTCCATAATCTTCCCTCATTGTAATTTCCTCTGCCCGAGATTGATTCAAACTAAACTGTGCTTCAATATCCACATCACTAAAACAAACATACGTCACACACTGCTCATAAAATAGGACAACTCGCCATACTTAAGTTCTGGCATTGCTGTATCGAAATCATGAAAAACTTCAGGTAAAGTTATAGCATTCACTGCAGCTTCTCTATGCTCTTCAGGAAGGTCTACCATTCCTGGCCGAAAGGCCATTTTAATCTTGACGAAGGCTTCATTGCAATCAGCTAAGAGATACTTAGCTTTGCGGGAATATATCCTGACAACACCCAACAGTAGGTGGCCAGATGTACGGAGAGCCATTTTCACTTTGGGTTGTAAGATGCCATCAACAGACTTCTCAATATTTGTTTCAAAAACATGAGCCTTGGTAAGCTTCTTGTCCCAGTGAGCAGCTAACCAAATTCGGGCCAAAGGGCCCTTTTTGGCTAATACAAAATGTGCATAAAACATTTTTATGCTTTATAGTCCTCGATAATCTGAAACAATAACCTATTTGTTAAAAACATTAGGAGTTATTATTATTATTGTGTTAGTAATAAAATATTGTAATATGGTAAAGTAAGATGAAAGAAGAATTTGCAAACATAAACATCTCAAATAACCAAAACAGTAAAGCATCAGAAGCCTAATTAAAATAATGGTTACTTTCTAATTTTCCCATAAAAAGCTCAACAGTGTAAATAATTAATAACAGACAAAATAATATCAATAATAATAAGTAACAACAATAATAAATATCAATCCAGGGGTATGTTGATTACATCTCAATATTGCCATAAATGTTTTGACGAGTAACGTTGGCGCCTATTTCCTCAATATCAAATATAAGCCCAAATACGAAGTATTAGCTCAAAATAATAACTTACCAAATGAAATAAACGTTCATTAAGTATTTATAATACTTTCAAAAACACAAATAATTCGTGATATTATCTTAAAATTTCCCATTACACACAAGCTAAAATTTCTCACTCGCAACGGTAAACATGACAACGATAGTAAAATGGCGTCTTCCGCTAGTTCCGCGGATTTCAAAATACGACTATGGCGCCACCGATGGGGAAATTTTAGTAATAATTTGAAATTTGTGGTTCCCGGTGGTCTGTCAGTTAAATTTATTAGTTATAAATTTTCGGTTTTAGACAGGTTTATAGTAAAAATTATCAATGAATTTAATACATATACTCTTGAGGTTCATAGTAATATACAAATTTTGTTGTGCAGACTTTATAAGTGAAGATATTAATAATATCAAGGAATTCACACCAGCTGACCATTGTGAAGAAAAATGCGTGAATTATGGCAAATATGAAGATTTTCCAGAATATCCAGAAGCATGTGAATCTACTACATATAAAACGGTTCTTTTATGCAATAATGAAAAGATATTTTCATCTGCTTGTGTGCAATGTCTGCTGTGCCAGACTATTGCACGAGAATTTCATCACAAATTGATGAGTTCATTTTATTCTGCAGCACAATTTCCGTTCACAGTAATTTACAATTCGGCAGGATTAAACAATACTCTTAAATCATTTTGCGATAGCTCATTTAAAAAGTAATACCACCTACCCATTAATCATTCGCGTAATAATAACTGTGTTTGTTTAGTTTTGATTTACGAGAATATATGGGATCGCATTACGTTGATAGAATTTCGAGGAACTCGAAACATGTAAATTGTGGCGTAGAAGGATTATGGCCTATAAAATTAAAAGAAATGTGTAATAATTTTATGCAACACAGAGAATTCGAACTATACGAGAGGTGGATCAAAGAAAATCTTTCGCCCGATTTCGACGTTATCGATTTATTTTGTCGGTAAACATCTTTACTTTTATATTATTTTGCGTTATAGTTTTTAAGTTTTCTGCCAGAAATACAAAATAGTATTCAGTATTAAAAAACTATGGAATAGTAACCAAATTATGTTGTAGATCTTATGGAATTTTTCAATATTGTCGAAATTTAGATATAACTTCGAATATAAAAAGAAATATGCCAAAATTTTATACATATTTCAATAAATGGAATGGGTAAATAAAACAATATATAAAACAAAAACAATAGGTATATTTGTGAATATATTACTTTTTATAATTCTTTACTTAATCTATTTTGTGACCTAAAATAGATTGTCTCGAACTAATAAACATTTCTACATCAATCTAATTGTTTCTTAAGTGATTGGAAGATCAAAAATTCTACAAAGTGAAAATAAAAATAACACAAAATGGTAACTTCAGTCGTTTACAAAACAAAATGGAAAAGTATTACGAGATCTCCGCTTTTGGTAGACATTACAAAACACAATTTAATAAATAAACACTAACTAATTTTCAAGTCTTGTATTAAAGTTCATAGGCCAATAGAAGTAAAAATCGTTGTGCTGAACACAAAAATTGGTCTACTGAGCATTTCTTAATTCTAAGACCCTCAAATGTGTTAAATCACAACTAGATGTTGAAATTTCACTATCTATGTAATTTGTTATAAACTCTGTAAATATGGCTACTTAGTTTGAATTTGAACACTGGTTCTATGCGTAATTCTCTAAACTTTCAACAACTATATTATTTAAACATAAATATATTATTAGCTGTGACAACAAAGTTAAGTGCGCGATATGAAAATGTGAAAATTGAAGATATAAAAGTGCAAAAGCAAGAATACAAAAATAACCAAATACCTTTTGGCTCGATGATAAAGAATGTTAGAGAAGGTTCAATTTGATCGAAAACCGTACCAAAACAAAGTAAAAATATTATCAAGATAGTAACATATAAATAATATTTCCACAATCATTATCTTGTAAATTTTTTTTTACCACATATGAAATTAATAAAATATATATCAATGAATATTATTATATAGAAATAAATAATACAATAATTTTAAACTTAAATGTGGAAAATAATCAATTATTTTATATGTATTACTTGTTACAATATATAAAATAATATGCTTTGTATTTTTCTAGAAATAAATATGACTCTTTTAATCAAATTGAACCATATATTAATTAGGATAATCTTAAAAAATATATGTGAATTACTTTAAACTGGGCCATTTGATACGTTTAACATGTGAAATATCACTACTCTTCGTTTGGTATATACCATTTTTGTTGGTACATTACAATTTTTCACTATTCTGCGACAGGTGTAATCAGTATTATACTATCATAATAACAGTATGTGTTGACTACGATTGCATAAATATACTACATAGAATTTCCATACTACTGTATTATAGTAGTTCAAGTGTCTGATATTTAAAATGAAGAATTATTTTTCTTCTTTGGGCCCAAATTAAACAATTTTATTTCCATGGCAAGTTTCTATTTTCTACACGTCTGTGGGTGCATCCATCCCACAAATAATTGCCTTAGTAACACTAGCTGCTACCAGAGATGCATAGGGTTGCCATTCTCTTCGTCGCATGCCATCTTTGTAATCAGCTATGCCTCTAACACACACGAAACTCTCTCGGCAGTTGCCTAAAACTGACTCTATTACGGCATCGAATTCACAATCGTAAGCTAAAGCCCCTATTTGAGAAGCCAATCGTTGACGTAGGCGGTCATCACGGACTACTTGGCGACCAGAAGCCACTGGAGAGAGATGGAGACGGGGACAGCCTTCCATTCTAAAAATATTAAATTAATGTTTTGTGACAAAATTTCCAAATGCATACAATAATAATTTATATTGTTGGAATATCTAGCAAAAAATTAACAATAATTTGAAGAATCGTCTTTGTTTTATTCGCTGCTCTGTTTTTATTAGTTATTACTTAATTCTTCATTAAAAATGTGGAAAATTTTCAAAACAATACTAATTAATTACTGAGAATGCCACATTACGTCATATGATGTAACATGAATGAACTCGTGGTACAACACGTAAGTAATGAGTCATTGTTATGTCTGCTGATCAATGACGTCATCATCTTGAAATAAAGAAAGTACGAGAAAGTTCCGGAAAACTTAACGGTGAGATGAGACAGAAAATTCTTGGTGATTCATTGTTCCGATTGGGAATTTTATAAAACAATCATAACAGAAATCATGAATGAGTAAAAATGTGTGATCTTTTTTCTCAGAATTAAATACGGATGTTCTTGTTGCTTCTACATAAATAAACATATATGAAAGTAAATAATTATATTTACAACAGGTGAAATTCAGAGCAGAATTAATTATAATAAAAACAGTGTTTGATAAAAATAAAAAATCATCACTATTTTATCCAGTGTTGTGAATTTTTATGCGATAATTAATTGGCTTTAGCCGGATTCTAACACGGATTATGAAAACAATAATATATATAAAAAAAATATATCATCACGGCATATTACCCATTTCTGGGTGTGCCAATATCTACAACACATGTAGACATCGGTAATGATGACGATATATTTTACCGTGTGGGCGCTTACCAGGCGTCACCTGGTAAAACAATAATCTCACCTTTTCGTTGACGAATCTTGCGGGGCAGGATGAGCAACTTCAATAACATCCCTGTCTCCTATATTCATGTACAACTTGTCGGTGTCTGCTGATGGTGGCTTGAATTCATGTTCCGACTGCCCTGCTAAAGTAACCATGCCTTGCTGCATATATTTTAACCATGGAGGAGTAATATCTGTATTGTTATCAGCTGCCATTTTTAAATCCCTGGCTATGTTCTGAAGAACTAAGTTTACTGGACCATAGGGACGCAATTCGAAAGAAAGAGTGGATTCTTCAGAAGATGGTTTGCTGTTGACGTTCTCACAGTAAACGTAGACGTGTCTGGAACGAAGAAATAAATAATTAGATCACAAAAAATATAAATATAAAAATATGTCCTAAACACTGTCTACAATATTCCACGTTTTTCCCACTGCATTAAAAGAATAACAAAACAGATTTACAGTAAAGGAATTATATTTTTCAATGGATAAATCTTCCAACTTCTGTGATTTATTTGTGAATCCCTGTATAATCCAGCTGATATAAAAGTAAATAAAGAAATAAGAAAAACAATTTGGAATTTTAACTGTACACTGAACTAACAGCCTTGTTATTTACTATACACCAACAAAATAGTAAAAAAGATTACAGTCAGCAAAAAAGTAGATAGGTCATCAGTTTTTTTATTAGACAAATAGTAATTCCCCGTCTATAATATTAAAAGTATATCAACATAATTATTTAATTACTGCATTATTTATCAATAGTTCTTATAGAGAATATTTTAAAATATTAAAATATACGCTCATGAATTTTTTTATAAAATATTTTTTCTTAATAATTATGTATTAGACAAAAATGTCATTTTCAGTATTTTCGTTAAATATTATAAACAATACATAAAAAAGGAACAGCAATTTACGAAGAAAATAATTCTCAGTCGGGTTCTCAGTATTTGTAAAAGCACAAAATGTTATACGGTACTTCAAAATAATACATGTTCTATTTCATAAAATATACATACGAGTGAAATATTTGTGCTGTTTTGATATATTTATAATTTACGTAATTCTAATGTAAATATGTAGACAAATGATTTTGCAATGATAATTTCATAATATTTATTAAAGATACGATTTGTTCTTAAATTTGCAACAAAGTTTCTTTTAGGCCCAGTATTTTCGTATTTTTACCTCTTGTAAACTGTCTAACGAAAAATGTCCCATCTAAAAATTGACACATACGTAATTTTTACGATTTATACATACTCATATATGCAATAAAATTGATGTTATATTTTTCGTTTTAACTGGCAGTTTAACAGGTAGTTTAATAAGAGATGAAAATACCGGGAATAATAAAAATAACAATAATAATAATTTCCCTTACTTGTTGCCGTTGTTTTCTGTGGGACAAGATACCACGGCATCTCCCAATCTCACATGTTTATTATAATCCGTGTAATGAGGAACACCTCCTCCAACGCCAACTAGAAATACGTAGTCCACTTTCTGGAAGGTACCTAAAAGTCTCGTAGTGGTGTTTCCTGCCGCAGTCATGGCTTCCCTAGTATGCCCTACGGATGGTAGCTTAGTACAAACCACTCTGTGAGCTCCTATGCAGCCAAGAGTATAAACATTGGATTCTCCTACGGTTGTATAGCGCACGTAGGTTTCTTTGTTCTCGATCATTGCATCTAGAAAGAAAGAAGCAATTTTGTGATGATACAATCAACATAAAAAGGTATCAAGTACGGGAGTAATCATTCCAAGTTTGATTCTTTTATTGGTTCAGATACAGTCAGTCTTAATATGTACTAATTACTGTTTATGCTAAAGTAGAAAGAACTACATTTACGGCGAGCAAGTGATTAGCTCTATTATCAAGTCAATAAAGATAGTAATAATACTGTACTGAACAATCCGTTTTATTGTATTTTACAGTTAAAATATTTATTGCTACTACTTGTAAATATACGAGATAACGTAAGGTTTCTGAATTTATTTAACCGTTAGTCACAGTTAACCAAAGATTAAAATAAGACGTTTTATTTCGATTAAGTTCTTAACTACAGAACTGATTTTCCCTAGTAGTTAGAAAAATTATAATTGTATATTCTCATAAATTCTAATATACATATAATAATTCAAATCATGTTTTCAAATTAATTGTATTTCCCTTATTATTTAGATTATAATTTTATACTCCTAATATAATCATTTATGGCCCATATTGCAAGCGCCATTTTTATATGAGAAAAGAAATATGAGATGTAGATGGCAGGACGGAGACGACAAACATGGACATGCCCCCATTTAGCAGTCATTTTGTCGTTATCCATACTAATAAAACAGTAGTATCATTTGCTGTTTTTACTTCAATGTGTAAACATCGCAACGATTTAGTGCAAAATATTATTTATATACAAAATAAAGATTTGACTACACCAACAAATGATAAAAATATAAAATTTTTGAATTTGCTACGTTCACTAATCTCTCACCAGATGTCAGCTACTTTGATTTTTTCTCCAATGCGCTTTTACTTTATATTCTCTTGAGAAGTGTGCTCTACAAAAGCGCTTTTATTTTAAAACTGCATTGATAATACGGGCCATATAATTTTATATAACCAAAAAATACTGGTACTCATTCTTCCACAAACTATTATTTAAAATAATAAAAGAATATATTTTACTCACCTACTGCTAATTTCTCGCAATATTGAGCTGTTATAATGGCAATCGTTGGTTGTTTGGAACTGGAAACAGTTGGCATTTGTTTCACTATGTTTACTTCATGGCCTACTGATTCTTGGTGGTTTCTGGCATATGCGCCATTTTCCATAGCTCGGACCAAGCCGCGATCTTGGAGATCTTGGAGGTGGCGGGTTACTTCTTCTTCTAACCATCCCCTACTGCTACGAAGGAAAGAAATATTTTTTATATTTATAACGCATTCTAGAATTGTAGCAATCTATATAAAATTTATCTTACTTGGCGATATCTTGTACAGTAACAGGATTTGGATATGCAGATTCAATTAATTCTAAGACTTTCTCAATTGTTAGTACTGTTACGGTGCCTAAAATGCTGTCATCGGCGGATACTGTAAAAATGAAAAACATTAGAAAAATTGGATCACATAAAGCAGAATGAAATTATGTTTTATAATTTACAATATAATGAACAGAAATAGTACAAAACTGAAATTTTTAAAATAACTTTCTTTTGTATAATACGTATTTGCATGATTCTGTAACTTGTATTCTATCTTGTTCAATATATTATGCAGTATAAAACAATTTTAAAAACATACGTGGTCGAGTAGGAGGTGGTGATACATCTTCATGTTGCCTTAATTCAACCTCAAGTTTTTTTAAAGTTGGATAACCGTGTTGCATGAGTTTCATAATTTTTTTGATAAACCCAACGTAATCTACAAAATATAAAATATTAATAAATATATCCAGCCGAGTACAATAGGGGATTCCAGTTCAATCCAATTAAAGGAAAATAGTAAAAAAATACGAATGTATATGCTGAATAACGAATATTAATAAACAATGAAATGGTATAATTGAGATATTTCGGAAATAAAGGGTTATTTGTTATAGCGCTTCGACACGAATATGAAATCAATATATAATATTTTGATTGGCGACCGAAAGACCGCCTTTACATGCATAACAAATAGCGTGTTAGGAGGTGGGGGTTACTACCAATGGAAGTTAAGAAATTCAAATTCGAAAACAGGGGCTAACATTCCTGTACTGCAGTTTTCAAACAGTTTTTATTTTAACATAAATTTCTTGCATTAAACTTAATTTAAATACACCTATAATTATAAAGTATGTAGACTTATTCAGTGTTATAATATTCATTTATTTTATGTAAATATAACTTAAAATAGCATATATTTCAAGAACATTTAGGTCCATGATGAAAACAGTTTGATAAAAAAAACACATAAGCGTGACGTTACGTCAATCTTTTCAAAATTCGGGAGACCATAACTCGCTTATTAATAGGAATTTTTTCACCGGATTTTCATCAATAGTGTTAGTTTTCCTAATATTTTCAGATGAAACTATATAAAAAAAAATGGTGGAATCCCCCATTATAGTCACTTTTTTCTCAACTGTCAAATTAAAATATTCTAAAATCATAATCACTGTTAATATGAACAATATTTGATTAAAGATGATTAGCGATCTATTGAATAGCATTGTTTTTTTCTGTCAATCATTTATGGATTATTTTAAAGAAAAATAATTCAACTAACAGTTATAGAAAAAAATAATTGTACGCATCTTTTACATGAAGTATTTTTCTCTAATAAACGATTGACAGAGAAAAACATTGCTAGTGAACTGCTCGCTAATACGCGAATCGTTCAATCAGTTGTTCAACGGTCATAGTTTTTACTCTCCATTGCATACCGTAATTTAATTATGTTTCACCGAGTCACAGCTCACAGTTTTTAATTTTGTGTTTACACTTTTTGCTCTATAATTAATTCCTAGGTAAAGAGATATCGTTAACATTGTATTTCCCATGTTCAAAAAAAAAAATAGACACCCGGATTTAACATTATTAATAATAATTCATTTTTAGTCAGTATTAATTTATAAAACTGTGGCATACTCGTACTCCTTAAAACAGCTTATGAGGTGATGTTTGATAAACGTCCTTAAATCGCCATTACTGATATCTAAATGAAGCAGAATGGCACATTTAGCAACGGGTAAATAGCCGTGAGGATATATTTATTTATAGTGGTGACTGCTGGCCGTAAACTTTAATAATTTTCAATAAAACAGTCTTTATTGAAGTACGTAAATTCAATAACGAATACAACTACATTTAAACTGTTTCATCTTCCATATATGGTCACATACACATATGGTAACAACTTCTTATGGATGTCTCAAGTAAAAGAAATAAAAACAAACTCTTCTTACTCACCTCTGGGGAATTCTTGAGGACTGACTAACTCTCTGAAGAATTCCTGGGCGACGGTGGCTTGTTCACTTCCCTTATCATTCAGTGCTTCGCTAAACCAATATCTTAAAATACGAGATTCTTGTGTGTGTTTTCCAGTCTGAGCACTAACCAAAAACACTCGAAATTCGAGGGAGAGTTGAGCTGGTTGCTCGGTATCTCCATTGGCTGAAAGAGTTGGGAAATGTGAATTATGCGTTAAAATGACGTAGGGATACAATGAAAGTGTTATCACACCCAAAAGTATATGTAAAAGATATAGTGATACACTTGTATGTTCATAATTTAATTATAAACATGTACAGGTTGTTAATTAAAAAGCGAGCCATATGCGTCTAACATGGGGAATCAGTTTTTCCTTGCACAAAACTGCCCATTTAATTTGAGACCAAAAATTTTCAAATATATGTCGTGGAGAATTAAATTCTATTCCTAAATCACTAATCAGATTTCGTATTACATATTTAATAAGCTGTAAAATCCAAATTGAAATTTTATAAATATTGCTCACTTGTAGTGGTAGCCGAAATTTAAACAATATTACAAAGAAATGCATATCGTTTGAAATGTCAGAAATTTGATTTTGCAGGTTACAAAAAAAGTGAATAAAATCTGTGCGTAAAATTAAGATTTAGTTGTTAATCTAATTCATATATAAAAATATTTTTTATATTTATTGGGTTTTTGATTGTATCGTAAATAAAATATTGTACAATACACATAAGGATCTTTAGTCACTCAGTCGCAGCGCTCATTTTAATTCTGACCCATTCGTGACTAAAGTCTAGCTTTACGTACTTATATCGTAAATAACTATTAGGGACTTTAGATGTAAAATATAATTATCTGCAGTTTTTATTTGAAAAACATATTTCTAACAGTTCAAACGATATGCATTTCTTTGTAATTTTGTTTAAATTCTATTGCTAGCACTACAAATGGGCAATATTTATAAAAAATTTAAATTGGATTTTACAAGTTAATAAACAAAATAAAATCTGTGCAGTGATTTCAGAGTAGGATTTAATTCTCCACAACATATATTTGAAACAATTTTGTCTTAAATTACATGGGAAGTTTTGGGCTTTGAAAAACTGATTTCCCATGTTAAACGCCTATGGTTCGCTTTTTAATTAACACCCTGTCTATTTACCAAAATATAATGTATTTAGGGTCATTTTCAAAATAAATTTCATTTTCACTTTAACACTTTAAATTAAAATTAAAGTTGTGTTCGTTTTCATAATAAACTTTAACACCTTAGAGAGCACTGTAGCATTACTTAAAATTGAAGATAAAGTTTTAAAGTAATTTTAATTAAAGTCTTAAAGTGAGATTGATTATGAAAACGGCCCTTATCAATAAGAATAATTTTCACTGTTAAATAAGCTATAGCCTATCACACCCAAAACAATGTAAACAAAATGTAAAAATATATTCTACGCCAAATATCGAAATATCTTCATCAAAATAATATTATAAAGCTAATTTAAAGTTTGTATTTTGAAAATATATGTTTATAATTGAAGAGTAAGTGGTTGAAGGTATTATGTAAAAGGAACATTAAAAAACTAGAATTTGTAGCAAAGGAGTAAGTTATGTGCATAACTATGAGACTGTTGAGTCTAATTTATTCAGAAACAAGTTTTCGTATCATAACACCTTAGTGCACTTGCCATTTCAATTGTATCATTCTTTTTAAAAAATCAGCGATAATATCGCTTCCAGTGAAACCGGAAGTATAATTCAAGACCTTATCACACCAAAAAATGTCATTTAAACTATTAATTAATTAATATTAAAGAAAATAGCCATTTGTCTCTATTTTGTGTCAATCACTGTATACATCGTCTATTATGTTCAGTTAAATCATTTAAATAAATAACAGTAACTATCACACCAAAAAAATATATATTTAGTTTTCAGAAAAGGAATGAGAAAAAAAATAAAAATATGGAGTGATTGGTCGCAAATCTGAGTAACCGGGTTCGATGTCGACCGACGCCAAAAGAAATATTTCAAATTTTAAATGGCACAAAAGTGACCCCTGTGGCGCACTCTACACGCCAGCAATGAGAGTCCGAGTGGTGAGGCCTGGTAAACGCCCGTACAGTACAAATATGTCATCATCATTACCGATATCTGTGTGTACAAAGCAGATTGGCACACCCAGCAATGGGTAATATGCCGTGATGTTATATTTATTTATATTAATAACAAAGTTCTTTTTACCTCCCGCTACCCTACGTAAGGGAGGTATAGGGATCGTGCTAAAAATTGCATATAAAGATTTTAGTGAATAAGCACGTTTTAATGTTCCCAGAATTCGATTTTAACATTTTTACAATGATACCCATTCTATACTAATGTGGGAAGAGCTCATTAGTTTTAAGTGTATATCGGATAACCGGAAGTATTATTTATACAAGGTTTAAACAGTTTTTCTTGTAAATAATTCATTGAATATAATTTTTTAGCAACGTAATAAAAATGGGATATAATGGTACAATCTTCAATTCTACGATAATAGCATTTAGTAAATAACTTGAAATAACTTTAAATATTAAATTATAAAATAATTTATTTTTGTACATCATCTTGCCTATGCGTCAAACAAAAACATAATATTTTAATAACAATTTTGATATACTTAAACAAATGTCACTGTCTGGAAGCAATTATATTAAAATTAATAATGAAACCGTATTAAGAAGATTGTATTGATTGAGTCTAATGAAATTAAGGTTAGTAAAAATAATATATCTTCCATCATACGAGTACATAAATATTAGATGTACAGGATGATACGATATAAATTTGATATGTTTACAGCACTAAAAATCAAACAGCTGTGAATAAGCACGTGTTAACAAATTGTCAAATATTAGTTTACAGCTACACATTAACGAAATGGATCATGTAAAGCAATAGATATATGTAAAGGAACTTAATACAGTTTGCAAGATAAGTAAATATGTAGGTATGTATTTAAATTAATAAAAATTAAAAAGCGGGAGGTATTGTGTTGACCACTTCAGATTTTTTAACTTAATGTACGTTTCCTTATAAATACAGGTCAATACGTTTAAAATTTAATAATAATTTATATACCTTATTATATGTCAAGAATAAACTTAAACTTATGATCATATTTAAATATTGAATATAGTTTAAAAATTTGTTCAACTCTTTAAATTGGCGATAAAAATTATTTGTTATATTATAAGTTTGTTTTTCTTTAAGTTGTTTCTTTAATATTTCACTTTATTAAGTAAACATTGATAAAGTAAATATACATTGTATTATAAATAAACAAGAGAATTTGTAAGCTAAAAATTCTACGATTACACTTTTTTGTGTATATGCGCATTATATGTGCAATTACAAGTTTTATAATTACAATTACAATTTTAAAAAAATCACTTTCTAAATGATTTTCCTTTCGAATTTAGTGAAACTCAAAACGGAAACACTTCTAAAATTGTATAATTAACTTATTGTTTGGTATTAAAAAATTATCAAGAGACAAGAGACAAAAATAATTACATGTGTTACACAGTTACATATTTACGTCTCACGCGAGAAAAAAAATCATGATCAGTATTTTATTTCAGGGTCACTTTATGAAGGAAGCTTCTAGTTTCCGTCAATTAATTTCCTCAGGAAGCGATGGTAATTGTTAATAACTCACATAATTTTCATTAGAAAATTTATCAGAAAACTATTTTAAATTCATGACGAATTGATGTTTTTAATGCCATTTTAGAAAAGTGATAGGATGTGAGATCATGAGTCACTAAATTAGTGTTACTAATAAAGTAGTTTTAATAGGTTACATTGAGTTAAGTTTAATAAACGATAAATTGTTCAGCACTTAAAATAAAGTGTTGAGATTATATTTAATTTTGGTTGAATTATATTAAATGAGAGATAACCAGACGTTAATTTAAGGGTGACAAATTTAATCCAGTTATATTCAATCATAATTTTTCTTTTTAATAATATTTACTATTCCTTGCATTATTTTACAACTGATATATTACTACAATATTTAAATTATTAAATGAAATTCTATATACTCGTCTATTTATATACTTTTCTATCTGCAAGAAAAAATATATCAGGTAGTTTTAAATGTGTGAAGTAGAGTTAAGTTAAATATTAAAATATGCATAAAATGCACAGAACTTACGTATTATTACCTCCCGCTATACCGTAGGTAAGGGAGGTAATGTTTTCGGTCAAAATATTTGATAGAGTTTTCAGTGAATAAGCACGAATTAGGGTCCCCACAACACGTTAATGCTATTTTTACAATATGTGTGTGTGTGTGACGATTTTTTCATCCACGATAGGTCAATAATTTCTATTTTCCGTATTTAAGCTTTCTGCACTAATATTAAAAGTTGATTAGATTTTGGGTAAAATTGGATAACCGGAAGAGGTATTTTATTTGAAGCCCGTAACAGTTTTTAATGAAAAACTATATTAAAATATAACCTAAAATTTTAGTATTTAAGACTTCTATATCAAGATGAACAACAGATTAAATTTTAGTTAAAATTGATAAACCGGAAGTGATACTTTACTTGAAGCTCTGAACAGATGTTCGTGAAAAATATATATTGATAATCCAAAACTTTTTAAATTTAGTATTTAACACTTCTGTATTAATGAGAATGACATATTAGATTTTCTCTAAAATTGATACACTGAAAGTGGTACTTTACTTGAAGGTCTGAACAGATTTCCTTGAAAATATTTTAAAATATGTATATGATAATTCGGAAGAGGCAATTAATTTGGAGCTCTTAATAGATTTTTGAGGAAAAACATTATAAAATATAATCCAAAATTTCGTATTACAGACTTTTCTATTTATTGGAACATCAAATTAGATTTTTTTACAAAACGATCAACGGGAAGTGATACTTTAATTAAAGCTCATTGCAATTTTGAACATGGAATTGGCGGAAGGTCATGTGCTGGCCACATCAGATTTTTTTTTATATATATAACACAATGGCTGGTAGTATGAACAACTAATTGAAGGGTGATTAGCGAACAATTGACTAGCATTGTTTTATTTCTATCAATCGTTTATGGATTATACAGAAAAATACTTAATAAGAGTTATAGAAAAATATAACAAAATACATGCAAAATTCACCAGCAAGAGCACTTAATTTGGTTAATTTTGCCTTTATAGAGATATATATTGTATAACATAATTTTCAATATATTTAGTTTTACAATTTTTAATAGAATCAAATGCCAAAAATTAGCTGTACCACAAAAACTACTGTTTGCAGTGTCTTTCAAACCAACAAATACAGTGCAACTTCTAGTTAATAGTTTTTAAAAAATATGAATTTATTTTTAAGAAATATACAGTAGTGCTTATAATATAGGTACATTCTATTCACGACACATTTCAAATTATCTGTGCGTACTCTCCTTGAATAAATTACTAATGCCATATCAATATTTATTTTACTTTATTCTTTATGCGATAGTTCCATTAAGCTGTCTTCATTATCTAAACTCATTCTACGTTTTATGTATATCAAAGCCAAATTAAGCTTTAAACTTGGCCAGCATATTAGTTATAGCATAGATAAATAATAGTGATTTAACTATCAAGTATGTTAATAAGGGTGATTAATGATTGAGATATTTTAACGCGTTCGCTAAGCCCACGCGTTAATTGTTATCATTAATCGCCAATAATACACCCGTTAGTTACAATATTTTTCAGTTGATCGTATTTTACTGAATTGTAAAATCTAATTTTATACCATAACAAAAGAAAATTAGATTAGTAAGGTCTGACACATAAAGTCTTTGTTTGTGTATGGGTGTGTGTGTTTATGTGTTCATGTGTATATGATTAACAATTGTTCAGCAATGGTATATGGTATCAATGGTTACGTACTAAAATCGTTTATTAATAAAAAATCATGCATTAATAGGGGTCATTAATGAATGATTTCCTATACATTAATATAACCTATTAATACACGGTCAACTAAAAAAATTATATTTTGCTAATTTATCAAGATTTAGTGTACATATTATGGACAACATAATAACAGCCATTTTATTTTGGGTGTGATATTTCAATTTGCAATTTTTTTTATTATTAAACTAGCTTTGTACATTTATGCCCGTATTCACCAACATCAAATAAATCTTCGAATAGCTTATTCATTGAATATGAGAAAAATATCGCATCGATAGCATAACACAAATGAAGATATTTATTCTAGCTGTCATATTTTGATGCGATATTTTTCTCTTATTCAATGAATAAGCTATTCGAAGATTTATTTGATGTTGGTGAATCTGGGCATTAGAGTGGCATTCTAAGCATTATTTATATTAATGTTTGCGCTTACCTATTTGAGCGCCCTTGTTGATGATGATGCCCTTGTGCTCGCCTCCAGCTACATGCATATTATCATCTGTCTGCTGTACTGCCTTTCTTTCGATGATTAGCGTGGTGGAATTGGCAGTCTTACATTTTGGGGTCATTACCACTTGTTGGGACATAGTTTCTGTCATTTTGATTATTTTCTATAAATTATTTTCCAATGTCAACAAGTGCGAGCCTAGTTTACTTTCTAATTGTATAGAAAATGTAACTGATTATGTTGAAAAACAAATACAATAGGACAATAATTGTAAAAGGAAAAGATGAAATAAATTGAAACAGGGAAGATATATTTTTAAATGTTTTCCTTGGGAAGACCCTTAATTTTTTTAAGGTAACAGCATTTAACACGACAATGAATTGAGAATTTATTAGTAACGGTAAAACCTATTTCAAATACGTCTTTAATCTTTCCTAACAACTGGTGTTAAATTATACAGGTGCTATATTATTTACTCAAGTCAGTACCCTTGAATATCGATCTGTAATTTGTTTAAAACTGCAAATGGTCCGGCTGATTACTGGTTCCAAGAATAAAATGTGCATGTATCTCTTATAATTTATTTGGTAATTATATGACAACTCTAACCAGAAACTAAGACAGAAGATTGGTATGTGATAAAATCTAAAATTTGAAAAAACGAGTGAGTAAAGTTAAATTGAAAAATCTGACTCAAAACAGCATAATATGTTGCTAATATTTGGAGACGCTTGTACTACTTTTTTTTTCTAAATACAGAGAACTCTAAACTAATTAATTTTTTTAACTGCACCACTTTTTCACTGAGCTTCCAGATTTAATTGGTACATTTGAAATAAATAAAACTAAGTTTAAAGACGACTTCAAATTGTTATCAAACTAAAAAATACCATCTGGTTTCATATAGATCTTCTAGGAACAGATTTGTCATATAGAAAAATGTGATGATACATGTCTTGCATTTCTTCGGTGTTTGATGTCTTCCCAACTGAACCAACTGACGATTTTAGTCACAAATGACCCAATTTATGCCTATAGCTTTGACCTCCAAGAACAGGGAAGCTTTATTCACAGGGGAAAAATATGTGAGTATATCTATAACAAATTTATTGAAGCACCGCAGATGAAGAGCTAATAATTCTAAAATGTTTTTCGTTTCTTTTTAACAATACACTAAGTACATAAACCTTACTATGGGTTATGGTATGTATATTATAAAAGTTATATGTGCAAAATGTTGAATTATTGACAAAACAGTCAATGCAAAAACTATATAAATATACTAACATAAATTTGTTGTAGCCATGCTTATCTCATATTTTACCTTCTAAAAATAGGTTTATTATTTTTCTGCTACGACACCCCACAACGGATAAAGTATACCTACTTATTGGAAGTCAAAGGCCCAGGTGTATACGGTTCATCAGTTGAGTTTAAAATATCAAAAATTTGGATAAAAATGCAATAATTATTATATTACTTATATGGTAAATGAACAAAAGAAATTGACGGTAACAGTTTTAAATCCATACTATATCTGTACTGCATTTTATTTAAAATAAAACTATTGTGGTCTAGCCTCGGGTTTAGCTTTGTCAGCAAAAAAAAAAAGATATTACATTCAAAACATTTAAAATTGATTCGATGACATATTTATTTATTTATTTAGGACAGAAGTGTGTTTGTAAAAATTTGGCGCCATATTCCTGTTACACACCCTCTTTGACATAGATACATTTTGTAAACATTGATAATGAAAATTAATGGTTCACGCCACATTTTCTGGTATAGGGACAGATGTTTCGCCTTACACCCTCCAAATATTCAAATTCTTAAAGTCCAGATGCAAAAGTTATTTATAGATTGCAAAAGCGAACTACAAAAAATTACCGCGCCCAAGAAGGATGAAGGAACATCGTGTTAACAATCTATTTCTGGAAAAATGATTCATTTTAAATGATCTCAGGTCAAGATGATTATTTTATATTGGAATGTATGTTGTAAACATCAATATCAAATTATTTATTTAATATTATCATAAAGGCCTTGTTCAGAAAAGAAAAACATGAACGAGGGTATGAATTTTTGAAAAATAATAAAGTAGGCTTCTTAACAAGTGGCTATCTAATTCTAATTCTGGGCCGGTTTTGGACCGTGACCTGGGTCAAACAATTGAATCATGTTCCCGCATTTTATACATTCATTGAATATGTTACGGGTGGTGCACTTAAATAGAATATTTGTAGGGCGCGGTAAAAAAAACTAAATCGGAAGTAAATAAATTTTGTTTTCGTTCTTGGGACCAGATGGAACGGAAGATTGATCAAACAAATGAAAATAAGAAAAAAAAAAAAACAGATTAGTTTATGAGTTTGACATTCGTATTTTAGTCACCGAAAAATATCAAAACAAAATTGTATTTATTTACGATAAAAATAAAATTATGACTTACCAGATTAATATATTATGAATAAAAATCACTGAAACACTAATCTATTATAAATTAAATAAATATTTGTATATACACTTTATAGGAACACGTTGTTTCTTTGAAGCTTAACATGACACACTAGCAGTTCTCTCTAGAAATCTCTCTGATAAACTGACAGTATGGGAACGTCATTGCTTTGAATACGACTTGCGTCATGCTACTCGTTCTGCCATTTTCAAACCGTCTGAATGACGTCATTGATCTCTTCTTTCCAGTCAAATGACCTCAACACCCTCGGGCTATTTTTTTTAAAAGAATTAGAAACTATATATGAGTTAACGGAATTGTTTTTGTTTTGGAAACGTATTTAATTTATCTGGTAATATTTTGGAACTATTTCTTGAGAATTTTAAGTGGAAAGTCCTTGATTAATATGAAGTTGTAGTGAATGAAAGAGGAATAATTTCATATTTGTTTGTGTCTTTGAGGAATGTTTTGCTTGTGCTAACCTTAGTTTTTATTACTAAACAGAATTAGAATATCAAAACAAACTTATTTTCCTTAAACTTTGTGTATTTTTAAAACATATTTGGAATGTTAACAATATCTTACATCAGCCAATAAAATTCCACAAGGGATGCCGAACAAAGGATTTTATTTTTGTGTTGTATTAAACAATTTGAAATGTTATGTCATTAATTTTATTTGATATACCTCGGAAGTTCTTTTATATATCCCATTACACAATCTAAAATAGCTGTGATTTTCTATTTGATTACAATAGTAAGACGTTCATCATTTAATATAACTTTGCTGTTTGGAAATGTACTATTAAGGTAGTAAGAAATATTCTGGAAAATGCGTTGTAGAACTTCGGAGAATATTTTTAAGAAAACACACTGAGTCAGTGATGTTCCCTAAGTACTTGTGAAATAACAAAAGAGATTTTAAATACACATCTTATTTCATTTACGGTGCAAATAATTACAGAAATCTTCTGAAGTAAAAATACAGTGTTGATATATTATTTACTTATTACTCATTTCAGAAATGATATCCCCATTATTCACCCCTATAAATAAAAGTTTTTAAAGAAATTACAAAGATATATTAACACATTTTATTTCTTATAAATATTTGTACATAAATATCATTTTTATAAAAATAAATAAATTGATTCCTAAATGTTACATTATTTAAGATTGTGAACTATGTCCCGCATTTAAACACAATCTAGTTTTCTGGTGCATCACTAGTTTATCCTTTCTGCTAAAATTTTTATTACATCTCTCACAATGGAAAGGTTTGTCGCCACTATGAACTTTTAAATGTCTGGCTAAATTGGACGTGTGTGCGAATTTTCTATCACAAACAGGGCAAGAAAATGGTTGTTCTCCTGTATGTTTCCTTAGATGTTTATTCATATCTCCTTTATGGGTGAATGTTTTTCCACAGTGTTCGCAAGTCATTATTTTTCTGTACACACTAGATTCTTTAAATTCTTTCGAAATTTCTTCTTTGCTTGTCGATGGCTCTGGAGTATGTTCCTTGACAAGTATTATTTCCTGTGTTGTGTCATCTATTGTCCTATGTGGTTCATGTTTTATGCCTTCAGTTTTCGTATGTTTTAAACTGTAGTCAATAGGCACATTTTGTTCAGGTATAGTCAATTCAGTCTTAATTTCTTCAGTCTTCTGTACGTTTTCACAAACTTTTGCTAAAAGGGTCAGTCCAGAATTTGATTTGGAGTTTGTGTCTTCTTGTAAATGTGGACAATCTTGCATTGAGTAAATATCAGCGATGTCTATTGGCATGTATTTGACGAATACTTGTAACTTCATTGGATTTTCGTTTGGATAAGAATATTGGTAGTAATCCTTATAAACCTGCAAGAATAGGGAAGAAAAAAATAGTTATTTGACAAAACAGTGATTATTAGATAATGTTTTATGAAAATTAATTAATCGATCAAATTAATTATTCTAAAGATGTGTTCGACCCTAAATTTATAAATTACTCTGGTTTTGAAATTTAATTGCCAAAACTACAATTTATAACTTAAAGTATTATTACAATATTATTATTATTATAATCAATTCGGATTAAGTTTACAAATTAATTAAGTTAAAACAAATTTTGGAAAATATGTTTGAAATTTCCAACTTATTAAATTAAATAAACAATGTTTTGCTTAAATATTTTGTGTAAAATTTTGTTTATAAAATTGCTTAACGCAAATAGATTGCATAGTAAAAAACGTATTTTGTTTTTTCAAAAAGTGTGAATGTTTTCCTTTGTTACACAATATTTGTAAACTTACTTTTAATTCACAGTGATATGTTTGTACTCCTTGATTATGTGTATTCGTACATGATGCACCACTATAATAACACTCCTCACTACAGTCCGTTGTATAAATATTAAACCCCATAGCGTCTTCTATTTAACAAACTTCGAAATATTCTGAGTAATATCTGTTTAGCCGCGGAGTTTTGAGATGGGAATTTATCGAATAGCGCATGCGCATTATGCACAAGGGGAACTACTTTAACGATAACAGCCTCGTGCATACCCAAATCCCCCACTACTTATCATGAATTGTCATGACGTAGTACTGAGGTGACGTAATTACGACGTCATAAACCGGAATTCTGGAAAAATTCTGTCGATTTATCTCAGGAATTATGCAAAAAAGTTTCTTTTTCGTTGAATTTGACTGGACTTTAACCTGTAGTAATTAGGATGCGTCATCAACGTGTAAAAGCAAATATTGTAATTTATTTATTGAGAATAGGAAGTACTTTTTTAAGAGTTCCGTTTAGCTGGGTATTTGGGAATTATAACTATAGATAAATAAGTTTTTATTAGGAATTTTGATATAGGATGAAAAATAAAAATAAATATTATGTAAGTAATACAAGGATTCTCACAGTAACAATGATAAACTTCCGTTCTGGTAATGAGGGAATCCTCGGCGTTATCTGCTACTGCTCGGCTGGGAGTCCCCAGTTCAAATCTCGGTTAAAATAGATTTCTCTTTAAAAATGTTAATAGTTTGTACTCTATATTATTTTGTTATGAATCATAGATTACAAATAATTTCTTAACATTGTGTAAAAAAATAATTCAGTGAAATATGATCTTGTTTTTAAAAATAAGATAGTTAACAAAGATATTTAAAAAATAAAAAGGTAGGTATTGTCTTTGTAATTCATATAGCATTGTATTTGTTATTTATCTGTTTCAGTTTTTATCGAGCTATAAGACAAAACACATGGATTTTTGTAATTAAAAAAAAAAAACTTTAAAAATGTTTGAATTCATATCTCATTATTGATACTTTCGTTTGATTTGTGTGAAAAATACCTGGAAACTAAGAAGCCGCCCAGCCTTATGAATTACACAATTGGGTTTATTGAGGGTTGATTTAGGCTCTTACGGTGCATTGGGGTTTTCCAACGGTTATAAGATTTATGTTTCAAAATGCGTGATTTTTTTTGTCTTGTAGCATGTAGCTCAACAAAAACCAAAATTTGAACTTAAATATAGCCCTCGTATTGTAGGACTACATTAGGAGGAATGTAGATATTACAACAAAAGATTTAAAAAAATTATCTATCAATTTAATGCCAGTTTTTTCAAATATCTATCCCATTAATTTTTTGTGAGTTGCTTTTATGCATAGAATTATAGAATACATTTTTGAATGCCAAATATCGTTTTTAAGAACCGAGTAATTTTAATTTTTTAAACTCATGGTTACAAAACAAATGAATTTATTATGCAGTTATTTCAAAAAACAAACGTCGTTTATTTGTCAAACCAATTCAGGTGTTTGATAATTAACTCGTTCATTTTTTGAAATAACACATACTAGATCTTCTTTAAAATAAGTTTATTTGGTTACTAAGGACGTAAATTCAAAAAATTTGGCATCAAAAAATCTATAATTACGAATAGTTCGTTATAATTATATTTATAAAGTAGGTACCCCATAAAATATTACGGAGCAGATATTATTTGAAAAAACTGTTTTCTCATGTTAAACGCATGTTCATCCTTTAAGTATATAAACGTTTCCAATTGGGTTTATATTTTTAATATTGTATTTAGGGTTTACCTCGGGGTATACATGCACAAATGTAGAATACGGCAGAAAGCATTAGAATTAGGAAATTTAAACTGTAAAATAATAGTTATTTATGCAACAAGAGTAAAAAGTATAGTCTTATTTCACGAATAGGAAAGTTTGACCGAACAAAGCTGCAGGCGAGTTCATCAAATCTTATGAGTGAAATAAGACGTTTTACTAGATTGAAAAAAGTGCCGTAACGTGTCATTATTTCACGCATTTGCGTTAAAAAAAGTGCACTTTTTTCGTACTTTTATTGTGTTAAAAAAGATATACCTACTTTATAAATCCATTTTAATGAAAAAACGTACTTTTTTCAAGAGACTAAAAAAATAATTATTTAGTATTAAGCCATTATAACATTTTCACATTTAAAAAGGCGAGAAACATTATTTTGAAAATAAAATTCTGCAAATTGTCGGTTTCGTTGGACTATTATTCCAGCTGCTTTATCTAATTTTACAAAGTTTGGTATGTAGTTATTGGGCTTCCTAATTTGCCATCTTATATATAAAAATTTGTTTCATTTAGATACATTTATTCGGGTCTTAATAATTTACAAAAGCATAATATACATTGTAAAAATATAGGGTATTTTTATCGTTTCATTCGGTTGTTTCTGTAGTTACCATTTTATCTCTTTGAACTCTTTTTAAATCTTGACTGTAAAACAATACCTAAATTAATTAACATATTTGCACTTATATATAATCATAAAAGAAATATATCTATATACAATAAACACGAATTTTTTCAAATATAAATAGCATTGCATTAAAGCAAATACTGTTATTGTCTGTAACAAATAGTACTTTAAATACTATTGGCATCAAATTTTATTTAAAATTTAATAATGTAGGGAAGGTTATTTTACTTTAAGCATTTTTTTCACAGCTTCAACAACATCAGGTGGTGTAGGTACACACGTTGCTTCCAAACTTTTCGCATAGGGCATGGGTACATCTACACCAGTAATTCTTACAACTGGGGCATCTAGATGGAAAAAGGTTTCACTTTCCATAATTCGACCACAGATTTCGGCTCCAATTCCACAGAACGGCCAGCCCTGCTCTACTGTAATCAAATGATTTGTCTTTTGAACTGATTTAGCTATGGCTTCAAAATCTAATGGACGAAGAGTTCTTAGATTAATAACTTCACATTCAATGCCTTTTCCCGCCAAGTCTTTGGCTGCATCTAATGATGTTTCAACAGCTCTTGAATGTGCTACTAACGTTAAATGTTTCCCAGGTCTTTCGATTTTGGCTTTTCCAATTGGAATTAAAAAGTCTTTAGACATTGCTTCATCTGACATATTCATTTGCACACCATACATTATTTCATTTTCTAAACAAATTACTGGGTCAGGGTCCCTAATAGCTGATTTTAATAGTCCTTTAGCATCTTCACAAGAATAAGGAGACACTACTTTCAGTCCAGGGCAGTGAGAATACCACGCAGCAAAACACTGTGAATGTTGTGCGGCAACACCAGCCGAAGCACCATTAGGTCCACGGAATACAATTGGAACGTTCACCATACCGGCAGACATGTACATAGTTTTCGCAGCAGAATTTATAACTTGATCTATGGCTTGCATGGAGAAATTAAAAGTCATAAACTCGCAAATAGGTCGCAAGCCGGCCATAGCTGCTCCTACGGCTATACCAGCAAAGCCCATCTCGGTGATAGGGGTATCTATGATTCGTTTGTCGCCCCATTTTTTCCATAAACCTCTACTGACTTTGTAAGCACCATCATAACGTGCTACTTCCTCCCCCATTAGGAATACTCTATCATCTCTTGCGATTTCTTCGTCCATTGCCATGTTCAAAGCATCTCTGACAGTCATTTGAGCTGCAGCAGCCCTCGTGGTAGAAAAAGTCCGACATAATGTAAATTTAGTAACTATATTTTTCGTTAAAGCCATATTTCAATTTAGCACTCTTGCTGAAAATAAATAATATGTTTATTCATCATTCATTCATTGAAACATTTACTTACTGTAGAGAGCAAGGTGAAGAAATAATCTGAAAGTCGAAACTGTCACTTCAAGGTTATTTGTGGTGATTTTTAAATCTTACGATCATTCATTCGTTTCGTGGGAATTCACGCGATGGCAGCACAGTTATATAATGTTACGTTTGGTTTAGATGAAAAGCGGAATACAAAGTTCATTTTGGAAGATTAAACGCGAAATATTTGTAAAATCATCTTTAATGTCATACATGTCAAATTTTGTTTTAACGTTGTCGAAAAACAAAATGTAAACCAGAAAAACTGTCACCTAGTGCAAGCGTCCATCGTCACTCTGTCTACCACCGATCTAAAATCTACTGTTTACTTTTGAAACCAGTCATATTTTATTTATTTATTTTAAATTTTCTGCATAACTTATATAATTTCTATAGATAAAAGGTATTACGATCGGTTTGATAAATTTTATAGTTGACTTATTCAAAGTATAGTTAGCGCCTATACTTAACATGCATGAAATAATTTAAATCCTTGAAACTAAAAATTTTGTAAATATTAAAAATATTTTTATTGACAGCTGACACATTATATTTTTTTCGCTTTTGTGAACTAGGTGAGTATTCTGACCAATCAAAGAGCAGAGTTTGGCTGTGTCCGATGTTACACTTTTATCACCCTAATATATAAATCCTAAATTTATATGCCCTAAATCTAGTGATTGTTTAGGAATTAGATTTTAGGGTTTTGCAGGAGCACACTATGCCTTGAAGTTGACGCGCACTAATTAATTAAATCATGTTCGTTGCTATATTTTGTACAAAACGTCAAATTTACTGTCAAAGAATAGCTTCTTAGCTTCTATTTTGTGAAATATAATATTAACATTTACTCTCAAGCATCAAATTGAGTTGAATTATATAATTCATTTTTGTTGTACTAAAGTGTTGCCACACAGAACCAATGGATATCACCAGTGTGCCATTCGAAGTTGTATTTATGTGAAGAAGACCTAAATCCTAAATACTTAGTGCTAAAATGCGACATGGGACACAACCTATATATCGCTATCTAAACCAACACTATTTTTTTATGTGAAAGGAAGTATGTATATAAATTTGGAATAGGTACGCGTTGGACTGCATACACAACGCCCGAATATTTAAATTTCAAAACCGCTGTGTCCAATGTTGCACTTTTATCACCCTAATTTGTAAATCCTGTCAGTGAACTCTATACTACTACGTAGAATAGAGTTCACTGTCCTAAGTAAAATGGAACGTTGCCATATTTATTTTCACAAACACATTTTACGTTTTAATGAGGCATGAGCAGCCACGTGACTTTGACATTTGCTTGTAGGGCCCAACTTAATTTTTAAAATTTACAAGACGTTCAACATCTATTGGTTTTCGTCAAATTTAGCGAGCCAAGAAATCTTTCTATCGTAGATGGCAGCACAAGTCGCAGAGTTTTTTAATTTTTTTAAAAAATAAGTTTATGTGTTAGAAAGTAAAACAATATGATATCCATTAATAATAACTAGTTTTACAAATTTATTTATTAATTTTACGCTCAATTCATTTGGCAACACAGGCAAAGTATACAAGCTGTACTCTTGGCAACCTTGTTGGCCCTACAAGCAAATCTTAAAGTCACGTGGCTGCCCGCGCTCATATGAAACACACAAAATTAAAATTAATGATGTCCAGTATACAGTTGTTTTAAATTGTACAATTTTAAATAGAGTTTTCAATGTGATTGAAGTTCCTTTTCATGACGCATTATGGTTAACAATCTCTATATTCGTCATGAAAAGACGAACTTCCATGCTTTGATAAGAAAATAACTATCATTCATTCTGTTTCTAAAAATTGCACCAACTTTGGATAAAAATTTCAAAATTATATAACTCCAGTTTTTATATTTATAAATACTCTTCTGGGCTTGGAAGATAAACGGCAACAATTTATTTGTTCTGTATATTATTTAAATGAATAGTATTTTATGCTCAGTATTTTTCATAAATGTTCAGTGATTTTCATAAATATTCAGTATTAATAATAAATAAATATTTCATCATGGTATATTGCCCATTGCCGAGCTCATTGCTGGGTGCTCGGCTGCGTGTGCCAATTTGCTTTGTATACAGATTTCGGTAATGATAAAATATTTGAATACAGGGGCCATTTAAAATTCGAAATAATTTTTGTCGTCAGTCCGGAAAGAACCCGGTTCCCCAAATTTGCTACTCAATAATTATTATTCGAGTTATTATTATTATTATTATAATGCAAATATTACAAATATTTAAATTAATAGTTATTTATTATATCTGCGGATTAAATGAATGTTTAATGAGCGGTACACATTTAAGTGCGCGAGCGAGGAGCGCGAGAGTCTTAATCCCGCGATTTAAACATTTATTTTAACCGCGAGTGTAATAATGTTTATTTAATTCTGCCCTAATAAAATTCTCCGATTTGAGTGTAAGATTTTTATAAATGAAATCAGAATTTTAAAATGTCGCTAATCGCTTACGGTTATCTAGTCGCTGAGTGTGTTTTTTTATGCGTTGCCATAGTGATCTGTGGTTGCCATAGGTTGAATTGTTTATAATAGACTTTAATTGTTTATAAAAGAACAACTTTAATGGTCCGTATCCAAGGAAATAAATATGATTTTATAAGGCAAAATTGAATAAAATACGTTTTGTTTTTGAAGAGCAATTCAGTGAACGAGCCAAGTTTGAATGAGCCTGTTTCACATTTTTCAAAAACTATTTTAAATGAAAGTTTATGGAATGATTTTCTTAGTAATAATTTTTATTTTAATAATTTGTTGTTATTTGTGGAAATAATTAAATAAAAAGATTGGCGTCCTGAAAAACTACCCCCCACTCCTGTGACGTAGAAGCACATACATTACATCATTAATAGCCAATAGGAAAATAGTTTTTCCATCACCTACGTTTATTCATATTATTTATATAAATAAACGTAGGCTAAAGTTTGTCACATGTTAATAACCAAACAAAATTTGACATTTGACGCTGACATTGCTCATTATAAATGAATAATAAAGTAATAATGGCTAATTCAAATTACACTCAAGCTAAATCAGACATTTAACCGAAGGTCGATAGCTGGATGATGGCTGAATTTATATCAGAACGATTGTTTTACTGCTACCGAAATAAGGGGTGTTAAAAGAGTTGAGATAAAAGAAAATATAAAAACTGAATTTATTATATAAATTGATAATATATTTTACTTTAAAGTTCTGGTCGTGATTCGTATTTGACACTTGTTTGACAACTTTGACAATACACTGGACACCTTAGAACCGCTGAAGATGTATGTACTCTGACGTCACATTCTGTTTCAGATCACGTGACTTATTCAAAATTTTATCCAAATTTCAAAAATTAATTGTAAAATATCTAAAGGATATTTCGTGATATTTTCAAATTTGAGGCTCTTTAAAGAACAATATCTTTTCAAATTTAATACTTAGAAGTCATATAAAAATTCTTGCAACAGCCCTATTCTTTGAAGTGCAGCTATAGGCCATCCAGCGAATCAAGCGGTTTACGTCATAAATACAATATCACTAGAAACAATGACGTGATATGTTACAAAGTTTACGTGAGCATGTAAAACGGATTAAAATATGATCTGTGGGTTGCTTTCATAAATCCAAATCTTTCTCAAAAAGGTAACACGTCTGGTATAATTTTTTTCCAGCGAAATCCTATTTTATTTAAAATATTCTGAACGATACTGCTTACGCCGTTATAAATAGTTCATTCTTGTAGTATATGCAACAAATACTGTAGTATTATGTGAGATCCTTAAAAAAATACAGAATACTGCATACCATACAATTTCGCACTGTTTCTGTACATATTGCGTATAGCGTTTGCCACACGCTGTATATAAAGATTTAATTTTCAAATTATTACTAACAAATAGAATGAAATGTTACCTCATTATTACAATTCAGTGAAAGTAAGAGCCCACCAATCTATTTTTCAATTTCAAAATAAGTCACATTAATTAACTACAAGCTCTTGAATTTGACATGACAGAGTATTTGCAGTGCCGGATTAACCATGAGGCGTATGAGGCGCACGCCTCAGGGCCCGGGCCTGTTAGGGGTCCGGATACGGCACCATTTTGTCGAGTTTTTATTTTTTTAGAGTTATATTTTAATTACTTTACGAGTTTATTTCTGTTGTAATTGTTTTTTGTTTGATTTTTGAAATAAATTATATTTTTGGGGTCTTATATGTTATTCCAGGGGCCCGAAAATTGTTAGCGCCTCAGGCCCGAAAATACCTTAATCCGATCCTGAGTATTTGACATTTTGTCAATGAACAACAAAACCAAAAACAAAATGAAATCACAATACAGGTTGAAAAGTATAATATAGACATATAATATTTAGTAATATACATGTTCAGAATTACCAATATTAAAAAATTTAATCAAACGTCATTTTGCAAAAATTTACAAAATTTTACTTAATAATAATATATCCAAATATAATTATTTCTATTAAAGGTGTCAAATACATAATAATAATAAAAAAACCAATAAAATACCGTTAATAAAATATATTTTACAAAATAAAGAAAATTTCAAAAATCCCTAAACAATGACGTAAACCGCTTGATTCGCTGGATGGCCTATACTTATTGGTACCTATAGATTTGTAGATTGGTAGATAATTTCAAGGGACATATTTGTACGATAGGAAAATGCAGGGCCGGTTCTAAATATTTAGTCGCCTCCTATCCGGTAAATTAAATAAAACAAATGTCATAAATATAGTACGATTTTTTACCTCCCGCTACCCTTGGTAATAGAGGTATAGGGATCGTGCTAAAAATTGGATGTTGAGATTTGGGAAATGACCACGTTTTAAGAAGCCTAGAATCTGATTTTAACATTATAACGATGATGTCTGTATATGTATGCGTGTATATATTTTATAAACGCTCTAACTCAAATACTATCATTCAGAAAATTCTGAAACCTTGTATTTCTACCGTATTCTAATATGGAAAGAAGCCATTAGATTTTATATATATTGTAAAGGAATATGATAGAGGTACAAAAGAATACGAAATTTATTTTCCATAAGTCAAATTGACGTTCGACGTTGATAAATAATTTACGAAAACTAGAAAAAAGGAACACAAGTTCCGTGACTACTAAACCGAAATATCTCTTTAAAATTGCGAAGAAACCAAAAATATAATTAAAAAAATGTAAAATAGTTTTATATGCAAGTTTTAATTCTGAACAACTTTGCACTCGACAGTTTTTGCCGTAGAATAAACAGAAGAGTAAGAAATTGAATAAAACTAAAATCCTATGTTCACCCCTAACCGCCACCAGTCGGTATAATTTATTGAGAACAAAAATGGGTTAGGAAATCAGTTATTAGGCACAAGTTGCTCCATATACAGGTGCCCATTTTATAAGTTCCCGCCTTAAAGTTTGAAAATAGGCAACCCATGTTACATTTCATAAGTGACTTTTGGTTTTCAAAATTGTGTTTTGCTGTTATGCCTACTCTGATTATTCGATTTAAAGTACTACAGCCGTATGCATAAATTTGTTAGTGGCCACTAAGTAGGTTTCTAAGGTAATTTAAAATGTTGCTAGGTAAAACCTTATGCATTTTTGCTATCCTTAGTGGCCACTAGTTAAAACGGTTATAACATCATTTTAAGTTTCACTTATGCATACTGCTGCTAATATTTACCTAGTTAGTGGCTTATGAAATGTATTCTGTTTTGCCTATTTTTAAACTTTAAGTCGGGAACTTATATAATGGGCACCTGTATAGGTCACTAGATATAGTCGAAAATGTAAATGTTAGTTTTTTTTTTTTTACTGCGTACAAGGAAGTATTGCACTTGCAAAAAAAAATCGGTTTTTAGATTCCAGGGAAAATATCCATTTTGACCATGACCAAACCTGAATCCATTTTGACTAATTTCGATGTGACGTCTCTACGTACGTATGTATCTCGTTGTGCACCTCTCTTATTAGTCATTACATAACTTCCAGAAATAGTACTTTACTTGAAGCCAATAATAGATTTTAATGAAAAACTATATTAAAATTAAATTTGGTACTTTTATATCAATGGGAATAACGTAAAAGATTTTAGTACATTACCTGAAGCTAACAGTTTTTATTTTAATTTTAGAAATAAATGATTAAAAATCTGATGTGGCTAGTGTTTCACAAGAGTCTTGCATTTTTCTTGTTCTTGTCTTGTTCTTGTACAAAATGCAAGACAAGAACAAGACAAGAGTTATATAGTTCGTTGCAAGACAAGACAAGAATCTGCCCTGCAAGAAAAGTGCAAGAATAGCAAGATTTTTTAGTATTTTCTTGCATTCTTGCACTCTTGCAATATTATATTATAATTCAATATATCAACATTTTATTATAGGTTTTACCTTTTACCTCTAGCTAAGCTGACATTAATCAGAAAAGCTAAAAAGCTTTTGGTAACAATTGACAACCGGAAGTAGTAGTTTCTTAAAAAATCTTCTAAATATTATATTTTGAAAATTTATAGTACAAAAAATAATAAAGAGCATTAAGTACTCAATCTGATTTAAATTTTCTTATTATATCTTCTATAGATTTAGAGATAAAAAAATCTGATATGGCCAGCATATGACATCCCGCTAATTCGATGTTTAAAATTGCAATGAGCTTGAGTTAAATATCACTTTATCGTTTGTGAACAAAATCTAATTTGTTGTTCCAATAAATAGAAAAGTCTTGTTTTCAATCATAGTTTTATAATCAAATTTGAGAAGTTTTTTTTTATCATATTTTAATATATTTTTTCAAGGAAATCAGTTCAGAGCTTCAAGTAACGTACCACTTTAGGTTTACTAATATTAACAAGAATCTAATATGTCGGTCTCATTAATCTAAAAGTGTTAAATACAAGATTTGAAATCAAGTAAAATATCCCTTCCGATTTAAATATGTTGTTCCTATTGATATGAAATTGCAAGACAAGAAATATGCAAGAGTCTTGTAAGCAAGACAAGATTTTAGCTTGCAAGACAAGAGCTATTTAAATTTCTTGTCTTGTTTTGCAAGACAAGACAAGAAATAGCCTAGCAAGACAAGAAATCTTGTCTTGTGAAACACTAGATGTGGCCAACACAAAATACATACCTTCGTATTTACTAATGCTGCACACTGTTCCATTGCATATAACTAATGCTTTATTTACGATTTTCTTTATTATTTAATATGTCACTATTATTAATTTGAAGTGATAAGATTTTGACAATGACGTTTACCTGTCAGTTACATTCATTTGAAAAATGCACTGTGTAACAAAGGTATTGTATTTATCTTAAGCTTCGGGATTAAAAAACAAGATTTTTAAATTTATCTGTAAAATATATAGAAAAAGTATTAATGTATACCTGTAAAAAATTCAATAATCTTTAATTTTCATAATGACATAAAATGTGAAAAAATGGCATTTAATGATATTTTTTGAAGAAAAAACATTATGAGCTTCAAGTAAAGTGCCATTTCCGTTTATCCGATTTACACCAAAATCTAATGGTTTCTTTTCATATTAGAATAGGGTAGAAATACATGTTTCAGAATTTTCTGAATGATAGTATTTGAGTTAGAGCGAAGACAAAATTCTTACACATACACACACCTACACTACTACATAATTAAAATTGGATTCTAGGGACCTTAAAACATGTCATTTACTAAAAGCTCGATATGTGATTTTTAGCACGATCCCTATACCTCCCTTGCCAAGGGTAGCGGGAGGTAAAGGGGTTTAGAGAATGAAATTCTGCCTGTAGCACGTCAAGTATTATTAAATTTGCCCTATGTATAAGCGAGATAAAAAATTATATACTTTTTGGTTTTTATAATTAAGTTTGCTATGTCAATGTCAATATCAAATTACGTCAAATCATCATACTACAAAGATTGGAATGTTTTGTAAATAAATCAAAACTTCTTCATGGAAACCAATTCGGTTTCCGCCCAAATTTGTCCACTCATGATGCGCTACACCATTTTTACGAAAAATTAGTGTCATGCATGGAAAATAAAGAGTGCCCAGTGGAAGTGTTTTGTGACATGATCAAAGCCTTCGACTGTGTAAATCACAATCATCTACTTTATAAATTAGAGCCCATGGGTATCCGCGGAGCGCCCCTGGAATGGCAGAAAAGCTTTCTGAAAAATAGGCGGCAATTTGTGTCAGTCAGGCATACTTACACAAGTAAAACTAAAATCTTTTCCTCCGATTACCTCAGTACGAGCGAAGGCGTTCCGCAAGGAGCACTTCTTGCTCCAATTCTATTCATACTATACATAAATGATTTAAAAATTGTACTTAACGATTCAACTGCGGTATCATTGTACGCTGATGATACCTCTGTTATAATTAGGGTTGCCAACTGACCTTTTTTGGAAAGGACTGTCCTTTTTTGAGCATATTTTGTCCTTGTCCTTTTTTAAACCAGAAAAGGACGCGATTTGTCCTTTTATAGTAAATTTTGTTACTAATCATATTTTTCTTATTATTATAAATATGAAAATGAAATAATTATTTCACATTTTGTGTAATGTAATGAAATAACAATAGAATTTTTAAATTATTGATGTATTGGTACTAATTTATCTACTAACATTTAGTTTATAGTCTTCTCTAAAAAGTGGCGGTAGCAGACGTAGAGATATATGCTTTGGTGTTTGGTGATAACTTCAGAAGAATTTGTTAAATTTGCTTCATTGTAAAAAAAACTATATATCATCTAACATTGCATTAAAACACGTTTGACCTTGAAAAGTCTCAAAAAATCGCATTTTTCTCATCAATTTTAACTTCTACACATAATCCAAAAAAATATTGCCGAAAAAATGTCTTTGTACTGACCTTGTACTACTCTGTCTTTGAAAATAAAAAGAATTATTATTATTTTTATTATACTCAATGTTGTTATATTGTCAAATTTTAAGAGATATTTATTTTTATGTATATATCTTTATTGTCCAAAACAACATATCACAAAAATATTCAATTATTGCGGTTTGTTTTTCAACATTTCAAAAATTACTTTCATTTGTTTCGAGTTGTCTTCTATGATTTCCTTGAATCCTGGAAGAGTAGTACTTAAGTTGCTATACCATTTTTCAACATTGGGATAAGGTTTTAATTTAAAATCAATAGCTAAAACAGCTGTTGCAACTGATGAAACTAACGCCAAATCCGCTAGCGTTAATCTGTCTCCCACAACATATTCTTTTTCTTCGAGAGATGTGTTCAGATACGCGAAACTATTTTCTATGTCGGCCATCTTACTGGAGTCGAATCCTTTCGCCCCGAAAAAGACTGGAGACTAAAATCAGGAAAAAAGTTATTAATAAGTATGTATATGTATACATATATCAAAGTTATTCAATACCCAAGTAACACTGACCAACGGTCGACCAAAAAGTGACGTCGATATTAGGTCGAATTTACGTCATATACGGCCGTCTAAATAGACGTCTATACGACGTCACTGTGACGTTGATTTTTGGTCGAAAATAGGTCTATTTAGACGTCTATTCAGACGTCTATACAACGTCACTTTGACGTTGATTTTTGGTCAAAACTTGGTCTATTTAGACGTCTATTCGACGTCACTGTGACGTTGATTTTTGGTCTGAAATAGGATTATTTAGACGTCTAATATGACGTCTATACGACGACATTATGACGTCTGTTTTTGGTCTGAAATAGGACTTTTTAGACGTCAGATTTGTGGGCCATGTGTAGACTTTATTTGGTCGTAATTAAGTCTATTTAAACCTTTTTCAGAAGTCTAAATTTGACGTCTTTATAAAGACATACATTTCGTTTATTTTTACTTTATTTATAATATTAAAAATATAAAACAATATATTGTTTACTACAATTATTTTTAAAATTCGAATAAATATAATGTAAAACTTATTTTATACATATATGTATAATATATATTTTTATTTATGTATCATCATCACCAAAAACTACTAATAGAAGCAAATTTAGTACATCCAGAAATGGGTAATAAGCCTTGGTAATATTTACATTTTATTTATTTAAAATATACATGTTTAATTATAATTGTGAAGAAGAAAAAAAATATGTTTTTTCGTATAAATGGGCATTTTAATTTTCAACATTTTAAACAAAACCTAATAATGACAAGACAAACTTTTAACAAACGTTTATAATACAAAAGAAAATGTATAAACAAAGGGAAATATACATTTTGTAACTTTGGTAGATTTTGGGGTCTTCAATAGTGAACTAGCATCATTTGGAATGTTATTGTGATATCTAAGAATAAATAATAATTTATTTACTGAAGATTAAGTAATATTTTCCTCAACTGCCCATTTTCTTATATCGTATAATATATTATTGTTCTCATTACTCTTTTTGTGCACAACCGATTTTAAAGGCAAAAAAGGAAAAAAGAAATATATTAATTAAGAATATAACTAACACATTTAGTAGATATAATATAAGGACCCAGCTGTGCATGTTTCAATTCACTTGGAATGAAGGGTTTTTGTCATTTAATTTATCGGCATACAGTATTATATAAATACTGAGGAAAACTAATTGTTTAATGTACTAAAAACTATAACTACCATCCATTTGCCACAAAACGAAAATGTTATACGACTTTTGAATTTTCCGCCCTAATTTCCGATGTTTTTCGTTCCACGCCCTTCAGACATCACTCCATGTGTATAATATTAATTTCTTTTCTTTTTATGTAATATTATTTAGCTTTAAGCTAATAATAAATGAATTATAATATTTTCCCGGAATCACTTAAATTATTTAAAAATTATTCATAAATTCTCAATTTTATGACATTTTGACAATTGCATTAAAAATAAAAACAATAAAAAAAGTCAGATTGTGTATCCATGGTGAAATTTTCCATTACAGTACTCAAAAGAGTCAGGTACATGACGTATAATACTGCAAATATGAACTTTTAAAACTCAAGATAGCCATGAAATTTTTTTTGACGGTTAAGGGAAATATGTATGTTGTATAGACGCACCCTCTGAAATTTTTAACGTGTCACATGTCACAGACGCTTATAGAAGCTATAATGGCTGCTCTGTATTCAAGTGAAAAATATATTAGAGAACTATATAGTAATTACTACAGGAGAATATTGAAAATAAAATTTCATAATATGAACATTGAAAATTTAGTATAGGTATTGTAAGTAGATCAAATTGTCGTTATATTACATATTACATTTATTTTTTTATAGCTATGGCAAGATATGAAAGCAAGTGGCTCTATGAGGACTATAAACAAGGAATGGTGAACTAAGAACTATGCACGACAATGGGCGAATAATTACAAAAATAATTTATTTTATAAATATAACATGATGCATTATTTAATTAATTTATATTTTTCGTGAATATTTATCGTTTTCATAAGTACTTTTTATGTTTAATATTTTATTGTAGGTTTATTGTTTTACTTTATTGAATATTTTCTAATTAATGTTTTATATTATAGAGTATAAATAAAACTTTAGAATTAAATTATTTATTTTTCGTAGTAATTTTTCCCGACCATCATTTATGTTTATATCATAAAAATGACGTCTAAACAACGTCTTGAAATGACGTCGACACAACGTCTTAAAATGACGTGGAAACAACGTCTAAAAATGACGTCGACACAATGTCTTAAAATGACGTCGAAACAACGTCTAAAAATGACGTCGCACAGCTCCACGCTGAGACGTGGTCAGGACGTCTATATGACGGAATTTCAGACGTCGTAGTGACGTCGATTTTAGGTCATTTGTGTTACTTGGGTAGGGATGTTACGTATTTTGTTCGTTTGTTTATTTGTTTGAAAGTTTATTAGTTATTTAGTTACATGTTTTGTATCTTGTCTTTTAAACTATATTATTAAAGTTCGAGTATAATATTGGATATTTTTTCTAATTACCTAATCAAACTTGTAAAATGTTGGCAATAGGGAGCAAGATGATAGAGACTTTTGTATGCTAATATTAAGTGAAACTTTATCAACTATAATCTTTTTACTAATGTAATAGACGATAGAAAAAAATATCTTTAATCATTAAGCAACCAATAAAATTTCAAGGAGTTAGATTTGGCAACAATAAAATTGTAGGTGCCACTCAAGAGTAGAGTTTTATCAAATCACAACTTTCCACTTGTTGATATGTCTTTAATCTTTATCGAGATCTTTACTCACTTGTACCATAAATAACTATAATTTTATGATTTAGTTCGTTAATATCTCAATTTGATCAGTTTTTGGTCAACATTGGCTATTTAGATTCGATATTCGAATTTATATACATATTTCATATTTTTAAATTTTATTAAACCGACATAAAATTTCACATTTTTTTATCTTTAACTTATAAGTTATAAGTACATCCGATTTAATCAAATCTTGGTAAATATCGCCCAAGCCGAAGTGATGCCAATCTGACATCGTTCATTTTTTGAAATATTCTAATTCGAAAATGTTAAGCAAAAATCTTATAAAAATATTTTTTTTCTACAATCATGGGGGAAATAAGTTTTCTGGAACTCAAAATGAATGCGGAAAATAGTCAATTCCCGTACTATTCCGGAAAATAAATAAAAGATAAGATTTTTGTTTTGTTGTCAGGAAAGCAATAATTGTCATGATTACTTAAAAATGCTATGCATAGCCGCCCAGATACCTGATAATATTGAAAAATTTAGAATAAATTTCGTAATTTTTCTTATTTTTGGACGATTGCAGAAAAAATAAATTGTTTGGAAACGTAATTCTGAAACTCCATGCAAATTCCAAAACTCGCTGCGCACGTTTCGGAAACTTGCAAACTTGTCATAATCACTAATTTCCCGCACTCCATTACAAAACTAACTATTTACTTACATAATAATCAATAATAGAAGAGAGAAACTTAGCCATATCGTAATAAAGAAATTGGTTAACTTTCGCTCTCATTTTATGGTCCCTCGGATACAGGTATTGCAAATTGTTTTTCCCATACTTCTCCGTTAGATACGTCATAATAGCCCTGCTCTCCGATATTATAAATCCATTATCGTCCAGGGATGGCACTTTGTGTTCAGGGTTGATCTAACAACAATTTCACTAATTATACATTTATTCTCATAATACTACTGTTTATATCGGAATAAAGAAAACATACTTTCAAGAAATCCTTTTTTAAGTGCTCTCCTTTGGTTAAATCAACAGTGATCAAATTTAATTCGAGTCCTAAAACTCGAGCTGTAAGCATAACATGACGACTTGGAGGACCAATAGCAAAATGATACAAACTTAAAGTTTGGAAATGTTGTCTTGGAAGTGGCATTTTCCCTAAAAAAATAATAATTCTTAAAAAATTGACAATTTGTATTTATAATGTTTTGTATGATAGTATTACTAGATTTTGTGACAATGTTTCAAAATTTACACTAATTAAATATAAACAGTATACATAGAAATATTAAATTATTATAAACTGCACAATGTTATTGTTATTATAATATGTAATATTAAAAATGTATTCAATATGAACAATATTATCAAAATTAATTTGAAATATATAGAGGAAATGAGTTTAATATTTTTTATCATAAATCATGTTTATTTAATACATTTATTTTCTTTGAAAATTTTAATCTAAAATTTTAATTACATCACTGACTGATAGCAAAAAGTATAGTATTGCTGTCATACTTTTACAGCATTTTTTAAATGAATAAAATGCAATGAAAATTTAATGAAATTTAATACAAGTAATATTATTTTAATAATTATCCAAATGAAAATAAAATATATGTCTTAGGTACAATTTTAATAAAACTCTTATGCCCGATTGCACTAATATGTAATTGAGAATTAATATAAATATTAAATAAACTGAACGTTTTTATACCTATAAATCATATCATAAATATGATGATTTTAATTTTTGTCTAATTCTCATTTAAAATATTGATACAACCGACCATTGTTAAAATTGTATTGGTAAATCTATATAATACGTGGCTAAAAAGTTTTTAACGAAATATGGGTTTATTTGCTAACTTCGTGTTACAGTACGAATAAATGTACCGGAGCCGGCCCCCACAGAAAAAACAAGATCATGCTATTTTTTATAATATAAATTTTAAAAAACAATATACCTACCCACAAATGAAATAAAAAGGTATAAATAAATAAAATTTAGACCCTGTTTTCCTCTGGATAAAGTGTCAGTTAATTTAACTGCCATATAGAATAAAAATATCGCATCGATATTAGAGCGTAAATTGACAAAATTATATAATCGTCATTTAAGTGATTCGATATTTTTCTTTTATATGGCGGATCTTTATCAAGAGGTGAAAAAACCGGGCTTGAATATTTTTTTTTATTATAATTTCTATTTTACGAGCTTTTTTTGAAAAATTCGAGCCGTTCGGAACAGACGTAAAAATTTCTCTTTTCCGGAATCCCATTGCTTTTTGTCTGTGAATGTGTCCGCCCTAAGAAATTAACCTGTATACCTGTGTGCTCTGTGCCTGTATGCGACAGTTTTGTCTGGATGTATACATTATATAACTACGAGGGATGATCAACTCATAACCGGAATTGTTACTCTAGTTACTAACAAGCTATCGATCTTTTTTCTTATTAAAATGTCATCGGTTTTTGACATATTATTGTAATCAGGAAATCAGGCAGGTATCCACTGATTGATTAATAAAATTCTTGAATATTAAATATGAACGTTCCAAGTTCTCTTGCACGAAGAATAATTGTGCAGTTTTTATTTGAAGAAACCGTAAAACCCTCTAAAATTTTAATGAGGCTTTTAACACAGTTTGAGGAAACATATATATTGAAAACTCAAATTTACGACTGGCTCAAAATTTTTAAAAACCATGACAGAAATGTGTAACTACCGCGCCACGTATTCCGTTTACTTTCACCGCTGTAAATGAAACCAATATTGAATGTATTGACCGTTTAATTCGCGAAAATTGACGAATAACCGTACGAACTATTGCTGATATTCTTTCACTAAGTGTTGGAAGTATGGAAACCATAGTCCATGCCATGATAAACTGCAATTCAACAAAGTCAGTTCCGCCTTATTGCTCAGATTTATCATCATCTGATTTTTACCTTTCTGGTCCCTTGAACAACACCTTCTTTGTTTTTCTTAGTGAAATAAAAATTTCAGTTATATTTGGAACATCTCGTAATTAAAATAATTTATAAATATAACCGTATTACTGATTCTGGCTGTGGCGCCACTAAATTTTGGCACCCTAGGAGACTGCCTAGTGCGCCTATAGCTCGTGCCGGCCCTGACTGATTTGTAAAGTAAGATTAGAAAATAAAAAAAGTTTAGCAACACGTTTATTTATTAAGAAAATTTTCTGAAACAGAAAAATGAACAAAAATGACAAAATTCGTTTTGCTTAGTAATTGGGTTTCATAGCTAAGGTATAATTTATTTTAAGTAAGTAATAGTGTGTAGTGCCTCCCCGAGTTGTACAGACTTTTACCGTATGATTTGGTACACTTTCGATGGAATAGGAACTCTTCATATTAATTATTCTCCCATTGTTTAGAAAGAAGTACTGTTATATATTGAATGGTTTTTTAGTATGGAATATCGATGCTGAACACTTTGCCTTACTGAAATCCCATATTCTTGGCTGGTATTTAAGTCAGGGTTGCGATCTGACCATCGTAATAATCGAATATTGTCTTCTTTTAAATGCTACGTTGTCATATATGTAAAGTTAGTACGCATGTTGTCAACTTTTAAGATGAAATTCTCGGGAACAAATAATAAATGGAACAAAAGATACTACGGAGACTGTTGTGCATTTTCAAATTTACTAAATTGCCAAACCACCATATTTAACCAAAATAAGGTCAGTATTTCAATACACCGGAATACCATTTTGCTGCCATCGTAAAATGGTGTTTTTTACGTATATCTCGAAAATGATTTTCCTGACATTCTCCGCGCGCATTCTTGTTCATCTAATGAAAACATATAGAAATGGGGGAAAGCCTTCAACACCCGAATATTCAAAACCAGAATATTTAACACCAGAATATGTATGCACAGAATAATCATTGAAATCCCGAATATTCAAGAACCGAATCGCCAGAAAGCGCTTTGCCCGACGGGTTCATAAACCGAGTATGTGGGCGGGGCGAGGACGGGGCCAGGAGGAGCAAACGTTAGGTTATGTTTACGTTGGTTTTGCTGATATGCTCTCGGGTAATGCGCGATTCTTTGTTTGAATATTCAGAATTTGATTGATTCTGTGTATGCATATTCTGCTTTTGAACATTCTGGTTTTTAATATTCTAGTTTTGAATAATTGGGTGTTGAGTATGCACCCAAAAATGGGATTCATCTATGAACAATAAGAAGCTTTAGCGCTCCATTGTCTGGTTGCTATGTTCTCGCGCAAAACGTAGTCGCTCAATGTGCTACGAGCAAAGCTGGGCAAGAAATGAGCACCCTCGGCAACCAGTTTGAAATTGTGATGAAATAGAACAAATTTATTCACATTTAATACTGGAAATAAGATTGCAATAAACTACACACAAGTCACCAAGAGTCATTAACCAAAGACAATTGAAGAATTCATTGTTTTTTTGAATATTTGAAAACGTACAATTTTGCACAGATTTAGTTTTCTCTTTTTTCTTAATAAATAAAGTGTTTGCTATACTTTTTATTTTCTAATGTTACATTACAGATCAATTGTTCATATTTTAACATAAAAATAACAAATAACCCCATATTTCGTTTCTTACAAGTTGATAAATAGTCATTTACTTATCAAGGTACGGAAGTTCGTCTTTTCATGACGAATATGGAGATTATTAATCATTATGAGTCATAAAAAGAAACTCCTATGACGAGATAAGTATTAATTTTTTTCTGAAATCGTATAAGGCCCAAATTATTGAATGGTACATATAATCTATTTTCATTGAACAAGTAAATCACATTGGAAACTTAAGGAACTTTATTTAAAATTTTACAAGAATTTAAAACAATTGTATATATAGGTACTTGACATTATTTATTTTAATTTTATAATTGTATTTCATATTAAAACGTAAAATGTGTTTGTGAAAATAAATATGGCAAGGCAACGTATTTTACTTCCTAGGGAAATTAAATTTTCCTGCCGATTTTGCGGCAGGGAAGTGACGATTTCAGGAAAAAACTTTTTTTTTTGTATCCGTTTTTTTTTTGGCCACGAGTCAAGTTATACTTTTTGCAAGCGTAATGTCCTGTATTTTTTTTACGAAGGAATATTATTCACCAAAACATAAAAATTTTGTCCATATTTTGATTGACTACTCTGTAACAGTTATGGTTTTTAACTTGTTTTATTATTTGTATTATTTTATATGCTATTAAGGTAACGCCTTATAAAACCTTTTGAACAATGTATATTTAAAAACTCTCTTTATATTTGAGTATGTTAGTTAATTTTTAGCAAGATCAAAAAAGAGAATAAATTATATAATCCTTACCTCTATTATACTTGAAAGCACTTAGCACAAATGATATTACTTAGTTATAATTATAAGATTGCGTTTGTTATCATGTTATCACATATAATCAAACGTTATCTTAATATTGAAGTGTACTTACTACAATTAATAAACATATTATATGTACTTTATCACTGGTCACGTTTTATATTTAGTATTGTATTGTTTTTTAGAATTACTATAATCATAATTAAAAGAAATATCACTTCAAAGAAATATTTATTATGTTCTTATAAATTATCAACAATGTTCAAATAACATATAATATCAAATATACAAAAATAATACATATACATTTTTTATCAAACACCTAATAATAAGGCTAGAAATTTATTCTATGGAGGTTCAAAAAAATAATATTTTAACTTACGTACAGGTCTATTCTGTAACTCATTGGTTAATTTTTAACAATTGTTTAAAAATTTTATTCAATAGAATAATAGATATTGATATGAGAACTAAAAATCCAATTTTTTTAACCAGTTGTTTAAATTTAACCACTTACAGAATAGACCCAGTAGTGAGCTAATCGAGCCTATTCTGTAACTCAGTGGTTTATTTTTAAAAACTGGTTAAAATAATTAACCAATCAAGTATGATGATATATAACAAAAATTTGGATTTTTAGTTGTCAAATAAGCCTCCTTAAGCATTATTTTTAGCTATCACACTCTCCACAAGTATTGTATATTTCTTTTCATTTTCTGTCATGATTTCTTTATAATCTGGTAAAATAGTTTTAACCATTTCAAACCACTTTAAAACATTTGGATATGGTTTCAAATCAAAATCAAAAACAGCTTTAGCTGAGCCAACAGTAGATATTAAAGTTATATCGGCTAAAGTAAGACAATCTCCAGCAGCAAACTTGCTGTTTTCTAAATATGTGTTGAATAATTGGAATCCATTTTCAATTCCTGGCCATTTTGACTCGTCGAAGGTTTTACTGCCAGTGTAGATCCCTATCTGCAATTTAAAATATAAATAACAAGTATATATTGATATGATTCAGATGTATGTTTCTTTTGATTTATATATGCATATTTGTGTCCGTCTATATAAATAAACGAACAAATATCTTACTTATTACTTTTGGCGATTTATATAATATAAATTACGTATACTATGTATGTTAACTCCTCTATATATAAGCAGTTACTTCCTGTTTTCGAGTAGCAACTTTTAATTTTCAAATGGAACATATGTTCTATTATTAAAAAATACAGTGGCGAATGATTAAATTATTACAGAAGGCTTTATTATTATACCTGTTATTTAATGTCACATAATATCAGCTGAATATATCTTATTCAAAAAATTGTAATGCACAGCCTTCTACGTTTAATAAAAATGTAATATTTTAATCATTCGCCACTGTATTTTTCAATTATATATGATTGTTTCCTGTACTTTAATTCGGATCAGATGAAGCTGGCTCAATCTGGATTAATGAAAAATCCGTATGATTACTGGAGTAATAATACAGTAATTAAGCAAAGACGTAATAAATACTAATACATTTAAATTTAATTTCTCCAGTTCAGTGTGCATTTATATTTTGACTTAAATGTAAGAGAATATTAAACAAAATGCATTGTGTTGCCTATTCTTAAACTTTCAGGCGGTGTTAGATAAAATGTGCATCCTGTTTATCTATTTAAAGAGTTAAATAGATTTTTGTTGATAGCGGGATATGGCATTTTAATTTGACTTCAAAAATGCAGTTACAGTTTAATTTTTTAAAGTCCGATCAACGTCATATGTATCATCAGTGAATTAACAAATTGGTATATATTTATCGCTCTCATTTGTAAAGACAAGAAGCTGGTGCGATAAGGATGGATAAAACACGCTTGTCTTTCAAAAATTCATACTAGAGATTCACGTGCTTGGCTTTAAGCTTGAAAGCTTGGCTTGGTTTGAAAAAGCTTGAAAAATCAAGCCAAGCCTGTCCTTCAAACAAGCTTGATTTTTCAAGCCAAGCCACAAGCTTCAGTTTTATCAAGCACACGCTAAGCCTAACATTAAAAAAGCTTGAATTTTCAAGACAAACCAAGCTTTTAACTGTCAAGTAGTTTAATTGAAAACAAGCTTTTTATAAGAATTTGTTGTGGAGTCCGACAAAACTGTAATTTGCAAACTTCGAAGAATTGGGGTTCCGAAAATGGCCAGCTTCATTACCTGTCAGTTTATTTAGCTTCCAAAATTTGTAAAAAGGATTATTATTATACACAGTCCACGCAAATAATGATCACTTATTACGAGTAGTATTGTTTTACTCTTTATATTAATATAAAATACGAAAAAATATGTGTAACATAAAATTTATTGCAAATATCAATCATTACATATAGAAATATTTAATACTTTTTAAAAATATTTATTTAGTTAAAAGTTCTTTGAATAAAATCATTATGTAATTGGAATAAATTATAAACATAATTTTTTAAGAATTAAATTTTTCAAATTTATCTCATTGTATGTATTTGTATTTCACATGCAACTAATTACTATTCATTTATATTTAAGTAACTTGATTTTAAATACCACACACCAAACTTCAACAAAAAAATATTAAATATTTATGATTAATAATAATATAACTTAACACCGAAAGGTAAATTGATTGAAAGACTGCATATGATGATTATGATAAATATTATAGTTGCATTTTGTTAATAGTTCACAAATGCTGTCATATTTTTTGAAGCAAAGGATTTACAATGCTCGCGCTTGCGCATTTGCAAAGCTTGAAAATGCTTGATACAGTTTGAAAATCAAGCCAAACCCAAAAATTTAAAAGCTTGAAATTTTCAAGCCAAGTTTTGAGTAGCTTGGCTTGGTGAATCCCTAATTCATATGCTGTAAGCTGTAACGCAAGTTTATTTATTAATTCAAATGTAATGTATACCGGAGTATAGCATTATTTTCTGACATTAACAATGTGCCATTCATTTTCATTATCTTTCATTTCACATATAGTGTTTTAAAAAACCTAATTCGGAGCAGGCTAAGAAAAAAATTACGTATGCTTCAATTTAAAAGTAGGTACATATTTAATTAAATATCAATTTGACACGAGATATAAATTGTCGACAAAATTATTACAATAAAATAATTTCAATAACAAATACACAAAAATTATACATATATTTTATTCAACCCTTAATAATAACGCAAATTTAAACTATGACCATAACCTGCTCTACATTATTTTGTTTTTTAATTTAAACCATTTAAAAAGGTGACTTATTTGAAATATAAAAATGTTGTACCACAATAAATGTATATTTATTATTTGGTATTATTTTATGTATTACTATGGGGGGAAAATAATCAACTTTGTTATGCATTCTTTTTAACTTTCACAGTATCTACATATCTACAAGTATTCTCAATTTTTTCATTTTCTGTCATGATTTCTTTATAATCTGGTAAAATATTTTTAACCATTTCACACCACTTTAAAACATTTGGATATGGTTTTAAATCATAATCAAAAACAGCTTTAGCTGTGTCGAACAGTAGATATTAAAGTTATACCGGCTAAAGTAAGAACAGCAAACTTGCTGCTTTCTAAATATGTGTTGAATAGTTGGAATACACTTTCAATTTCAGGCCATTTTGAATTGTCGAAGGTTTTACTTTAATCAGAGATGAAATACTCCTATCCAGAACAATAAATTAGAGATTTATCACAAATTTCAAATAATGGAGTTGGTGGCGCTGCGGCGCCAGCCTGTTTTACACACATAAAACTTATGAATTAGTTTTGTTTCATGTAAGACATATTTTACAGCTCAAACATCATTTTTTTTCTTTTGATATTGTTTGGTCACAGAATACTATTTAACATCGATATTGCTGGTGTACCTTGCATATTTTTGTCTTAATGACTTCTGACTACAACTCCAGTTGACAGCTGACTGATCCGTTTTGTTGTAATTTTTTTCTATTGTAAATTTGTTTTGTCTTTAGACCAATCAGAAAACTGGAATCGTAAGCCCTACCTTACTTCTAACTCCATTCTTATCTGGAATACAGTATAGGTGTTGTGTGCTTCTACAAAACCTAAAATTTAATGTCTAATATCCTCAGTAATGATGACATGTACAGCTCGATTCTTGAAAAAGTTTAAGCTAATCCTCAATTTTGGATTAGCGAATTCCTATTATCCACCTTTTTTGATAATATTTTGAAGATTAAATTTTAAATACCGTAATAGAATAGAATTCACTAATCCAAAAATGAGGATTTGCTTAAACTTTTTTGAGAATCGGACCGTTAGTGCATAGGAGCAGAGCTGTAACTAGACTTTTTTGCGCCCGGTGACGATGAACCGTTTTACGCCCCCGTCGTTGGGGATATAAGTAGACATTTTCTTTATTTAATTACTCACTTATGTACGCATGTATGACATAAATAAAATAAATAAATATATCATCACGGCATATTACCCATTTCTGGGTGTGCCAGTATCTACAACACATGTAGACATCGGTCATGATGACGATATATTTTACCGTGTGGGCGCTTACCAGGCATATGACATGTATTTTTTTATTTGAGAGGAGGCATTGGAAAAAGGAAGAGAAATTTTAGATCTTGTGATAGGTAAGCCTTCGTTCGCGTCGACTTGGCCCCTTTGAAGATTGCACCCGATGCGGGGGCACCGCCCAAGTTTATTAAAATTTGTTTCTCTTCATGATATAATACTTACAAAATAGCTGACGATGGGATTATAGAGCAACCCCAAGTCGAAGAAGATCATCTGATTGACACGGGCTCGCTTCACAGGATCCTTTGGGTACAAGGACTCGTCCTTGCCATAGCGTTCCGCCAGATATATCATAATACATCTGCTCTCTCCAATAGCTAGATTTCCATCAGTCAGCGTAGGAACGGCATGTGCAGGGTTCAACTGAAGATTAGAAATAATAGATTAAGATCAGATCAATATGTCTTGCCTTCTATCCGCAGTAAATATTATCTTTAGTGTATTGTATAATATCAAGAGAAATTATTCCTGTTTCATTAGCTTTGTATCTTCTAGATTTTGCCACTAATACTGTATTATTAAGGGCGCGTGTGAAAGCGTTGAAATCGCTTGAAAAATAGCTTAAATATTAGGTACTTTCTGAAGCAGTTTTCTCATATGTATCACAAGCAAATGACTTCAAAATTTAAAGACGCGTAAATTAGTATTCTTTCTAGTGCGCGACGGAATTTCATGATTCTTACTTATATGGTTTAATTATAATTAATAAAAGAGTAAGTGCTTGTTTTAGCAAAGATTTTAAAGCTGATTTTTTTGACTTTCTGGAAAACTTATGAAAACGAAATTTTGTCCCGCCTTAATACTTGACGTATATTTTAAAAATATGAAAAAATAAAAAACTTACTTATAACAGTTTTTGAGAAAACTGCTTTGAAAAATATTGCCATATGCGCAATGTTAACAGTTTCACGATTTTGCCGCTAGGGGCAACGAGACAGTTTATATTATCAAAACTGATTTCCTTGTCAATGTACCGGCAACTTTTCTTTTGGAGTGTGAGATTTCCCCAAAAGAAAAAGGCCCAGGTAGAAAATAAATAAATTATATTTGAATTGAAAGGACAGTACAAATTTACACATTTACATTATTATCCACAACCCAAAGAAACAGCTTTGAAATTATTATCAAGATTTGATTAATTCTTATAAAATAATTTTTAGTAATACCTATAATAGTTCGTTCATTTTATTTTACATTATTTCAAATAAAAATCACAAGGAATGATTGGGAAAAGTATGAATGAAGTTATGGTTCATAAATCAGCATTTATTAAATTGTCGTAATACATTTTTTTGTATGGTAACCCATACTATTTCTGGCAACTAATATTGCTTATACAAAAAGCTTAATTTTGGTAGCATTTTCGATTTCCAAAATTTTAAATGGCACAAATGTGACCCCTGTGGTATAGGTACTCTCCAAGCCATCAATGAGTGTCCGTGAGGTGAATGCCCGTACGGCACAAATATATCATTACCGAAATTGGCACACCTAGTAATGGGCAGTGATGATATAATTATTTATTTGTTATATATTATTCTCATATACAATATGACTGCATTTTTTAATTTTTGGTCAACTTATTTGGAGATAAAAGTATAAAAAGAAATTAATTTTTCCAAATCTTGCAACCTTTACTGCTATAAACTCACTATGCAAACAGTAAATACTGTTAAATGACAAATGTCAGTGTCAAGTATAATTTGCAAAGTACGTGAAACAATTTTTCTGGAGATATAGAATTTTTTGTAAGAAACTTTCCGGATGGAATTTGTACAAAATACATTGACGGAAGTAATGGCGTTGATCAAATCAGATTTTTTAAATTATGATTTTGGAAATATGCGTGAAATATACGTTGTTATGGTTACTAAACAGTGAAAAATTAGTTTTTGATAATAAATAGTTAGAAATCCATACTAACATAATAAATGCGAAAGTAACACTGTCTGCCTGTTACGTTTTCAAGCCTGAACCGTTGAACCAATTTTGATGAATTTTGGTATAGAGATAGATTGGACCTAGGAGAAGGACATAGGCTATCTTTTGTCGCGAAAATAAAACTTGAAGGGGTGAAATAGGGAATGAAAAATTGTATGTTCGAACCCATCATTTCTCCCGCTGAACCAATTTTGATGAATTTTGGTATAGAGATAGATTGGACCTAGGAGAAGGACATAGGCTACCTTTTGTCGCGAAAATAAAACTTGAAGGGGGTGAAATAGGGGACGAAAGTTTGTATGGAGAACCCATCATTTCTCAAGTTAGGGATATAAAAAAATTTATTTATGCTTTTGGCAAGAAATAAAGTGTTTTAGCTTTTTAAAAAAATCATCCATCAAGGCGGTACGATAGGGGATGATTTCAATTATTTTTTATCTATAGTAAAGTTTTAACCGTTAGCAGATTTTCGATATTTGTCGAAGAGATATAGCTTGCATCATATATAAGTAAAAGCACCCGAGACATGTTTAGAAAAGGCGCTTTGGGGTGCGGTGCGGGGATCGGGCGGAGCCTGTTACATGTACGATGCGAGGCAGGTTGCCGGCTCCCTACGCAGCGCATGTCTCCGGAGTAAATGTGAAAAATTACTGGTACACGCGTAGCTAATCGTTATTTTAGCTTTACCCGTGCGAAGCCGGGGCGGGTCAGCTAGTATTATATAACTGTTTATTTGAAATTTTTCATATTTATTTTACTAGCAAAAGTCGTTATTTGGATAAAAATATGATACTGTTAGCACAATTTACAATTCTTCTTTTTTATTTACCCTTATCGAACAAATATAACACAAAATATTAATAGACAAGAAATAACTGGCACGTAATTCGCGCCATTGTGTCGTGAAATAATGCATACTATTTTTTATAGATATTATTTTCGCTATAATACTATCAGAAAATATGAAGACATAGAACAGGTATGGTTTATATACAACAATTACAGTTAGAATATGCAACCAAAAATTAATCCGATTACAAGAATTTGAAGTATCATTATTCTCTAAAGATAAATCCTATTCCCTAATTGCATATTCATCACGAATCAAGAAAAATGTTGTTACTATAATCTAGTTAAAAACTAACCAGACTCCAGATTACAAGAGATTTGAAATACCGCACGCTATCCATAAATAAGATGTTATAATGTTTTCACAAATTTTAAGTAAATAATGTGTTTTATAGTCAAAATAACAGGATACAGCGGTAAGCATTATAATTCTTAGTTGGGGGTTAAATATACCGCTGAGTGACATAGAACTTGAAATATACCTTTCAGTTCAGAAATATAGTGGGGGAGGGGGTCAGATGAGAAGTAAAGTTTGGCAAAGAATTTCGGATTCTAACACTTGCGTAAAAGTACAAGTGGCGCCTACAGAAAGCGTCCAACGGTTGTTATGACTACTAACGCTTTCACACGCGCCCTTAAGGACAGTAAATTTTTCGATTATTGTAATCAGGCAACCAGTATTACATATTTGTGGCTCTAGGGCAAAAGCAGATACATCAGTTTTTAAAATATGTATGTCAAATTATTCAATTTAATAATTTGCCACCTTAGAGAAAATCAGAAAATGAAATTTCTGTCAACACATTTTGATAGTATTAATTTACTACAATAATTTAGTAGAAAAAAAATAAAAGAAATATCCCGCCAAACGGATATAAGAATAATAATAATAATAACAGTAAAATAGATATTTACAACAAAGAATATTTTAATTATAGCCCATGGGTATTGATTACAATTACAAGAATGAATTCAATAAAGGAAGTCAATATTTTACGAATAATATTAGCATTTTCTGAACAAACAAATATAAAGCTTATATTACGTGTTTTAATTTTAATATTTTTTAAGTGTTTAGCCAAATTCATTAATTTTATTCTTGTAACGAAAATAATCAATCACATTCAATACTGATTATTGTTATTGTATGTTTCTGTTTTAACCCGGGCATATCAGGGGCGGATGGGCAACTACATATCGGCCCAGGAAAATAATTTTCGCGGCCCACATAAAGACGATCCTATAGCGTCAAGACAATTGCTGTTTTCGCAGATATGCAGATGATTCAACTACAATCCAGAATACACAGTATTGATACGTCCCCTACTATATAGCTGAAGTAGAGAAATGTAACTAAGAGAAGGTAGGACTGCACTATTGAACTATGAGCGCAAAATAATAAAATTTCAAGAAAGTAGTGTTTATTTCTAGGAATTTGAGTCTAAATTGATATTATATTATTAACATAACACCAATGAATAATATGTTACAAACGAAATTTTGAAATTATGCATAGGATGGATGATAAATCAGCTATCAAAAATGTCTGTTTTTCAAATAGTCACAACTTGGCTCCTATCACAGAAATAAATTTTATTTAAATTAACTAAATAAATTCCTTATTTTTCATCCTACTATGTTTCATGAATTAGAAATGAAAATTAGATGAAATGACTACATTTATATCGTAATAAGTATTGAACTAAATATAAATAAATTAACTAAATATGTATTTAAATTTTCTATTTAATTTATTTAATTCATTATACAGGTTGAGTCACCGAAATGGCCTTCTTCGATATCTCGCTTATCGTTAGAAATACAGCAAAAATTTATTTACCGAATTTACTCGACTACACAATTATTGGTTTTAGGCATAATATACCCTTAATAACACTTAAAGAGAATACAAAAAGGAACATAACTGAATAATAAAATATAGGTGTTCCATTTGAAAATGACGAGTTATGGCCATTGAAATTCATTAAATTTGATTCGCTTCATTTAACACCCTGTATAATAATATGTAAAAGAAAGTATGTATACGAAAACATAGAGTATAGTTCATAGTTGTACAGAAAAAAAAATCTTAATTTTTACTATTAAAATAACTTCAGTGTGCCTTTATAAAGCAGTGCGTGTTTTAGGTCTTTTTTAGAGAAAAAACGGAATAACTTAGCAACGCCGCGGAAAACTAAAATTTCATATGTTCGTATAGAGGAATGTAATACAATTCAAAATATATAAAAATATACAGGATTCTTTTCAAAATATTTATTATCTATTTCGAATTACTTAAAATGCTAAAGTAACATTTGTAAATTATACTAAATTATTAGACATATTGCCTAGTAAAATAATAATATCTAAATATAATTAGACAAAATTTCATTTCTTTTTTCTGTGTATAAGATCGTTTTAAAGTGATGAAAAATTGAAAAAAATATATTTTAAGGGTACATATTATTAAAAACATGTACATTTTAATTTTATTAAAAATTAATGAAATATAAGAAACTTTTTTCATTTTATCGATAAACAAAAATATAGTATATAACATATGTATTTACAATGAAAGCAGAGATATAAGAAATTTATTATAATTCAAATTTTAATGCTTTATTTATTCTCTAGTGGGGTTCCTACCGGGTGGCGCTCGAAATCCGTTACATAGCATTTAAAATTTTGAATATTTGCTTCCCAATAAAACTGTTGGCATAATTTTGTTATTATTTCTTGTTAAACACAAATTAATTTACGAATTACAGGTGTGAACAAAATTGTTACAGCAATGGGGAATTATGATAATTTGTTTAACACATCTATAATGATGGGTTAATATTTCTCTTGATAAATTTGAAAATTTGTACCACAGAGATTACTTTGTAATGATGTTAATATTATGTTTAATCTGTAATTCATAAATTCAGTGTTTGTTTTAAAATTACCTTCAAAAATTCTGGAGTCATATTTTCTCCTTGGAACAAATCTAAATACTTGAGTTCCAAATCAATTCCTACTACTTTCGCTGCCATCATGACTGTTCTGCATGGTCCACTTTCCGGTACATAATACAATGTTGGCGACATTTTTCGTCAATCAACTAAAAACAAACATAATTGTTAGCAAAAATTCCTACATTCCTATGTACTGATATTGTCATAATCTCTAACAATGTTGTAAGATCAGTTAACCTCGTTAAGGGATACAGATTATGTGATATTTGTTCACTTACCGAATATTCGCAGAACAATTCGAGCAGAATGAAAAGAATGTTTATAATAGACTGCTGCCAAGGTTTTTATATGATCTGTGCTGCTGCCACTGCTGCAGAGTTGAGTGTAATATACATCATACATCGACTGTTTGTCTCAGCGTTGCCAACTTACTATGTTAAAATTATTCTACAAAGCAGCCAAAATTATCCTACATCAACTAAAATTATCCTACATATATTAAATTAAAATAAAATAAAGATTGTTTATGAATATTTTAATTAGAAAATAAAACCACATACATTCAAATAAATGTTTTTTGTATAACCTCTATAATTACATAACAAATAAAAATCATTTTAAGTTTATTTAAACTTTCAACAATGAATAAGGTTACTGAAGAAAAAAAAAACATTTTCTAAATAAATAAATGGAAAGCTTATTCATTAGGAATTTCGAATAGATCTAATTCATCAAATCCATTTACTGAATTATTACTTTTATTAATATGAGAATATATATTATTTGAAGACATATTATTTATCATTTGCAAATTTGGTTCAAAATTAATGCATGTAGTCCTTTTAACATGTTGACTTGCTAAATAATCTACAATATTCATACACTTAATAGTAAAGTTTAAACGTGACAAAACCACGGATATTTGCACTCGGTGTCACTAGAATGCACTGCAAATTGCAACGATACGACGCACGTTGTCGTACATGCAAACTGACATGCGCATTACAATACTGACATTACTGACATGCTCGTTAAGAGGCTTTAGCTGCTAGACATTTCACCAAATGATAAAAATATAATGACAAAAAAATCCACTAAATTCAAAATAGATATTCGCTGTCAACGAAATTTTATTATTATCCTACAAATGCGTAAAATCGTGTAATAATGATTCTACATCCTACAAACTATAAAATTATTCTACATGTAGAATAAGTAATTATTCTACGTTTGGCAACGCTGGACTTTGTTTGTATTAACATGGCTGAGTGAGGAAGAGATAATTTTCATAGAGGAAGGTCAAATGCAGTGGCGTATTAAGGTATTTTGGCACAAGAAACCCATGAATTTTTTGCGCCTCCTCCCCACCCTTCTTTGTTAACATAAATGAAAAAACAAATATTTGAAATTATCTAGTAAGAAACTAGTATTTATAACAAATAATTAAATATAACAACTGACGTAAAAAGAGTAATAACCAATGATTCGAAAAATGACAATCATATGCGGGTAGATGGAAGGGCTTTTTATTTGTAAAATTCAGCAAACGTTGAAACTAAACTTTTATTTTCAATAAAAATAGTATAAGGACAAAAATATATATAAAAATGGCATTTTTCTTGTTTTGGCACTGGCAAAAATATTCAGTGTCGTCAAAATTAATATCATTTAAAAGAGTTTTTTCGATGCACATAATAGCCAAAGCGTTTAATTTTGCGTACGAGTAGGATAACTAAAATAAATTATTTTGCATTAATCTTTTTACGCTATAATGTCCAACACATGTCTTCGCCTGCTAATTTATATTTTATAAAAGAATTCTTTTTTTTTTCAATTTCTGGCTTAATTTTGTGCCCCTTATAATTTTGTGCCAGAAGCGCGGGTGTCTCGGCCTTCTGGGATAAAACGCCACTGGTCAAATGATTGTGAACAGTCATTATATAAATAGAAGAGTGTTTAGTACCGCTTATACGCAGTGATGCTGCAATATATTTTGCTGACTACAATGATTAATAATGATGCTGAATTTGTTTTAACGTACAACGTACGGTGTCTGCCAAATATATTTGCGGTACCTATTGCAGTATAATTCAATAATAAATATAATTTTTAGAATCACATAAAATATTATGTACTTAGTAGTTAACTCGTAATATTTAGAAGTCGTGTGCAATAAGTTCATATTTATTGCTTGAACAATCGATTATTATATTCACTTATAGTTTCAACGAACGTGAAATTTTAGATGAAGGTAAGGTATGTTTAAAAAAATTACTGGCGAAAATGTTCAAATAATCATTTACAAAATGATTAGACATTTAAAAAAGACTAATTTTACAATTTGACTTCGACGTAAAATGTATAAGAGCTCAAATAACAATAAATTGTGGTGCAATTATTGACATAATTTTTTTTTTTTAATTTTAACATACATTTAGCTCTATCTACTTGGAGCTGGCTATTGGTATAGAAACAAGTTCCAGCAGCCAAGGTCACTACGTGAAAAAATTACAAGCGAAAATGTTCAATTCATTGAGAAAATGACTGGGCAATTAAAGAAAAGATGAATTTTACAATCTAGCTACGATATAAAAAGTAAGAGTTCAAATAAAAATAATTGTGACGTAAGGCGCAATGGGCTACTTGCGTGGTACAGAAAATCCGATTTCTATCACTATATAGCAATGTTATGTTGAAAACTTATATAAAAATATATTTTATTTTTAAAAAATAATTTGTTTTTTAGTAAATTAAGAAAGAAAATTTCTGTGACGTCATATATGGAACTGGGGAAGGGAACCATGTTTAAAAATGTAACGTATAGATGGCATGCGTGCGAGAAAGTTTTAATTTGAATTTGACATTAGTTCATTTTTCTCTCTCTCTGGGCTCTCAAATATATTAATTACTTCACAAATAAACACATAGGTAGGTGCATGTAATTTAAAATATCGAAACCAAAAAGACAAACTAAAATATTAACCTCTAAACCATTGTTGAAACGTCAAACAGGAGATCTACATTACCCGTACAAACAAACGCTATGGCTTTACGACCATTCATTGGTGCGAGGTAATTCTACATCATACATGGCGGTAATTCAAATAATCAAATTTCATTACTTTTTTTCTGGCTAATTAATAAAATATTTTGTCAAAAGAAAAAATATGGGTAGCAAGTTTTTATCTCCTCTTCAAAAATATTAAATAAAAAAAGGTACGCAAGTAGTCCATTATTGACAATTATTTTAAAAATGATTTTAATCAAGCTGTATTTACTTAAGGCAGGCTGCAGGCATTGGCACCGATCCCGGCAATCAAGGACACTTTAAATTTTACAAAAATAAATTCTTGATTAAGAAGAAAGAAAATTTATAAGTTCCTTTGATTACAATATTGCAAATTGATTAATAATGACAATAAAAATTTAATTATATAATTATTACTCCATACCTACTGTAAAAAGGAAGAGATGTGTAGCAGTGTAGCCACAAGTGATAAAAGCGATGAGCAGAAGTAGGACAAGTAGAACAGAAGACAATCTACTGCCTAAATTTTATTTGTTTTTAAATTTGCAATATCGTCTCGATATGAAATGTTAAATATTAGTGACAAAATAAGATATTTTTTCTATTTCGACAAAACAAAGCACCAAAACATATTTTTGACAAGTCACATTTTTTTTAAGAAATCTCGTTGTACATTTACTCATTAAAAAATAGTATAAAAAACTCGCCTCACGGCTCGTTTTCCAATCTTGGACTCGTACGTTAACAAATGGCCTTATGACACTTATTTATTTATTAATTATTATTATTTATTAATATACTAAATATTATTTGTTAAAAATTTAACTATACCTACCTAATATGTGATGCAACTGAGCATATAATGTAATGTAGTTTTTGTGATATGAATTAATTTAGAAAGATGTAATTTAATAATTTTTTATACCGAGACGTATTCAATAAATCCACTAGAGTTGACGATTGAATACAAACTGGCAAAACTAAGTAGCAAATGAGAAAATAATAATTAAACAAATAGACTTTAAATTATTGTTTGTACTAAAACAGTGTTTCTCAATTCTCAAAATTAAATTAGTAAAGGAAATATATAAAAAATAATATTTTTCATCTATTTATTAAACTTTAAAGACACACATATACAACCCATTCTAATGCATATACATATCATTTTTATATATCTTTAATAAATCATAACAGTTATTATATATAAACATTAAAAGCAGAATGATATAGTGTTTTCAATAAGGCAAATAAGGTGATGAGATAGAAATATTTAATGTAATTTGCTTTTCACGAACTGCCCAAACATATTAGCTCCAACCTTTTCTATTTCGTCGTATCCATATTTGTCCATCTCCTTTCGGCATTTCTGCAGCCATTTGTCGACGTGGGAATGTTTGTCAATGTCAATTCCAATCGCCTGTAAAGAAAGGGTAATAATGTTAAACATTTAATCAAAAGTATCCAATCTCTCAGAATTTTTTTAACTGATGTCATTTATTTATAAATAAGAAAATCCATCGAAATTAATAACAATATTTTCATTTTTTCCAAAATTTACACTTTCCTCTATAATCAATATCATGAATTTCTAATTAATCTGTATTTCTAAATAATATCCAAACCAACTAACCTACTTTTCATCTGACTGTTGAACTAGAACAAGATATTTAGAGTAAAAGAAAAAACGAATATTTTATTATAATATTATGTTCTCAAAGTGGTCTCTATCAGGTGGCTCAATGGTTAGAGCAACGTCTTTTAGTCATAAGTGCGCTCGGGAGTCTGGGTTCGAATCCCACTAAAGCATGGATGTTTGTATATGTAAACTTACTCTGTTATTGGGATTTCATCCTCTTGAGGGGTTAAAAAAAATTGTGTCAATAATTTATAGTGCTGACAAAAACTGCAGAAAATATTAGTTGATTAACCGTAATGGGGTATGTGACTAAATTTTGATTTTTACATATATGATACTAGACCAAAAAATAAAATACCCGTATTTTTTTAAATTGATTAATTATTCGTAGTTTACGAGAAAATAATTATTAAAACTTTGGAGAAGGGATCTGTGACGTCAGTAGGGTAGAATGATAGAAGAAGACAGTTAGACTGAGATAGATATATTATGGTAGGCGAAAGTGACTGCAGCTGTCATGTTCGCCATTCCATAACCTATCACAACATATCTATCTCAGTCTAACTGTCTTCTTCTACCATTCTACCCTACTGACGTCACAGATCCCTTCTCTAAAACATTAAATTGCTAATAATAATATTATTACAAACTAATGTTTAGTTTTTATTATAATGAGAAGCTATAGAGGTTTGTTTTTATATATTATGACTTATATATTGAAATTCGATTATGGTCACATACCCCATTGCTAACCGTGGTTTATTATATTCCTTACAGCAAAAACCGACTATAAAGCAAGTAACCGAGCATTGAAATTTTGTCTGATTGTTGATTCTATTTAACATTTACTAGCTAATAGCTGAAAATTATTAGCTACTCTGTTACATGGTAGTGTAGTGCGTGGGTTTAGTCAACAAGGTTCCACCATAGAATTATGCAATTATGCTAAGCGAGAATATGCCCAGAGAAAGAGTGGGCCCGAATCCGAAAGGGGCGAAATTGCTGAGCGAATATAATAGAAATGATCTGGATCGGTAATTATGTGTGTACATATGAGAAAGGGTAGAACGTTTTACAATTTATTTGGTAGTAATATAATAAACTGTGAAATGGGGTCCTCCACTCTTATTTTTCTCTTATTTTAAATCAGAGTTCGTTTAATTTTGAAGCAATTCGTAATATTAAAAAGTCTTCATTGCTTTTAATTTAATTGCAAGCGCTAATCAGCTATAGTAAAAAATTGACTCTGTTGGGTTCAGCAATAAATAAATATTGTAATTATGAAAGCGGCATATTGCTCACTGCTTGCATTGTAACATTGGGTATCAAAGGGCTATTATTTGCGTCGCTCTGTTGAAATGAAGACATGCTCTGTATAGTAAAATACAGTAAAATAATGTTACTGTTCCTTTAACATATATGCTATTTTTGTTTGAAATAATTCTATATGGAATGAAAACTGTAGTTCCAAAAATTTTTTCAAACAAAAATAGCATTTACGTTAAAAGAAATCTAAGATTAGTTTACTATACAGAGAAGTCAGAGCAGGTAGAAGTACCAGGCGATGCATGTCTTTATTTCAAAAGAGCGGTACAAATATGGGTCTATTTTGCATCCAATATTATAAAGCAAATAGTAAGGGATATTCGTCATAACTACGATATTTATAGTTTTGACCCCGACAGAGTCAATTTTTTACTATAGCTGATTAGCGCTTGTTTACAGCGATCAATACCAATCTTACTTAGATCGGGAATCCATTTTCCATATATTGACCGATACTATTAATTATAGTTTAATGTATATATCTTCTCAAAAAAAGAAAATTCCAATACGTTTGCATGACAAAAATACATTTAAAAGTACGAGGGTGATTTAGAATAGTAATGACTGCAGGTTCCGCCTCGTTTTCTTTTTTTGTTGGCCGCATCGTTGTGATAGTGAAATACGATTGACAAATTGTATTGGCGTATGAAATTAATAAATCTATTCACGATATTTAGAGTTGAATCAATTTATTTACGAAAATATTCTTCCAAAATTAACTTGTGATGCTCTTCAGTAAACACCATTTTCCAAAATATCGGTAATTTAGGTAACATAATTTGACATTGCCGGTAACTTGGTGCTAATTTTTTCCCGTGGAAGATAATTTTGATCATAATCAGAACTTTTTCAAGTCACGAAACTTTCAACCATTCTGTAATATACAATACGAATTCGGATTTTGTATTTACCTCAGACTCTTATATTGGATTTTTTAAACTTAAAATTCAAAATTAATGTAATTATTGTAATTTTATAGAAATACTTTTGTTTCATTGATTGATACTCGTGATTTTTATTGATAAATATATTTTTTTAATATTTTGTTGCGCTGTGTCCTGAGTCGACTATAGATACTGTCTAACCCAGTTAATTACTTTGATTTCATATTTCTTCTTTAAAAACTGCTATTGTGGGAATTCATATTTTCTTTACGTAAAACACAATGGCTGGTAGTGCGAGCTCGGTTTTAAGTAAAATGCTGTTTCAAGAAATGTCAAATTCAAATTTCAATATTTAATTTCACCCTTATATTAAAAGAATGATTTTTAAAAAAATATTTGTTTGAATACAAACTATGTTCTGCTTAAAAATCATATTTTGATAAATTTGATATTATTTATTTTTGTTTTTAAATAATGAAATTTGACATTTCTTAAAACAGCGTTTAAGTTAAAACCGAGCTCGCACTACCAGCCAATGGGTATCTCTTAACTATCTATACTTTTTGAGAATATTGAAAATAACAATTCAAATAAAATACTAACAAAAAAATTAATGGAGTGGCCGTGTGCCTCAATGTCTGGTTGCGAATCTGGTGACCCGAGTTCGATCCCGATCGACTCTAAAATTTTAAATGACATAAAAGTGACCCCTGTGATCCACTCTCCACGCCAGCAATAAGTGCCCGTGAGTTGACGTCTATGGTAAACGCCCTCGCGGTACGAATATATCATCGTTCGTTACCAATATCTGCGTACAAAGTAAATTGGTACACCCAGCGATGGGTAATATATCATGATGGCATATTTATTTATTAGTTTATTCATTTATTTAACAATCTATAATCAGCAAGAGCACTTAATTTTGATTTGAAAACTATATTCTTACAAAAACCTATTATTTTATATAATTATTCACAATCAAAAGGTCTTTAGAAAAATGCAAACCATTGAGACAGAGGGAGTAATATTCGATTGTTTTGCTTCATGGCTAGGTAAATTACAGTTTAAATCATTAAATCACACTATACATAAATTATCAAGTACAGCACTACAGGCTACAGGAATGACAAAATACCATTTGTACCTCCCGCTACCCTTGGTAAGGGAGGTATAGGGATCGTGCTAAAATCACATATCGAGATTTTAGTAAATGACCACATTTTAAGGTCCCTAGAATCCAATTTTAACATTTTCACAATGATGTCTGTATGTGTATATATATATATATATATATATATATATATATATATATATATATATATATGTGTGTGTGTGTGTGTGTATGTGCGTGTGTATGTATGTATGGGCATGGATTTTGTTAACGCTCTAACTCAAATACTATCGATCAGAAAATTCTGAAACTTTGTATTTCTACCTTATTCTAATATGAAAATTAAAAATTATTGATTTTTTTACATGAATACATTAATACTTTTTCTATATATTTTACAGATAAATTTAAAAATCTTTTTTTTTTATTTCAAATGAATGTAACTACAGGTGAATGTCACTGTCAAAACACTAATCACTTCAAATTAATAATAGTGGCATTCTAAAAAGAAAATATTAAATAAAGCAATAATTATATGCAATGGAACAGTTTGCAGCATTAGTAAATACGGAGGTATGTATTTAAATTAATAAAAATTAAATAGCGGGAGGTTTTGAGTTAGCCACATTTTTTTTAAATGAAGCATATAAGTATTATTTTTTCCAGATGTGAAATGAAAATGCGTTAGAAAAATTTGATTAGCATATGCATGTAGAATTGCACTGTATGGAATTTTCTTTTTAGATGAATTATACTATAGTTTACCTCTGCTGTATCGATGGTAACCATAATAGAAATATCAGCAACACTCATATTGTCACCTGCTACCCAGTGGTTATTTTCCAGTATGTTATTCAGAGTACTCAAACTTTCTTCAAATTTCAGTCTTTGCATTTCGTCTGGCGTAGTTGTAAGTCCTCTCAATATCGGAATCTAAAATACAAATATTCAAGCCTGTTTCTATTGAGTTCGACAATACTTACATAATATTCGGACAACTTCTTATAAAGGGAGCAAGCATCAAAATATAATCGCTGATCAACAATTGCGCGTTTTTTAACGTCTTTAGGGTACAAGGCTTGTACTTCCGGGTCCTTGGCGTACATTTCAATCAAGTAGGTCATTATTGGACGACTACAAGAAAGAAAAGAAAATTATTAAACATAAATGTGAAATTTTTTAAATATCTTAAAATGAATTTAAAATGCTAAGAAACATACCTTCTATACGGATTTTACATGAAAAAGTTTTAACCCAATATTGTGAAAATGGTTAAGTGCCATGTTATTGAATAATATTGCTGCACAATATTATTGGAACTAGTTTAATGTAGAGCGAGTAGTGTAAGTAAAAATAAAATAAGTATTTTGACTCATATATTTACAGAAAATATTTATATATTATCAAAATAAAATCGTCTTTGTTGTCATAAAAACTTATATAATATTTAATAGTTATATTACAATAGTTATTATAAATAGAACCATCGTGAACGTTTGAGGTCATCAGCTTATACAGTCCATTTTGTAAATTTTTAATCACTGGGGCCCAGTGTGAGTATTTAGTACATGTGGTACAATCAGGCAAAAGCAGATAAATCCGTTTTTTAGTAAAAATGAGATTATTATGACTTATTAGTAATAGGGGTCAGATAAATCCAATGGTGCTGTCAAAATCAAGATAAATAAGATAAATCCTATTGAAAATCATACTTGAAACCTAGGCAATCAAGCAAAAGCAGATAAATCCGCTAGATTTCGTATTTCGTTGTCAATAATTTATGTCTAGCTGTGTATTTATTATTGATTGAGCGTACCTACTGCATATTGAAATCTTTGTGATAAGTAATTGATCCTGTTTTTTTTGTTAGAAAATGGTTTAGATTATGCCTTGTTATTTTTTTATTGAATAATTTTTGTTCTCTAAAAAAATGTTAATAAAAATTCACTCGTTTTGACAAAATAAACATATTTACTTATCAATTGGTTATTAAATTAATTTATTAAGTATGGATTTAAGTCGATGTAAACTAACAACCTCTTTTTACCTCTCGCTAAGAGAGGTATTGGATTCATGCTAAAATTCGCATATCCAGATTTTAGTGCATAAGCACGATTTAAGGTCCCTATTATCCGATTATAACATTTTTAAAATGATGTCTGTATGTGTGTGTGGATGTGCGTGTGTGTGTGTGTGTGTGTATGTCTGGTTGTTGTAGGGACGATTCATCAAAAACTTTAAGACTTAAGAACTGTTTAACTATGGATTCCTCAATCTGACATTCTTGGGAAGAGCTGAAAAGGTTTTGGTAACAATTGAACAACCGGAAGTATAGTAGTTTCTTAGAAAAATTCTTCTAAATATAATATTTTGGGAATTTTGTTATTAAATATTGAAGAACATAAAATTCTCCATCTATACACTTAAAATTTTTATTATATCTTGTATAGATTTAGAGATAAAGACACTATAATATATAGAGTAATCTAATCGCAGAGGCTAAGGCAGTAAGGAAACCAGTTGACAAATTCCAATGTTTATAACATAGTTTGTAAATGACACATGTCAGTATCAAAAATCAACAGTTTTAGTGACATTCTGATAGCTTTTTCTGGGAAGTATATTTAATCTTTCTTATTGTTTTATTAATTAAATATTTGAAATTATAGGTAAAATGCATATATCCATCAGAAATACCGCTAATCTGGTTAATGAATTGGAAGAATCTCTTACATTTAGGAACTTCCTCATACAATGAAAAATAGATATAATTAGAATTATATGTGTACAGAAGACATGTTAAATACAATAAAAAAACAATATTTGGGTAAAGTTCTGTATTTTTTTGTTATAAAACGACGGTTCGAAAGCGAAGTGCAATACAACACTTATATAGCCTAATATGGAAATGGCGAGAGGTCTTGTGCTGGCCACAACTCATTTTTTATTTCAAACAAAAGCAGATACATCCATTTCAATCAAACAAAACTAGATAAATCCATTTTATTTTTTATTTAAATATTACGGATTTATAGATATACGTTTTTTGTTAATATCTCTAAAATGGTAAAAACGGATTTATCTGCTTTTGTTTGTTTGCTCCACATATATTTACAAAAAATATGTAAGAATATTAGTAAAAGAACAGGTAGATTTCATTATGGTTTCCTGTAGTACATTGAACAACATTTCTTAAAAAAATCTTTAAATCATGAAAATGGAATTTATATCTTTTAAAAATTATTTGCTTCAATTTATTAAAAAGCAAAATTTACAAATTAATGATAAAAGATTTATAATTATGGTACCTATCCTGAATATTACATGGATGGGTCGATTCAAAATGGGTCCACCATAAAATTTTGCCAGAATATGCCTAGAAAGCAATCAGCCGCGAAACAACAAAGGTGGCTAAATACTGAGTAGGTAAGTGTAATAGGAATGTTCCAAATATGTAGGCAATTGTGTGTACATATGGAAAATTCGGGACTATACATACATAATTGTTATAGATAAGTTTCTAACAATCACATTTAAATTAAATGGATCGTCTTACCTTTCCCATATAATAAGCCCGTTGTCATTTAATGTAGGAATAGTGTGCTCAGGATTGATCTATAACAAAAAACTTATAATTTAATATCTATTCATAATAAATATGATCCTTTTGCAAACCTTCAGGAACTCTGGAGTCATATGTTCTCCCTCCATAATATTTAACGTCTTTAGATTTAAATTCACCCCAGCTGCTTTTGCTATGAGCAATACATTTCGACATGGTGGACTGGCAGGCAGATAATACAAGTCAATTTGGTTGCTCATCTTCTGGCTGAAAAAGAAAAATATCACAATAATTTTTGTCACACTATAATATGATATAAAAAGGGTACTTATTTACGAAATTTAAATTATTAGATCTTAAAATATAATGACAAAATAAGTTTTTTTAAGTATTCTGACCTTTCACGCTTATTAGTTTACGACGATTGTATGTCAAATTATTCCTTACAACAAGGATTGCGTGCAAGCGTAATAATATATTTATATATTAATTATGTCTCTTCCACTAATATCTGTTTTACCGTTTCGTGTCTAAATTAATGTTGTGGGTGTTTACAATAAATGTTAAATTTAGATTTATATCAATAATTAAAATTCTACGTCCTCAAATTACCTTGATATAATTGAAGAAAACTTCAGGATAATATTTGAAATCCTTAAATAAGGGAAAGAAAATCAGAGATATTATTTTTCCTTGAAATTACTTCTCCGTTGCTTAAGTTCGTAACAAGGCTAACTAATCATTCTTTATAAATTGTGGCAGAAATCACTCGACATTGACATCAGTCGAGTATCCAGTGAGATAATGCGTTGTTTGTGTACCATGTTTTGTACAATTGTATAAAGTCTTTAAGTATCTTACTGCATTAGTCGCCTGTGCAGTGAACATTTACTCCAGAATGCTTTTTAGAAAATAATTGGACTGCTAAGATGCAATGTAATTTAAGATGCCGCTTTAATAGTACCTAATGGAACTATATTAAACTGGATAAAGTAGTTTAGCGCAACTAAAAAATTTAGCCGTTTTACTATTTTAAATCGGTTGTAATCTTAAAAAAAAATCGCCAACTTATAAATGTAACTTTCTGGTCTACTTATGGCCAGTTGCACCAATAAGGATTAAAATTTAAGCTAGGTTTAAACAAAAAAATGCAAATCGAAATTTTGACAGTAATATATTATAATTAATTTAATATTTCATTTCGATGCAATATTGTCAATTTAATCCAAGTTTAATATTTAAGTTACGTTGGTGCAACCGGCCATTAAAGTATTAAACGTGTAATAACACGCTGACACCATCACAATAACTCGCAAGCTATTCAGTACTTTTAAAAGCTTCTATTATCGTCGTGATACGTTCTGCCTTCCTCAATGGGATCATTCAAGCGCACAAATTAACTTTCAAAATATCCTATCAAATACCAACTCTAAAAGCTAACGAACTTACAGACAAAATTACTTATTTTCATAAAGAAAAAGGGGCCTAATTTCATGTTTCAAATTAATTTGGTGAATGAATTGTACTGAAAGACTTTTATTGTTAGGTAGATCAATTTCATTATATAAAAATTTCAGAATAAAACTATATACAAATAAATATACCTGTTACAGCAGACGACGAATAATTAAATATTTAAAAAAATTAGTGAATTTGAAAATATAACATGCATTAATTTTAAATTGGATAGGGCTTCATTTTTAGAACTAAGATTGAAGATATAAATCTGTCAACATAAAGTGGTTGAATTCTCATAAAATAAGTAAAAAGACTAAAAAATCTTAAAGCGTATCGTAAACGTATTCATAAAATTATATTTGCATATCGTCGTATAGTCGTATCGTCATCTTTACTAATATGACATTTTATATTATAAATCACATCACACCACGTATTGTAAATTATGTTATAAATGAAGTACCTATATGCTATGAGATTGGTCTAAAAAGGATTCAACAACAGCATCACTAATATTTGGGAAATAATTATTATAGTATGAAACATACTTTCCTTTTTAACTATACATTTCTACGTAATTAACTAATTTTCTTGTTTTAAAATTAAATAATACAAAAACAATGACAATGTATATGAAATTTTTTAGCACGTTTGAAGAAATGCTCAACTTCATTGATGTCTAATACCAGTATGTATGAATAGAAAAAAATTAAATTGTTTATAACAATTAAAAAAGTAAAAGTATTAGATCTCAACTTCTATTAATAATTAAGAATTAAAATTTGGCAAGTTGATTAAAAATGAATTTTTCATATAAAATATTAATAATTTTTATTTGAAATAGATTAGTTTAATTTTAAGAATTTTTTTACTGTTAATTTGCGTGAACACATGGTGCGCTTTTACAATAAAAAAAATAATAAAATTAAACTAATCATTTTCAAATAGAAATTTATATATGTATTTAAATTGTATTTTGAATTAGCAAGCCAAATTTCAATCCTTAATTATTAATAGAAACTGAGATCAAACAAATTTACTTTTTTAAAGGTTATGAACAAAATATAAACAAATCGAAAAATATTTAGCGTTTAAATTATTCATAAAGCCTATGGTTAGAATATATTAATTTTCTTTTTTTACCTCCCGCTACCCTTGGTAAGGGAGGTATAGGGATCGTGCTAAAAATCTCTTATCGAGATTTTAGTAAATGACCACGTTTTAAGGTCCCTAGAATCCAATTTTAACATTTTCACGATGATGTCTGTATGTGTGTATGTGTGTGTGTGTATGTGTGTGTGTGTATGTATGTGTGTGTGTATGTGTAGAGATTTTGTCTTCGCTCTAACTCAAATCCTATCATTCAGAAAATGTTGAAACCTTGTATTTCTATCCTATTGTAATATGAAAAGAAGCCATTAGATTTTGGTGTAAATCGGATAACCGGAAATGGCACTTTGCCTGAAGCTCATAATGGTTTTTCTTTAAAAAATACGATTAAATGCCATTTTTTCGCATTTTATGTCTTATGAAAATTAAAGATTATTGAATTTTCTACAGTAATACAGTAATACTTTTTCTAAGCCTAAGATAAACACAATTCCTTTGTTACACAGTTCATATTTCAAATGAATGTAACTGACAGTAAATGTCACTGTCAAAAAAAATAATCACTTCAAATTAATAATAGTGACATTTTAAAGAGAAAATAGTAAATAAAGCAATAGTTTTATGCAATGGAACAGTTTGCAGCGTTAGTAAATACGTAGGTATGTATTTAAATTAATAAAAATTAAATAGCGGGAGGTTTCGTGTTGGCCACATCAGATTTTTGTTTATGCATATTAATATTAGTAGACATCAATGAAGTTGAGCATTTCTTCAAACGCGCTAAAATAAATAAATATATATATATATATATATATATATATATATATATATATATATATATATATAGTCATTATTTTTATATTAATTAGTTTAAAAGTATGAAAGTTTGTATGATTACGTAAATGTATAGTATACCTATAAATAAAAGTGTGTCTCATAATTTTTGAATTTTTCTTAAGCAAGTTATTGAGTTTCAAACTCAGTTGACTATAATTATTTTTCCGATGTAAGTACTGATACCTGTACCTATACCTACTTTTGGGTATAGTTGAATTTAAGTAAAAAAGCTTAATTTATCCATTTTATGAATCAAGTACATACATGCATAATATACATAATTATTATTTTTAAGCATTGTATACCTACACGTTTCTATTTGCTTAGGTTCTATAAAGAGACAGGTAGTCACTGAACAAAAAAGATAAGCGTAAACTTAAAAGTGATAGTGTGAAAAAATCAAGTTTTTATTGAAACCCCTTATCAACTCTCACCGAAGTGGCAGAAATCTCTTTTATTAAAATGAAATTTGTTCCGTAATTTTAAGTGTTTACTAATGAATTTATTTAAAAGTAACTGTTTTTATGATTTGATCATCTTCTACAATGAAGGAAAAAAATTGCTTTGTATGTTTTTTGATGAAAATTCTTAGATTAATGGTTTTAAATTTTATTTATTATTAAATGAAACACTTTTCACTTGTAATGTAACAATAATTTTTAATTTATAAAATATTGTAATGTAATACTTCTGTCTAGAAGTTTTTATTGTATTTTTACTTATTATTGACTTACTTTCTATCTACTTTATGGCTAAATATAATGATAATAATAATAATAATAATAATAATAATAATAATAATAATAATAATACTAATAATAATAGTAATAATAATAAGTACAATAATAATAACAACAACAACAATAATAATAATAATAATTATTATTATTATTATTATTATTATTATTATTATTATTTTCATCGATAAGCAGAGAGAGACATTATTTGTATTTGTATATATTACCGGCCAAACCCGATTTCAGGATAAACTAGTTTGGCCTACGCCACACTAGTTCCTAATGGATTAAATAAGTTTTCTACGTTTAATTTAAAATTAATTTAAGCTATTATGAGTATATTATTTATTTTCTAAACATACCTTAACAAAACCTAACCAAACGTGCAAAACTTAATACTGATTTAATATTATTAGGAACTAGTTTGACGTACGGCAAACTAGTTTATCTTGAAATCGGGATTTTACATTCTAAGGCGCATGGTTTTGTAATATTTTTACAAGATCATTTGTGCTAGTTTTATGAAAATTGCGATAGTATGACTTGCCTATAATATTCCTTACGGATAATAAGGTGGAAATATGAATATGAAAGATGGTGACGGAGTAAAAAACAAATTACCCTGCAATTTTATTTGATACGGAAGCAGTTACCAATCCAATCCTTATAAATAGGGACACTAACTCAAAAATGTATTGTAGACTAATATTTATACGTTGAAGTAGAAAGGTTAACATATATTTGATTATACTCATAACATATTAGCTTACCGTCAGTGTAGAACTATATAACGAGTTGAGGAAATATGTGAAGGTGGAACTATATATGTTTTATTTTTATATTATTATTAATTTTTTTATATTATTGTTAGTATTATTGTTATTATTATTGTATATTTGGTTCACTTTCCAATTGTATTTCAGAAATGGTTAAATTTCAGATATTTTATTTAAGAAATAGTCAAATGTAACTCAAAATAGTTAATGTAATTTCAGAAAGCAGTAACTATAATTCAGAAAAATATATAATATATCAGATATAAGATTTAATTTAAATCCCTGTACAGTCCATGACAGCAAAGGTAGCTGGTGCGGCAAGGGGAAACGGGGCACTCCACGCACTGTGTTCCCCCAATCACCAACGTTTACCAGAGTAGTGGGGACAGTCGGTTAATTGTAGTTTCAAAATAACGACAATGTGAAATAAGTGTTCATGTTCTGATATACTGCAATTAATAATGTTCCCAAAAGCGGTTTATATATTGCATATAACAATAATCGAAGTGCCACAATGCAATTATATTGATAGCATTTAACATTCCTCCGTTTTTCATTTGTGTTATGGACTGTATGTGTACTCGTATTGACACTGAAATACATATGTATGTCTTGATTTATTGTAGAAATATAGAGAAACATATTGACCGCGCATGTACAATACGTAGTTACTGATAGACAACTATTTTTACTAAATTATATTTATATTTGACTTTTCCTGAAATTAAATTAATTATTTTGAATTATGTATAATGTGCTAATTGCCTTTCATCGAATATAGAGAAAATATTTATAGGTATTATTAATATGGAATTAAAAATAGCATATCTGTATTTTTTAAAAATTTGTTAAATGTTAAGAGAAAAATGACTTTAAAACCTCAGTAACGTAATCACCGCACGAGAGCAAAAGAGATAAGTATACACTTATACGGGTATGTTAATTTTATTTTGACGATTTCGGAATTAATATTTACTATTATTAATCAAGCCTATTTTTAAGGCCGACGCGTGTTAAATTTTCTAGTTAGTCAAACACTGATTTTCCGCTCATTTTCCCGTCTGTCAACATACAAATCTCCCCCTCCCCCTCCTATGCGACTTACAATTTAAAAAATAAAGACGAAATACACTTAAAAATTAATAAAATTGGGGATCTCGGTTATGTTGAAAGACAAAAAGTCGATTAAATTAGATCAAAGTTGCCCCATTTTCATAAATAACTTCGAAGTATGAAATAACTTGTACTTTTAGTTTGCGTTTTCTTAGAGAATAGTTTTTTTATTTTCTTTTGAACGACGATGTACAAATTTTTATACCACTTTAGATTTCGAGTTATGAGATCAAAGTTATAGCTTTTATAAGGTAAAAAAAATATATTATTTTCATTTCTTGTAATCTATGGTATTTTATTTCAAACAGCAATATTGCAACAATTATTAAATTTATATGCTTAGTAAAAATATTTCAGCACTTATAAAAATATATGTTTGCCATTCAAAATATCTTTAATTTCCATTTTATTTGGTTTACTTTCGTTATTTTGTTATTTTATGCATTCATTTACTTAAAAATGGATTCCGGATTTTAAAACGGCGATAACAGAAGACTTAAATTTGGAATAAAATAGCTGTGCGAGTAAGAAAAAAAAAACCTCGAAATTTTAATAAACTAATACCTAACTTTTTTTATATTTTGATAGCACCTATCACACAGTTTTATGGAAATGATTAATTTTCTAATTTGTTGCTAAAATGGAGGTCCCCATTTTAGAAGAGTTAAAAGCAAACCCAACTGAGATTTAAAAAAATAGGAGAAGAAAGTGAAAACTAAGAAAAAGAGTAGAAAAATTTGTATTCTAGGTTTGTTGCCTAGGCACTAACGCCGGTCCTGCCTATTCTACATTATGCTTATCTCGACTAATTTCTACACTAGTTTTTAGAAACTTGTTTTGGCGGAAAGACATATTCGTTTTTATCAAAGTTATATATGGCGTTATTTTAACTAGTCACCTGATAAATGGAAACAGTTTAGTAAACTATTTTCCAATACTTGTGTGAAAAAAGGAAGAAAGAAAAAGATTATGTCAATATTTTGGCTTTATTATTATGTTAACATTTGTGAATTGTGTGCCACAGTGTGCATGGAAAATAGAGCCGGAATCAATTTGAAACATCATGAAATGCTTTCTGAAATATATTTACAAACGGTGTAGTTGTTCAATATTTCATACATTTTTTGCGATAGTTTATATTTTATTATTTATAATATTCTTCGGTGAATTCAATTAGGAATACATATATTTTTATTAAATAGATTTTTTTATTGGAAAACAGTATAAAATCTATAATCGCGTGTTAAAATTTCTAAGTACTTATGCGTGGAAATACAATTTTCTTTCTACATTCTCTACGGTTTAATATAAACTTCCGCTATGTCTTTTCCATTTTAGCTTATCGTTATTTTATCGACTTTATTTCATGCTATAATTGAAACACTGCATGCAACCTAAAGCGTGATATATTCAGAAACATTTAATTCTAGTAGCAAAGCTAAATACGTTTCATTTACATTGATTGTAAATTACATATTTTAATGATACCGCAATTATCATCACTGTAGTTTATAATCACATGAAAGTCAATGCAAATTGTAAATTAGAGTAATTTTAGAAATGATAAATTATTTATTTTAATTTGTTTATTACTTTACATGTTATTGTTAGTAGTAATTATTTAGTTTACTAATTAATTGCAAATAATTAAAAATGAGGCTATAATAATTACATGAGTATGCTTTTACATGAATAATTATGGAAAATAATAATTATAATTATATGTTTAATTTTGTTACCCCTCATTAAAATTATTCATTTAACAATGTGTTTATTGGAAATACGATATTTTTATCAACGTTACCCTATGAGTACTTAAATAGAAATACCTAAGGTAAATACAAACGAAACTCACAAATTTAACCACCACAGTTACTTATAGTAGATTGTAGTTATGGAGAGTATTAGTAGTTACTTTTGAAATTTGAAATAGTGTGTGTGTGTGTGTGTGTGTGTGTGTGTGTGTGTGTGTGTGTGTGTGTGTGTGTGTGTGTGTGTGTGTATGTGACGATTTATTTCATCCACAACTCATATCAAACTTCCCAAAAAATATTTTTTTCGGTATTTAAGGTTTCTGCATTAATATAATAATTTGAATAGATTTTAGGTAAAACTGGATAACCGGAAGTGATATTTTATTTGAAGCCCATACTGAATTAAAATATAATCAAAAACTTGTCAATTTTAGTACTTAAGGCTATTATGTCAACAGATTTTGGCTAAAATTGTTGAACCGGAAGTGACACTTTACTTAAAGCTCTGAATAGATTTTCGGGAAAAATATATTATGATGTAATCCAAAACTTTGCAAATTTGATATTTAAGACTTTTGTATTAATGAGAACGACACATTAGATTTTTTCTAAAATTGATTAACCGGAAGTGGTACTTTACAGGAGGCTCCAAACAGATTTTCTTGGAAAATATTAAAATATGATTCAAAATTCCTCAAATTTGGCATTTAAAACTCGTATATAATTTGAAACAACATATTAGATTTTGACTATATACGATAAACCAGAAGTATTACTTAATTTGGAGCTCTGAACTGATTTTCGAGGGAAAACATAATAAAATATAATCCAAAATTACGTATTATAAACTTTTCTATTTATTGGAATTTTGTTTACAAACGATCAGAAGTTTTACTTTACTTAAAGCTCATTGCTATTGCTGGATTTGAATGTAGGTCGTCAAAACTACAATCAGTTATTAATGTACTCGGACAGGATGCCATGATAATTATTATTTACAAAACTAGTAGAAAAAGTTTTTATTTATTGCACAAGTAGTAGAATAAATGACTTTTTGCAACATTGCGCAATTAATATTACAAAAAGTATAAAAAAATTAAATATATTTCGATTGCTGTATTTATCACAACTATAAAAAATCAAAATCAAATCTAGTTGTTTTCATAGTAGTCCCATCCTTTTCATAGTAATATTTCTATTTTTTTTTTTTTTTGGTACGTTGCCAACATGAAATAAAAAATTTTTGCAGGCTTTGCAGTAAAAGCCTCCTCTTGTCCCATATTAACAAACCTCCATTTGTTGCATATAGATATAGGATCAATAAGGTGTATTTCGTATTAAATAATTTTTATAATTGAAATTTAGATGCATTAATAACAAAAAAAATTAAATAATAATTATGTTAGTAATAAATATTAAATTACAATTAAACTTTGTATAATTTCGAAACGCTACAAAATGACGTGTTTGACGTTACTATGATGAACCGGCGCTAGATGGCAAAGTACTCATTTAGAAATTTCACAATTACTTTGATTTTCTACTCTCCATAGCCAAAAATCTACAAATTCTAGGAAGTGCCAACTTGGCAAGAATAAGGGTTTCTTCGTTTATTACTTAGTTAACAGTAATTTGCATATGCCTACGTCACTATGACGTGCAAGTTCTTGGGAAATTATTTTAAAAAATATCAGTGAAATTAGTCATTGTATGAATAAACAAGAAAATACGAGTTAATTTTTTTATAAAGAACATTAAAAATGAAAAACTGGTATTAAGGAAGTTACGTATTTCGTACTACCTAATATATTATTGCTATTATAGTATTATTTTTATTAGTATTTCGAAAATTATATACTGTGCCACTTTATTATATTGGTTCTACGCTATAATTTATTTAAATTTATGTTAAATTTTGTGATTCCTAAATTACTACTATCATATACTCTTTGCATATAAGCATAAAAATTACTCGACACAAAATTACAGTTTATAAATACTATTAAATATAATTCAACAAGCTAAATTTATTTATATGAAAATGCATTTATCATACTTGAATTATTATTATTTTTATTATTATTATTATCATCAAATTCTATCTACCAACCAACAATGTTTCGTGCATGTAAATAAATAAAAACAAAATCACTACCTTCTAAAAACAGAACTTTAAAATTTTAATGTCATAACAACCTTTGGTTTCGTTGCCATTTCAAGTTTTCAAGCAATTTGTATTTAATAAATTATAAAAAGAATGAGCTCTACCTTTGGTCGGGACCTGTTGGTATAATCCCAACTGTTTCAATACACTGCCCCAGCTTGTCTTGATCAAGATCTATACACGACAGCAATCAGAGGGCGCTAAATAATATACTGTACATTATTATGAATTCCTGATGGCTTGGTGACTATAAGCGCATGTCATTTGTTGATTTCTTTGTTTCGTTGCCATAGACACAAGCGGTGACAACAAACTGAAGAGGCGGGGTATGATGAATAAAATATGTATCAGCCATGATTATAAAAAGAGCCAAAGATAATCGATAGGTAGACAAAAGAAGATTGTTAATCGATTGAGGTGTTCAAGGATACGGAAATGGTTTATTATTAATGAAAATAAAATTGATAAAGAAATATAAGGAAAAAATTGAAACACGCAATCCATGTTTATTTATAAATAGTAAACTTTTCCATTTCCATAATTTCAAAATAGATTTTCCTTTTTATGTAATTGGAATGGAAAGTAAAACTTCCTTTAGTTGAATTACTGGGCTTTATTGTATATTTCCTTTAATAAAAATGCGACGTTTCGGCCAAGATCCTGGCCATTATCAAGCTGAACAATTTTTTTGTATAAGTTAATTTAAGATACAATAAATATGTATAACGTCGCATTTTTATTAAAGGAAATATACAATAAAGCCAGTAATCCAACTAAAGGAAGTTTTGCTTTCCATTTCAACTACTCCAATTCGGCTTAAGGCTGCGCGCCAGTCAAAATCATGATTTAGCGATAAGTTCTCAATTTTTTTCCTCAAAACTGTAAAAACATTTCAAAATGCAAATAATAGGAGTAAATAAGGAGAGATCAATGATTTCAAAATCACATTTTCAAAAATTGTATATAGTATTATTGATGAGAAAAAAAATGTTGAATTCATTAAAATCTGAAATTATTATTTTTTACATAAATGAATCCAAGTCATATATGGAGCAGTTTTATGTTAAAAAGTTGATATCACAGGAATCACAAGAAAACACTGAATATAGCTAGATACATAAAATTTGTATAATATGATTGAATTCTGAGAAAATAAGCCAACATTTGAACAATGCTAAATCTGTACCTTTAAAAACATTTTTTAAATAGATTGTGAGGTAATTTATAGGGTAATTATTATACTCACTATATAGAACTTTGGCTCAAGAATCACATGAATTTTTTTCATTTTTTTAAAATGAAAATTACAGCGCCTGGACTCTCTGAAATGTTCTTCCAATGTTAATTATAGGCAAATTTAGTTTACTCTTTCGCCACCACGTGCCGCATGAAATTTGAGCTGTCGAAATGGAACATAAGGAGGAGTTAGGGAGGGGCTTAAGTTGTTAGATTACGTAGAGGGGAAAAATATTGAAATAGTGAAATAAACTGCATTCGCTTCTGCAGCCTATTCAACCTTTTAGGAAAATCGGCATTGCGTGAATTTATATTGTTTTTATTTGAGTTGTGAAAAATGGGTTTTCAATTTGGAAAACGCAAAAGAAGTAAAAGAGCTAAAATAGCAAAGAAAATTAATTTGAAAAGGTAAAATACAAGTATGTATATTTTTATCAAAGCACTGCAACTTCAACCTATTTCAGAAATGAAACTCGAAATAAGGTGTCTTCTTCTTTGGAGAAACAAAACAGTATTACATATCGCATATAGAAATAGGAATATATTAAATGCAAATAATGTAAACTATAATACTAACAAATCAGTTACATAATTTTTTGTAAAAAATAGTAAAAATATAAAAAAAAAACGAAGATTTAATTCTTCTCAAACTTTGTATTTATAATTTATGTAAAAATACTTTTCCAACCAATGATAATAAAACATTTTCTAGTTATCGTATAGTAATCGTATCATATAATATAAAAATTTGGAAAATATGTACTTCAAAAGATAAAAGTTTATGTATTTATTATGTGATGTATAATGAAAGCAAAACTTTATCTGAACAAAGTGAAATGTAAATTTTCTAACATCTGTTTATAAAGAGTACGGCTGCGGTATTTCGCTACCGATAAAGCGTCTTTGAGTTATACAGATCACTTCTCTGCCAGTTTTTGGGACGGTTTTTCCTCTGGCAAAAGGAGATTTTTTCCTGAGAAGATGCATGTTCGCCGTCCATGTTATTGCCGGGCATGCATATATTGTCTAGAAAATTGTATACATAAAAAAGGTAACATTTATGAATATTTCTTGTTACCTTGGTTACTTGTTATTTTTGTTAATTAAAAAATTAATGTCAATGTATCCCCTGAAGAAGGCACCAGTTTATGGTGCCGAAACGTTGGGTTTAAATTAATAAATACAGAACATAAACTAAAAAAGGTAGTATTTTTCCAATTAATAATATGAGTTCTGAAAGATATTTTAATAATTTTAAAGTGAAATGTACCTAAGGGACATTGTTAAAATATGTATTTACAGGTATAACAATTTGGGATAATTGGTATCAGACATTCTAAGAAACTGGTATTAAATATTTCTTGTAAGAACACTTGCAAAATGCAGGTACACTTCCCTCGACCGGTGTCATTGATCATAAATGCCTTTGTTTTCTTTTCGGCGTATTTTAATCTAAAGTTCAGTTCAACTGGGTTTTATAAAAAAACTAAATTAGGGATATCCTTGTACAGGGATTGTAATTCATAATTAGTATACGATACTGAACAAGCTAATAGACTAACATCGTCAATTTTTGGCCGCGTATGTGAAAGAAGATGTTTAGGTACGAGATTGTTTATTTAAAAACCACATAATAACAAAATACATAAAATACGGTTTGGATAACGAATACATAGGTATTCGTATATTTGAAAATCAAACTAATAAGAAAGTTATTCCTTCGGGTTTATTTATTGATGAAGAAAATGGATATCTAGCAGCAAGTGCCGATGGTAAATGTTATGTAATACCGGGTTTCAACTTTTCTATTACAGTTTTAAATGGAGATGAACTACTATCAAATTTAATTATGTTTTTTTTGTTATAAAAAAAGTAGACACCCGGTATACAGAATGTCACAGGACAAGCTTAGTTTAAAAACTATTCAATATTTTTTTATGAAATTTAATACCTAGTAGGTTTCCGACATGCCAGTTTCAACTAAAATATTTTCAAAGCACAGTTGAAGTACAAGAAATTTAAAAACACTGTTTTTTAAATGGAACACTCCATTTTTTATTATTTAAATGAATTCTTCTTTAGAAAATAGAATTAGTTTGTGTTGCATATCCCATGTTGAAAGTTGATAATTTTTAATTAGAAAAACTTAAGTTTTTTGTAATTTAATTTTACGTTGACGTAGAAATTAAATTTTTCAAAAATTATCGGTTGCTAATTTATATTAGTGTAAACAAAAGCTTTCTTTTTAAAACTGTTTTTACAGATTATAGAAATTCGATTCCATTCTCGAGATATAGAGTGATAAAGAAGTGGCCGTTTTTAGAGAAAAAATAAAAAAAAGTTGAATTACGACGGAAATTGTTAATCGTGTGTAAAATGTTTTTACTGTTTCATATGTAAAATTTTCTGCTGAATTCGATGGTAAAATAAAAAATATAGCATTCTATTTAAAATAATAAAGTTAGGGGCTACTTCCGGTTAAACCGGAAGTGCTACTGCTTTGAAAATATTTTAGTTGAAACGGTCATATCGAAAAACCCTTAGATACCAAATTTAGTAAAAAAAAATATTGAATAGTTTTTAAAATAATAATAGCGTAGGCTCGTCTAGAAATAAACAAAATTCATTTTAGATACAAGGCCAATTACACATTTCATCATTTTTATTAACAAATATACTCCTGTTTTCATTTTGAAAATCGAAAATTGATTTATTTTGGGAAAAGCATATGAGAGATCAACTTATTAATTTTTATAAGAAGTGCATACTACCAGAAATTGTTTTGCGAAGAATTCAGAAGGGCTTTAAATGCAGAGAACCTCAGTAGAATTTATTCCTCTCAATTGTTCAAAATAATGGACAATTACTTTATTTTTAAATATTAATTTCAAAATATAAACAAGGATAATTCCATTTTTAATCACAAATAAATGTTTGAATTATAATAACTGTTTTATTTTTCCTTGTCACTTGATACGTATTTCATTGATATTATACAATTTGTTTTCCTCGGTCGAAACACGCACCCTGGCCATCCCGGCTTTCTTTTCAAGTAATTTATAACTCGTAAGGTACACTGTTCTGATTGGCTGTAGCTACAGCTACACTTATACAACCTAGACATCAACCAGATGCACAAATTTTCTACTGTGCTGCCATCAGTCGGCTTAGAAACAAAATAACACTCCTATCCCGCGACGTTAATAAACTTTCCAAAAACTTTTTATGTAATGAAATATGGATCAATGATTTAGTTTATTATAAATTGTCTATTTAGAATTAGAAGAGTGATGTCTGGTCCATATCTAAAAAAAACACCACATCTTTCAAAATAATACCCGGGTTATGTACCTGTGAAGTTCGGAGGGACACGGGCGAGGGCGACTGGGCGATGGGCAACTGGTCGATAGCCAAGTTGGCACAGGACATGTGGGCGATAAAATAATAGGTGTGTAGAATTGTGTGCGTTAAGGTTTTTAATATTTTTCTTATTGCAAAAGAACGCGACGTGTACCATATGATTAGATGGTTATAGGAATGTATTCGGGCTGGGCAGGATCGGGCTTTGAAGTTTGGAATGACTCGGCCTGAAAATAAAAATTGGTGGCCCGACACGAAGATCGACTCGACAAAAATTAGCGAGCCCGGCTCGAAAATTGACTCGAAATCGAGCCGGTCTTCGGGCATAGCCGGGTCAAAGCTTGAAATTGTGTCATCTGGCATTCTTAATTTTGATTGTGATATGCAGCGAAATGTTTAACTTTTTTTGTGCCAAACTTAAAATAAAAAAACTCTACATCCTTTTAACGTTCAATATTGGTTAACGTAAGTTTTTTAAAAAGAGACGCTTCTAGTGTGCCTGCTATAAAAATTGCAGACCTATAAGTATTTAACACTTTGTTTGCCAAAGGCAGTCGACATTTTAAACAACTTTTTTCTAACTTTGTTTCTGCTCAAAAATAAAACACGAAATCATTATGGTAAGAACAAAAATCACTTTTGTTTAAGTATACGAGTAGCAGTGGCGCACCCAGGAATTTGGATAGGGGGGTGCACTATAAAAAGACAAAAATTGTATTACTATATTAAATACTATATTAAATACTATATTAAATACCCCAATTACAGAAGGCAATCTATTCTAGCACGACTTAGAAATTTGGACACGAGTGGGCGAACGACCGACTGCTTGAAAAACTTTTCTATAACCAGGGTTTTATACTATTTTCTGTGTTTCGGCTTTTATTTACATTGATTATTTATAAAAATAGTTGACAATTTTTATTATAGGATATTTTATTGTGATATGCTGAATACAATTTTGGCTGAACAACTGAACACCGAACTTAACTGAATATTCGGCCTAATATTCAACATTCAAGTTTTAACATGCCTAATTGCGCTGCCAGACTTCGCACGTCGTACATAATTAGAGCACAGCATACTTGACTTAAAAAAATACCTGTAGTTTTAAATGTTGCACTCTTATTGGACCACCGTTATAATCATTTTTAAATAAATAAAAACTACCTATATGACAAAATATTTTTGTTTTGAATGAATTATTAATTGCAGAAATAAATAAGAAAATCCCGCATTTTCGGAACGTATAGCTGAATAATGCACGTGCACTCTAGCACCCAACCCGTTACTTTGTGATACATTTTTTAATCAAGAAATAAAACTATACTTGTTACTTTGTTAATATCACTACTTTATTCAATATTTTGTTACTAGTTTCGACCAGTTCGGTTATCATCTGACTAGTAACAAATATTGAATAAAGTAGTGATATTACCAAAGTAACAAGTATAGTTTTATTTCTCTATTTTATATTAGCCTAAAAAGAATATTGCACCCTCCAAAGAGTTTTATTTAATATTTTAAACATTTTTGACGCATTACAAATAATTGTTTTACTATTTTCCAATTTTTTAGTCAATTTTATAACAAAATTTACATAAAATTTATTAAATTATGCAGATTTATTAATAATAAGAAAATTTTCAAAATTTAAAAACATGTATGGTAAAATATTTTATACTTTTAAAAAGGAGTGTAGTAATGAAGTTCTTACCTCACGTAAGTGAGCTCACGAGCCACGAGCGTAGATGTGGTGCACGCGTTATTTTCTGGTATCGGTAATACAGGATGTTCATTTTAAATGGGTCACTAGTGCTATATCGAGAACTACAGTAAAACTTCCCTAACCCGAATCCCAAGGGACAAGAAAAAAATTCGAGCTACGGAAAATTCGAGTTATACACGATAAAAGTTATTTATTTATAATAATTATAATACACAAAGAATTCACGAAAATAGTTATTTATTTATTTCAAAGTAAACGGTATTTTTTTTGTGTTTTAGAAGACCACTTCTCTTTTTCTACAAAATCTTCCACAAAATTTAAAGACATAAATATAATCAGTAACATGATTCCTAGACCCTATAAATTTTCTTAACTTTTTCTCTAATTATACATACATAAAATCACGCGTTTCCCACTTAGTGGGTTAGCAAAAACCCGAAAATAATAAGAAAAGGGATGAAAGCAAGAGCTCCACAGAATCACTTAACTCTTTAAAAACATTCTTCTTCCGCCTTGCCCAAAATCATCATAACATTCATTCAAGAACATATTATTGTGACCGATTTTCGGTAGCGAATAACCGCATCCGGACCACAATAATAGTTACGCAACAATCATCTTTCGCTACACATTCCTGTCCATACATACTTCATTCTTCTCGTCCAAATAAAAGTTCAGCTGTCTCTCCATACTCACAAAACATTTTTACTAACCATTCATCTTTAGCCCACAATAATTACGAAACAATCATCCTTCGCAACACATTCCTATCCATGCATACTTCTTTCACCACAGCCACATTCATAAATGTATTCATACATAATAACATATTAAAGTGACCGATTATCGGTAGCGAATAACCGCATCCGGACCACAATAATAGTTACATAAAAATATGTGAAATTTATTTTGTGTATAATATATTTGTTAAATGTAAAATAAGGTTCTCTGTAACATAATTATGTTATAGAGATCACTGTTAAATATCCAGCGGATGGTTATGGGCTGGGCACATCAGATTTTTTCCATTCGTGACACACTTATTATAGCCATATTTTAATCAAATTAATGTAAAACTTTATATGCGTTTTTCTCAAAAAAAAAAAAAAAATCATTATATAAGGGTATAAAAATATATTACTGAATTCAAAATTAAATTCTCTAACTAATGACGAAATAAAAAATATATGTTATCATTTAAAATAAATAATACGGGTACCATAATTTGAGAACTATTAGGCGATAAAAATAATTATCCTTTCTTTAAATTTTTCTTGTGAAATAGAAATTATTTGCTAATTTAACCTTCCATATGGCTCTTATAGTTCTCAAGATAGCCAGTTAAAATGAACACCACGTATACTCAAAAATAATTCTTTTCACAGCACGAGCATATTCACATAATAAAATAATCTTTCTATATAGATGTAAATGAAATTTACGTTGCTGTAAAAGGTCGCTATTAACATCATTATGATGGTCATTAATTTTTTTCTCTCCTATGAGTATCTAATTTCAATTAAACTAGTAACTACTTTTAGTTCACCAGAACGAAAAGTTTGTAATAATTACACACACCCTATACGTATATATTTATAACTTATGCATATGACTGTAAAGTAGGTCACCGTTCATGATTCATGTGTTACACATGACTTTATCACTCTTACACATGAAATAAGCATTTCGTGTTCAAAACAATAAAACACACCCCACTTGTCAAAAGTTCAGAATTGTTTCTTCAAATTCATGAATTGTTAAAATGAACCACAAACTTTTCCACGAAGTAAAGAAATAACAACAATTAAATATATAACTTTTGTGGAGAATGAGGCAGGAATTTATCCTATTTCTACACATCTATTATTTATTAACCAGTTGATCATCGCACAGTCGCCCTCATGCAGTTGCCCAAATCTGATTTCATTTTTCTCATAGTGTCATGCTTGATGTTTTGGAAGGTTTATGTATAATAATTGTTTAATAATTATTGTTTCGTTTAGTGATGGAATTAGATTTTTTTATTTGAATACAATTTTATAAAAGAACATTATAACTAAAATTCGTATGGATAGAATTAGAAATTATATATATATATATATATATATATATATATATATATATATATATATATATATATATATATATATATATACAGGGTGTAACAACTTGATATGTCACAAATACGTGGACGTGTTTTAGTAACAAAAACAAGAAAAAAGTCCTTTAAACTTTTGCCCTACCTTGATTCGATTTCAAGTTACAGGGTGTTAAAATTTTTCGATAAAAGCGGATTGTGTTCTCGCGCGCTACAATGCATTTGAATCCGGTAGGCCACAAAAACAAAATCCAAGTTATTAGACAAGTGTCAGTTTGCTTAAGCTTAATACTTAATCCTGTGTTAACTTAAAAAGTTATTTTCCAATAATGGCACCTGTTACATTTACTAATGAAGAGTCGCATACAGCATAGTTGTAGAACAATTTCAGAAACCCCGGGACTTTTCGAACGAGTTCGGAGATCACTATTACGCAGAGCCGAAACCTGCATTCAAGTGCAAGGACGTCACTTTGAACAATTGTTGTAAATATTAGATGTCAATAAAATAATAATAAAATAATAGATGTTATAAAATAAAGCATTTTTTATCGAAAAATTTTAACACCCTGTAACTTGAAAACGAATCAAGGTATGGCAAAAGTTTAAAGGACTTTTTTTCTTGTTTTTGTTACTAAAACACGTCCACGTATTTGTGACATATGTTGTTACACCCTGTATATATATAAAGGTATCTAAGAACCATTCCTTTTTTAAAGTTCTGCAACAAAACTGTTTAGCACGAAAAAGTAAAGATAAATTTCTTTTGTTAATATGTACGTTTTGTTCAAATATATGCTCATCATGACAATTTGGCGTATGAGAGGGAGGTATAGAAGAATAGAAGTTGTTTTCAATTTTGTTTTCTGCTCCCTCAATGTCCATTTATTCGTCATTATTTATACCTAATTCATTTACTGAAACAAATTGAAGAATATCTTTTAAAAAATTAAGTTTATAAATTAAGAAATATTTGCTTTAAACAAATGAGCTCAGGGTATTTTTTTACAGATGATTCAATCGTTATTGTTTTGGACTGATCCAGCTCCACAAATGATCTATTTATCGATTTTACGAGTACATACTCAATAAAAAAAGTAAATAGTCAAAATAGTTATTTACATACCAAATGCGGGAACGTCTGGTTCCCGGATGAGTGTTTGCCGGCGCGAGCTTGCGAGCGCTGCCATAGAACGATTCCGGGAACCAAGTTCACGCAAGAGGTTTGTACAATATTTTTCTTACGAATAATTAGTTATTTTTGTACAAATAATATCATTTATTAAAACAAATTATAAAAATACACTGATTTGAAGCTAACTTCAGAGGGATGTGTCAAATTTAAATTTCAATTGTTTTAAATACATTGACAATGCACAGCTGATGGCTGGGACCTTATACTAAAGTTTACCCCAATTTCAATTGTAGTATTATAACAAATTAAAATTTAATAAACTTGTTTAATTTCTTATCTACTTATGTTACAATTTATGTTACGTTTGTTGGTTATATTTTCCACTGCTGCCCGAAGCCGATTGCTGTCATCACAGGTACAAGTTGTGACCAACACAGTGAACCAAATGCACTAAATTTATTATATTAAAATTAAATTTCATTTAATAATCCACCATTTTCTCTTATTTTTATTATACCGAAGGGTGTTTGAGAAACTATACTTTTTCATTATAAATCTAGTTTTTTAAGAAATGCTTTAGAAATAACAGAATGTTTGTTCCAAAATTTCCCGGTCGCTTATCTAGTGGAGACCTGGGAAATTGACGTTTCGGACGTTGCTTAGCCGACGCGAAACAACACGTTTCAATGCAAGAGTACGAAAAATATTTTAAATTAAACCGTATAACAAATCTTAACATTTTCCAAAAATATAAATATAAACAAATAATATAGTATATACATATATTTTTCCAATAGATTACACAAGAGGTTTAGTTTCTCACAAAAATTCCAAAATATTTTAATTTTTCAACCAAATTAGGCACTTTTGGATAACATTTATTTTATGCGATAGAAATTAAATATTATTAAAGGTTTATTTGATTTTTTTTTAGATGAATCTTTCTAAATTTTATATTAACAATGAAACATGTGGGATCAGAGGTAATATTAACAATTGATTAAGCACAAAAAATGTTTACAGATGTTGAGGATTTAATTTAATGGAGCTAAATAAATTCGAACAGAATTACAATTCTTCATTGTATTTCTGTATTATAAGAAAAATAGTTGGTTTCTTATCTGGAACGTTGGAAGTGGTAAACAAAGAAACATAAAACAATAAAAGTATTTCTTAATGCTCATTATATTTAATGCTATAATATCCATTACATATACTATCATATACATTTTTACACTCAAATTATCTGCATCACTATATCTATTATCCTCCAAGATCAATCCAACGCCCTCTGCAATTGTTGGTACTTGTCGATGGCTTGTTGTACGAAATGGGCTGTTTGCGTGATCTTCTCTGGAGTTAACATGGCTCGAACGGCTTCCTGGGTGACGATTGTACCCTGGCCAAGGAAATTAAGGTTGCAGAGTGGTGTAAGAGAGCACACGGCAGCACTAAGGGCCAAGGAAGCAACTATGAGACCGGCTCCGCCAAGAATCATGAAGCCTAATTTGCTGAAGATTTTGATCACTAAGCCAGTTATCTGCTGAAAGGAAATAAAGGTTTTAATAAAGTAAAAGTGAAATTTTGTGGCAAGGCGAAAGGATTGTTACCAAGATTTACTCGCATTTTAATGGACATGATTTTTTGAAGTGAAACTTCTTTACGGAGGGTTTAAACTAAAAAGTCGCGTTACGGAAGTTGAAACACGCTGAGGCAAACGGAAATAGGTATAGCGTTCAGTGGATGACGCTAATAATTGGAGTTCCCACTGTCAAGCAAATTATTTTTCCAGCGTTTTAGAAAATTACACTTTATCCACTGTATTCTCGTTATTTATGTTTCTTTTTACTGGTGAAAATGGATGAAAAGTTTTGTTCCGTTAATAGTTATTCATGGGGTTCATTACTGAATAGAAAATCTTTTGTTAATGTTCTCTGGAATAATTTTTATTCTAATTTAATAAGATACGATTAACTGAAAAGTACTGTAACTAATGCGTGTTTTTTAATCTCAGGAATGAACGAGTTCGCTGGGATTTTCGTAAAATAAAAGAATTGTCCCCCTCACTCACCCGTAAGTAAGGCATCCAACTCCCCACCGGATACACGGCCTCCACATTATTCTCCTGCTGTGCAGGATGGGGAATCCTAGAAGCGACGACATAGTCGTAGACACTGGGGTTCTGTTCTCCATACCCGGCCTCGTACGCGCCATACTGTACTGCGTGTTGTTGGGGATATCCAGTGGCGTACGAGGGTGCTGAGTCCGCTGGCTTGTAGGCCGGACCGGAGGGTTGGACTGGGTTGGATGGGGCTGGATCGTCGCAGAGCACGAAAGCGATGAGGGAGGCGATGATGAAGATGCGGAACACTGGAAAGAAAATAAATTGTTAATAATGTATTACATTACACTTGTTCTGGAAATTTGAGTAGTTCTAATCTAATATTGAAACAGAAAAAAAGCATATACTTTTCCATCAGTAAAGTACTCGTTATTGCTATTTTCTAAAATGCCCATACTACCATCTACTTACACTGTGTGAGTCATAACCAAATTTTCCACCAAAACTTCAAAACCGTTCGCTCAAAATAACAAAAAATATATTAATAAAATTTTAATTTATAAATAAATAAATATCTTACCATGGCATACCCATTTTTATCACGTCAAAGCTGTGGTGGTGAGAGCACCACAGCAATAATTTTTGTGCTACTTAAATCAATAGAGTTGTAGCCTTTAAACTCATTGGTTTTCTAAAAAATTTTTTACAAAATCGTTTATATTTAAAATGCAATACTTTCAAGTTTTAATATTTTATTTATTGCTTGAAAATGGTTCTAAACAGAACCGAAACGTCGCAGTTGAAAATTGTAAATTATGAGGAGCAACATTTCAAAAGGAATAATATCGACTTTAAAAAAATTTGAGAAAAATAACATTTTTTATTACATAAAAACAGATAAAGTACATTTTGAATATTCTATTACCTAAAGTTACTGTTGAAGAAAACCTATCCCAAACATCTGTTCTTCTATTTGTTTTTATGTAATAAAAAATGTTATTTTTCTCAAATTTTTTTAAAGTGGAAATAATTCCTTTTGAAATGTTGCTCCTCATATGTTGAAATAAATGAAGCATTCATCGAAAAACCTCTTCGTATAGATATATAAATCAATTATAGTTTATAAATAATGAATAATTTCATTCACAATATATTTATATTGCTCCAAATTCAATTATTTTCATTTTTATTAATTTAAGAAATCAATATAAACTAATTCATTAACTACGTGCATAAATAATATGTGCATTTATAATATATAAATTCATAGAATAGAACATGTTCAATTTTATACATTTTAAAATGTACAATTTTAATTAAATTTTATTTTTATTAAAATATTTCATAAATTTTATAAGCTCAATGTTAATACTCGTAAAATATGTATCACATAAGTAAATTTACAATTTTTTTAACAGTTCAACAATTATTCTTAATAAAATTTTCTACTAATATGAAAAACTCTACTCAGAACTTATGAACATAAACATAAACAAAAGAATTTGAAAAATATCTCACAAGAATTAACCAGAACTGCAATAGAATTCTGTAGTAAAAGAATGGATTAATCTAAAATATTTTTTTAAATTTCTTTTCTGAAATTTTCGTATATTTGTATTATAAATCTAATATTTGAGTTTTTTTTAAATTAGATTTAAGATATATGAATTTTTAAATATTAATTGAATATTTTAATTTTATCATATATGACGTACGAGGAACTGATGACATTTAAGAAATACTTATATAGAAATAGTAAACTTGTACACATACAAAATGTAATAAAACAAACCAAACATTTTAACATCGCGTCATTGGCATAAAAACTGCTTGTTGCTAACAGCGCAGTTATACTCGTATATAGGTAAAAAATTTGTCAGTCACTCCATAATGTTATAATATTTTTTACCTTAAATTTCATTACATTAGAATAATTCATTATGTTAAGTATTGTTAATTGCTATATTGCAGTATGAAATTACGGCAAAAGGTAATGTAATACCTGTCCTAAATTTAAAATGTTTTTGGATCGATTTGAATTATAAACATTAAAAAAAAAAATTAATTTTACTTCCAAATTGTGCTACTCGTATGTATGAATTCATCTTTAAATATATGGAACTTAAATAAACTTAGTTCAAATTTTGCAAAAGCTTTTGATCATTTTGTTGGAAATAATATGAAAAATGTACTCAAAAATTTGATTACATTTTACATCAATTTTTGAATAATTGACAACCACAAATTCAGACATTAAATCAAATATTTCAAATTTCAAATAAAAGATTGTAACACACTGTAGTCACTACAGTGAATGTGTAAAATAGATTATAAAATATTTATTTAGGGGCATGCAAGTACACATAATATCAACTACAAAACTTACAAACATAGCAAGCAAATTTCAATTTCTGAATCTATATTTAAAATTTATTTCAAAGTTTACTTACTTGTGAAAGTAGCTCGACACTCGACTGGGAGAAGTATTTACAAGATGCACTTGTTGCAAATGTTTACTCTTCGAGTTTGTGAGTTCTCTTTTATATCCATCCCTTGTTAACTCACCCCTACCACCCACCCTACATGTAAAGACCTTTATCGCATATTTTCAAAGATTTCAGACGTTACCTAGGAATTACCAAAGGTACAAAATTCTTAGAAAGGGAGAAAATATTTGGGGGAGGAAAATACATGAATATAGATAACTGAAAACAAATTGCTAGTTTAAGAAATATTTAAATTTATTAATATAAATAAATATATCATCATGACTTAATATTTGCTGAGGGTGTCAATATGTTTGTTGTATAAAATGAGTCCTTGGTTTTATTGAGGAGATACATAATAGTTTTTAAAGAAAAGTATTATATTTAATTAAATAAAGAAAAAGAAAATGGTTTTAAATAAAACTCCAGACATCTTATTCACATTATTCATTTTTAATAACAAAGTTACTGACCAGTTTCAGTCACCGGTGTGATTACAAAGAAATACAAAATATGCACAATGTAAAATACTTAAAATAAATAAAAAAAAATTAACAAATAGTTACACAATTACGAAATTATAGAAGAACTGTCTGAAATAAAAATGAAATGTGCCTATCATGAATACGATGTTAACTGTCGGAAAAATGAAAATTATTTTATACACAACCGGTAAATAATGTTTTCGTAATACCATACTGTTATTATGACATAACAGGACTAAAATAAAAAAAAATTAAAAATAGAAATAATAGCCTAGGCCTACAATTAAGGATCAGGTGTTTCTAGAAAAATAACAGCATATTGATGAACTGTTGTCTAGAAGAATTTATAAATTAATCGAAAAAAGTTGTTCAGTATGACAGATATAGAAGAATTTTATTATTCCTAAATGTTTAAATTTTTTTACTACAAAAAATCTTGAACGTCAAACGGCCGATATGCAAATAACGAACTGGACTGATTATTAAATATTATTTGCCTCATATGGGTCTAATGACATTAATAACTATAACTTTATTCTTATCAAAATCATAACTTAATGCACTTCATTATTTATCGAGGGAAATAAAGTACTCCCTAGGGAAATTAAGTGATTTAAGTTCTTTGTTAATTGGTATTGATTAAAAGATAAGGAATATTATCAATTATATTTATTTGGAAAATATATAATGATTTTTGTAAAATTAAATTTAAAATAAATAGTTTTTCTTCGTTTACAGAAATGTGCTTCTTTCTTACTAATTTCGCATGCTCCTTTGTTAAATAATGAATTTTTTCGTTTGTATATAAAATATTGTATATAACACGGGACTAAAGTGTCATTATTTGCCTCAAGTGATTGCATCCCTCGGGCTACGCCCTCAGGATTTAATCTTCGCTCTCAATAAATAATGACGAACTTTACTCCCTTGATATATAAACTAATTTAAAAATAAATTTAGAAAAAAAGCGTGATCCTCACTTAATAATATATTAATAAGAAAAAAATATATAACTCATACTTAGACAAAATTTACAATTATTTATTTACATAAGTGGTATTTAGACTTCTTGATCATTATTAGGTAGAGAAACAGCTGTTTTATAAATAAATAATTACGATTTTTTTCCATGTGCTATATTTTTGGTATGAACTATGTAAATATATTATTTATTCAGCATAACTTTTTTTTTGGAAACACTTGCGTCATAGATCTTTTTAGAACAGCTTTAATAAAATTGACGTGTGTAACAAAGAATTCATCAATGTAGTTTCTCAGGCTATTATTATCCTTTTTGCCTAAAAATATATTCGTAGCCTTTAAGGTAAGATAAACACATTCATTTGGGTTCCTATAAAAAATGCCATTTGTATCTACAATTTTCTATTATATAAAAAAAGTAGTCTCCAAACAGTGTACTGCATTTAGTCCAATGATTTCCTAATGCACTAATCTCATCAAGAAAGGTGCTTTCCACAAGATTTGTGAAATAAGCGTCTAGGGTGGGCTTGACTTCCTCATCACTTGAAAAATTCTGTCCTCCCAAGAAAACTTTTAGCTTTAAGAAAAAATAGAAATTAGAGGGAGCCAAATCCGGCGAATAAGCTGGGTTTGGAAACAAATCGTACATTAGTACATATTTTTTTACACTTTAAACCTGCTATTTTTTCTTGAATATTTTGTTGCAATAAATGTTCTATAAGGTTACGATTTTACGGCTTTTGCTTTTTTTGAAGCTAAACAATCCATTGTTTTGATAGTAATTTTAATTTGGTATAGTAATGAACCCAAGTCTCGTCTGCGGTTACAAATCAACTCATAAAATCGGCTGGGTGTATTATAAAACGCTCGAGACACTGTTCGGTGACTTGCAGTCCAAGATGTTTTTGATCAACTATAAGCCACCGCCGCACCCATCTTCTTCGGTTAAAATATGGTGCACCCCTTTTTACCTCTCGCTAAGAGAGGTATTGGATTCAGATTTTAGTGAATAAGCACGATTTAAAGTCGGAAGAATCCGATTATAACATTTTTACGATGATGATGATGATGATGTGTGTGTGTGTGTGTTGGAAGGAAGATTCCTCAAAAATTATAAGACTTAAGACCTGTCTAACTAAGAATTCCTCAATCTGACGTTCCTGGGAAGAATATATTTTTTGGAAATTTTTGTTATTACAAATATTGAAGAACATAAAATTTTCCATCTAACACACTTAAAATTTGTGTTATATCTTGTATAGATTTAGAGGTAAAGACACTGTATACAATATGTAGAATAATTGGATGTAATACATCGCAAAGGCTAAACTACACGACGGAAACCAGTTGACAAATTCAAATGTTTATAACACAGTAATGTTTATAACATAGTTTGTAAATGACATTTAATCTTATTGTTTTATTAATTAAATATTTAAAATTATAGGTAAAATGTATATATCCATCAGAAATACCGCCAATAGACACTTACAAAATTGCAATTTGCACGAGCGCCTCTAACGGCAAAAGCATAGAACTCAACAAAGACCTGTCATCAGCCGTAGACTCTGCATTCTAGCCATCGTTTTAGTTGAATAATCGGATGATCTTCAATATTATCAAACAAAAAAGTTGCCCCAGACACATCTTCTGGTTTTAAATTCATTTTTATTAAACATAACGTACAAATCACAATAAAGAATTAGGTTTAACACCGAATAACAGATGCGAACGCAATGATAGATAGGAACAGGGAACGGGACGTAAGACAACGAGGGGAGGTTTGTTGGATGCATGATCTTCTATCTCTCTCTTGCAGTGACGTCAATTTTGTGTCTATTGGAAGAATCTCTGACATTTAGGAACTTCTTCATACAATGAAAAATACATATATTTAGAATTGTATGTGTGCAGAAGACATGTTAAATACAATAAAAAAACAATATCTGGGTAAATTTCTATACTTTTTTACCTTCCGTCACCTTTAGGTAAGGAAGGTATTGCCTTTGGTCAAAAAATTCGTTGGTGAGTTTTTAATGAATAAGCACGTTTTAGGGTCCCTAGAATACGAATTTACTATTTTTAAGATGATGTCTGTATGTATGCATGTGTGTGTGTGTGTGTGTGTGTGTGTGGTGTGTGTGTGTATGTGTGTGTGTGTGTGTGTGTGTCCGTGTGTGACAAATTTTTCTCCGACGATAACTCCAATACTACAATTCTAAAAATTATAATTCTTTCGTATTCCTCTCCTGTACAACCATATGAAGAGTTGATTAGATTTTGGTTATAATTGATCCACCGGAAGTACCCTTATTTGAAGTTTTTAACAGTTTTTCTTAAAAAAACGCAGTTAAATATTATTTTTTGACATTTTGCTATTATACATATTAAAGAAAATACTCTTCTCTATACGGTTTGATTATACATTTTCCTTCATATTCAATAGATGTAGATTTAAAGCGTTATAAAGAAATTAATTTTCAAAAATTAGTCAGCTTTGCTATTTATCATGGAAACAGCTGATGCTGATATATTAAAAAAATTCTAATTGACAGATGTCAGTTGCAAGCGCAAAACCAAATATGGAAAGTGTAGGATCACAAAATTGGTATGTCATAGTGCTCCTCGCAAGTGACACGCAGAGAAAGGCCAAAGAGAAGATGGAAGGACTGTATCGCAGAAGACTGAAAGGAATGCCTATGTCAAGAAGATGTGTTGGACAGGAATGAGTGGAAGAAAAGAGGAAACAGCTACCTCTAATAAAATAGGGGAAGCTGAAGAATAAGAAGAAGTGTCAAGTGCATTTTACTGAGTGTATGTTTATGTTATAATTTTATTGGATTTATAGAATAGAAATAGTATGTGTTTGTGTTTGATTTTACATGATATTATATAGAATCTGTTCCAAGGATCTTTTGGTATGGGATTTGTACAAAATACATCGAATTAACGGAAGGTTTTGTGCTGGCCACAACAGATTTTTTTGTTCTAAAACGACGGTTCGATAGCGAAGTGCAATACAATACTTATATAACATAAAATTGAAATAGCGAGAGGTCACAACAGATTTTTTGAGATGTTTACACTATTAGCTATTTCACTTAATTCCAGCCATTTGTCTTTTAACACTATATCGTGAATTTGGTAATCACTTATGGTGTACCAACATTTTTGGAACATATTTTTCAGCTCTCCAAAAATTTCCGCTTTTTTTTTATAAAATAAAAATTAATAACGGTGTGACGTTCAACAGATTCTATTACTATTGGACAAATCGCTGTCATATTTTCAGTATTTACTACTAAAAGATAGTAGTTTCAATCAAAGACATACCTATCAACGCCACTACGTAAAGGCTAACTACTTATCATCCCGCCCGTATATTAAAATACAATAGTTGTTATATGAGATGACCTGTAGTGGTTCTGACGACCTACCCTACAGTAAAGCAAAGATCAACTGGGAGATATAGCCAAGTGGGCGACAGTCATTTCCACGGTCAGCAGGGATAAAATTTGGGGGTTTTAATTTTTGCAATAGAAAATATGGTAAGTTAGGTAGGTTTATGAAACTATGAGTTAATTCCACTGAAAAAGAACTATAACTAATGCAGACCTAACGACCTAATTTGTCTTAAACATAGTAAATTTGCACCTAATATTAAATATCTTGACAAAATACTTTTTATCGAAATATGTATAATATAAGAGGTAAGTTAGGTAGGTTTATGAAACTATGAGTTAATTCCACTGAAAAAGAACTATAACTAATGCAGACCTAACGACCTAATTTGTCTTAAACATAGTAAATTTGCACCTAATATTAAATATCTTGACAAAATACTTTTTATCGAAATATATATAATATAAGAGGTAAGTTAGGTAGGTTTATGAAACTATGAGTTAATTCCACTGAAAAAGAACTATAACTAATGCAGACCTAACGACCTAATTTGTCTTAAACATAGTAAATTTGCACCTAATATTAAATATCTTGACAAAATACTTTTTATTGAAATATGTATAATCATTTTAAAAACAGATGGATACATTGCATATTTGACCGATTGTTTTGTTGCCTAGATGTTCATCGCTCAATTAGATATAATTCGGTTGACCATAACCTCTTTTCACTCTATTGTATGTCATATATGTTCATCGCCCAGTCGTCTCTCCTAGTTGACTATGTTCGGACGCCTGGTTAGTGCCCTTAGCGGAATAGATATATTTTCGCTACCAAACTCTGGAAATAAAAGCAGATTGGCATAACCAGAAATGGGCAATAAGCCGTTATGATGTACATATTTATGCATTTATTTAATGATAATATGGATTTTATTCATCAATATTATTTACTTGATAAAATATATTTTCATTGTACAAACCTTTGTAAAACAGACTGGCACATTCATTAATGAATAAAAAACGATTATGAATTGGTTTTATATGTATATAGGTACGAGTATTATGATTTATAGTATATTCATATTTATTATTACCATATAATTACCGCAATATCGACAATACTGTTTGGTACACACAGCCCCATCTATCATGTGTGTATATTTACTTCTCGATATTTGGTGTTTATAGTCATCAATTCACACGTCATGAGATAGTAAATCAGTCTCTGTCATGATTTTCATGAATTCTTCAGCGTTGACAGCTGGTGATATCACCGTTCTGATTAGTTCAACCGCTGCATAATTGATTCGATATCGGCTATCGGATAATGGGCATCAGATACGCAAACAGATGATGTGACGTATCATCTCTAAAGCCAGTTAATCATTAAATTAACTTGTAAAATTGGAAGAATTGTATTAGAGTTGAGTTGTAAGTAATTTGTGTCTCAGATAACGTGTTGCTTGCCACAGAATCTTGAGAATTGTAAAAAAATATAAGAAATCTAGTTTAAATTAGATAACACATTCCGCATAAGTGAACTATTTTAAAATTGTAGTTTTTCTGCTCCTATGCTTTAATATAGGTTCCTACTTATTATGAATATGTCATCTACCCTTGTCTTAAATTACACACATTATGATTCAGATTTTCATTTCGATACATATTATTATTATGATACAGATTTTTTTTTTCATTTTTACCTTCCGTCACCTTTAGGTAGGGAAGGTATTGTCTTTGGTCAAAAAATTCGGTGGTGAGTTTTTAATGAATAAGCACGTTTTAAGATCCCTAGAATACGATTTTACTAATTTTACATTGATGTCTGTATGTGTGTGTCTGTGTGTGTGTGTGTGTCTGTGTGTGTGTCCGTGTGTGTGTCCGCGTGTCCGTGTGTGTGTGTGTGTGTGTGTGACAAATTTTTCTCCGACGGTAACTCCAAAACTACAATTCTAAAAATTATGATTCTTTCGTATTCCTCTTCTTTACAACCATATGAAGAGCTGATTAGATTTTGGTTATAATTGGTCAACTGGTAGTACCCTTATTTGAAGTTCTTAACAGTTTTTCTGGGAAAAACGCAGTTAAATATCAATTTTCGACATTTTATGATCATTAATATGAAAGAATCTTATTCCCTATACGATTTGATTATACGTTTTCCTTCATATTCAATAGATATAGAGTTATAGAGAGATTAGGAGAGGTTAACTTTCAAAAATCAGTCAGCTTTGCAAAAATTATGGAAACAGCAGATATATTCAAAAAATTCTAATTGATAGATGTCAGTGTCAAGTGCAAAACCAAAGTGGAAAGCATAGGATCAGAAAGTAACATAAGTGACAGAGTGTCTCTCGCAAGTGACTTGCTGTTTCAATGCCGGAAGTACGAGGAAGGCCAAAGAGAAGATGGAAAGACTGTGTAGCAGAATATTTGAGAGAGGAAGAATTGTGTGAAGAAGATGCGTTGGATAGGAATGAGGAAGTGTGAAGTGTGAAGTGCAATTTACAGAATGTACATTCGTGTTATAATTATATTGGATTTATAGAATCTTTTCAAAGGAACTTGCAATATGGAATTTGTAAAAAATAGTGTGTTCGTGTTACAATTTAACAGGATATATAGAATCTTTTCCAAGGAACTTTTGGTATCGGATTTGTATAAAATACATCGAATTGACGGAAGGTTTTGTGCTGGCCACAACAGATTTTTTTACAGATTATCGTTATGATACAGATGAATTTTATAACCAATTTATTAGTTTATAGTTTATTTTTATTATTATCATGAATGGTCGTAGAAAAAATAGCATGTAACTCATCTAATATGACTATTAATACACTCGTTGCATAATATTCTATTTACGAAGTAATATATAGGTTTATCTTTAATATTATTCATAACTTTACATGTTTTTAAATTCGAGCAATGCTATATTTTAAATAAATATATCATCACGGCATATTACCCATTGCTGGGTATGCCAATCGGTTTTGCACACAGATTTATTGCTGGCATGGGAGGATATCTTTTGTGTCATTTAAAATTGAAAATAATTTTAGTGTAGGTCAGGATCAAACCCGATATTTTCATAAATAAAATAAATAAATATATCACCTCGGCGTATTACCCATTTCTGAGTGTGCCAATCTGCTTTGTACACAGATTTCGGTAATGGTGATGGCATATTTGTAACGTGCGGACATTTAGCAAGCGTCACCTCAGGGCCATTCATTGCTGGCGTGGAGAGTGCATCACATGGCCACTTTTGTGCCATTTAACATTCGAAATATTTGGCGCCGGTCGGGATCGATCCCCAGATTCGCGACCAGACACTCAGGCACGCGGCCACGGGATCCCAATTTTTATTTGGTGAACATTCATAATACGAGCCCAGGCTCATAATAGTTCGGCCGGCTTACATTTTCAAAAAATTATAAACCTACACAAATGGTTAGAAATTTCTACAACATTCTTTTGAATACTTTAAATACAGACTTAAATCTTACAAAAACTGTGAGCCAAATAACGGGTGATAATAGTTCGACCGGTATTTAAAAGGTCATCTTTTAGTCCAGATTTATCTTCTACCGATACCTTTTACTTCTGGTACAAATTAAAAATTTGTAAAAGTCCAGTGCGAACAGCAAACTTACTTTTTAAGACGTATGGGACAGTACTATATCAGAGGAATGTGCAGGGATTGTGAACGCAATACCTAATAGAATTATTAAAGCAGTTACTAATAAAGGCAAGGTAACGCAATATGAAATGGCGAAAAAATTAAATAAGGTATTCAGGTTTTGTAAGTTTAAAATCTATATTTCCCACCATTTAAATAGGTTATTTTAATTTTAACTTATAAAACGCCTAGGCTATGGTTAAATGTTCATAAAATGACGAATAGCTTACAGCTTTTATAAATATGGCTATTATTTTCGCTTCCAATTTTTCTAAATATAACAACAATAGCTTCACCTACCGTACAAAAGTCAGCCTTAGAAAAATAGACAATGGATAAGTGGAGAATACTCATATGGTCGCCCAGATGCCATCGTCCAGTTGACCGTGTTCGAAATACTCGTGGTGAAAATACAAAGGACAGTTTTATATTTACACATTTAATATTTTCAGCATAACTGTGGACAATGTACTATGTTTTCAACTAATACGGAGACGTTGTGCGACTGGACGACAGTCAACGGGGCAATTGCCAAGTGGATGGTAGTTAATTGGGAAATCGTCATTTGGGATTTGGATGATTGAATCTTTCGATTTGGAAAATACTTTTTTCCACAGGAAAAAATATTTAACACGTTAACCGTATATTTTAATTCATTATTTTTAACACGCCGCTTGTACCGCCGGTGGTCATTTTGAATTATTCTCACTAAGCCGTATGTACCGCCGACTGTCATTTTTCCTGTATTTCATGTATGATAGAATTTTTGTGCGTTGTACGAAAGGCTTCTAATTCTACGCCTGGCGTCCCAAGAATAGCTTTTATTTAACCAGAAAAATTCGGAGCGTATGTCTGTTTTAGGCTCCGAATCTATCCGTTAATTTGGGTCGTACAAATTTTTATTTATTTTATCTAAAACTTTATTTATTCGTAAAAGAGTATAATATATAGAGAAAAATCAAAATTATTCATTAAAAAGAAAAACATAACATTGTTCTGTTAAAAAAAGACAAAAATAAATATTTTTAAAGTCTGATGAAACTGTGTTTTTCGATCTGGAAGTAGTTGGCAAATCCATTTTTCACGTAACAACTACAGTATAACATATGTGCTAACTGTAGAAGTACGAAATACTCTAAGGAAAACATTATAACGCAATATGTGTCTTAAATATGACAGCTGGCGGTCAAATTGGCTACCACGCCAAATGACAGCCGATGGTCAACGGTATTTGATCATATTAGTGAAAAGAACGCAATGGGGATAATAAAGTAATAAATTTTTATAAATTTTGGTTTAAACTAGTGAATATTGGCTAGGCGTACGGCGAAACATGATTTATGTACCGCCGGCGGTACAATACGTGTGGTGGTTAACTTGTTGAAGGTGGCACTGTCATTTCTAATTCTACACAGATATTATTTTATCGCCCAAATGATCCTTCCAGTCGCCGTCGCCTATAGTTGACCGAGTTCGGATATTACTATAGTTCACTAGATATATTCGAAAAATAAATTTAGCAGTTTTTCATATTTGCGTAATATCACATAAATATTATGAAGTTATCCAAAATTTCAGATTTCATTTCTTCGGACTATTTTTTGTTTTATATAATTTTGTGTCATTTTTAAATTCCGTGTTATAAGGTAAAATTTTGATTTTTATATCTACGAGTGTTATAGGGAATTAGGGAAAAAAGATTTGTGTTTCCTAAAGAGTATGATTTATTTAGGTATATCATTAGTTTTAAACAGAAAACTGCATCAATTATTAAATTTATGCGTTAAAAACAATAAATATTTCGATTAACACTACCTTCTTTTTAGTTTAAGTTCTGTATTTATTTATTATTAAAATCCAACGTTTCGGCACCATAAACTGGTGCCTTCTTCAGGGGCAAAAATTCGCCGTCCAAGTTATTGCCGGGCATGCATATATTGTCTAAAAAATTGTATACATAAAAAAGGTAACATTTACGAACTTTTCTTGTTACCTTGGTTACTTGTTGTTTTTGTTATTTCACATATTTATGTCAATTTTTGCCCCTGAAGAAGGCACCAGTTTATGGTGCCGAAACGTTGGGTTTTAATAATAAATAAATACAGAACTTAAACTAAAAAAAGGTAGTATTAAACCAATTATTAATATGAGTTCTGAAAGATATTTTAATAATTTAATAAATATTTCAATAAATGCAATCATCAGTTGTTAATTTATATATATATATATATATATATATATATATATATATATATATATATATATATATATATGTTCTTACCATCGTGCAAAAAGTACGAGCCCCTTCCCACATCATTTGGCCCAATCCGCTTAATTTAATTTTATTTAGTTAATATATGACACAAATAATAACTAACATAAATTATCACCAATTTTTATTAATATTACAGACATTTTGTCGTTTTACCGATATATCAAGATATGTTTCCTAAAATATTTTACTGTTTCAATGTAAAATGAAATAGTACTTAGTTTTAGCAACAATTCAAGAAAAACTGAAAAAATTAAACGAATTTAAGTCGTAAAATTGTAAGATTTTATTAAATAATATGTCTAAAAGATTTACAGTAACAATTTACATTTAAAAGCGACGTTATTCAATATTGACAAATAATATATAATTAATATATTAGATTTGTGTTAAAGTTATACCATTAAATTTTTAATCTTGAGCTAAAAATTGAATTTAAAATTACGCTATAATGCTGAAAATCTACATTGTAAATAAGAAGTAAAGATTCATTTTAGTATTATTAAAAATGCTATTAGTTAAGTCAACATAAATGAATTTTTAACAAGTGGGCCAACTGAAGTGAGAAGGGGCTCGTATATAAAATACTACATATTTTATAATTAAAAGTAGGCCTTTATTACAGAGCATGAAAAAATTATTCTACGTTACAAGTGGTATGAAAAAATAGAAATTACACTACTAAACAAACATATCCATACAACTTTGAGAGCTGTGTTTGATAGGGCAATCAAAATATTGACTAATTTCGCAGAATGCATACTTACCCGTAATATTCGATTGTAGGAAAAATATTGTATGCATCAACTGTAAAAAGTCATTTACTACATATTTTGCTTAAATACTTATTTTATTATTGAGTTACGAGGTTAATACGTTAATTTTTATATGATCGTTATTCGTTATACAGCAGAAAATTATACAAATGAAATACATTATATATGTTTTTGTTTTTGAACAAAGAATAATTTATTTTTGTTCATTTGTTTTAAACATATAAAATATAAATACATCAATTATTAAAGTCTATTACTTTAATTACAATAAATTATAAATAAAAATAAATGAATTCATAATTTGTATATTTTTACAGGGTGTTAAAAAACCGTTTCAAAAATTTAGAACCTTAAAGTACTTACCTACAAACTGAATGAAAAATGCTTAATTATAAGTTCCCAATGCGCAAATGAACCATTTCAGAGATAAAACTGTTTTCTATTATTAAAATTTATATATTATTTATCACATTAATTGTATTTATGGAGAAAAATGGACAAAAATAATGAGAAATTGAATATAATACGACCATTTCCCCTTTTTAATATTATGTTAATAAGCAAAGCAAATATGTTCATTGTTAAATAAATTTATTATTAATAATAATAATAGGGCCGGTATTATAAACGTCCAGTTATATATAATATCTTAGTAAACTTAATTTAGTAAACAAATGCAACGCGAATTTTTGACAGCAATAATTTAAATGTCATAAGAACAAGGGAATTGATTCGTATTTGTTCATTTTCTTAAATTTACTATGCAACTAAATTTAACTGAACGTTTATAATACCGGCCCTTACACTTGTAAATATTAAAAATAGCTCGTGTCAGAAATGGTTAAATTAAGGACCCATATTAATTATTTTTCTTTTATTTTGGTCTGTAATTTTCGCTATTAATTTTTTGAACGTTTTTGTAACAACCTTTATATTTTAATCACAGTTTATTTCAAAATAACTATTTTGTGAGAAAATGTGGGATAAATAAATTTTGGAATATGTAGTTAGTCGGCATACAAATGTCAATTTTTCTAAAACTATATTGACTTATAAAGGCGTAAACACGTCATTCAAAATTTTTGAGTAGCTACGTGTTTAAGTTTCCCAGAAAAGCTTTATTTTTTATGCAGTGTTGGTGAGGATTACTCGTACACTTACAGTTATCTGGAGATAAAATACCTTCTAAGAAAAATCCCGGGAGTAAGAGCAAAAAAGAGAAATACAAAAGCAATTAGGGCTTTTAAAACGCTGTCAAGATATTGCACGTTGTTAAGAGAAACAAAGTGTTGTGTACCTTTGCAGTACGACAGAAACGAAATACATTTCTTAAAAAGCACTTTACTTTCAAATTACTTACATCCATATTTCCTGTAACCGTCTCACAAGCTCAACATTATTTTTCTATCTAGTTTGGAATTACACTCACAATAATTTTGATATATTTCTCCCAGAGATGTTGGAGTGATATTCTGTTAACTGGTTATGTTATTTTTCTTGCCACTTTAAATATTACATTCAGAAATGCATCGTTATTTAAGTGATTTTATTAATTCAAAACGTAATTTGCAAAAGTAAACCTGAATTGCTGCTTTTTAAAATAAATTATTATAGTATTTAACTCATATCCAAATTGTAGGTAATAAAATATTCTTTTATTTCTTTATTGCATTGTTTTAGTATGCAGTTCGTGATCAAGATCATTAATAATAATAATAATAATAATAATAATAATAATAATAATAATAATAATAATAATAATAATTTATTTAAGTCCCAAAAAAGAAACATACAGAAATATGTATGTATATAAATATAAGCATGTAGTTTAAAGTTACACACAAAGTTAAATGACAAGTTATGTTTTTAATGGCCTGAAATTATTTATTATTAGGGACAATATATCCAATATATTCAGAGAACATGCATATCGAGATGTACGTGTATGACTATTAATATTTTTAATGGTTTTTGATTATAGAAAATAAAAAAGGTGATTGTATTGACAATAAATACATTGTTGATTATATAAGAAGTATTTATATATACAGAGTGTTAATACTAAGATGGTAGTCATTAAAACAAACAACTTTTCTTAGTTCCAATTTTTGATTTGGTGCCCCGGTTCGTAGTTATTGGAGTTCTTTTATTTTTCAAAAAATCGTCATAACTCCATATATATACACAGGGTGTCTCAATAAGCTTGCTCACTATTGATAACTTTTTTATTTGAAAAGGTACGACGTTGGTTAAATGAGCAAAATTGTGCCATTTTATATTAGAAAATTGGTCATGTAGACAAAATAAAATTTATGTCAGCGGTTCTCAAAATTTGGGACAATATATATATTTTTTAAATGGAACTATATATTTTTTATTATCTTATTGGAAAGAGAATTTTTTTCTCTTTCCAATAAGGTAATGTTGTTTATGTACATTTTTTCCAAATAAACGAGTTATTTACGGTTAAAAATTTAAATTTTGTAAACTATTTTATTAGTTTTTTAGTCAAGTAAGCCATGGAAACAATTGATTTTTTGTTTGTTTGACGTTTAATAATTTCTTCCGTAAAGTTCTCTGTGTTTAATAATGTTTAATAACTTTACAAATGAAGAAAAGTTAGATATGATCGTGCTATATGGAAAATTATATCTATATACTAAACGGGTTAAGGATCTATCTATATATATTTTCTTTAATCAGACGATCGTCCAATTTTTGCTCTCCTCTATAGCTTAAACGGTGCGAGTGATTTTGATGAAACTTGCTTCAAATTATAGGAAATTCTTTTCTTCAGGTCCCTTGTCATGTGTAATTTTTCTGTAGAATGTATAGATTTTGAATAAAAAAATATTTAATGTTCAAAATTCCTTGAGGAAAACAAAACCATGGATTGCTTTCTATTCTATTCAAGTCTACAAAAACAGACAATTTTGGGTCAAAATTGACATTGAGTAGGCTGGATTTTTTTAAAGAAGAAAATCTATATTTGACGTATGCCATATTTGAACTCATGTCTAATGGAAAAATATACTTGTATTTAATTAATGTAAATAAAAATTACTTATTTACATATTTTGTTATATATTATTAATATATCATACGATTTTTGTATGTTTTTTTGTTACAATTTCAATAAAAAAAATTAGGTACCTAAATTTTGAAACAGATATCGGTAATGATGATGTTATATTTGTACCTTGCGGGCGCTTATCAGGCGTCACCTCACGGGTACTTATTGCTGATGTGGAGAGTGCACCAGAGGTATCACTTTTGTGCCATTTAAAATTCAAAATATTTGGCGTCCGTCGGTCAAAAGACACTCAGGCATAAGAAAGTACAATGCATTGTTATTATCAATGTTTTTTCATTATTGTAATCAAATATTGTTACACATTATTAGTATTTCATACGTTTATGTATGTGTTTTATTGTTATTATTTTAATTAAAAAAAAACCTACACCTGACACCATAAATTTCATATAATTACGTTTTTTATAACAAAATTATCAATATTTTCTTCACAAAATCATTTTCTTATTATTTTTTAACGTAGTCCATCATATTACATCGTTTTAAACAACATTACACATTTTTCTACGAATAAAATATAAACCGTTATATACATATTCGTAAATATCATTTATACAAAGTTTTATACATCAATCCGGGCTATTTTTTACTCATCTATGACATAAAACCATTCTAATAATTTATAAATCAATCATTTACGAGTTAAAAAACGCCGAACATCCTTATACTAAACGGTTTCATTCACTATCTATTCTTTCATCACGAGCATCGACAAACATATAGACACATCTACAGCTTAAACGAGTTGACAGATTTTAATGAAACTTGTTCCATATTGTAGGAAATTGTTCAGAGGAGTGCCCTAGAAATGGGTGATTTTTCTGTAGGACCCATAGTTTTTGAGTAAAACATTAATAAAGGTGGAATTTTAGCCTTTTAAAACAAAAAGAGAAATAAAATATCTTAGTCTTCCATGAAAAAAATTGAGACAAAGATCTCTTTGACATGTCAAACTGAATTTTTAAATGGAAATATTTATAAAAATAGACCAATCTGTAATAAGTTAAATTTTAAAATATTAACTATAATAATGGACAATTTTTTTACAATAGTTACAAATGCCCAAATCTTTAAAATTAAAAATTATAAATTTTTGATGATTCATTTCCGTGCTTCGTGATTGCAACACTGTGAAACATCATATTTGACATGTGTCAAAATATTAACCTATGAATGTATATAATTTTGAAATAAATATGAAATGGATTATTCAACATATAAATGAACTGCCAAGGCATGAAAAAATACAATTAGTTACGTTGTGTAAGTATTCAAAATCAATTTTTTATGAAATGAAACATTTTTTAGGTTCAGAAAATCCAATTAACCATGTTGTATTTTGAGTGATGGAGATCAGTATATTTATATTTTAAAATTTAAAGAATCCGATTGTGTGCAGGTATTGAAAATATTTTTAATAATCGTTAAGGATATTATATTTAAAAACCTGTCACTTATGAATAAATTTATAAATGTTATAGTAACTGTCATTTTAAATCGTTTTGCAAGTTTCAAATGGTTTAAATATATATATTAGTTGTTGTATTTTTGTCTAATTAAAGATTTATTTCACGTATTTTGTATTTAATTGTTCCATTGAAAATGGTAATTTGTACTTATATTATTATAGATATCTCGTAATAAAGCATCTAAAGTTGGTGCCACATTTTAACAAAGGTAGTAAGGTAGGTGTTTAATAGTCTATAATTGAAATGAACGAATGATTTAATTTTCGTATAAAATCAATAAACTTTACATTTGAATTCTGTGGAATTTAAATATCTGTCGATTACAACAATCAATACCTATTTATTAAAACTATATTGTTGTAATCAACCATTATTTTGCATTTTACGACCAGAAACTCATCAGACATAACAAAATACAATGCATTCTTATTATATTGTCATAAATCAGAGAATATGTAGTGTGTAGGCATGTCCAAATAAAAAAAAAATTTTTAGAAATGTAAACTTAATGTTCCAATCCCGACCGACGCCAAATATTTCGACTTTTTATATATTTCCAATTTTAAATGGCACAAAAGTGACCCCTGTAGTGCACTCTCCACGCCAGCAAAGAGTACCCGTGCGGTGACGCCTGGTACGCGTTCGCACGGACAAATATGTCATCATCATTAACAAAATCTGCGATAAAGCAGATTGTGGCACACTCAGAAAATGGTAATATGCCGTGATGACATGTATATATTTATATATGTTCCAATCAGCACTGGAAAATTCTTAATTCACCTCATAGTACACATAATGTCATAAGTAATCAATAAAAATTAAAAGACGTACATCTTATCATCACACATACATCATTGTAAAAATGTTATAATCGGATTCAAGGTAACTTAAAAGTGCTTATTCACTAAAATATGATAATGCTATTTTTAGCATAAATTCAATACCTCTCTGTTTTATTAAATCTTATCTTTCTCTATCATATTACATCGTTTTAAGCAATATTATATATTTTTCTATGGATAAAATTTAAACCGTCAGATATATATTACGTATTATACACCCAAGCGGGCTAATTTTTACTGGTCTATAACGCGAAACAAAAATAACAATTCTTAAATCAAGCGTTTGAGAGTTTTCGACTTAAAAACGAGCAGTCAATCTAATGCAAACAAATTTTTAAAAAAATATTGTTCATTACTATTACCTTACTGTGTAAGGTGTATATTAACTTTTTCTTTTCAATTAAGAGATTTGTTTAAATTTACTTGTGTCTTGAAATAGCGTTCATTATGGTCGGCGCTTTTGTGCCGGGCATAACCAGCCCAACCGTACGAAGCGGCCCTAAATAAATTATTATCCTATTGTTAAGTAACAACATTGGGAAAATATTAGCAAAAATAAAAACACAGCCTATCTTAAAAGACAATAATAAAAATGTCCATTTTTTTGTGAAAAATAAGTTATACATGTTTCCGCCTTAATTCTTGTAGTCCAAATAGAATGGCATGATCGGTTTCGAAAAAATATAACATGTCTTATGTCCTACAAAATTTTAACTTCAATCACAAAAGTTAATGTGCACTGGAACTGCTGCTTGAATTTTGTTATAGTTTGAACAGAATTCTCTACCGTTATAGCTTTGCCTTACTAAGCCTGTGGTAGACCGGGCCCAGTTGGATATAGCACTACCTATGGCAACGGATGTTTGCCGCAAGAAGCAACAGGAATAGATATGTTTATTTTATTTTTTAAAAATGTGTGTGTGTGAAATAGGAAACCATTTAATATGTACCTGTCCTTTACCCCCCATAAATCAAGCTTGAATCGCTAACAGTAGATCTGCTGAGAGGGCCATAACGATAGATATCTGTTCAACCTATATATTTTGATCAAATGGCAACAGAAAGAAGTTCTCCAATGGTAGTTTTCGATGTCAAAAATTATTAAAAGTGGAAACAATCATCCCGCAATGCCTCGAAGTCCTCGTCAAAAATTTTAAGACGAAAACCGATCTCATCTGTCACACTTGATAAGTCATTGGTGACATGTGTCACATTTGACAGGTTGAAGTTGAACTTCAAATGGTTTTATCTTTAAAAGCAGGAGATACATTCCGAAAAATTAAATACAGATTAGTTAAAGGTACGAAGAAACAAATATATCATTTATGAATAATGGCTTTAAACCAATGTTTTAGAAATTGTAATTTTTTGACATTTCAAAATGTGTAGTTTGGTTAGGTAAACATGACATAACATAAGTAATTAAGTGACAAACAAACATTCCTAACTGTATTGAAGTTAGTGCATTACTACTTTTCATACTACCAATAAAAATATAGTAAATTTTAAATATAACTAGACGAGTAAGTGTTGCCAAACTTGCCATAAGTAACATTCCTAACAAGATCAATGTGAAGTCGGTACGCAAGTGTTACCAAACATGACATAAGTGACAAACAAATATTCCTAACTGTATTACTGTGAAGTTAGTTCACTAATAATTTCCATACTACCAATAAAAATATAGTAAATTTTAAATATAACTAGACAAGTAAGTGTTGCCAAACTTGCCATAACTAACATTCCTAACAAGATCAATGTGAAGTCGGTACGCAAGTGTTACCAAACATGACATAAGTGACAAACAAATATTCCTAACTGTATTACTGTGAAGTTAGTTCACTAATAATTTCCATACTACCAATAAAAATATAGTAAATTTTAAATATAACTAGACAAGTAAGTGTTGCCAAACTTGCCATAAGTAACATTCCTAACAAGATCAATGTGAAGTCGGTACACAAGTGTTACCAAACATGACATAAGTAAGTAAGTGACAAACAAATATTCCTAACTATATTACTGTGAAGTTAGTCCATTAATAATTTCCATACTACCAATAAAAAAATAGTAAATTTTAAATACAACTACACGAGTAAGTGTTGCCAAACTTGCCATAACTAACAAAGTAAATAACAAATATTCCTAAATGCATTAATCTGAATTTCGTACTTTAACTACCGTATTGCCAATGAAAATATAGTAAATATGGAATATAACTAGACGAGAAAGTTGTTTTTTGCATAAAGTTGTCAGAACCTTGTCGAGTTTGGTATCAAATGAGAGGGATCGTCAAGGGCTACCATGCAGAAGTGACAAAATTTTGACAGCTCGGTCGGCTTTTGTTTTTTGCATAAAGTTGTCAGAACCATGTCGAGTTTGGTATCAAATGAGAGGTATCGTCAATGGCTACCATGCAGAAGTGACAAAAATTTGACAGCTCGATCGGCTTTTGTTTTTTGCAAAAAGTTGTCAGAACCTTGTCGAGTTTGGTATCAAATGAGAGGTATCGTTAAGGGCTGCCATGCAGAAGTGTCAAAAATTTGACAGGTCGATCGGCTTTTGTTTTTTGCTTAAAGTTGTCAGAACCATGTCGTGTTTGGTATCAAATCAGAGGTATCGTCGAGGGCTACCGTGCAGAAATGTCAAAAATTTGACAGTTTGATCAGTTTTTGTTTTTTGCTTAAAGTTTTCAGAACCATGTCGTGTTTGGTATCAAATGAGAGGGTTCGACAAGAGATGCCATGCAGAAATGTCAAAATTGTGACTGCTCGATCGGTTTTTGTTTTATGCATAAAGATAAGTAGTTTGTGTATCCGAAAAGACAGTTAGCGTTAGCACTTTGAGTTTCAAGTGTGCCTAGACGGATTGGAAAGACGTATAGACTATCATAAAACACTATCCCCCTAGGGAGAGCTCGGCGTAGCCGAGATTTCGCTAGTCTATATACTAAACGGTTTCATTCACTATCTATTCTTTCATCACGAGCATCGACAAACATATAGACACGTCTACAGCTTAAACGAGTTGACAGATTTTAATGAAACTTGTTCCATATTGTAGGAAATTGTTCAGAGGAGTGCCCTAAAAATGGGTGATTTTTCCGTAGGATGGATAGTTTCCGAGTAAATCATTATTAAAGGTGGAATTTTGGGTTTTTGAAACAAAAAGAGAAATAAAATATCTTAGTCTTCCATGAAAAAAATTGAGACAAAGATCTCTTTGACATGTCAAACTGAATTTTTAAATGGGAATATTTATAAAAATAGACCAATCTGTAATAAGTTAAATTTTAAAATATTAAGTATAATAATGGACATTTTTTTTACAATAGTTACAAATGCCCAAATCTTTAAAATTAAAAATTATAAATTTTTGATGATTCATTTCCGTGCTTCGTGATTGCAACACTGTGAAACGTCATATTTGACATGTGTCAAAATATTAACCTATGAATGTATATAATTTTGAAATAAATAGATATGAAATGGATTATTCAACATATAAATGAACTGCCAAGCCATGAAAACATACAATTAGTTACGTTGTGTAAGTATTCAAAATCAATTTTTTATTAAATGAAACATTTTTTAGGTTCATAAAATCCAATTAACCATGTTGTATTAAGTTTTGAGTGATGGAGATCAGTATATTTATATTATAAAATTTAAAGAATCCGATTTTGTGCTTGGATTGAAAATATTTTTAATAATCGTTAAGGATATTGTACTTAAAAACCTGTCACTTATGAATAAATTTATAAATGTTATAGTAACTGTCATTTTAAATCGTTTTGCAAGTTTCAAATGGTTTAAATATATAATAGTTGTTGTATTTTTGTCTAATTAAAGATTTATTTCACGTATTTTGTATTTAATTGTTCCATTGAAAATGGTAATTTGTACTTATATTATTATAGATATCTCGTAATAAAGCATCTAAAGTTGGTGCCACATTTTAACAAAGGTAGTAAGGTAGGTGTTTAATAGTCTTTAATTGAAATGAACTAATTTTCGTATAAAATCAATAAACTTTACATTTGAATTCTGTGGAAATTAAATATCTGTCGATTACAACAATCAATACCTATTTATTAAAACTATATTGTTGTAATCAACCATTATTTTGCATTTTACGACCAGAAACTCATCAGACATAACAAAATACAATGCATTCTTATTATATTGCCATAAATCAGAGAATATATAGTGTGTAGGCATGTCCAATTAAAAAAAAAAAACCTTAGAAATGTAAACTAAATGTTCCAATCCCGACCGACGCCAAATATTTCGACTTTTTATATATTTCCAATTTTAAATGGCACAAAAGTGACCCCTGTGGTGCACTCTGCACGCCAGCAATGAGTACCCGTGAGGTGACGCCTGGTACGCGTTCGCACGGTACAAATATGTCATCACCATTAACAAAATCTGCGATAAAGCAGATTGTGGCACACTCAGAAAATTATTAATATGCCGTGATGACATGTCTATATTTATATATGTTCCAATCAGCACTGGAAAATTCTTAATTCACCTCATAGTACACATAATGTCATAAGTAATCAATAAAAATTAAAAGACGTACATCTTATCATCCATACATCATTGTAAAAATGTTATAATCGGATTCTAGGGACCTTAAAAGTGCTTATTCACTAAAATATGATAATGCTATTTTTAGCATAAATTCAATACCTCTCTTTTTTATTAAATCTTATCTTTCTCTATCATATTACATCGTTTTAAGCAATATTATATATTTTTCTATGGATAAAATTTAAACCGTCAGATATATATTACGTATTATACACCCAAGCGGGCTAATTTTTACTGGTCTACAACGTAAAACAAAAATAACAATTCTTAAATCAAGCGTTTGCGAGTTTTCGACTTAAAAACGAGCAGTCAATCTAATGCAAACAAATTTTTAAAAAAATATTGTTCATTACTATTACCTTACTATGTAAGGTGAATATTAACTTTTTCTTTTCAATTAAGAGATTTGTTTAAATTTACTTGTGTCTTGAAATAGCGTTCATTATGGTCGGCGCTTTTGTGCTGGGCATAACCAGCCCAACCGTAAGTAGCGGCCCTGAATAAATTATTATTCTATTGTTAGCAGGCCCGGCAAGTTTTAATTTTAGTGTGTGGTGCTTAGTGATGGCTCGTGCACCAAAAATTTGGTGGTATCTAATCCAGAAAAGAATATGCGCCGCAGGCGATTTTTTTTTTTTATTCAAGGTCAAATGCCTTATAATTGAAAGCTACATTTTTTCAAGGGATGTGCAAATGAATGTTTTCCCCTTTCATGTTCAAAAATGAATTGCCAGTTCACAGAACATTTTCTCGAAGTTCTTTTCTTTTATCTTTAATGACAACGTTTATGCAACTGAACTGAAGAATTAAACTAATGAAACTAAATTAGGAAGTTGGCTATTTTCAACTTTAAGTTTAATTTTATAATCTCTTAGTTTTGCGCCTGCGCCATTCGTGCACTTATGACAGATTTTCGCACCTAACCTATGAAAATGTGCGATGATAACAAAGTTTCTGCAGAAAAGAGCGACGAATTGCTAATTGGACTTATTCTACAAATTGTTTACCTTTATTTTTCTATCCTATATAAATATAATTCACCTATAAAAGTTAGATTATACGAAATGTCAAACATAAAATTCTGAATTTTAATTTACTGCATAAACGACGTTATTTTAGTTTAGTTTCTTATTTTAGTGGCTCAATTTAATTTCTTAATTTACATGCTGCATAAACCCAGCATATTATTTTAAAAAAAATAATAACTTATGGCTTAAACGTGTGGTGCGGAGCACCACCATTTGATTTCACGTGTGGTGCTCGAGACCGCGAGCACCACTGTTGTTGCCGGCCCTGATTGTTAGTAACAACATTGGGAAAATATTAGCAAAAATAAAAACACAGCCTATCTTAAAAGACAATAATAAAAATGTCCATTTTTTTGTGAAAAATACGTTATACATGTTTCCGCCTTAATTCTTGTAGTCCAAATAGAATGGCATGATCGGTTTCGAGAAAAATATAACATGTCTTATGTCCTACAAAATTTTAACTTCAATCACAAAAGTTAACATGTGCATTGGAACTGCTTCTTGAATTTTGTTATAGTTTGAACAGAATTCTCTACCGTTATAGCCTGTGGTAGACCGGGCCCAGTTGGATATAGCACTACCTATGGCGACGGATATGTTTGCCGCAAGAAGCAACAGGAATAGATATGTTTATTTTATTTTTTAAAAATGTGTTTCATTATTAGAAAATAAAGTAAAGTGAAATAGGAAACCATTTAATATGTACCTGTCCTTTACCCCCCATAAATCAAGCTTGAATCGCTAACAGTAGATCTGCTGAGAGGGCCATAACGATAGATATCTGTTCAACCTATATATTTTGATCAAATGGCAACAGAAAGAAGTTCTCCAATGGTAGTTTTCGATGTCAAAAATTATTAAAAGTGGAAACAATCATCCCGCAATGCATCGAAGTCCTCGTCAAAAATTTTAAGACGAAAACCGATCTCATCTGTCACACTTGATAAGTCATTGGTGACATGTGTCACATTTTACAAGTTGAAGATGAACTTCAAATGGTTTTATCTTTAAAAGCAGGAGATACATTCCGAAAAATTAAATACAGATTAGTTAAAGGTACGAAGAAACAAATATATATCATTTATGAGTAATGGCTTTAAACCAATTATTTGAAATTGTAATTTTTTGACATTTCAAAATGTGTAGTTTGGTTAGGTAAACATGACATAACATAAGTAATTAAGTGACAAACAAATATTCCTAACTGTATTACTGTGAAGTTAGTGCATTAATAATTTTCATACTACCAATAAAAATATAGTAAATTTTAAATAAAACTAGACGAGTAAGTGTTGCCAAACTTGCCATAAGTAACATTCCTAACAAGATCAATGTGAAGTCGGTACACAAGTATTACCAAACATGTACAAACAAATATTCCTAACTGTATTACTGTGAAGTTAGTGCATTAATAATTTTCATACTACCAATAAAAATATAGTAAATTTTAAATATAACTAGACGAGTAAGTGTTGCCAAACTTGCCATAAGTAACATTCCTAACAAGATCAATGTGAAGTCGGTACACAAGTGTTACCAAACATGTACAAACAAATATTCCCAACTGTATTACTGTGAAGTTAGTGCATTAATAATTTTCATACTACCAATAAAAATATAGTGAATTTTAAATATAACTAGACGAGTAAGTGTTGCCAAACTTGCCATAAGTAACATTCCTAACAAGATCAATGTGAAGTGGGTACACAAGTGTTACCAAACATGTACAAACAAATATTCCTAACTGTATTACTGTGAAGTTAGTGCATTAATAATTTTCATACTACCAATAAAAATATAGTAAATTTTAAATATAACTAGACGAGTAAGTGTTGCCAAACTTGCCATAAGTAACATTCCTAACAAGATCAATGTGAAGTCGGTACACAAGTGTTACCAAACATGCCATAAGTAAGTGACGAACAAATATTCCTAACTGTATTACTGTGAAGTTAGTCCATTAATAATTTCCATACAAAAAAATGACAATATCGGATTTTGTTTTTTGCATAAAGTTGTCAGAACCATGTCGTGTTTGGTATCAAATGAGAGGTATAGTCAAGGGCTACCATGCAGAGATGTCAAAATTTTGACAGCTCGATTGGCTTTCGTTTTTTGCTTAAAGTTGTCAGAACCATGTCGAGTTTGGTATCAAATGAGAGATATCGTTGAGGGCTGTCATGCAGAAACGACAAAAATTTGACAGGTCGGTCGGCTTTTGTTTTTTGCATAAAGTTGTCAGAACCAAGTCGTGTTTGGTATCAAATGAGAGGGATCGTCAAGGGCTAACATGCAGAAATGTTAAAATTTTGACAGCTCGAAGGGATTTTGTTTTTCGCATAAAGTTGTCAGAACTATGTCGAGTTTGGTACCAAATAGGAGGTATCGTTATGGGCTGCCATGCAAAAGGGTAAAAAATTTGACAGGTCGATCGGCTTTTGTTTTTTTGCATAAAGTTGTCAAAACCATGTCGTGTTTGGTATCAAATGAGAGGGATCGTCAAGGACTAACATGCAGAAATGTTAAAATTTTGACAGCTCGATGGGCTTATGTTTTTCGCATAAAGTTGTCAAAACCATGTCGAGTTTGGTATCAAATGAGATGTATCGTTAAGGGCTGCCACGCAGAAGTGTAAAAAACTTGACAGGTCGATCGACTTTTGTTTTTCGCATAAAGTTGTCAGAACAATGTCGAGTTTGGTATCAAATGAGAGGGTTCGTCAAGGGCTACCATGCAAAAATGTGAAAATTTTGATAGCTCGATCGGCTTTTGTTTTTTGCATGAACTTACCAGAACCATGTCGTGTTTGGTATCAAATGAGAGGTATCGTCAAGGGCTACCATGCAGAAATGTCAAAATTGTGACAGCTCGATCGGTTTTTGTTTTATGCATAAAGATAAGTAGTTTGTGTATCCGAAAAGACAGTTAGCGTTAGCACTTTGAGTTTCAAGTCTGCCTAGACGGATTGGAAAGACGTATAGACTATCATAAAACACTATCCCCCTAGGGGAACCTCGGCGTAGCCGAGATTTCGCTAGTCTATATACTAAACGGTTTCATTCACTATCTATTCTTTCATCACGAGCATCGACAAACATATAGACACATCTACAGCTTAAACGAGTTGACAGATTTTAATGAAACTTGTTCCATATTGTAGGAAATTGTTCAGAGGAGTGCCCTAGAAATGGGTGATTTTTCTGTAGGACCCATAGTTTTTGAGTAAAACATTATTAAAGGTGGAATTTTAGCCTTTTAAAACAAAAAGAGAAATAAAATATCTTAGTCTTCCATGAAAAAAATTGAGACAAAGATCTCTTTGACATGTCAAACTGAATTTTTAAATGGGAATATTTATAAAAATAGACCAATCTGTAATAAGTTAAATTTTAAAATATTAACTATAATAATGGACAATTTTTTTACAATAGTTACAAATGCTCAAATCTTTAAAATTAAAAATTATAAATTTTTGATGATTCATTTCCGTGCTTCGTGATTGCAACACTGTGAAACGTCATATTTGACATGTGTCAAAATATTAACCTATGAATGTATATAATTTTGAAATAGATATGAAATGGATTATTCAACATATAAATGAACTGCCAAGGCATGAAAAAATACAATTAGTTATGTTGTGTAAGTATTCAAAATCAATTTTTTATGAAATGAAACATTTTTTAGGTTCAGAAAATCCAATTAACCATGTTGTATTAAGTTTTGAGTGATGGAGATCAGTATATTTATGTTTTAAAATTTAAAGAATCCGATTGTGTGCATGTATTGAAAATATTTTTAATAATCGTTAAGGATATTGTACTTAAAAACCTGTCACTTATGAATAAATTTATAAATGTTATAGTAACTGTCATTTTAAATCGTTTTACAAGTTTCAAATGGTTTAAATATATAATAGTTGTTGTATTTTTGTCTAATTAAAGATTTATTTCACGTAGTTTGTATTTAATTGTTCCATTGAAAATGGTAATTTGTACTTATATTATTATAGATATCTCGTAATAAAGCATCTAAAGTTGGTGTCACATTTTAACAAAGGTAGTAAGGTAGGTGTTTAATAGTCTATAATTGAAATGAACGAATGATTTAATTTTCGTATAAAATCAATAAACTTTACATTTGAATTCTGTGGAAATTAAATATCTGTCGATTACAACAATCAATACCTATTTCTTAAAACTATATTGTTGTAATCAACCATTATTTTGCATTTTACGACCAGAAACTCATCAAACATAACAAAATACAATGCATTCTTATTATATTGTCATAAATCAGAGAATATATAGTGTGTAGGCATGTCCAAATAAAAAAAAAATTTTAGAAATTAAACTAAATGTTCCAATCCCGACCGACGCCAAATATTTCGACTTTTTATATATTTCCAATTTTAAATGGCACAAAAGTGACCCCTGTGGTGCACTCTCCACTCCAGCAATGAGTACTCGTGAGGTGACGCCTGGTACGCGTTCGCACGGTACAAATATGTCATCATCATTAACAAAATCTGCGATAAAGCAGATTGTGGCACACTCAGAAAATTATTAATATGCCGTGATGACATGTATATATTTATATATGTTCCAATCAGCACTGGAAAATTCTTAATTCACCTCATAGTACACATAATGTCATAAGTAATCAATAAAAATTAAAAGACGTACATCTTATCATCACACATACATCATTGTAAAAATGTTATAATCGGATTCTAGGGACCTTAAAAGTGCTTATTCACTAAAATATGATAATGCTATTTTTAGCATAAATTCAATACCTCTCTTTTTTATTAAATCTTATCTTTCTCTATCATATTACATCGTTTTAAGCAATATTATATATTTTTCTATGGATAAAATTTAAACCGTCAGATATATATTACATATTATACACCCAAGCGCCCAAGCGGGCTAATTTTTACTGGTCTACAACGTGAAACAAAAATAACAATTCTTAAATCAAGCGTTTGCGAGTTTTCGACTTAAAAACGAGCAGTCAATCTAATGCAAACAAATTTTTAAAAAAATATTGTTCATTACTATTACCTTACTGTGTAAGGTGTATATTAACTTTTTCTTTTCAATTAAGAGATTTGTTTAAATTTACTTGTGTCTTGAAATAGCGTTCATTATGGTCGGCGCTTTTGTGCTGGGCATAACCAGCCCAACCGTACGAAGCGGCCCTGAATAAATTATTATCCTATTGTTAGTAACAACATTGGGAAAATATTAGCAAAAATAAAAACACAGCCTAACTTAAAAGACAATAATAAAAATGTCCATTTTTTTGTGAAAAATAAGTTATACATGTTTCCGCCTTAATTCTTGTAGTCCAAATAGAATGGCATGATCGGTTTCGAGAAAAATATAACATGTCTTATGTCCTACAAAATTTTAACTTCAATCACAAAAGTTAACATGTGCAGTGGAACTGCTGCTTGAATTTTGTTATAGTTTGAACAGAATTCTCTACCGTTATAGCTTTGCTAAGCCTGTGGTAGACCGGGCCCAGTTGGATATAGCACTACCTATGGCAACGGATATGTTTGCCGCAAGAAACGACAGGAATAGATATGTTTATTTTATTTTTTAAAAATGTGTTTCATTATTAGAAAATAAAGTAAAGTGAAATAGGAAACCATTTAATATGTACCTGTCCTGAATCGCTAAAAGTAGATCTGCTGAGAGGGCCATAACGATAGATATCTGTTAAACCTATATATTTTGATCAAATGGCAACATAAAGAAGTGCTCCAATGGTAGTTTTCGATGTCAAAAATTATTAAAAGTGGAAACAATCATCCCGCAATGCATCGAAGTTCTCATCAAAAATTTTAAGACGAAAACCGATTTCATCTGTCACACTTGATAAATCATTGGTGACATGTGTCACATTTGAAGATGAACTTCAAATGGTTTTATCTTTAAAAGCAGGAGATACATCCCGAAAAATTAAATACAGATTAGTTAAAGGTACGAAGAAACAAATATATCATTTATGAGTAATGGCTTTAAACCAATGTTTTAGAAATTGTAATTTTTTGACATTTCAAAATGTGTAGTTTGGTTAGGTAAACATGACATAACATAAGTAATTAAGTGACAAACAAATATTCCTAACTGTATTACTGTGAAGTTCGTGCATTAATAATTTTCATACTACCAATAAAAATATAGTAAATTTTAAATAAAACTAGACGAGTAAGTGTTGCCAAACTTGCCATAAGTAACATTCCTAACAAGATCAATGTGAAGTCGGTACACAAGTGTTGCCAAACATGTACAAACAAATATTCCTAACTGTATTACTGTGAAGTTAGTGCATTAATAATTTTCATACTACCAATAAAAATATAGTAAATTTTAAATATAACTAGACGAGTAAGTGTTGCCAAACTTGCCATAAGTAACATTCCTAACAAGATCAATGTGAAGTCGGTACACAAGTGTTACCAAACATGTACAAACAAATATTCCTAACTGTATTACTGTGAAGTTAGTGCATTAATAATTTTCATACTACCAATAAAAATATAGTAAATTTTAAATATAACTAGACGAGTAAGTGTTGCCAAACTTGCCATAAGTAACATTCCTAACAAGATCAATGTGAAGTCGGTACACAAGTGTTACCAAACATGTACAAACAAATATTCCTAACTGTATTACTGTGAAGTTAGTGCATTAATAATTTTCATACTACCAATAAAAATATAGTAAATTTTAAATATAACTAGACGAGTAAGTGTTGCCAAACTTGCCATAAGTAACATTCCTAACAAGATCAATGTGAAGTCGGTATACAAGTGTTACCAAACATGCCATAAGTAAGTGAAGAACAAATATTCCTAACTGTATTACTGTGAAGTTAGTCCATTAATAATTTCCATACAAAAAAATGACAATATCGGATTTTGTTTTTTGCATAAAGTTGTCAGAACCATGTCGTGTTTGGTATCAAATGAGAGGTATAGTCAAGGGCTACCATGCAGAGATGTCAAAATTTTGACAGCTCGATTGGCTTTCGTTTTTTGCTTAAAGTTGTCAGAACCATGTCGAGTTTGGTATCAAATGAGAGATATCATTGAGGGCTGTCATGCAGAAACGACAAAAATTTGACAGGTCGGTCGGCTTTTGTTTTTTGCATAAAGTTGTCAGAACCAAGTCGTGTTTGGTATCAAATGAGAGGGATCGTCAAGGGCTAACATGCAGAAATGTTAAAATTTTGACAGCTCGAAGGGCTTTTGTTTTTCGCATAAAGTTGTCAGAACTATGTCGAGTTTGGTACCAAATAGGAGGTATCGTTATGGGCTGCCATGCAAAAGGGTAAAAAATTTGACAGGTCGATCGGCTTTTGTTTTTTTGCATAAAGTTGTCAAAACCATGTCGTGTTTGGTATCAAATGAGAGGGATCGTCAAGGACTAACATGCAGAAATGTTAAAATTTTGACAGCTCGATGGGCTTATGTTTTTCGCATAAAGTTGTCAAAACCATGTCGAGTTTGGTATCAAATGAGATGTATCGTTAAGGGCTGCCACGCAGAAGTGTTAAAAATTTGACAGGTCGATCGACTTTTGTTTTTCGCATAAAGTTGTCAGAACAATGTCGAGTTTGGTATCAAATGAGAGGGTTCGTCAAGGGCTACCATGCAAAAATGTGAAAATTTTGACAGCTCGATCGGCTTTTGTTTTTTGCATGAACTTGTCAGAACCATGTCGTGTTTGGTATCAAATGAGAGATATCGTCAAGGGCTACCATGCAGAAATGTCAAAATGGTGACAGCTCGATCGGTTTTTGTTTTATGCATAAAGATAAGTAGTTTGTGTATCCGAAAAGACAGTTAGCGTTAGCACTTTGAGTTTCAAGTGTGCCTAGACGGATTGGAAAGACGTATAGACTATCATAAAACACTATCCCCCTAGGGGAACCTCGGCGTAGCCGAGATTTCGCTAGTCCTTATACTAAACGGTTTCATTCACTCTCTATATTTGAATTCATCATGAGAATCGACTAAAATTTAAGTGAGGCTACAGCCTAAACGGTGCGAGGGATTTTCGTGAAAATTGTTTCAGGTTGTAGGAAATTGTTGTCTTCATCATCCTCGTAATGGGTGATTTTTCTGTAGGATGGATAGTTTTCGTGTAAAATAATATTAAAAGTGGATATTTGGTACTTTGAAACAATTTGACATCAAAAATCTTAGTCTTCATTGAAAAATTTAAGACGAAGAACGTTTTTTTGACATGTCAAACAGAACTTTTAAATTGAAATATTTATAAAAATAGGTCAATCTGTAACAAGTAAAATTTATAAATATAAACTATAACAATGGACAATTATTTTACAATAGATAAAAGAGCCTAAATCATAATATTTAAAATTTATAAATTTTTCATAACTTAGTTCCGTGCTTCGTGATTGCAACACTGTGAAACGTCGTATTTGACATGTGTCAAAATATTAACCTATGACTGTATATAATTTTGAAATAAATAGATATGAAATGGATTATTCAACATATAAATGAACTGCCAAGGTATGAAAACATACAATTAGTTACGTTGTGTAAGTATTCAAAATCTATTTTTATGAAATGAAACATTTTTTAGGTTCAGAAAATCCAATTAACCATGTTGTATTAAGTTTTGAGTGATGGAGATCAGAAGTATATTTATATTTTAAACTTTAAAGAATCCGCTATTTTATGCATGTATTTGAAAATATTTTTAATAATCTTTAAGGATATTGTACTTAAAAACCTGTCACTTATATGATTAAATTTATAAATGTTATAGTAACTGTCATTTTAAATCGTTTTACAAGTTTCAAATGGTTTAAATATATAATAGTTGTTGTATTTAAGTCTAATTAAAGATTTATTTCACGTATTTTGTATTTAATTGTTCCATTGAAAATGCTAATTTGTACTTATATTATTATAGATATCTCGTAATAAAGTATCTAAAGTTAGTGTCACATTTTAACAAAGTTAGGTGTTTAATAGTCTATAATTTATGATTTCATTTTCGTATCCAATCAATATACTTTACATTTCAATTCTGTGGAATTTAAATATCTGTCGATTACAACAATCAATACCTATTTATTATTGTAATCAATCATTATTTTGCACTTAAACGACCAGAAACTCATCAGGCATAACAAAATACAATGCATTCATAAATCAGACAGAATATATAGGGTGTAGGCATGTCCAAATTAAAAAAAAAAAAAAAAAAAAAAAAAAATAAGTCCACAAAATAGCCAATACAATGTTTTATACATCAATTCGAGCTAATTTTTACTCATTTATGGCATGAAACATATATAATATTTTTTAATTCACATGTTTATACGAGTTTACGACTTAAAAAACCGGCGGGGATCTAATATACTAAACGGCTAGGACCCCCAAAATTAATCACGACAATCGGGCAATTTTTAAGTGCACCTACAGCCTAGACGCTTTGAAAAATTTTCATGAAAACTACTTTAAATTGTAGCAAACGTTTTCCTTTACGGCCCTAAAGATGACATAAATTTCTCTACAGGCCTTAGTTTTTCTGTAAAAAATCATTTAATGTTCAAAATTCCTTGAGGAAAACAAAACCATGGATTGCTTTCTATTCTATTCAAGTCTACAAAATCAGACAATTTTGGGTCAAATTAAAAAAAAAAAAAAAAAAAAAAAAAAAATAAGTCCACAAAATAGCCAATACAATGTTTTATACATCAATTCGAGCTAATTTTTACTCATTTATGGCATGAAACATATATAATATTTTTTAATTCACGTGTTTATACGAGTTTACGACTTAAAAAACCGGCGGGGATCCTTATACTAAACGGTTTCATTCACTATCTATTCTTTCATCTCGAGCATCGGCCAGAATTTAAGTAAGGCTACAGCCTAAACGGTTCGAGGAATTTTCGTGAAATTTATTTTAATTTGTTGGAAATTGTTGTCTTCAACATCCTGGTAATAGGTCATTTTTCTGTAGGACCCACAGTTTTTGTGTAAAACATTATTAAAGGTGGAATTTTGGCCTTTTGAAACAAAAAGAGAAATAAAATATCTTAGTCTTCCATGAAAAAAATGAAGACAAAGATCTCTGTGAAATGTCATATGATCTAACATGTCAATGTTAGTTTGGTAATATTTTTGAAATATAAAGAAATGAAATGTATTTAATATCATTTAAATAAACTTCAGGCATGAATAAATAAATTAGTTACGTTGTAAGTATTCAAAATCAATTTTTATTCTATAAAATGAAATACTTTTTTAGGTTCAGGAATTCTCAAGTTAACCTATTATATTATTAGTTTTGAGTGATGAAGATCGGTGTATTTATATTTTTAAACCAAGGAATTCGATTTTGTGCATGTATTGAAATTATTTCTAATTATTATGGAGTTTTGAGAATGATGAAAATTGAAAAAATATTACCGCAAAATGTCAAATGTAGTATAAATCATATGTGAATAATGACAAACAAGAAAGACGTTCAAATTATTATATTCGAATGAAATGTCGTACCGTAAGCATGCGCATGGAATCATTTATGCACTGCACGCATACAGAATTTTAGGTTATAAAATTTATTCTATACAAATGTCATATTTACTTTGAAGAACGAAACGGACAAGATTTAAAAAAAACACCATATATTTGTATAGTATTCATATAAATCATTCCTTATACGCTAAATTATCTAAAAGGATATGCGAAGTTTAGCATTCATTTCGGCATAAACATACTTGGCTGGGATGTTTTGCTTACAAGGAGAATTAAGACAAAGGTATATACAAAAATGCAAATGTTATTCTTACTGCATTAAAATATTACTTCTTTATTTTACATATGTAGGTAGTTCCTGTCTTTAAGAATTAATTAATCATCTATTCAAAATAACATGAAGAAAATTTTTTTGATTGAAATGTCTAAAAGAAGTTATAATCAGAATAAGAAGTGAAGAATTATACGTTGTTTGCCTGTCAGTGCAAATAATTAACAGTTTTAAAAAATGTAAATTCAATATTTTGTCGATATTGAAAACAGACACTCGTATCTGGTAAAAAAATGTTACATTCAAGAAGTTATCTATACTATTCAGCCACTTATTTTAGGTGTGTTTCACAACACAAGGATGTCAAATAGAAACGTCAAAAACGTGGATGGTGAGCAAGTCTAAGACAAGAATGAGAAATCAGTAATTCTCATGGACAACAATCGAATGAATAAAGATGTGTAATTTTTCGATATAATGAATACCATTTGTGGTTAAAAGTAAGTAAAATACTACAATCTGTATATTTACATGAAAAAAATGTTATTGTTATAGTATATTATAGTTAGTTTCTGTTCTTACGATTTGACTAATTAACCAGATGATCAAAACTACATAAAGAATTGATACCAAAATGTATGTTCTATCAAAACGAAGGATATACAGTACATACAAAGGTAAAATAAACGTATTACCACTTGCCAAGAGAGGTATTGGATTCATGCTAAAATTCGCATATCTAGATTTTAGTGAATAAGCACGATTTATGGTCCCTAGAATCCGATTATAACATTTTTAAAATGATGTCTGTGTGTGTGTGTATGTTTGGATGTTGGAGGGACGATTCCTCAAAAACTATAAGACTTAAGACCTGTTTAACTATGAATTCCTCAATTTGACATTCACGGAAAGAACTGTTTTGGTAACAATAGGACAACTGGAAGTAGTAGTTTCTTAAAAAAAATCTTCTAAATATTAATTTTTGGAAATTAAAGAATATTAAAGTTTATAAAATTATTTATCCAGTACATTGAACATTTTTATTATATCTTCTATAGATTTAGAGATAGAGAGTTATAAATATATAAAATAATCCATAGTATCCATCAAACAGCCCATAGAAACCAGTTGAAAAATCAAAATGTTTGTAATTAACATAAATGTCTGTGTCAAAAATACAGAGATATTACCGAAAGCTTTTTTCTGGGAAGCACATTTAATATTTCTTATTTTATTATTAATTAAATATTTAAATTATAGATACAAATGCCGCACGTTAGATTGACATTGTCTATGTATTCGGAAAACCTGAAATTCGTACTTAGATAAGTCGAGATGTAATAGTTATTATAATATGCTACTGTTATAATGAGGAAAAGACTCCTACATCTAAGGTTGGTATAAAAAGAAAGGGGATGCATTTATAAGTGAAAGTATGTACAGTATATGGATCCTAGTAAAGGTGGACTGTGGTGTAGGTGACAGTAATACGCATAGACTTGTAGAAAAAATTATGTACATTTTATTTATAATAACTTTTTATTATTGTAGGTAGTAAAGTTTTCAAACCTATATGACAGCTCTTTAAATTGCGCGGTAATATTTGTTGTAATGTTTGTTCACCACAAACTCACTACAACTCGAATACAGTAATTCAGGTTTTGTAATATCCAGTCGATCAAAATGTCACGCTTATAGAGTCTATTTTCAAACATAAGAGTAGTAAATAAATGTGTACATATATATATTAAGACATATGTTCTTCTTAGTTCCTTCTTCTTAAAGAAAATATACCTGAAGTTAGTTTTTTGCAAAGAGATTGAGGTTACATATCCATTTTATTAAAGTTATTTAGATTATTTGTCAACCATTCCTATTGTTTAATTATTACAGCATTTATTGTTATTTAGGTCAGTTATTAATCCTCGCTGTGAGCCGATATTTATGAGCTGTACAAATTAGAGAACACCAAATAACATATGAATACGAAATCCAGAGATATTATTGAACTCAAGACGTTTTCTGGGAAGTACATTTAATATTTGTTATTTTATCATAAATTAAACATTTAAAATTATAGATATAGCTGCCGCACGTTAGATTGACACTGTTCTTGAATGCTGAAAACCTGAAATTCGTACTTGGATAAGTCGAGATGTAATAGTAATTATAATATGCTATTGTTATAACGAGGAAAAGACTCCGTCAACATCTAAAGTTGGGATAAAAAGGAAGGGGATGTATTTATAAGTGAAAGTATGTACAGTATCAGTGTCATCGTATACCCTTCAGAAAGATCGCCAATCTCGGCAATGATTTGGAAGAATCTCGAACATTTAGAAGAGTAGGAGGAAACTTGTTCATAAAATGAATTGAAAAATAAAGAATAGATGTAATTAGAATTTTTTGTTTGTACCAGAAATGTTAAATGCAAACTTAAATAGCCTAATATGAAAATGGCGAGAGGTATTGTGCTGGTCACAACAGATTGTTTAGGTTGTAATATAGAATAATAATACTAAGCTGCTTTAAAGTACATTGAATGAATGAAGATGCATAATTTTTTTGAAAATAAGAATACCATTCGCGATTTAAAGTAAGTAAAATATTACATGAAGAAAAAGTTGCATATTACAGGTAGTTTTCACTTTTATGATTTGTCTAATTAACTAGATGTTCGAGACTACGTGAAGAATTGATATAGATATGTATTTTTAATAAAAATTAAAAATATTGTGATATTAACTGCTGAGAAAATGAATGATGTATTATAATATATACGAAATTATAAATAAATAGATTTTTATATCAACATTGATATAATATTTTTACAATTTGCAGATTCTGCCACTGAGGCAATTTTAGTTTTTAAATGATAATGAAGTAAATCATACAATATAGAGGCTTTTATGAAAATATGATGTTCCTACCTATGGATTTTTACGAAGTATTGTGTTGCTCTCAAATTAAAAAAAATGTATTAATTAATTTCTCTGTTAATGTATGTATATGTACTATAATTATTTATTAAAAGTGTCAGTTAAACATTTAATAATGTGAGTCAATTTTTATATTTTCGCGCCTAAATTTGCAATAAAATCGTAACTTTGCCGATAAACTAGATATTCTATCGGCTGGCCATCGATGCGTCACCACGGCAAACAAAACATTGTTTTATGTTTATGTTTTGTTTTGCACTTCGTGTGAAGCAAAATTTTTATTGTGCTCCTAGCCAATAATTTTGAAATAGCGAATATCGAATTAATAATTGTGTGATTAGTGCTGTAGTGTAGTCGTATGATAAACCTACATATTTGAGGGACTATATCAAATTACAAAGTAGAGAAAAAGAAAGGAATTATCCCCATAACAGCACAGAGTGTAAAGAAGTACAAAGTTGAAAGGTAAGAAAATTAATATTTGCTTACATATTATTAAATTTACGACCGTATAGAAATCAGTGTTTACTACAAACTGTATAACGGGAGTTTTTTTTTTTTAATAATGGACATGGGAACCGAATTTATACATTATATTTTTCGTGACAATAAGTATCTAGTCAAGTCGTATAGCCGAGACATACGACACATATTATCATCACATCATTATCATTAACGGTTAGTTATAGTATGCGTATCGTAAAGTTAGACTGTTGACAGATGTTAAAATTGCGTCTATAACAAACCAGAAAATATTGATTGTAGTAAGCACGTGCTACTTATTGTTTTGTACTGTACGAGTATGTCTTAAGGTACGCATTATATATCTAATCCTTAATGATCATTAATTTTTGTCGTTTGTCTCAGCTATTACACCAATCCAAAGAAAAAAGAACATTGTAAGTGAAATATAATTTAGCTTTAAATATTTTTTGATGTAAACATTTTTGCAAAGCATAGGTACTAAATATAATTATATTTTCATGTACATATTTGGAAAAGTGTGAGAAAAAAACTTATTGTTATTTTGCTATTTACATTTTTTTATTTTCCGCAAAATATATTTGAAATTAAAAATATTTCAAATAAGTGAGGTTATTTTCTTTCATTTCTGGGTGTAGGAACTGATCAAACTGACATATAATTCTACATATGCCATCATATAAATACAGTATATAAATAGTTAAAATCTCAATCTTTGAATTAGCGAGTATCGAGAATAATTAATTTTGTGATTATTGTTTTAGTTCTGTACAATAAACCTACACATTTGATCAGGGCCGCATTTATATCTTCAGAGGCCCGAGGCGCAGTGACTTGTTGAGGCCCCTATTTTTATATATTTTAAATATATATCCGGTGAAAAACACCTGTTTATTTTAAATTAAAAGATAAGTTGTTAATGGTTATTAAATCAAAATAAATTATTGAGTATTAATAATAGTAAATAATTTTATTATTATTAGTATCACATAAACAAAAATAGTTCAAAAACTGTAAATAAAAATATTATCTACCTATATAGTACACATCTACATAACATTTAACGGTCACTATGGTTACCCTACAGTGATATTATCAAAATAAAAATAGAAATGAGGCATTCTGATTGGCTTAACACTGGTTTCCCCCAGAGGTTATTTTAAGGATTTTTTTCCACTGCACATAAAGGAAATACATCGTTGTTGGTAGGTTGGGGGAGGGTTAGGGAAAATATGCGCCGCAGGCGATTTTTTGAAAATTTTCAAGGTCAAACGAGTTTTAATGCAAAGTACGATAATATAGAGTTCTTTACAAAGAAGCAAATTTAACAAATTCATAAAAAATAAAATAAATATTTTGACGAACACGCGTATATGCGCTCCAAAAGCGTATAGCTGGGCTGTCTTACTAGGCTATTCGCCTTTTTTCTGAGGCCCCCCGGAAGACGAGGCCCCCAGCTAGCGCCTCATGCGCCTCTGCTTAAATGCGACCCTGCATTTGATGTTAGAACGATACCAGATTATAAAGTACAGAGAAAAAAGGAATTATCCCTGTAATAGCAGAGAAGTAGAAAGTTAAAAGGTAAGAAAATAAATATTAGCTTACTTATTATTATAAACAGTGAACATGGGCGTATGTCATTAGTTTAACTACATTTAAAATGAATGACAACAATGTATTATCCCTTTTTTATGTTGCATTAGTAATACATTGGTGTCATGCATTTTAAATATAACTATGAAAATGTCACACGCCCATTAGTAAAGTCAATAGAGACCAAAAAAGACCTTTACCCTACAAAAGGTAGGATAAAAACGGTTTTAATGTACGTTGTTTGGGTCAAGACAGGGATGAAAAATTCTAATTTGTAATCTTGGGAAGGCTTGGCGTGAGCCGCCATCTTGGATCAAAGGTGCAAAAAATGAGTTTTTGGCTTATTTCCTCGTAAACAGTGGCCTGTATCAAAATTTTACAAGAATACATAATTAAAGCTCTTAACTTTTTGTCTAAAAAGGGATTTTGTATTTTTATTTAAGATGAACTCTGAGTTATGTTCAAAAATGGTTAACCAGAATAACAATTTATGAAAGAAAATTAAATCACTCAAAATATAAACAATATTCAGTATTTAATACTCAGGCCCGATATTTTCATTTCTGGTTAAAGTGCCGTTTAAGTTAACTGTCGGTTATAAAAACAATGTGGCATCGAAAAATTTGTAATTTTTATAATTTAGGCTATAATATCGATGCTGTGTTTTTTTTTAACTGACAGTTAAATAACAGTCTGTTTAACTGGAAATGAAAATACCGGGCTTACTCAAGATATAAACAAGTCTAATAGGTTTTGTTATTTATAACAGTTTACATTCGACGTGGCATCGAAAAAAGTAAATTATGGATTAATTTTAAATCATTTTTGTCAACGCTTTGCTACAAATTCATCAACCACTCTGACCGATTAGCGATACGATAACACAGAAAAATTTATTTCAGTTTGGAATTCATCTTCATGTCGTGTATTACTCCGTTGAGTGGTTCGCCAGTTATTAACAATATAAACTTTTTACCATTTGCAGATGCTTCATATTTTATAGGAATTTCATATGTTTAAATTGTTAATAACTCGCGAACCGCTCATTGGCAAAAATTGTTTAATGCATGAAGGAGAATGCTACACTGTATTTTTCGTGACAATAAGTGTCAGGTCAAGTTTTACACAAGTACAAAGGAAAAAGAACATTTTAAGTGAAAAATAATTTAGCTTTAAATATATTTTGCTGTAAGTATGGTTCCACGAATTTAAATTATTTATTTAATGCATGTAAATACGGTTGACTCTTAATCGTCTTCTGCTGTTTTCTTACGTGAAAGATCTTAGATACAAGATACAATATATAAATAAATATTCGTTAAATTTATTAAATAAAAGTGTCATTAATTAAACATTTAACAATAGAGTGAGTTAATTTTTATATTATCCGCCTAATATAATATAATAATAATAATAATTTTGTAACAACTCAAAATCAGCGTATGCGTTTGAACTTGTCGACAAATTAGATTTTTTATTTACCATCGTACCTTACCGTGGCAGACAAAACAATAAGAATGTTTGTTTTGATTTTTATTTTTTTTTTTACTTTCGTGGCAAGCAAAATTATTCTTATTGTCCTGCAAACCAATAATTTTGAATTAGCGAGTATCGAGAATAATTAATTTTGTGATTATTGTTTTAGTTCTGCACAATAAACCTACATATTTGAGACTACAAAGATATTAGATTACAAAGTACAGAAAAAAGGAATTATCCCTGTAATAGCAGAGAAGTAGGAGGTTGAAAGGTAAGAAAATGAATATTAGCTTACACATTATTATAATTTTCCACAAATTGTATAACGGGAGTTTTTTTTTTTATAGTAAACATAGGCGTTTGTCATTACTTCAGGTTACATTTAAAATTATTGAGAACAATGTATTTTCGCTTTTTTATATGCTGCATTAGTAATACATTGGTGTCACTAATTTTAAATATAACTATGATAATGACACTTGCCCATGGTCTCTCATAAAAAAAAATCTGGTGTGGCCAATATAATACCACCCGCTATTTAATTTTTATTAGTTTAAATATATAACTACATATTTGCAAATTCTGCAAACTATATTAAGTTCTTATGCATATAACTATTGCTTTATTTACTATTTTATTTTAACATGTCGCCATTATTAATTTGAAATGATTAGTTTTTGACAGTGACATTTATTTGTCAATTACATACATTTGAAATATGAACTGTGTAACAAAGGAATCTTTAAGTCATAAGCTTTGAGATTTATATAAAAAAATATTTTTAAAATTTATTTGTAAAATATACAGCTGTCCCATTTACAACTGCCACCATTGGGATCTCGAAAACTAAGAGATACGATGTCGATTAAATGGAACTTTTTGTGCACTTTTGGGGGCTATCTCAGATGTGCTTTTGTTTATTCAAAAATTCTCATAGGACAATAGATAATGACGAAAAACTATATTTTGTTAATTTATTCTTTTTCAAATAATTTCTAAACTATTAGTAATCGAGAAAAATGTTTGAAATATAAAAGTTAGATATTTTATTAATTAACCTGTGCCGTACGAAATATTTTTTTATAGTCGTATATTTTCGAGATATGACACAAACTCATATTTTTTAAATGGAACCCATATCTAATATTAGTTTAAAAAAAATATGATTTTCTCTTTTCATTGATGTAAAAGTTATTATGTTTTATATTTGTTTTGTCCCCAAAATTTAATTTTTGTCTTTAATTTTGTGAATGTTCTTATTATTTCCCGAAAAACTTATTTTTATTAATTATATAGCATTTGATTGATATAATTTATTTTATGCCTTTATTGTTTAGTATTTTTATTCTAGACTCATAGTTACAAATTACACTATAATGTTCCAAGGGCGACCTGACACAAAATATTACAAAAACTAATTTGATACGAGTTTTGAGCAAAATTTTCTGAAAAAATGAATTATTTAAATACAAGCAGTATTTCTAAAGAGAAATTTACCAATATTTTCAAAATAACTGTAAATTTAATTTAAAATAAGGAAAAAAATAATGTTATGGGCAAAACAAATATAAACATAATAACTCTTACATTATTGAAAAGAGAAAAAATAATGATTTTTTTAGACTAAAATCAGATATGGGTTCCAATTAAAAAAAGTTTGTGTTTTATCTCGAAAATTAATTGATGTAAATATCTAATTCGTACGCCACTGGTTAGCTAATAAAAATACTTATCTAACTTTTATATTTGAAACATTTTTCTACATTAGTAATAGTTCAAAAGTTCGAAAAGAATAAATTAAGAAAATTCAGTTTGTCGTCATTATCTAGTGATGAGAATTTTTGGATAAACAAAGGCACATCTGAGATGCCGCCCCCCCCCCCCCCCCCCAAAGGTGCACAAAAAGTTCCATTTAACCGACATTGTATCTCTTATAGTTCTCGAGATCCCAATGGTGGCAGTTCTAAACGGGAGACACTGTATAAAAGTATTAATCTATACTTGTAGAAAATTTAATAATCTTTAATTTTTATAATGACTTAAAATGCGAAAAAATGTCATTTAATGGTATATTTAGAAGAAATACGATTATGAGCTTCAAGTAAAATGTCATTTTCGATTATTTGATTTACAGAAAAATCTAAGAGCTTTAATTTTGATACGAGCCACTCTTTTAGAGGAAATAGCCAAAAATTTATTTTTTGCACCTTTGATCCAAGATGGCGGCTCACCCCGAGCCTCCCCAAGGTCATAAATTAAAATTTTAATCCCCGTCCCAACCTAAACAATATACATATGTTAAAATCGTTTTTACTCCAACTTTTGTAGGATAAAAACCTCTATTGACTGGACTACATGTTCATTGATAAAAAAATCTATTGTGGCCTGCACAATACCTCTCGTCACGTCCATTTTGTGTTGCATAAATATCGAATTTAACATTTCTTGTACACACAAATAATTCATATTGTATATCGCGGGCCATAGGTGTTTAACATGGGAAAACAGTTTTTCCTTGGGCAAAAGTGTCCTATTAATTTCAGACGATAATACTTTAAATAAATATTGTAGAGAATTAAATTTTGCATCTGCACCTAATTCCATAATCACATTTTATTTGGCAGGTTTATTAATTGAATTTAAAACTTTATAAGACTGACTGCTTTAAAGTTTATTTTATTTATATAAAATCACAAATGTAATGACATTATACCTGTTACAAATGTCACATTGTGACATTTTGTTGGCAAAAATGCTCTGCTTGAGTCATCATTATTTAAATTGGAAAATTATTCACATGAAGATAAGTAATAAATAATTAAATAATATTATTATGATGCAAATCATATTTTATAATTTCTAATGGGAGATATGCCATTATATTTGTTTGTGATTTTATTTCAATACCCTGGCAAAAATTATAAACAAATCTTTTTTATAAAATTTCATATACATTCACTAATTATATTTTTTGATTTAGGGATTGAAAAAGTGTATAATTTGGAGTAAAAGTTCCTAAAGATCTGAATAACTCCAGAGACCAGAGAATCACAAAACTGTAATCCTTTGAGGTGTGAGTTGTATTCTATATAATAGATAAAAAAACAACGTACTCAAAAAAAGTAAGTAATTATTTAAATTACATTTTACCTATAACATGCCGTCTAAAGATCAGTTAAAACGTCAAAAACAGCAGCAATATTATAAAAAAGGTACAAAAAAAAATATAGGAAAGCCGAATAAAGCGGGAAATGAGAATGTAACTAATTTAAATATAGTCGTATTAAATAAGAAAAGAAATAATATTACGAAAGAAGTAATAGATATATCCAAAATGTCAATAGTAGATAACGCAGTTGATGAAACACCACAGGTCAGTCAAAATACAATGAATAATTTAAATGTAGATATTGGTGTGGGAAATGAAGCCATTCAATATAATATGACAGATAATGATATTAATATATTGCTAAATCCTCAAGGTTACTTAGAAGACGTGCATATAGATTATTTCTTTTCTTTAGTGCGATCTAGTTCTAATTTCAGACCTCAGTGTACGGCTTATTTACAAGCCCCAAACCGTATAGTACCAATTCAACAGGGAACTAGACACGTTCAAATATTATTTATACCAGGTGCAAGTGTTGGCCATTGGTTGGCTACATATTACGACGGTACTAATATTATAATTTATGACAGCATGAATTCACAATGTTTACATGCAAGTGCTCAAACTTATTTGGATAGATTATTTCCATACAAACCGCCAATTAGATTTACACGAGTTCAACAACAAACGAATGCCTATGATTGTGGCCTATTTGCTATTGCGTTTTGTACAAGTATAATATTGAACCGTAATCCTGAACAGGAAACATATGATATAACAAGACTACGGTCTCATGTATTACAAATGTTTCGAACACGCCAGCTAACTATTTTTCCAATTACACGTCCACAGCAATTACATGAAAATTATTTAAAGCGTAAATCGAATGAAACAGAAGAACAGCGAAATAAGCGTTTAAAGAAACAAAATGAGACTGACGTAAAACGGTTAACTAATGAAATACCCGAAGAAAGAGCAGTCAGGTTAGAAAAACTTAAAGATAACTTTAAAGTATTTCTAAATAAAGAAACTCCAGAAGAAAAAGCAAAGCGTTTAGAAAGATATAAAAATAATTTTGCTGATTTAACTAAAAATGAAACAACTGAACAAAAACAAAACAGATTATTAAAAAATAATCAAATAAATAAAGCTAAATACATTGCAAAAAAACAAAAACATAAAATTTCAGACACGTACATGATAGCCAGTAAAGGTCTACATTTAGAAATAGAGGCACACAATTTAGGTCCAATGACAGTTTTATGTACACATTGCTCATCGAAAAACTTTGCATTTGAAAAACCATACGATGGTAAATTCACTCACTGCTGTCGCAAGGGCAAATTAAATCCGGACCAGATAGCTCAGTTTCCTGAATACATTAAAGATTTAATGATCGGTAATAATACAGATAGTAAAAATTTTAAAGAAAACGTTAGACAATTCAATAGTGCTTTGGCATTTGCGTCTATGGGTGCAAATATTTCACCCCCTCCCGGCCATGGGCCATATTGTTTTCGAATTCATGGTCAAATTTACCATAATACACACACTTCAATGTATCCTAGAAATGGTAAGACTGAAACATATGCCCAGTTGTACATTATCAATTCAGCTGATGCATTGGAAAAACGTATGAAAATAGAAAATAATAAAAAATGCAAACCGGAAATAATGAAACAACTAGATAGTATAATTAGAGAAGTTAGTCCATACTGTAAAGCGTATTTAATGTTACAAGAAGTAGAACAAAGAGAAATTGCTAGGGCTAATCTGACTAAACAAACCATGCCTGAAATTAACTTGTGGATAGTAAATGACAGAATAAAAGATAAACGCAGATACAATATCCCTACGAGTAATGAAATTGCAGTGGTCTTTACATCAAATGACGGTGAACCACCAATAAATAGAGATATTTGTGTTCATCCTAGCGGTGGAGGACAAGTTAGATTAAATCAGTTTAGTGAAAACTGCGATCCAATGATCTACCCGTTACTATTTCCTTTCGGGGACCCGGGTTGGAATATGAATTTAAAACAAAAAGATGGTGTTAAAAAACAAAGCATATTGCAATTTTACATGAATAGATTAGCGGTCAGAGATCATTTCAATCCCTGTTTAGAAGCCGGAAAACTGACTCAACAATACATAGTCGATGCATATGTTAAAGTAGAAGCCGAGAGACTAACTTATGTACGTTTAAATCAACCTGCACTCAGAGTAGAGCTATATAGTGGTTTAATGGACCATGTCAACAATCTAGCATCAACCGAGGGAGGCAAAGCTGGTCATATGATTATTTTACCATCAACTTTTCAAGGCGGCAGTAGATTTATGCTTAAAATGTATCAGAATGCTATGTCAATTGTACGAGAATTTGGCAAACCAGATTTGTTCATTACAGTAACATGCAATCCAAAATGGCCCGAAATTGTACAACAATTACGCGAAGGTCAAACATCTGCTAATAGGCCAGACATTGTAGCAAGAGTTTTTTGCGGTAAAATTAAGCAAATGTTGCATGAATTCCTTCACGATAACATTTTTGGTAAGGTAGTAGCGTTTATATATGTAATTGAATTTCAAAAACGGGGTTTACCACATATGCATCTACTATTAACGTTAGATGAATGCAGTAAAATCCGTAATAAAGACGACATTGATTCTATAGTAAGCGCAGAAATTCCAGATGAGATTACTGAACCGGAATTGTATCAATTAGTACAGTCACATATGGTTCATGGTCCATGTGGTATTTTAAACAAAAATTCACCATGTATGAGTGACAATAAATGTTCCAAAAAATATCCTAAAGATTTTAGAACTGAAACGCATGAAAATGTAAACGGTTATCCGCTATACAAAAGACCCAATAATAATGCGAAAATTTATATTTTGTGGAAAAATGGTACAGTTAAGTATACAATTGACAATCGCTGGATAATTCCTTACAATCCCTATTTATTAAAAAAATATCGAGCTCACATAAATATAGAAATATGCTCATCAGTTAAGAGTATAAAATATATTTGTGATTACTTATGCAAGGGCCATGATTGCGCTTCCATAAAATTAGGTCAAATGGATAAAAATAAAACAGTTCAGTGGGACGAAATTAACGGGTATTTAGACGCTAGATATGTATCTGCTCCAGAATGCATTTGGCGTTTGTTAGAATATCCTTTGCATGACAAGTCTCACGCCATCTTTCAACTTGCTGTTCATTTAAAATATCAACAGAGCGTTTGTTTTGTAACCGGCCAGGAGAAGCAAGCCATAGAACGTGCAGCCAAAAAACATACTGCACTCACTGCTTGGTTTTTGTTAAATCAAACAGATTTGACTGCGCGACAATATCGCTACATGGAAATTCCCAAATTTTACGTTTTCGCAAATAACATGTGGAAAGCTAGACAGAGAGAAAAAAAGCCACCAATAGGGCGTATGATTGCAGTAAGTCCCAAAGATGTAGAGCGATTTCACTTACGTTTAATATTGATTCATGCCACGGGTGCCACAAGTTTCGAAGACTTACGTACAGTAGATGGTAAGTTATACAATACATATCAGGAGGCTGCTCGCGCTTTAGGCCTTTTGCAAAATGACAAAGAATCAGAAAATTGTTTGAGTGAAGCTGTATTAAGTAAATTTCCCAAACAACTGAGAGAGCTATTTGCATATTTAATTTGTTTTCATACAACAACAAATGCAATTGAATTATGGGAAAAATTCAAAGATTACTTAATGGAAGATTATTTATTACATTATTCTAAAGAAACAGCACAGAATAAATGTTTAAGAAAAATTCAAGAAATCTTAACCATTCATAGATACGAATTAAGTGATTTCGGTTTGCCACAGCCGAATGAAACAGATGATGAAGCTAATGATAATGATATAGATATGAATGCAGAAAAAATAGAGGGTGAGAAAAATGTAGCTTTATTCAATAGTGAACAAAAACATATATTACAAAACATTTTAAATGCAGTCAACGATGCAACTTGTAAAAACAGATACTTCTTTGTAGACGGCCCAGGAGGCACAGGTAAAACCTTTTTGTACAACACACTAATCAGTATCCTAAGAGGACAAGGGCAAAAAGTTATAGCTGTTGCATGGACAGGAATTGCAGCTACATTGTTAAAAGGGGGCCAAACTGTTCATTCTGTTTTTAAATTGCCAGTCCCTGTAACTGACGGTTGTATTTGTAAAATCAAAGCTAATAGTATTTCAGGGAAACTAATTACAAACGCAACAGTAATAATTTGTGACGAAGTCACCATGATCCCAAAACATGCCCTAAATGCAATTGATTTAGTCTTGAAAGACCTAATGAACAATGCATTGCCATTTGGTGGTAAAGTCGTCATTTTGGGAGGCGATTTTCGACAATGTCTACCTGTAGTAAATTACACCAATCACAGAACTGCTATAATAGAAACTTCAGTTTTAAGGAGTCACTTATGGCCGTTATTTAAAAAATTTTCGTTGAAACAAAATATGCGAGTGAATAAAGATGAAATCGAATTTTCAGAATACTTGTTAAAAGTAGGCAATGGTGATAATGAAATTGTTTCAATACCTTCAGATTGCATTTCAAATATTTCACTAGCAGACGAAATATTTGGAACTGAAGAAATATCACCCAATGATATTTATCATTTCACAAATAGAGCTATCTTAGCGCCAAAAAACGATGACACAATGATCATCAATGAAATTGTTTTAAACAAAATTGTTGGGCAACCACGTGTATATTACAGTGCTGACTGGTGCGATTGTGAAGATGCCAATAAAATAAATTATCCCATAGAGGTTCTTAATAAACAATTACCTACCGGGATGCCACCATATAAACTAACATTGAAAATAGGCGCGATTGTTATGTTGCTAAGAAACATGAATCCCAAACGCGGATTATGCAATGGAACTCGCCTAATTGTTAAAGATATGAAAAATAATTACTTAGATCTGGAAGTACTTACCGGCCAGAGTGCAGGTAAACGAATTTATTTACCCAGATTCGATTTAAATACCGACACAAATTTGCCGTTCACATTAAAACGGAGGCAATTCCCCATAAGGTTAGCATTTTCTATGACAATTAATAAATCACAAGGTCAAACATTTGATTTTGTTGGTATAAATTTAGAAAATCCAGTTTTCACACACGGTCAATTATATGTGGCCATGTCTCGTGTCAGATCATTACAAAATTTGAAAATCAAACTATCTGACGAATGTGTGAATGATAAGAATGAAGGATGTACAACTAATATTGTCTTTAAAGAAATATTAAATTGACCATGAAAGAAAAAAGACACTATAAATGTAAGTACAAAAAGATATGTAAAACATGATTTTAAAGTTTTAAACATATGTATTTATTGATATAATATTTCCAAAAAAACAATTCAGTGTAAAATAAAATGTCACATTCAAATACAAATACATAAACAAAAGTGGCATACACATATATATGAATTGTATTACTAAATAAAACTTGAGAAATGTTTTATTTTGATTCATTTAAAAGGTCACAAAGTTGCGTCAAACAAAAAGCAACATGTTGACAAACGAGGGAGTCTAAAATTTATGTAACAGGGAAACATTCCTAATGAAACGGAAGAAAAGATTAAAAGTACTTCAGGGATCTCAGATATTGTTGGGGGGTTTGGAACTATTATGTTTCAAGTCATTGTTTGTTACATAAATTTTAGACACAAAATGGTCTGAACTGAAAGGAAATAAATATCAGTTACATTCTTTCTTATACTGATTTTAAATACAATAAATAGACCAAAAGCCCTCATAAAAAGAAAGAGAGAGAGCAACACATAATAACTGATTTACTTAATAATTAAATTTGCTTTAAATAATAGATAGAAAAGTAAAAAAAATAATTATTTTAAATTACCAAATAGAAATAACTCATTTCTACGGTAATTTAAAAAAATATATTTTTTTTACTTTTCCAATAAAAACTTTATTAGTAAATTGATTACTTAGGTAATCGGTTATTACCCAGCTCTCGGCAATGACTTGGAGCATAATAGTTCTAGGCCCAATGCCAACAATATTTGGGATTTCTGTTGTACTTTGTGTGGTTCAACAATGAAAGTAGAAGGTAGAGTCTAGAGAAAGCACATTCATAAGATCAAGTCCGAAACATGCATAATAAATAAATGTGCCCACACCGCGATAGGTACCGCTAAATATATAAATAAAATGAATAGTTACTGTTCGCAAGTATGAATGTGTGTGCATGTGTGTGTGTCAACGTATGTGTGCTTTCATTAAAAATTTGAGTTGCCAATTTTTTTTATTCCACCGTCCAATTTACTACTTTTTTAAATAAATATATATTAAAAAAAGTATAATACTTTAAATTAAATTAAAATTATATATATAATAAAGACGGTGGAATCTCTTTTAACCATAAAAAATTATACATTTTGTTTCAAAATTTAATCTTCTTTACATAGCAATATTGTAAAATTTATGGCAACTCAAATCATTTTAAATTTCAAAGCAATGAAAAACTTTAAATTAAAATTCATTTCTTTAATACGTAATTTATATAATAAACAAATAATTAGTTAGTTTAAAAATAATAATTTTAAATTTAAAGCCAATGATAATTAATTAGTAAAGTAAAATTCAAAATTAATAAAAAAAAAAATTATAAAAATTAATAATTCACAAAAAAAAATTGTTTAAATTCCTATTTACTACTTTTTTAAATATATATATATATATTAAAAAAAGTAATGTACTTTAAATTAAAATTAAATATTATATATATATATATATATATATATATATATATATATATATATATATATATATAATTTGCAAAATAAAGGCGGTGGAAACTCTTTTTTAAACCATAAAATACTATACATTTTGTTTCAAAATTAAACTTCTTTACCATTATGTAACAATATTGTAAAATTTATGGCAATTTAAATCATTATGAATTTCAAACAAATATAGAATTATAAATTAAAATTCATTTTTCATAATAAACAAATATTAGTTAGTTTAAAAATAATAATTTTAAATTTAAAGCAAATGATAATTAATTATTAAAGTAAAATCCAAAATTAGTTAAAAAAATTTACAAAAGGTAATAATTCTAACAAATTTTTGTTTCAATTCTAAAAATCAAATTAAAAAAATTCGAAACTACAAAAAAAAAAAAAAAAATGCGCAAACCAACTCATTTATAAATCGACCTGTGTGGTCTTCGCTGAAGAGCAGACTGATTTTATCGACTATTCGAGATATAGAGCTCCATTTTCAAAGCTTCCCTTGGACGAATTTTGTCCATTTCTTCCTGTCCTTGGCCATTTCTTTTGCTATTTCCCAGCTGGCACTTTTTTTCGCCATGATTATCTAATGTTACGAAGGTCTCTTTGATCTTTGTCCGTATTCTCCCATTCCTCACATTTTTTTAACTATTTCATCGTTCGACATTCTCGTTATAAGCCTGAACCAATGACTGTCTTCATTTGTTTTTAATACTGCATTGATATTCACTATTTTCCTCACTTTTTCTTTTCTAAATATATCTTCAGGGTCACACCGTATTTCATTCTTTTTAAAATATTCATTTTAAAAGTTTTTCCTAAAAAAAAAAATCCCATATCATAATATAATTTAATGGCATTGGTGATTTTATTATCTAGCCCACTATCCATATGCCCTTATTGGACTAATTTAGTCCCAAGATACATGAAATCCTCCACTTAATTTAACACCATACTTCCCACTGTGAACTTCATTTTCTGCAAGGAGTGCAGATCATCTGTATACATTAGTCCTTACATAGTTTCTACAATTTTTATAAAATGAACTTATTGCCTCTGTATATCACCAATGTCTTTTTTGTAATGTATGGATCATAATTATTTATCCCTAGGAACATTGTCGTCAAAAGCTTTTTGTGAATCCATAAACCACAGGTATAACTCGTTGTTGAATTCTAACTAGAGATCTGAACGCTAATTGACATAAGCAAAATATAAAGTTTATTATTCATATCCTTGTTCGAAATCTGAACTGAATATAATCAATTTTATCTTCTAGCTGCTCTTGTGTAATTCTCTCCAATATGCGATCTTGTAGCTTGCTTATTGGACTCAGTTGAGAAATCCCTGTATAGTTTTTACACCTGACCTTTGAAAATGAAAATGAGAACTACTATATTCCAGTCATTCGGAATATTCTTATTTAATAGGTAATTTGTCAAAATAATTGTTTTTCAATCATTTAAATCTTTTTCTATATTATAGATATATTGCAACAAGTTGCTTCATTTGAAGAAATATGTTCATCAAAAAATACGTCACACATTGGAGTCATCAAGAATCGAAAAGGAAAGTATTGTTTTTTAAAGTTTTGACCAAGGAAATTCAATGTCTTAAAATGGTACTGTATTGCATCTGGTATTTTTGCAATTACTTTTCATAAATTACGTATAAAATTATCTATTTTAAAATTCTTTTATTGTCAATTATTTTGTCACACTAATCAAAAAACATTTTAATTACCCAATCTTAAAGAAAATTTTTCATCGACGAATTTTTAAATGTTTTGTAAATCTTTATTGTTTATTTCAGTTTAAACAAATTTCATCCAAGTCCCGTGGACGTGTGCTTGAGTGTCTGGTCACGAATCTGGAGGACCGGGTTCGATTCTGGCCAACGCCAGGTATTTCGAATTTTAAATGGTACAAAAGTGACCCCTGTGGTGCACTCACTACGCCAGAAATCAGTGCCTGTAAAGTGATGCCTGGTAAACGCCCACACGGTACAAATATTTCATCATCATTGCCGATATTTATGATAAACCAGATGGACACATCCACAAATAGGTAATATGCCATGATGATATATTTAATTATTTATTTTATTTATTATCCAAGTTTGTTAGCACCAATATTTATATTGGATTGGAATTGTGGATGTTTCACGACAAATTGGACATTTTAATGTTCAATATATAGTCGTACAATCATATTTTTAAAAGTAGTCTTGATATGAACAAGATGAAAGAAAACAGGAACTAAATAAGTCAGTAAAAGGTAATAATATTTAAAAGATATATTTTTTTTTATTAAATAAATACAATATATTTTTCAACAGGAAAAATCACAGCCATCGCAGCTATAAATACCACTGTCCACGGATTGTATTGTATTGGAAAGGTTACATTGTTGTATCGAATATATTTCATCACAAAACATTTATAGTACAAATTATAAATATGTATATACATATTTACATATTCAAAATTAGAATATAAGTTTTACAAATCTGGAAATTTGGACGAGAATTACAAACTAGGTATGTTTAAACAACACTGTTATTTTCCATTTACTGTTATCTTCAAAATTCTGATGTTGTTTATGTCATAATTTATTTTTCTAACTGGTAGAATGATTCTGTTGTGTGTCATTGTGATGATATGTTTATATGAATCTTAAAAAACATTACATTAATACATTTTCATTTTTTTTATATGAAATTCCATTATTAGTAACGAAAAAAAAAAACTTAAATACATATTCTTACTATAAAATACAAATTTACTGACATCTCTACAATAGTCGGTAATCCTTCGTCAAATAAAAGGTAATAATTATAAGACAATTTTTTTTTTTTTTTGGTATAATTAATAAAATTTCTTCTACAACAACAGGCAAAATCAATTAAGACATTAAAAAAAGTCGAAGCCACCATGAGAAAATATGCATTATCTGCAAATAAACTTGTCTAAATTTTCGTCGCATTTAAAAATGCAGATACTATGTAATTTGAAATGGTAATTGATTTTATTTATTATTATTAATTCAGATTATTTTCTGTAGGATAGTAATGCTGTAACAAATTATTACAAAGAAGAAAAATGTCCAACAAAAACTGTGTTATTGGGTGGAGGCATCAAGAATTCTAAATAAATGTCCTGCTTTTAAGTTTTGGAAATGAAAATGGTACAGTATTTCTTAATATATAATATGGTATTTGACAAATTTTGGAATTGTTTTAAATTGTACATATACACTTAATTATTATATGATATATTTTTATCTTTTATACATTTAAAAAAGGGGTTTAAATGTTTCTTTCAAATTTCCCGCTATAATGATCACAAGTATTTTAAACAGTGATTACAATTAACAAGGCATTTAGTAATCATTTATCGTCTTTTATTTAACATGCTTTTATGAAGCTGGGTATTATACTTAAAATTTTAACCGGGGATTGCAAAACTGGCCCTAAATGGTGTTTTAAAACAAAACTGCAAATAAACCAAAAAAAACTTCTTGTGTTTGACTAAATTGACGGCATGAGCGTTTTAGCAGGAAATTTGAAACAAAAATTAATAAGCCCAATTGTAAATGTATGAACGATTAAAAAATATGTAATAATAATAATTTTGCATTTTAGGTGTATCTGTATAAATAACATTTAAAATTTATCACTTTGTTAAGTAAATAGCATCTTTTGCCATTTGTAAATTTTATTTATTTTTAATTATAATCTTGAATTTTTTTCATTAACAAATTTTTATAAACTGCGTGTCTACTTTTTTCCGGATTCTAGGAAATGCGATCGTAAAATTTTCATATTACTTTAAATTCTACCTTATTACTTTTAGAACAAAAGTATAAATACCAAAAATGTACAGAATTAAAGAGAGGCATCATAAGAACAACAATTTTTAGCTGTTTACAAAGTGTCATGAGCAATAGCACATAATGTTAAAACAGTTGCACTGCTAGAGTTTGTCAATATGACATTTTCAGTAATTACTGACTTCAATAAATTATTTATCAGTAATCGTGAATACATTTACCATCGCTGAAAAAACTCATTGGAATAATATTAATAATGAAATATCAATTAATTAATTTTTATCTGTCAAAGTCAAACAATACTACTATTTGAATTGTATATTTTGTCTTGCATGGCACTGTAAAATTGTCAAAAACTAATATTTTATTTTACGTTTATCTCACGAACGTATTACCTATATCAATAAACTTAGACTCATTTGATGCAGTTTTTAATTCTGAACATTCTTTGTATTTACACTTTGGTCACATAATAGACATTTATACATAAGCGACACTTTTTGTTGGCATCATTGTTGTTGCGATTTGACGTTTTTGACCTTGAACTTTAAATTTGTTGGCAAATTTACGCGCGAAATTTAAATTGTTTTAAACGATAAAAATACTAAAATTTTAATTTTATTAACGAATTAAAAGAAATCAGATAAAATAAACACATTATTATATTTTTAATGTGTGAAATACAAACGTCAGACTCGATGAATATGTTTTATTATTGACCCCTAATAAAAAATGTTCTAGTCGAATTATTAAAAAGAACAATCCGATTTTATCTGATTGGCCTTTTAAATTTGTTGTCAATTTTTTTCTCTCTCTGACTATCGTTTTTGTATAAATGTTTATTATGTGCTTTAGTCCTAAAATGAATAGGGTAGATTTTACAGAAATATTAAAAAATTTCCATTGTATTTCTTATGGTCCATAAAAAAGTAGACATCCGGTATAGGTACTACAGAGTGATAAAAAAATTGATTCAGTTGGCATTAACAAAAAATTACTTGAATTTGAATATTTAAATTTGGTTATATATACAATAATTTTTTATTAAAATGTTTGTTGTTTCCTTTACTCACATTGCCCAATAATCTAAAGCATTTCAATCACTCACTAATCTATTAGATGTCAGGCCTCACCTCTGACATAACCTATTTGTATTTATTGTTAAAATCTTAGACCAGGAATAGAGGGGAGACAGGGCATGCTATGTATTTCGCCGTAAGAAGACTTTCCAAATCATCATAGCGACTTTCGACCTTATTGAAACGTCAAAGTCAGCTGCAATAGCCCAATCGACCAGATGTGTTACATACGTGTGCAGTCGAACGAATAAGTTTTCAAAATCAACAAGCGTCACCCGACGTTATCAATCATTATTTTGACTTCTGACGTTCTTGAATACATACGTCTTTAGTTTGATTCATAGTTTTCTTAGTTTTAAATTGTTTTATTTATGTTATGGATAATCAAGTATTTATTTAGATTTGGTCAACTGTAACATAACAATATTTAACTGGTCGACTAGCTATTCCAGCTAATTCAATAAGGGTCAAAATCGCAGAGATGATTTGGAAATATACGCGTGAATATGCCCTGTCTCCCCTCTATTCCTGGTCTAAGGTTAAAATGACATGTCTAATAGTATTTCCGCTTTCACCTGGTATTGTGTAAACTGTGGAATAAAAAGATCCGTAGAATTATATTGCCAACTGCAGCATTTCTTTTTGATCACTCTGTAGTAATTATTGTTATTTAATTTTATTTCAGTTTTAAAAAAAATCCATCCAAATGAATAACCCTTTGATCAAAAGCACTATGTAATGTTGGAATTGTGAATATTTCACGAAGAACAAACGTAAACGGAATCAAATGTGATCAAAACTGAACGTTCTCATTTTCAATTTGTATTTTCAAAAATCTGATTTTGAAAAAGATGTAAGAAGCCAGAAACTGAATGAATTATTTTGTTAAAAAGTGACTTGTGATATACTTTTTATACAAGCTGAAATGACAGTTTCAGTTAGGCCGAAAACGAAAACTTGGAAAATTATTTTCAACTTTCAAATAACCCAATAAACTTTGGTCATTATAAGTTTATAACAAAAACAAAATTCGTTCTGCATTATAATGCATTGAATGTCATGTCAATAATACAAGAATAATGTATTTTTATTTTGACCAAGGAAAGACAGGAATTAGGTAATACATTTCATTATGTTTAATCAGGTTAATTTCTAATAAATAATTTAACAATTTTCAGGTGTTTTACATTTTTAAATCGAAAAAAAAGAAATTAAAGAAATATGGATTAATAAACTGGTTCTGCTTGCAATGAGAAATTTGTTGTCCTTTTTTTTAAAAGAAAGTAAGTATACATTATATTTTTTAAAATTATTAACTAATACAATTTTTTCCATTAAAGATCCAAAAATCATAAAGGAATGTGTTTGTCACAAATTTTGATTTGGCGTAATATCAAACGCCTTTAATGATCCAACTACTCACATGTAAAGGAATGCATGAAAGATCTGGCTAAGGAAATATCAGCTACTCTAAACTACAATTTTCTGGATGAATACAATTTAGCTAGGCCACTTCTCCGCCAGTTTTTGCGGACGGTTTTTCCTCTGGCGTGACGGAGAATCTCCGGAGAAGATGCATACTCGCCGTCCTTGTCAATGCAGAGCTGCATCAGGCCTACTAAATTATATAATTACCAAAGTTAACGATGTTTATATTAGTTTATTTTGTATATATTATGTATACATACATACATACATACATATATACATATATAAATTCTAGAAACAAGTTTATTTTTCTCTGTACTTAATTTCGGAAACATTTTGAAACATAATCTGACACCTTCAATAACATTCCAGATTACATATTGATGTATTTGCAAATATGTTATATTTATATGTTTTGATGTTATGAAGATGGTTAGTTTTCTATAGTTTGTAAATATGTAATTGTTTATTGTTTACTTTGGAATTAAAATTTCATATTTGTTTTGTTAAATTATCTTAAAATTTGTATATGTATAGGCGTACTATTAATATTATATTTATATTCATCCTATAATTGTCCTATTTTGTTTTATTGGATTGAATCTATGGACAAATAAATAAAGTTGCCATTTTCTTATGTTGTTCAAATTATTACGCATTAAAACGCTTAGCTTTTGTTCATTTCATTAAATTTTCCTACTAGCTCTTGTAATTGTTCGATTTAAACATTTTGTGTATCATGTTTGTTGTTTCCCTTATGTCCAGTTGTATCGCTGACCCTTACAGTCCGATTCGCAAAACAGTTTAAACTAATCCTCGTTTTTGGATTAGTGAATTCTATTCTATTCCGGTATTTAAAATTTAATCTTCATAATATTATCAAAAAAGTAGATACAAGGAATAGATTTAGACTATATTTTACGAAATAAACTGTTAAAATTAGGGTAGAATTCGCTAATCCAAAAATGAGAATTAGATTAAACTTTTTTGTGAATCGGACTGTACAATTTTAAGCTAGGCTTCAATAGAAAAAAGCAAATCGAAATTTTGACAGTAATATTCACTTACTCATTTGACATTTCGTTTCGATACAATATTGTTAATTTAAGCAACACAAAAGGGTAAGCGGTACAACTGGTCATTACCCCCGTATATTTATTTCTTACATTAGCAATAAGTGGTAATCTAAAGCATTTCAATCACACAAAATCCTATAAGCTGTCAGGCCCCACCTCTATAACATAACCTATTTGTATGTATATGTTGTCAAAATGACATGTCAAATAGTATTTCTTTCTTCTAGTGTTGTGTAAACTGTAAAATAAAAAGAACCTAAAATTGTATTGCCAACTACATCATTTCTTTTTGATCACTCTGAATTATTAAAATTATGCATCTACAGATTTTTCACATTTGAACAAATATAAATGTTACTGAACTCTGTTTAAAGAAGTCAGTTTTACACCAAAACATTTCCGATGTTTAAAAGGAAGCACCAATTGCACAGATCCATAAGAGAATAAATACAGGGAATTAGTCAGGTAAAACTCAATAAACGACAATACAACAAATAACGGAGAGCACTTACAAAGAATAAAATCATAATTGCTATATTTAAATTGTGTTGGCGTGAACTGCACTTGGGTTGAGTTCAGTGCACATCAAAGTAGAATTTCAACAATCTATCTGTCAAAATTCTTCACACATTTCAGAGTTTTCAGTGTTTATTTCGTATTTCATAAATAATTTGACATAAATGTTACGTACATTTTGCATAATTTACAGCTAATGAGATGTTACTTTCATTTAATTTAAACCGGTAAACTACTTCAAGTGTAGAAGGTAAGATATGTTTTCATATATAAATAATATGTAATGTTTTTCATTACTATCAAACATTAAACGATTAAAAATTAAAAGATATGTTTCCTTCAAAATGTACTACACACCTGTTGAATCAACATTGTGTATTGCATTTTGTTATTAAAAATGTCTAGGCTAAAATAATACTAAAGTCTAAAGTGGACCTAGATAGATTGTATTTATTAAGAACGTCGTGAAATGAAATCATTTGACATGTCAATATTGTTATTTAAATGGAAATACCGTGAGTATTTTTAACGTGAAGCATTAGTTTTGTCATATCCATGGTTACCACTTGAAATTTGATTGACAGCGTGTCTCATTTAAAATGTAACATAGGGAACGTACTTGACATTTGCTTATTACTTGCTACTCTGTCAGTGTTATAAAAAAAATCCAACTTGAAATACAATTGCAAATAATTGGGGCGTGATTTAAAATTATATTTGACACCTAAATATTTTCGATGTTTATAAAAAAATGTAAATTGCATAAAGTTGTCAGAACCATGCCAAGTTTGGTATCAAATGACAGGTATCGTCAAGGGCTGGCATGCAGAATTGTCAAAAATTTGACAGCTCGATCGGTTTTTGTTTTATGCATAAAGATAAGTAGTTTGTGTATCCGAAAAGACAGTTAGCGTTAGCACTTTGAGTTTCAAGTGTGCCTAGACGGATTGGAAAGACATGTAGACTATCATAAAACACTATCCCCCTAGGGAGAGCTCGGCGTAGCCGAGATTTCGCTAGTCCTTATACTAAACGGTTTCATTCACTCTCTATATTTGAATTCATCATGAGAATCGACTAAAATTTAAGTGAGGCTACAGCCTAAACGGTGCGAGGGATTTTCGTGAAAATTGTTTCAGGTTGTAGGAAATTGTTGTCTTCATCATCCTCGTAATGGGTGATTTTTCTGTAGGATGGATAGTTTTCGTGTAAAATAATATTAAAAGTGGATATTTGGTACTTTGAAACAATTTGACATCAAAAATCTTAGTCTTCATTGAAAAATTTAAGACGAAGAACGTTTTTTTGACATGTCAAACAGAACTTTTAAATTGAAATATTTATAAAAATAGGTCAATCTGTAACAAGTAAAATTTATAAATATAAACTATAACAATGGACAATTATTTTACAATAGATAAAAGAGCCTAAATCATAATATTTAAAATTTATAAATTTTTCATAACTTAGTTCCGTGCTTCGTGATTGCAACACTGTGAAACGTCGTATTTGACATGTGTCAAAATATTAACCTATGACTGTATATAATTTTGAAATAAATAGATATGAAATGGATTATTCAACATATAAATGAACTGCCAAGGTATGAAAACATACAATTAGTTACGTTGTGTAAGTATTCAAAATCTATTTTTATGAAATGAAACATTTTTTAGGTTCAGAAAATCCAATTAACCATGTTGTATTAAGTTTTGAGTGATGGAGATCAGAAGTATATTTATATTTTAAACTTTAAAGAATCCGCTATTTTATGCATGTATTTGAAAATATTTTTAATAATCTTTAAGGATATTGTACTTAAAAACCTGTCACTTATATGATTAAATTTATAAATGTTATAGTAACTGTCATTTTAAATCGTTTTACAAGTTTCAAATGGTTTAAATATATAATAGTTGTTGTATTTAAGTCTAATTAAAGATTTATTTCACGTATTTTGTATTTAATTGTTCCATTGAAAATGCTAATTTGTACTTATATTATTATAGATATCTCGTAATAAAGTATCTAAAGTTAGTGTCACATTTTAACAAAGTTAGGTGTTTAATAGTCTATAATTTATGATTTCATTTTCGTATCCAATCAATATACTTTACATTTCAATTCTGTGGAATTTAAATATCTGTCGATTACAACAATCAATACCTATTTATTATTGTAATCAATCATTATTTTGCACTTAAACGACCAGAAACTCATCAGGCATAACAAAATACAATGCATTCATAAATCAGACAGAATATATAGGGTGTAGGCATGTCCAAATTAAAAAAAAAAAAAAAAAAAAAAAAAAAAAATAAGTCCACAAAATAGCCAATACAATGTTTTATACATCAATTCGAGCTAATTTTTACTCATTTATGGCATGAAACATATATAATATTTTTTAATTCACATGTTTATACGAGTTTACGACTTAAAAAACCGGCGGGGATCTAATATACTAAACGGCTAGGACCCCCAAAATTAATCACGACAATCGGGCAATTTTTAAGTGCACCTACAGCCTAGACGCTTTGAAAAATTTTCATGAAAACTACTTTAAATTGTAGCAAACGTTTTCCTTTACGGCCCTAAAGATGACATAAATTTCTCTACAGGCCTTAGTTTTTCTGTAAAAAATCATTTAATGTTCAAAATTCCTTGAGGAAAACAAAACCATGGATTGCTTTCTATTCTATTCAAGTCTACAAAATCAGACAATTTTGGGTCAAATTAAAAAAAAAAAAAAAAAAAAAAAAAAATAAGTCCACAAAATAGCCAATACAATGTTTTATACATCAATTCGAGCTAATTTTTACTCATTTATGGCATGAAACATATATAATATTTTTTAATTCACGTGTTTATACGAGTTTACGACTTAAAAAACCGGCGGGGATCCTTATACTAAACGGTTTCATTCACTATCTATATATATTTTCTTTAATCAGACGATCGCCCAATTTTTGCTCTCCTTTACAGCTTAAACGGTGCGAGTGATTTTGATGAAACTTGCTTCAAATTGTAGGAAATTCTTTTCTTCAGGTCCCTTGTCATGTGTAATTTTTCTGTAGAATGTATAGTTTTCGAGTAAAATAATATTAAAAGTGGATATTTGGTACTTTGAAACAATTTGACACCAAAAATCTTAGTCTTCATTGAAAATTTTAAGACGAAGAACGTTTTTTTGACATGTCAAACAGAACTTTTAAATTGAAATATTTATAAAAATAGGTCAATCTGTAACAAGTTAAATTTATACATATAAACTATAACAATGCATAATTATTCCACAATAGCTAAAAGGGCCTAAATCATTATATTTAAAAATTATATTTTTTGATGGTTCATGTCCGTGGCTTGAACACTGGGAGACGTCATACTTGACATGTGTCAAAATATTAACCTTTGAATGTCATTCAGAACCTTTAAATCGAAATATTTATTAAAAGATGACAATTTGAAAGAAGTGAAATTCATAAACATAAAATTACATTTAAATGGACTGCAGGCATGAAGAAATAAATTAGCTACGTTGTAAGTATTCAAAATCAATTTATATGGCATGAAATATTTTTTTAGGTTCAGGATATCGAGTTAACCTATTATATTATTAGTTTTGAGTGATGAAGATCAGTGTATTTATATTTTATTAGCCAAGAAATTCGATTTTGAGCATGTATTGAAAATATTTCTAAACGTTAGGAAGTTATTGAAAATATATTACCGCAAAACGTCAAAATGTGTTTTTGAAATTTTACATTTACACTTTACAAATTTACAAACATATGTGATAATTTACACAGTCTTAACTTGACGTGACGTACTGTGCCGCAAAGTGTTGAAAACCCAAAGATCGCTAATTTTTATCTTTCTGAGTAAGGTGAGGTTAGTTTGGTAACATTTAAATGGTTCTGCGAGTTTCAAATGGTTTAAATAGAAAATAGTTGTATTTTAAGCTAATTATAAAATATTTTGATGTATTTTATGTTTAATTGCTCCATTAAAATGCTAATAAGTATTATTTCTATAGACATCGCATAATGTATCACCTAAAAAAGTTGCTACATTTTAACAAAGGTAAGGGTTTAATATATTTTACATTTGAATCCTGTGGAATTTAAATTTCCATTGATTACAACAATCAATAGTACCTTTGTTGTAATCAACAATTTTGCAGTTATTGTAAGCAAAAGAACAATGCCAGAAAACTATGCGTTTGAGAGGATATTTCTTTTACTTTCTTCTACTAAATTTTAATAGAAAATCAGGGAAATTCAATATCAGCAGAAACGAAAAATGAAATTTTCTCACTAAGATTTCAGAATTATAAATCAAGCAATTAATTCTTCGCAAAATTCATTGCAAAATTCTTTAGCAATCAATATTCTTGAGCTATAATAAATATTCTTTGTTGCAATGTACACTTTTCCAGTTATTATTTCAATATAAAATGCTATAAAAATATTCGTTTAGTGGCATAATTATTTTACTTATAACTTATATTATAACAAGACATCTAATGCAAACAAATTAAAAAAAATATTGTTCATTACTATTACTATTACCTTACTGTGTAAGGTGTATATTAACTTTTTCTTTTCGAATAAGAGATTTGTTTAAATTTACTTTTAATTGTATTGAAATAGCGTCAGTTATGGTCGGCGCTTTTGTGCTGGGCACTAAAAGCCCACATGTACGAAGCGGCCCTAAACAAATTATTATCCTATTGTTAGTAACAACATGGGGTAATATTAGCAAAATTAAATACACAGCCTATCTTAAAAGACAATAATAAAAATGTCCATTTCTTTGTGAAAAATAAGTTATATATGTTTTCGCCTTAATTCTTGTAGTCCAAATAGAATGGCATGATCGGTTTGGAGAAAAATATAACATGTCCTATGTCCTACAAAAATTTTAACTTCAATCAAAAGTTAACATCTTACTAAGCCTGTGGTAGACCGGGCCCCGGGCTCAGTTGGATATAGCATTACCTATGGCAACGGACATGTTTGCCGTAAGAAGCGACAGGAATAGAAATGTTTATTTTATTTAAAAAAAATGTGTTTCATTATTACAAAATAAAGTAAAATATAATAGGAAACCATTTAATATGTACCTGTCCTTTACCCCCATAAATCAAGCTTGAATCGTTAACAGTAGATCTGCTGAGTGGTCTATAACGATAGATATCTGTACAAACTATACATTTTGATCAAATGGCAAGAGAAAGAAGGGCTCCAATGGTAGTTTTTGATTCAAAAATTTTTAAAAGTGGAAACAATTATCCTGCAATGCATCGAAGTCCTCGTTATAAATTTTAAGACGAAAACCATGTCATCTGTGACACTTGATAAGTCATTGGTGACATGTATCAAATTTGACAAGTTGAAGATGAATTACAAATGGTATCTTTAAAAGCAGGAAATATATCATTTATGAGTAATGGCTTTAAACTAATGTTTTAGAAATTGTAATTTTTTGACATTTCAAAATATGTAGTTTGGTTAGGTAATTATTAGATGTCATGTGTCAAAAATGTGTTACGTCAAACATGACATTAATGATTCCATACTACCAATAAAAATATAGTAAATTTTAAATATAACTAGACGAGAAAGTGTTGCCAAACTTGCCATAAGTAACATTCCTAACAAGATCAATGTGAAGTCGGTACACAAGTGTTACCAAACATGACATAAGTAAGTAAGTGACAAACAAATATTCCTAACTGTATTACTGTGAAGTTAGTTCATTAATAATTTCCATACTACCAATAAAAATATAGTAAATTTTAAATATAACTAGACAAGTAAGTGTTGCCATACATGGCATAAGTAACATTCCTAACAAGATCAATGTAAAGTTGGTACACAAGTGTTATCAAACATGACATAAGTAAGTGACAATCAAATATTCCTAACTGTATTACTGGGAAGTTAGTCCATTAATAATTTCCATACTACCAATAAAAATATAGTAAATTTTAAATATAACTAGACGAGAAAGTGTTGCCAAACTTGCCATAAGTAACATTCCTAACAAGATCAATGTGAAGTCGGTACACAAGTGTTACCAAACATGACATAAGTAATTAAGTAACAAACAAATATTCCTAACTGTATTACTGGGAAGTTAGTCCATTAATAATTTCCATACTACCAATAAAAATATAGTAAATTTTAAATATAACTAGACGAGTAAGTGTTGCCAAATTTGCCATAAGTAACAAAGTAAATAACAAATATTGAAAATGAAAGGGATCGTCAAGGGCAAACATGCAGAAATGTCAATATTTTGACAGCTCGATCGGCTTTTATTTTTTGCATAAAGTTGTCAGAACCATATCGAGTTTGGTATCAAATGAGAAGTATCGTTCAGGGCTACAATGCAGAAGTGTCAAAAATTTGACAGGTTGATCGGCTTTTGTTTTTTGCATAAAGATGTCAAAACCATGTCGAGTTTGGTATTAAATGAGAAGGATTGTCATGGGCTACCATGCAGAAATATCAATATTTTGACAGCTCGGTCGGCTTTTGTTTTTTGAGTAAAGTTGTCAGAACCATGTCGAGTTTGGTATCCAATGAGAAGTATCGTTAAGGGCAGCCATGCAGAAGTGTCAAAAATTTGACAGGTTAATCGGCTTTTGTTTTGTGCATAAAGTTGCCAGAACCATGTCGTGTTTGGTATCAAATGAAAGGGATTGTCAAGGGCTAACATGCAGAAATGTCAATATTTTGACAGCTCGATCGGCTTTTGTTTTTTGCATAAAGTTGTCAGAACCATATCGTGTTTGGTATCAAATGAGAAGTATCGTTCAGGGCTACCATGCAGAAGTGTCAATAATTTGACAGGTTGATCGGCTTTTGTTTTTTGCATAAAGATGTCAGAAACATGTCGAGTTTGGTATCAAATGAGAGGTATTGTTAAGGGCTGCTATACAGAAGTATCAAAAATTTGACAGGTCGATCGGCTTTTGTTTTTTGCATAAAGTTGTCAGAACCATGTCGAGTTTGATATCAAATGAGAGGGAACGTCAAGGGCTACCATGCAGAAAGATCAAAATTTTGACAGCTCGGTAAGCTTTTGTTTTTTGGATAAAGTTGTCAGAACCATGTCGTGTTTGGTATCAAATGAGAGGTATCGTCAAGGGCTGCCATGCAGAAATGTTAAAAATTTGATAATTTCATCGGCTTTTGTTTTTTGCATAAAGTTGTCAGAACCATGCCGAGTTTGGTATCAGATGACAGGTATCGTGAAGGACTGCAATGCAGAATTGTGAAAAATTTGACAGCTCGTTCGGTTTTTGTTTTATGCATAAAGATAATTAGTTTGTGTATCCGAAAAGACAGTTAGCATTAGCACTTTGAGTTTCAAGTGTGCCTAGACGGATTGGAAAGACGTATAGACTATCATAAAACACTATCCCCCTAGGGAGAGCTCGGCGTAGCCGAGATTTCGCTAGTCCTTATACTAAACGGTTTCATTCACTATCTATTCTTTCATCTCGAGCATCGGCCAGAATTTAAGTAAGGCTACAGCCTAAACGGTTCGAGGAATTTTCGTGAAATTTGTTTTAATTTGTTGGAAATTGTTGTCTTCATCATCCTAGTAATGGGTCATTTCTCTGTAGGATGGATAGTTTCCGAGTAAATCATTATTAAAGGTGGAATTTTGGGTTTTTGAAACAAAAAGAGAAATAAAATATCTTAGTCTTCCATGAAAAAAATTGAGACAAAGATCTCTTTGACATGTCAAACTGAATTTTTAAATGGGAATATTTATAAAAATAGACCAATCTGTAATAAGTTAAATTTTAAAATATTAACTATAATAATGGACAATTTTTTTACAATAGTTACAAATGCCCAAATCTTTAAAATTAAAAATTATAAATTTTTGATGATTCATTTCCGTGCTTCGTGATTGCAACACTGTGAAACGTCATATTTGACATGTGTCAAAATATTAACCTATGAATGTATATAATTTTGAAATAAATAGATATGAAATGGATTATTCAACATATAAATGAACTGCCAAGCCATGAAAACATACAATTAGTTACGTTGTGTAAGTATTCAAAATCAATTTTTTATTAAATGAAACATTTTTTAGGTTCATAAAATCCAATTAACCATGTTGTATTAAGTTTTGAGTGATGGAGATCAGTATATTTATATTATAAAATTTAAAGAATCCGATTTTGTGCTTGGATTGAAAATATTTTTAATAATCGTTAAGGATATTGTACTTAAAAACCTGTCACTTATGAATAAATTTATAAATGTTATAGTAACTGTCATTTTAAATCGTTTTGCAAGTTTCAAATGGTTTAAATATATAATAGTTGTTGTATTTTTGTCTAATTAAAGATTTATTTCACGTATTTTGTATTTAATTGTTCCATTGAAAATGGTAATTTGTACTTATATTATTATAGATATCTCGTAATAAAGCATCTAAAGTTGGTGCCACATTTTAACAAAGGCAGTAAGGTAGGTGTTTAATAGTCTTTAATTGAAATGAACTAATGATTTAATTTTCGTATAAAATCAATAAACTTTACATTTGAATTCTGTGGAATTTAAATATCTGTCGATTACAACAATCAATACCTATTTATTAAAACTATATTGTTGTAATCAACCATTATTTTGCATTTTACGACCAGAAACTCATCAGACATAACAAAATACAATGCATTCTTATTATATTGTCATAAATCAGAGAATATATAGTGTGTAGGCATGTCCAATTAAAAAAAAAAAAACTTTAGAAATGTAAACTAAATATTCCAATCCCGACCGACGCCAAATATTTCGACTTTTTATATATTTCCAATTTTAAATGGCACAAAAGTGACCCCTGTGGTGCACTCTGCACGCCAGCAATGAGTACCCGTGAGGTGACGCCTGGTACGCGTTCGCACGGTACAAATATGTCATCACCATTAACAAAATCTGCGATAAAGCAGATTGTGGCACACTCAGAAAATTATTAATATGCCGTGATGACATGTCTATATTTATATATGTTCCAATCAGCACTGGAAAATAAAAATTAAAAGACGTACATCTTATCATCCATACATCATTGTAAAAATGTTATAATCGGATTCTAGGGACCTTAAAAGTGCTTATTTACTAAAATATGATAATGCTATTTTTAGCATAAATTCAATACCTCTCTTTTTTATTAAATCTTATCTTTCTCTATCATATTACATCGTTTTAAGCAATATTATTATGGATAAAATTTAAACCGTCAGATATATATTACGTATTATACACCCAAGCGGGCTAATTTTTACTGGTCTACAACGTGAAACAAAAATAACAATTCTTAAATCAAGCGTTTGCGAGTTTTCGACTTAAAAACGAGCAGTCAATCTAATGCAAACAAATTTAAAAAAAATATTGTTCATTACTATTACCTTACTATGTAAGGTGAATATTAACTTTTTCTTTTCAATTAAGAGATTTGTTTAAATTTACTTGTGTCTTGAAATAGCGTTCATTATGGTCGGCGCTTTTGTGCTGGGCATAACCAGCCCAACCGTAAGTAGCGGCCCTGAATAAATTATTATTCTATTGTTAGTAACAACATTGGGAAAATATTAGCAAAAATAAAAACACAGCCTATCTTATAAGACAATAATAAAAATGTCCATTTTTTTGTGAAAAATACGTTATACATGTTTCCGCCTTAATTCTTGTAGTCCAAATAGAATGGCATGATCGGTTTCGAGAAAAATATAACATGTCTTATGTCCTACAAAATTTTAACTTCAATCACAAAAGTTAACATGTGCACTGGAACTGCTTCTTGAATTTTGTTATAGTTTGAACAGAATTCTCTACCGTTATAGCTTTGCCTTACTAAGCCTGTGGTAGACCGGGCCCAGTTGGATATAGCACTACCTATGGCGACGGATATGTTTGCCGCAAGAAGCAACAGGAATAGATATGTTTATTTTATTTTTTAAAAATGTGTTTCATTATTAGAAAATAAAGTAAAGTGAAATAGGAAACCATTTAATATGTACCTGTCCTTTACCCCCCATAAATCAAGCTTGAATCGCTAACAGTAGATCTGCTGAGAGGGCCATAACGATAGATATCTGTTCAACCTATATATTTTGATCAAATGGCAACAGAAAGAAGTTCTCCAATGGTAGTTTTCGATGTCAAAAATTATTAAAAGTGGAAACAATCATCCCGCAATGCATCGAAGTCCTCGTCAAAAATTTTAAGACGAAAACCGATCTCATCTGTCACACTTGATAAGTCATTGGTGACATGTGTCACATTTTACAAGTTGAAGATGAACTTCAAATGGTTTTATCTTTAAAAGCAGGAGATACATTCCGAAAAATTAAATACAGATTAGTTAAAGGTACGAAGAAACAAATATATCATTTATGAGTAATGGCTTTAAACCAATTATTTGAAATTGTAATTTTTTGACATTTCAAAATGTGTAGTTTGGTTAGGTAAACATGACATAACATAAGTAATTAAGTGACAAACAAATATTCCTAACTGTATTACTGTGAAGTTAGTGCATTAATAATTTTCATACTACCAATAAAAATATAGTAAATTTTAAATAAAACTAGACGAGTAAGTGTTGCCAAACTTGCCATAAGTAACATTCCTAACAAGATCAATGTGAAGTCGGTACACAAGTGTTACCAAACATGTACAAACAAATATTCCTAACTGTATTACTGTGAAGTTAGTGCATTAATAATTTTCATACTACCAATAAAAATTTAGTAAATTTTAAATATAACTAGACGAGTAAGTGTTGCCAAACTTGCCATAAGTAACATTCCTAACAAGATCAATGTGAAGTCGGTACACAAGTGTTACCAAACATGTACAAACAAATATTCCTAACTGTATTACTGTGAAGTTAGTGCATTAATAATTTTCATACTACCAATAAAAATATAGTAAATTTTAAATATAACTAGACGAGTAAGTGTTGCCAAACTTGCCATAAGTAACATTCCTAACAAGATCAATGTGAAGTCGGTATACAAGTGTTACCAAACATGCCATAAGTAAGTGAAGAACAAATATTCCTAACTGTATTACTGTGAAGTTAGTCCATTAATAATTTCCATACAAAAAAATGACAATATCGGATTTTGTTTTTTGCATAAAGTTGTCAGAACCATGTCGTGTTTGGTATCAAATGAGAGGTATAGTCAAGGGCTACCATGCAGAAATGTCAAAATTTTGACAGCTCGATTGGCTTTCATTTTTTGCTTAAAGTTGTCAGAACCATGTCGAGTTTGGTATCAAATGAGAGATATCGTTGAGGGCTGTCATGCAGAAACGACAAAAATTTGACAGGTCGGTCGGCTTTTGTTTTTTGCATAAAGTTGTCAGAACCAAGTCGTGTTTGGTATCAAATGAGAGGGATCGTCAAGGGCTAACATGCAGAAATGTTAAAATTTTGACAGCTCGAAGGGCTTTTGTTTTTCGCATAAAGTTGTCAGAACTATGTCGAGTTTGGTACCAAATAGGAGGTATCGTTATGGGCTGCCATGTAAAAGGGTAAAAAATTTGACAGGTCGATCGGCTTTTGTTTTTTTGCATAAAGTTGTCAAAACCATGTCGTGTTTGGTATCAAATGAGAGGGATCGTCAAGGACTAACATGCAGAAATGTTAAAATTTTGACAGCTCGATGGGCTTATGTTTTTCGCATAAAGTTGTCAAAACCATGTCGAGTTTGGTATCAAATGAGATGTATCGTTAAGGGCTGCCACGCAGAAGTGTTAAAAATTTGACAGGTCGATCGACTTTTGTTTTTCGCATAAAGTTGTCAGAACAATGTCGAGTTTGGTATCAAATGAGAGGGTTCGTCAAGGGCTACCATGCAAAAATGTGAAAATTTTGACAGCTCGATCGGCTTTTGTTTTTTGCATGAACTTGCCAGAACCATGTCGTGTTTGGTATCAAATGAGAGGTATCGTCAAGGGCTACCATGCAGAAATGTCAAAATTGTGACAGCTCGATCGGTTTTTGTTTTATGCATAAAGATAAGTAGTTTGTGTATCCGAAAAGACAGTTAGCGTTAGCACTTTGAGTTTCAAGTGTGCCTAGACGGATTGGAAAGATGTATAGACTATCATAAAACACTATCCCCCTAGGGGAACCTCGGCGTAGCCGAGATTTCGCTAGTCCTTATACTAAACGGTTTCATTCACTATCTATTCTTTCATCTCGAGCATCGGCCAGAATTTAAGTAAGGCTACAGGCTAAGCGGTTCGAGGGATTTTTGTGAAATTTGTTCTAATTTGTTGGAAATTGTTGTCTTCATCATCCTAGTAATGGGTCATTTCTCTGTAGGATGGATAGTTTCCGAGTAAATCATTATTAAAGGTGGAATTTTGGGTTTTTGAAACAAAAAGAGAAATAAAATATCTTAGTCTTCCATGAAAAAAATTGAGACAAAGATCTCTTTGACATGTCAAACTGAATTTTTAAATGGGAATATTTATAAAAATAAACCAATCTGTAATAAGTTAAATTTTAAAATATTAAGTATAATAATGGACAATTTTTTTACAATAATTACAAATGCCCAAATCTTTAAAATTCAAAATTATAAATTTTTGATGATTCATTTCCGTGCTTCGTGATTGCAACACTGTGAAACGTCATATTTGACATGTGTCAAAATATTAACCTATGAATGTATATAATTTTGAAATAAATAGATATGAAATGGATTATTCAACATATAAATGAACTGCCAAGCCATGAAAACATACAATTAGTTACGTTGTGTAAGTATTCAAAATCAATTTTTTATTAAATGAAACATTTTTTAGGTTCATAAAATCCAATTAACCATGTTGTATTAAGTTTTGAGTGATGGAGATCAGTATATTTATATTATAAAATTTAAAGAATCCGATTTTGTGCTTGGATTGAAAATATTTTTAATAATCGTTAAGGATATTGTACTTAAAAACCTGTCACTTATGAATAAATTTATAAATGTTATAGTAACTGTCATTTTAAATCGTTTTGCAAGTTTCAAATGGTTTAAATATATAATAGTTGTTGTATTTTTGTCTAATTAAAGATTTATTTCACGTATTTTGTAATTAATTGTTCCATTGAAAATGGTAATTTGTACTTATATTATTATAGATATCTCGTAATAAAGCATCTGAAGTTGGTGCCACATTTTAACAAAGGTAGTAAGGTAGGTGTTTAATAGTCTATAATTGAAATGAACTAATGATTTAATTTTCGTATAAAATCAATAAACTTTACATTTGAATTCTGTGGAATTTAAATATCTGTCGATTACAACAATCAATACCTATTTATTAAAACTATATTGTTGTAATCAACCATTATTTTGCATTTTACGACCAGAAACTCATCAGACATAACAAAATACAATGCATTCTTATTATATTGTCATAAATCAGAGAATATATAGTGTGTAGGCATGTCCAATTAAAAAAAAAAAACTTTAGAAATGTAAACTAAATGTTCCAATCCCGACCGACGCCAAATATTTCGACTTTTTATATATATCCAATTTTAAATGGCACAAAAGTGACCCCTGTGGTGCACTCTGCACGCCAGCAATGAGGACCCATGAGGTGACACCTGGTACGCGTTCGCACGATCGTACGGTACAAATATGTCATCACCATTAACAAAATCTGTGATAAAGCAGATTGTGGCACACTCAGAAAATTATTAATATGCCGTGATGATATGTCTATATTTATATATGTTCCAATCAGCACTGGAAAATTCTTAATTCACCTCATAGTACACATAATGTCATAAGTAATCAATAAAAATTAAAAGACGTACATCTTATCATCCATACATCATTGTAAAAATGTTATAATCGGATTCTAGGGACCTTAAAAGTGCTTATTCACTAAAATATGATAATGCTATTTTTAGCATAAATTCAATACCTCTCTTTTTTATTAAATCTTATCTTTCTCTATCATATTACATCGTTTTAAGCAATATTATATATTTTTCTATGGATAAAATTTAAACCGTCAGATATATATTACGTATTATACACCCAAGCGGGCTAATTTTTACTGGTCTACAACGTGAAACAAAAATAACAATTCTTAAATCAAGCGTTTGCGAGTTTTCAACTTAAAAACGAGCAGTCAATCTAATGCAAACAAATTTAAAAAAAAATATTGTTCATTACTATTACCTTACTATGTAAGGTGAATATTAACTTTTTCTTTTCAATTAAGAGATTTGTTTAAATTTACTTGTGTCTTGAAATAGCGTTCATTATGGTCGGCGCTTTTGTGCTGGGCATAACCAGCCCAACCGTAAGTAGCGGCCCTGAATAAATTATTATTCTATTGTTAGTAACAACATTGGGAAAATATTAGCAAAAATAAAAACACAGCCTATCTTAAAAGACAATAATAAAAATGTCCATTTTTTTGTGAAAAATACGTTATACATGTTTCCGCCTTAATTCTTGTAGTCCAAATAGAATGGCATGATCGGTTTCGAGAAAAATATAACATGTCTTATGTCCTACAAAATTTTAACTTCAATCACAAAAGTTAACATGTGCACTGGAACTGCTTCTTGAATTTTGTTATAGTTTGAACAAAATTCTCTACCGTTATAGCTTTGCCTTACTAAGCCTGTGGTAGACCGGGCCCAGTTGGATATAGCACTACCTATGGCGACGGATATGTTTGCCGCAAGAAGCAACAGGAATAGATATGTTTATTTTATTTTTTAAAAATGTGTTTCATTATTAGAAAATAAAGTAAAGTGAAATAGGAAACCATTTAATATGTACCTGTCCTTTACCCCCCATAAATCAAGTTTGAATCGCTAACAGTAGATCTGCTGAGAGGGCCATAACGATAGATATCTGTTCAACCTATATATTTTGATCAAATGGCAACAGAAAGAAGTTCTCCAATGGTAGTTTTCGATGTCAAAAATTATTAAAAGTGGAAACAATCATCCCGCAATGCATCGAAGTCCTCGTCAAAAATTTTAAGACGAAAACCGATCTCATCTGTCACACTTGATAAGTCATTGGTGACATGTGTCACATTTTACAAGTTGAAGATGAACTTCAAATGGTTTTATCTTTAAAAGCAGGAGATACATTCCGAAAAATTAAATACAGATTAGTTAAAGGTACGAAGAAACAAATATATCATTTATGAGTAATGGCTTTAAACCAATTATTTGAAATTGTAATTTTTTGACATTTCAAAATGTGTAGTTTGGTTAGGTAAACATGACATAACATAAGTAATTAAGTGACAAACAAATATTCCTAACTGTATTACTGTGAAGTTAGTGCATTAATAATTTTCATACTACCAATAAAAATATAGTAAATTTTAAATAAAACTAGACGAGTAAGTGTTGCCAAACTTGCCATAAGTAACATTCCTAACAAGATCAATGTGAAGTCGGTACACAAGTGTTACCAAACATGTACAAACAAATATTCCTAACTGTATTACTGTGAAGTTAGTGCATTAATAATTTTCATACTACCAATAAAAATATAGTGAATTTTAAATATAACTAGACGAGTAAGTGTTGCCAAACTTGCCATAAGTAACATTCCTAACAAGATCAATGTGAAGTCGGTACACAAGTGTTACCAAACATGTACAAACAAATATTCCTAACTGTATTACTGTGAAGTTAGTGCATTAATAATTTTCATACTACCAATAAAAATATAGTAAATTTTAAATATAACTAGACGAGTAAGTGTTGCCAAACTTGCCATAAGTAACATTCCTAACAAGATCAATGTGAAGTCGGTACACAAGTGTTACCAAACATGCCATAAGTAAGTGACGAACAAATATTCCTAACTGTATTACTGTGAAGTTAGTCCATTAATAATTTCCATACAAAAAAATGACAATATCGGATTTTGTTTTTTGCATAAAGTTGTCAGAACCATGTCGTGTTTGGTATCAAATGAGAGGTATAGTCAAGGGCTACCATGCAGAGATGTCAAAATTTTGACAGCTCGATTGGCTTTCGTTTTTTGCTTAAAGTTGTCAGAACCATGTCGAGTTTGGTATCAAATGAGAGATATCGTTGAGGGCTGTCATGCAGAAACGACAAAAATTTGACAGGTCGGTCGGCTTTTGTTTTTTGCATAAAGTTGTCAGAACCAAGTCGTGTTTGGTATCAAATGAGAGGGATCGTCAAGGGCTAACATGCAGAAATGTTAAAATTTTGACAGCTCGAAGGGCTTTTGTTTTTCGCATAAAGTTGTCAGAACTATGTCGAGTTTGGTACCAAATAGGAGGTATCGTTATGGGCTGCCATGCAAAAGGGTAAAAAATTTGACAGGTCGATCGGCTTTTGTTTTTTTGCATAAAGTTGTCAAAACCATGTCGTGTTTGGTATCAAATGAGAGGGATCGTCAAGGACTAACATGCAGAAATGTTAAAATTTTGACAGCTCGATGGGCTTATGTTTTTAGCATAAAGTTGTCAAAACCATGTCGAGTTTGGTATCAAATGAGATGTATCGTTAAGGGCTGCCACGCAGAAGTGTTAAAAACTTGACAGGTCGATCGACTTTTGTTTTTCGCATAAAGTTGTCAGAACAATGTCGAGTTTGGTATCAAATGAGAGGGTTCGTCAAGGGCTACCATGCAAAAATGTGAAAATTTTGACAGCTCGATCGGCTTTTGTTTTTTGCATGAACTTGCCAGAACCATGTCGTGTTTGGTATCAAATGAGAGGTATCGTCAAGGGCTACCATGCAGAAACGACAAAAATTTGACAGGTCGGTCGGCTTTTGTTTTTTGCATAAAGTTGTCAGAACCAAGTCGTGTTTGGTATCAAATGAGAGGGATCGTCAAGGGCTAACATGCAGAAATGTTAAAATTTTGACAGCTCGAAGGGCTTTTGTTTTTCGCATAAAGTTGTCAGAACTATGTCGAGTTTGGTACCAAATAGGAGGTATCGTTATGGGCTGCCATGCAAAAGGGTAAAAAATTTGACAGGTCGATCGGCTTTTGTTTTTTTGCATAAAGTTGTCAAAACCATGTCGTGTTTGGTATCAAATGAGAGGGATCGTCAAGGACTAACATGCAGAAATGTTAAAATTTTGACAGCTCGATGGGCTTATGTTTTTAGCATAAAGTTGTCAAAACCATGTCGAGTTTGGTATCAAATGAGATGTATCGTTAAGGGCTGCCACGCAGAAGTGTTAAAAACTTGACAGGTCGATCGACTTTTGTTTTTCGCATAAAGTTGTCAGAACAATGTCGAGTTTGGTATCAAATGAGAGGGTTCGTCAAGGGCTACCATGCAAAAATGTGAAAATTTTGACAGCTCGATCGGCTTTTGTTTTTTGCATGAACTTGCCAGAACCATGTAGTGTTTGGTATCAAATGAGAGGTATCGTCAAGGGCTACCATGCAGAAACGACAAAAATTTGACAGGTCGGTCGGCTTTTGTTTTTTGCATAAAGTTGTCAGAACCAAGTCGTGTTTGGTATCAAATGAGAGGGATCGTCAAGGGCTAACATGCAAAAATGTGAAAATTTTGACAGCTCGATCGGCTTTTGTTTTTTGCATGAACTTGCCAGAACCATGTCGTGTTTGGTATCAAATGAGAGGTATCGTCAAGGGCTACCATGCAGAAATGTCAAAATTGTGACAGCTCGATCGGTTTTTGTTTTATGCATAAAGATAAGTAGTTTGTGTATCCGAAAAGACAGTTAGCGTTAGCACTTTGAGTTTCAAGTCTGCCTAGACGGATTGGAAAGACGTATAGACTATCATAAAACACTATCCCCCTAGGGGAACCTCGGCGTAGCCGAGATTTCGCTAGTCCTTATACTAAACAGTTTCATTCACTATCTATATTTGAATTCATCATGAGAATCGACTAAAATTTAAGTGAGGCTACAGCCTAAACGGTGCGAGGGATTTTCGTGAAAATTGTTTCAGGTTGTAGGAAATTGTTGTCTTCATCATCCTCGTAATGGGTGATTTTTCTGTAGGATGGATAGTTTTCGTGTAAAATAATATTAAAAGTGGATATTTGGTACTTTGAAACAATTTGACATCAAAAATCTTAGTCTTCATTGAAAAATTTAAGACGAAGAACGTTTTTTTGACATGTCAAACAGAACTTTTAAATTGAAATATTTATAAAAATAGGTCAATCTGTAACAAGTTAAATTTATACATATAAACAATAACAATGCACAATTATTCCACAATAGCTAAAAGGGCCTAAATCATTATATTTAAAAATTATATTTTTTGATGGTTCATGTCCGTGGCTTGAACACTGGGAGACGTCATATTTGACATGTGTCAAAATATTAACCTTTGAATGTTTGACATGTCATTCAGAACCTTTAAATCGAAATATTTATGAAAAGATGACAATTTGAAAGAAGTGAAATTCATAAATATAAAATTACATTTAAATGGACTGCAGGCATGAAGAAATAAATTAGCTACGTTGTAAGTATTCAAAATCAATTTATATGGAATGAAATATTTTTTTAGGTTCAGGAAATCGAGTTAACCTGTTATATTATTAGTTTTGAGTGATGAAGATCAGTGTATTTATATTTTAATAGCCAAGAAATTCGATTTTGAGAATGTATTGAAAATATTTCTAATCGTTATAGAGTTATTGAAAATATATTACCGCAAAATGTCAAAATGTATTTTTGAAATTTTACATTTACACTTTTCAGGTTTTTTGTCATAAGCCGTAACGTAATTTACCGTGCTGCAACATAACGTAAAGAATAAAACATTACAAACATATGTGATAATTTACACAGCCTTATTACTTGACGTGACGAACTGTGCCGCAACGTGTTAAAAACCCAAAGATCGCCAAATTTTATCTTTCTGTGTAAGGTTAGGTTAGTTTGGTAACATTTAAATGGTTCTGTGAGTTTCAAATGGTTTAAATAGAAAATAGTTGTTGTATTTTAAGCTAATTAAAATGCTAATAAGTATTATTTCTATAGACATCGCTTAATGTATCACCTAAAGAAGTTGCTACATTTTAACAAAAGTAAGGGTTTAATATGCTTTACATTTGAATCCTGTGGAATTTAAATTTCCATTGATTACAACAATCAATAGTATCTTTGTTGTAATCAACAATTTTGCAATTTTTGTAAGCAAAAGAACAATGCCAGAAAAGTATTCGTTTGAGAGGATATTTCTTTTACTTTCTTCTACTAAATTTTAATAGTAAATTAGGGAAATTCAATATCGGCAGAAACGAAAAATACAGTTTTCTCACTAAGATTTCAGAATTATTAATCAAGCAATTAATTCTTCGCAAAATTCATTGCAAGATTCTTTAGTAATCAATATTCTTGAGCTATAATAAATATTCTTTGTTGTAATCAACACTTTTCCAGTTATTATTTCAATATAAAATAATACTAGAAAAATATCCGTTTGGTGGCATAATTATTTTACTTATAACTTACAACAAGACATCTAATGCAAACAAATTAAAAATATATATATATATATATATATATATATATATATATATATATATATATATATATATATATATATATATATATATTGTTCATTACTATTACTATTACCTTACTGTGTAAGGTGTATATTAACTTTTCCTTTTCGAATAAGAGATTTGTTTAAATTTACTTTTAATTGTCTTGAAATAGCGTTAGTTATGGTCGGCGCTTTTGTGCTGAGCACAACAAGCTCACACGTACGAAGCGGCCCTGAACAAATTATTATCCTATTGTTAGTAACAACTTGGGGATAATATTAGCAAAATTAAATACACAGCCTATCTTAAAAGACAATAATATAAATGTCAATTTTTTGTGAAAAATAAGTTATACACGTTTTCGCCTTAATTCTTGTAGTCCAAATAGAATGGCATGATCGGTTTCGAGAAAAATATAACATGTCCTATGTCCTACAAAAATTTTAACTCCAATCAAAAGTTAACATGTACATTGGAACTGCTGTTTGAATTTTGTTATAGTTTGTACAGAATTTTCTACCGTATAGCTTTGCCTTGCTGAGCCTGTGGTAGACCGGGCACCGGGCCCAGTTGGATATAGCACTACCTATGGCAACGGACATGTTTGCCGTAAGAAACGACAGGAATAGAAATGTTTATTTTATTTAAAAAAAAATGTGTTTCACAATTCCAAATAAAATAAAATAGGAAACCATTTAATATGTACCTGTCCTTTACCCCCCCATGCCATATATCAAGCTTGAATCGTTAACAGTAGATCTGCTGAGAGGGCCATAACGATAGATATCTGTACAAACTACACTAGTCGAATTTTGGTACTTTGAAACAATCATCCCGCAATGCATAGAAGTCCGCGTTGAAAATTTTAAGACGAAAAACGATGTCATCTGGCACATTTGATAAGTCATTGGTGACATGTGTCAAATTTGACAAGTTGAAGATGAACTTCAAATGGTATTATCTTAAAAAGCAGGAGATATATTTCGAAAAATTAAATACAGATTGTAAAAGGTAAGGTTAAACAAATATATCATTTATGAGTTATGGCTTTAAACCAATGTTTTAGAAATTGCAATTTTTTGACATTTCAAAATATGTTCTTTGGTTAGGTAAATATCAAATGTCATCATGAGTCAAGTGTTGCCAAACATGGCATAAGTAACATTCCTAACAAGATCAATGTGAAGTTGGTACACAAGTGTTACCAAACATGACATAAGTAAATTAAGTGACAAACAAATATTCCTAACTGTATTATTGTGACGTTAGTGCATTAATAATTTCCATACTACCAATAAAAATATAGTAAATTTTAAATATAACCAGACGAGTAAGTGTTGCCAAACTTGCCATAAGTAACATTCCTAACAAGATCAATGTGAAGTCGGTACACAAGTGTTACCAAACATGCATAAGAAAGTGACAAACAAATATTCCTAACTGTATTACTGTGAAGTTAGTTCATTAATAATTTCCATACTACCAATATAAATATAGTAAATTTTAAATATACCTAGACAAGTGAGTGTTGCCAAACTTGCCAAAAGTAACATTCCTAACAAGATCAATGTGAAGTCGGTACACAAGTGTTACCAAACATGACATAAGCAAGTAAGTGACAAACAAATATTCCTAACTGTATTACTGTGAAGTTAGATCATTAATAATTTCCATACTACCAATAAAAATATAGTAAATTTTAAATATAACTAGACAAGTAAGTGTTGCAAAACTTGCCATAAGTAACATTCCTAACAAGATCAATGTGAAGTCGGTACACAAGTGTTACCAAACATGACATAAATAAGTAAGTGACAAACAAATATTCCTAACTGTATTACTGTGAAGTTAGTTCATTAATAATTTCCATACTACCAATAAAAATATAGTAAATTTTAAATATAACTAGACAAGTAAGTGTTGCCAAACCATGTCGTGTTTGGTATCAAATGAGAGGTATCGTTAAGGGTTGCCATGCAGAAGTGTCAAAAATTTGACAGGTTGATCGGCTTTTGTTTTTTGCAAAAAGTTATCAGAACCATGCCTAGTTTGGTATCAAATGAGAGGTATAGTCAAGGGCTACCATGCAGAAATGTCAAAATTTTGACAGCTAGAGTGGCTTTTGTTTTTTGCATAAAGTTGTCAGAGCCATGTCGAGTTTGGTATCAAATGAGAGATATCGTTAAGGGCTGCCATGCAGAAGTGACAAAAATATGACAGGTCGATCGGCTTTTGTTTTTTGCATAATGTTGTAAGAACCATGTCGTCTTTGATATCAAATGAGAGGGATCGTCAAGGGCTACCATGCAAAAATGTCAAAATTTTGACAGCTCGGTCGGCTTTTGTTTTCTGCATAAAGTTGTCAGAACCATGTCGAGTTTGGTATCAAATGAGAGGTATCGTTAAGGGCTGCCATGCAAAAGTGTCAAAAATTTGACAGGTCGATCGGCTTTTGTTTTCTGCATAAAGTTGTCAGAACCATGTCGAGTTTGGTATCAAACGAGAGGTATCGTTAAGGGCTGCCATGCAGAAGTGTCAAACATTTGACATGTCGATCGGCTTTTGTTTTTTTGCATGAACTTGTCAGAACCATGTCGTGTTTGGTATCAAATGAGAGGTATCGTCAAGGGCTACCATGCAAAAATGTCAAAATTTTGACAGCTCGGTCGGCTTTTGTTTTCTGCATAAAGTTGTCAGAACTATGTCGAGTTTGGTATCAAATGAGAGGTATCGTTAAGGGCTGCCATGCAAAAGTGTCAAAAATTTGACAGGTCGATCGGCTTTTGTTTTCTGCATAAAGTTGTCAGAACCATGTCGAGTTTGGTATCAAACGAGAGGTATCGTTAAGGGCTGCCATGCAGAAGTGTCAAACATTTGACATGTCGATCGGCTTTTGTTTTTTTGCATGAACTTGTCAGAACCATGTCGTGTTTGGTATCAAATGAGAGGTATCGTTAAGGGCTACATTGCAGAAATGTCAAAATTGTGATTGCTCGATCGGTTTTTGTTTTATGCATAAAGATAAGTAGTTTGTGTACCCGAAAAGACAGTTAGCGTTAGCACTTTGAGTTTCAAATGTGCCTAGACGGATTGGAAAGACGTATAGACTATCATAAAACACTATCCCCCTAGGGAGAGCTCGGCGTAGCCGAGATTTCGCTATCCTTATACTAAAAGGGTTGAGGATCTCTCTATATATTCATCTCGAGCATCGGCCAGAATTTAAGTAAGGCTACAGGCTAAACGGTTCGAGGGATTTTAGTGAAATTTGTTTCAATTTGTTGGAAATTGTTGTCTTCATCATCCTAGTAATGGGTCATTTCTCTGTAGGATGGATAGTTTCCGAGTAAATCATTATTAAAGGTGGAATTTTGGGTTTTTGAAACAAAAAGAGAAATAAAATATCTTAGTCTTCCATGAAAAAAATTGAGACAAAGATCTCTTTGACATGTCAAACTGAATTTTTAAATGGGAATATTTATAAAAATAGACCAATCTGTAATAAGTTAAATTTTAAAATATTAACTATAATAATGGACAATTTTTTTACAATAGTTACAAATGCCCAAATCTTTAAAATTAAAAATTATAAATTTTTGATGATTCATTTCCGTGCTTCGTGATTGCAACACTGTGAAACGTCATATTTGACATGTGTCAAAATATTAACCTATGAATGTATATAATTTTGAAATAAATAGATATAAAATGGATTATTCAACATATAAATGAACTGCCAAGCCATGAAAACATACAATTAGTTACGTTGTGTAAGTATTCAAAATCAATTTTTTATTAAATGAAACATTTTTTAGGTTCATAAAATCCAATTAACCATGTTGTATTAAGTTTTGAGTGATGGAGATCAGTATATTTATATTATAAAATTTAAAGAATCCGATTTTGTGCTTGGATTGAAAATATTTTTAATAATCGTTAAGGATATTGTACTTAAAAACCTGTCACTTATGAATAAATTTATAAATGTTATAGTAACTGTCATTTTAAAACGTTTTGCAGGTTTCAAATGGTTTAAATATATAATAGTTGTTGTATTTTTGTCTAATTAAAGATTTATTTCACGTATTTTGTATTTAATTGTTCCATTGAAAATGGTAATTTGTACTTATATTATTATAGATATCTCGTAATAAAGCATCTAAAGTTGGTGCCACATTTTAACAAAGGTAGTAAGGTAGGTGTTTAATAGTCTTTAATTGAAATGAACTAATGATTTAATTTTCGTATAAAATCAATAAACTTTACATTTGAATTCTGTGGAATTTAAATATCTGTCGATTACAACAATCAATACCTATTTATTAAAACTATATTGTTGTAATCAACCATTATTTTGCATTTTACGACCAGAAACTCATCAGACATAACAAAATACAATGCATTCTTATTATATTGTCATAAATCAGAGAATATATAGTGTGTAGGCATGTCCAATTAAAAAAAGAAAACTTTAGAAATGTAAACTAAATGTTCCAATCCCGACCGACGCCAAATATTTCGACTTTTTATATATTTCCAATTTTAAATGGCACAAAAGTGACCCCTGTGGTGCACTCTGCACGCCAGCAATGAGTACCCGTGAGGTGACGCCTGGTACGCGTTCGCACGGTACAAATATGTCATCACCATTAACAAAATCTGCGATAAAGCAGATTGTGGCACACTCAGAAAATTATTAATATGCCGTGATGACATGTCTATATTTATATATGTTCCAATCAGCACTGGAAAATTCTTAATTCACCTCATAGTACACATAATGTCATAAGTAATCAATAAAAATTAAAAGACGTACATCTTATCATCCATACATCATTGTAAAAATGTTATAATCGGATTCTAGGGACCTTAAAAGTGCTTATTCACTAAAATATGATAATGCTATTTTTAGCATAAATTCAATACCTCTCTTTTTTATTAAATCTTATCTTTCTCTATCATATTACATCGTTTTAAGCAATATTATTATGGATAAAATTTAAACCGTCAGATATATATTACGTATTATACACCCAAGCGGGCTAATTTTTACTGGTCTACAACGTGAAACAAAAATAACAATTCTTAAATCAAGCGTTTGCGAGTTTTCGACTTAAAAACGAGCAGTCAATCTAATGCAAACAAATTTTTAAAAAAATATTGTTCATTACTATTACCTTACTATGTAAGGTGAATATTAACTTTTTCTTTTCAATTAAGAGATTTGTTTAAATTTACTTGTGTCTTGAAATAGCGTTCATTATGGTCGGCGCTTTTGTGCTGGGCATAACCAGCCCAACCGTAAGTAGCGGCCCTGAATAAATTATTATTCTATTGTTAGTAACAACATTGGGAAAATATTAGCAAAAATAAAAACACAGCCTATCTTAAAAGACAATAATAAAAATGTCCATTTTTTTGTGAAAAATACGTTATACATGTTTCCGCCTTAATTCTTGTAGTCCAAATAGAATGGCATGATCGGTTTCGAGAAAAATATAACATGTCTTATGTCCTACAAAATTTTAACTTCAATCACAAAAGTTAACATGTGCACTGGAACTGCTTCTTGAATTTTGTTATAGTTTGAACAGAATTCTCTACCGTTTATAGCTTTGCCTTACTAAGCCTGTGGTAGACCGGGCCCAGTTGGATATAGCACTACCTATGGCGACGGATATGTTTGCCGCAAGAAGCAACAGGAATAGATATGTTTATTTTATTTTTTAAAAATGTGTTTCATTATTAGAAAATAAAGTAAAGTGAAATAGGAAACCATTTAATATGTACCTGTCCTTTACCCCCCATAAATCAAGCTTGAATCGCTAACAGTAGATCTGCTGAGAGGGCCATAACGATAGATATCTGTTCAACCTATATATTTTGATCAAATGGCAACAGAAAGAAGTTCTCCAATGGTAGTTTTCGATGTCAAAAATTATTAAAAGTGGAAACAATCATCCCGCAATGCATCGAAGTCCTCGTCAAAAATTTTAAGACGAAAACCCACCGAAAACCGATCTCATCTGTCACACTTGATAAGTCATTGGTGACATGTGTCACATTTTACAAGTTCAAGATGAACTTCAAATGGTTTTATCTTTAAAAGCAGGAGATACATTCCGAAAAATTAAATACAGATTAGTTAAAGGTACGAAGAAACAAATATATCATTTATGAGTAATGGCTTTAAACCAATTATTTGAAATTGTAATTTTTTGACATTTCAAAATGTGTAGTTTGGTTAGGTAAACATGACATAACATAAGTAATTAAGTGACAAACAAATATTCCTAACTGTATTAATGTGAAGTTAGTGCATTAATAATTTTCATACTACCAATAAAAATATAGTAAATTTTAAATAAAACTAGACGAGTAAGTGTTGCCAAACTTGCCATAAGTAACATTCCTAACAAGATCAATGTGAAGTCGGTACACAAGTGTTACCAAACATGTACAAACAAATATTCCTAACTGTATTACTGTGAAGTTAGTGCATTAATAATTTTCATACTACCAATAAAAATATAGTAAATTTTAAATATAACTAGACGAGTAAGTGTTGCCAAACTTGCCATAAGTAACATTCCTAACAAGATCAATGTGAAGTCGGTACACAAGTGTTACCAAACATGTACAAACAAATATTCCTAACTGTATTACTGTGAAGTTAGTGCATTAATAATTTTCATACTACCAATAAAAATATAGTAAATTTTAAATATAACTAGACGAGTAAGTGTTGCCAAACTTGCCATAAGTAACATTCCTAACAAGATCAATGTGAAGTCGGTATACAAGTGTTACCAAACATGCCATAAGTAAGTGAAGAACAAATATTCCTAACTGTATTACTGTGAAGTTAGTCGGCTTTTGTTTTTTGCATAAAGTTGTCAGAACCAAGTCGTGTTTGGTATCAAATGAGAGGGATCGTCAAGGGCTAACATGCAGAAATGTTAAAATTTTGACAGCTCGACGGGCTTTTGTTTTTCGCATAAAGTTGTCAGAACTATGTCGAGTTTGGTACCAAATAGGAGGTATCGTTATGGGCTGCCATGCAAAAGGGTAAAAAATTTGACAGGTCGATCGGCTTTTGTTTTTTTGCATAAAGTTGTCAAAACCATGTCGAGTTTGGTATCGAATGAGATGTATCGTTAAGGGCTGCCACGCAGAAGTGTTAAAAATTTGACAGGTCGATCGACTTTTGTTTTTCGCATAAAGTTGTCAGAACAATGTCGAGTTTGGTATCAAATGAGAGGGTTCGTCAAGGGCTACCATGCAAAAATGTGAAAATTTTGACAGCTCGATCGGCTTTTGTTTTTTGCATGAACTTGTCAGAACCATGTCGTGTTTGGTATCAACTGAGAGGTATCGTCAAGGGCTACCATGCAGAAATGTCAAAATTGTGACAGCTCGATCGGTTTTTGTTTTATGCAAAAAGATAAGTAGTTTGTGTATCCGAAAAGACAGTTAGCGTTAGCACTTTGAGTTTCAAGTGTGCCTAGACGGATTGGAAAGACGTATAGACTATCATAAAACACTATCCCCCTAGGGGAACCTCGGCGTAGCCGAGATTTCGCTAGTCCTTATACTAAAAGGGTTATTTCACTATCTATAGGATCTTTCATCTCGAAGATCGCCCAATTTTTGCTCACCTCTACAGCTTATACGGGTTGACGGATTTTCGTGAAAATTGTTTCAAGTTGTAGGAAATTGTTCCCTTCAGGGCCCTAGTCATGAGCATTTTTTCTGTAGGATGGATAGTTTTTGAGTAAAAAAATATTTAAAGTGGATATTTGGTACTTTGAAACAATTTGACACCAAAAATCGTAGTCTTCATTGAAAAATTTAAGACGAAGAACGTTTTTTTTTACATGTCAAACACAACTTTTAAATTGAAATATTTATAAAAATAGGTCAATCTGTAACAAGATAAATTTATACATATAAACTATAACAATGCGCAATTATTCCACAATAGCTAAAAGGGCCTAAATCATTATATTTAAAAATTATAATTTTTGATGGTTCATGTCCGTGGGAGACGTCATATTTGACATGTGTCAAAATATTAACCTTTGAATGTTTGACATGTCATATGTGACATGTCAATGTTAGTCTTTAAATGGGAATATTTTTGAAAGAAGAAGAAATGAATTGGATTTAATATCACTTAAATGAATAGCGGTTATAAGCAAATACAGTAAATGAATTGTAAGTAGTGCAAAGCAAAATTTCACAATTGTCGGATATTGAAGCGTCGATTACAATAATCAATACCTATTTATTGTTATAATCAACGATTATTTTGCACTTCACGACCAGAAACTCATCAGGCATAACAAAATACAATGCCTTCTTATTATATTGTCATAAATCAGAGAATATATAGTGTAAGCATGTCAAAAAAATTCCACAAAATAGCCAATACAATGTTTTATACATCAAATCGAGCTAATTTTTACTCATTTATGGCATGAAACATATATAATATTTTTTAATTCACGTGTTTATACGAGTTTACGACTTAAAAAACCGGCGGGGATCCTAATACTAAACAGGTTGTTTCACTATAGTTTCATCTCGACAATCGTCAAAAGTTTAAGTAAGGCTACAGCCCAAACGGATTGACGAATTTTCGTGAAATTTGTTTCAAATTGTAGGAAATTGTTCTCTTCAGGTCCCTGGTCATGAGCAATTTTTCTGTAGGATGGATAGTTTTCGAGTAAAAAAATATTAAAACTGGATATTTGGTACTTTGAAACAATTTGACACCAGAAATCTTAGTCTTCATTGAAAATTTTAAGACGAAGAACGTTTTTTTTTGACATGTCAAACTGAACTTTTAAATTGAAATATTTATAAAAATAGGTCAATCTGTAACAAGTAAAATTTATAAATATAAACTATAACAATGGACAATTATTTTACAATAGATAAAAGAGCCTAAATCATTATATTTAAAATTTATAAATTTTTCATAATTTAGTTCCGTGCTTCGTGATTGCAACACTGTGAAACGTCGTATTTGACATGTGTCAAAATATTAACCTATGACTGTATATAATTTTGAAATAAATAGATATGAAATGAATTATTCAACATATAAATGAACTGCCAAGGTATGAAAACATACAATTAGTTACGTTGTGTAAGTATTCAAAATCTATTTTTATGAAATGAAACATTTTTTAGGTTCAGAAAATCCAATTAACCATGTTGTATTAAGTTTTGAGTGATGGAGATCAGCAGTATATTTATATTTTAAACTTTAAAGAATCCACAATTTTATGCATGTATTGAAAATATTTTTAATAATCTTTAAGGATATTGTACTTAAAAACCTGTCACTTATGATTAAATTTATAAATGTTATAGTAACTGTCATTTTAAATCGTTTTACAAGTTTCAAATGGTTTAAATATATAATAGTTGTTGTATTTAAGTCTAATTAAAGATTTATTTCACGTATTTTGTATTTAATTGTTCCATTGAAAATGAAAATTTGTACTTATATTATTATAGATATCTCGTAATAAAATATCTAAAGTTGGTGCCACATTTTAACAAAGTTAGGTGTTTAATAGTCTATAATTTATGATTTGATTTTCATATCAAATCAATACCTATACTTTACATTTCAATTCTGTGGAATTTAAATATCTGTCGATTACAACAATCAATACCTATTTATTGTTGTAATCAATCATTATTTTGAACTTTACACGACCAGAAACTCATCAGGCATAACAAAATACAATGCATTCTTATTACAACGTCATAAATCAGAGAGAATATATAGTGTGTAGGCATGTCCTAATTAAAAAAAAAAAAAAAAAAAAAAAAAATAAGTCCACAAGAAATAACTGTTGCTTACGTAACTTCATACATACAGTTTAAAAATGGAAACTAAATGGTGCAATCATCACTAGAAGACTCTCAATTTATTTCAAAGTATACATCATGTCATATGTAATCAATATAAATTGTAAAATAAACGTTAAAACATCTCTGACATAGGAAATTCAATAGAACATAGTTTCACACTAACTATGCTCACTTCATGAAATCCAACTTTCAAACTTTCTTAAAACGAAATAATGAATTATGAATTTTACATATATAATGTACAAATTTGTATTATTACTGTACATATACAAAGTTCATCTTAAAACGTTTTCTGTCAAAAAATAACAAATTAGACAAATGTCACCAGATCTTAAAAATATTAATTTATAATTCTATTTGAATTTAATTAATTATAATACATAATAATAGAACTAAAATAAGTGTTTTCACAATGTATTTCAATTAATTTAAATGTATTTTCATTTATTTCACAATAACGTAAAACCCCAAATATTACTTGTCAAGAAAACGTTTAACTAGAATGTACAGTTCGTGTACTAGGATTGATATGATCATCTTGGCGCCACCTTTGATTGTTCTCGGAACTATTTTACCGTCCCAAATTTCAAAAATATACGGATAATCTGATACAACACAAAAATTATATTAAATACAATATGCTGAAAATATGATTATATTATGTATTTAGTGTTTCATTCATGATTTCCTTCCTAAACATTTTGAGTCTTATTTTGTGACGTCATGAGTTTGTACACCCATACAATGATAGTCACGCACACATGTACTCGTGTACGTACTGTACATGAATTTCAGCGCAGTGCTGTCACATTATTCGAACATAACCAACATTTTCAAAGTAAATATCTTGGCAACAAGGTTTTTTTGTAAGTACAAATAACGAAATGTAGGTACTAAAAAATATAAATAAATACAATTTATGTGTGATTTAGATATTGCGTCAAACGTAGTTCCATTTTTATTCGATAGGAGGGACTACGGTCACGGTCCCAAACCCATGACGTCATTTGAAATTTAATATAAACTTTAAAAAATTATTTCTGTAAAACTAGAAACTTATGTGACATAAAATATTTATTTCTGTAAGTGGTTTTAAGTATATTTTCAGAAAAATAAATAAAAATTAGAAAATGTGTTATGACCCCATTGTCCACAAATATTCTTTTGTTTATTAACTGACCTACCTCTGAGTCTAATATATTATATGATAATAATAATAATAAATTAGGGGTTTAACAATTTGTTCAGATTCATTTTCATGTAAAATGTCTGACTTAAGGCTAACTAAAACCATCCGTCAGTACCTAGTAGTAGAAATATTTTAATGTCAAGTGAAATTTATTGTTAGATAATAGGTATTAAACATTGATATTATAACATGAACATACACTATGTAAATTGCACTTGACATATCCTTCTTTTTTCTTCAGATTTCCCTATTTTATTAGGGGGTCGCTGTTCTTACTCTTCTCTTCTACTCCTTCCTGTCCACCGCATCTCCTTCACACAATTATTCCTCTTTCAAATCTTCTACTACATAGTCCTTCCATCTTCTCTTTGTCCACCATTGTACTCCCGGCATTGAAAATTCCAATTTTGAGGCGAGACTCCAACTGCAAGTTACTTGCAGTTGGAGTCTATTATTAGTCTATTATTTACTAACAATAGGAAATGGACTTAATGAGATAGTAACTATTCCCTCAACCTGCATTTCAAATTCGTCATTAGCAGATGAAATATTTGGTACAGGTAAAATTGCACCGCATGATATTCACAATTTTACAACAAGAGCAATTCTAGCTCCCAAATATGAAGATACAATGGTCATAAATGAAATTGTATTGGATAAGATCATAGGACCATCTAGAGTGTATTATAGTGCAGATTCTTGTGAATGCGAAGATGCAAACAAGATAAGTTATCCCACCGGAGTATTGAATAAACAACTACCAACTGGTATGCGACCGTATAAATTAACTTTAAAAATTGGTGCGATTGTAATGCTATTGAGAAATATGAATCCAAAACTTGGGTTATGTAACGGAAGTAGGGTCATAGTAAAAGATATGAAAACTAATTACTTAGACTTAGAAGTACTCTCAGGCCCAAGTGGTGGCTCAAGGATTTATTTACCCAGATTTGACCTAACAACTGATATGAATTTGCCATTTACCTTAAAGCGGAGGCAGTTTCCCATAAGGTTAGCATTTTCAATGACTATTAACAAGTCACAGGGACAAACTTTTGATTATGTCGGAATCAATTTAGAGAAACCAGTTTTCACGCATGGGCAATTATATGTTGCCATGTCGAGGGTTAGATCATTAAATAATTTAAAAATCAAATTATCCGACAATTTTATATATAATAATAACGAAGGGTTTACTCATAATATTGTATTTAAAGAAATTTTAAATTAAGAATGTTCAAAAACACGTTATAAATGTAATGTATAAATAATTCAATTGTTTGTCCCACATCTTGTTTTTGTAATTGAAAATGAAATACCTGAAACAATTACTATGGTCCGGATGCGGTATTTTGCTACCGAAAATCGGCCATTCTCGTACCAGACAAAAGAGATACGTTAATTTAATACAACCGTTACCATCTATTATATGAAATAGTGATAATATTGATAATGGAACCGACTTAATAGATTTAAAAGTATTACTGTAGTCCGGATGCGGTTTTTCGCTACCGAAAATCGGCTACTTTAATACATAAAGGGTATAATAGGGCTAATGGCAAACCTCCCTTAAAAAGAAAGGTAACGCACCATGTAATAATTCCTCAGTCTTTTTAAAGACAAGGAGGTGTGGAAATTTATTACAAATAAATTTTTCTATTTTTCTACGTCAAATATTAAAATTAGTCATGTTAAATATATGACAAAACCTTGAATACAACAAAAAAAAATGAACTAACACAATCTACAATTAACAAGCTTATTTTTTTGATCTCAAAAATTAAAAAAATAGTATTTTTAGTACAAAACTTTAAATAAAATGTATGTTTTTCACCTTCATTTCACCTATAGTATTTTTTTTTTGTTTTTGCATAAAGATAAGTCGTTTTTCGTATCCAAGAAGACTGTTGGCGTTAGCACTTTGAGTTTAAATTATGCCTAGAAGGATTGGACGTACGCAAAACTGTCATAAAACACTATCCCCCTAGGGGAACCTCGGCGTAGCCGAGATTTCGCTAGTTATATATACTAATTACGTAGAACGGTCGGCTCTCTTTCCAAAAGAGTTTAAATGTGCGAAAGAAATAATGGCTTTCAATTTGAATATTTTCTTTGTTTTGTTATTACTGTAAAATAAATTAATAAAATAATAATTTTATAAAAGACAATTGTTTCCATAGTTTACTTGACCTAAACAAATAAAATATAATTTTTATCTTTAAACGTAAATATCTCGTTTATTTGAAAAAATTGTACATAAACAACATTACCTTATTGGAAAGAGAAAAAAATACTCTTTCTAATAAAATAATAAAAAATATATAGTTCCATTTAAAAAATATATATTCTGTCCCAAATTTTGGGAACCGCTGACACAATTTTTATTTCGTCTACATGACCAATTTTCTAATATAAAATGGCACAATTTTGCTAATTTAACCAACCTCGTATCTCTTCAAATAAAAAAGTTACCAATAGTGAGCAAGCTTATTGAGACATATGTATATATATATATTATTCGGTTTGGTTGTTAAATTTATAGAATAAGAACGTTGTGTGACAATCAAACAAATGAAATTATCAGTTACATACTTATTTTTAAGTTTATTTTCTACAATAGTTATAAAATAACTTACTTAGCATTGATTCAAATTTTGCTTTAAATATGTCATTACCCGTAAAAAAAAATATCAAAATAAAATGTCCAGACCAAAATTATCAATAAAAATAAACAAATTGTGGTCTATAATTGTGTTTTCATTTGTTTTATTGTCACAATCATTGTTTATACCATATAAATTTAATAATTGTTGCATTTTTGTTGTTTGAAACCAATGAACATAGGTTAAGTTGTACATCGCTGGAAAAGTACAACTTTGGCATTGTAACTGAGAATCCTACAGTGACAAAAAATTTAACCATCTCCATTCCAGTGCCTAAAGAAGTGCAACAAATACATCTTTAAAATTATCTATATTTTCATATCTGAACTATCTTTTAACTTTTAATTAACGGGCACTCTGTATTGTTATTACTGATCTGGGAAATGCAAACGAAATAATAGCATATTGGAAATAACAAATATTTAAATTATCCGTACCGTTCATTATATTTTAGTCTAGTATAAACTGCTCCTAACTTTTTTTAATATAATTATTTCTGTGTCCCTTATTAATTGGAAATTAATTTCGAACCCTAACTGGAAAATTGCTGACACGTAGGTAAATATCAGTAAATTGCTGTACCGAGGGTAAAAACATCACAGGGACCACAAATTAAAATTTATCTTATCCGAGGGAATTAAAAGTACGTGGATTGCTAGTAATTTGCAAATATTTGCTCCAATAAATCAAAATTATTTTCGCATAAAAATATATTTTGTTTAAAAATGATCAACTCATGTGAATAAATAGTTGTTTCGAAACTGTAAATATTTTCATACAAAATTTCAAATGAAATTTGTAACACCTCAATGGAAAAGTAAACTTTTACATTTATAGTCAACATTTCCACATATTATGAAACGCAAAAACACAAATAAATCACATTTGTGTAGGATTTTATTACATTAAAGTTCATTTACATAAAATTTCACATTAAAATATCACGAATTCAAAAATGGATTAATAATTTTATGAAATAAAATATTAAAACAAATGCGCCACAGAAATATTAAATATAACAAAATGAACATGCATAATAACACAAAATAAAGAAATATATCAACATTTTTACATATTTTTTGTACAAATTTCGCAAAAAAAATATTTGAAACGTGTGTAAGAGTAATCGAGAAGGGTGATTTAGTGAAAGAAAGTAACGGGCTATGTAACATATGTAGTTTAGAGAAAATATTTAATTGTGAACGGAGTATCTATCTTACGAAGCATCATAAATTTAAACAAGTGTTATTTGGTTTCCTTTCGTTATTTTCCGCATTCATTTATTTGAAAATGGATTCAGAACTTTTTAAAGAACTTTTGTAGTCATATTTTAAGATCTAATTTAAATACAAATGACCCATGTTCTAATTTGTTACTATTGTGGAAATCACCATCATGAATTAAATAAATAAGAATATATAGTATAATTATGGAACTAAAAGATTTGTTTTATTTAAATTTGTTAAGTAGCTATATGTAACTATCTTGATTAAATGAGATTAAAATAAAATAACGATAAAATTTAATTATAAGGACGCTAGAAGAGTAAATACCTGGAAAAGATTAAATATGACTGATAAATTCTAATTACTAGTTTTTAACCAATCATGATGCAAAACACTTGAAAATTCAACCAAAGCGAACAGTATTACACTGATAAAATTTCGTCACTCCGATAAAATTCCGCTACTAAGTAAATAAACAGTTGTTATTGTTTATAATTGTCAGTGTGACAATTAATATTTCAAGTTTATAAATATTTTCTAATATTAAATTATTTTATTTTGCGTTGTCTTTGGAATTTATGTCACCAAATATCACACAACCTCTTTGATTTTTCTCAGATAAATTTTTATTTTTAAGCACTCATTTTTTTCTTTTAAGCAAAATCACTCAAGCAAACTGCAATTTGCTTTCGTGTTTGTTGCTAGGCAAATAATTTGTACAAAATAAAGATTTATCGATAAAATCAGGAGATCTTGTGATATTTCTTTTGAAAATCGTTTATCACGACTTTCTTCTTAAATATACGTATGCTCATCTCTACAACTTGTCACACATTATCTGCAACTTTTTATTTACATTTCAGTATCAAAGCGCTTACGTTACCTTAGTTAGTTAGCACAGAAAAAAATTGAAAAGTTCAATTTATTGACGAAAAAATAAATTGTTTTACTGAAGAATTTAAACCTTTAAATTATTTTTCCCTACCCCTGGAAAAATTTCTGGCGGCACCTATATTGTTTTTGTTTACACCATAATTTATTCTTTTATGAATAATTTATGTGAGGACTTTTGGAGTAAATTGTGATTTCACTTTATTCAGTTTCTTGTACTCAAAATTTAAACTTTAAACCTTTTAATTTCCAATGAAACGAAACAAATCTCGTAGTAACTTGGCTACAACTGAAAAAAAATCGATTTTCAATTGATTGTTTTCTGTTTCATGGTTAGGTTGATAACATTTTAAAACACCCTTGTATTGGATGATTTGAAATGGGTAAGCAATATTCTTTGAACATTGTCGAAATTTCTTCCTCTTATTGAAATATATTGTTGTCGGTCTACTAATAAATTTGGAAAGTTAGGCAGCTTATCAATTTTTCAGAATTGGTAATCTCAGTGTACTGTGAGTTATCTTTACTTTCGGTTTACAAGGGGATGTAAATACTTTTGCGCAGGTATGCAAATAAATACAACTTGCAGAATATTTTTCTTTTGTTATGCCTTAGGAAAATACCGTCAATAACTTCTCATGGAATTCTAACAAGTAGTAAAATTTTACACATGCAGCTTAACAACAGGTAGAGTTAGAAAAGAATAATAAATGCCAAAATTTAATGACAAATATTGGAATTTTTAATATACTCGTATACACACAGAAAAAATAACCATCTAAATTGTAGTTAAATTAACTAAAAAAATTTTAATTTTCAGCCTACTAATATGTTTTCATTAAATTATCTAGTTGATTTAGTTGAATTTTCTAAATTTGTAATAACAAATAATAGTAAAATTATATAGAAAATTAAAGTAAATGACTAAATTTAGTATTGAACTAAACATAATTAACGAAATTAACTAAATATATTTAAATTTTCTATTTACTTACCTAATTCATTAGATAAATCACCGAAAATTGTAGGAAAAAAATAATGAAGCCAAAATATAGTAAAATTAAATAAAATAAGTAATTAAAATAACTATTTACATATTTGAATTAACGATTTTTTACAAGATATGTATTATCTATTTCGAGTTAGTTAAAATGCTAATTTCAGATTTGTAAATTATACTAAATTATTAGACATATTCCCTAATAAAATAATATCTAATAATAATTAGACAAAATTTCAATTCTTTTTTACTAGGAAAGAAAGTTGTTAAATTCTTCGACAACTCGACGGATCACTTTATTACCTTTGCCATAGTATTGAATTAGGTAAATTCGTTCGTCTTTTGATAACATTTTCAACGATTATGGTTGATTTTTATAACTGACAGTTAATGAAAATAAATAAATAACGGCAATTACCATGACAACGCAAACTTATTTTTTGGGACTTAGAATAATTTTCAACTAAATCGAACAATTTTCGATTTTTATCTGAAACTAAAAGAAAATTTGAAAATGTTAAAACTCAATTGGCCGTTTCGGGACATCCAAAAACTTTTATCAAGAATACATTTTTTTGTAAAATAAAAAAGTTTTTCCTCTTTGGAACTCGATCCGTGGACATACGGTATAAAGCTCAAAACAAGAAAAATAAGATCTGTGTTTGTAATTTTACAAGAACTAAATTAGTGTCCAGCTGTATTTCAAAATATTTTTGTAAGAAGTTTGAGACTTTTTGAAAAAAAAAAAAATTGGAAATATACTTAACTTTATTTTTTAAACAGTTCCTTCTTCATTTTCATAATTTTATACGGTAAATGCAAAAGTCCTAAGAAAACCAAACAACTTCAGATGTTTTTCAATATTTAATAAATAAAGGATTCATAAATTAAAATTGTTTTTCTTTACGGAGAAAAAATTGCACAGTACATACAATGAACGGTATTGAAATGAGAAGTATTTTTTTTCGTTGCCTGAAAATTTAAATTTTTGTTAAAAATTCGCAATTATAAATTTATAAATATTTTTTAATCAAAACGATAACATTGTATCAAATTCAACTAAACATTAATATACAATATAAACATGAAATTCTAATATTATTTGAAATTTCAGAGAAAGCAAAGAGAAACAGTTGCAAAAATAAGATAAGGTATTTAATAATTCAATAGTTATACGAGTATAGCTGATGAAAATTGATAGAATATTTCCCGAGAAAAATTGCACCTTTGCAAATACCTGGGTGCAAATATTTACTGATATTCGACTCTCATTGGTCGAAATTCAATAAATACTGTAACGTGATTGGTTGAAATTTTTTGAGTTAAATATTTAGTTTTCTTGTGTTTTGTAACATTCATTAATAATTATACTCGTATGAGGGAATCAATTTACAGTAAAATTTTTGAAAGAAGTCCGATCAAGGCCATCTACGAATTGCATATATGAATTAAGATTTTATGCTGTCAAATTTAGTAGTGTCGTTTACATAGTTTTTATGAGGTACACAAGATATTATGTACCCCCATAAAAACTAAGTAAAAGACACTACTAAATTTGACAGCACAAAATCTTAATTCATAGATACAATTTGTAGATGTCCTTGATCGGACTTCTTTCAAAAATTTTACTGTAAGTACATTGATTTTTATTTTCACAAATTAGCAGGTGTATCCATATTTTTGGCCGGTCTGTATAAGAAAATAAAAAACTATGTTATGCAACGATGAAATGAAATGAAGTCTCGTACAAAGTGCGGTGACATATCCGGTAAAATACTGCAGGGATAGAGAAATTCATGACGACAGATATATTTAAAAATCATCTAAAATGCATGGCAAAAATAATAACGTAGATCGGGGTGATGAAATATTAATGTTAACACCAGAGTCACCAGACAATTTGCCATAATGCTTTGTTTTTGAACTACTAAACTTATAAACATTTAACCCAATAAAATTTATTAGTTAATTTAAAATTTTTATTCTCGAAGAAACGACTTCTTGCTTTGGATTAGATAACAGCTTTACAAAATCTAGGCTTTCTTTGAATTAGGTTTTGTAAAACATTATTTTCAAATATTTTGAAAATTTTCCATAGATGTGATAAAGATTGGTTGTTTTTTATATAAAGCTCGAATAATACTGACGATAATATACAATCTAATGTTATTAAGTATTTCAAATTTTAAAAGAAGCAGTGGTAGACAGTAGCTAAAATTAAATAAAATGTTTAAAATTCAATTTTTACAATGGTTTTTTTTCAAATATTTTCACTGAATCCATTTGTTCTTAACATTGCCTGTGACTATATCAACTATGAATCGGTTTTTAATCAATTAAACATGGTAATTAAGAAGTGCCGTCTTTCAAAGCCGACCCTGCTATTTTGTTTCAAAATGTGCTAATTTATGATGCGCTAACATATAGGATAGGGTTAGTTAGTATGGAGACGGCGATTTATTGTTGTTAATATTCATTTTAGGAAATTATGTTCAATACAAATTTTTTTAAAGAAATTTTGATCTACATTTGAGAATACTTGAATTTTTTTTCTTCAATTGTTTTTGAGTTACGCTTGTCCGCGTAATTTTTATAAATGGGAACCTGTTAATTTTACTCTACCATTCAATAGAGCGTTTTTTCTCTTTACAACAGTATTTTTGCTTTTTTTCAATTTATTTTAATAACATTTTTACAAGGAAAAACACCGGTTCAAGTATTTACAAATAGTAGGTACATCTAAGATCCTTGTAAAAATGTTATTAAAATAAATTGAAAAAAAAAAAACAAAAATACTGTTGTAAAGAGAAAAAAATGCTCTATCGAATGGTAGAGTAAAATTAACAGGTTCCCATTTAAAAAAATTACGCGGCGTAACTCAAAAGCAATTGAAGAAAAAAAAATTCAAGTATTTTCAAATGTAGATCAAAATTTCTTAAAAAACTTTTGTATGGAATATAATTTCCTAAAATGAATATTAACGAAAATAAATCGCCGTCTCCATACTTTTAACTAACCCGGTATGAGTTAAATTATACTGATGCCTGTAATCTTTTTGCATTATTAATGAATGTAGGTAAATAAAATTAGTTTCTTGTTTAAATTTAAATTTCAACCAGGGTACCAGGCCTGATATCTTTCGATATTATAATATTTTTATCATTCCTGCATAGTACTTTTTTCAATTGTGTACGACTTTTTTGACACTGAAATCTATTTGAATTTAAATACTACATACTACTTCAAGAATAGTTTGTACAGAATTATACCGTTATGGCTTTGGTCGACCGGGCACAGCTGGGGGTATTACTACCTGTCGCTTAGGGTCGGAAAAAAAAAATTAAAATCGCAAATCTCTGTATGCATTTCGTATTTCAAAATTGATATTTAATGGAATCGAAAAGTCAAATTACGTCTTTGACCATTGTTACGAATTAAGAAAAAATAAGAAAAAGCAGTATATTATATTTTGAGATCTTACTTTATTATAAATATAGAAGAACATTTGATTGTCTATACGGCTTGATTACACATTTTCCTTCATATTCAATAGATACAGTGTTACAGAATTTTAAAGAAAAAAAAAAAAAAAAAAAAAATCAGCCAGCTATGCTTTAACCTTGGAAACGGGTGGTATATTCAAATATTCTAATTGAGAGATGTCAGTGTCAAGTGAAATTTACATAATATACGCATATGTTCGTGGTATAATTGTATTGGATATATAGAATCTTTTTCTAGGAATTTCCAATATGGAATTTGTAGAAAATAGTTACGTTCGTAATACAAATTTACTGGATATATAGAATCTTTTCCAAGGGACTTTCGATAAGGGATTTGTGTAAAATACATAGAATTGACGGACAGTAATGTGCTGGCCACATCAATTTTTTTTTTCTATATTATGTCTCAAGTTTTGTTTTTATATGTTATTTGTTTCATTATCATTAAAGGAGTTTTAAAAATATCTGTTTCATTATTACAAAATTAATTAAAATAAAATAGGAAAAAAATTAATACGTACCTGTCCTTTCCCCGCCATAAATCAAGCTTAAATCCCGAACAGTAGACCTGCGGAGAGGATCATAACGATAGATTTCTGTACAAACTATAGAAAGGTTTCATATTGTGCCGACACGGGTAACTCATAAATGTCATCTCGTTACCCACGCCAACACAGCGCCTTTTATATTTTTGTATTACAAATATTTTCTAAGCAAGCGTTACATTTATATTATTATCTTATTTATAACCATGACTCCATTTGGTTGTTATGTATTTTTGGCATTAAGTTGTTTTTGTAACGAGTTGTCACAAATAAAATGTTCTCTCAAAGTCTTATAATTTAAACTTTAAATTTATCTCAACTTGAGATACGAGAAGTAGTGAATCAAACCAGTACTATATTTATTTTACTATTTCAATATATATGATTTTCCTATATATTCTCTTATGAATCTCTCTCTCTCTCTCTCTCTCTGTCTCAATTTGATGAGCCATGAGACTCTGTGATTTATTTGTAAGAATAAAGCATTGATAGATTGACTTTAGGTGGGAAGAATGTTTATAGTCTGACCGAGCCAGATCACAAATTGCTTTTCGTAAGCTGGTGGCGAAAGAGCGAATAAAGCTTTGCATATATTAACCTAAGACTCCATGGTGTTAAGTGTTCAGGTCATGAATTTAACATACTCTACACTTAAATCCATCCAACCTGTATGAGCAATGGACGAGCTTTTTCCATTTCATGCACTTCTTTTTATGCCAGTTCATTAGCTTTGTGCGTTCACTACGTTTGTTTGCCAAAGAAGAAAAAAAAAATACTACTTTATCTAACTCCCCAGTAGAGCAAAGCTAGCTCAATATATTTTGTTAAAAGATTTTCATATATTTTGTAATCCAACTGTTGTCAGTGTCTTTCATTTTATAATTTTTTTCTTTTTAGAGGTATTGTAGTCGTGTTAATAACATAATAAAATTCTCCTATACTCCTATACATAGATTCATAGTAGATGACGTATGGGATAAATTAGGTATGGGTTCCATTTAAAAAAAATTGTGTTATATCTCAAAAATTTACGGATATAAAAATTTATTTCGTACACCACTTCTTAGTTAATAAAAATATCTATCTTTTATATTTAAAACGTTTTTCTCAATTACTAATAGTTCAGAAGTTATTTGAAAAAGAAAAAACAACAATATTCAGTTTTTCGTCATTATCTAGTGCCCTACGATAATTTTTGGAAAAACAAAAGCACATCTGAGATGGCCTTCTAAAGGCGCACAAAAAGTTCCATTTAACCGACCCCAATGGTGGCAGTTCTAAATGGGACACACTGTATATAAGAAGACAAATTTTAGAGCGGGGTAACAGTCAAATGGAATTCAGTGGGCAGAAATATTTTGACACTCTTTTTAATAAAAGTCAAGCTTTCGGTTTATTTGAAATCTGCTTCAAGACTCTAAAATATGTTCAAATATTGTGTTATACAAAAATTTTGACAATAATTATAGTAAAATACTTACTTTAATTTGAGATTCGCAGGTGTAAAGTTGTAAAGTCAGGTATTGTGGTGACTGTCAAGACAACTATCGGAGTAGCTGGCAAGCGACTAACATGTTTTGTTATTACATTTAATTTAAAGCTAAAAGTTAGCCATGTATTGTTTATTTTGAAAAATCACAGGCATCTGAAAAAAAGGAATGCAACAAAAAAAAAAAGCTTCATAGCAACATAAATAAAAAAAATAATAATAAGTCAGTAATGAGCCAAGTAATGGTTCAGAAGTAGTTTGGCTCCTCTTTCTTTCATTCCTTTTTTTGGGCCTCAATTTATCTTAATACAAAATTATAATTCTCATAAAATCGTTTCTTTCTTTACTTAGTAGTGGGGCAAAATTATATTTTCAGGAAAGTGTAAAGTGTTGTGCATTTGTGTTGTGCTCCGAGACCGCTGTTGTACTAAACAGCGGACACACCTTAATCTACGAATTGGACCAACCGTGCTGTCGCCACTTGGCGGTTTTAATCCGGCGAATTACGCCCCTGCTTCTACACTGCCCTCCTCTCGAGTTCCTCCTGCAGGAGCTTCTGCCCGTATCCAGCCCTGCGCCCTTGGTGGCGTCACTCTGCCAGCCTCACAACCACTTGTGAGGCCTCCTCCTTCTGAACCTCCTACCTTACTGAATCTGGCCGTCACCGCTTCCAGACCAGTTACCGTCTGCAGAATTCATCCAGTCTTCCAAGTCCCATCAAGATCCTGCCTCCTAGTCACTACCCGTTTTTTCTAGTCAAGGTCAGTGCTTCTTTAGTTTTTTGACAATCACCACAATCTCAGCTTGCGAGTTTTTGTTGTTTACTATTTAAAGTCTATTGGTCCTTCGAGCATTTTACATAATTATACATAATTTTTTGGTCCTTCGAGCCGGATCTTCCACGGTAAAAATTTGATACTATGGAAATCCAATTAAAGTCATTGAAAGCCCTAGCAAAGGGCTATGAATCTCGTATAGTAAAATTGCACGAACTCGCGAAAAAATGCACTCCAACTGACACGCGTAATAATGAACGCTTCTTGGACGAATCCCAAGAAGTCGATTTGTTGAGAGATGAATTTAAAAACGCCTGTATCCGTATAAATGACCTTGAGCTGGCTAATGACACTGGTTTTGAACCTAGCTTCGAAACTCTAATGACTATTGAAATGTATTTTTCGAAAATCAAACGAACGCGTAGCGAGCTAGCTTTGTCGTCTCCCAAGGCACAACAGTCAAAGTCAGGTACGGAAATTAATAAAATTAAAAAACTTCCCCCTATTGAACTGCCATCATTTAATGGAAAAGTAGAAATGTGGCCATTATTTTACCAGTCGTTTAAATCAAACGTTCACGAGAACGTGGCGCTCACAAACGAGCAACGGATTAGTTATCTTATAGGTAAACTCACTGGTAATGCTTTGGAAGTAACGGGAGGGATATTGCCCACACCCGAAAATTACAATATTATTTGGGATGGCTTGGTAAAGCAATACCAGGATAATCGAACAATGGCTAAGCAATACTTAGATAACATTCTAAATATAAAGTCTAGTTCAAGAAACCCAAATGATTTAATAACATTTGTTAATAAATTCTCAGCTTCAGTCGAAGCTCTTAAACAACTCAAAATTCCAGACGTTCTGGATTTTGTTTTATTAAACTGCGCGTCTAAAAAGGTCGATTCAGAGATCGTACAACTATTTGATACGATATTCCGTAAAACGGAATTTCCCTCTTGCCAAACCTTTTTAGAATTTGTCCGGGATCAAGCAAAAATCCTGGAGCGGTCTTCATCTGTAAAAGGCCCACCAAAAATGGCGAAGCATCAGCGCACATTTTTGGCGGCAGATGAAACCCCAATCAAATCATTCAAACCAAAATCTTGTATTTTGTGTAACAGTGCGGAACATTCCAAACTGTATTATTGTGATAAATTCATTAAAATGTCAGTCCAAGACAGATTTGGGTTTATCAAATCTAAAAATGCATGTTATAATTGCTTATCCAATGTTCATGCAGATAAAGCCTGTGCCTTGCTCACCACATGTCGGGTATGTCACGGGAAACACCATACACTTTTGCATTTTTCAACTCCTCCAAAATCTCCCGCCAAAAAAATAGCGGAATCGGAGAATGACACTTCATGTCATGTATCCATAAACAACCAAGGTTATATTCTATTGTCAACTGCACAAGTTTACGCTACAGATATAAACAAGGGTAAACAAGTTATCAGATGCTTGCTGGATAATGGGTCACAAAATAACCTTATAACTAAAGATTGTTGCAAACGATTAAAATTAAAAATTACCCCCCTTAAAAATTCAAAAGTCACGGGGATCGGGATGACAAGTCGCCCGGCTTTCGGGTATGTAAATCTTAAAATAGAATCCCGAGTTTCGCCCCATAGATACAATTTAAAGGCTCTGGTAGTCGAACATATAACGGATAACTTACCTTCTTGCAAGCTAACCGTTTCCAAATATCCGTCTTTCAAATCCATTCTCTTAGCCGATAATACTTGGAATATCCCGGGAAAAATCGACGTAATATTGGGGGCTCAAATATATCCGTCGCTGCTTCTCTCAAAACGAGTAGGAAGAGCTCCTACAGCTTATGAAACAACGTTAGGTTATGTTCTTTTAGGAGAACTTGACAATAAATTATTACAACAAGAGTCTTTTTCGTCCTTTTCTGCATTCACTCAAAATAACTTAGCATCCTGTTTACATAAGTTTTGGGAGCTAGAAGAAATGCCAAACAATGCAATAATGAGTCCTGAAAATGCTGAATGTGAGAAAATATTTGTACAAACGACCAAACGTTTGGAGAATGGCAGATATATGGTACACTTACCATTTCAGAAGGATCCAGATTTGCTGGGGAATTCTCGTTTAATGGCCGAACGCCGGCTATCTCATTTGGAAAAACGCTTTTCCCAGTCATTAAATTTACAAAGCCAGTATAACGCCATAATAAATGAGTATTTAGAAAAGGGTTATCTGTCAGAAGTAACGTCAAACGAAGACGGATACTTCATTCCACATCACGCTGTCATTCGTGAAGACAAGGCTACAACGAAAGTTAGAATAGTGCTAGACGCTAGCGCTAAAACTCATACGGGGCTATCGCTGAATGATTTATTATACCCGGGCCCAAATTTACAAGCAGACTTGTTCAATTTATTATTAAATTTCAGGCTATTTCCGATAGCTTTGACAGCTGACATAAAGCAAATGTACTTACAAGTTATGGTGTCAGAACATCACAGAAAATATCAGAAAATTCTTTATAGATTTAATCCCTCTGAAGCAATCAGAGTATTTCAATTCAATCGTATTTGTTTTGGCATAAAATCTAGCCCTTATTTAGCAATGAGAACTATCCACCAATTAGCTGACGATGAAGGTCAAAATTATCCAAATGTCGCGCAATTAGTAACCTCTGAAATGTACATGGACGACTTAGTTTTATCGGCATTAAATACAAACTTAGCCAGCAATATTATACGCGATTCAATTAACTTAATGTCAGCTGGCGGATTCGAATTAGTAAAATGGGCCAGTAATAATGAATCACTCATTGAAAGCTTACCAAATTCACACAAAACAAATCTAGACTTCTCTCATGGAGAACAGCTAAAAATTCTAGGCATGTCCTGGGCTCTGAAAACTGACACATTTACTTTCCAAACGTCAAACTTTGACACATCACACTGTACGAAACGAATTATATTATCAACTGTTGCAAGATTGTTTGATGTACTTGGATTAGTCTCACCCGTTATACTATATGCCAAGCTGCTAATAAAGGAATTATGGCAAGCTGGGATATCATGGGATGACATCCCTCCCAACAATATTTCTGCAAAATTTGTCAATCTCATGTCAGAATTTATTTATTTGGAGGAAATGTCAATTCCTCGCCATATCGGTATTTCAGAAAACTGTAAAGTAAATCTTGTGGCTTTTTGCGATGCCAGCGAAGTTGCATACGGTTGCGCCATCTACCTACAAATAACGGAAGTTAACAATATTACAAGCAGATTACTATGTTCGAAATCAAAGGTAGCGCCCATGAAAATTATTACCCTGGCTAGACTTGAACTTTGCGCGGCGTTACTTATGGCAAGGTTGGTAAATTATGTCAGTGACAAAATAATTAAAAAATATCCAATCGAAAATATATATGCATTTTCGGATTCTATGATTGTATTATCCTGGATAAAATCAGCTCCACATAGATGGTCAACATTTGTAAGCAACAGAGTAGCTCAAATACAAGAGAACTTGGACCCTAAATACTTCTTTCATGTATCAGGGAAACAGAATCCAAGTGATCTAATATCCAGAGGAGCACTCCCAACTCAATTAATTCATTGTAAATCATGGTGGCATGGTCCCAACTGGCTTCAATCAAAGGAGGAAAATTGGCCTATTAAGCAATTAAATCCTTTGCCAGTTGATCAACTACCTGAACTAAGATCAAAAACTTTTACTACTACCTCATCTACGAATGATTATTCCGTTTTATATACTTTGGCACAAAATATATCTTCTTGGCACAAGTTACTAAGAATAACAAGTTATATTTTAAAAATTCGGTAAAAAACTGTTTTTTAAAACTTATATTTCCGCATCGGATTTAGCCATGGCAGAATCACATGTACTAAGGGCTTTACAAAGTATATATTTCCACGAAATAATAAGAACTCTGCAAAGAGGAAAACTTATAAAGGATAAACAAATACTAAAACTAGCGCCATTCCTAGACGAAAACGGAATATTGCGAGTAGGAGGAAGACTATCCAACGCAATATTACCGTTTGAAGTCAAACATCCAGTTTTACTGCCCAAGTCAGACCACATAGTAGAACTAATCATAGATTATTATCATAATTCAAACTGTCATGCTGGAACAGATTTGCTGCTAGCAATAATTCGGCAAAAATACTGGATCATTGCTGGTAGAGGCGCCATCAAGCAAAAATTGTACAGATGCAACAAATGCTTCAGGACAAAACCGGTTAATACACAACCAAAAATGGGGGATTTACCTAACTATCGCGTAACTGAAGTAAAGCCATTCGCTCATACAGGCGTAGACTATGCAGGCCCAATTAAATTCATAAAATCTAGGCATAAAGGTCAGCACGCAAAAAAGGCATACATTTGTCTTTTTATTTGTTTAACAATAAAGGCCATTCATATTGAAGTAGTCTCGGATTTAACAGTAACCTCCTTTATTAACGCATTTAAAAGATTTTCATCAAGAAGGGGGCCCATTTCTCATTTATACTCAGATAATAGCACCACCTTTATAGGAGCTCGAAATAAATTCAACGAGCTATATAAATTTGTGCAGTCGACTATATTCCACAAAACACTATCCAGCGAATTAGCAATGAAGGGAATAGAATGGAAAACAATCCCTCCCTTCAGTGCTAATTTCGGAGGAATTTGGGAGGCCGCAATAAAAAGTTGTAAGAAACATCTATTTAGGGTCATAGGTAAACAATTGTTAAGCTACGAAGAGTTGATAACACTATTAACACAAATAGAAGCAGTCTTGAATTCCCGTCCTCTGTGTGCCCAAGGCTCAGAGCACAATCCAGAATTGTTGACCCCAGCCCATTTTTTACTTCAAACCCCATTAAAGCATTTACCTATTGCCGAAGTTAATCCCAATTTAATCCATCGTAAATACTTATTAGATTCATTAATAAAATCATACTGGGAAAAATGGCAGTTAGAATATTTGACAACATTACAAACACGCCAAAAATGGCTAACGTCAAGTAGTCCAATAAAGTTGGGGCAAATAGTCATAGTTAAAGAACATAGACTGCCCCCTTTAGACTGGCCACTAGGTATTATTACCAAATTATATTTTGGAAATGACAAAATAGCTCGCGTCGCGTTGGTTAAGTTGGAAAATAGCGTCATCAAACGCCCAGTTAATAAACTGTGCCCACTGCCAGCGCAATAGACAGCTCAATTGTCATCAATTTGCATTATTGTTATTAATTTATTTACTGTCACTCTGACACAACGTCACTTTGACACATTGTCAAGTAGACGTAACATCATTTGTTCATTGTCACTCGATTTTTCTGTCGAGTTGATCATTCGTTCCTTCTCGCTTCCTAGCAACCGTTCAATTGCAGTGCATTGTTGCGAGATCAAATAATTCATTGTTAGACGCGAATTTCTGGCGCCCGGGAATATGTAAAGTTGTAAAGTCAGGTATTGTGGTGACTGTCAAGACAACTATCGGAGTAGCTGGCAAGCGACTAACATGTTTTGTTATTACATTTAATTTAAAGCTAAAAGTTAGCCATGTATTGTTTATTTTGAAAAATCACAGGCATCTGAAAAAAAGGAATGCAACAAAAAAAAAAGCTTCATAGCAACATAAATAAAAAAAATAATAATAAGTCAGTAATGAGCCAAGTAATGGTTCAGAAGTAGTTTGGCTCCTCTTTCTTTCATTCCTTTTTTTGGGCCTCAATTTATCTTAATACAAAATTATAATTCTCATAAAATCGTTTCTTTCTTTACTTAGTAGTGGGGCAAAATTATATTTTCAGGAAAGTGTAAAGTGTTGTGCATTTGTGTTGTGCTCCGAGACCGCTGTTGTACTAAACAGCGGACACACCTTAATCTACGAATTGGACCAACCGTGCTGTCGCCACTTGGCGGTTTTAATCCGGCGAATTACGCCCCTGCTTCTACACTGCCCTCCTCTCGAGTTCCTCCTGCAGGAGCTTCTGCCCGTATCCAGCCCTGCGCCCTTGGTGGCGTCACTCTGCCAGCCTCACAACCACTTGTGAGGCCTCCTCCTTCTGAACCTCCTACCTTACTGAATCTGGCCGTCACCGCTTCCAGACCAGTTACCGTCTGCAGAATTCATCCAGTCTTCCAAGTCCCATCAAGATCCTGCCTCCTAGTCACTTCCCGTTTTTTCTAGTCAAGGTCAGTGCTTCTTTAGTTTTTTGACAATCACCACAATCTCAGCTTGCGAGTTTTTGTTGTTTACTATTTAAAGTCTATTGGTCCTTCGAGCATTTTACATAATTATACAGCAGGTAAGATTTCAAAAGTTAACATAGTAAACGAATTTTGATATCAGATTTACATTTGAACAGGATATCAAAATTCGTTTACTATGTTAACTTTTGAAATCTTACGTGCGAATCTCAAATTAATGTAAGTATTTTACTATATTTGTCAAAATTTTTGTATAACACAATATTTAAACATATTTTAGAGTTCTGAGGTAGGTTTCAAATAAACCAAAAGCTTGACTTTTATTAAAAAGAGTGTCAATTTTTTTTCTGCGCACTGAATTCAATTTGACTGTAATCCCGCTTATGTATGTATATATATATACAGGGAATTTATTTTAACATGCAGCATTTGGTCAGTCACTTCCATGGTTACTCACTATTGTCAAAATATGACAGCAATGTAATATTTGTCCATTTTAAAATGCAACATACAAAGTTTGTAGTTTTGTATTATCGAAACTAATTTCCAATAAATTAGCCTACATATGATAAACAGAAAATCAAAACATGAATGTTGCACATCTTAACGAACTTTAGCTTATAAAAATTCATAACTTTCAAGTAATAAATGTTAAAAAAAAAATACCACCATTCACACTGAGGCAATATTCTAGTCGGTCGAAACAAGAATTGACACCATTTGTGATGTGTTTTGGAGGTATCTCCTGTGCTGCAATACTATTTATAATGTTGCATTTTAAAATGGACAAATATTACATTGCTGTCACTTTTTGACGATAGTGAGTAACCATGGAAGTGATGAACCATAATGTTGCATTTTAAAATAAATTCTCTGTATATATATATACAATTACAGGGTAAAATTAATATAAGCAATGAAAAAATAAATACGTGTTACAATTTAACAAAATAAAAATATATATACATAGTTAGATGAATATATCTTCATACATTTTGTCATCATTGAGGCACATTAAATGAACAGGTGAGCGTTGCAAAATATCTGTACGTGCGACTGATAGGCGAAACGATCCACCTTGTCTGGAAGCCAACCTTGGGACATGGAATGGCACACACGACAGTAGATATGGTACATTTATATAGTTGTGAAGAAGCATCCACAGGAATCTGGAACAAGAGGCTTCTCGTCTGGATACTAAAGAGGGTAAGGAATGACGCTCTAGAAGAGAATTTAAATCAACATCTCTGTCTGGATAAATATTGTCTATTTTAAATGAAAAATATTACATTATATATATATATATATATATATATATATATATATATATATATATATACAGGGTGTCCCATTTAAGGTACGAATGCATTGGTATCTCGAGAATCGTAAGAGCTCCGAGGTTGGTTAAATTAGACAAAAGTTGCCCCATTAGGAGGCTATTTTAATGGTGTTTTGTTATTTGCGAAAAAATGCATAGGTCACTAGATACAGGTGAAAATGTAAATTTCGCAATTTTCTTTTTTTGCTTATAACTTTGTTATATGAAATAGTACGAGATTCTGGTTTGCACTTTCTTACGGCACTTTTATATGGTGAATTTGCAGAAGTACTCAATTTTTTTTTATATCTAACCATTTACGAGTTACTGATAGCAACTTTTATTTTTCATATGGTGGTCATATTAAGCTATGGCATTTTTAAATACAGATTTTTTTTAGCTTTACAATGATATAAAACAATAATAATTTATTTTTATAATTAACAGAAAAATTAACAAAAATTGTTATTTATACTAAAATTAAATTGAAAAAAGTAAATCGAAAGCTGCTATGGAAACAACAAACAACAAAAAAATGCAACAATTGAATTTCTGAATTTTACTTGACAATAGTAGATTATTACGAGTAAAAAACGAACTTTGACAACGAATGTAACAACTCAACATATCATATTTTTCTCAACGAGAAAAATTCATTTTTATTACTCGTAATAATCTACTATTGTCAAGTAAAATTCAGAAATTCAATTGTTGCATTTTTTTGTTGTTTGTTGTTTCCATAGCATCCTTCGATTTACTTTTTTCAATTTAATTTTAGTATAAATAACAATTTTTATTAATTTTTCTGTTAATTATAAAAATAAATTATTATTGTTTTATATCATTGTAAAGCTAAAAAAAATCTCTATTTAAAAATGCCATAGCTTAATATGACCTCCATATGAAAAATAAAAGTTGCTATCAGTAACTCGTAAATGGTTAGATATAAAAAAAATTTGAGTACTTCTGCAAATTCACCATACAAAAGTGCCTTAAGAAAGTGCAAACCAGAATCTCGTACTATTTCATATAACAAAGTTATAAGCAAAAAAAGAAAATCGCGAAATTTACATTTTCACCTGTATCTAGTGACCTATGCATTTTTTTGCAAATAACAAAACACCATTAAAATAGCCTCCTAATGGGGCAACTTTTGTCTAATTTAACCAACCTCGTAGCTCTTACGGTTCTCGAGATACCAATGCATTCGTACCTTAAATGGGACACCTGTATATATATATATATATATATATATATATATATATATATATATATATATATATATATATATATATATATATATGAATGTAATAAGATCTTCAACCAATTTTTAATTTATTTTTCGAAAATAGACGTTAATATATGAATATTTTTCATATTTTCACTTGAATTGTGATATAATTAGCCTGTAATTAATTGGAAAAGATTCTATACAAAATTGAAATTTACTGTGTGACGTCATACCGACAGAACAACGCCGCCCGTGTAGAATTGCGGAACTATTCAGTCAAACTTTTAACCATTTAAACAAGTTGACACATGAAAACTGATGTTACGTTGTGCATTGTTTGATATTTGTACTTATGTGTAAAGTTATATTTAAATATTCTGATATTATATTAACAATGGTTAATTAATTTCTTTGTGCAGAATGCACAATTTATTAGTTCAAAAAAAAAAAAAAATGTAAAAACTGAAAGGTAATCTTTCTTTCTACAAGTACCTACATAACAGATGACTAAATGCAAACGCCAAGATTATGCGTGCGCAATCTCTGTCACAAGTCGGTATGACGTCACAGTCGAAGTGGAGGTAAAAAAATTTTACTTTTAATAATTAATTACAGGCGTAATATATATTTTTTAAATAAAGTGCTATATTTTTACCTCCCGCTACCATTAAATGCCATTTTTTCGCATTTTGTCATTATGAAAATTAAAGATTATTGAATTTTCTATAGGAATACATTAATACTTTTTCTATATAATTTACAGATAAATTTAAAAATCATTTTTTTTTATACATCCCGAAGCCTAAGATAAACACAATTTCTTTGTTACACAGTTCATTTTTCAAATGAATGTAACTGACAGGTGAATGCCGCTGTCAAAAAACTAATCACTTCAAATTAATAATAGTGACATTTTAAAAAGAAAATAGTAAATAAAGCAATAGTTATATGCAATGAAACAGTTTACTGCATTAGTTAATACGTAGGTATGTATTTAAATTAATAAAAATTAAATAGCGGGAGGTTTTGTGTTGGCCACATCAGATTTTTTGACATTGTTTTCAAGCGTATTATTGAAAATTAGTGCCAATTATGCTAGATTTTAATGTGGTTGAAGAGCCTATTAGGAAATAAACCATTTCACCATTTCTAACTAATCTTAATTATTTTCCGTCAATATTGTTCAAAATATTTTCAATGATATTGTAGAATTTATCTTTTAAAAAAGCTAAAGGGTTTAAATCGGCTGATCTTGCAAGCCATGCAATGGGTCCTTTGGTACCAATCCATTGATTTGGAAATGTTTCATTTCGGCACGCGGTTACTTGTCGAGAATTATGGGCCAGTGTTCCATCCTGTCTGTTTCTTAAAAATTCTAAATAACGATCACGTTAGAGTACCTTCATACATGTGAAAAAACAGTGAATCGTCATATCAAATCGTCAATCAAAATGTTATACATTTATATTATTATTTATTTTGAAAACTTCTTTCACGTAGGTTCCATAATAAAATTCTCAGAACTCCAATAATGTTTCTTTTTTACATTAATTATTCCATTAATTTGCTTCATCATTTATATGGCTTATACTTTTGTCGTTTTAAGATTTTATGCACCATACCTACACTTAATCTGCATTCATCAGATGCCACTCGCAAAGAAGCTCTTGGGTTGACTTCAAAATATGTCAAAACATTTATTTCATTGTTTTCATCTACCGATCTTCTGGGTTAATTTATAAATGCAGTAGTATTAACCACGTAATAACAGGTCAAGTTTTCGGAAATATATCTGCGACGGTACTACTCTTTCAGGATATCGTTCCGTATATTAACTGCAGCGCGCGAATTTTTTGTTGAAACAATGTATATTTCAAACATCTCAACTTTTTCAATGTTCGTAAATTTATACATTTTTAAAATTAAATTAAATAATTTTGAATTTCACTTGACAGCTATGATCACTTAACAAAACAAAATATTCACTTATTTCATTCATAGCACCCTAATTCCAGGTTAAAAATTACTTGTATTCAATTTTCCATTCATTTTAATCAAATTAATATGAAACTTTATACTATTTTTCTCAAAAAATCGTTATGTGAGGGTATGATAATATTATATAATGGGGTCATACCAAAAAAAATATGTATTGATTTTTTTTATATAATTTAAAAAAATACATAATTTTATACATATATACATGAAAAATATTTAATATTCTTATACTTTTCATTCATGATTTTCTTTCTAAACATTTTGAGTCTTATTTTGTGACGTCATGGTTTTGTACACACATACAATGATAGTCACGCACACATGTACTCGTGCACGTACTGTACATGAATGTCAGCGCAGAGGGCGCAGAGTTGTCACATTTTTCGAACATAACCAACATTTTCAAAGTAAATATCTTTGCAACAAGTTGTTTTTGTTTAAATGTAAGTACAAATAACGAAATGTTCTAATAAATATAAATAAATACAAATTATGTGTGATTTAGATATTATCATGGTTGCATAATATTATTCTGTGCCGTCTTGCGAGAACATCTCGTTGAGAAGCAAAAATAAAGTTTTTGTTCGTATTCCTAAATCTCGAGATATAAGGGAAAGATGGTATAATGCAATAAATACTCCAAAAATTTTGAAGGGTAGTCTTGCTTATGTTTGTGAACATCATTTCAACGTAAGTAGAACTTAATAAAAAAACAATTTTCGTTGATATACATTTGTTTATTTTATTCAATAGCTTGAAGAAGATGCCGAAAATTAATTTTCTGCAAATTATTTGAATTCGCTTCTTCAAAATTAATTTCCATAATTAAATTATTTAATATACAATAAAAACAAAAGCACGAGTACAAAATAACTTGCTGTCACGTTTGCTTTCAAGTCAAATAACATAAACGTCAAACGTAGTTCCATTTTTATTCGATAGGAGGGACTACGGTCACGGTCGCAAAACCGTGACGTCATTTGAAATTTAATATAAACTTTAAAAAATTATTTCTGTAAAACTAGAAACTTATGTGACATAAAATATATATTTTTATAAGTGGTTTTAAGTATATTTTCAGAAAAAAAATAAATTGGAAAATGTGGTATGACCCCATTGATTTCAGAATTAAATTCTCTACCGAAAAACATATAAAAAACTATGTTCATATTTAATATATAAAGATGGGTTCCGTATTTTGAAAACCACTGGTCGATTTTTTTCTGTTCTCAAAATTTGTCTTTTATAATAGAAATTGTTTGCCCGTTTAACCGTTTTTGTATCTCTTACAGTTCTCGAGATATCAATTGTGGCCCATTTAAAATGAATATCTGTATGTCGTAACCAGATTATATATTTAAATATAGCACCAATAACCTAACGCACAAAATTCGGCCAAAATTTTTCAAATTTGATTTCTGAGCATTAGGTTAGGTTAATGTTATATTTAGATAAATATACAAGCTAAATAAAGGTGGGTTTATGCAGCTTACATTTTATTTTACTTTTTCTTTTCTTTTTCGCTTTTACTTTTACTTTAAGTTTGGTACTTTATGCAGCTACTTTAAAGTTTTCGGTACACATGCGCAGATGTGATTTTTCTGGCATATCAGTTGTCATAAATGTAAAGAGATAATTATAACCTGTAAAAATGGACACAAATGTAATAATTTGTGCATCTGCTATATTACTTGTGGCTTTACCCATTTTCAAATTTTTGCAATCTTACCTACACAAAAACAAATAAATACAGCACACGCTGATGTTTGTCACGTGATGTGATGCACATGCGCAGTTGTGAAATTCTTTTACTTTAACGGTCTTAAGTTGAAAGTTGGTCAACTTTAGTTCTTAAAGTAAAATTAAAAGTGTGCACATAAAGTAGTACATTTATTAACATACCTTTAACTTTTATAAAGTAAAAGGAAAAGAAAAGGTAAAATAAAAAGTAGGCTGCATAAATCCACCTTAAGATGTTCGTCGGTTGTCAATTTGTATGTGTATGAACGTTAATCTCCTCTTATTTACATTATTAACCATACAAAGGAGATAATTTGAACAGTTGTTAATTAAAATTTTATGTTTTTGTGTTCGATCGAACCTACGGTCGGTAAGTTATTTAGCACTGCTTTAGAAAGAAACTAATCTATTTAAATTTGCGCTAGCCTTGTTTTTATAATAATGTTATAATTTAATAATTATTTTATCTACGCAGAAGTAAAATCATATTTATAAATTTTGCTTCATATTTCTTATTTTCATTCTTTATTATTGTTGTTATTTATGTATTCGTAATGAAGATTTTTTGGTGTTTATGTTTGTGTATGAGGGATGCAGAGGGTGAGATTTATGCGTGTACAAATGTCATGGTCTGTTTTCATTTCCAGGTTTCCATCAGGACAACGCTAACTTAACGTTGTGTCACGTTAATGTAACGTTGGAAGTAGCAGTCGCGCCCGCCAGTGCCGCCAGATAAAGAAGTTTATGTGCGTTCGTGTGTACCTCACGCAAATTTACCCACTCAGCTTTTGCTTTTTCCCGTCAGACGCGGAATCAGGTACGATTCCAAATTCAATTTCATTACTTAGTTAAGGAATGCTTACAGTACAATACTTGGACGAATGTTATCTAATAATATTAGGATAATATAATATTATAAAGAACGTAAAATATTTTTAAAAAATGTGTTGTCTAATTATAATAAGATATTATTTTATTAGGCAATATATCTAATAATTTAGTATAATTTACAAATATTAATTTAGCATTTTAACTAATCCGAAAGAGATAATAAATATTTTGTAAAAAATCTTAATTTAAATATGCAAATAGTTATTTTAATTACTTATTTTATTTAATTTTACTATATTTTGGCTTCATTACTTTTGTCCTACTATTTTCGGTGATTTATCTAATGAATTAGGTAGTAAATAGAAAATTTAAATATGTATATATTTACCTAGTTAATTTCTTTATTTATTTTTAGTTCAATACTAAATGTAGTCATTTAATCTAATTTTGTATTTAATTTTACTATAATTTGTTACTACAAATTTAGAAAATTTAGCTATTTAAATCAACTTAGACAATTTAATGAAAACATATTAGTAGGCTGAAAATTAAAGATTTGTTTAGTTAATTCAACTACAATTTAGATATTTTTTTTTCTATGTTGTCAGTACAAGACCTTTCGTCAATTTGATGTATTTTTTACAAATTCCATACCAAAAGTTCCTTTGAAAAGATTCTATAAATCCAATAAAATTATAATATGAACATACACTATGTAAATTGCACTTGACACTTCCTTCTTTCTTCTTCTGTTTTCCCTATTATATTAGGGATCGCTGTTTCTTATTCTTCCCTTCCACTAATTCCTGTCCAACGCATCTTTTTCACACAGTTCTTCCTCTCTCAAGGCTTCTGCAATGCAGTGCTTCCATCTTCTCTTTAACCTTCCTCGTACTCCCGGCATTGAAAGTTCCAATCATGAGGCGAGGCTGCAACTGCATGTCACTTGCGAGGAACACTATGACTTACATCACTTTCTGATCCTATACTTTCCATCTTTGGTTTTGCACTTGGCACTGACATCGGTCAATTAGATTTTTTTGAATATATCAGCTGTTTTCATGATAAATAGCAAATTTGACTGATTTTTGAATTCTTTAACTTTAATTTATAGAATATGAAAGAAAATGTATAATCAAACCGTATAGAGAAGAGCATTTTCCTTAATATTTATAATTATGTATATAAAATGTCAAAAAAATATTTTACTGCGTTTTTCTTTAAGAAAAATTGTCGGAGAAAAATTTGTCACACACACACACACACACACACACACACACACACATACACACACACGTACACACACACACACACACACACACACACACACACACACATACATACACCGACACACATACAGACATCTTAAAAATAGTAAATTCGTGTAGTAGGGACCCTAAAACGTGCTTATTCATTAAAAACTCACCACCGAATCTTTGGACCAAAGACAATACCTTCCTTACCTAAAGGCGACGGAAGGTAAAAAACAAACATATCTAGCATCATTTTCTGTATGTTTGGTTTTACCTTTAACTTTTGGTGAAACTGTCAATTTACTACCTCAACTCAAAAATAAAGTTTGATCGTGCAAAAAGGTTGGTATTTATTAAAAGGCGTCATGTGTATGTTACTTTGGTGTTGTCGTGTTGTAATCTATTTACTTCAAAGAAACAAGTCACTTCAGTTATGTGGATGGTGTGCTATTTTTGTACCGCTCACGCGAAAGTTGACGTCATATCAGTTATGACGTAATTAACGTGGAGGAATTATTTTCGTGATGAGTCACGCTACCGTGGTTCTAGACATAGTCTAAAAATATAGATCTGTCTGACGTGTTCGTACAAAGTGTATGGACGTGGCGTGACAATAAAGACACAAAGTAACGAAACGATCAGACCTAATCATCTAATATAAATTACGTATAATACCAATGGGGGATTACGGCTCAATCGAATTAAAGGAAAATATTAAAAAAATACGAATGTATATGCTGAGTAACGAATATTAATAAAAAAATGAAATGGTATAATTGAGATATTTCGGAAATAAAGGGTTTTTTGTTATAACGCTTCGACACTAATATGAAAATATTTTGATTGGCGACCGAGAAACCGCCTATACATGCATTACGAATAGCGTGTTAGGAGGTGGGATTACTACCAATGGAAGTTAAGAAATTCAAATTCGAAAGGAGGGGCTAACATTCCTGTACTACAGTTTCCAAACAGTTTTTATTTTAACATAAATTTCTTGCATTAAACTTAATAATTTAAATACACCTGTAATTATAAAGTATGTATACTTATACAGTGTTATAATATTCATTTATTTTTATGTAAATATAACTTAAAATAGCATATATTTCAAGAACATTTAGGTCCATGATGAAAACAGGTTGATATAAAAACACATAAATGTGACGTCACGTCAATCTTTTCAAAATTCGGGAGACCATAACTCGCTTATTAATAGGAATTTTTTCACCGTATTTTCATCAATAGTCTTAGTTTTCCTAATATTTTCAGATGAAATTATATAAAAAAAAAATGGTGTACTCCCCCATTCATGCACAGTTTTACAAGAAATTAATTTATTAGAAGCACAACACATTAATCGTTAAAACTTTGTGAAAAAAGAGGAAATGATTTTGAGGGTATGTACATTTGGATGTGCTGATTCTCAAACAAACTTACTTGCAAGCTTCACAAATGATTCTTGAAGTGTTCATTTGTAGTGTCACTGGCCGGCTCGAAATTTTTAGTAAATTTAATTATTTACAATTCATATCAGTTCATTATCGTTCTGAAAATTCTGAAACTATGTATTCTGATTCTACTTAAATATGAAAAGAGCCCATTCGATTTTGGTGTAATTCATATAACCGGAAGTAGCACTTTTCTTGAAGCTTAAAATTGTTTTTCTGGGAAAAATGCATTTAAATTACATTTTTTCGCAAGTTATGTTATTTTAAAAATAAAAGACTTAAATTTTCTACAGGTACCTATGCATTAATATTTTTTCTATATATTTTATGTATAAATTTATAAAATAATTTATCAAATTAATCCCGGAGGTTATGCTTTAAACACATAACTCCTTGGTTATACCAGTTTAGATCTCAAAGGTATGTAGCTGACAGTTAAATGTCGCTGTCAATAAATAATCATTTCAAAGTAATAATTATGATGTTTTAATAAGAAAATAGTAAAAGAAACAATAGTTACATGAAAAGGATATTAATAAAGTTTCCAGCATTAGTAAATATGTAGATATTTATTTAAATTATTAAATATTAAATCGCGGGAGGTTTTGTGTTGGCCACATTCAGAGACGGACTGGTTCTTTGGACCGGCCCGGGAAATAAAATCCTGTGCCGGCCTCCTTAGTAAAAAATTATATATATATATATATATATATATATATATATATATACATATACAAAAAATACAAGCTTTTATTACTATGTATACAGGTGTCTCTAATATAAGTGGACTTAACCACTTTTTTTTAAACAAAAAGCTTTAATAAAGTTATGCCCGATTTAGTTTCCTTCTAGAATACCTACCTCTTGAAAATGACTACATGTATGTATATATTTTCTTTTAATTCGGAGTTTAATGAATTTCTTTTGTCGCTTTTTGAAATTCTAAATAAAAAAGATCTGACTGGATTAACATTCGATAAAATACATCGTTCTCCACATAACAAATTGCAGTTTTTTTGGTCATATATTAACAATTTTTTTATTGCAGAACTAACAAAATTTAACAATTTATTTCACATATGATTCTGAGTAAAAAATGTCATATAAACAAATAGGCCATATTCCTCTTATTTACCAAAATACGAGAAGGGAAAATTAACTGATATTTACAAAACTTTGAAAGGAAGAAAGAATACAAAATAAATGTGTTAAATTTTGTTACACGAAAATAATAATAGACACAGAATGGTATGTTATGGTAGCTTAATAAAAATTACACTAAAAGAACTACATAGTATAACAACATTTCACAGTTTATTAGACATTTCACTTTGGTTAAAAAACATCATATAAATATATAGGTCCTATTCCTTTTAGTTACCAAAATACACGAAGTGAAAGTTAACTGATATTTACAAAAGTTTGACTTCTTGTATTTTGGGAACTAAAAGATATATAAGACCTATGTTTCTGACACTTTTCAAGCAAAATTACATGTGGAATAAACTTTAAATTTAGTTATTATTTTTGCTTATAATGACCCTTAGGCTCTATGGTTAAGCTATGTCTACGTATTTTAAAGACACCGTATATAAAATAATTTTCAACTTTTCTACACAGACGTCTAGAAGAAACTTAACATAAAAATACATTTAATAATTTAACAAACATAAGCACAATTTTTTAATAGTTTTTTTTTTCTACGCTAATTACAAATTTTTCTAAATTGTACTGTGTTAGCCGATTTTAAGTGTGTTCTGACCATATTTTAAAAATTCGTTGACTTAGCGATCTTTTACAATCCGGCTAGTCGTCTAGGCCACTAGGCGTTTTGTAAAACAACGAATACTGTACCTACTTAGCTTGTAAATTTTGTGCGTTAATGTGGCTGTAAAATGTTTGTCGTCTTATAAAACGTATTAGGATTATAGCAGCTTACAATTAAAACTTTGTTAGGAAAAAAAAAATAGGCATTAAGCCCACCGGCCTCCCGCAAGTCGCGGCCTCTCGCGAATTTCCCGATTTCCCGGTGGCCCTGTCCGTCCCTGGCCACATCAGATTTTTTAATCTACTGTTTAGAAGTGGATAAACCAGTATTGTCGTCTTCTTTTCTTAGTAATGTAATTTTTGTATATCATGTATACAAAAATGACTTGTTTCCTCCTATGTACGTAATTTCAAATAAATCTCTAGAGGCTGCACGTTAAATAACCTGACGTGTGCATCGGGCCTATGCCGAATTGTACTACTGCTACTGTGCTCTGCAGTTGCTGTGCTGTGCCATGGGGAGCTGCGGCGAAAATCGACACGCAGACAACCGTACCTCGACCGTACGTTACCGCAACGTTGCCGGAGCTCCGTGTGCACTGTTATACATAGGCCCGGTGCACAACATACAAAATATTTCAAGAAAAACTCATCCCCATAATATCGCCGCTTAAATATGTGTAATGTAAGAAAAAACAATATATTAAAAAACTTCGTAAAAATGCAGTGCGTACAGTAAAACCTACCTTGCAGCACATATTGGACAATACTCTGTCTAACAGAAGAATATGCAGGCCTTGTGCATACATGCTGGGTTTATGCAGCATGTAAATTATGAAATTAAATTGAGCCACTAAATTAAGAAATTAAACTAAAATGACGTCGTTTATGCAGTAAATCAAAATTCAGAATTTTATGTTTATTTAGTATAATCTAATTTTTATGGGTGAATTTGCGACACATTATATTTATATAGGATACAAAAATAAAGGTAAACTATCTGTTGAATAAGTCCAATTAGTATTTCGTCGCTCTTTCCTGCAGAAACTTTATTATCATCGTACTTTTTAATTGGTTAGGTATTAAAATCTATCATAAGTGCGCGAATGGCGCAGGCGCAAAACTAAGAAATTATAAAATTAAACTAAAAGATGAAAATAGCCAACTTGTTAATTTAGTTTTATTAGTTTAATTCCTCAGTTCAGTTGCATAAACATTGTCATTGATAATAATGGTTTCTTCTTGTTTAATTTAGATTTACAATTTAATTTTTACCTCTCGCCAAGAGAGGTATTGGAATCATGCTAAAAATCACATATCCAGATTTTAATGAATAAGCACGTTTCAAGGTCACTAGAATCCGATTTTAACATTTTTACAATAATGTCTCTCTCTCTCTCTCTCTCTCTGTGTGTGTGTGTGTGTGTGTGTGTGTGTGTGTGTGTGTGTGTGTGTGTGTGTGTGTGTGTGGATGTGTGTATGTGTGTGTGTGTGATATAAGACCTGTTTAACTATGAATTCCTCAATCTGACATTCCTGGGAAGAGCTGAAAAGGTTTTGGTAACAATTGAACAACCGGAAGTAGTAGTTTTTAAAAGAAATTCTTCCAAATATTATTTTTTGAAAATTTTTGATATTACTAATTTTGAAGAACAAAATTCTACACCTGACACATTTAAATTTTTTATTATATCTTCTATAAATTTAGAGATATAGACGCTATAATATATAGAATATCGATATATAACAAGTCGAGTAGGCGAAACTACGCTAAGGAAACCAGTTGACAAATTTAAATGTTTATAACATAATTTGTAAATGATAGATTTCAGTGTCAAAAATAAACAGTTTTAGTGACATTTTGTTAGCTTTTTCTGGAAAGTACATTAAATCTTTCTTAATGTTTTACTAATTAAATATTTGAAATTATAGGTAATATGCATACATATATCCATCAGAAATACCGACAATCTGGTTAATGATTTGGAAGAGTCTGTGACATTTCTTCATACAATAAAAAATAGGTATAAATAGAATTATATGTGTGCAGAAGACACGTTAAATACAAAAAAAAAACAATATTTTGGTAAAGTTCTGTAATATTTTGTTATAAAACGACGGTTCGATAGTAAAGTGCAATACAATACTTATATAGCCTAATATGGAAATGGCGAGAGGTTTTGTGCTAGCCACAACAGATTTTTTTTAATTTAGTTGCCTGCATAAACCCAGCAACAGTGTCTAATAGAATTAAAGTTAGTAGTACTAATAATGGAGATATAACCTAATATTAAAAGGCGGAATATTTTAATAACATTCAGTTTCTGTATGTTTAAAATCTATATTTTAAACTAGCCGAAAGAAATTTGTAGAAATTTCTCACATTTCACCATTATTGCAAAATATGTATTTATTTCTATTAGAAATAGAAAACATAATTTCTCTTTAAAATTTTTGCGTTTTAGTGTTAAATTTAATGACATCCTCCAGAAATTTTAAAAACTCAATTCCCATTCCACCCAATAAACTCATTATCATTACTCTCACCATAAAAAACACTCCTTTTCAGACAAAAAATAAACGATCCATGGAAATTCAACTTCCATTGCTTCCATAAACATGGAAAGTGGAAACGGGAACGAGGACGAGAACGATTCATAGTTATGAATACCACGACCACGGTCAGAGACTGAACTGCGCGATCCTGCAAAAACTCCTACTCTGTGACCGCGTGGAATTGCAGGATGTTTCAGCAGGAAGAGAAATACATGGCCCCAAATGCCACTTGCATTGGTCGCGGCAAAAACCAGGGTAGAAGCAGGACAGATTGCCACAAGACGGAGATAGTAAATAACGGATTATAGACAATGCAGTGACAAATATATTTATTACAGCAGTACTGAAACAATAGTAAAAGTAAATATTAACACGTGGCATCTTTTGGATTTAAATTTAGAATGTACTTAGCGTCGAAGCAAATTAAGTTTTCTTGTTTTTATGGTTTGCGTACAAAGTAAATACGCATTGCCCTTTCTACTTTTAACAATCCTAAATAAAATTTCGGTCTTCTTTTTCTCTTTTCAATACTACTTCTTCATATTTCAACCTTTTTATTGCATAAAATGATTTGTTTTGTACAGATAAAGTCAATAGGTACTTACCTCAATGTGTAAAATCATAAGGTCTGAAATTAATAGCAGTATTTTTACCTCTCGCTAAGAGACGTATTGGATTCATGCTAAAAATCAGATATCCAGATTTTAGTGAATAAGTACGATTTAAGGTTCCTATAAACCGATTTTAACATTTTTACGATGATGTCTCTCTCTCTCTCTCTCTCTCTCTCTCTCTCTCTCTCTCTGTGTGTGTGTGTGTGTGTGTGTGTGTGTGTGTGTGTGTGTGTGTGTGTGTGTGTGTGTGTGTGTGTGTGCGTGTGCGTGTGCGTGTGCGTGTGCGTGTGCGTGTGCGTGTGCGTGCGTGTGCGAGTGCGTGTGGGTGTGTATACACACCGATTTTTCACACTTGACCGTTACGTCATAAGCTTTGTTCGATGACATGTACTAGGCCGCCCTAGTGTTAACTTTCTTACACTAACATGTTTTATGAGAAACGGGCAGCTTCTGGCAGGCTGTTCGATGACAAAAATTTTAAGAACTAGTGCTCACGTTTCTGACCTGACTCGCGAGGTAGTGTAGAAAGTGCAGACTAGGAGTGGGGGTAACTAAATGTTGTTCGGTAGACATAATAAATTCTTTATCGGTATATGATGGCACAACCTCTTCAAAATAATTTTTAATGCCCGTTCTCTTTGTTTTGTTATATAAGGAATTAATTAATATATCTGTCTCTGAATCTGATGAAGAATCAAGTGATGATTGATCTTCGTCAGAATCATTTATTAGTTCAAACACTATGCTCTTTAAAACAAATATTTCTGCAGTCACTTCTTTTCAGCTTTATGATATGACTGTGTTTATAAAAAACCTAACCTTTTGCATCTTTGGCTACGTTTGGCTTGATTACTCACAGCTGAGCAAACTTGCCCAAATATACACTAGTGTGTTTTATGAAACCATAAGAATTAGACTGTACTAGTGTACACTACACTGCACTGCACTATTCTGCTCTGCACTTCAAGCACTTCTCATCGAACAGAGCTATAGTTTGATGTTCGTATATTAGATATACCTTGGTACCGTATGTTTATCTCTGTCTTACTTATGGTTTCCTACATTCTGTCTTAGATACGTATATCTAATATACGAACATCAAACTATGACGTAACGGTTAAGTGTGAAAAATCGGTGTGTATGTATGTATGTATGTATGTATGTATGTATGTATGTATGTATGTATGTATGTATGTATGTATGTATGTATGTATGTATGTATGTGTGTATGTATGTATATATGTATGTGTGGATATTGGAGGGACGATTACTCAAAAACTATAAGACATAAGACAAGTTTAACTATGAATTCCTCAATCTGACATTCATGGGAAGACCTGAAAAGGTTTTGGTAATAATTGGACAACCGGAAGTAGTAGTTTCTAAAAAAAAATCTTCTAAATATTATTTTTTTGAAAATTTGTTATTACAAATATTAAAGAATATAAAATTCTCTATCTAGTATATTGAACATTTTTATTATATCTTCTATAGATTTAGAGATAGAGAGTTATAATTATATAAAATAATCCATCAAATAGCCCATGGAAACTAATTGAAAAATTAAAATGTTTGTAAATGACATAAACGTCAGTGTCAAAAATCCAGAGACATTACTGAAGTCTTTTTCTGGGAAGTACATTTAATATTTCTTATTTTATCATTAATTAAATATTTAAAATTATAGATATAGCTGCCGCACGTTAAATTGACACTGTTTTTGATTGCGGAAAACCTAAAATTCGTACTTGGACAAGACAAGATGTAATAGTAATTATAATATGCTATTTAACAAGGAAAAGACTCCGTCAACATCTAAAATTGGTATAAACAGAAACGGGATCCATTTGTAAGCCAAAGTGCCGCCACGGTGGCCAAGCGCGTTGAGGCAGTGTGTCACTGGCAGTGCTCGAAGCGAGCTTCACCGCTCGGACCCTGTGGTCGTGGGTTCGATTCCCACCAGGGGCTTGGATGTTTGTGTGGGTCTTTAAAAATACTTTATAATATAATTATGTAATGCAAAAATTGTAAATGTAAAAAGGAAAAATAAAGTATTTGGGCTATAACGTGATAGTTGAAAGCCGACAAAATATTATTATTATTATTATTATTATTATCCATTTGTAAGCCAAAGTATGTACAGTAACAGGTCAACTAAACACCCGCTTGCTATACATATATTTCATCATATACCTTTCAGAAATACCGCCAACCTCGTCAACGAATTGGAAGAATCTCGAACATTTAGAAGAGTAGGCGGAAACTTGTTCTTAGAATGAATTGAAAAATAACCCAAGGAGCACAAATTAGTTTGTTATTAGTTCTAAAACTTTTCTTAAAACTTTTTAACTTACCTCCTATGCAACGATAATTTACTGATTCCAGCCTTTATGCGACGTTAATGTCAGGCGGGTGGGGAATCTATTCAAATAATTTACAACGTTTTTTTAACTACTATACAACTATCTATTATCACTTAAGTATCACTTACATGCAATAGTTGCATATATATTTTGCATGGACTATAATGTTGGTTTCATTAAAGCTAATTGATAAAGATATATATTTTCTAATAAAACTATAATATGGGTTACTATTAAAACTGTAATATAGATTTCTCAGCAAACTATTTTTTCTGCCGTAAATTTATATTTTATCATATCACGAGTCGTATAAGTAGTCTAAGCATGACTATGTTGTATAATTATATGTACTAAGACTTGTAATGTCTTCTGCAACTTTTTGGATTTAAGATCATCTTTATAAAGATAATATTAAAATTCAGTTTTTACATATCTGCTGTACTCATTTTATAAAAAACCTTAATTTTACTGTGAAATATTATATTGTAATTGAAAAAAAATCAATGGACATTATAATATCCTAAAATAAATAAAAGAAAATTTATTAAATTTTTATGACAAATCGATTTTTGTATTTTTTTTAAATCATTTCATATTATAATGAATAAAGTATATGATAATAAACCATATGGAAGAACTACATTATTAGTTATAATGTCTTAAAAACTCTGTGTTCCTTGGGAAAGAATAGATATAATTAGAATATTTTGTGTGTACCCTGTACCAGATATGTTAAATACAATATTTATAGCTTAGTATGAAATTGGCGAGCGGTCTTGTGCTGGCCACAACAGATTTTTAATTTTTTTTCAGGCATAATGCAGGTCCTTTTTTTGAAGTTAGCATCTGAGTTATGAGGAAAGTTGATTTTGCTCCTATAAGGTACGGGTTACAGATTACATTATAGAAAATGTTGTTAACTTAGCTGTCAGTTAATCAGTTAAAAGATATTATAGTTAGTATAATTTGTAAAAATTTTGCATGCGTCATTTTTTTTGATGCGATATTTTTCTTATAACTGATAGTTAAGTTAGCAGACAATTTAACCTGAGATGCAAATACTGGGCCTTAATATGCTAAACACAATATTGTCTTTTTTATTAAATATATTATGAACAAAAACAAAAACCATCAATGTAATATGATGAGAGCAGTTTTAATAAGTCATTAATATATAATATTTTATTTAGCGAAATTTAAAAAAATAATACTAAATACAATGGGGAAGTTTAGCGTGGTAAAAATTCTACATAACATACTATTTTCTCACAAATATAACACAAATGACTGCTGAAATTGAAATTAAAAATTAAAATTAATGTTCCATTTATTTATAATTAATAGTTTTTAGGTAAACTCTAAGTACGTCACAAGTCAGTTATGCGCAAACTCAGACAGAACGGTGAAATCGAACCACTTGAACGTAGGTCGTAACAAAGCGTAAAAGCGCTTCACTGGTAACCGTAACCGTGTGCGTCAGTGTATCAGTCGACATACGTTGCGCCAAGCCTCTACCGACGTCATCCCAGCTTAAAATCGGCTTTTCCGGAAAATCTGGACGTTTTTGAAAAAAATAAAACATGTTACATCATTTTTCAAGTAATTTCCCATGGAATAAAAAAATAAAAAAGAATTGCTAAACTTCCCCATTATACATTTCCGAAGAAAGCAAAGATAGTATTATTCTTTAGAAAACCGTTTGGCACTTTGTCCGACTGCTAGATAAAATTTATTGTAAAAATTTCACTGTGCAGACAATCAAATTTTATTTTTTTCTGTGTGAACCGTAACAGATGTCACAAATTACACAGAGAGAGAAAAGTTTACTATTAATTGTATCTTTCTGAAAAAAAAAAATTCACATAATCGGCGTGGCCATTAAAAAGTTACGGTCTAATCAATGTTGGGACATCTAAGTTTCATACACTAGTGGTTCACTAATAATCACAAGTATCATCTTAAAAGAGGACTTATAACCATATGAACTGTCATACCAAATTTCATATAAATAAAGCGTTCTGTTCTTATAAGCAAAATTAATTTTTTTCGAAGAACTTTGAAGCAGAATACTGGCTAAATGATATACTTTCCGGTAGAAGCAAGTTTAGTTAAATCGTTTTATTTTAGCCTCAGGAATCTGTGGTAAAGCCATGTCCCCCTATTTTAGAGATACCATGTATATATATATAAATATATATTATTTTGTAAAATCTCATATTGCATAAACTTTACTTTTTATATACTTCATTATTTTGTTAAATTTTTTATTAAATGTAAACTACTATACATATACTTAGTTAAATATCTTATATACTACTGTGATGTAAATGCTATATTAGTTTGTTTATTCTTATTATTTGCTTTAGATTTGTAATTAAGTTTATAAATTTATTTATACGTACTTTTTGAAAATCAACTGTTGTCATCTCATTTGTATGGACTGATGTTCGAAACAAATTAATTTAAATAAATAAATAATCATCCCTACTGATTTTTACCTCCCGCCACCCTTGGTAAGGGAGGTATAAGGATCGTGCTAAAAATCTAATATCGAGATTTTAGTAAATGAACGTTTTAAGGTCCCTAGAATCCATTTTTAACATTTTCACGATGATGTCTGTATGTGTGTGTGTGTGTGTGTGTGTGTGTGTGTGTGTGTGTGTGTGTGTGTGTGTGTGTGTGTGTGTGTGTGTGTATGTGTGTATGTGTGTATGTGTGTATGTGTGTATGTGTACGAATTTTGTTTGCACTCTAACTCAAATACTATCATTCAGAAAATTCTGAAACCTTGTATTTTTACCCTATTCTAATAGGAATAGAAGCCATTAGATTTTGGTGTAAATCGGATAAACGGAAATGGTACTTTACTTGAAGCTCATAATGGTTTTTCTTTAAAAAATACCATTAAATGACATTTTTTCGAATTTTATGTCTAATGAAAATTAAAGATTATTAAAATTTTCTACAGGAATACATTAATACTTTTTCTATATATTTTACAGAAAAATTTTAAAATATTTTTTTTTATTAGTCGCGAAGCCTAAGATAAAAACTATTCCTTTGTTACACAGTTAATTTTTCAAATGAATGTAACTGACAGTAAATGTCACTGTCAGAAAACTTATCACTTCAAATTAATAATAGTGACATTTTAAAAAGAAAATAGTAAATAAAGCAATAGTTTTCTGCAATGGAACAGTTCGCAGCGTTAGTAAATACGTAGGACGTAGGTAGGTATGTATTTAAATTAATAAAAATTAAATAGTGGAAGGTTTTGTGTTGGCCACATCAGATTTTTAAATTTCAAACTTAAGGTTGCAAATAAGAATTTTTTTAATGAAATGCGGTTTCTACTTAAATTTTAGATTTCGCAGGTATTAAATAATAGCAAAAATATGGAGTACGATCAGTCATATGGCAACTTTTCACTGTAGGTACATATAGTTTTGAAAACAATCTTATTATTTGAGTAGTAAGAATTTCGCACAATATAATTCCGATATTGTTACGTTGTATACCACTGTACGTATGTATTTATTTACTTGTCCAATAAACTATGATCATTTACAAATCAATTCTCTTATTACCTTAGTTTTTTTTAGGATGTAAATAAAAATTCCTGGTGTTTTTTATATCCTGTGATTACAGCGAATAATGGGATGGGTAGAATTTCAGCCGCAGCAATTAAGAGAGAACTGGCAATGTTCAGTTCCCTGCTTGGCAGTTGTGGTTGATCTGACCGCACTTTTTACACGGGGGGGGATAAAACAACCAAACATGCTGTAATATATTTCTCAGCATCGTGTTTTGTATTCCTATTCTGATTTGGGGGAGAATTCAAGCTACAACATGAGGCAAACAAATGTTACAATTGTTGAAATATAATGATATCTAGATTGCTGTTATGTATGTTTAAGAATCAAGAATGTTTGTATCTATGTATTAAAAAATGTTGTTGATAAATAAAAAATATATTGAAAGGTCTGCATTTCTTTGCGTCCTTTGTATTATACTATTATAAAAATAAAAGGTTATGGGCCCAGATATCGATAGTTAATATTGAATTGAGAAATGAATAATATTCAGTTACCCCAGCTGATAGGAGGAGATGTTTCCAACTGAAAATTTCAAGTATTCGCAATCCTAGAAGAAAAAGGAGTCATGCAAGTATTAGAAAATGCAGCGGATTCAAAACAGAACGTTTTATTTGATAGCGAAGTCAATTATTATTCAATGTATTTCAGATAAATATCTAGAATATACAAAAGATGCAAAGACTGCAGATGAAATGATAAGAGTCGCTGAAAGCAGTATTTGAAAGGAAAAGATTTTTTTTTTTACTAAACTTTACTTAAGAAAGAAGTTATTAACATTGAAATTAAATCCAAATGATAAATGGAAGAACATTTTTTTAAATTTGATTCATTAATAATGGATTTAGAATCAACAGAAACAATTATGGAAGAAAGTGATAAAGTTTGTCACTTACTATTGACTTTACCCGAAAAGTATGAGACAATAATAACTGCAATTGAAACAATGACTACTTCCGTGACTTTAGACTTTGTTAAAAGTAGATTGTTAAACTCGGAATTAAAGTATGAAAATTCTAAAAATGATATAACTAATAAAAGTATTTTTGCAGCTAACAAATTTCGATTTATTTGGTATGGCTGTGGCCAGAAAGGACATATAAAAAGTAATTGCCTTAAAAATAATAAATATAATCGAGGAAAATTTCAAGGAAACTTTATTGGAAGAAGTTATAATCCAAAACAAAAATATCATAATGAAGCAAATCCAGTAATTGAAACTTCTTCACAAATATCATTTATAGCATTAAATAGAGAAAAATATGACTTATTGACAGCGACATCTATAATTGATTCTGGTGCAACAGAACATTTATTACAAGACTATATGGAAAAATATATAGAAAATGATATATTGAAAAATGAAGTTAATATTCGTTTAGCAAATGGAGAAGTTTTGATAGCAAAGAAACATGGAGAGCTGAAACTGAAGTATAATGGGATATTAATATCTATAACTGCACTCATAGTATAAAATTTGACTCATAATCTATTATCGGTAAGGAAAATTATTTATACTAGTCATCGAGTTATTTTTGAAAAAAGTGTAGTCAAAATAGAAAACAGCAAAGTATACATCAGGTACTAAAATTATTAAACTTGCCTGTTTGTACGAAAACGTGCGAAGCTTGTATGAAAGATAAAGCAACCAGATTGAGATTTGAGAAAATGAATTTACCATGAACAAAAATAATTGGAAATTTGTGATCTAATTACCCTGTGTACTGTAAATAAAGAAATTTATTTTGAAACAATAATTGATGATTATTCCCATTTCACTAAAGTATATCTTTTAAGAAATAAATAATAATAATAATATTTATTTCCCAACAGAATACCAATTACAGGACAAATTTACAATAAGATAAATAAATTAAGGCTATTAATATACATTAAATGAAAATATCATTAAAGAGATTATTTGCTGCATTACAAACTACGAAAATTGGAGAATTTTTCAATGTGTCGGCACGAAAATTCGACATCTGGAATGTAAAGCGAATCATCAAGAAATTTAATTGATTACATACAGAGAATGAAAGCAGAATTTAATAACAAACAGAATTAGATGCGATAATGCTGGTGAATTCATTTCCCAAGAATTTAAGAAATATTGTTTAGCAGAAGGAATTAAAATAGAGTATACTATGCCATACATACCACAACAAAATGGAGTCGCTGAAAGACTCAATAGGACTTTTTTTTAGATAAGACAAGAACGATGTTTAGTGAACAGATTTATCAAAAAATCTGTGGGAAGAAGCTGTTTTATGTGCAGCATATTAACTAAACAGATCACCTACAAATGCTTTAAATGATGCTATACCAGCTAAAATATGCTTTGGAAAAGTAGATCTCTCAAAACTACGTGTTTTTGGATGTAAAAGTTGGATTTATTTATTACCAAAATCTAGAAAAGATAATGGTTACAGATCTTGGATTCCCAAAGAAAGTAAAATTAATTGTGCACGAGATGTGAAATTCGATGAAAGTCAAATGAACATGGAAAATGACAAGCCTGATATAGAAACAACAACTGACAAGTACGAGTTTATGACAGATTCAATAATCAATTAAATTTAAATCAGAAGACCAAGAAAAACATGAAAAATAAATATGAAGAATACGAATTATATTCTGCCTTTTGTTTGTTCACTAAAGAAGATCCATAAAACTACGAAGAAGCAATACAAAGTGAAGATTGGAAGAATGCACTAAAAAAGGAATTAATCGCACATGAAAAATTGGGAACATGGGAAAAATCTGAACTTCCAAGGAACAAAAAAGCAATAGATCCTAAATGGCTTTTAGGACAAATATGAAATGAATGTTTATTCACCCGTAGCAAGATTATCAACCATTCGGATGATAATTTCTTTAGCTCTTAAAAACAACTGGTCAATCAGATAGCTTGACGCACCAGCAGCATTTTTAAATGGAAAATTAACGACAGATGTTTACATAAAATCCCCTGCAGGAGTAAATGAAGATGGAGTATTTAAACTTAAAAGAGCTCTGTATGGATTGAAGATGCTGGAATGAAAGATTTGACGAATTTACGTTAAGAAATAATTTTCAAAGATCGAAAAATGATTTCTGTTTATGGAGAATTGAATATATTTTTGGGAATTCAAATAGAAAGAACAGAAAATGAAATAAAAATACATCAGAAATCAATAATTGATAAAATATTGACGAAATTTAATCTTCTAGATAGTAACGTATCAAAGACCCCCTGCAAAAGAATTTTCAAATTAAAAGAGATGAAGAAATGGTTGAAATGCCATATCGAGAAATAATTGGAAGTCTTATGTATATATCATTAGCTAGTAGACCAGATATTACGTCCTCAATAGCATATATGAGTCAATTTTTGGATAAGCCATCCCAAATTTCGTGGAAAGCGACAAAAAGAATATTAAAATATTTGAAAGAGATAAGGAACTGCACTTTGACGTACAAAAAATCAAAAGTCAGAGATCTCTTTGCCTACTCTGATGATTGGGCAGGTAATTTAAAAGATTGGAAAATTGTTTCACGTGGCGTAGTCTTTTATTGTAGCAACCCCGTTTCCTGGTTTACAATTGTCTGTGGCTTTGTTATTCACCGAAGAAGAGTACATCGCAGCTGCTGTGACAACCATCGAACTATTACCAACTACCATTGAAAGGAATTTCTGAAGGTCTACACCAAGAACAAATTGACGCAGAACTTCTAGTAGACAACCAAGGCGCATGAGAATAGCAAGAGGAGCAAACGTATTGAAATTTGTTCTCATTTTATTAAAGATTTAGTTACAAAACATATTATTAAAATTGATTATGTTTCTGGCGACAAAAATATTACTGATATATTCACTAAAGCTCTTGACTACACTAAACATAACGGATGGTAGCATGAATGGTGATTAGGTGATGACTAAGGAGGAGATGACTAGTACTGTTTTAGCGCTGTTAAACGTTTATGGATTATTTTAGAGAAAAATACTTCAAATAAAAGTTGCGTGAAATTAATTTTTCTATAGCTGTTATTTGAAGTATTTTTTCTAAAATAATCCATAAACGATTGACAGCACTAAAACTTTGCTAGTCATCTTCTAGCTAATCACCTTTAATCACTTGTTCATGCTACCACCCAACCAGTTTAAAAATATGTTAGGTAATGCATAATTATAAACAATTTTTATATAATTTTGTTATTGTTTATAGTAAAAATTGAGAGGGGATGTTGAAATATAATGATATCTAGAATGCTGTTCAATGCATAAAAAAATGTTGTTTTGATAAATAAAAAAATATATTTAAAGGTCATACATTTCCTCGTGTTCTTTGTAACGATTATAAAAATGAAAACAATAACCTAATGTAAATACAATGTTTTAAATAATTTGCATATAGATGATTAAATTTAAGAATATATACAATTTCTTTGTTAAAATACTGTTTATATCGAATAATATACTTAAATATTATCCCAAAAGATCAAATATGTTTATATTTGTATAATAGAATTAAGTCCATTATTACAAAATCTGTTGTGGTTAGCAAAGGACCTCCCGCCATATGCACACTGGGCTATACAAAGTACATATTGCATTTAACATTTCTGGTACACACACAAAAATAATAATTACATCTATTATTAATATATTTTTTAATTCATTCTATAAATAAGTTTCCTTCGACTCTTCTAAATGTTCTAGATCCTTTAAATTCATTGACGAGATTAGCGGTATTTCTGAAGGGTATATGTAATATAATAATAATAATAATAATAATAATAATAATAATAATAATAATAATAAAAATAATAATATTAATAATAATTTGGAGTAACGATGATCGACTGGAGATTGATGTGTGGAGAAGAAAATAAAGTACTCGGAAACTGCAGTCAGTATGGTTTTATTTGATTAGAACCTACGTTTCGACCATTACCCTGAGGAAGACCATTGTAATTGTCGAAACGTAGGTTCTAATCAAATAAAACCATACTGACTGCAGTTTCCGAGTACTTTATTTTCTTGTCCACACATAAATAATAATAATCACAATAACCATAAGAATAATAACAATAACAATAACAATAACAATAACAATAATAATCACAATAACCATAAGAATAATAACAATAACAATAACAATAACAATAACAATAACAATAACAATAACAATAACAATAACAATAACAATAACAATAACAATAACAATAACAATAACAATAACAATAACAATAACAATAACAATAACAATAACAATAACAATAACAATAACAATAACAATAACAATAACAATAACAATAACAATAACAATAACAATAACAATAACAATAACAATAACAATAACAATAACAATAACAATAACAATAACAATAACAATAACAATAACAATAACAATAACAATAACAATAACAATAACAATAACAATAACAATAACAATAACAATAACAATAACAATAACAATAACAATAAAAATAAAAATAACAATAACAATAACAATAACAATAACAATAACAATAACAATAACAATAACAATAACAATAACAATAACAATAACAATAACAATAACAATAACAATAACAATAACAATAACAATAACAATAACAATAACAATAACAATAACAATAACAATAACAATAACAATAACAATAACAATAACAATAACAATAACAATAACAATAACAATAACAATAACAATAACAATAACAATAACAATAACAATAACAATAACAATAACAATAACAATAACAATAACAATAACAATAACAATAACAATAACAATAACAATAACAATAACAATAACAATAACAATAACAATAACAATAACAATAACAATAACAATAACAATAGCAATAGCAATAGCAATAGCAATAGCAATAGCAATAGCAATAGCAATAACAATAACAATAACAATGACAATGACAATAACAATAACAATAACAATAACAATAACAACAATAATAGTAGTTATGATAAAAATAATAACAATAATAATAATAATTCAGAGACGTCGGAAGTGTTTTCGCTTAGGGGGGGCGAAAAAGATAAATTTTTTTGTAAATCGTGATGTAAATAATTAAGAGGAGCGGGAGGGGGGGGGGGTAGTTAGCATACATATAGGCGGTATAAGAAATTTACGCACAAATGCATTAAAATTGTTTGCTTACATCTTAATTACCAGGGCAAAAAATTAAACATTACGTCCGCCGGGCTTTTTTTTGCCAGTTTTACTACCCGCCGGGCTTTAAAAAGCCGGTAATGATACTGACCTTTATTTAATTACATGAATTAATAATTGACCGTGAAATTGATAGGAGGGTGAGTGCGGGATGTAAGGTAATGGGTGCTCTGGGCACGTTTGCTCGTAATGTAAACGTATCTAGAGAAGCTCGGTTAAGTGTATATAATGGAGTGCTGGTGCCTGCTTTGATGTATGGAAGTGAATGTTGGGCATGGACGAGAAAGCATAAAAGGAAAGTGACTGCTGTGGAAATGCGGTATTTACGTGGTGTTTGTGGGTATACAAGACGGGATCGCGTGAGGAATAATTTGGTGTATGAAGAATGTATGGTTAGGAAGAATGTAGTTGGAGTGAGTCAGTTGAGATGGTTTGGTCATGTGGAGAGAATGATAAGTGAACGACTTGTAAAACGCATATATGTTGGTAAAGTTGAGGGTGTTCGATTGCGTGGCCGTCCAGTGTGTAAGTGGATGGATGTGATTGGTAGTGTTTTGAAGCGTAAGTTTCCGAGTGGAAAGAGAAGAAGAGCATGTATGAATACGATTATGAATGTGGCTGAGGCGAAAGAAGTTTGCCAGGATAGGAATGTGTGGCGTAGGATGATTGTTTCGTAATTATTGTGGTGTAAAGATGAATGGTTAGTAAGAATGTTTTGTGAGAATGGAGAGACAGCTGAACTTTTATGTGGACGAGAAGAATGAAGTATGTTTGTACAGGAGTGTGTAGCGAAAGATGATTTTTGTGTAACTATTATTGTGGTCCGGATGCGGTTATTCGCTACCGAAAATCGGTCACTTTAATATGTTATTATGTATGAATACATTTATGAATGTGGCTGTGCTGAAAGAAGTATGCATGGATAGGAATGTGTTGCGAAGGATGATTGTTTCGTAATTATTGTGGTGTAAAGATAAATGGTTAGTAAGAATGTTTTGTGAGAATGGAGAGACAGCTGAACTTTTATGTGGATGAGAAGATTGAAGTATGTTTGTACAGGAGTGTGTAGCGAAAGATGATTTTTGTGTAACTATTATTGTGGTCCGGATGCGGTTATTCGCTACCGAAAATCGGTCACTTTAATATGTTATTATGTATGAATACGTTTATGAATGTGGCTGTGGTGAAAGAAGTTTGTATGGATAGGAATGTGTAGCGAAAGATGATTGTTGCGTAACTATTATTGTGGTCCGGATGCGGTTATTCGCTACCGAAAATCGGTCACAATAATATGTTCTTGAATGAATGTTATAATGATTTTGGGCAAGGCGGAAGAAGAATGTTTTTAAAGAGTTAAGTGATTCTGTGGAGCTCTCGCTTTCATCCCTTTTCTTATTATTTTCGGGTTTTTGCTAACCCACTAAGTGGGAAACGCGTGATGTTATGTATGTATGTAATTTTAGAATTATTTCTTTAATTATTTATAATATAACGACAAAATACGGTTAACATTGCAGCAAGCTTTGCATGTATTTAAAAAATAATTTAAAAACATTCCATTTGATTGCAGTTGTGCGTAAAACATTGTACATATAGTGCCGTGCAAAAGTTTTGGGCCACACATATTTTATTTATTTTAAAAGAGTATTTATTTTTGTAACACATTTATTTAATACACAACTGTTTGAAATGTGAATATTTTGTAATTAGTATAGAACATATTTTGCAATTTATGTTCATTGTAGTTTATACGCTCAAAGGAAATTGTTCGTGTTCATATATATTGGGCCACGTTGCAGCTGACAGTTGTTTATATATGTCATTTTATTGAAATTTTTCATGAAATTCTGAAATTAAATTAATTTTAGACTATTGTCTAACAAAATGGTAAAACACATCCACATTCCGTTACGAGAATCCATAACAAACCTTTCTCGACAAAGGGTTTTCGCGAGATAGCTGGCTTGCTAAAGATTGGTAAGAGCACAGTACCTAGAATTATTAGTAAATATAAGTTGACATATTCATTAGCCGACAAGCCAAGATGTGGCAGACTCCGTAAAACAACAAAGCGCACAGATAAAATAATAAAACGAAAATCTGTAGCAGATCAAAAAAAAAAAAAAAACTGCTAAGGTTATTTCGAAAGCAGAAAATGTTGCGAATGTGAGCCGAAGTACTGTGTCTCGACGTCTTAAAGAAGTAGGGCTCATAGGACATATAGGTGTTAAGTTTAGTAAAAACATGGCTACTGAATGAAGAAGCGGCAACACTGCTGGGCATGGGACAGGGTGGGTAAAAGGAAAATAGTTGAGTATTAGTCCGTACTTATTTGATGTCGAGGGGGAGTATATAGTGCAAAACTATCTAGCGAGAGAGGGGGCAGTGCCCCCCCTGTTTTAAGTTACGGGGGTGATCCGCCCTCTCTGACCCATACTTGCGACGTCCCTGTAATAATAATTATATTAACAATATCAATAATAATAATAATAATAATAATAATAATAACAATAACAACAATAATAATTAATTAATTAATAATAAATAATAATTAATAATAATAAATAATCCTAATTAATGATACTAATAACAATAATTAAAAATAATAATAGTAATAATAATACCTTGCTTGGCCGTGTAGGCCCATGGCTTCTCTTGAAATATTCTTCTATAGGAGTAGCTGAGCTCTTTCCAGTTTTTTAACCCTAACAATCTACAAATCATAGAAGATATAATAAAAATTTTCTATGTATCGGATAGAGAATTTTGTATTCTTTAATATTAATAACATAAGTTTCCTAAAAATAATATTTAGAAGATTGTTTTTAATTAACTACTACTACTGGTTGTCCAATTGTTATTATTACCAAAACCTTTTCACGTCTTCACATTGTCAGATTAAAGAATATGTAGTTAAATTGGTCTTTCGGTTTTATAGAATTTGAGAAACCGTCCCTTCAACATCCACACATACATACATAGAAACATACACACACACACACATGCACACATCCACACACACACATGCACACATCCATACACACACACACACACACACACACACACACACACACACACACAGACATCATAGTAAAAATGTTAAATCGGATTTTAGTGACCTTAAATTGTGCTTATTCACTAGAAATCTGGATATGCGATTTTTGGCATGAATCCACTACTCTCTTTGCGAGAGGTAAAAATGGTAAATTGGTAACAATAATGTATCTAATAACAGCCAATTAAATTTTCATATCCGTTTCTTTGTCATCTTACTTTCTTTCAGTTACAATCTTGTTATTCTAAACTCGCGAAATAGTTCATCGACTATGCCCAAAAAGGGTATTTTGGTGGTATAACTTTGAAAACAATGTCTCGAGAATAAAAAAATCTGTTGTGGCCAGCACAAGACCTCTCGCCATTTCCATATTAGGCTATATAAGTATTGTATTGCACTTCGCTTTCGAACCGTCGTTTTATAACAAAATATTACAGAACTTTACCCAAATATTGTTTTTTATTGTATTTAACAGTCTTCTGCACACATATAATTCTAATTTTATCTATTTTTCATTGTATGAGGATGTTTCTAAATGTCAGAGATTCTTCCAATTCATTAACCAGATTGGCGGTATTTCTGATGGATATACGCATTTTACTACAATTTTACCTATAATTTCAAATATTTAATTAATAAAACAATAATAAAAAATTAAATATACCTACTTCCCAGAAAAAGCTATCAGAATGTCACTAAAACTGTTGATTTTTGACACTGACATGTGTCATTTACAAACTATATTATAAACATTGGAATTTGTCAACTGGTTTCCTTAGTGCCTTAGCCTCTGCGATTAGTTTATTCTATAAATTATAGTGTCTTTATTTCTAAATCTATACGAAATATAATAAAAAATTTAAGTGTATTAGATGGAGAATTTTATGTTCTTCAATATTTAATAAAAAAAACTCCCAAAAAATTATATTTAGAAGAATTTTTCTAAGAAACTACTACTTCCGGTTGTTCAACCGGTTGTTCAATTGTTACCAAAATCTTTTCAGCTCTTCCCAGGAATGTCAGATTCAGGAAACTGCAGTTAAATATTTTTTAAGTCTTATAGTTTTTGAAGAATCGTCCCTCCAATATCCATACGTACACACACACACACACACATCCACACACACACACACACACACAAACATCATTTTAAAAATGTTATAATCGGATTCTAGGGACCTTAAATCGTGCTTATTCAACAAAATCTGGATATGCGAATTTTAGCATGAATCCATCTTAGCGAGAGGTAAAAAAGATATACCTACGTACCTGCGGTTTTAAAATTTGAAAATACGTATCTGAAAATGTATAAATTAAATTAAATTTTTAACTTTGTACCTTAAATTGGGTTTGCTTTTTAGGAGTAACTTAAAAATGAGTAAAGGTAACAAGTTAGAGATCTGATGATATAATTTTATGAATAAAACGACATAATAATTATATGTACTTTTTCAAAAATTTTAGTAATACATTCAATTTTAGGAAGTAATTAATGTAAATATTTATTCAAAAATGAACATTTTCATCGTTTTTCAGTAAATATACAAATGTTCTCAAACATTTTATCCTGTATTCGTCTATTCTATAAGATTTGCTTGTAATTTTTCATTTCAGCTAATTTACAATTGTATAAAATAAATATAAAATTAGCAGAGATAATGTGCCAGTGCCAATCACATCAAAATTTTAAATAAAAATTTAATTTTTGACAGAAATATTATTAAAGTGTTAGTATTTTCCTTTTTCTAATCTACTACGAAAAAATTCTACCACAGCTAAACCAAAACAACCCCCCCTTCCACCCTTAGTTCCGTCGTGACGCCGACGTCCTCGCCAGTTCTCGTTCGGGCGTCGTGTTGTACTGACGTTCGCGTCGTGGGCGGCTGTGTTTCCGATATTCACGTGTTTGTAACATAGTGTGCTATACGACACTCAGCTGATTCTTGTCAGTATATAAGTAGTGCGATGCAAAGTTAGGTTATTGTGTTAAGTGAGTTAGTAAGGAAATAATCGAGGATAAAATTGAGGTAAGGAAGATTATTTTATTTTAAAGTTGGATGTTATTTGTTGGTAGATGTAAAGGTTTATTCTTGCTTGAAATTAATTTAGTAATTGTACATATAACAGCAAGCTTCGTACGAGATGGGTTGACAGGTGTCAGATTTGTAAATTTTGGGAAATAATTACGAATCTTATACGAAGATTGTTTTCAAAACTTATAGGAAAGGCTCAGTGGATGAAAAAAATCTGTGTAGATCTATGTACATATATTTTAAATATTAGATGAATATTATTTGAAGACACTGAAATAATTTTTTTTCTTGAAAGTAATTACGAACCTTGGGTATTATTTTCTACACTTATGTCTTTCTTTTTTTTTAAATGAACAACTATGTTTTGTAGTTTGTACCACTAATATAAATGATTATTTTCTTATAATAATAAATTGAGTGTAACAGTTTGATATATATTTGATTTGATATACAAATACAGGAAAGTTGAAATTATATAAACAAGCGTAGCTAGGGTTGCCAACTTTGAAAATCAGTTTTTCAGGATTGTATGTAAAAAAAAAAAAAAACCGGGCCGGCAGGAAAAAATCGGAACACCAGTAAAAACAGGTTATATACTCTGTTCTTATAAAACAGTGTAACAATTAAAATTGTTCATTATTATTTTTGTCCTTAATAATAATTATAGTGTTTTTTTTTCTTAAATTCATGTAGTTATGGCTCGAGTTACAGAGTTAATAATAATATGCCCGTATTTTTTAGCTCTATATTCGTAATGTATTCATATTTTCTCTTAATTTTATTAAGGTTTATATCGTATTACCATCAAATAAATTAAAATTCAAATAAAAATTGAATTAAGATTAATGCCTATATTCATAAACACTCATAAAATTATAAACGGTTCGTTATAATTTTTGTCCAATAAAAACAGTCGACATTGAAAGAAAAATCGAAATTTTATTTGTCAAGTATGATTCTATTTGTCGTTTTAAAACTTTACGAGTGTTTATGAATATGGGCATAAGATATTCGAACCAAGCGATTTACAATATGTTAAACTATTTAAGAGAGACTATCGAATATAATGAAACAAAATAAGCAATAAAAACTTGTTCAATCTAATAACTTTATACTCCCTCATAGTCTTTATAATCAGTTATGTACTTTACATGTTTACATAATGCAGTCTTATAATTAAAAGAAAAAAAAAAAATCGGGACAAATTGCGCTCCGCCAGCATCTTCGGCGGGACGCGGGTCATAGATACCTGAAATCGGGGCATCCCGACTAATCGGGACAGATGGCAACCCTAAAAGTAGCAATCACAAGTAAATAAAAAAATGACAACTACTTATTTTGTATATAGACCAAAAGTGAGTGATAAATAACCTAATCACCATGATTATTACGATTTCAAAGATATAAGAATTATTAAAATACCTATTTATCACACAACTTCTGGAGAAAAGAAACAAAAACAATGAGATATTGAAGCCCTTCTCCATTGGTTTTGACAACTAACAACTAACAAACATAATATGCATGTTGGCGTTTCCCCATTTTGAATACATGATAATGAACACAACAAACGTGTTAATTATTAACTAAACTTATTGACAAGATTGTATCACTTGCTTTTTTATACTTTTAACATAGCATCAATAAATTCTAAAGAAGTATATTTACAAATATTGAAAATACCTAGCTGATATCTCTGAAATGGTTAATTTGCGAACCCATGTGATTAAGTATTTTGTACTTATTTTACATGCAGTTTTGAAAACCGTTTCCAAACCTTTTTAGTTTTGAAAACGCATGTATACAATGTCAAAACGGTATTGATTTATCTTAAACCTGTTTTGACCCCGTATAGATGTCTTTTTCAAAACCAAAACCGTTTGGAAAACTTTCAAAAGTGCTTGTAAACTCAGTAATTTTGATCCGTACTTTATGGTCCAAAATTTTTGGAACGGATTTTTTTAACACACTGATTAATGTTGAGATTGGTAACACGATATATTTTCTGTAAATTATTGATACAGAACATTGTTTGCCTTATATAACGTTTCTTTCACTTTTCAGAATTTTTCGATAAAAATTTTCAATGAGGTTGTAGTAGTACTTTGAGGAAATCAAGGCACAATTTCAACATTATTTTCTCGGTAAAATTTCCTTGCAATTTTGAATTTGCATACCAAGTACTCAGTATCTGCAAATTTTAATATGAAATATGTTGTACCTTTAAGCAAACTATTTTTAGCGAAATTTATATAAAAATAACGTAACAACTGTAATATTATTTAAATATACACTGAAATACATCATACATTCTAATAATGTGTACAAAAAAAACGTTTAAATGGATTTTAAATTTATTTACATGCATTAATCTACGAACCCTGATCCAAATCAACTGGTCCACGTATAAAATTGTCGTGACAAATAATAGAATTCGTAATAATAAAAAATATTTCATTATAACATTTAAATTGAATTTTTAGCTCAAAATTAAAAATTAAATTTTATAACATAATATGTACGAGTACAAATCGCTATGTTAATTTCATATTATTTATCACCATTGGGTAATATCGCCTTTTATTCTAAATTACAACCTTTTGTTTAGGTATTTAATTTACTAAAACCTGACAGCATGGTGACGTAAACTAGTTTAAAATTTCTTTCAGTTACATTTCCTGGCAAATTACTTTTCATGCTATACATATACATTTACGCCATTAAAGCATGATTACAGCAATTTTACTTTCGCTGGCATTCAAAGTTTAATTGAAATTTTGATGTGTATATATATTTTTAATCTAAAACAAAGTGTGGGTGCTAGAATAACATAAACACGATGAATTCTCCACTAACCACAAGGAAACATCATTAGGAGTATAAATTTTAAAACGATGTCAAAGTTAAAATTTCCGCCTGACTCTCTGTTTTACTTTGCCAATTATCAAAGAAAGTTTATACCTCTATTAAAATATCTTCAGTTTAAATAAAATAATTTATTTGCTAATTACTTGTGGAGACTTTAATTAAGAGTACGAACAAGAAAAATATTTATTTCCGCAAGAAAAACACTCTTTACAAAATGCTTGAGTTGTTCAATATATAACTGAATTGATCTAAGATAAAGATTGTATTAATTTCAATGTATTAATTATCTATAGACATACGAGTTTTTCTGTGCTGTGCAAGCAATGTACCATTTAATTTTACTTAGACACGCAATTATCTACATTACGAATATTTTCTATTTATAAATTTTTACCCTTTTTTGTAAATAGAAGTAAATTTAAAATTTACTGTACAGTCGCGCCTCGGTAATTCGGACCTGTTTAATATGAAAACTTCTACCATTTGAAATACAATTTGTTCGCATTTTAGTGTTTTACTTCTGACATTCGCATTATTAAGAAATGAACCTCTATGTATATATATCGAAACTTAATACAAGAAAAATAAGTTCAATCTTATCCATGGTTTGTTTTGATTGGCCATTGTCTTTTTGTCAGATCTTTGTTAAGATTAATACGTGGTACGGAATTTTTGTGATTCGAAATTTATTTCTTTCCCTTCTGATACGAATTACAAAGATTCGACTGTATTAGAATTTTTTTAACAAATTTTGAGTATTGAATTTTTGTCATTTTACGATATAGTACTCTTAGATTTTACAACCGTTTGTCAGTTTGTCTTTGACTTTGAAAATATTAGAAAATAGTATATTGAATAACAAGTGTTACAATGGCCCTTATTGTAACACGTGCGTTATTTGCGTAATCGAACCGTAGCCGAGTTACACAAATAACGAGTATTACAACTGGATATTGTAATACGTGTTTTTCATATTACTTTTCCTATTCCTAAATATTAAAGACAAATACTTTGAAATTTAATTTGAAAAAATGATTTACTGTTTCATGTGCATGTATTTATTTTATTACAGAAATATAATTATAATAATTTTCCATAAGTGTAATGACAACATTGACATCTAAAATGAAGGATATGTGTTTGACATTTAGAGTACGTTACCAACTTTCCAAACAAATCTCCAAAAACAGTATCACAAAATTGACCTTGCAGACGCGAAATAGGAAAAGAAATTTACATAATTTGTTGAAAGGTATTTATTTCAAACAGTCTAAAAGTCAAAATGGGAAAATTATTTGTGTTTGGGTATAAGAAAGCTGATCTCTAATTTATCACAATCGTAGATCGTACTAAGCAATGCATTTTTGTGTATAAATTTGGTGTGTTAAAACAAGTTGCAATGATTGTTTATTCGCACTGAACTTATCATGAAATACGAAAAAGTAGCTAATTATTTCATACACAGTAAATAAAAATAGCTAGTTTTAATTAAGGTCAGTTAGTCACTTGAAGAAATATGGAAATTAGTGTATAATATAATTAAATATGTATATGTAAGTACAATAATTTTAACCATGTTTTATTTTACAATTGAAAATCGCATTTAATTAATGTTTCGTTTATTCACAACAAATTAAAAATCACGCGGACACTCAAATAAAATACACACACTTTATTAATTTTTAATGAATGTTTCATGTATATTGTGTTTGATTTATACTAAAATGACATTTTACTGTATACTCATAAATAAATTAATTGTTTATATCTCACAGCAAAATTCAATGCATTTAATGTATATGGAAAGCATATTATTATAATGAACAAAAATTGCTGTTTTTTTAGGTAATTATATTCCATTTTGCTAATGCTAACTAGGCTAATTTTTAATTTTTATGGTCCCAGTGTAATTAAAACGAATAGAAAATTAACACCAAAATTTTCGCTAACAAAATTTTTATTACAGGTTAAATTTAAATTTCGTACTTCCTCCAATAAAAAATAAACTACGCGCTTTTTATGCAAATGGAAAAATGTAATTAATATAAAATAAAAAAATGTCACAAGCTGTAATTTAATGTGGCTTTATATTCTGAATAATTAACATAAAATCGATTTATTCTCAGATTTTTTCAAAAATAAATTGAATTTAAAATGAGTATGACGTAGTATAATAAAAATTAATATTTACACATCCGAGTAGCCTATATAGAAAATGAAATTTATTGCAAACTGCGTTCATTGTAAAATTATTCAGTTTTCGTTGAATTTATCTAAAAATATTTTTAATTAAAATAATAATTTGCTGGTGCGGATAGCCGTGCGCTTCAAAACGTTCAGATTCTGCATGTTGCCTTTTATTGCATGAGAAACCTAGATTCGAATCTTCTGGTTGGCGAAGTGTATAATCGTAAAAAATGTTTATATACGAGGGTCACGCTAGAGTTATTGATTATAAGAAAACTAGATAGGCCGTTTAAACAAAATTTGAGCAGAAATATGAAATCATCCAAGGAGCATTTTTTCAGATTTTGCAAAAAATAAATAGAATATCCGCCATGTTTACTTGATTTGGCAATGTGTGAGTTTTGGCTATTTTTTTTTTGACTTTTTACGGGGATACAAGGTTTTCGTTTATGGAAAAAGCCAATGCGTTTCACACTCCACACCTAACCAAAACAGAAGACTTATTGAACATTCAATATTAGTTTTTCTATTGAGGTAATTTTATAATACTATTAGATTTTTTAAAAATGCGTCTAGTCAAAAATTGCAGTTTATACATCATTCATCTGTTAGTTTTGTAAATAGTCGTTCCACCTTAATCGAAAAAGCGCCAAAAACAGTGCGTTTATAGATCTTCTTAGCGTCGTGTTTTTAGTGCGTTTATGAAATCATAAAGACCCAGAAATAGAAAATTAAAAAAAGTTTAATAAACTAACAATTATTGTAATGTGAACCTGATGTCCATGTTTTACAAATGTACTTAAGATGTTAATGGATACAATATTTGCTCCATAGAGTCTTTAATGCGGTGTTGCGGTGTTCTTTTGTTTGAGTTGATTCATTTATTTCTATCTTTAGGAAACAATTCAAGAAAGTTTGATTGTAAGAGGCCATGAAAGGTGTGGCACCCCCATAGACCGGTACTTACTCGGCTTAATTCTGCACTGCATCTACTTAGCCATGAAAAAAAAGAACGAACATAATAATTGTTACGTATTATTGTGATATTTTGAATGCATACTACATTTGATTCTAATGAAGAGAGTTTTTCAGTTTCTGCTAAAGAATGAGTACAATAAAATAAGTGAAGTGAAACAGCAATGTAATAAATTTCTTGACAAAAAACGACAATGGACCAAAAATATTTAATAAAGGATGATTGGCATAATGAGAAAGTCGTTATTTGACAGTGATGGTGCAAGTAATTTCGTTGGGGTTGGGAAATCGATTGAGGATTATCTAAAGTGCAGAAGACTTGTGGAAGCGAACAAAGCAAACATTAAAATAGTTGAAGATTTGATTTAATACAACGAAGGAAGAAAGTTTTAGTGATTGCAAATAAATTGGGAATGTCAGAAGCAAGTAAATAAAATAAAACTTAACATTCTGAATTATTATCATATTTATTTTTTGCCTTTTGAAAAAATTTTCACAAAATTTCAAGAAATTTCTGACTTGCTTAAAACCTTTCGGGTGTCCGTAAGACAAACGATAGCTATTTTTCTTAATAAACTGTGTATTTTTTTGAGTTTAGGGTTGAGCTTCCTTGTACATTCCGCAATTCGGCTAACAAATCATAAAGTTTATTTTCAAGTGTACTTGCTTGTGCAGTTTTAACGCAGCTGAAGTTGTGTGTCTGAGAGAACGGGTGGAGACCCGTTCCGTCACGTTACAAATATATTTTGAGAAGGTGAGTTTCTGATAGTTCAAGTATAGACGAGTTCTTTTATTCACCGATGGGTCGTGCGAGTTAAGCAGAAATTCATCAATGGGTCTTTTTATTTAGCGCTTTAAAAGCATAGAATTTCATCATAGCGTTCCTATTTTCACCGATTAGTTAAACAGAAATCTATCGGATCCATCAGGTTTGAGTGTTGATGGATTTGATAATTTCTGATGAATTAATAGTGGGGGTATAGTTTTTAGGTCATGTTCACTAATTTGTTGACGTTTTAGCCGGTAGTCAGTGAAGAAAGTCGTGAATTATGAATGTTGTAGAAATAATTTCATTGCCATTATCTCATTTTTTTTTTTAAATTTAAATTATTAATAGAGTTTCTAAATTGTTACTACTCCAATTAGCAGAATTTTCTTCACTGGAAAATGAATCCGAATCGGAACAATTTAGTAATTTTCCCAATAAAAAGCCCTTCATAACTTCTCTAGTGACAGCGACAACTCTTACTCTAACTTGCAATATGTATAACTTCTAGCACCCTTTCATCAAGTAGTTCCTATTTTCACCATCTATCTGTTCCATCACATATCCATCGGTGACGTCATTATCAAATTGCAATGAATTTCACCGATGAATTTGTCGATGAATAAAAGAACTTATCTTATGTAAAGTTAACTAAGTAGACTGCTGGTCTAGTTGACAATAATGGATCCTTATTTGAAAGATATCCTAAGACTTCAAATGTTACATGATGAGGTCCGAACAGATGAAGGCGATGTAGAGGAGAGGGGGTTTTCTGAGGTAGAAGAATATTGTTGCGAAACATTAGATGCTGATCTCGTTTTAGAAGAAGAACTTTATGAAGTTACAACCTGGTTGTTCTTCAGACGTTGCGCACTTCCATCTGCTAATTCTCAGCTGCCTCTCATTGAGCATCTAGTGAGCATTTGTGCTATTTAGGCAGGAGTACACCATGGCAGATGTTTTTATTGCCCAAATTTCAAAACACGATATTTTTCGTAAAAAAGTCTGCTGTGGCCAGCACATTACCTTCCGTCAATTCTATGTATTTTGTACAAATCCCATACCAAAAGTTTCTTGGAAAGGATTCTATATATCCAGTAAAATTGTAACTCTAACTTATACCATTTTCTTAAAATTCCATACCGAAAGTTCATTGGAAAAATCTATAAATCCAATAAAATTATAACACGAACATACACTGTGTAAATTGCACTTGACACTGACATCTGTCAATTAGATTTATTTGAATAGATCAGCTGTTTCCATGATTATAGCAAAGCTGGTTGATTTATGAAAGTTAATCTCTTTATAATTCTTTAACTCTATATCTATTTAATATGAAGAAAAATGTATAATCAAACCGTATAGGGAATAAAATATTCTTTCATATTGATAATCACATAAAATGTCAAAAATGATATAACTACGCTTTTTCAAGAAAAACTGTTAAGAACTAACTTCAAATAAGGGAACTTCCGGCTGGCCAATTATAACAAAAATCTAATCAGCTCATTATAAGGATATAAAGAAGACGAATACGAAAGAATTACAATTCTTAGAATTATAGTATTTGAGTTATCGTCGGAGAAATTTTTGTCGCACAGATACATATACAGACATCATCGTAAAACTAGTAAAATCGTATTCTAGGGGCCCTAAAACGTGCTTATTGATTAAAAACTCACCACCGAATTGTTCACCTAAGACAATACCTTCCTTACCTAAAGGTGACGGGAGATAAAAATGTAGTAAATGTCTTTGCTGAGATCATTGTCAACCTGTCTGTACGGATTTTTGGGATAATTCGCAAGAAAAGTTACTAAAACAGAATAATTTGAAAATATTTGCAATGTTTGGAATAAATTTTTAATTTATTGTAACCGTTTATTTAAAAAGTGTATTTTGGCCAATTTTCAATAAATCATAATATTTTGTGTCTCTCAGATACCACCCGTTCTTTCTTGAAGAATAAAATCATCCGTTTTACAGAGAATACATACGGGCAAGTAAAATGATTTCAATTATTATGTTAAAATAGTTTATTTTATTTTTCATATCATTAATTAAATATTATTTAAGTAATTATAAAAATAATAATAAAAATACATGACCATATTTATTCAGTAATAAATATCAAATTAAAAAGGTTTAATGTAATTAATTTACTCATTATTATACATTTCAATGCATTGCTTTACAGAGTGAAATATAATTACTACAATTATACAATAAAAAATTAATTAAAGCTAGATAAATAAATTATTTAATATTGGAATAACAAAGTCAATTGAAATATAAATATGCAATTATAACAAATAAAACGAAACCACTACTAGGTATATTGTCCCAGGAAACTTTATCATTAATATATTTTTGTTTATATCATAAATTAAAATTTGTAAAAAATCTCAAAGTTAAAGCAAAAGAATTATACTTTTCTATTTAGCATCTTATTTTATCTGGTAAATGACGTCCTTTTGCGCGTCGACAAATAAGTTTTCTGAGGTCCCCCCAATAACTCCCTTCGGATATTTTCCTTTAGTTGTTCTAAGCAAGTAGAATCCGGGTGAACAGTTGCGCCGTCGACTTTTTGGTGGGGGTAATGTTTACACCCAGAGGGTCCGGGGGTTCGGGGTCAGGGGTCCGGATGTTGGATTTGTTGACCGATGTCGAGTATGACGTCATTTGTTTTTGTTTTTTGCTGTGGAATTTTTTATTGTTAATTATTTACTAATGGTTTATTAATTATATTTGTTTAAAAATAGATGTTATAGGCTGAAGCATATAGGTTAACTTTAGAGGCGACGACAATTCTTGAGACGGGATGGAGGTGTCATAGCCTGAAGCATATGGGTTAATTTTTGTTCATAATATAAGTATTGATAGGAATCTGAGATAAATAAATATTAGTTTTAAAATATGTCCATCATAAATTTTGAAATTATTTTGTAAAAACAATTCTTGGAAATTTACGTACTTTTTATTTCTCCGAAATTGAGGATTTTTGGATGTTACATACTTTCTCTTTATTAATGGTATATTAATTATATTTGTTTAAAAATAGATGTTATAGTCTGAAGCATATGGGTTAACTTTAGAGCCGACGACATTTCTTGAGACGGGATGGAGGTGTCATAGCCTGAAGCATATGGGTCAACTTCAGAACCGACGTCTTTTTGTTCATAATATAATAAATAATGAATTTTCGGAAGTATTGATAGGAATCTGAGATAAATAAATATTAGTTTTTTAAAAAAAAAAATCGGGAAATATGTCAATAATAATTTTTGAAAGTATTTTGTAAAAACAATTCTTGGAAATTTGCGTAGTTTTTATTTCTCGGATATTGAGTATTTTTGGATGTTACATACTTTCTCTTTGTCATAATGCCATTTGTTTGAAAATATTTGTTTACAGAATATACTTTAGGACAAAGTGTTGTCTTTTTTCTCACCAAATTTAACTTTCCCTTTAAAATATTTGAAACTCATTTAAAATCAATTAGTAATTATAGATAAAAAGGCAGTCAGTATTATAAATGCAAGTTTAAAATCTGTGGTTGTTGAAAGTGTGTTGATATCCACTATTTGAAGAAGATCTTCAGGTATTCATTTTCAGTCGAGTTGAGTAAAATTAAAATTAATAAATGTTATTAATAAAAGTAGAATAAACATTAATAAAAATTTGCATCTGATTAGGCTTTGGAAGAAACATCACAAAAGAAATTCTGCATAATGGAGTCTATGTCCGTATCACCTCATCCCCGCGACATGAACGCGTGTTTCTACGTGGACAACAGTTTCAACCAGGTAGAATCACAATCACGTGATGAGTGCGACGAGCCTGCGCATTTACCAGATGAACGCGATGAAGATATGAATAACATATTAATGCATGGTGTGGAGAAATGCGATCAAAATGAGGAAAGAAAAATAAGTAGAGCAATATTAAATGAAAAATATCGGCTTTTAGATGTTATGGAATTTCCATTAACAAAATCAGCGAAAAAATTTTTAACAGTTGGCGTTAAACCTTTAGAAGATAATCAAGTAATTTTAAGACTGGGAAATTTAGAATTGACAGCGTGTGCATGGTTTTATTATGACGAAGCGAAAGATTTCTTTAGAGTTATAAAAAATATTTTGAATAAAACAATTCGAGTAAATACAGATACGATAGTAGGATGTTTGAAAAATTATGTGGTAATTATGCACAGCAATCATACTATTAGTTTTTGTAGTCGACTCGTAGAAGATGTGTACAAACCGATTTATTTAGCGTTTGATACTCTTAACACAGTTATTCAACTTGAGGGTGTAGTAATGGATTTGCTGACTAATAAGCAAGAAAAAAAGAGACATCTTCCCGAATATGAACAATTTATTGCAGTTGTAGCAAGTCAATTACTAAATTCTCCAAACATATTGTATAATGAAGCTGTATTTAATGTGTTAAAAGAAACAGAAAATAATTTATATTTATATGAAATAGTATTAAAATTACCCTATAATGTTAAACATGATGTTGATATGAGAATAGAATCATATAAAAATTGTGATTATTGGTAGCATATTACATTAAACAAATAAAAATTATAAATATTACAATTGTTTATCATTTAGTAACCATTAGTGAAAGTATTTTCTAATCTATATTATCGACATGAGTGATACTAATTTTCGTTTTATTTGTAACTTGTTAAATTTTGCAAATATGTTTGAAATTATAAGACTAAGATTACGTTTTATTTAGAAACACGGTGAACTTGATCCAGAAATATTTTAATAGTTAAAATTTAATATTAATCTACAAATATATTTATAAATTTCTGTATAATATTCAAACCTGTAATCCACATGATTTTGTTTACAGAAACATTAATAAATACAACGTTATGTTTTAAACTCTACATATGTTTAAATAAATATAAGTAGTCATTACTTTCATGTATCGTATGTAGAAATATTTTAGGAGTATAATTAAATACGATTGAATTGAATTGTAGTAGGATTTTTTTTTTGTAACTTTTTACAACTTTAATTTTGAACACAGAAATGATAAAGCAAAATATACTTTTGGACAAACTGCTGTCTTTTGTTGCGTCTTCTCACCAAATTTAAATAAATAATGCAAATATATTTAACTAATTGACTGACATCGTTAGTTTAATACAGGCCTTAAAATTTCTATTACCTGTTGGAAACTCTGAAATATAAGCTTTTGAACAAGTTTGTGTTTTCTTATTTTCAACACTTATAAAAATTTAACTTTAAAATATTTGAAACTTATTTTTGGAAGTTACATAGTTGTAAATTTCACAAAACAATTACCAATACTTTCTGAAATTCCTACGAAAATATTTTTATAGAAATTTGAAAAAATGTATTTATAGATTGGTAAAATTTTTGATGTGACGTTATGATATGGAAATATTGTTATAAAGTATTTAAAAAATAATATTTAATTATAGTTACCAAGGAATTTCTACGAAAATAGTTTCTTATATATTTGAAAATATATTTATAGATTAATATTATTGATAAATATTTTAAACTTCTGAAATTGTTGATTTGATGTTATGATATGGAAATAGGAAATACATAACGATAATTAGGTATTATTTGTACACAACGTCACTTGAAGGATTTTAGCAATTAAGATATCTATGTTCGAAAACATTCTCATAGACAAGCCCGCAAAACGACTAAATAGTGTAGGGAAGTTCAGAAATATGTGGGAAGAAGATTATTTTCGAACAAAAGAAATTCTAGGAAATTTAGTTTCTATAATTTTTTTTTTCGGAAATATAATTGACCATGCCCTTTGTGTAACAAATACAAATTTTTTTACAAATTATTTCAAGGATGAAAACCAGAATTCAAGTTTTGTGTTATAAATTTTGTTACTAATAGAACCAGCTCTGTGGAAGACATCGCTAACAAGATAGGTAATATTATATTTAAATAACGTAATTATTTATTTCGTTTATAAATAAAGTTTGCTATTAGATATAGAATTTTATAAACTTAATTTGGGAAGTCAATTGACAAGCATAAAACTACACAAGAAATTATCTGATTTGGAAAAAGACAAATTGTATAAACTGGCCGAAATTTCTACGAAAATATATTTGAAAATATATTTATAGATTATTATTATTGATAAATATTTTAAACTTGTGAAATTGTTGATTTGACGTTATCATATGGGAATAGGAAATACATAACGATAATTAGGTATTATTTTAAACTTCGTACATAACGTCACTTGAAGAATTTCACCAATTAAGATATACCTATATATGTTTGGAAGCATTTTCATAGACAAGCCTGCAAACTTAATTAGGGAAGTCAATTGACAAGCATAAAACTACACAAGAAAATATCTGATTTGGAGAAAGACAAATTGTATAAACTGACCGATGGTTATTAAAACGTATTTATTTTGTTTTATAAATAAAGTTTGCTATTAGATATGGAATTTTATAAACTTAAATATCTTAAAACCTTTTGTTACAGATTTGTAACTTATGTACATCGTTAGTAAGATATTTTTAGAAAATTTATCATTTTCACTTACCCATGGAAATGTCACTTTCTCCAATGGAAAAATAAAACAACTTTTTAGATTTATATTATTATTACTAATACATATCTCAAATATTTTAAAACGTTCAAAAACATCTTAACATGCTGCCATAGACTTGCAACTGTTGTATATTGAAAATAATTACCTAGTTATTAAGGTATCATATTGTTCAGTATTCTTAGAAAACACTCATTTTCACTTACCCTTGGAAATGTTGCTTTCACCACTGGGAAAGCAAAAACAAGGATTATAACAAACATATACATATATTTAATATGCTACGCTATGAAAAATTGTTTCTAGGAGAAATAGTTGGAATATTTATATAAAATTTGTACAAATATATTTAAGACTAATTTACGTAGTATGATTTTTTTTTTGCCTATAAAATAAATAAGAAAACTATCATAGGCGAATTAATATCGACAATTTCATTTTATTAAGAAATGGTAGAAAAATTAAGCAAAATACTTATAGCTATTTACTATGCAACACAAGATTTTTATCAAACTCTTGTTTTATGTTTTTCGCACTTAAGAATTTTTTTTCAATATTTTAAACTTATTTAATATCAAATGTTTTATTTTAAAGTAATATAAATGGGAAAATTTTCTTTAAAAATATTTCAAACGCATTTAAAATCAATTGTTTTATTTTAAAAAAGAATATTAAAACAATAAATATGGCTGTTTTTAGTTTTTATTATTTTCAAAGATACAAAATAAATATATACATATATATATTAAAATAAATTTTTATTAATAAATTCTAAAAAACTAAATGTTCATTATCCTTACAAATATAACAATTCTTAACTAGTGGTGATGATCCGCCAATATGGTCTCTCTCTCTCTCTCTCTCTCTCTCTCTCTCTCTCTCTCTCTCTCTCTCTCTCTGTGTTGTTGAATTGTAATGTTCCGTGGACGGTAATCTCCTTATGATGTCTAACTGGCCTTTGAATTTGTATGGTAAATTCATCTAATTTCTTGGATATTAGTTTGTCTTTTAGTTAGTAATAAACTAATGGTATAAACATTATTTTAAAATATTTATTTATCTTTGGACATATTCCATGGATATATACTTCTTCCTAACTTTGTTTCTATGCAGGTTTTTATTTGTAAACATATGTATCCTACCAAGCTATGCCAATTTTTTGTTTTCTGCCAATCATGATGAAATTTATTTATTGCTTTTTGGTCAGCAGTAATAATGTCGTTAAAACTTTTAGATGTAGAATAATCTCTATCATGCTCTTCAGATATTTCGTCATCACGGTCAAACGGTATGCCATTGTTCAATTTGTTTCCTGGGCCGAGGTAGAAATGTTTAGGAAAATTCATTTTTAAATTCAAAGCCCGTCAAGAGAAACGATTAAGCGAAAATGAACATGAGGTGAACTTATGTGTGATGCAGCAATCCTGTGATGACTGTTCGAGCAAAGACGACCTTATGAACTGGTGCTCTACGTGCGGCATAAGTTCAGGCCAGTTAGACATCATAAGGAGATTACCGTCCACGGAACATTACAATTCAACAACACAGAGAGAGAGAGAGAGAGAGAGAGAGAGAGAGAGAGAGAGAGAGAGAGAGAGAGACCATATTGGCGGATCATCACCACTAGTTAAGAATTGTTATATTTGTAAGGATAATGAACATTTAGTTTTTTAGAATTTATTAATAAAAATTTATTTTAATATATATATGTATATATTTATTTTGTATCTTTGAAAATAATAAAAACTAAAAACAGCCATATTTATTGTTTTAATATTCTTTTTTAAAATAAAACAATTGATTTTAAATGCGTTTGAAATATTTTTAAAGAAAATTTTCCCATTTATATTACTTTAAAATAAAACATTTGATATTAAATAAGTTTAAAATATTGAAAAAAAATTCTTAAGTGCGAAAAACATAAAACAAGAGTTTGATAAAAATCTTGTGTTGCATAGTAAATAGCTATAAGTATTTTGCTTAATTTTTCTACCATTTCTTAATAAAATGAAATTGTCGATATTAATTCGCCTATGATAGTTTTCTTATTTATTTTATAGGCAAAAAAAAAATCATACTACGTAAATTAGTCTTAAATATATTTGTACAAATTTTATATAAATATTCCAACTATTTCTCCTAGAAACAATTTTTCATAGCGTAGCATATTAAATATATGTATATGTTTGTTATAATCCTTGTTTTTGCTTTCCCAGTGGTGAAAGCAACATTTCCAAGGGTAAGTGAAAATGAGTGTTTTCTAAGAATACTGAACAATATGATACCTTAATAACTAGGTAATTATTTTCAATATACAACAGTTGCAAGTCTATGGCAGCATGTTAAGATGTTTTTGAACGTTTTAAAATATTTGAGATATGTATTAGTAATAATAATATAAATCTAAAAAGTTGTTTTATTTTTCCATTGGAGAAAGTGACATTTCCATGGGTAAGTGAAAATGATAAATTTTCTAAAAATATCTTACTAACGATGTACATAAGTTACAAATCTGTAACAAAAGGTTTTAAGATATTTAAGTTTATAAAATTCCATATCTAATAGCAAACTTTATTTATAAAACAAAATAAATACGTTTTAATAACCATCGGTCAGTTTATACAATTTGTCTTTCTCCAAATCAGATATTTTCTTGTGTAGTTTTATGCTTGTCAATTGACTTCCCTAATTAAGTTTGCAGGCTTGTCTATGAAAATGCTTCCAAACATATATAGGTATATCTTAATTGGTGAAATTCTTCAAGTGACGTTATGTACGAAGTTTAAAATAATACCTAATTATCGTTATGTATTTCCTATTCCCATATGATAACGTCAAATCAACAATTTCACAAGTTTAAAATATTTATCAATAATAATAATCTATAAATATATTTTCAAATATATTTTCGTAGAAATTTCGGCCAGTTTATACAATTTGTCTTTTTCCAAATCAGATAATTTCTTGTGTAGTTTTATGCTTGTCAATTGACTTCCCAAATTAAGTTTATAAAATTCTATATCTAATAGCAAACTTTATTTATAAACGAAATAAATAATTACGTTATTTAAATATAATATTACCTATCTTGTTAGCGATGTCTTCCACAGAGCTGGTTCTATTAGTAACAAAATTTATAACACAAAACTTGAATTCTGGTTTTCATCCTTGAAATAATTTGTAAAAAAATTTGTATTTGTTACACAAAGGGCATGGTCAATTATATTTCCGAAAAAAAAAATTATAGAAACTAAATTTCCTAGAATTTCTTTTGTTCGAAAATAATCTTCTTCCCACATATTTCTGAACTTCCCTACACTATTTAGTCGTTTTGCGGGCTTGTCTATGAGAATGTTTTCGAACATAGATATCTTAATTGCTAAAATCCTTCAAGTGACGTTGTGTACAAATAATACCTAATTATCGTTATGTATTTCCTATTTCCATATCATAACATCAAATCAACAATTTCAGAAGTTTAAAATATTTATCAATAATATTAATCTATAAATATATTTTCAAATATATAAGAAACTATTTTCGTAGAAATTCCTTGGTAACTATAATTAAATATTATTTTTTAAATACTTTATAACAATATTTCCATATCATAACGTCACATCAAAAATTTTACCAATCTATAAATACATTTTTTCAAATTTCTATAAAAATATTTTCGTAGGAATTTCAGAAAGTATTGGTAATTGTTTTGTGAAATTTACAACTATGTAACTTCCAAAAATAAGTTTCAAATATTTTAAAGTTAAATTTTTATAAGTGTTGAAAATAAGAAAACACAAACTTGTTCAAAAGCTTATATTTCAGAGTTTCCAACAGGTAATAGAAATTTTAAGGCCTGTATTAAACTAACGATGTCAGTCAATTAGTTAAATATATTTGCATTATTTATTTAAATTTGGTGAGAAGACGCAACAAAAGACAGCAGTTTGTCCAAAAGTATATTTTGCTTTATCATTTCTGTGTTCAAAATTAAAGTTGTAAAAAGTTACAAAAAAAAAATCCTACTACAATTCAATTCAATCGTATTTAATTATACTCCTAAAATATTTCTACATACGATACATGAAAGTAATGACTACTTATATTTATTTAAACATATGTAGAGTTTAAAACATAACGTTGTATTTATTAATGTTTCTGTAAACAAAATCATGTGGATTACAGGTTTGAATATTATACAGAAATTTATAAATATATTTGTAGATTAATATTAAATTTTAACTATTAAAATATTTCTGGATCAAGTTCACCGTGTTTCTAAATAAAACGTAATCTTAGTCTTATAATTTCAAACATATTTGCAAAATTTAACAAGTTACAAATAAAACGAAAATTAGTATCACTCATGTCGATAATATAGATTAGAAAATACTTTCACTAATGGTTACTAAATGATAAACAATTGTAATATTTATAATTTTTATTTGTTTAATGTAATATGCTACCAATAATCACAATTTTTATATGATTCTATTCTCATATCAACATCATGTTTAACATTATAGGGTAATTTTAATACTATTTCATATAAATATAAATTATTTTCTGTTTCTTTTAACACATTAAATACAGCTTCATTATACAATATGTTTGGAGAATTTAGTAATTGACTTGCTACAACTGCAATAAATTGTTCATATTCGGGAAGATGTCTCTTTTTTTCTTGCTTATTAGTCAGCAAATCCATTACTACACCCTCAAGTTGAATAACTGTGTTAAGAGTATCAAACGCTAAATAAATCGGTTTGTACACATCTTCTACGAGTCGACTACAAAAACTAATAGTATGATTGCTGTGCATAATTACCACATAATTTTTCAAACATCCTACTATCGTATCTGTATTTACTCGAATTGTTTTATTCAAAATATTTTTTATAACTCTAAAGAAATCTTTCGCTTCGTCATAATAAAACCATGCACACGCTGTCAATTCTAAATTTCCCAGTCTTAAAATTACTTGATTATCTTCTAAAGGTTTAACGCCAACTGTTAAAAATTTTTTCGCTGATTTTGTTAATGGAAATTCCATAACATCTAAAAGCCGATATTTTTCATTTAATATTGCTCTACTTATTTTTCTTTCCTCATTTTGATCGCATTTCTCCACACCATGCATTAATATGTTATTCATATCTTCATCGCGTTCATCTGGTAAATGCGCAGGCTCGTCGCACTCATCACGTGATTGTGATTCTACCTGGTTGAAACTGTTGTCCACGTAGAAACACGCGTTCATGTCGCGGGGATGAGGTGATACGGACATAGACTCCATTATGCAGAATTTCTTTTGTGATGTTTCTTCCAAAGCCTAATCAGATGCAAATTTTTATTAATGTTTATTCTACTTTTATTAATAACATTTATTAATTTTAATTTTACTCAACTCGACTGAAAATGAATACCTGAAGATCTTCTTCAAATAGTGGATATCAACACACTTTCAACAACCACAGATTTTAAACTTGCATTTATAATACTGACTGCCTTTTTATCTATAATTACTAATTGATTTTAAATGAGTTTCAAATATTTTAAAGGGAAAGTTAAATTTGGTGAGAAAAAAGACAACACTTTGTCCTAAAGTATATTCTGTAAACAAATATTTTCAAACAAATGGCATTATGACAAAGAGAAAGTATGTAACATCCAAAAATACTCAATATCCGAGAAATAAAAACTACGCAAATTTCCAAGAATTGTTTTTACAAAATACTTTCAAAAATTATTATTGACATATTTCCCGATTTTTTTTTTTAAAAAACTAATATTTATTTATCTCAGATTCCTATCAATACTTCCGAAAATTCATTATTTATTATATTATGAACAAAAAGACGTCGGTTCTGAAGTTGACCCATATGCTTCAGGCTATGACACCTCCATCCCGTCTCAAGAAATGTCGTCGGCTCTAAAGTTAACCCATATGCTTCAGACTATAACATCTATTTTTAAACAAATATAATTAATATACCATTAATAAAGAGAAAGTATGTAACATCCAAAAATCCTCAATTTCGGAGAAATAAAAAGTACGTAAATTTCCAAGAATTGTTTTTACAAAATAATTTCAAAATTTATGATGGACATATTTTAAAACTAATATTTATTTATCTCAGATTCCTATCAATACTTATATTATGAACAAAAATTAACCCATATGCTTCAGGCTATGACACCTCCATCCCGTCTCAAGAATTGTCGTCGCCTCTAAAGTTAACCTATATGCTTCAGCCTATAACATCTATTTTTAAACAAATATAATTAATAAACCATTAGTAAATAATTAACAATAAAAAATTCCACAGCAAAAAACAAAAACAAATGACGTCATACTCGACATCGGTCAACAAATCCAACATCCGGACCTCTGACCCCGAACCCCCGGACCCTCTGGGTGTAAACATTACCCCCACCAAAAAGTCGACGGCGCAACTGTTCACCCGGATTCTACTAAGCATTGACATAAACTTTTTACTTCAAATATTAAATATTCTCAAAGATAAAAGTCGGCAGCTGTGAGATCTGGGGATCTTGGGGTCTATCTAAAGTTTTGATGTCTACATTTTTCAAAATTAACCTGGAAATGTGAGCAATAACGTTATGTACGTCATTTGCTAGGTAAAATATTTCGAAAATAACTTATAAAAACTCTAAAAATATTCGTTAAAAATATATCTATACAGGGTGATCGTCGAAAGTCCGTCACTAACAATATTTTTCTTATTTTTTAATAAGTAAAGATAAACTATACAAAACTTCCGGTTTTTGCGGAAATGGATACAACAATAATACCCGGTTGCACCGCTGACACTTAAATTTTAAATGTTCCTTAAATTGACAAAACGAAATGTCAAATGGGAAATTAAATATTGCTCTCAAAATTTCGATTTGCATTTTTTTTTTTTTTTTGTTTAAGTCTAGCTAAAAATTTAAATGTCAGCATAGATCTAGCATAGGGAATCGATATTCTTATAGATTTTTTTCACTTAAAATTTGCTTCACACCGATACCAAAATATCACAGTTTTACTTTAACTATTTCAAAATTACGACCATTTATTTTCAAAATTTGTATTTCCATACAAAATAAAACATAGGAAGCTATGAAAACAATTTTATTAGGTACCTTAAAGCTAGGTGTTACAAAAAATAGATGTGCCACTTGAGAGTAGTCATTTTTTTTATTCACTTGTGAAAATTGGCACAGTCGGTTTACACCACCTGTAACTCTCCGCTAATGGATAAAATAAGCTTTTACGCAATTGTAGCATAAATAACTTATAATAAATAAGTTATTCTGTACCTAATAGTAATAAATGGTTGTCGGTCTGATTAAAGACTCGTAACTTTATGAGTGTGAATCGAACAATGAATTGAATAATTCTTACCAGAATTTATTATAATATTGTATAAAAATAGTGATATATGTATTTAAAGTTATTTTGCAATTTTTGCTACTACTGCGAATTTCCTAATTATAAAATAAATTAGATATGTTAGCTGGGATGATATCGATGTATTTATTTTATTTTTGATAGTCCTGAACGAAGGATTATAGATATATTGCTGTAGTTTCCGTTTGGATTGTATCCGTTATAAAGCAAGATGATCTCATTCTTGGATCAATAGTGTAATTAAAGCATATGAAACCGCAGCTTAGCGCACTGTACGCAATAATAGGTTACTGTGTTCCGCAATTTGCCCGTAAATCAATTTGTAGATCCCATATTACTAAGCCCAAATATAACACAAAGATCAATACACCAAACATACCTCTCTCGCACATACAGAACATTTTTATACAAGTAGAATAACCTGAGTTCCACATATTGTATTTTAAAATCACATTAAAATTTAATAACTTCTTCAAATATTTATGGGGGTGTTTATTTTTCATGTATGAATGCATGCATATATGATGCATGTTGAATATATGAATAGTTTATTAAGTTGTGTACATTATCTTTATGTAAACACTTTTTTTTAGAAGTTTAAATATATTATAATACCAAAAAGTTATTCGATTCGATGCTGGGTTGCGTATACCCTTTTATAAAATTATTTCATACCCACTCTGTGCTTAATTTATAACAACTGGCTAAAATTGTTACCCAATAGATATGGATTTGACAACAAGAAAATCTATTTTGTATTTTATGTTAACATAATTGGTGAAAATTTTGCTGAGTTAGCCACTAAGTTACAGACCAGATCCATTTATTTCAGCTTGTTACCCATTTTCGGGTATGCCAGTCTACTTTTTTTTCGCAAATATTATAATGTTGATATATTATAGAGAGAGCACTATATAATAACTTTAGTGTTATTTAAAAAATATAAATAATTTTAAACACACACTTTTGATAAATTTTCGTTAATAACCTGTTTGTACATTACTGACACCTGCAGTTGGGATAGATAGATGATTTACGATTTTAATTTCTGAATCAAAATTGGACATGCATTGTTTTTAACCAATTTTTTTTTTTTTAAAGAAAATTAAAAAAGATATTTTAAATTTCTCGTATTTTCTCTTTCTGTCATGTAGAAACTTATATAATATGCCGGATGTCTATTTTTTTTGGAACAGAAAATACACTGTTAAAATTTTCAATTAGCGATGTAAAAGGTGTAAGGATAAAAATTATTCAGAATTAAAACTGCGTCTAGTAAGCTCAAAATTATTGATATTTTATAATTGTAAACTTTTAAGTAATTTTCAGTATGTTATGGAAAGTAAAACACATTACCATTTTTGAGTTTTTCGGTTTGTTAGAATGATTAGAATTTTTGGATTTCTTTCCATGATTTGTATTTTTTACGAGATGCAAAGATATTTCATTAATAATTTTTAGCTAATTATTCCGAATGCTTTTTCTGTACGTTCTCCCTTATGTTTGGACAGCGTGACCATAGCATCTGCAGGTACTTTCGTGCCGTTTACGTTGGCTATTTTCTCCAGCTCTTGTATGCATCTAGCGCTAGCAGTTTTTCCTTGACTCGCTAACCAACGGGGAGATTCTATCATCCACCTACGAAATGAAAATGAATTCTATAAATCTGAATTTAACTGAAAACAGAACCCATAACTGAAGATAATTTTATTTATTTATTTATTTGAACGTCAAAAAAAGTGAACACCCGGTACAGTGCATACCTATCTGGTACGGCGTAGGATCACGAAAATCTTGTAGGTGTTCAAGGCTTCAGTTTTTGTAAAATATGATATATAAAATTGAAATATATCAAAACGTACAATAAACATTATAAAATGAGTTTTTAAGAAATAAAAGTAAAATAGAGGGAGTAAAGGTGTTGACCTCGTCAGATTAAAAAATTTTTTTTTTTAACTTTCGTCAGATCTTGTATTCCAACCTGAATGTGATCTAATTCGAATCAAACATCGCGTTCCGTTCTCGTTCCCATTCGTATTCCTGTTTGTATTTGTGTGGTATTGATGGGCGACATTCCACTACACATCAGAGAGATCGGGTTTGGCCTACCCTAGTCGAGCTAAACGGTTTAATATAATATGCACAAAGGAGGTGTATAATGATGTCTCCGACTTGTACATCATTAATTTCCCGGCTAAGTCGACCCGGCCGACCCAACCACGCGGATCTCAAACTTTTCCCATCGAATAGGTTCAGATCATAGAAATGATTAGGATGCCTATCTATAATTCCTCTTAAAGGAAATAGCCAGTATTAGATATAAATAGAATATTGTCCATACAACGATGACAGTTTTTTAATGTTTTGATCTACGCAAGATAAATAAGATTTCTAATTCACACCGGGAAAACATTAATTTTGATAAAAAAAATTAGACCCTATTTTTTAATTTTTACAACAAATTAACGAATATACGAGAAAAAATTTAGTAATGTTCTTGAAAATTGGTTGACATAACCTGAGAGAGAGAGAGATATTACTCGTACACTGTGATGTGAGAGAGAAGTAGAATAACATATAATAGTAAATACAGCACCAAGGTAGACAAGGTAGAAGCGCGTAAAGTTAATGAATGAAGCATAATCATAAACTTATCACGTAGTTTTGTTTATTATTTATAATTTTTATATCCAGACGTTATTTATTTTATTGTAGTAAATAGTACAAAAAAAGATTCTATATATCCAACAAAATTGTTACACGAACATATACTATTTTCTACAAATTCTATACCGAAAGGTCCTATAAATCCATTAAAATTATAGCTTGAACATACATGAATTATTGAATTTTGTAGTTAATAGTTCACCTCATCGAGAATCTAGTGAGCATTTGTGTTATTTAGGCAGGAGTACAACATGGCCGATGGTTTTATTGTTCAAATCTCAAAACTCGATATTTTTTTTTGTAAAAAAGTCTGAAGCAAAACACTTTTTTTCAATTCTATGTATTTTACATAAATCCCATAACAAAAGTTTCTTGGAAAAGATTCTATATATCCAGTAAAGTTGTAACACGAACTTATACGATTTTCTTCAAATTCCATACAGAAAGTCCCTTGGAAAAAAATTATAAATCCAATAAAATTATAACAAGAACATACACTGTGTAAATTGCACTTGACACTAACATCTGTCACTTAGAATTTTTTGAATATATCACCTGTTTCCATAATTATCGCAAAGCTGGTTGATATTTGAAAGTTAATATCTCTATAATTCTTTAACTCTATATCTGTTGAATATATTATATATTAAATATAGAGAATAAGATATTATTTCATATTGATAATCACACAATATGTGAAAAAATGATATTGAACTGCGTTTTTTAAGAAAAACTATTAAGAACTTCAAATACGTACGGTTGACCAGTTATAACCAAAATCTAATTAACTCTTAATATGCATGTAAAGAAAAGGAATACGAAAGAATTATAATATTTAGAATTGTAGTATTGGAGTTGGAGAAAATTTTGTCACACAAACAAACGGATACACACTCGGACACACATACGGACACACATATACATACACATACAGACATTATCGTAAAACTAGTAATATCGTATTCTAAGCACCCTAAAACGTTCTTATTCATTAAAAACTCATCACCAAATTTTTTGACCAAAGACAATGCCTTTCTCACCTACCTAAAGGTGACGGAAGATAAAAACAAATTTCATAAGGCAATCTGTTAACGTACAAGTCCAAGTTTTCCAAAGGACGAGTGCGATAACAGGCCGTATGTAATATATATTTTAATATACTATTTTATCTATGGAGGTAATTTTATAATTATATTATAGGCTGTTCGCAGAAACAAGATAATTTGGAACTAACCCGGGATCCGGACCAAGTCATTTTAAGTGGTCGATGATGATAAATTTGAAGTTGAATGCACACTGTACAAAATTGGGCGGCAACTGTCAATATGTCATTTTGACCGGTTTGATTATCAGTTTTATAAAGAATTTTAAGTAAAGCTCAAAGTAAAGTTAAAATATGGACAGCAAAATAAGTTGCTTTAAAAAATTATCCCCGACGAAGAAGCGTGCGAAAGGGTGTTCGTTTTCGTCAGCAGAGTGAAGAAATGCATTATGGATGTATATAAGGACATTTGTGAAAGACATTCACAAAATCCTTCCGTTGCGAACTTTAAATTACAATAAATATACATGTATCATTTTTAAAAATACTTTTTATAATAAAATAGTTAAATTTTCGCGCCATATGAAAAAATTATAAAATGTATATTAAAATCGGCTACTCCTTTCTCTCGTTTCGGCAAATTATTTAAAAATGCGACTTTGTATTTTTTATCAATTGGTCGTCCCGCTAAAGATTTTAAATTCATAGAAGAAAATCCATTGTTGACAGATAGCAATATGAAGTTGTAAGTCATTCATCTGTCATTTTGGAAAGCAGTCATTCCACCTCTAGAAAAGGAAAAGCGCCGAAAACAATGCGTTTGTAGATCTTCTTGAAGACGCGTTTTCAGTACACATAAAGACATCGATATAGAAAAACGAAGTCAAACAAGTAAATTCATGGTAAATGAAATCAATAACAGAACATGTATTTTTAATAAAAATACTTAGCCGCCTCGGTGGTCGAGCGGTTATAGGTAGCGCTCAAGCGACCTTCACCGCTCGGCTCTTGGGGTCGTGGGTTCGATTCCCACCAGGGGCTTGGATGTTTGTGTATGTCCGAAATTATAACTTCGAAAAATATAAATTGTTATTGGCCAATCGGCACCGTATCGAATGCCAGGGGGGTAGAAAAAATAAAAATAATTAAAAATACTTTAGCATTAAACTTTAATTTAATTTTATTACAATATATTAATTAAAAATAAGGATAAAATTGAAATGCACTTTATATATTTTTTAAATGGAAATCCCCATTTTGGTAGTACCGAATGCAGAAATGATTTTGGAAGATTTGTACAAAGTGAAGCCAGTGGAACTCAACTGATAAATGCCTTCAATCGGTAAGAGTTGCAGACACGTATTTTTGATATTTTGATGTGCTGAAATTGTAAATTTGGTGGACGATATAATCATTTCTTATTCAGTTTTTCTAAATATACTTTTAGGTTATGTAAAAGTATATATATATAAAAAAAAACATGAATTACGAGTATAACGGCCCGCCAAATCAAGTCTCGAATTTAGCACATGAAAATACAAATACTGTGATTACTGTTTGCAGCTACATATTTTCGATTTACATTTACATAAACTGAATAAACTAGAAGATTTAAATCCTGCATCTTACGGCAAGAACCTCACTATCGTCACAACTTTATTTGGTACAAAGATAAATATGACTCCTATTATATAGACTTTAAGAGTGGTATGAATTCCATAAAAAAATATTATCTAGAGGTTTAGTGGCTAATTCCAAATCTTGTAATTACAATCATCTGCGGATCCAGATATACAATACTGAAGGACAAAGACGAAATGTCTTAAAATTCACCAATATTACAATAATCTTCCGTTACATGATATTTTTGTGCGACTAGAAATATAACTAATATTTGGGTATCGCCTAAAATATCAAAAGGAGAAACATTCATTAAAATACACACATGTCCACTTTTGTGAAAAAAATTGTTTTATGTTGTTTTAGGGTGTTTTCGTCCGTTTCTATCGATTCTTACATTTGTATTCACAAAAAAAAAACACATTGATCTAATTCTTTGACTCAAACAAAGTCAAATGTGTCATCTGCGTTCATGCACTCAAAAGTAGGCATTTCTGTTTGTTTTCTCACGCTTTTCCGTTAAAGAATACGATTTACTTCATAATAATCACATTGTCAAAAATGACATTTGATAGAGTAATTCCTTTTTCGTTTGGCAATGACATGACAACTTAGTAAATTACCTAGAGTTTCTTATGATTGCTACTTGGGAGACCACCCTTTGGCAACTTCTGTTGGAGTGCTCACCCCAGCTTTTTTCAGGTAATGAATGGCGGGCGTTTAACCCCCATTAACGAACTGTGAGGGTAGCTGGTTGTTGGATTCTGTGTTCTACGTGTGTTCTGTTATGTACCGGACGCAACGATATCAATTCCAGAAAGACGCGAAACATGAGATGTTGTGGTGCTCGGTGCTTTGTCAGATTAAAATTCTCACAGAAATATTTTTTATTCGAAATCGTCACTAAAGTGCACAGAAATCGCCATTAAAAGTTCAGAAATCGGCTTTAAAGTAATCCATTATACTGCAAATGCAGCGTTACCAACCCTGTGGTAATTATTGTACATATAAGATAATAATCTCTCATAATTTTGAGTTGTTGTTTACGATATATTCTATGTCCGTGTTTGTTTGACTGACAGCAACTCAGAGATTTGTCAACATAACTTATGAAAATAAATATTCCTTTCATTTTTTATAAATATTTAGGCTTTTCGTCAGTAGTGCGAAAAATACACAAGGAATATACACATAATATTCTCGAAAGTTACTAGGCCTTGGCTAAGATGTATGTATGTACTTAAATAACTATTATTTAAATTCTAAGTTTGGGTGTTTAATTTTGGAATAACATTTTACAAAAAACTCAGCTTTTATGAATCTCTAATTTTAGTAGTATAGATGTATGTGCATACAAAATTCCTGCTTTTCTAAAAATAATATTTGAATATCTCAAGTAATGTCTGAGATTCCTTCGCTAATGTAAAACTTTCTTATGTATACGTATAGGTAGGTACCTCAACAAAATAATATAACGGTTTAAAATTATGGAGTGCAATTTTTTAATTTACTTGTAATTTGTAATATGGAAATACAGATTTTATAAAACAAATGAAAATAAGTGGATTTTGTATAAAATAAAACACATTTTCGTAATTCGTTTTGATCGTATTAAAAAAACAATATTCCGAATGTTCATTTAAAATAAGAGTAACATTCATCCTGTTTTTTTCAATTTCCAATTCAACAAATTTTATTCATTTACAAACAGCAATAATTTACAATACCCAAACAAACATTTATAAATCTGTGCTTTTGTCCATGAATAATTCAACATGTATTTTAAATTACATCCCTTACAATTAATAACAATTGAAATATAAAATGCCAATAAAATATAGATGCTAAAAATATACCCACGTCAAAAACAATAATTTGAATTCATTTTGACCGAAAATAATTGAAAAATCATTTTAAAGATATTCACTTCATTCTGATGAATTTTAAATAAATTGAAAAATTTAGTCCTCATTCTAAACTTGCACCTGGGTCCTCTGACTTGCTAGTCCAATTTTTATGTTCTCTCCAATTAAATGAATTTTAAATTAAATGTCCATGCCCTTCGATACTTCAGTTAACTGGGAATGAATTTTTGCGTAAATTTTAAATTGAATCTCATGTAATTTTATTAACTCTTAATGAAACTCATTTTCCACTTTCCACAATACTACTAGTAAGTTATTTTTGTTGTTATTGTTGGTGGTATGGGGTGGCTTTAAGTGAAGCTATACGCATTTACAACCAAAACCGAGCACAATTTTACGCTTGCATAAAATTATAATTTAAGAAGAAATATTTCCGTCACCTTTAGGTAAGGAAGGTATTGTCTTTGGTAAAAAATCTGTTGTGGCCAGTAGAAAACCTTCCGTCAATTCGATGTATTTTGTACATATCCTATATCAAAAGTTCCATGAAAAAGGTTCTATGTATCCTGTAAAATTGTAACAAGAACACACTGTTTTTTACAAATCCGTACTGAAAGTTCCTTTGAAAAGATTCTGAAATCTAATAAAATTATAATACGAATACGAACGTACATTATGTTCTGCACTTAACACTTCCTCCTCCTTCAACTTTTCCCTATTTTATTAGAAGTCGCTGTTTCTTACTCTTCTCTTCTACTCATTCCTGTCCAACGCATCTTCATGACACAGTTCACTGGCGAGGGACACTCTGTCACTTATATCACTTTCAGATCATATACTTTCCACTTTGGTTTTGCACTTGACACTGACATCTGTCAATTAGAATTTTTTGAATATATCTGATGTTTTCATAATTTTTGCAAAGCTGAATGATTTTTGAAAGTTAATCTCTCTATAACTCTATATCTATTGAATATGAAGGAAAATGTGTAATATATGTATATAATATATACACACCCACGGACACACACACACACACACACACACACACATACAGACATCATCGTAAAACCAGTAAAATCGAATTGTAGGGACCTTAAAACGTGCTTATTCATTTAAAACTCACCATCGAATTTTTTGACCAAAGACAATACCTTCCTTACCTAAAGGTGACGGAAGGTAAAAATTCGTTGGTGAGTTTTAAATGAATAAGCACGTTTTAAGGTCCTTACAATACGATTTTACTAGTTTTACGACGGTGTGTGTGTGTGTGTGTGTGCGCGTGTGTGTGTGTGTGTGTGTGTGTGTGTGTGTGTGTGTGTGTGTGTCCGTGTGTATGTGACAAATTTTTCTCCGACGATAACTCCAAAACTACAATTCTAAAAATTATGATTCTTTCGTATTCCTCTTCCTTACAACCCTATGAAGAGCAGATTAGATTTTGGGTATAATTGGTTAACCGGAAGTACCCTTATTTGAAGTTCTTAACAGTTTTTCTTGAAAAAACGCAGATAAATATCATTTTCAACATTTTATGTGATTATCAATACAAAGAATATCTTATTCTCTATACGATTTGATTATACATTTTCCTTCATATTCAATAGATATAGAGTTATAGAGAGATTAACTTTCAAAAATCAGTCAGCTTTGCAAAAATTATGAAACATCAGATATATTCAAAAAATTATAATTGACAGATGTCAGTGTCAAGTGCAGAACCAAAGTGGAAAGTATATGATCTGAAAGTGATATAAGTGACAGAGTATCCCTCGCCAGTGACTTCATTTGCGGCCTCGCCTCAAGATACCAACTTATAATGCCAGGAGTACGAGAAAGGCAAAAGAGAATATGGAAGGACTGTATAGCAGAAGATTTGATAGAGGAAGAACTGTGTCACGAAGATGCGTTGGACAGGAATGAGTAGAGGAGAAGAGTAAGAAACAGCGACTTGTAATAAAATAAGGAAAAGTTGAAGAAGGAGGAAGTGTTAAGTGCAATACATAATGTACGTTCGTATTCGTATTATAATTTTATTGGATTTTAGAATCTTTTCAAAGGAACTTTCAGTATGGATTTGTAAAAATAGTGTGTTCTTGTTACAATTTTACAGGATATATAGAATCTTTTCCAAGGAGCTTTTGGTATGGGATATGTACAAAATACATCGAATTGACGGAAGGTTTTGTGCTGGCCACAACAGATTTTTTCATAATTAAATATAACTTCCATATTAAGGCCCGATTATTTAATTCAAGCTTAATTTTGAGTTGAGTTATTTGTGATAGCTGTAAAATTTAATTGAATTTTTTGGAGCTCGATTAACTATTATAACATAATTCAAAGTTAAATAAATCATTTTGAGTAGGGCTCTAATCTTTTTTCTGCAATTTATTAATTCTCTGAACTCTTAATAAAGATTAGTAATTATTTTATAATAATAATAATTTAGTATACTAAAATATTCCATGAAAACAGAAGAAAGAACACAGTGTTAAGATTTTTGAAATTAGAGAAAAAATATATGTATGTATTGTGTTAGTAATGAAACAAATTGAAAAATATTTACTTGCGAAAATCATAGCCAACCATTTCTTGAATGATTTGCACAATTTGTAGCAGCACAACCCGTCATTGAGGAGCTGTTATATGACTAATTATACAGTAATACTGATATTGAATGATTGAAGTAAGCTCCAAAATGGCGGACGGGCCAGCTGTCCATTTATGTGCAATGAGTTCAAATTAAAATCTAACTCGGAGTAAGCTATGAACAGAGAAATGTATGTCTGATCATTATTCTATTCAAAAGTCAGGTTGTCAAAATTGATCGTGAAATGTAATTTTACTGAAATTCATTGTAGCAGGAAAATAATATTGCCATTCGCCGTTTTCTAGTTTATTTACATTTCTAAACTAGGATTCAAGAAGAAAAGCTATGTTTTCTTTAGATAAAATTTTTCACATTATCTCATGTTAAATTGACATTTAATTAAATACTTGAAAATTAAGATATACCTTTGTCTGTTCATACCCTACTCCCAGTTAGATTTTTTCTTGAACGCACTTTAGTACTTATAGATGTCTCTGGTCTCTGTGGTGTGATAGACAAAGACAGACAATATGCCATATAGCAGTGATAGCGATAGTAATATAAACTCAAGCCATACTGACGTCACCATATCCCTGCTTCAAATCATTCAATTACAAATAACTTTGTTAACAATAATGTTTATTTTTTTGTTCTTATAATGATAAGCTATAGTGGTTATTTTTTATATTTTAACCCGTATATTAAATTTCCATTATGGTCACATGGCGGGCTGTGAAGCCAGTACTGGTAAATTTATGTTCAACCAAGCATTAAGCTTTTCTATTCATTATCATTAAGTAGAATTGAACAGGCCGGACAGTGTACCCTGTCAAAAGACAATACACTACACCCGGATCAGCTCGAATACGGGCTGAACCGTATATTATTAAATTAAATTAAATGTTATATAAACAAATGCTATATAAATAAATTTATATATTATGCGTAAAAAATAAAAGATATATAGAATGGGTAATCGGTACATAGAATGAAAGAACGATATACGTTTTGAATGGATATTTGCTATAAAGAATGGATGAACCATTTTTTTATTACCTCTAAATTTAATAATTATTGTATTTTTGTTGTTTCAAACAAATGAACATAGATAAGTTACACATCACTGAAAAGTTAAAAAAAATCTTTTAAATGGTTCAACTGTCTAATATGGCGTCCATGTAAATATTAAAACTTTGAAACAACTCGAAATCCAACAGTGCTAAAAAATTTGAACATTACCATTCGAAAGAACAAAAATCAGTTCTGGCCATTACAATACCTCTGGCCCTTTCAATTTTATGTTATATAAGTATCATATTTAACATTTCTTGTACACACAATATATATTCTTTCAATCTATGGGGAAGTTTCTAAATGTTAGAGATTCTTCCAATTCATTGACGGGAATGGCGGTTATTTCTGATGGATATATGTGTAATTTTAAATATTTAATTAATAAAACAATAAGAAATATTAAATGTACTTCCGAGAAGAATTTTCTAGCAATGCCACTAACGCCCGGTTTCATAAAAATTGAACTTATTGCTAAATTTAACAAAATGTTAAATTTTGGTAAGTTGTGAAAAATTTATAAATATTATTAGTGTATACTATAAATCAATTACATTGAAAGTATTGTATGCAAACTCAACATATCATTAATTTAGAACATACTTACACACAATTTAATTAATTTCTATACTCTAACAACATTTGTAAATTTTTCATATGTTAAAAATAACACTCTGTTAAATTTAAACAAGCTTTTATGAAACCGGGCATAAAACTGTTAAATTTTGATACAATTATAAATATTTGAATTTGCCATCTGGTTTCCTTGGACTATGGACTGTGCGATTTATAACATCAAATTATTCTATATATTAAGTATACGTTTTATGTCTAAATCTGAAGGAGATATAATAAAAAAATTAAATGTAGAAGATTTAGAATTTAATGTTATTTGTATATTTTTTATGAAACTTCTATTTCCGGTTGCCCAATTGTTACCTAACCCTTTTCAGCTCTTCCCATAAATGTCAGATTCAGGAATACCTAGTTAAACGAGTCTTATTAATATGTTTTATAGTTTTTGAGGAATCGTCCTTCCAACATTCACACACCACGCATATATAGGTACACATCCACACACATACACATACTCACTAAAATCTGGATATGCGATTTTTAGCATGAATCTAATACCTCTCTTAGCGAGAGTTCGTAAAAAATGCCCTAAAGATAAGAACACCAAATTCTAGTATTATTAAAAACTGCAAAATTTATATACAGGGTGTCTCAATAAGCTTGCTCACTATTGGTAACTTTTTTATTTGAAGAGATACGAGGTTGGTTAAATGAGCAAAATTGTGCCATTTTATATTAGAAAATTGGTCATGTAGACAAAATAAAATTTGTATCAGCGGTTCTCAAAATGTGGGACAATATATATATTTTTTAAATGGAACCATATATTTTTTATGATCTTATTAGAAAGAGTATTTTTTTCTCTTTCCAATAAGGTAATGTTGTTCATGTACAATTTTTTCAAATAAACGAGTTATTTACGGTTAAAAATTTAAATTTTGTAAACTATTTTATTAGTTTTTTAGTCAAGTAAGCCATGGAAATAATTGATTCTTTGTTTGTTTGACGTTTGATAATTTCTCCCGTATAGTTCTCTGTGTTTAATAATGTTTAATAACTTTACAAATGAAGAAAAGTTAGATATGATCTTGCTATGTGGAAAGTTATATCTAGACACCAGTTACGTAGAACGGTCGGGACTCTTTCCAAAAGAGTTTAAATTTGCGAAAGAAATAATGGCTTCCAATTTGAATATTTTCTTTGTTTTGTTATTACTGTAAAATAAATTAATAAAATAATAATTTTATAAAAGGCAATTGTTTCCATAGTTTACTTGACCTAAACTAATAAAAGATAATTTTACCTTTAAACGTAAATAACTCGTTTATTTGAAAAAAATGTACATAAACAACATTACCTTATTGGAAAGAGAAAAAAATACTCTTTCCAATAAGATAATAAAAAGTATATAGTTCCATTTAAAAAATATATATTCTGTTCCAAATTTTGGGAACCGCTGACACAATTTTTATTTTGTCTACATGACCAATTTTCTAATATAAAATGGCACAATTTTGCTAATTTAACCAACCTCGTATCTCTTCAAATAAAAAAGTTACCAATAGTGAGCAAGCTTATTGAGACACCCTGTATTTGCCTACCTACACAGGCTGCTCGGATTTGGCAATCTCGGAAACTATAAGAGATACGATGTCGGTTCGTTTTATATGTACTTTTGTTTTCCCAAAAAGTTACTAGATAATGGTGGAAAACTGAATTTGGTTGATTTTTTCCATTTTGAAATTTCTTCGAAACTATAAGTAATCAAAAAAAAAAAAAAAATTGTTTCAAATACTAAAGTTAGACATTTTCTTCGTTTATCCAGTGACGTACGAAAATAATTTTTCTATAGGTAAATTTTTGAGATATAAAACAAACTAACATTTTTTAAAATGGAACTCATTTGATTTCTTACTTTAAAAAAATACGTATTTTTTTCTTTTTCGATTGTTATAAAGGTTTTTGTTTTGAAATTTGTTTTACAACTTCAAACTTCAGAATTTTCGATATTTTTCAACAAATTTCTTATTTATATGGAAGAATCTGTAATATTTGCGTGTTATATTAGTTATTTTATTTAAATAAATTATTTTATTGTGATTAATATTTTAATCAACAAGAAATATTTTTTATATTAGACCCCTGGTGTGGATACACATACGTTAACTTAAAAATGTAGGGTTAAAATTATATTATGAAGCAAGGTAGGTATGGAATAGGTTACTTAAATAAAATACTGTTTTGAAAAATTAATGAAATTTTTGAAAAAAAAATAAAAATTTTCATGTAAAGTATCGAAATATCTAATGTTTAATGGGCAAAATAAATTTAAAATATAATAAGCTTTATACAAATTAAATGAGAAGAAAATAAGTATTTTTTTCAAGTAGGTAACACTCAAATATGAGTTCCATTTTAAAAAAATGTAAGTTTGTGTTGTATCTCAAAAATTTACAGATGAAAAAAATATTTTCGTACGCCACTGGATAGACAATAGAAATATCTAACTTTTTAATATGAAACATTTTTCTCGATTATTGAGAGTTTAGAAGTTATTTCAAAATGAAAAAATCGACCAAATTCAGTTTTCTGATATTATCTAGTAGCCTCTGAGATTTTTTTGGCAAAACAAAAGCACATATTTCATTTAACCGAAGTCTTATCTCCTATAGTTTCCGAGATCCTTCGAAATTCGGGCTTCCTGTATACAGTGACTAGCGACCTCTGCATTTTGTCTCAATCAGTCATTAAATTAAAATGATTTAATGGCCCAACTTTTATTTAACTTGCCGACTTTGCATCTCTTATAGTTCTCGAGTTCCTCTTGTTGGACACAATTAACCTGTCCATTTTGTATAAAATGGATAAACGCTGTGTAGAATGGATAACCGCTATATGGAAAAAATAAATGGTATAGGTATGGAAAATAGATATAACATTAGATTTTTTCCAATTTAAGGTAGTGTGTAAAGCAGATTGGTTAAGCAGTGACAACGAACCTGATAAAATGTCTCGATTATTAATTGCCCTTATTAACATAATTGATGGTTAAATAACTATTAGTATGTCTGAGCAGGATTTTATTTATTACAAAAATATATTCAATTGGAGGATATTTTTACCAATAACTTCCATTTTCCATATGTGCATATTATATTCAAAATATTAACTCCAAGACTGGAAGTACCATCTCCGAGCTAGAGACGAAAAGAACAGTTAAAATTAAATTATGCTTTAAAAGTGAAATACTTTTTAACTCTTAAAATTTTTGTTGTGGGAAATATGGTGGGATTATAGGGCAATATATAAGCAGAATGTTTCAGTACACGTAATAAATTCCCTTTCGGCTTTCCATCAGTCACTTGAGCACATGTCCAAACCACGGCTTGGCGGTGTGCCATCCATACACGCTCCACAAGACTCCAACTCTAGTATACTGACTGCCCTTACGTATACTGCACACGTATTCCATTCCAATTTTACCTCATGATTTCAATATCAGTGAGGAATTGTTTTTCTTTCAGAAATGGATTCCTGAATCGAGAAGTTAAATGTTTTGCGAGGGGTGGATTCCAGAAAATCGAATAGTTTGCTGGAATTCAATAATTAATATGACAAATAAATATTTTAGCATAATTTTTTACTTGTTCCTTTTGTTCAGATAAATTTAAAAGGATGAATATCATTTTTATGTTTTAAAGTTATCAATTGCAAATATACAGAAGACTCGAGACTCGATATATACATCAAATGAAAAATACAAAAGTAGAAAAGAACAAAGTGTACTAACCAGATTACGAAGAGGGCACACTGCATTAACACAGAGCTACTTAATGGATAAATCTAACCAAGCAGCGTTTACAGAAAGTACGACGAATAACTGCGAAACAACAACAGCTCAGATTTCTAAACATCATAGAAGAATACATACAGAGTAACCCAGACAAAAAATAAAATCCTGAAATATCTGCCAGTAATTTCATTACACAATAAAATACATATGAAGTAATCTGAATTTGTATTGTATCTATACTACAGCTCTAATTTTACAAAAAAAGGTATTTGAATAAAGTGTTTTTAGGAACGATAGCGATTGCATATCCAGATTTTAATGAAAGGTCCCTAGAATCCGAATACAACATTTTTACGATTATGTCCGTGTGTGTGTGTATGTGTGTGTGTGTAGGTTTCTCAAATACTATGAGAATTAAAATATGTTTAGCTGATAAACACTGCTAGTCATCTCTTAGCTAATCACTCTTAATCACTTGTTCATGCTACCGCCTATTGTGTCTTCTTGTAATATAAATAAGTGGGAAATATGGGTCTCAACAATTTGCCACTTCACGTTATAGTAGAGCGTATATGCGTGATTCGGCGGTCAATATAAGCAAGCCGTAGGTTGAAAACTAACATCATTAAATGCAAGTAACATTTGGTCGGTGGAATTCCGGAGTCGACTCGGCAGAGTCAGGGAATTGATGTGATGAATCTTTGTCGCAAATGGTTAATATTGGGCTTAGCAAACAAAATGTTTTTCTGTAAAATCTTATAATTTTTTTTGTGACATTTAGGTTTCTTTGAATTCAATGCTTTAGTTTTTGGGCAATCAGAGTATCAGAGATGAAGTGAAGAGTACAAAAAACGCTACTGGGCTCGCGGGCTCCGTTTAATACCATAAATAATGTGTAATTATTGATTTCGTCTGGATTAGAATTCGAAACTACCGATAATCTTGTATATAAGCAGTAACAATGGTGAAATATCAATTACTTATTGAAAGAGAAGATCAGTTATTCGTCTAACTTATATAAAAAAAAAATATATCATCACGGCATTTTACCCATTTCTGGGTGTGCCAGTATCTACAACACATGTAGACATCGGTAATGATGACGATATATTTTACCGTGTGGGCGCTTACCAGGCGTCACCTCGCGGGCACTCATGGCTGGTGTGGAGAGTGCACCACAGGGGTCACTTTTGTGCCATTTAAAATTGGAAATATTTGGCGTCTGTCGGGATCGAACCCGGTTCTCTCAGGTTCGCGACCAGACACTCAGGCACGCGACCACGGGACCCCATAAACTGTGATAAAAGTATTCTTTAAGTTGCGTTAAATACAATGGTAATCAAAGAATGTTATATGCATTAAGGACTTTAACTGCATTTGTCATTAATTATAACTACAATATTTGGGATATTGGCCTACTAGGATTGTCGTGAACGTATAATTATAATTAGTGGTAAAGTAAAGTAGTCAACATTGTATTAGAAACACATTCCCGCATTTTCACCTTACATTAAGAGTCACTACATGTGCTCTTCCACATCACATTGTGGAATTTACATGATAAGTTAAATGTCATTGTTTATTCGGGCGTATATGTATAATAATAATTTAGTGAATATTATGTTTCTCTGTAAAATCTATTTAGTTCATTTCAAAAAATTTTGATTAAAAAAAATAGTTATGCTTAGTTTTTCTAATAAAGCTTAAATTTTAAGTTTGGCTTAAACAAAAATATGCAAATCAAAATTGTGACAAATGTATTGTAATTCATTTGACATTTCATTTCAATGCAATAATGTTAATTTAAGCCAAGTTTAATATTTAAGTTACGACAATCAACCATTAATAATACTTATACATAAATTGATTATAATTTTTTATATTGTATATTTTTACTCTAAACTTGGGCATACAAGTATGTATTTGCGTATACATATGGTTCAAGATTGCAGATAATTAAGTGAATATATAGGTACCTTATATTTCTCTGTTTATTTCCCTTTAGTTTATTTACAAAAAAGGCTTAGGCAGGTACAACAAAAATAATGGTTAATTATAATCACAGCTCGGTGTATAAATAGATGTAACAACTCCTCAATTTTTCATCACATTATTGATGTTGGCGATCAGTAAGCCGAGATTCTAACCTTACACGCAACGATTCTACAAATGTGCTCCAACACATAACATTCTGGAACTAACATGACATATGCTCTTAACATAGTCACTGTTTTTGTCGTTTGTCATAACCTTGACAAGTTACACAAGGAACACCTATACAGTATATACCGAAAGAGAAAGAGAACCGAACGTAGGACTTTAACATGTAAAGTTTTACTTTCGTAATTTCCTGCTTCCCTAATTATGTAAGGTAAAAAAGCTTCAGATAAAAATTGTAGAAAATAAAATCCTGCATCTGAGTCAGTAAGCAATTCATTTTGTAAAGCTTAAATTACTTTGTTTGAAATGACGAAAGAATTTTGGGAGATTCTCGTGATTATATTGTTTGCTATGTTAAGCATGGTTTACACAAACTTAATTCTAACATTTATGTCAATTATGATTTCAGTCCTTATAAGTGCTGTGCCTTATTTGTTATTGAATTGTCGTTTTTTAAGTTTTACCTGCCTATTTCCCTGTAAATATTCTCTTACAGTTTTGTGCAATTGGCGCTTCTTTTTAAACATTGAAAATGTTTTGTTGTAAAACAGACTTCTAAACCACGCCCCAATGAACTGTGAAAATTCTCTCGTCATTTCCAACCTATGCTGCATAGGTTAGTTTATTTTTATTATAACTTGTAATTTCTGTTCAAATGAACAATTATTTATTTAAATTGATAGATAATTGTTCACTTCAACAGAAATTACAAATAATACTTAATACAAATAAACTAACCCCGGTATATACCCGTGCTCAGGGCTGAGTAAATTAAATTTATTGCTCATTTTTTAAAATTATGTATAATTTTTGGAGGTAGAAGATATATTTTTTCATCAAATAAACATTGTAGTTGAAAGAAGGAAATGTAATTATTTGAATTGTAATTAATGTCATAATAAAAGAAAATGAGTGCAAAGTTTCAATTTCCTTTCATAGAATAGAATAGCAGATATTTATTCTCTTAAACTAATATCCTAAATGTGTTTTTAATTTTATAATTCCTTTTAAAAACAAAAATTTATTTAACTACTTATTTCCTAATAAATAACTCATTTTAAACGTTTAAAATGACTTTATTATTTGAAAAATTGGCTGTCATTGTTTTCATCCGAATCCAATTTCAAATTGAATCAGAATATGGACTCATGTAAAAAATCCATATCCTAAACACAAATATTTTACGATTTATATTAATAAAAACAAGCAAACATTTAATTTTGCGCTTTTATACAATTCTGAACGAATACCCACACTGCTGTTATAAATGTAAATATTTCGTGATAATTTAAAAACAAAATCACATAAAAAGTTTCCACATTATAAACATTGCGAATAAAAAGTGAATTATTTCTAAATTTAATTCGGCAATAGGGAAAATGCTCACGTTTTACTCATTCTGTAGTATTACATTTAGATTTGATACCGTATATTATGTTTTCGTACCTTTAAGACGTTAATAATGATGACGAACTAGGGTATTTGTATATCTAACGGTGAATAAACTATATCGGGAGTCCTAAGTAATCCTTGGCATAGTAATTTAAAATGGGAAAAGACATTTTCAAATACTATCTGTCCTATGCTTTATACATGGAATTTGTGAGCATGATTTTTTTAAATTTTTTTATAACAAAGTTTTCGAATTTATGTCTTTGGTAATCGGATAAACTTAATTTAAATCACGTAATAATAAATCTAGTATGCGATTATATAAAATGAATATTGCTTCCAAACTAGGTACATAGAAGTACTATTTAACAGTTAACTCGTATATGTTAGTATGCCGTTATTATTCTTTATTTTATATTTCGGGATATTAAATCACATTAAATATTCACAAATAATTAAATTCATAATTTTAACGAAAACGTCTGCTAATTTTAAGCTTTTATTTAATCAGATGATCTGTTATTATTCTTTATTTTTTATTTCGGGATATTAAAATTACATAAAATATACACAAATAATTAAATTAATAATTTTTACAAAAATGTTTGTCTAATTTTAACCTTTTATTTAATCGGATGATCCAGTTTCCGTTTTCGTATTCTTACTAATTTTTACCTTTGTTTTGTTCTTTTTTATATTTGTAATTAGAAGTTTTAAAATATATTTTTACGAAAGAAGTCTCATTAAAAAATTATGAAATTGCATATAACATTAATAAATTTTCTATATTATCTTTTAAATTAGTTGATAAATGTTATTATTATTTTGCTAGGTAATAGTTTAGGAATAGTTGGTGAAATTTGCCTCTAGAAGTCCTGGTATGTGATCTGAGTACCTAACTTACTTTAAATACGAGGATGTGTGTAAGTGAAGAAATAGATTATAAGCTGCAATTTCTATTAAATTCCGGAAATTAATTTCTAGGTGAAACGGAAGTTCTTTTATGTGATCTGTGTGATTTAATTTGAAAGTCATGAACCACGAACTATATCAAATTCTAGAAATTAATATCGTGGTTATTTACAAATTCTACAATTGGATTTGGGTGTTCTACTTGGTAGGTGTATACCTTTTCAACTTCAATTTTAGAAAAAGTAAATTAAATCTCAGAAAATGTTAATTAAATTTCAGAAAATGTAAATTCAATTTCAAAAATATTATAATCATTTTCGGAAAAAGTAATATCATTTTCATAAAAAGTAAATTCAATTTCAACTTTAAGAAAAATAAATTTGAGATTAATTAATGGTAAATATTTCTACGAGTTAAATAATTATATTTGATCACAACTAAATATTAGTGAGTGAAGACGCTAAATATTCATCAGTTCCGATTTGGAAAGTGTGCTCGACTACGAATTGTAAGAAGACTTGTGAATGATTCACTGACTTCTATGCCATCTTGTGCCTCAGTTGGTTAGAGGGTCCTACTAGATATATAAAGGTCCTGGGTTCAAATCCCAGTGAGGTCCATGAATCTTTCACAAAATCTTTCTTCGTTAATTACAATTACCTTGATCATTAAGGTTTATGTCTACGATTTAAATTTCTGAAATTTCTAATAGCGTTTTCCATTTATACCGCGAGTTTCAGCTAAGATGCAACATTTGCTATACTGTTATTAAGTAGTTAAATTTAAAATTAGAGAGGATTCGTCAACAATAACTCCCGAAATATTACATTCTATGAAAATTTTTATAATCGTCTAAATTATTTTATAATTTTTACTGGTGCAATTTTTGAAAATTTGTTGTAATTTGTGTTTGAAATATATTGATTTTTGATTGGTACTGCTCTTATTACTTTCTTACCTTATTTATAGATCAGTAAATTATGATGACAAGTTAATTTGACATTGACAACTTTGACAACCTGTGTTGCATTTATCTGGGACGATGCACTACATATTAAAACTAGTATCCATAGTAATACATTAATAACGGTATAGTAAATGTTGCATCTCAGCTGTAACAAACGGTATATTTTTTGCACTAAGTGCATATAACTCATTATATCAGTGTGCACTAGCTGAGGTTTACGTGTTTCATTTATATTTTTCGAGCGAACTGAACCTTATTGAGTGCGCACTTTCTTGTACTTACTAATAGCGTCAGTACTTGCCAGTACAGTTTACCAAATTCATATATTTTGTTGTAAAAGGTGTTTGTGCAAAAAAATTAAAAAACGCCCCTATTTGACAGTGATAGCTAACAAACTTGCCCTGGACTTTTGTAATATGTTTCATTTAAAATGCACTACGCACTATAGATGGGTAAGACGTCATAAATGGAAAACGCTTTTAAACATATTCCAGAATATAATATCTGGGTAATCTAGAAATTCCAAGTAGAATGTGATTTGAAACAGAATTTTTTGATTTGATTAAAATTCAACTTATGAATGTTTTTCGAGAATTTTCATAAATATAATTTGAGGGACTCATCTATGTAAAATATTAGAAAAGTAATGATGATATACTTATGTAAATTAGAATTTCTAATAAAGTAGCATAAATTTATGCTGTGCTCATAAAATGTAATACAATTTAGTTAAAGTTGAATGTATTTGAACTCATAAAATTCCTCCTGCATAAATTTTAATACTCGTAATTTCCCCGCTACGTATATTAATTTATTTAAATTATTCTTTCATGAACTCAACTAGTTTTGAAGTTCTTTGTTGGAAGCGTGGGGGCATTATTCTTAAATTTACCCGCCGTACAAAGAGTTAAATAATTTACTACAAAATAAAATTAAAAGCGCCGGCTTCCTTTAAATACCGTGCACTGCACGTACCTGAGCACTTGAGCCACACTCAAAGGCAAAACGAGCAAGAAGAAGAATAAGTATATACGGGTTGAAGTTTTTTATTTTACAAGGACATGAGGGTGAGATTGGGGTGAAGGATTGCGTGGACACTGGCTATTTGTTTTGGGATAAAGCGTAAAAAGAGCAAAAATTAATTACACCACTCAACAGCAGTATACATCTTGCTTAACACAATATTATTTTATAATAATTTTTCGAGTAAAAATTGTAAATGAATGAATATATCTTCACGATTTATTACCTATATACCTATATTTACTAATCTGCTTCTAGTAGTAAATTTCGACAACGATGATGTGCAAAGTGATTAAAAAATAGGAATCTACGGTTTCTTTATTATTAAATGTATTCGTATACTTACAGTTTAAATTACGTAATGAAGTTAGGGGCGATCTTAAAATGTTTCTATTGAAATTTAATTTAATTGAATCTTAGACAGTTTGACAGGTAAACGTGAAAATATTTCCTCAAAAAGAAGGTAAACTGATACATTAATGTTCCTTAATTGTAAAAAAATCTAATGTGGCCAGCACATGACCTCCCGCCAATTCCATGTTTAAAATAGCAATGAGCTTTAAGTAAAGTTTCACTTCCGATTGATCGTTTGTAAACAATATCTACTTTGTTGATCCAATAAATAGAAAAGTTTGTAATACGAAATTTTGGATTATATTTTATTATGTTTTTCCTGAAAAATCTGTTAGAGCTTCAAATTAAGTACTACACCCGATTTATCATATATAGTCAAAATATAATATGTTGTTTCAAATTATATAAGAGTATTTAATACCAACTTGGCGAAGTTTTGTATCATTAATATATTTTAAGGAAAAATCGTCACACACACATTATTGTCAAAATCATCGCCAACTTCCTTATGCTCTAAAAGGCAATCTGTGTAAATTCTTCGCCGTACATTATCCATTTCGTAAATGTGTAGTTGCAAACTATTATTTGATACTTTGAAATCACGTTCTTATTGAGAGCTGTTTGATATATAATGCTGCAAACATCAAACTTAAATCGAATTATCCTGTATATCTAATATTTATGTATGATGGAAAATATATTATTTTTACAAACCTTAATTTCATTAGAATCATATTTAAACTACTAAATTCTTCTTAACACGGTTTCATTATTAATTTTAATGAAAATTGCTTCGTGACAGTGACATTTGTTTAAATATGTCAAATTTGTTATTAAAGTATTGTTTTTGTTTGACGCAGAGGCAAAGTAATGTACAAAAATAAATTATTTTATAATATAATATAAAGTTATTTCAAGTTATTTACTAAATGCTATTATCGTAGAATTGAAGACTGTGCCATTATATTCAATTTGTATTGGTAAAAGTTGCTAAAAAAATATATTCAATGAATTTCTTACAAGAAAAACTGTTAAAAACTTGTATAAATGATACTTTCGGTTATCCGATATACACTAAAAACTAATGAGCTCTTTCCACATTAGTATAGAATGGATGTACAAAATTTCAAATTTTTCTGATTGATAGTATTTGAGTAATCGTGTCCACAAGATCCACACACACACACACACACACACACACACATATATATATATATATATACATATATATATATATATATATATATATATATATATATATATATATATATATATATATACAGAGACACACACACATACATACCTACAGACATCATTGTAAAAATGTTAAAATCGGATTCTGGGGACATCAAAACGTGTTTATTCACTAAAATCTCTATATCCGATTTTTAGCACGATCCCTATAACTCCCTTACCTAGGGTAACGGGAGGTAAAAATAATAATTAGGTTAATTTTTGATAAAAATGCAAGTATCGCTGTAAAGCAAATTTAAATTATACTTTCAGAAAATATTAAAATTTTTATAAACATTCCATTTAAAATATCAACGATAATATCGCTTCCGGCTAAAGCATTCTTTTTACGCGAAAAAGTGACATTTAACCAACTCTGTAATTTAAATTATCGATCTAAAATGATTAAAAAAGTAATTAGCCATTAGTTCCCATATTTTCTCTTACCCTGTATCTTAATCGTGGACGGTATTTACTAGGAATATGTCATCTTATCTTATGGAATCTGGAACTTAAAGTTGTCATGGACACACACCATGCTACATTTGTTATAATGCTATTAAGTGAAGACCAAATAGAGAAAGTGTTGAGGCAAAACGTGACTTACCACATTACGAAACTATATAAATACGTCTAGTTCTTAAGTTTAGGTTAGTCTGTATTTATTAGCTTGTATTATCATATTATCAAGTATTATATTATAGTATAACATGCTAATCGATAATGTTCTTTGACTGAGATTATTAAGAAGGGAAAAATCAATGTGGTTATTAAGATGTAATTTTGGTTAACAATACCGTTGTTTCGATTCCAAATGAACCATCATCAGGGTTATGTTAGATTATAAAGTAGAAATCTGAAAAATATAATAAAGTAGGTATATCACAAGGATAAAGATTTAAGTACTTTGTTGTATTTTTCAAAATTTCTGTTTTATAATCTAACATAACCTTAATGATGGTTCATTTGGAATCGAAACGTCGATATAGTTAACCAAAATTACATCTTAATAATAGTTATTTACATTCGAGTGCGTGTAAGTTGTATTTTACAGCGCGACAGCTTTGTTTAAGGCACGAGTATCAATTGTATCAAATTTTTTGGCCGACGATAATGAAAATCACTTTTTTTAATGAGATAGGTTGTACTTCTGAAAAAAGTTAGTATAAAATACTTGGGTTGTCAATTTCCAAATTTGATTTTACTTACCTTCATTAGAGTACTTCTTCTAGCAAAAATTTATTTGTAATAATAGGTTGTTTATGACTGATAATATATTTATTTGCTCATGTTTTCTTCGTAATAAATAATAGGTAGGTGTCGATATTTGACATTTCAGCAATGTTCGCCTCGCGTATTTGACAGGTATATCGATCGGTGACTATGTCGGTAACGGCGGATTTTTACAATAATGACAGATGTCGCTGCCGTGATTTTGGTTTATATAAATTAATTTTATATATACCAAATGTTAAAGTAAAAAAATAACTTATGTAGGTAGTACTTTTTTACATGAATTTTATTATAGTAAAGATGATTTCTTTTCTAAATGCCCATAAACGTCCAGTGTATTTTAATTATTTTACCGCATAGTTAGACAAGTTACAACACAGTAAACGTAAACACTTGCTGTGTATACAATTGTAAAGTTCCCATTACACGTCAGGAGGGCAAAAAATCAATTTACATCAAGTAACTGAAACTCCATGGCTGGTAGTGCGAGCTTGGTTTTAACTAAAACACTCTTTTGTCAAATTTCATTATTTAATAACAAAAATAAACAATATCAAATTTATCAAAATATGATTTTTAAGCAGAACATATAGTTTGTATTCAAAAAAATATATTTTAAAAAATCATTCTTTAAACATAAGAATGAAATTAAATATTGAAATTTGAATTTGACATTTCTTAAAACAGCGTTTTAGTTAAAACCGAGTTCGCACTACCAGCCATTAATTTTGCCCTTTTTCATTATAACTTGTATTCACAAAAATATATCTTTTTAAAAACCTAATCGATCGATCAAAAAATTTAAGTTGTAAGCATTTGGAGACCAAACATCTGCACAATTTATATAACACAATTTAATAAAGTTAAAAAATGTTGTTACCTAGAAAACTCTATTTATTAAAATTATTTAAACATCATATAAGTAAATCAACACAATATTGACTTGCTTGCCGAATTTTAGTTTTTACGCGTTTCATTAGATTTATGCAAATTGTAGATGGGTCTGCCGCAAATTCTGTTTTGCTCTCGTCTTTAATTCTTTCACAGTGGGCCGTCGGACAACAGCTTTAAATGTATCCAAAACCTTTCAGTTGTAGAACATTCGGGACATTTCGTAACTTGAAATTGAAATTAAGTTCTAATTCATTATAAGCACGTTATTGTCATAATGGGAACTGGCTATGTCAGGCCAGAATAAAAATTGGCCAACTGAATGGTTAGCGTTTATAACTATAACTTTTTCTTTTTTAAGGATGTTATTAATATACTTTTTATCAATTTTATGGGGTCCCATATTCGCATGTCTGAGTGTCTGGTCGCGAATCTGGGAACCGGGTTTGATCCCGACCGGCGCTAAATATTTCGAATTTTAAATGGCACAAAAGTGACTTCCACGCCAGCAATACATCTTTATTACCGAAATCTGTTTACAAAGCAAATTGGCACACTCAGAAATGGGTAATATGCCGTGATGATATATTCATTTATTTATTTATCAATTTTATATTTTTGGCAAAGATTTCCTAGTGAAACGCTAAGCTTCCCTCAGGTATCTTCAATTAAATACATTATTTTCTTCTTTTTCATTTTCTTCGCTGGTCTTCCAGAACCAGGTTTTTTTGCGATGCTTTTTCCAGAGGCAATATGTTGGCAAATGTTTTAAATGATTCGTTTTGGAACCCCCATTGTGTAAAATTAATTTACAGTGAAACATTTCTTTAAATGTAATTCGGCAGTCACACTGCGGCTTTGGTTTTCGTTTAATACTTCCCTAAGAAAAACTTGTAGTGGTAAGAATTCACAAACACGTTTATACGTACTTTAATAACTGACAATTAATATAATGCAAGCATTTGCCAATTGCCCACAATATACTTAACTAAAATCAGATTAAAATTTGTGTAGATTTTTTGTCCTCACACCATTATTTATGTGTAGTACACTCCCGAAATTTGACAGATTTATTCTGACCCATTCTGTATTTATATTTTGAAAATCTTGTGTGTACAAATGACCTCATTCTCGTTATGAGTGAGAATTAATATGCTTTAAGCTCCACTTTAAACGCCCGCAAAAAAAAAACAATCTCCATTTGCTATCAAGACATCAGTTCGGCATACATTTCCATCCGTCATCTGATAAGCGCAATATGTTTGCCACGAGCTTTCACTGTAATCACACACATTATTATAAAAGCTCCAAGCTCGATGTTAGCGTGGATCAGCTAAGCCATGGAAGGGGGCGTGGTTTGCGTGCGAGTCGTGACGTATTACGGCCTAAGTACAAGAATGAGAGAATGAAGAATTGAGAAAGGAAAAAGGGTTGATGTATATTTCAATGTAAAATTTATAAATAAATATATCATAATAAAAAAAAAAAACATTATGGGATATCTTTTTACAAAATTTTGAAATATTTAAATTATCTGAGTAAAAATTTCTAATTACTATTTTCTAACTGTCATGTTCTTTTGAATTATGTAATAATCCAAATGTTCTGTCTGGTAAAAATTCTGTTAATGGAAAGTAAAAATTAAAGAAAAATACAGAACATGAACTTTCCAAATTGCACATGAATAAAGGATTAAATTAACAATAATTATTTAATTCGAAAATAGCTATTTATCTAAATTGATAATATTTTTAAAATACTATGCACGAATCACATACAAGGTCTTTTCTAATTCCGTTTAAAGTTTTATTTTGTAAAATATTTATCATTTACGAGGAAATAACCTAAATAACAGTATCAAATTTGCTAGACGTATATATTTTACTGCCGACGGAATCTTACAGGTAGTGAAAAATAATAAATTTTGTTTGTTCATTGTATGCATTATGCAACATATTTTATAAATAAATTCTTGATCGGTTTCTTTGTAATAATCCTGCTCCATTTCATGTAAATACTCATTAAAATTTCAGTTTTATTGTCGTATTTTATGCAGGAAATAAAAATTTGATTACGGAGTCATTACATTAGCAACTCTGTGAAAATGTATAAAATTTGCATGGTACAGAAACCTGTAGTGTAGTCTGGTTCAGTTACAGGTTGCACTGAAAAACTGAAAAGATTAATGTGCTCAGCAATTAAACGGAGGTTAAGTACAAATTACACACAAAATAACATCAGTGAGAAATTACAACGCCACTTAGGATTTTATTTCGCCAAGTTAATAGATATAGAAGATACATGGCCCAGACATCTACATTCTATCTAGAATACTAGAACATAAGTAATTATTTTTATTTTGTTCAGTTCTATTATATATTTTTTGTTGGAAAAATTTATTATATATTATTATATAATATAAAAATTGACTCAACCCCATCAAAATTATAATAAATTAATAAGTTGACGTTATTATTATTATTACAAAAAATTCTATTCCCATCGTTGTAATATGGTACAACTGCAAAGTTCACACTGTAACTTAGTTAAATCGGTTCATTTAAAAATGGAGAAGATGAGATTATCCATGAAAATCGAAGATTATAAATATTGTTTTGAAGACGGCTCATCTCCAATTTTTTTACAAATAGACTTTTTGACGAATTCGCATGTCATTTTATCGTTTTTCTAAGTAAGAAAAAATTAAAACTTTTTCTTCAAAGAACAGAGCATTTCTTTTTACCTTTCGCTAAGAGAGGTATTGGAATCATGCTAAAAATCACATATTCAGATTTTAATGAATAAGCACGTTTCAAGGTCACTAGAATCCGATTTCAACATTTTTGTGATGATGTCTGTGTGTGTGTGTGTGTGTGTGGATGTGTGTATACATATATGTGTGTGTGTGTGTGTGTGTGTGTGTGTGTGTGTGTGTGTATGGCTGGATGTTGGACGGACGATTCCTCAAAAACTATAAGACATAAGACCTGTTTAACTATGAATTCCTCAATCTGACATTCCTCGGAAGAGCTGAAAAGGTTTTGGTAACAATTGAACAACCGGAAGTAGTAGTTTTTAAAAGAAATTCTTCCAAATATTAATTTTTGAAAATTTTTGATGTTACTAATTTTGAAGAACACAATTCTACACCTGATACATTTAAATTTTAATTATATCTTCTATAATTTTAGAGATAAAGACGCTATAATATATAGAATATCGGGATATAACAAGTCGAGTAGGCGAAACTACACTACGGAAACCAGTTGACAAATTCAAATGTTTATAACATAATTTGTAAATGACAGATTTCAGTGTCAAAAATAAACAGTTTTAGTGACATTTTGATAGCTTTTTCTGGGAAGTACATTTAATCTTTCTTATTGTTTTATTAATTAAATATTTGAAATTATAGATAATATGCATATATCCATCAGAAATACCGCCAATCTGGTTAATGAATTGGAAGAATCTGTGACATTTAGATACTTCCTCATACAATGAAAAATAGATATAATTAAAATTATATGTGTGCAGAAGACATGTTAAATACAATAAAAGACAATATTTGGGTAATGTTCTGTAATATCTTGTTATAAAACGACGGTTCAAAAGCGAAGTGCAGTACAATACTTATATAGCCTAATATGGAAATGGCGAGAGGTCTTGTGCTGGCCACAACAGATTTTTTTTTACTGCTTCCTTAAAATGTATTGTAAACTAGAGTTGACCTCTTCAAAATAACTGATTCATTTGTATAGTATAAAAATTGATGCTTTATACTATGTGAAGTACTTGATCATACGCGGGTGGACTGACCTGCAATGGTAGGAAGGAAAGACTGATTGCGAACTCTACGGAGCCAGCTTCATTTTACCTACGACTGGTTGGATAAGGACATTCAGGACTTATTGTGTAGGAGTAATTCATTGCAGTTACTTGGGTTAGGTAATAGAGTTTATTATCACACATGTCATTAAAAAATCTGATGTGGCCAGCACATGACCTCCTGCCAATTCCATGTTTAAAGTAGCAGTGAGCTTTAAGTAAAGTATCACTTCCGGTTGATCGTTTGTAAATAAAATCTAATTTGTTGTCCAATAAATACAAAAGTCTATAATACGAAATTTTGGATTATGTTTTATTGTTTTTTCTCAAAAATCTGTTAGAGCTCCAAATTAAGTACTAACATCCGATTTATCATATATGGTGTAAAACTAATATGATGTAAGGAAAAATCGTCAGACACATTCTTATAAAAATCAACGTCAACTTCCAGATGCTCTAAAACGCAATCTTTGTAAATTCAAAACGAGCTTATTCACTAAAATCTCTATATGCGATTTTAGCACGATCCCTATACTTCCCTTACCTAGGGTAGCGGGAGGAAAAATGTAACAAACTCATTACCGAACGTATTATTATTAATAAAAATTATTTCATTTGTATATCATACGTAAGTTTAGAGCAGAGCTTATTATAACACTCGTGTGGTTACATGACTCGGTTTACAACATCGTCGTGTGCAATTCGTCACACTCATAGTCATTGTACCTGTAGTATTTCTGACTGGTAATATAAATCAGCGGTTCCCCATTTTTTTCAGTCGTGGAACCCTTAAGAAACCGCTTGCGTTTCGCTGAACTCTAATTCCACTCTACGTTTTTAATTGTGAACTCAAAACAAAAAATCTGTTGTGGCCAGCACAAGACTTCTCGCCATTTCCATATTAGGCTATATAAGTATTGTTGCACTTGCCATCGAACCGTCGTTTTGTAACAAAAAAATTACAGTACTTTACCCAAATATTGTTTTTTATTATTTTTAACATGTCTTCTGCACACATATAATTCTAATTATATCTATTTTCATTGTATGAGGAAGTTTCTAAATGTCAGAGATACTTCCTATTCATTAACCAGATTGGCGGTATTTCTGATGGATATATGCATTTTACCTATAATTTCAAATATTTAATTAATAAAACAATAAAAAAGACTAAATGTACTTCCCAGAAAAAGCTATCAGAATGTCACTAATACTTTTTGACACTGACATGTGTCATTTACAAACTATGTTATAAACATTGGAATTTGTCAACTGGTTTCCTTAGTGTAGTTTCGCCTACTCGACTTATATTATATTCCGATATTCTATATATTATAGCGTTTTTCCTCTTTAAATGTATCACATGTAGAATTTTGTTCTTCAATAATAATAATAATAATAATAATAATAATAATAATAATAATAATAATAATAATAATTTATTGGCCAGAGTTGATACATAAATGAACAATAAAGGATAGTCAAGAAAAAAGTGCATAGTATGTATTGATACATAGAGTAATAATTATTGTTTAAAACTATTAATTTGCAAAAGGTGGAGTATCCGTATAGGCTATAAAAACAATGATTAAATAAACATGATTTAATTTTTCTTTTAAATTGTGTTATGTTCAAAGTTTTTAAAGAATGATGTAAGTGATTAAATTTATATCTATCAAGTTTCTCTTAATTTTTACGGTATTATGCTTGGCATTCCGCAGTAAATATGCTGATTTTGTGTTGTAATTGTGTACATCAGTTTTTTGTATATTGAAATAGATTAGTATGTATTTCATACATTCCACTATCACAATAACAATTTTTATTGTGGTGGTCCAAGAAAATAATGAGACATACCAAATCAACTTAAAAATTATTAAGCTACGACTGAAAATTTCATGAACCCACTATATTTTTGGACTCTATACTCTTTGAGTAGAGGCATTTGGTATCGGTCCCAGAGTGAGGAAATGTAAAATAAAAAACTTGTGTAAAAATCGGCTTTACATTCAACAACATTAGTTTTGTTTAACATCTAATTCTTGCTCCTCTTTCATCAGAGTTAAAACCACTGTTGACGGCGTTTTTGCCGTCTCTAAAAAGTTAGGGATATTACGCGTCGATGGGACCCTACACGGACGAAAGGGAGCGATTGGCTTCCGCTTCCCACTGAAGCGATTGCAGTGAATATACCTACGTTTAAAATTATTGTTTTTAGACGTTATCGAAAGGGTTATGGTAGGTTTGCCAAACGTCATATTTAGGCGTTTTACATACAGTTAACACTGAAATTTACAATTTTAGATTTTTTTTTATTTTTCGTCCTCGAACCTTAAAATTGGAACCGATCGATGAGTTGAATTCAAAAGTATATTGGGTTCATAATGATTTTCATATCTCATAAAGAAAACATTTACCTAAAACTTCTTAATGTGACGAATGAAATTGCGAAGGGTAAACTAATTTGGCACCGTCTCTAAATTTCTTCGCCAGCTCTTCTTGTAATATTGCTGTCGCTCACAAAATCAGCGGTCGACCTCTCAAGATCAGTCTCTGAGCTATATTATGACAGGACTACTTATGAGAGACGATACAATTTGATTTTACTTTTCACCACGTTTTTTTTTTATTGTGAAATGATTTTTTGAACAATTTTTTTTATCTGAATTTACTCTTTGTTCGCAGAATCCTTATGGGGCTTGGAACCTTTAGGTATTGCGGAACACACATTGGAATCGCTGATATAAATAACTCTTATCCTTATGCTTCTGGCTAGAATATTCGTAAATCGTACATGAATTCTTACTGCTTACAAGTCTCGAGATCGAGATGAGTAGCATTTAGTAAGTTGAAATTTGCTGCTTATAAATTTTCATTATAAACTAGCTGTACCCGTTGCAAACACTTGCAACAAACAAAATTATGGGATAATTATAAATTTTCTGTATCTTTAATGTTTGTTTCTCTTCTACACTGTTTTTTTAAACTATCCTCCCGTACATAGGAAGAACTGTGATTAATTATGTAATAACACAACACTCACTTATTAATAAATAAAAATAACACAGCAGTGAGCAACCCTCAAACAAAACAAAGCGAAAGAGTAATCAATAAACTACACAATTTGGCGATGATCATAGGCACGTTTATTTTATGGGCGCACTCTCGAGTGCTCGCGAATACTACCGAATCCGTGTCATTGTAACGCTAGCGTCGCTTTTGGCCGCTCTCGAAACCAAAGTCAATGCTTTTCATTGAAAATTAATTATAAAATCTATGAAAAATTTTAAACTCTAACTACTTCTACGACACGTCTGGAAGCTGAAGGAACTTCTCTATAAAATTTGGCGTCGATATGAAAACGGTGTAAATTTGTATTTAGGGTGTTAATTAAAAAGTGGGCCATAGGCGTTTAACATGGTAAATCAGTTTTTCCTTCCGCAAAACTTCCCATTTAATTTTAGACAAAAAATGTTTCATATAAATGTTGTAGAGAATTAAATTCTACAACCAGATCACTAATCAGATTTTATTTTACATATTTAATAAGCTGCAAAATCCAATTTGAAATTTAATAAATATTGCTTGTTTGTAGCCATGGAATTTAAACAAAATTACAAAATAAAAATAAATAAAATTTGTGCAGTGAGTTAGAGGTAGATTATGAAAACAAAATATTTTTAGGTACTTCGGTGTAGAATATAATTAGCTGAAATTTTTATTTGAAACTCGAATTTCTGACAGTTCAAACGATATGCATTTCTTTGTAATTTTGTTTAAATTCCATGGCTATCCCTGCAAATGAGCAATAGTCATAAAATTTCAAATTGATTTTTGAATGTTACTAAGCATGCAAAATAAAATTTGATTAGTGATTTGGGTATAGAATTGAATTCTTAACAACATTTATTTAAAACATTTTTGTCTAAAAATTAGTGGGAAGTTTTGCACAAGGAAAAACTGATTTCTCATGTTAAACGCCTATGGCCCGTTTTTGAATTAACATCCTGTATACATCGAACATTTGTTTTTATATATGTTACCGGCCAAACCCGATTTCAGTATAAACTAGTTTGGCCTAGGCCAAACTAAATCCTAATAGAATAAATAAGTCATATATTTTGTGTGTTATGTAAGGTTTTGTTTAGCTATGTTTAACTTAAAACTGTCCGTTAATTTATGATGATGAAAATGATATTCTTCTCATTGATTATTTTTAGCCAATTCTCAGTTCTTTAGAACATTTTTTTGTTTCTTTCCAATTACATACTTAGTTGTCTATAAAAATAAATAGATCTTTTCCTCATCAAGAAATACAGGAAACTTGTATGAAAACGTTCTATTCGTGTTGCTTTACTTTGATACCGAGTCGCAAAGGAAACAAACACGAGTCCTTCTCTTCCTCTATTTGTTATAGATCTTCTCTTGCCGTACATGGAATCGTTTTATAAATAGGTATTTCGTTTTCCTTCTAAGAAACAAGACACTACAAACAGACCTGATAGAATATTTAAGGCAAATAATTTTTCGATTTGTGAGCAACGAACAAGAACTTTATATGGAAATGGAAAACATTGTACCATTCAAATTGAATTGTGGAATACAAAGTTGTATTGTTTAAAGAAAATGGACGATAAATCAGTGAATAAAACAGAAGTAAATCAACAAAACTGTGAACAAATGAAGTAAAATCGCCGAAGAGCGGTAAAACCAGCAAGAAATATGTCGCACTATAAAAGTTTTATGTTGCCCTGTACACTCGCTTACTGAATTAAGCCACTGCAATGGGCCTCATCGTCTATAATAGATTCAAGTACCTACTACTCCATTCACACATTGTTCCACAACAATTTTTATATTTTGTAACTAATTTAGTGTTTTGATATTATAATATACTCCTTTTTCTTCCAAAAGAATTTTCCCTGATATAGAAACACACTGGCTACTGATACGAATAGCTATTGATTTTAATAACATGAACTATGTTATTACATACGATAATAAAATCACTGATAGTACTGGTATTTACCCAAATTTTAGTCACTCTAACTAACTAATTGCTATCATTTAAAACTACAATGGTATGGTTAGAAAACAAATGAATTTGTTATTATTGTCATTGCTTAATCAATCCTGATTAATAGTAAATATTACCAGTTATATATTCTTAGTCAACTAAATAGTCGCCTGTTAGTCGGGAGCTTAAACGTGAAAACGTATTAATTATATAATGTACATTTGATGTTATCAAATAAACCCACAGATGTCATTAGTGCGCCATTCGGAGTTGTATTTACAGGAAGTCGTCTTAAATCCTAAATATAAAACGTCAGAATGAGTCATGGGATATGGATTTTGGTTTAAAACACGTTAATAGAAAAATAAGACTACGTTTTTCTAGATACTGTGGAGCAAATAAAATTATTCCATAATCTTATTTTTTTATCATTTTAAGTTATAATATTTCTAAAAATAATCTGAAGAGCAAAGATTATTAAATTCGAGCAGTGTATAATCTTTACTGATGAGGGGTCCTAGAAGATTTTATTTTACTTATTCGTATATTGCAGATATAAATTTTACTTATTTCTTAATGACATACGGGTCTGTTCTGTAACTCAAATGTTAATGTTTCACAATGGCAAAACGTCCGTAAAACCGTGACAAAAAAGTGACCAAATTAAATTCTGTTTTTCCAAAAAAAGAGCGCAATTTCATAATGCAGCTGGCACTGTTATTACTAGAGCCACAGGCCTTCTCTCGTGCATTCGTCTTCTAAGTTAGTACAAGTAAATGGGTCATAGTTCGTTTTTGACCACAATGACATAAAATGGGTTCTACTTGGTATTCCCAGTTATTCATATTCACTCCCACTCCAAATTTTTCTACTTGAGTTCGGAGGCGATTCATAGTTCTCTATATGGCCAATCATATGATTTCAGATTTTACAGGGGTGAATTATGAAATTTGCAATTAAATTTGACTATTATTTTTTTATTGAATTTATTATTATATTTATTTGGTAATTATTTATTTAAAAAAATAAAGTAAAATTGAAAAAATACCTTAATAAGTACAAAGTATGGAAGGTGAAAGTACACTTATTTTTGTAAATTTGATAAAGTTTATGTTAAACACCCATTTCTTTTAAACCATTTTTTTGATCAATATATTATAATCATTTTAAATATTATTATAATAAAATAATAAAAACATGGTTTAATAAATAGATGTTTAACATGAAATTATGTTTAAAAATAAATAAAATAATAATAATAACACAATTAGCCCTATTTTGTAAAAAAATGGGGGTCAAGTTCTATTTAAGAAAAAATTTAAAATAATAATACCGTGTGTTCAAATAAAAACCTAATTCATAGTAGGCTATGAACAGAGAAACGTATATGTCTCATTATTTTTAGATTTAAAAGTCAAGTTGTTCAAACTCATCTTGAAATTTAATTTTTAGGAGAAAAGATAATAAAGAAGGAAATAGAATATTGCTATTCGCCATTTTCAAATTTATTTCCATTTCTAGATGAAAAAAAGCTTTAATTTCTTTAGATAATATTTTTGACAATATCTCGTGACATTTAATTAAATACTTTTAAATTAAACATACGTTTCTTTGTTTATAGCCCACTCCGAGTTAGATTTTTTTTTTAACACAATGTACTTCGTTATAAAAACAATAGATTTCAATTTTTATATGGGGGATAATTACGCCCTTTACCCTCCCCATAGATCCGCCATTGAGATTTTAAGTTCCTTTTATTTAATATAGGAGTACAAGGGTGTTTTAGATGAAAAACAAAAGGTTGTAAAGTAATATTTTATTTAGTTTTTTTTTTTTCATTTATAATCACTAAAACTTTCATTCTTCTTTTTATTAAAATCAAATATTCAACCTTTTGATGTTTTTCAGACATGTGGGTGGCGTGGAAAGCGCCGAGAAATCATTCTTTCTTTCACAGGCCTCCCGCGATTTCACGATCCAACTGATATTGCTTACACTATAATTTTGTCGTAAAATATGATGGTGCAACTTATATACGCCAATAATCTTTTTATGAATAATGTTTGTTCCATTCGTCCTCTTTTGTCAAGAACTTTACGAATATAATTTTTCAATTCATTTAGGGTGCTAAAAAAATCCCAATCTCCTGTCTTTTGTTTCAAGGCTAGGTAAATAACATTCTAAATCATCCTCATATCATATTATCCGTTTTGTGCAAATATCGTGAATGAAAAATGGAATTAGGAAGCATAATAATACGGTTAAATATGAGTGTAGTTTTATTTCGATATAGACATTTGGAATTTGTTCTTATGGTACATTAAATTCGGTTGCGTATTGGAAAGTCAGGAATATAAATCAATTCGGGATATGTCTGGCCGGGTCGTGGCGAAGGCTGCGCGCAGACGTGCGACATCTCAAACACCGGATTTTCTCGCCCCTACATTTTAATATCACAAAGTCTTCCAACAAAGAAGAGAGATATCAACAGGACTCCAACAATTCTAATAGGTTCCGAAATTGTTCTATCATTTAGTTAGGAACTATTTATAAACAAATTATTGTCATTATTTTTAATGTGACATAGTAATAGATTACTATACATATTGTAATGTTGAAGATCAATTATCTACCATAAATTTTCTAGATTTTTTTCGGGAACATTTTATAAGAGGTAACTTCTAACATATGCTTCTGTTTGTATATCTGCAAAAATTGTATTAGAATACGCTTTTCGTTGACGATCAAAAATTAAGCAATGTTGTTTGAAAATTTGGAGTTTTAATAAATGACTCATGAATGTCTCATTATCAGTGGCGTATTATCGCAGAAGCCCGAGAATCCCGGGCTTCTGGCGCAAAATTGAAAGGGCGCAAAATTATGCCAGGAATTGAAAAAAAATATTTTTTTTAAATATAAATTAGCAGGCGCAGGCATGAGTTGGACATTATAGCGTAAAAAGATTAATGCAGAACAATTTATTTTAGCTATCCTACTCGTATGAAAAAAAATCAAGGGCTTCTGACGCCAAAATACATTAATACGCCACTGCTCGCTGTCCTAATTATTATATCATATTTTATTAATTAATATTAAGATATCAAAATAGTTTACTACATAGTGATCAAATATAAATGATTCAGTTGGCAATACCGTTCTGGAGATCTTTTTATTCCACAGTTTGCACTACGTTAGGTAAAGGCGGAAATACTATTGACATGATTGTTATGTTTACAATAAAATAGCTTATGTCAGAGCAGTTGCCTGACAGCTAATAGGATTTCGAGTGATATAAATACAAATTAAATTAAAGGAAATAATAATTTTAATGAAAAATTGTAAATGTACTCAAATTTAAATTTTCAATGTCACTGCCAACTGTAATCACTCTGTATCATTAGGTAAGGTAATATTAGCTATTTGTATGATAATTCACTTATATTTCTAGGCATGTTATCTCCACCTCCTAATAAAGTTTCTAATAAATAATATTTACAGAATTTTATCTCTTACTTGTTACTAGATATCTTATACGTATATTTACCATATAAACTACTAGCTAACTGAAGTTGCTAACAAAATTTATATTTACTTAGCAAATAATTTGTTTGCCAAATAGGTATTATGTAGTTTATTAAGAGATGGAAAGCACGGACCTTGATTGTAAATTTCAATTTAATTAATCTGCTTGAGGTACCCAGCGTTTAGGAACTCTGGAGGCCTGCAAATACTGTAAAGTACTCGTATATTGGAGTACAACATCGGAAAGTGTGTAAAAACAGCGCATTTTATACTTAGTAATTCATTACATTTCACTGGGAAATTATTTAAAATTCATTAATTTTGATAAAATACTCGTCCAATAGCAATTATTATTAGCATTATGATAAAAGTTAATATGAAAATAAAATTTGTTTTTTTTTTTGTTGTACATCGTATCACTAACAATCACTGGCAGTTCGGCAAATTCACTAAGGATGTAATTATGAATATGGCTGAAAAGTATAGAAAAATAAGTCGGTAGTATGAAAATATAATTTTTTTCGCGATCATCCAAAAAATGTGCTGTTTTTGATCCCTTTTTAGACCATGAGCTAACTTGTCTATAAGGAATCTAAAAGTAACTTTCCATCAACCGATCCCTACAATTGAATGTTTTCATGGCGATCAGTTGTTTATTTATTTTTTTCTAATTTCCTCGCAATAAAAAATAATAATATAATGCATACCTATAGATTTTTATTTATTCCTTTTTTCAAGATAACGGAAAAAATGTTGTACGCCACATGACCTGAAAGTGTCTTTATTGGGCTTAAAAGTTTCCAAGGGTTGCCTACGGCTCGCTCTGGAATATGCTTGCTCACCCAGTAAAGTATCACTTTCAGGTCTTGTTAGGTAACAATTACGATTTCGGATATGGTATGTATGCTACTCGTATATATGTCTTTACCGATTGAAAAATGTCAAAAATCTGTACATTTTATTGAATCGGCAAAGTAAATATTGTTTGTGGTGTATGAATAAGAATTTTGGACACTAGTTCCAAAAAGTTTTATTTCCGTAATGAAAAATTGTTTGGAGACTACTTGTTTTCTAGGTTGCAAAACAATAGTTTTGATTTAAAAAAAGCATTTCTATTAACCTTTATCAAATGCTCAAAGTTTAGTTAAAAATATATCATTTTCTTTTATTATTGCTGTGTTCTGAATGTTATTAAAGCTATTAAAATGCAAATATTAACATACATTTTCTAATCTATTTTGTCATTAATTTTTAAAGCACACAAATTTAATTTCCTTAGCATATCCGAAAAGCGTACATGCACATCATGTTGACATTATTGTCAAAATCATTCAAACGGAAGAAAATATGACGTTTTTTGACATTTTCGTAATAAATGTAATTTTTATTGTAATGTGTTTCAAAAAAATTCAATTTTTCTTTGTTTTATGAATGTAGATAAAACGTTGCTCGAATGCTTCGTTTGACAATTTCCTCATCTCGTATCCAAATATTATAGTTCACAAAACTTGTGTAAATAACTATTCTGTTCTTTTTTAATGAAAGCATAATTAGCACTTTAGATTCTGCTAATAATTGCTTCTTCATCGAAGTATGAAACTCACATATGTAGCTGGTACTTAATGTAGTCTTCCTCTTTGTAATAATTATGTAGATACATTTTAGAGTGTAGCTGAAATGCGGGTGTAATTTGAAGTAGGTTGATGATCGTGGAGTAGTGTAAATAGGGAAGGCTGAATATCTCTATAGCACCGACACTTTCTCTAACTTTCTCTACTCCTTTCTCTCTCTTGAAACGTTTCCATCCTTGTCCTTATCCCGCAGGAGCAGGAAGGGAACTATTTGCGGTTTTGGAAGAATTTATATAAATTTGGAAACATTTCTAAATTATTAGGATATTACCGAGAAATTTGTGGGGGTTATCATTTTAAATAAATAAATACTAGTATCATCACGGCATACACGGCATATTACCAATTGCTGGGTATGCCGAACTGCCTTATACTTAGATTAGATATCGGTAATGCTCGGCGCGTACCATCTTTCCAACGTTCCAATATATTTATGATTCAAGGATGAAATTTTTAGATTGTTTTCAACTGTGTAGATACAATTGTGGATGGCTCGGCTTTACTTGCCCGAGTCAATACAAACGAACCCCATACTAACCACAAGCCACGAGTCAGGCGCCGTGGGAATAGTCAAGGCTAGGGTTAAAAAACCGGTATTTTGATATTTAATTTTTAGAATACCGGGATACCGGTATTAATTCCGTTATGAAAATGATTAAATTTTCTGGTTTTATCCTATCAAGCTATTTTTGTAGCACTAAAGCTATTCATGAAGGTGTAGCATTTTTTATGAACAAGAATAAGATTTTAAAATAGAAGTACTGGATTAAATAAATATTTTAGTGAATTTCATGCGGTATTATTATTTTATTACTTATGGCTTAAAGAATTTATTGACTTCTCTGGAGTCCGTATATTGGGGGATATTTGAAAATAATGATTTGACTAGTAATTATTTATCATCTTTTTTGGTAGACGAACTTAACAGTTTTAATTGTCTTTATTTTCCACTTAAAAAGTTTGCTCTGGACAAATAGACACTAAATTATGCTGGTTCAATGATAAACTGAAAAGACTAATAGCCCGATTCACAAAAAAGTTTAAGCTAATTCTCATCTTTGGATTAGTGAATTCTATTCTATTCCGGTATTTAAAATTTAATCTTCAAAATATTATCAAAAAAGGTAGATACTAGGAATATATTACACTATATTTTAAGATATAAACTGTCAAAATTAGATTAGAATTCACTAATCCAAAAATGAGAATTAGCTTAAACTTTTTTGTGAATCGGGCTATAAAAAACTTAGCACAAAGTGTTAGAGATATTTTCAATGTCACTAAAAAATAATAATAATAATGTATTTATTTGTTATCAGGTCCTTTGACCTATACAAATTATCTTACATAGTTGTTACATGTTTTGCATATATATTTACAGTTTGTTTGTAGAGACATTTTTAGTGCCCTCTACTGGCACTCTCGTTACATGCAGAGTAGCTTATAGTGACCTCTGCTGTCACTCGGACTCATCTGGGTGTGTCGGCTTTTTTATTAAAAACTGAGTCGTGCGGGATTTGAACACTGTCCCACACGAGCAGCCTTGTGTTGCCAGGCGAGCACTATAGCCGCACGACCACAGATGACCGTGTTTTCAATGTCACTAAAAAACCTGCATATTATAATGCGTTTAAAATAATTATAAAAGTTTGTCATATTGAAATTTTAATAACAAAACAAAATCAAAATTTTGTGTAGTATATAAATCACAAAGTGAGAATAACCTTTCCAAAAATTGTTGGAAAATTGTCAATCAACGCACTGGTTTATCTCTTGAAGAACCTAATGAACATTTCGTAACTGTTTCAAATAAAATATCTGAAACTCTGCCTAGAGGTACTGTACTCCCACAGCTTTCAGTGAATAATCATTGAGCAATCTAATTCATTTTTCTTAACAAATGTATTCTATAAATCAACCTTTCGGTCATCATCAGATGCCGACCGTGCCCAGCTAGCAACTACATACGCGTTTCGCTGTTATTACAGCTCATCAATGTAGTGCAACTACCGTCTCCTTCCACAGAAAATTCACCAACTGGGCACAGCGAGCCAACTATGTTTTATGAGATGTTTATCTCTCGCTAAGTCTAAGAATGCATAATTGTAAATTTTATTTCTTCTTATCCTTTCGTTATAATATTCTACTATTCTGAGGAGTTGGTGTTGTGTCGAGTGATTTTGTTTGAATCCGAACTGAGATTTTGGCATTGTGTTGTTGCTTGTTAGGTGTGCCAAGGCTAGATTTTAAGATTTTTTCGAACAGTTTTGAATGATAGGAGCAGGCTTATTGGTCTGTAGCTCTTAAGATTATTTTTGTTTTTGTTAGGTTTGTGGAAAATTACTATTTGTGCATGTCTCCATGTTTGTGGAAAGTAGCTATTAGCTAAGCACGTGTATAGGATCGGGGCAAGAAACCTTATCGCTTTTTTTGGTAGTTTTTTGAGGATAATGTTGGATGTGTTGTCGTGACCTGGGGCTTTTCTGTTTTTTAGTTTATTTATGTACTGTTTTATTTCTGATGTCGGTTTTAGATCTACTAGCGACTGTTATGGTTGATTACTTGAGTTAATGTTACGGCCTTATCATTTGAGTTAGTTGTGAAAGTTTCTTAGAAATGATAAACAAAGACATTGCATGTTTAATTTATTATTTATATTTTTAATAAAAACTCGTTTTTTACTTTTATTCATGGACCCGTTTTCGATATTTTCTTGTATTTATGAAATGTTTTGTACAGTATGTTGTGTTCTTTAGAAGAAGAAGGAATGCCACGTGTAAGAATTTCTGGGCCATAGGAAAATAAAAAATCAGGGCCCGTTCAATGTCCTGGGGCCCCTAATTTGTTTGTTTTATAGTAAACTGGACCCTGACAGGAAGGTAGTAAAAAACATCTCTTTTGAAAATTTTCTTTTTCAAAAGAATCTGCTTAGTTTAATCTCGTACCTAATGATTGGAGATTCTTTTCCAATTATTTCTAAAACTAAATTATCTGTTTCATCTAATTTAGCTTGCTTCCCATCTCTTGGACCAGTTTCTGGTCTATTTTTGCCTTAAAAGGTACTACATATTACAAAAGTTAAATAAATTGTAAATACAATTTAACTTGAACGCTTGCACCTGAGTTTGGTTAAAATACAAGAAATATTAATTAATTATTTAATATGTATTAGTAATTGTTCAAAAATATTTCTTTTTTACCTCTCGCTAAGAGAGGTATTGGATTCATGCTAAAATTCGCATACCCAGATTTTAGTGAATAAGCATGATTTAAGGTCCCTATAATCCGTTTTTAACATTTTTAAAATGATGTCTGTGTGTGTGTGTGTGTGTGGATGTGTGTATGTGTGTATGTGTGTATGTGTGTATGTGTGTATGTCTGGATGTTGTAGCCACGATTCCTCAAAAACTATAAGACTTAAGAACTGTTTAACTGTGGATTCCTCAATCTGACATTCCTGGGAAGAGCTGAAAAGGTTTTGGTAACAATTGAACAACCGGAAGTAGTAGTTTTTAAAAGAAATTCTTCCAAATATTAATTTTTGAAAATTTTTGATATTACTAATTTTGAAGAACAAAATTCTACACCTGATACATTTAAATTTTTTATTATATCTTCTATAAAATTAGAGATAAAGACGCTATAATATATAGAATATCGGGATATAACAAGTCGAGTAGGCGAAACTACACTAAGGAAACCAGTTGACAAAGTCAAATGTTTATAATATAATTTGTAAATGACAGATTTCAGTGTCAAAAATCTACAGTTTTGGTGACATTTTGATAGCATTTTCTGGGAAGTACATTTAATCTTTCTTATTGTTTTATTAATTAAATATTTGAAATTATAGGTAATATACATATATCCATCAGAAATACCGCCAATCTGGTTAATGAATTGGAAGAATTTGTGACATTTAGAAACTCCCTCATACAATGAAAAATATATATAATTAGAATTATATGTGTGCAGAAGACATGTTATATACAATAAAAAACAATATTTGGGTAAAGTCCTGTAATACTTTGTTATAAAACGACGGTTCGATAGCAAAGTGCAATACAATACTTATATAGTCTAATATGGAAATGGCGAGAGGTCTTGTGCTGGCCGCAACAGATTTTTTTTTCTATGTTTGCCCGAAGTATTATCTCTCACGCAGTGTAGCCTATCATCAGTTAGTAATCCTAAAGAAACTGCAAAATATTTAATCTCATTCCATTTCTTTTGTTTTGCATTTCATTTTAATGGAAAAATTACCAAAAAGAATACCTTTTTATTTTATCATGAAGGAAGCTAACTTTTATTTAAAAAAATATTTTTTTTTTTGACATATTGTCTGTATTTCATATGACAAATATTAGTGTGCTACAGCGGTAATTTTTCTTCAGCAGTATGTTTATTTTTATGATATAATTATTTGTACCGTGGTAACGTCAAATCTACTTGGGTAAGTACATTTTATGAAACAACTATATTTACCCAAGTATTTTTTAAAAAATACTTTAGTATTATACTGAAGTAATTACTAGTGTTGTATGAAACATGCCACAAGAGTGTTTCTAATGGATTTTTCGCGAAATTCCTCCCCTGATGCGTATTTTGCGTCGTGTATTGTCTCTGCGCGAGCCCAAGCCAATGAAACTTTTTAATTGAAAGCACTATGCGTCATATCAGAGGGTGATATTAATTTCTTCATTGTCTTCGCTGCGTCTACAATAAATTAAAAGAGTGATGATAAATGAACATCGCGAGCTGTTTACCCAGCGTATGTGAATGAGCTGACACTTTCACATATGGAATGGATGTGAATAATGTACTGATGATGGCTAAATTCCTACATATTTTTATTGATTTGACTTTTATGAGAATGACGAAATCAAAAAGGGACAAACCAAAATTCATTTTTTAAAATTAGGGCTACGATTCACAATGTTCTTTTAGACTTTCTCGCAACAATTAATCATGAATTATTCTATAGAAAAATACTTTAATAAAACATGAGTACAATTATTTTTTCTATAAATTTATATGAAGTATTTTTTTATAAACGATTCACAAATACAATATTAGTCAACTGTTCGCTAATCACCCTTAATCAGTAGTTCATACTACCAGCCATTGTTTTCAACAATAATGTTAATAACAAATAAGTTTATAATCTCTGGTTAAAATTTTAACTGTCAGTTAAATAAACAAAATACAATATTGTTTATTTACCTTATAGTTAAAATTCTAACCAGGGATTATATGTAAAACGCCCATAGACCAGTTATTATTATATAATCTAGTTAAATTGTCAGTTAAAACAAAACAAAAACATTGCATCGAAAAATTGATATATTTGTCATTTTTACTACTTACGCTAAAATGTCGATGCTATATTTTTCGTTTTAACTGATAATTAAGGTAACAGAGAGTTTAACCGGAGTTGAAAATACCACGCCTAAATATATTCATAATGAAATGTTAATAACATAGTTGATGGTTGATTACGATGATCGACTGATTTCAGAATGGAAAAATTGGAAAATAACATAATTTACAAAAACATTAATAATAAATTTTCAGACAAAAAAAAAAACAAAATGATATCTGAAATGTAATTAAATTATAAACATTTGTTATCAACATCCTTTATTCTCTAGACTGTATCTTATCTAGAGTGATCGAAAAATTCCTGTTATTAATAAAGCTGACATGTTAATAAAAAAAAGTTACAAATGTTATAAACATTTTCAATGAGTTTTAAAAATGATACTACAAATATTTCTAACATACGTCGATAACAAAAGTTATTTACATTTTGTAGGCCTATATGATTAAAATTTATGAAATTTGTGATGTTTTTTATTGATTCAACACATTAATAGACCCATCCAATTTTATAGCTTTTATAAATTACATGCGGCATATGTCAACTGTATTACATTTGCGCTTAAACTTCATTTTATGCAGTAAAAAGCACAATTTTTATTTTCAATAATAAAAAAATTAAAAAACTTGGACTGGTCTATTATATTTTTATTTAATTTGAGTATTCTTTATTAAAATACATTCAAACATACCAATTTGGCCGTAATAAATTTAAAAAAATATTTTTAGAAAATTGTTGTAGAGTATAAAAAAAAATATATATATCATCACGGCATATTACCCATTTTTGGGTGTGCCAGTATCTACAACATATGTAGACATCGGTAATGATGACGATATATTTTACCGTGTGGGCGCTTACCAGGCGTCACCTCACGGGCACTCATAGCTGGCGTGGAGAGTGCACCACAGGGGTCACTTTTGTGCCATTTAAAATTGGAAATATTTGGCGTCTGTCGGGATCGAACCCGGTTCCCCCAGGTTCGCGACCAGACACTTAGGCACGCGGCCACGGGACCCCATAGAGTAGAGTAGAGTATGTTCTGCCTTATTTCTTAATTTTTTACTTTTAAAAATGAATCAGTAATTTTTTGTTTAATCCTGCTATTGAAACATTGTTTCACATAGATACAGAACTTGAAACCTTCTGTTTTGTCCATTCAAGTTAATTCCATGAGAACGAGTGGTCAGTGAAAATATTTTCGCCCACTCCTTTTCTCATTGCCGAAAATAGGAATAAACTATAATAGAATTCATACCATTTAGTTAAATGAAAATTAACTTCAGAATTAACATGGCACAAGGCACCGTAACATATTTTCACAATTTATAAAATATTTTGACAAAACAAATAATTTTCTTGATTATACTGTAATATGCATATGAATAATAAACCATGGAGGTTAAGAAATATACATATTTATTATTCCGAATTCGTTTCACACACGTTTTGTTTTTCAGTATCAATACAAAACATCATTGAGAAAATTAAAATTGAAGATAAGTTGATAAGCAGTTAAGCGTCTATTTGAAATCAGTATGTGCGAACAGCGTATATCGCAGTCAATTTTCATGACATCATTAATGTTATAGGATTATAGGATCAAATTTAATTAGCGTATTGTTAGGTATAATAGTGAAATGCTTCACATATTGTCATTGTTATCAATGCTTTTGTGTTTAACAGTTCAGACAGTATGCAATAAGACATAAAGAGTATAGTATTTTCAGGTAGGTACTGAGTACCCATAGTGGGAACTAAGCGGATTATTAATATACAATATTATTTTAACTAGATTATATCTACTCCGGCGTTTTATATAATATGCTTTAAGCTCAAGCACAGATGGTGCATATCGAAGTGCATATAGTCGCGTTTATTAAAGTACTAGAACTCTGCGTATTCTAATTCAGTTCGAATATATAGACGTGATTGTATGTAACTGTAAATATACTACACTAATTCAAAAATTAACAGCAAGTTTAATTTCATGCGACATATAAAGCTTGGCCCAGAAAGTTTTGCACATATTTTGGTAGTCAATCAGTATCACAAACATTGTGAAAGAAAATAAGTTATGGAGATAGTTACAGGAAGTAAAAATTCTTCGAACTTGCAGTCAACTAATAAAATTTATCCATGTCGACGTTTCGACTATACAATAGTCTTCATCAGGGCTAGAATGGTCTAGTTGAAAAAAGAAACCACAAGTGGATAACGGAACATACAAAACTGACATTTAAAAATATAAATAAATATAAATAAATAAATAGTAGTTAAAAACAACATATCACAGAGTGAAAATCGTCAAAAATTAAAAATCTTGTCTTTGATGAATACAATTAACATGAAACTACAAATAACTACAAATAAGTTATTTGTAGTTCCATGTTAATTGTACTCATCAAAGACCAGTTTTTTAATTTTTGACGATTTTCACTCTGCGATATATTGTTTTTAACTATTTATTTATTTATTTATTTATTTATTTATTTATATTTTTAAATGTCCGTTATCCACATGTGGTTTCTTTTTTCAACTAGACCATTCTAGCCCTGATGAAGACTATTGTATAGTCGAAACGTCGGCAGGAATAAATTTTACTAGTTGACTGCAAATCCGAAGAATTTTTACTTCCTGTAACTATCTCCATCCCAAACACAGTCGAATATTGGTTTTTCAACGAAAATAAGTTATGACCAGGCATCATCTCACGGGTACTCATTATCACTGCGGTACTTCTTGTTTGACTTCAGCCAGTACTACATACTGAGTTATTTGTTAAATGTATTTTTGTAACTATGTATTGTTGACGTTATACGTCACTAGAACTCATGCGAAACTTTTTATGAATAAGGACGGTGAAGACTTATCTTTTTCGAAAATTCCTCTGTCATGCCAAACCGTCTTATAAACCTTGGCAAAGAAGTGGCTTAACCTATCTCAAAAAATTTCATTGTGCCTTCAATGTAGATCGTAGGCACTATGCTTAGTATACTACATGAATCGTAATATTATTGTCAAAATTAAAATGAATTAGTTTTTAATAAAAAATGGCATAATCACAGTTTGTGGTGTGTAACCTGAACCCGCAAGTTATTCAAAACAGTGTACCTACTATAAAACACTCTTATTAACTGACTTGACCATACGTGAGTCAGCTCATGTACGATTCCTATTGAATAACATACAATAAATAGTACAATGAGCAATGTACGATTCAGACGCTGTTAATTGCAACCAGACAGCAGAAAGTTTTGTGGGTAATCTTAGGACTCTGCTCATAATTAGACTTCTACCTAAGCGATTGCATTAGTAGTCCTTACGTCAAATCAACTATTACAGTTAAGTCGATGTCACACACTCATTCTAATTAATGATGGCGAATGAGAAAGAAGAAGTGATGTGTGAAAAATGAAGTTTTGACTGAATTTATGCAATAAAATTAAGTTGTTTTCAGTCCTCTCACGTATGAAATTAGCCATGAATGGTTGTGAATGATGAGAAAATAGAGTCCCTCAAAAATTTCATCATTTACGGAGATCACTTCTCTTTTCTCATTCGCAATCATTCATATGAATGATAGTGTGACTTCGGCTTTAGCTATGATATTGGTAATTAGCTGTTATTGTAGTAGATAATCATTTCGCATGGAATGGAAGTGTTGTGTAATAGTTATTTACATAACCAGTTATGAAAAGAGTAATATTGTTTGATGAACGCCAAAATGAGCGAAGCGAGATTTGCAAATTATGTGAGTCGAACAATATCACGCTTTCATAATGTATTATGTAAATTTTTTTATTTAATTCCGCTAAAATAATTTTAAAATACGCAAAATTCTAGGTTTTTCTATGACAGCTCAACATACATATTTCAAAATCAATTTACCAAAGCGTTGCTGTGAAAACAAATGAATTTAATTTTTCATTTTAATGCTTATATCGGTGCATGCGTGTCATCATTGAAAATGAATTCTGAATGTGTCCTGAAATCGATGTAGATCTTCCTTCTGATGTAGAGGAATTCATAAATTGATATTAAAGAAATCACAGAAATGTCACAAAGTTTGATAAAAATTCAACTTTTTAAAACAGAATCACATAAAAAATATATATCTTGTGAAAATTATTGTTTTAAATAAATATTTAATATATTAAATTCACGTGTTTTAAATTGATTTATTTTAAATTTAAATTAATTCTGCATATATGAAACAATATTGCGAGTACCATAAATATGTGTGAAGGATTGTCTACAGGGTGTTTATTTTATTTTGTCCACTATCGCTATCTCGAGAAATATAAGAGTGACAAAGTTGCTTACATTAGCAAACAATTTCTATTTTACTAGACTACATTAACGTTACAGATGAATATGGATTGAGATTTTAGAGTGCGGTCATCGGATATGGAAAATAATTGGAGCAGAATTTCTGAATTTATGTATTTTTTCTTTTGTTGTTTTAAAATAATTGTTTTTCACATTCATTTGTATCGTCCATGGCACACTTATTTTAGCCATATTAAAATAAAACTGATTTAAATCTAAATGTACATTTTTTCAACAAAATTGTCATTTTTGTATTCATACGTTAGGGTAATTCCGGGAGTGATGGACCACTTTTTTTCAAACACGTATAACTTTTTGAATTTTTAAAATCAAAAGAAAAGTGAAACGCCTCTTTACTAACCAACCTTTATATTTTTATATTTTATAACAAATAAACACCAAATTCTTTTCTATAATGTTTAATAATTAAAAAAAGAAATGACTTCTCACCCATATACTATGGGAGAGTTGGACCACTAATAAAAATTATGTATGGGGCAGATGGACCCGTATTATTTCTTACAAGAAATTTTCTTTTTTTGCATATATATCCACACAAATCACAAATGTTAACATATTTATTCAGCTGAAGTCCAGTTTCATCCATGTTTTAGATGCTTCCAGGCTTATCAATTAAATTAAATTATTTTGCAATAAAATTTCTTCTAATACTTAGATCAAAGTAACTTTTAACACTTTCTTGGTTTAGTCCTTTAGAACGAACAATTGAGACTCCCTCTGCTTTTCTCACAGACAAATCTGGATGTCGTTTTAAGAATAATTTCAACCGATCATATCGTGCGATACCGAGATTTTTGTTAATTTGTGTGGAATATTTAATTTTTCAGCCAAATTGAAAGCAATTTTCCTATCATTCCTATCAGGAGAAAATCCAAATTTATGTATTTTTTTTTTATATGATGCATTAATTTATTTAATATTAATGAACTATCTCTTTATACTAATTATTTATGGACCAACTAACCCCGAAACATAGTGGTTCATCTCTCCCATTTGTAAGAGATAGGTGGACCACCATTCAAATTATGTCGAAAACAGAATAATTAAGTTCTTTAAGGTTATATTGTAAGCAACAGACATGAATAATTATAACTAAACATAAATCAAAAGAAGAACAATTATCGTTAAAAAAATACAGCCAACGGAAAATAGGAGTGAATTTATTTGCGCTTCAATTTTAACACAAAAAATGTGTACAGTAAAATTTTTGAAAGAAGTCCGATCAAGGCCATCTACGAATTGCATCTATGAATTAAGATTTTATGCTGTCAAATTTAGTAGTGTCGTTTACATAGTTTTTATGAGGTACACAAGATATTATGTACCCTCATAAAAACAAAGTAAAAGACACTATTAAATTTGACAGCACAAAATCTTAATTCATAGATACAATTCGTAGATAGCCTTGATCGGACTTCTTTCAAAAATTTTACTGTATTTGCTAAAACACGCACAGTAAACAGCTAATATTGCACACCGCACTTCAAGTGCATGACATGGTTCTCTGAAAGAAATAGTAGAGACATCTAAGGAATAGGGACAGAAATATTGCTACTGGACCAACTCACCCATTGTTCCATCTCTCCCGGAATTACCCTATATCAATGAATTCAGAATAAAATTCTCTATCGAATAAACAAATATAAAATATATACTTCCATTTAAAATAAAAAAGTTGGTCTCCACTGTTTGTGAACCACTGGTTGAAAAAAAATTATACTCATTAATATGTTCTTGTAAAATACAAATTGATTACTAATTTAACAGACTCCGTAGCTCGTATAGTTCTCGAGATAGTAATGGTAGACAAAATAAAATGAACAGCCTATATATGCACGACTTTACTTAGACTTCCATTCGTCAGACAGTCCCTAATATGGTAGTTTCCCATTTAGTATACAGAGTGGCACCGAGAGTGGAGTTCATATACATTTCCTCGACTCATCCTCTACTCATTCCTTCCTGAGGGAAAGTCGAGGTGTAGAGTGAAGTCTAATTTACAAAATTCCATGTAGTGATTGCTAGAAGGTCTACATAGGTCAAACAAAATAAAAAAAATCTGTTGTGGCCAGCACAAGACCTTCCGTCAATTCGATGTATTTTGTATAAATCCCGTACCGAAAGGTCCTTGGAACAGATTCTATATAATATCATGTAAAATTGAACATGAACACATACTATTTTTACAAATTACATACCAAAAGTTCATTTCAAAAGATTCTATAAATCCAATAAAATTATAACATAAACATACACTAAGTAAAATGCACTTGACACTTCCTTCTTTCTTCTTCAGCTTTCCACTATTTTATTAGGGGTCGCTGTTTCCTCTTCTCTTCCACTCATTCCTGTCCAACGCATCTTCTTCACACACTCCTTCCTTTCTCAAGTCTTCTGCGATACAGTCCTTCCATCTTCTCTTTGGCCTTTCACTGCATGTCACTTGCGAGGAACACTATTACATACCAATTTTTGATCTTATACTTTCCATATTTGGTTTTGCGGACATCTGTCAATTATTTTTTTTGAATGTATGTATCAGCTGTTTCCATGATAAATAGCAAAGCTGACTAATTTTAAAAAATTAATTTCTTTATAATGCTTTAAATCTACATCTATTGAATGTGAAGGAGAATGTATAATCAAACAGTATACAAAAGAGTATTTTCTTTAATATAAATAATAGCAAAATGTCAAAAAATAATATTTAACTGCGTTTTTTTAAGAAAAACTGTTAAAAACTTCAAATAAGGGTACTTCCGGTGGATCAATTATAAACAATATCTAATCAACTCTTCATATGGATGTACATAAGAGGAATACGAAAGAATTATAATTTTTAGAATTGTAGTACTCGAGTTATCGCCGGAGAAAAATTTGTCACACACGGACACACGGACACACATACACACGGACACACACACGGACACACATACACACGGACACACACACGCACACACACACGCACACACATACATACAGACATCATCTTAAAAATAGTAAATTCGTATTGTAGGGACCCTAAAACGGTTTTATTCATTAAAAAGTCACCACCTAATTTTTTGACCAAAGACAATACCTTCCTTACCTAAAGGTGACGGAAGGTAAAAATAGATTATCTGAACATGAAAGGAACAGCAAAAAAAGAATTCGATCAATTGTGCCCTGATTCATCACTCTAAAAGAGGAAAAGACAATTTTAACTTCAGTTCCTCAAGTATACAAGCTACAGAACAAAATCTAACGAAAAGGTTTACACTTGAAATGTTTTATAAACAGAAGAGTAAGGAAGCGGTTCACATTCGAACAGGCATACAGAATTTAAGTAACATTAATGGGAGTGTTTTATTATAACATTACAAAAAATTAATCAACAGGTGAAGTACTTTGTACGTGTACATCGTAATTTGATTAAATTTATTGTACCTGATTATTCAGGTTTCCTTCATGTTTTTTCAACTCTTGTCAGAGGATGATTTATAAGATGAAGATAGATTTTAAATTCAGACGATATGCAATTTTTTTTAAATTTTATATTTCCACCACAATAAATTTATATGTAAGTAATCTGCAATGTATAAAATATAAATTTAGGTACTTATTTGACACTTTTTTACCTAAAATAATTATTATGGAAACAAGAAATTATGAATGTATGATTTTAGATGTTATAGTCCTATATGTATGCTCGGGAGTTTCAGTCATCACTCTGTATGGTAATCTGTGATTGAAACAATAAATAAAATAAATCTAGTAACATAACAGAAATACTTATACAATATTATAAACGTAACATCTACCTAATCATACACTCTTATTAATAGACAACTCCATATTGTTATAACATTCTTCGATGGATTTCATACTCTCTGATCATCCCCTTTTCATTAGGTTCTACAAGAATATCTCTTCCATTCACGGGATTGTGGAATACCTGGAGTCTGGAGTGTTCTTTCTGAAATACTGTTAGTTTTGTGTTGTTTTTTAAATCATCTTTATTTTATGATTTTTCGTTAACTTGTTTCAGTATATCTTGAAGTTATATTTAAAACAATAGGTTGTGTAAAACGTCATGATTCCCTTGTTTCACTTCAACGCGAATTTTGAATTATTCATTACAGTCCTCATAGTTTTATTTTCATTAAATGTTCATTTATTACATAAACGAAAACATTTCAGGTTTGAAAATTATATACAACTTCATTAAAACTATGTAAATTTGTTAGAACACAAACTATTTAGTGAAACTAGAACGCTGGTAGTCTCTACGGCCAGTGAGATTAGATCGTTAACATTTTCAGGAGAGAAAAAAAGACGGGATTTCACCACGGTGTAGTTTTAAATTGTTTCATGTAGCATACACCTCAGATGAAAACTTACGGTGGAAAAAGTTCGGAATTGTTTGGTCTCATTTACTGTTTTACTTGAAACAGCTGAAAATTATTTGTGTAATGAATGATGAATTACTAGAATGACAAATGAAGGAAGAAGCAAAAAGAAAACTATAGAATTCCTTGTCAAAAACAAACAAAAATTGTTTTGGAACAAGTTTAATTAGTGGTACTCCTAACCTATTTTCTAGAATAAGATATTAAGTAATTATAGCTGACATTCTCAAGATCTATGAATATAATATTTTTAGGAATAATATTAAGAGATACAAAGAGTAATAAATAAGAGTAAAGTTTCAGTAGACTATATTAAAGATGTATTTGTTTTTCCCAAAACATGCACAGATTACACGATAAATACAAAAATTCAAATTTTACTGCTTTTTCTTATCTTATGAATAAATAATAAATAAGTATGATATACCTAATATGTAATTTTGGTTTGCATTTCTTTATGATGCTAAAGTTGAACCATTGATAAGACATTTTTTCCAACGATGGAAAACTTACCTATGTTCATTTGTTTCAAATAGAGAAAATATAACAATTGTTAAATTCTGGTAGAAACAATGGTTGATTATAAGAAAATAACGTAATTCACTTTGAAACACTATATATATATATATATATAATAGATTCGAAGATTATATATTCTAGAAAAATAAAAGATTATCCCGTGTTAACTGGCAGTTCGGGTTTCAAATATTCACCCTGTATATTTCCCTTGATAAATTTTTGATGGTCTCAGATCCAAAAAGTTGGTCAACCATAATCTATGTTTTTGCCAAATCAACAAATTTTTTTGTGTGCGTTTATGCAACCAAAACCGAATATACATTTTTTTCCTGAAATAATAAAGAAGTAAGAGAAGTTATGAAAAGAATGACCACATTTTAGAAAAAATATATATTATTTTTATTTGTAACTGAATTACCTCACAAAATTGAACTTGTTGTTTTCAAGCATCCTTGTAATTTTTATTTTGGTGTCATATTTTTTCAATTTTGTAACCTCGTACTTGGTGGTAATTTAAAAGTTTTTGCTGGAAGGTTGTAAGAAATGGATGAAAGTTTAAACGAACCCATTAATAACGCGTGTTGTGCGTAGACGTAGAGGACGAGATGTTTTGCGATACGAGTTAGTTACCCTAAGCCCACACTAACAGAGACGCCGCGTTTACAAGTCGTTAGTCAGCAGAAGAAATTGCTAATATGCAAGATGAGTGGCTGCGAGATAAGCAAAACACGATGAAGGATGTTGGGGTAGTACATAAATAAACCGGCTATTTTCATACACATTATACGCACGAATAATTGGCTACATGCATGAAATCATGAAAAGAATGTTAGGATCGGTGCGGTTCGAGTAAAAAATAAAATATTTGAAAGCTTTTTTAAAATATGTCTGAAAAGTGACATTTGATTGAAATGCGGTAGATAATTTTTAGGTACACCTGAAAACCTTTCCGAACGTGTTTGTTTGTGGTGTGTTACTTATACCAACAATATATTGGAAAGTAAAATAATTATTGATGCTCTAGATTCTAAAGTCCAGAGCTTTAAAATTTAAGTGACTAGTTCCCTCATCATGTTTTAAATTAATCAAAATGCTTTATTTTGCATAGAAACCGAGTATATCTGCAATTATTTTTGAATATACGTATATTATATCATGGCCATTTCACCACAATCATGAGAAAAAATAAAGATTTTTTACCTCTCGCCAAGAGAGGTATTGGATTCATGTTAAAAATCGCACATCCAGATTTTAGTGAATAAGCACGTTTTAAGATCACTAGAATCCGATTTTAACATTTTTACAATGATGTCTCTCTCTCTCTCTCTCTCTCTCTCTCTCTCTCTCTGTGTGTGTGTGTGTGTGTGTGTGTGTGTGTGTGTGTGTGTGTGTGTTTGTGTGTGTGTGTGTTTGTGTGTGTGTGTATGTTGGAGGGACGGTTTCTCAAATTCTATAAGACTAAAGACCAATTTAACTACTATTAACTATACCTTAATCAGACATTAATGGGAAGAGCTGAAAAGGTTTTGATAACAATTGGACAACCGGAAGTAGTAATTTCTTTAAAAAAAACTCTAAATAGTTCTAAAATAATCCCATGTAATGAATCTCACAAGCTCCATGGAAACCAGTTGAAAAATTAAAATGTTTGTAATTGACAGAAAAATGTGTGTGTCAAAAATCCAGATACATTACTGAACGCGTTTTCTGGGAAGTACATTTAATATTTCTTATTTTATTATTAATTAAATATTTAAAATTATAGATACATATATTACGTATACGCATCAGAAATACCGCCAATCTCGTTAATGAATTTGAAGAATCTCGAATATATATCAGAGTAGGAGGAAACTTATTTATAGAATGAATTAAAAAATATAAAAATATATTAATAATAGATGTAATTAGAATTTTCTGTACGTTATGTATCAGAAATGTTAAATATAATATGTACTTAAGCCTAATAAGGAATGGCGAGAGGTCTTATGTTAGCCAAAACAGATTTTTTTTTTATTTTGTAATTAAGTATAAAAATATCTAAAACGACTTGTTTGATGAATATTTTAATTAAATTCGTGAAATCATTAATACGTACGTATACTACTCGAAGTTAAGAAAATAGTATTGACTCCATCGGCGTATTGCCATAGAAACACTCGAGACCATAGGTCGAGGGATTATCTTAAGTCATCAATCGGCAGTATTTCAGATTATTTTTGGAGCTCTTGTGGTTATATAATAACTGAAAGGAAATACCAATAATCAGTATATTTTATGGAATCGTTGTCATAGCAAAGCCTATTATTTGGAAAGATATTCCAAGAGCACTACAGAAAAATAAATTTTCCGTTTAGTCTTGTAAATTATGGAACACTGTAATCTCCTAGAGCCAAACCAAAATTTCGCTATTACCCTGTATATGTGAAGAGAAATTTGATCTGGTTCCCGACAGGCGATACCGTTAGTGTGTGGAAATGTCAAAATAAAATACGTTTTCCTCCAAGGGGCATCTTTGGAAAAATTCTAAGTAAAAGATAATAAAGTTTTACATCAGCACAACAAATTTTGAAAGTCAAGGACCAATAGATTTACACGTCAAAGAATTTTTTTCAAAAGATGCCATACGCACAGGAAATGATTTCCAATTCCAACAACTTAATCACCGAAACCAATTTCGAAGTGAAAATCGAAACACGTGTTCTTCCCCTGTACAAAATATAGTTACAATATTATAAACAATTAAATTTAAAATAAAATTTGTTACAATTGCAACTTATTAAAGACAAAATGTAAGGCAAATGTCCATTTGCAAATAATTTTTTTGTAGATCGTCGACATAGCTGAACATAGGACTTTTGTTAATTTTGTTATTTAAAAATTAATGTCAATGTATCCCCTGAAGAAGGCACCAGTTTATGGTGCCGAAACGTTGGGTTTAAATTAATAAATACAGAACATAAACTAAAAAAGGTAGTATTTTTCCAATTAATAATATGAGTTCTGAAAGATATTTTAATAATTTAACATTTAAAATTTATACTTTCGAAATATCCTGTTTCCCTAATTATGTATTTTATGTAAAAAAGCTTCAAATCAAATAAAAATTGTACAGCATTAAATTCTGCACTGGAATCAATAAACAAAATTAATTTTGCTTGCTTTGTAAAATTAATTACGCCAATATCGAAAATCACCGCAAAAATAGCCATGTAATTTAGCAAAAAAATTAACAAATATGTAATGATTTACATGTGAAGTTTGGTTAATTTATTTTTATTTGTAATTTATATTGAAGTGAATAATTATTATGTATTTAAATTCGTAGATTATTGTTTACTTGAAAAGAAATTAAGTACAGAAAAGTGATATTTTAAAATATTGTTTGTGAATTATATGTGAATGTGAAATAATTATACCATATTTATATTTCTAATAGTGTAAATAATTAAATTTTATGTGTATTTCACTGAAATATATACTAACTGGAATGCGCGTACGTACCGTGACTGTGAAGGCATATTGAAAGCTGGCTGCTGGAGTAGTCGGCAAACATCGGGACAATTCGTGAGTAGACGGAAATTATTTCGTGTGGCGCAGGTTTAAATAAAATGTATGTGAGTAGCATAAACATGAAAATAAGGCGATCAGTTATGATACGAATTATTCGGCTAGGTTCGGTTCGACACGAACGAGCGCGAACAGGACCAGCCATTACGAGTATTGTTCAATGGGGCTTCAGTGCAGCGTACGCTGATAGGTAGAGTATGCGAGTTCCAGTTAGTATATATTTCAGTGGTGTATTTTTAAATTTGTAACTAAAAAGTGTTTGGTTAGGTTAAATGCGTTAATACAAAATAGTTATTAACACAGTATAATTAATGATGAGGTATACAAAAAATATTATATAATAACCTTTATTTGTAATTCACTGGTGTATTTTTACCTCCCGCTACCCTTGGTAAGGGAGGTATAGGGAACGTGCTAAAAAACACATATCGAGATTTTAGTAAATGAGCACGTTTTAAGGTCCGTAGAATCCAATTTTAACATTTTCACGATGATGTCTGTATGTGTGTATGTGTGTGTGTGTGTGTGTGTGTGTATGTGTGTGTGTATGTGTGTATGTGTACGAATTTTGTTTGCACTCTAACTCAAATACTATCATTCAGAAAATTCTGAAACCTTGTATTTCTACCCTATTCTAATAGGAATAGAAGTCATTATATTTTGGTGTAAATCGGATAAACGGAAATGGTACTTTACTTGTAGCTCATAATGGTTTTTCTTCAAAAAATACCATTAAATGCCATTTTTTCGCATTTAATGTCATTGGAAAATTATAGATTATTGAATTTAGTACAGGTATACATTAATACTTTTTCTATATATTTTACAGGTAAATTTAAAAATCAATTTTCTTTTTTTAATCCTGAAGTCTAAGATAAACACAATTCCTTTGTTACACAGTTTATTTTTCAAATGAATGTAACTGACAGGTAAACGTCATTGTCAAAAAACTAATGACTTCAAATTAATAATAGTGACATATTAAATAATAAAGAAAATCGTAAATAAAGCAATAGTTATATGCAATGGAACATAATATAGTTTGAAGCATTACTAAATATGTAGGTATGTATTTAAATTAATAAAAATTAAATAGCGGGAGGTTTTGTGTTGGCCACATCAGATTTTTAAATAAATAATATTGCGTTTGCAATTTATATGCTCTTTCATTAATTGTTTATCGAATTTTAGTTTTCACATATGAATCATTATTTGGCAGAATATGGCGGCGCTAGCTCTGTTGGCCACACTATATATCCAGTCACTATAGATAAAACATTTAATTTTTTTTTAAATTTCATGTTTATTGCTATTTTTGAGATGACATTTTCGTACCTAATTTCTGCCGTTACAAAGTATGTAAAAATAATTTTGCTTATTAATTCAGAATTTTATGCTTTACGTTTTATGCCCTTTATTTGAAGCTTTTTATACATATAATCAGGGAAGCAGGAAATTAGGAAAGTATGATTTTGATTTTACATGTTAAAATTTATATATTCGACTGTACCACTGTACGTGTGTTTGCTTAGGTTTAGGTACCATGTCAAATTGAAAGCGTTTTACATTTTCTGCAAAAGTTTGAGTATAAAAAAAATGGAAAACGATAAATGATTCGATACGGGCAGGCCCGATGAGAGGGGTGGGGGCAGGGGGGGGGCAAAATCCCCGGGGCCCCGTAATTAGGATTATTTCAAATGGCCAAATATTATTATATTTTAATTTTTATTCTTTAACACATTTATACCACTTTGTATTATATCATATGACGGAATTACATGAGTCTGTTGTTGCAACTTAAAACGAATTTTCTTAAGAGCATTGCCGGTCGCTCAGCGAAATCAGTTTTGTAGTTAGTATGACACAAGTGCAAACAAACTTCTTACTTCCCCCACTACTTTTAAGATTGCTAAATTTATTTCTCTCTATCTGCTTTTATATGTGTTTGTCCTTGTTTAAAGCATAAGGGGAAAACTCAGACCGTGTTGTGAAGCAAATTGTTGGAGTGAGAGAGAAGATGTGTGTAGTAGAGGGGGAACATATTCTCCTAACACTTTCTCCTCCATAGTCTATCGTTTCGATATCTGAAATAAGCGGCAAAAAGGGGTTTAGTAGAAATCAAATCACAGCTAAACTAAAAGAGATAATTTAGATTTTTTTTCACAGACTTACTACTAAAGGTGGGCGCTATGGGGGTGACCCAAACATTTTTTGTATAAAGTACAGTTATCGTGTTAAAAATAAATTTTAAAATAGGCATTTTTATGATGTTTTTCGAACTAAATTTAAATGCAATAGAAATTAATAATTATGCAAAATAATTGGTCAGCCCCATGCATTGATCCATCTACTATACAATGGTATCAAGTTTGAAGTTATAACTTAATATTTACGAGTGCAGTTTGATTTCTACTAAAGTGCTGTTTAGCGTAGCACCGGCAATCGCCTTAAACTATCTTCTAGTAAAAATATTAAACATTGTAGCTGCAAGCTGCAGTAAGTGAAGATAAATGTTAAATTTAATTTTTGTTTTATATTATGTAGATAATATTTGAAGGAACATTTAAATATATTTAATCCTATAAATATTCATTTTTTCTTCACATCTACCTATAAATAGAACGGGCCCCATAAAATTTATGCCCCGGTCTACCTCTCGGCGCCCCTGGATACGGGGAAGATGTTTCCTGCATATATTACAGTGAAATTATGGAATAAGCAATTTATATAAAAGGAAAACGTCAGAAAGTTGGAAGATTTGTATATAATAGAACGATGGATGGAAGTTTTAGTGATAACTTTAAATTTAAATATTTTACTTTATTGCTAGGTAGAACATATATATATATATATATATATATATATATATATATATATATATGTATATATATATATATAAAAATTTACTTATTTCTGAAATTGCCAAACTATTTAAGCAACGTATAATTAAATAATGATGACATATTTATATACATATGCTTAGATGTTTATATGTACGTAATACATTGTTTGACATATATTGGATTTGAGTTTGGGTTGTTAGTACTTAGTGTCCTCGATTTAATTTGGTATTCCAGTTAACGGGATAGTGAATGTAGCACAGAAACTCAAAAAATTAATTAAACCAGTTCATCTGTTTTGTGAAATATTACCTAAATGAATTCATTCTGTATTGCAAACAGCAGTATTTGAATTTCCATGTTACATATATTTCACTATGTTTGACGTTTTTTGTACCGATATAAATGATCTGAAATCCTGAAATACAAAACGGATACGATAAAAAGCGAATCAATTTCGAATTGTTGTTTTTGCAGACCACAAGCAAAAAGTTTAATATAAAATATTCTTTATTGTGATGTGATGACAATGTAGAAAAGAAAATATATTGTAAAATTCGATTCTTGATACGAGGGTGATATGTTCAAAGTAATTCAATTCAGCAATACTACACTACACCATTCTTTCCTTCCACTTCTTACTCAATCTTCTTTTCAAGCTGATTTCAGGGAGAATTATAAGAACTGTCAAAGTTATTTTTAATGTAAATAAATTAGGAAAGAGTGAAAAGATAATGTCAGCCACCGGGATTTGAACCCAGGACCACTGTCTTGCCGGGACAACGCTCCACCACAGACAAACAGGTTTGTCTGTGGCTCCACCATCTGAGCTATGGCAGACTCTTCTCGTTGGCTCACATTATCTTCCACTTAAAATGTTAGACTGAAAAGATTCTCTATGAGAATACTAGCGTCACGTATTGATGTGGGGTTATGGTTGACCACTACATTTAAACATCAGTGACTTGTCATAATTTACTCATGCACCTATGGGCACAAATTTTGAAATGAACATGGAGTAAGCAGCCTATATATTCTAAATCTCTTTCCTAATTTATTTAGAACATATAGGCTGCTTACTCCACGTTCATTTTTATATTTGGTGATTTAAAAACTGTTAAAGCTGTCAAACTAATTGCTGGTGTACTTAACACGTTGACTACTTTGCGTGTATATATGTTACATGTTACCGGTCAAACCCGATGTTAGGATAAACTAGTTTAGCCTATGCCAAACTAGTTCCTAATAGGATAAATCAGTCATAAGTTTTGTTGATATTATTATTCATTTTTTGAAATATATACTATATAGTTGCGGATTTTTAACTTATGAGGCAAAATATTGTAATACTTTTAATTGTAAATTTACAACCTTTAGTTCATGAAGATAGTTTCATATTTGGCTTTTAATTTCAACTAAGCCAGGATTTATATCACATATTATAATTTCTGAAACATTGTATTGTAATAATCTTTTATATTTTTACTGCACTTACATTCCTTTGATTTTAAATCGTGTTATTCGAAACTCCCCTACTACGATTAAATTGTTCGCCATGAGAACTCAATTCTCTTGATGAGAGAATGCCACTGGCTTAATTTTTTGCTATAAATATAATTCGATAACTATATTTTTTGCTTAATATTTTTTTTTTTGTACTCCGATGTGTAAAGTAGATACTTTACACCCTGCCGAAAGTGTGTAAAGTAAACGATTTTCGTATTTTATTTACTTTACACATTACAGACCAACCACCATTAATACACGTATTGCATTTAAGTTGTCTTACCTAAATTTAGTTTTTTCTGTACATTCATATTGGTAACACTGACTGAGAACAGTGAGAATTGTAGTATTCAACTTCAGGTAGGTTATCTTTCAAATGTGAACTCGATATATATTGTCTGTTAAATTTCTAATTTGTTTGAGGAATGTTTTTTTTTTAAGGTCGTATGATAGTACATTGTAATACAAATGAGGAAACGGTATCATTGTAAAATGAGTATGAAATTTGGAACACGAGCGATAGCGAGTATTCTAATCGTACGAGTTTTGCAATGGCTCTTTTTCACGTGTATTACTATGACATACTATTTTTTTCAACATTACATGTGAAAATTACATTTCTACGTGTATTTCATACTATTTTTGCAACATTACATGTGAAAATTACATTTAACAATTATTTATAATAAATGTGGAAACGTCTAATAAAAAACTTTCGTCACTTAGTGAGGAAAGTAATTACTTTCCTCACTTGTGAGGGAAGTGGTTACTATTATCGCAACTAAATTGAGTGAGGAAAATGTCATTTTCACAAGTGATGTTGAAAACAATAAATATTATTTGCAATTCAAATGTAAAAAGTTTTATGACATTCGGTCAATAATTTTCGTAGTGTTGCCGTCTAGACAAGACTTAATTAAGTCTAAGTCTAGATTAAAAAGTCTGGTTAAAGTCTTGTCTAGATATCAAGACTCTAGATTAACCTGCGCTTGCGCATTAGACAAGGACAAGGATCTCTTCGGCATTTGTTCGCTATTTTCCCCTGTATTTGGTTCATATGTTTGAACTGTAACGCATTTTTACTTCTCGCTAAGAGAGGTATTGGATTCATGCTAAAATTCGCATATCCAGATTTCAGTGAATAAGCATGATTTAGGGTCACTAGAATCCGATTATAACATTTTTAAAATGATGTCTGTGTGTGTGTGTGTATGTGTGTGTGGATGTGTGTATGTGTGTATGTCTGGATGTTGTAGACACGATTTCTCAAAAACCATAAGACTTAAGAATTGTTTAACTATGGATTCCTCAATCTGACATTCCTGGGAAGAGCTGAAAAGGTTTTGGTAACAATTGAACAACCGGAAGTAGTAGTTTCTGAGAAAAATTCTTCTAAATATAAATTTTTGGAAATTTTTGTTATTAAATATTGAAGAACATAAAATTCTCCATCTAATACACTTAAAATTTTTATTATTTCTTGTATAGATTTAGAGATAAAGACACTATAATATATAGAGTACTTTAATCGCAGAGGCTAAGGCACTAAGGAAACCAGTTGACAAATTCCAATGTTTATAACATAGTTTTTAAATGACACATGTCAGTGTCAAAAATCAACAGTTTTAGTGACATTCTGATAACTTTTTCTGGGAAGTATATTTAATCTTTCTTGATGTTCTATTAATTAAATATTAGAAATTATAGGTAAAATACTTATATCCATCAGAAATACCGCCAATCTGGTTAATGAATTGGAAGAATCTCTGACATTTAGAAACTTCCTCATACAATGAAAAATAGATATAATTAGAATTATATGTGTGCAGAAGACATGTTAAATACAATAAAAAACAGTATTTGAGTAAAGTTCTGTATTTTTTACTTCCGCTACCCTTGATAAGGGAGGTATAGGGATCGTGCTAAAAATCACATATCAAGATTTTAGTAAATGACCACGTTTTAAGGTCCCTAGAATCCAATTTTAACATTTTTACGATGATGTCTGTATGTGTGTATATATATATATATATATATATATATATATATATGTGTGTGTGTGTGTGTGTGTGTGTGTGTGTATGTGTACAAATTTTGTTTGCACTCTAACTCAAATACTATCATTCAGAAAATTCTGAAACCTTGTATTTCTACCCTATTCTAATAGGAATAGAAGCCATTAGATTTTGGTGTAAATCGGATAAATGGAAATGGTACTTTACTTGAAGCTCATAATGGTTTTTCTTCAAAAAATACCATTAAATGCCATTTTTTCGCATTTAACGTCATTAGAAAATTATAGATTATTGAATTTTGTACAGGTATACATTAATACTTTTTCTATATATTTTACAGATTAATTTAAAAATCATTTTTCTTTTTTTAATCCGGAAGCCTAAGATAAACACAATTCCTTTGTTACACAGTTTATTTTTCAAATGAATGTAGCTGACAGGTAAACGTCATTGTCAAAAAACTAATCTCTTCAAATTAATAATAGTGACATTATATAATAAAGAAAATCGTAAATAAAGCAATAGTTATATGCAATGGAACATAATATAGTTTGAAGCATTACTAAATACGTAAGTATGTATTTAAATTAATAAAAATTAAATAGCGGGAGGTTTTGTGTTGGCCACATCAGATTTTTTAATATAACAATTTCCTCGAATTATAAAAATATTGGCAGAATAGAAATTTTGAAAATGGGAAAATAACTGGAACTGTAATCTGTTTTATCTGAATCATCATTGCATTTATTGATTTATTGAGTAGGTAAGTACTTAAGTATAACAAAACCTTCTTAATGTTAACTAATAGGAATACTTTCAATTTTTATTGAAACTTTGTACTTACCTCATAATATTATTATGAATCGAATTAAAAAAATTGATATTATACCTACTACTACTGGTTAATCTAGAGTCTTGAAAATTGTCTAGAATTTTGTCAAGAGTCTTGAATAGGAAAGTCTTGTCTTGTCTTGAAATTTCAAGACAAGACTTTTGCCAGTGTAGTCTTGATAATCTAGACAAGGCAAGACAAGAGTCTAGAAAGTCTAGATCTAGACGCAATCACTAAATTTTCGTGACTCGGCAAGTCTCGTCACGAAATACTTGGCCCCATGTTATAAAGCTTGGATTTACACTTTTGTTGCATAAATATCTATTATGCTTCTTTTATATTCCTGAAAACTCTAATATAATTTTACAAGGCAAAATTGTGCTCATACTTTTTGCTTATTATTGTGTAAGCATAATATGAATATTTCAATAAAGTTTTTGCTACAAAGAAAATATATGAACTGTAAAAAGTTAAAGAAAATGCTGAATACAGCATACAATAGAATACAAGGTAAATTCTGATTAAAGTACACGAATAACGTTCACTCTATAGTTATTAAAATGAAATTTCCAGAGTTTGAATTGCGAAATCTTTGTGATAATGTCGGAGCATAAGCATAAGTTTCATTTTAATTTCAGGATCCGCTGATCAAACGTGCATAGCCCACGTATGCAAAGAAATCCTTATCGAGTCTTTTGATCCCGATTTTAGTGGAAAAGCACGCTTGATTAGAGACCGTAAAATCTTGATACGATATAAAAGGGGTTGCAAAATTACTGACCCGATTCTTTTGAAAGAAGGGTGTATTTTGCGTTCAATTCAATGGTTCTGGAATATAAATATTGTTTTTGCTTTGTTCTGCAAAGGGTTACAGTTGTCTTAATAATTGGGAAGTTAATTGGTGAAATTTGCCTTTACAAGCGGAAAGCTGTTTGTAATGAACTCTTTCGTGTAAACTTCTTGTTAATTTATAATTGACGTTTATTTTCTTTTATGTATTTAATTATAACTTTTATTCACCAATGCAAATGGACCAAAATCGCAAATTCTGTTTGTCAGGGATGCAATATTTCGTTGCCATTGAATTCAAAACAATTCTCATTTGAAAAAATTATTATTTTGCGTATTCTTAAATGCTTGATGAATATTTTTATTCTAACGTCTTTAGCATTTGAGGAAGGCTTTTTATGTATCTACCTAGTCATAGAGAACATTTAAATGTAAATAAATATTTTATTTAGTTGCTTCGAATATTGTTATTTGTATCGAAAAACAAATTTTCAACCTCTTTACTTTTCGCATTTTAAGTTTGGTATTCACAATCGGTTTCTGGCGCTATATCAAAATCACTCTAATATACGATGGAAGGATATCACCTCTTTCCAATTATCCTTTCAGGAATAATTTTTGGTTCATTGTCTTTATTCCAATATATGAGAACTTTACAAATATAACGTTTCTTCACTCATTTTCATTTCTTTGAGTATAAATAAATATGGAGACAAATGTCACAGTAAAATGACAGTAAAAATTATGATAGATTTTATATTAGAACTCCACATAAACTGCTAGAACCTTGACTCTTCTGACAAATACCTACTTCGAAAATACGAGTGTCATTATGTCATTGATTTATTGACATTAAGTAACAGTTTACATTAAAGTGTTGGTTACCATAGGCAGCGGGTTAAAATATTTTTTATTATGTTTTTAGGGCAAAAAGTAAATTGTTTACAAATATCTTTGTTTGGATTTCGCAGGTAACTCAAAATGGCAGACAACATTTGCTACCTCTTGTATTTCTTGAGACATGTTTTCAATGAAATAGTTATAAATGTATTACACAAATTACAAATTGAACTGACACTTTATACATTCCACATTTTCTTGTTGAAATAAGCATGTGTAATTTTGTTGTTAAGGGTATCTAAAGCATTGCTACCTTTATTAATTATTGATATGAAAAATATATATAAATTACGAAATATTTTATTTCTTATAAAGTCATATACCCGGTGTATACTTCTTTCCCCAACAAGAAATTTAATGTTAAAATTTTGATTTGGGGATATCTATTTACTTATCAATCTTAGAGCAAATTTAAGAAAAATGTTCCGAATAAAAAACTGTACCGATTGAGTACCAAGCTTTTTTTTAAAATTTTTTCTTATGTAGGACGTACGAGTCAGAAGCAAAAATATACGATTTAAGGCAATTATCAGAGTGCCATAAAAAAATAATAATTTATGTTTGTTGTTTCTGGCATATCTGATAGATTTGACATTTTTTTGATACTCAAATCAGTTTTTCATTTTGAATATTTTTCTTCAATATACACTTTTGTTCAAAAATTAATAGGTAAAGAGATATCGACAATCAAAATTTTAACATTGAATTTCCTATGTTCAGAAAAAAGTAGACACCCGGTATAAGGTATAACGAAAAATGTCTTATGTACGAGTACCTCGAGTCGTACGATGAAATTTTTGGTTTCGAATGCTTACCTACAACATGTCTACTTCACGGGCCTTGTCGTGGTATTCTCGATCGAAAAATTGCACCTTCGACTCTTGACACATAAGTAACTATTTTCGCCGATTGGCATTAAAAGTATGATTTAATTTACAGTTACTGGGCAATAAAACCCATTGCGGCATAGAAGAGAAAGAAAAACTTTATTGCCTATGAGCTTTCAATAAAATTATTCAAATTTGTTTTAAAATGATAATAACTATGAAAAGTGGACATAACATTTAAATATTTAAAATGTTAAAATTAATTAATTAATAATATTAATTTTAAATAATCGGCGACAAAATAATGACCGGTAGTATTTACTCTTAAACAGGGGTGATTAAGCGTTGACTAAAGTAACAAATTCAATTGTTTTTTAATCACCTCAATGTATTTCTAAATGGTCGTCATGGTAATTAGTTAGTCAGGGTGACAAACATTTTGAGTAAATACTACCGATCAATGTGTTCAATATGACAATAGTATCTACATTAAAAACAAGTTTCATAAGGCCATCTATTAACATACGAGTTCAAGTTTTACAAAAGACAAAAACTACTACAGGCCTTATGAAATTTGTTTTTATACTTTATTTTTCTATTGAGGTAATTTTATAATTTTTAAAAAATACGACGAGAAAAATATGACTTGGTCTATCAGTTATGTTGGTAGCGCTTTCCGCTAACTTCATAGATGAAAATTCATTGTTGACTGACAGCAATTTGAGGTTATGTATCATTCATCTGTCAGATTTGAAAGTAGTCATAACACCTCTAGAAAACGAATATCGCCAGAAGCAGTGCGTATATAAATCTTAACGTGTTTTCAGTGCGTTTATAGACTCATAGAGACAATGAAATAGAAAAAAATTCAAATTGGTTTCCAAAGCTAAATTCAAAGACTCAGTTTTGCCTTATCTATGAAACACCATTGCAGCAATGAATCTGCTACTTTGTGTTAAAACAATATCTATATCTGCTGCTGTGTTCGGCATAATGTACATAGTGACAGAAAAAGTGAATTTGTTGCCGCTGATAAACCCATAAAATTCCGCAATATAAACTAACATTCATGTTTATGCTTTGGTATCTTCTATAATTTCAGACATGATACATATTTCCTAGTCTTACATGACGAATAACTGTAATAATATTTCAATTACTCGGAATTAGATCACACTCTTGTTAAATAGCAAAAAGATATTCTTACATATATAAATTTCGTAAATACTCTCACTGTTATTATTTTTTTTTTAAATTTAGATCGTTTTTTAAAGCACTACTTACAACTTTAAATTAATGACACTAGTTGGTTTCGCAATCAGAATTATACGACATATGTGCATATGTTTAACTTGATATAGGTAAATATTTATTTCGGCATTTTAAGAAAATATCAGTATATTTTATTTAGAGCTAAAGTGACTTGCGGCTCTGTAATTGTCGGCTTCGCTAAGGCCTACAGATCTGCCACAAAAAGTATTACTTTAGCTACTTATAAAATAGCATACTATTGTAAATATAAAATTCTTACAAATACGTGTTTTCTGAAATTATTTTAATGTTGTTATTTCTAAAATGAGAACATTAACTGTTGATATGATTGTTTTTCATTTTTAAGATAACTAGAACAAAACCTTGGTATCGTTTGAAAAAGGAAATCATCTCATCTCTTACATTATTATGTTGTCTAACGCTGATAAAATAATTAAGACATCCCTTAATGACTGCTAAATAGCAATTAAAACCACAATGGGCCTTCTTAATCTGTTCGGGTATGATTTGATTAAAGAGAAAGAAAGAAACGTTCGCTGAAACCCCGAGTTCAAGTTCTGCAGACAGAGGGACGTGCCAGGAATCCCTAACTGTTCCAACAAGAAAGAATTTCTCGCTTTCGTATTATGGAAAACATGGAGATTTTCTAAAGAAGCTACTGTTTATGAGGGTAAATCTCTACGCTCAAAAGCCGCATTTCAGAGAGTAGTTTTCGCTGAGCGCAAAATCATTACAACGAGGAAGATTTTGTAGATACATTTAATAGCGTCATTTTCATTTTATCTATTCTATAAGAAGCATTCAAGTGTTCTATTAAAAGTTTTACTTCTTCACGTAATAGCAATACAAGTAGTTAAGTAAGTAAACGTTCTATATTATGTTCAAGCTTGAAATGTCTTTAATAATTAATGTTTCTTCATAAAATTAAATCAAACTAGATTAAAACACAATGTATATGTTCATATATTATCTCGTGACGTTATTGTGTGCATTCAGTGCTTGGTTTTGGATCATTTTCGGTCGAAGTCAACTTGAAAATTATCTCAAATTTTCATAAAGCTTAAAATGATCGTAATCGTATTACCTAAATCTGCGAACCGAAACAGATTGGCATACCCAAAAATTGGTAATAAGCCGATGATAGATTTATTTATTTATATAATCGAATAATATGCTCATGAATGAAAATAAATTCAAAGTATTACAGTATAAACGCTTGTTTTATTAATTTACAGCTTTTGTTTGTTTTCAATCCACATATTATTTATTGACATGATATAGTGCAAACAGGCATTCTTTTCTCTAAAAAAATAAAAAAAATAATGGTCGTCAATTTTTTTGCGTATTTATCATTTCATTTAAAAATTAAAATTATCAATAATATTATTCGAATATGTGAATATGATCATTACTGTTAGTTTTCAAAAAAAAAAAAAATTCTGAATTAATCTTTTATTTTTTAGATCTATTTAGGAGTTGAAAATTATTTACTTGAAATTCGAGTTGAAATCGGTTATACACGACATTTTTTTGTTACAAAACCGACATTTCAATGTACACTTACATACTTTTATCTCAGTAAGTTCTTATAGTTTAGACTTTATAATCATAAATTCTTATACACTTGGTTATACATTCTAAAAATACATACAGCTGTGTTCTTTTCAAATTTATCGTTAATACGAACAAATTCGAATCAGTTTCTCTGTTCTTATGACATGTGTATCATTGTTGTAAAAAAAAACGCGTTACATTTCTTCATTTCATTAAATTTACTGTAGAAGTAAATGTTAAAAATTTCTTTATAAAACCGATCATTACTCTAGTTGATCTGCATTTTGTTATGTTTTTTAAAATTAATTGCATAATTTTCCGAAAAGACATAGGTTATGATCTGGACCATAATGTGATAGTTTAGAATTTTGAAACTATTAGAAAAATTATAAGAATTTTTTTTTCAGGTTGTGATAAAGTTGTTTGAAAATTAAATATTGGCCAATGTCGCCACAACGTTTTACTTTGTATAATTATTTGATATTTTTTTGAAAAATAAAAGCACGTCTAAGGTAAACAAAAAGTCTCATTTAATCGGAATTGTCATTCATAGTTATCGAGATAGCAGAAGTTAACCCCGTAAAACCTATTTCACTGTCTAATGTTTCAGAAACTATTGAATATATGACCCATGTTGATTAAGCTTTTTTTGCTCATTTTGGTCAGTACTATATAACCTTAAAGTTTTTACTCGATGATGAAAAACACCTTGTATAATGAATGTATAATTTTACAGCAGTAGATTAATTACTCGAAATTTAGCGATATATTTATTGCTCTCGCTACAAACAATTTTTTTTATAAGATGTTGGCAATATAGGCATTCCTTAAAATCCTGTACACGAGTAACCAATCCAGCGTTTAACAAGTTAATATCCTAGGCACTGTCACGTATCTCCAATAAGCTGGGGTTGTCATGTCTACGCTGTCCCGGGTTCAATTCCCAGCTTACTGGGGATTTATAGCTGTCCTTCGATTTAAATTGGGTTAATGCCGAGAGGAAGGTGAGTAGCATGGCTAGAACTAAATAAACCTCTGGTCCACAGGCACAACAAGTCAACGGACGTAGCAACTGATGAGATTGTGTGAGATTGACCAAACTCACGATGTGAGAGCACGAGCATGGCAAGTTATTGTGGAGGAAGAACTTTGTTACGAACTTTGTTACAGTTATTAGTTTCGGTGATTTATATACTTTATTGTGTTAGCAGTGATTCTACTTTATTACGAATGAGTTCCCTTTACTCCTATAAAGAACTTTGGTAGTAATTTCATCTATTTCATTAACAATTACGATCCCAGGTTCATAATAGTTCGATCGGCTTACATATTTTAACAAATTATAAAATCTACACAAATAGTGAGAAATATCTGTAAAATAAACTTAAAACTTTCAAAAACTATGGGTCAAATTACAATAGTTCGACCGACATTTAAACAGTCATTTAGTCCAGATTTATTTTCTACTGAGACCGTTTACTTTTGGAACAATATGAAGAACTTCGCTAAAATCCTGTGCATATCTTGCAAGACATATGGGACAATACTCTAACAGAAGAATGTGTAAGGTTTGTTGATACAGTGCCTAAACAGAGGCGATGTAATATTAAATCGGTTTTTGTTATAATCTATATTTTAAACTAGCCGAAAGAAATTTGTAAACATTTTTCACCATTTGCATAGGTTTTACAATTTGTTTGTTCAAAATTTAAACCGGTTGAACTATTTTGAGCCTGGGGTCATTTGTTTGCATATCAAAACTACAAATCCACTACTCGTAGAATATTTTTAAAACAAAGGTTGATCGTTATTTCTTTGAGTACCTCGGATTAAAGATTGACAATCAATAATATAGGAGGCAAAAAAAAATAACAAACATTCTGCTATAAAAAATAGTGTAAGTTTAAGACGAGAATGAGCAGACATCATGGGCGCCCAATGAGGGGCTCCAATATATTTTACTTTCTTCGATAATAATAATTCTTGAACGAACTCGCCTTTACAATTCAAAAAAATTATTAATACTAAGGTGATTAAATTTTTGTTTTTGTTAAGTACGTCAGTGATATCCAATGAAATGCCGACAGTAAATTATTTTTCAGATATCAATGTTTTTGCAAAACAGCTACCATCTGATAGCGACGTTGTCACGAAAGTTGTTGGCTTGTGATAGATATGTCACACTTTGAATGTCAGGCGTGGGGATGGTGCAAATATTTTTCAGTCGCATCTTACATCTTCATAACACAGAATTATAAATCAACATTACGAACAAAGAAAAAAACAAATCAGATAAATTTGTAATTATTCGAGACAGTTCCATATATCTATTTAAAATAAAAAAATGTGTTATTCGCGTAGGCATTATCCGTGATCACCCTACTTTATTAACGACTATAGTTAAAAATGAGTCATCTGATACCCAGGGGCGTAACTAGATAAAATTTTACTATAGGCAGGTCTCCTTCGACCCTCTTTCTGAAGGTCGTATCCTACGATACAACGTATTGACAATTTGTTGTCGTTAACGGCAACAGTTGCCCGTATGTGCGACAAAACTTCATGTACTAGGCAACTTTTTAACTGCAATTAGTTTAGCTACATGCAGCTAAACTTTTTCGATTTCGGCAAATTTTTTGGAGCAAGTCGTTTGTGCACATGCGCTACATCACAGAAGGAACCAAAACTTAGTAACTTCGAATGATTGCGATGATAACAAACGTTTCATTTTGTATATTTTTGACAATTTTTGTTTACACATAATAAATATATAAGTTTACACGCAAATAAGTAAATGTCAGTTTTCAAATAGTAGGCTTCAAATACCAAATTTCGCTATATCTGGGTGAAACATTAAATAACTCAAGAAAGTTGCTCGTATTTTTTTATCGTGGGATACGGTCTTAAATGTGTCTTTGCGTCGGTGTCTCTTCAACTGAAAACATCTAATGATAATTATTTATTTTTAAATTCATTTCTTGTTCCATAAATTCTTTTAATTGCAATTATTTGCGCCCTCGATTGCGCCCCTTGTTGTTAGCGCCCCTAGATGGTTAACTACTGATAGACGTTTACTTGAATGCGAGCTTGAATGGCATCCATAAGTTATAATTTCTGGTTGGGTGGTATGGTTTTTTGAAAGTGAAATACAATACTTAATTTTTACATTGTTCTTTTTTATAATTGTTGATAAAAATAGTAAATTACAATTTATTACTGTACTATCAAAAAGGTTTTAAAATTTTATTTAAATAGTTATGTGTGTATCAAGGTTGTAAAAGTGATCTTCTTTGGCTGAATCTGAAGTTTGCAGCCAAGGCGAAGATCAAGGCTAGCAAATCAGATGAGGTTAAAAAGGAGCTTTTAAGCCGAGGCGCACACCACATTTTTAGGCAACTAAAGTTATTAATTTTTATTTAAAAATATATTTTATATCTGTATTTATAGAGTGCTATGCTGTCATATTAACAACTTAACAAAACAATCTGCTTACTGACAAAATATATTACAACCTAAAAATTAATATACAATAACTATAATAATAAAATTTATGAAGCTGTAAAGTAGCTAGTCTTTGACAAATGCAATGCAATAAAAGTAATAGTGTACGTACAGTTGCCAAGGTAGCAAACGAAGAAACATTTATATTTTTCAAGTTAATATTTCTAAGCATTTCTAGCCTTTTGTGCTTGGAGTTTATACTAAAATATTATTGTAGTTGCAAAAAGAAACGTGATGCTGTATGTCATACTTCGAGCATATTTCGGGTCCATGCACTCCTGCTTTGCCATCTAATGGAGTTTCATCATTCTAATGTCAAATAATGACGTCATTCAATGGCGGCAAGACATGCATTAACGTTAGAAATTTTAATTATACCGAATTTATTAAAATATAATTTTCATAACAACAATATTTTTTTGTTACTAGTGCATTTATGTTACTATAACCAAAATTCGAAATTTATGTGACATGTGAAAAAAACCTTATTACAGGTCAAAGATTGATTTTGCTTCGAACTGCGATTTGTAATAATTTGCAATTTCGTCGTCAGAAAACAATGTATGTAAAACATTAATAATACACGTTCATACAAACATCTAACAAAATAACAAATATATGTAAGTAAATAAATAAATATCCCCGATGTTGGTTTTGTAGGTATGTAGTTAGTTTGCATGAAGCAGCTGAAAAGGTACTCTCCTTTGTTAATTTTATTTTATAATATAGCATGCATTATATCCATGAATACTGTATTAGTACATTAATCGATGCGCTACGGGAGCTATTTTGTTGCAATAATTAATTTGCAAACAGTCTATGGCGCATAAAGTTGATGTAAGCGATTATATAACGGTAGGAAATTTGAATGGTAAATCAATTTGCCTATTCAGTGCACTAATATAGTGTGCTATGGAGGATTTGACACTTGATGAGTGCTGATTAATGTCAAAGCAATTAAAAAATCTGTTGTGGCCAGTACAAGACCTCTCGCCATTTCTATATTCGGCTATAAGTATTGTATTGCACTTTGCTATCGAACCGTCGTTTTATAACAAAAAAATACATAACTTTAACCAAATATTGTTTTTATTGTATTTAACATGTCTTCCGCACACATATAATTCTAATTATATCTATTTTTCATTATATGAGGAAGTTCTTAAATGTCAGAGATTCTTCCAATTCATTAACCAGATTGGCGGTATTTCTGATGGATGTATGCATTTTACCTATAATTTCAAATATTAAATTAATATAATATACTGCTACTTCCGGTTGTCCAATTGTTACCAAAACCTTTTCAGCTTTTCCCAGGAATGTCAGATTGAGGAATTCATAGTTAAACTGGTCTTAAATCTTATAGTTTTTGAGGAATCGGCCCTCCAACATCCAGACATACACACACATACACACATCCAAACACACACACACACACACACAGACTTCTTTTTAAAATTGTTATAATCGGATTCTAGGGACCTGTATTAAAAGGTTTTAAAGAGTTGAATACGAAAATTGTTACATTCGCTATACGAATATTTTACTTGTACGGCGACGAAAATATTATATGAAAGGAAAATGTTCTTTTAAATATAGAATATTGTGTGCTCTACATTCATGAACCAATATATTAAAATTTACTTCCATATTACATATTTTACTTGTACAGTCTTCCGTACATACATTTCACATTTTAATATTAAAACTCTAACACTGATAACTTACAAAATGCAATCTCACAAATAATACAAGTACTACATGTGTACATCGTTTATTGGAAAGCATTCATGGTAACATTTTCTATCCCTATTTTCTATAAATGCTGATATACTAGTTTATCTTATTTCAGTCCAGTAAAACTAAGTTCACATAAAATAGTTTATCCGGTAAGGTTTAATTTTACATATAACGACAATTTCCTGGATGGGTTTAATCATAATTTATTATACTCGAATAAATTTTACCTGATAACGATGGGATGAATCCTATATCTTTTTATCGGACGGTATATTGTAGTCTGTTGATATGATAACGTCTGTAGATCTCTCTAATCAGATTCTCAATCGTCCAAAGTCGTCGAAACTATTCAACACAATTATTTTTCTTCTACGCTTTACCCACTCGTACGGGTAACTCCATAATGTTGGAAATAAGAACATTCTTTGATGACGAGTATTATCTTATGGGAACCAAAATGTAATCATTGATCATTTATTTTCTGTGGTGCAAATAGTTTAGAGCGCCGTCATTATGTTAATGCTGCAATTTAGCAATGTCATCACCTACCAATTTTCTATTACTTTTCAAATCATCCTGGAAGTCTCATTATAATTAGAAGAAATTTTATTAAAATATATACGATCATGAAGAATATTTTCGTGAGGTGAAAAGAAACAAAATAATTAATTATATCGAAAAAATATTACAAATTTGGTCACCATGGGGAATATTAGATGTATAGAATCTGAAAATGTAGGGATAGGGCAGGGTTCACGTGCAGATGGTAGATCGTACTTTCTTTAAACTAGATAATCTACACGATCAACATTCTACTTATAATTAGTAGGAAATTTAAATCGAGTATACTCCATAGTTCGTTTAAAGACTTTTATTTTATTCGCTTGTAGATAGTAATTTCATTTTCGGTTATATTTGATTTAATTGTGAAATGTGGTATTGAAGTGACAATAAAGCAGAGAAAATTTTAAATTAATTAAAAAAGTTGATATGTTTCGAAAAACATTTAATGCCCGTTTGCACCAACAAGAATTAAGCTTTAAGTCTTCTCAAATTTTAAGTCTGACCTAAATTTCTTTGCACCACGTACAAATTGGGAACTTAAAATCTTAAGCCAGGCTTAAATTTAAGCCCCCGGCAGTTGGCGACTTAACCTAGACTTAGCTTGTAAATCGTCACTACCTGTGTTTAGTTTTTGTATCTCATATTACTAACATGGTAAATTTTAACGTTTATGACGCTGACGACAATTTACAAGAGAGCTGCACAAACTGCACATTTAACAAAAATAACTTTTTTAAAGAATTTCGATTATCAGACGTAACCACGCATGATTTATGAAAAATTATCGAACAAGACATCGACTTCGTAAATGATAAGTTAATTGTGATAATTGTTTTATTTTGAAATAATATTTTTTCCATACATGATAGTTCGTCTCCTGTAAATTAATTGTTATTTTTTTGCGAACTCTCGCTACATATTGGAAATCACTTGCTCAGTATTGCAGATTTTTTTGGAGTGATTTTTTCTGATATTGTTAGTCAAATCGTTGTAAGTAGCTACATACATAATTCTTAAATAATTTACTCTACTGATTTATTCAGAAGAATTAATAATGTATTTAATGTAAGTTTCAGTAGATACTGGTATAAAAGTACAATCCCCAGGCGTGTCATTTGAACTCCTATTTCGTTTTTCAAACATCGCTAAAGTAATAAATCCCAAATATTATTTCCAGTTATGTTATATTTATAAATTTTACTTGCCCAAAACCAATGCTTTAATTATAAGATTATAAGTGAATAGTCACTGACATTTATAATATATTTCTTTCTTATTAATTCATGTTTATATTATTTAATAATTCATTTTTATATTTTACGCATGTGTCAAAATAAGTGTGAAATTAGTAATTAGAGAAATTCCCTAGTATATCTCGGCTTACCTAGTCTCAGCTCAAATATTCGTTGTGCAAACGACTTATATTTTTAGTCTGCCTTAACGTTAAAGTTAACTTAGCAAAGTCGAGGCTTAAATTTTGTTGGTGCAAACGGGCATAAATAGCACAAATTTATTTAGGAAGTACAATTGTCATATTACTAGAAAAAAAAAGTCAATGAAGATGCTTGAATAATTTACGTACTTACTAAGAAATTACTTCAAATTAGAATAAACCAAATGAATAATTACCACCAACCCATTAAACGCAGCATCAACTAACAACAATATGAATATGAGTTGTAGAATCCATGTTAAAAAATCTGATGTGGCCAGCCTTTACCTCCCGCTGGGTATTTAACCAGCAAGCAGCAAGCAATCATTATGTACAAATATTTATTTCCGACGACCATTACGAAAAGTACATAAATTCACACGCTAAACTATTACTGAAAGTTGATCATTGCACATCACTAGCAAAGCTGTGTGATATGAAATCTCGTTAGCCAATCAGATGCGTCCGCAACTGTGTGGTATGATTTTATCACATGCTGCGATAACTGAGCGAACTAACCTAAAAATTTGTATTTAAAAATTTGACAGTTGCAAATAATTTTTTGAATTTACACGGATTTATTTAATCGTATCTGGTTACAAAGAAATATAATGTAATATATATATATTTTAAATATCTTTCCAATATCTGGCACATAATACCGCGTTTTCGGTACCCTTCCACAAGTCACGGATTAAGAAGGTTGGACTTTGATTTATCAGATTTTAACATAATTTTTGGTGAATTCTAATAGCAATGATGTTAACATAATCTGTTTTAATATTTTTATGTAAATTTTATATTGTTTTTTTGTGGTTGTCGGAAAAATATCGTGTTCAACACGTGCTGATAGGGTATTTCACACTCACGTGATTAAACCACTCACCTTCGGCTCGTGACTCAAACTTCACACTCGTGTGAAATATCCAACTTTCAGCACTAGTTATACAATATACTATATATTCACACATAACAATCTTTATTTTACATTTAACAAATATATCATACACACAATAAATTTCACAAATATTGACAGAACTAATAAAATAATTTAAAAAATTTAAAATAGTACTCGCATCTTTACACAAAGTCTTTTCAGAGCCGACGACAATGAAGCAAATCAATAGTAGGTACTTCTAATATTTATGTATGATTGAAAATATATTATTTTTACAAACCTTAATTTTTTTAGATTCAAATACATATATTATTACTACATTCTCTTTAACACGGTTTCATTATGAATTTTAATGTAATTGCTTCCTGACAGTGACATTTGTTTTAATATGTTAAAATTGTTATTAAAATATTATGTTTTTGTTTGACGCATAGGCAAGGTGATGTATGAAAATAAATTATATTATAAATTTATATTTAAAATTATTTAGTTATTTACTAAGTGCTATTATCGTAGAATTAAAGATTGTACCATTATATTCAATTTTTATTAGTAAAAGTTGCTGAAAAATTATATTCAATGTATTTTTTTTCTAGAAAAACTGTTACAAGCTTGTATAAGTGATACTTGCGGTTATCCGATATGCACTAAAAACTAATGAGCTCTTCCTACATTAGTATAGAATGGGTATACAAAATTTAAAAATTTTCTGATTCATGGTATTTGGGTAATAGTGTCCACAGGATCCACACATCCACACACATACACACACATACACACACACACACACACACACACATACATACATACATACCCACAGACATCATTGTAAAAATGTTAAAATTGGATTCCGGGGACATCAAAACTTGCTTATTCGCTAAAATCTCTATATGCGATATTTAGCACGATCCCTATACCTCCCTTACCTAGGGTAGCGGGAGGTAAAAAGTCAACATCGATGTTCAGTTTGGAAATTGAGGAGTCCATTGGACGTTAATCTGTCTTTGTGTATTGTGGCGTCAACCGTGCTAACATTCCATTGTATCATTGATTATGGTATCAGTGAGGTTGTCTTGCCCATATCCGAGCTGAATAAGTAGAATTAGTTAAGGCTTGATATCGTCCAATACTTGACAGTGAGAAAGCACCCACATCATTCAAACGGCGGAGCACCGAGTCGACCGCCGCTTCAAGTTGGAAAATCCCCCCGACTTGCAAGCGGCGCTATTTTCGGCGGTGCGTCGCCTGCCCATAGTTGTGTGCTGCATCATTGCGAAGAATTGGACGATAGGTCGAGTCGACCTCCGACTCGACAGAATGCCTCCTCGTGTGTTCCTAGCCTCAAAGTTTTTTTTATTTTATTTTATTTTATTAACTTCCAACAGGACAATGTCCCAATAACAGGATGGCTCAATTAATTTACATAAATTATACATTTTTAAATGTAGCAATTGAGATTAGCAATTATTCATGTATTAGTGAATTAAATTGTTAAAAATTACATTAATAAAAAGAGATTATATACTAAGACTATATAGAGAATAACAAACTAAGTTAACTAAAGAAATTTACTGCATCTGTTACTTGTTTTTTGTAGCTTGTTAAGGTACTATTGAATATATCTATTTGGTTGTTGTGCAACAAATATTTATTGTATAAAAATGGAAGTCTATTTAACGGAGAATTAAAAGTAGCATTAGTTCTACTAAATCTCAAACAAAAAAGATCGACTACTCTTGTGGTATAAGTTGGTATACGAAGTCCCAAGGGATGTAGTAAGTCAGGACAATTAATTTTATTATTGAAAATTTTATATAGATAAAACAGATCAATTATAGTACGGCGCTTTTCTAATGTAAGAAGAGATAATTCGTGATTATGAAATTTATATCTAAAAAATCTACAAAATTTTTCCTGAATACGCTCAATTCTATTTATATGGACTGCATATTGAGGTGACCAACAAACTGACGAAAACTCTAACTGACTGCGTACTAATGAAAAATACAATATTTTTGTAGTTCTAATATATATATATATATATATATATATATATATATATATATATATATCATCACGGCATATTACCCATTTCTGGGTGTGCCAGTATCTACAACACATGTAGACATCGATAATGATGACGATATATTTGTAGTTCTGGGATTTTTAAACTGTCTGCAAGATCTGATTAGGAAACCTAACATTTTAAATGCTTTTTTTTTATAATGTTACCTATATGAATGTCAAATATAAGCTTTTTGTCAAAAATAATTCCTAAGTCTCTAACTTCCGAGACCCTATTAATGATGTCACTTGAGAAAGTGTAAGAGAAACATACATTATTTCTGTTTCTTGTAACAGTTATAGCATGACATTTTCTAATGTTTAAATTTAACTTGTTAATTCTAGTATATTCATATAGTCTGTTGAGATCAGATTGAATGGCTTCACAGTCATAATAATTTTTAACAGAATGGTACATTTTTAAATCATCTGCGTATAGCGAAAATTTACAGAATTTAAAGCACTTTGAAATATCATTAACGAAGATGTTAAATAAAAGTGGACCTAAATGAGAACCTTGGGGAACTCCCGAAGGAATATTGACGTCTTGAGACTGGAAACCATTGATCGTCACTCGTTGACTTCTGCCAGTCAGATAGGATCTGAACCAGTCAAGGAGATTTCCACATACACCGAAATCAGCAAGTTTTTTTAAAAGTATTGAATGATTTATAGTATCAAATGCCTTGCTGAAGTCGGTAAATATAGAGTCGGCCTGACTGCGTTCCTCTAGAGATTTTAATATATACTCTGTATATAAAAGAAGATTAGTTTCGACAGACCTGCCAGTATGAAAACTGTGCTGTTGAGAAATAATACTAGTTTTGACACATGAAAACATAATTTTATGTACTAATTTCTCGAAAACTTTTTCTAAAATACAGAGTTTAGAAATAAGTCTGTAATTTTTAATTTGGTTTTTTGTACCTCCTTTAAATATAGGAACAACATATGCTTTCTTCCATATAGTGGGAAAATGACCTTAGGATAAAGATTTATTGTATATTAAAGTAAGGGGATAGCTTAGCGACTTGGAACAATTTTTAACAAAAATGCTTGGTATATTATCAGGGCCAGCCCCTTTATTTACGTCCAACTGTGACAATACTTCTATGACTTCGTTTTCATTGAAAATTATGGAATTTAAAGAACTATTGGGCTCTGATGTACAATTACCACTTGATATTGAATCAATATTATCATCTCCATTTTTTTCAATAAATACAGATTTAAAATATCCAGTTGTGCTGGTTAAGTGTTGTAGATATAATAAAAAAATATTATTATTTATTAATATACTGTATAATTATATTAATGAATATATTTTATAAACTTCACTGTTCATAATATCTACGGGTCAATGCCATTAGCTAATGTCACTCTGTCTAAAGGAAAAGTTCAGTGCGACATTTCCAGGCAATTAGGAGGCAAATGTCGCCTGAAATTAATTACGCGTCCGGCCTGTTTAATATAAACATGTAGGTACAACGATAACCGTTGGAATTTGTGGCTTTTTGAAGTGGTGCAGTGTTAGCGTTTAATAAATAAGTGTCCACATCGTGAACGTGAATACACTGACGCTGAATTATTGCATGTTGCGCAGCAAATTTACTCCAGGAATTACGGCTATTGTAATTATTTCCCAGAAATGCAATTGCATTTATAAGAGAAAGATATCACAGTGTTGTTTCCAATGGAGGAGGATACCACTATGTAAATTGCTGTTTCTATTCCATTATATGCATTTATCTGGCGAATAACAATCCTGAATTGGGTCATTATGTTTTTTTTATAGAGTTATTCGAAAAGTAAAAACATACAGCAGTAATTAAAAGAAGGAGTGCAGCACAATCGAAACCTAATGGTTTATTTACCAATAATTAAAAACGGCTATTTGTGAGAATAAAATTTGCTACTCAGTTATTGAGTATTATTGATTGCATCACCTTACATCATTATTACAGTAGCTTTGTCAATATTGAAACAGCGGTCGGCTATATATAGTATTGGCCAGAAAGATAGTAACTTATAAAAAAATCAATTACTCTAATGTAAAAACTGGGAATTCAGAAATAAATTACTGGAGTATTATTGTCGTGAAACAAGTTTATTCAACGTTAAAATAATTTACATTATATTAACAAAAATTGATTTATTTGCAAAAATGTATTTTCTATTCGGCCATAAAGATAGCAACTATTATAAAAATTAATATAAAAACTAAAATTTATTTATTGTAATAACTACCAGAATTTAATACTTCTCTGCGTCGTTTCATATTAAATTCAAGTAATTTTGGTTTTACATTCCTGTCAATTCCCCCTTCAGCATCTTCGTAGGGCACTAAGCAAATTTTCATTTCTTGTATAACTTTATTCCCTAATTTTTCGATCTACAATTTCCCAGAAATTTTCGATGAGGTTTCAGTCTGGAGACTACGATGGCCATGTCAAAACATTCACTTTATTATCTTTAAACCTATTTTTTATAAGCTTTAAAGTGTATGTCGGGTCATTGTCATGTTGAAAAATATGTTTCAGAGCCGTAAGGCTCCAGTGTATTCTCTAGAATGTCCTTGTATTTAAATCTGTCCATATTTCCTTCAGTGCGGACAAAGATGCATACCATACCATGAAAAGTATCCCCAAATCTTTATTGATCATCACCATGTTTTACAGTTGGTAAAGTGTATACAGGGTGTAATCGTTTTCCTTCGCGTTATCGCACATGACAAGTTCCATCAATTATCAATTCTAAACAAATTGAACTTAGATTCATCACTAAATATCACTCTTTTCCACATGTCAATTGTCCAGTTTACATGATTTTCTGCAAAAGATAATCAGGCCTTCACGTTCTTCTTTGAAAGAGGTGGGGAGGAGGAGGTTTCTTTGCAGGCCGACGACTATAAATGTCCTTCGCTAGGTAACTAATATTCTTCTTATAGGCCTTGAAGTTATTTTATCTTTAACACTACCTGTAGAAGGCCTAAAATTTTCTTTGACGACAAGAACTTCACGATATGTCGGTCCCTGGTCTACCAGGAATTATAGATGGCTTAATATTACTCTGCCTTCGAAAATGGATTATTTGTGTTATTGTAGATTTATGCAAATTAAAGGTCTTCAACATGTTATTCCGTGAAGTACCATTTTCATATGATTTCCCATGATTTTGTAGTACTAATTTATATTTTTTAAAAATTACACGATAAAAACGTTAAAATTCAAAAAATAAAGACATTCCGACGAAAATAAGAATTATGTAAATTAAAAAAAAAAAAAAATAATATGTGTATTTAGTATTTAGGATTTAGGTCTTCTTCACATAAATACAACTCGGAATGGCACACTAGTGATATCCATTGATTGTATGGCAACACTTTAGAACAACAAAAATAAATTATACAGTTCGATTCAATTTGATGCTTGAGAGTAAATGTTAATATTGTATTTCTTAAAATAGAAGCTATTCTTTGTCAGTAAATTTGACGTTTTGTACAAATTATAGCAACGAATATGATTTGTGTAATTAGTGCGCGCCAATTTCAAGGCTTAGTGTGCTCCTGCAAAACTCTAAAATCTAATTCCTAAAATCCTAAATAATCACTAGATTTAGGGCACATAAATTTAGGATTTAGATGTTAGGGTTATAATAGTGCAACATCGGACACAGCCTGTATACGAATTACGATGTTTTACAATCTGTACAACCTCAGGATATGTAATATGGTGTTGATGCATATTTTGGACGGGTGTGATGCTTAGAGATTGGCTTACGCCATGGATATAGAGTCAAAACTGTTTTGAGTTATCTCAAACCAAAGTAAAATTCATGGGTTTGACTTGAAAACTAGTTTCACAACTACTCATGTAAACACTTAATATTCAGTTTCGTTATTGCGCATGCATACGCAGAATAAAGTTGCTGCAGCTTTGTGTTACAAGTAAAGAGATAGTTGTACAGTTTTATTAGTTTTTGTGTTTAGTGGTACGAAGTAAAAAATGTGGAATGGGGAAAAAGCAAAATATTTGTAGTGACGAGGATATGTCACTTATAGGGATGCACTCGATTTCGAGCTTTGGCCCGGCTCGGCCCGAAACCCGCCTCGATTTCGAGTCGATCATCGAGCCGGATCGAAGATATTTTTTTATCGGGCCGGATGAGGCTAATCAAATGCACAGTTTCCTTAATATTTTAATGAAAATGTATGGAGTTAAAAAGGATCAAAATGTTTTAATAACATCATACTTGCTATTGCGATGTTGTTATTATTACTATTGTTACTACTCGTATACTTAAATACAAGTGCTTTTTGTTCTACCATAATGATTTCTTTTCTTATTTTTGAGCAGAAATAAAGTTAGTAGATAAAAAATCCTAATATAAATGATATTTTTTGTAAAAAAATTGTGAAAAAGTTGTTTCATTTTTCGAACGCCTTTAGTAAACAAAGTGTTAAATACTCGGAGGTCTATAATTTTTATAAAAAACTTACACTAGAAGTGTCTTTTTTTCAATAACTTATGTTAACTAATGTTGGATGTTATAAAGAGAGAATTTTTTTAAGTTTGACACGAACAAAGTTAAACATTTCGTCTCACATAAAAATCAAAATTTGGAATGCCGGATGCACTCAGTTTCGACCTATGACCCGGTCCGGCCCGATTTCGAGTTAATTTTCGAGGCAGGTCAGTTAATAAAAAATACTGTTTGAATTCGAATTTTTCATCATTTAATATTTCTCAAACCAATTATATTTTTCGCTCTAATATAGATTTTTTTAATATCGTAAATTCCTATTTACCATCACTTATATTTTTTCCCCATTAATAATAGTATACTACATCCGAGATGGGATATGTTCCATTAGCCGAGGACTTATGTTGGTATGTATCTTTCCGAGACGCGAAGCCTCAAGATCAGATACAGCGATTTTATTCACAATCATCCTTTAATTTTATTAATATTTTTTGATAGCTCTTTTAAAATTTGTTTAGCTTACTTTATTATAGGAATCTATGATAATTTTGCTAGGCAACCCTACATAAACATTTCCAACACGTGGGGTGGAAGCATGATTTGTCACCCAATCCTTAAGAATGTTATTGTAGTTAGAAATGACGTACTTCCCAACCTCTAAAAGGTTATAGGAATCGACATATTACTACATATAATAATGATTGTGAATAAAAATATTTTTAACCGGGACATAAAACCAAACCGGCCGGAACGCCGGGACTAAGGTCTCAAAGTGGAACGTAATGGCAGGACTTAGGACTACGGACTACCTAGAGAACTGATTTAATGAAAGTGAGTTGTGAGTGACGATTTTGTATTCGTGGTGTGTGCTGAAGTCCGGATATACGAAAGCTAAATGGGTACGTAATCCTTAAATTCAACTAGCGAAATGTTGGTATATGTTTTGTGAATTAATTAATGACTTCGGGTGAGATGCTGTGATATAATAGCAATGCAAGACTATAATTAACAGGTAAGAATGGAGCAGAATTTTATTGAAGTGAAAACTAATTTAGGCGCACTTTTCTCTGGGTATTGAACAAACTGTTCCGTCACGCGTGACCCTTCACGGTATGCAGGTATTCGGGTAAACTCTATATAATTCCAAACTCAGCGTTTTGGCGTGACTTATTGCAGCTGTCACTGCTGTCATTACCGATATCTGGGTATAAAGCAGATTGCTACACCCAGATTAACACACACAGTAATGGGTAATATGCCGTGATATATTTCTTTTGTTATATATGACTAGCTGTACCCGTTGCAAATATTTGCAACAAACAATATGGGGTAAGCTTTCCGGAATTATATTCAATGTTTGGTACTCTTCTACACTTTTTTTTTAATCATCGCTTCTTTGCTGGGCACATAGGAATAGGGAGATTATGTGACAGAACACTGGTAATAATAAATAAATTATTTAGGGTCGGTTTGTTAATGCACAGTTAAAAGTGATGTAATAGTAACTGTTAGTTAGTTAAATTAAATGATTGACTGCTACTGTTTATAAATATACAGTTACAGTCTATCTACCAGTTTATAAACTTAAGAGTTAACTGAAAATTGGGAACTGGAACTGTTTTGACAGATAAATAATACAGGTCTTGTAACACAGGCACGGGATGGATTTTATTGCTAATTATTTGATGAGGAACTTTGGATATTGTTGTACAAATTTTACAACAAACTGTAGCATTGTTAAATTTTCTAGCAGATAAATATACCTAATAAAAATATGCAATTTATGTAGAAAAATAATAATAATAAAAATTCTATAGGAACAACAGTAGGTGTTCATTTAATTACCAGTATATGATTTGAAGATTTGATGGTGGTAAATTCAACATTTTTATTATATACAGTGTGTCCCATTTAGAGGTGCCACCATTGGGATCTCGAGAACTATAAAAGATACGATTTCGGTTAAATGGAACTTTTTGTGCACCTCTGGGAGGTCATCTCAGATATGCTTTTGTTTTTCCAAAAATTCTCATAGGACACTAGATAATGACGAAAAACTGAATATTGTTGATTTTTTCTTTCTCAAATATCTTCTAAACTATTAATAATTGAGAAAAATGTTTCAAATATAAAAGATAGATATTTTTATTAACTAACCAGTGGCGTACGAAATAAATTTTTATATCTGTAAATTTTCGAGATATAACACAAACTTATATTTTTTTAAATGGAACCCATATCTGATTTTAGTCTCAAAAAAATAAATATTTTTTTCTCTTTTCAACGATGTAAGGGTTATTATATTTTATATTTGTTTTGCCTTCAAAAATTATTTTTTTTTCCTTATTTTGTATTAAATTTTCGATTATTTTGAAAATATTGGTAGATTTCTATTTAGAAATATTCCTTGTATTTAAATAATTTATTTCCTTAAAAATATTTGCTCAAAATTCGTATCAAATTAATTTTTATAATATTTTGTATCAGATCGCCCTTGGCACATCATAGTGTAATTTGTAATTATGAGTCTAGAATGAAAATATTAAGTAATAAAGGCATAAAACAAATTATTTTGATTAAATACAATATAATTAATAAAAATAATAATGTGTTTTTGGGAAATAATTAGAAAATTCAGGAAAATAAAGAGAAAAATTAAATTTTAGGAGCAAAACAAATATAAAACATAATAACCCTTACACCATTGAAAAGAGAAAAAAATATTGATTTTTTTGAGACTAAAATCAGATATGGGTTCCATTTAAAAAAATATAAGTTTGTGTTATATCTCGAAAATTTACGGATATAAAAATTTATTTCGTACGCCACTGGTTAGTTAATAAAAATACCTATCTTTTATATTTGAAACATTTTTCTCAATTACTAATAGTTTAGAAGATATTTGAGAAAGAAAAAATCAACAATATTCAGTTTTTCGTCATTATCTAGTGCTCTATGAGAATTTTTGGAAAAACAAAAGCACATCTGAGATGACCTCCCAGAGGTGCACAAAAAGTTCCATTTAACCGACATCGTATCTCTTATAGTTCTCGAGATCCCAATGGTGGCACCTCTAAATGGGACACACTGTATACATCTTTATTCGGTTTAAAACAATATGCATAACGAAAACTTCTGAATACCGATTTTGCAATAATGAAAACAGAATTCACAATTTTAAAAACCAGTTTCAACTACATGAAAACAGATTGTACATAGGAATCTTAAATGGGCACCGCCAAGAAAGGGTAAGAAAGGGCAATAACCACCTTTGAAGAGGCAAAAAAATAAAGCAAATGTATTGTCTCTAAAGGATATTAAAATATTTTTCTGAACTTATAAAATATTAAATAAATAACGAATAATATTTTTAAGAAACTTAACTAAAGATTAAATTTGATTACAACAATAAGAGATCTTGATTAAAACAATGATGAAACTTGAATACAACAATGATAAAAGTTGATTACAACAATGTTAGCCACGCTAGAAGCGAGAATAAGTAATCCGAGGGTTTGAAATCTGTTTTCGTTTAGTTGAAATTAGTTTTCATTGGTGCGAATTCAGTTTTGTTTTACATGAAATCAGTTTTCGCTAATGTGAAATCGTATTTCGTTACTGAGAATTCACTTCTAATTTGTATGAAATCAGTTTTCGTTAATGTGAATTCATATTTGGTTAATGTAAAATCATGTTTCAAAAGTTTGAAAACATATTGCAAAAGGTAGCATTAAGGGGTAGCGTTTAAGAGCGGGAAAATAGGGGCATCCAAGTGGTTGATTATAATATACTCTTTTATATTTAATGATTTCGTTATTTAAAAACCTGTAAATGTACACCTGTCTCTTGTTCATTTTTAAATAGGTAATAATGCTGTATTTTAGATACAGGATATATAATTCAATAAATTTTTAAACTTTAGGTTAGAAAAATTATTATATTATAATACAAAATATATATCTTTATTAATTTTACTCAATATTATTAAATTACTTACCATATTTGAATTAAAGAATTAACTATTATATTTATTAATTTTTGAGGGCAAAAATTTCTTATTATGGTTTCACTATCAGTTGACATGTTAATATATTTACCTGTCATTTAAGGTTAACTTTTGAATGATAAAAGCTTTGCACGTTATTTACTTGTTACATTATTTAACCTTGCATTGATAAACCAGCCGTAAATAACACAAAATATTATTCTTGTAGCAATTTTCACAAATTGTATGTATTTTTCAACATTCTCATCTTTATGTTCAGTGCTGCCATCTATCGCTTACCAGCGGTACTTAATAAAAAATCTTTAAGGCCTTATAAAGATAGACGGAATTGAAAATCTTAACATTTTAGATTTTTGTGCACATCTACATGTTAATAGCTTTTATTTAAAAAAAGAATCATCAAAATCGGTTCGGTAGAAGTCCATAACTAAGGCCCCAAAGAAAAACCTTATTTTTTTTTATATATATAGATGATATATTTGTAACGTCCGGGCGTTTACCAGGCGTCACTTCACGGGTACTCATTGCTGGCGTGGAGAGTGCACCACAGGGGTCATTTTTGTGCCATTTAAAATTCGATATATTTGGCGTCGGTCGGGATCGAACCCGATTGCCCAGGTTCGCGACCAGACACTCAGGCACGCGGCCACGAGATCCCATAATTTACAAAAACCGTATTAAAACCGTTACACCGTGGTTACATATACTAAATTGATGTTTTGAGAGTCTAAAATTTACATTTAAATGATAACGGGAATAAATCGCGCCCTCATCACCGCATTTGAAACTAGAGTTTTTTGGGGTTTTTGGCCAGATTTTAAAATAAAATTTGAATTGTTTCCCAGCATTCTCCCAAGAAAATTTTGTTTGAATTTGGTTAGAATGTTCACAAAATTTTGAGTCAAAAAAAAAGAAAATAAAATATATGAATGTAAGCCCAGCACACTTAAAAAGTCAACACAGTACAGTACAAAATAACTATACGTATTCAATTTTTATTACATATAAAAATATTTAAATATTCCTACTGTTAATAATACAAAGCAAACTGATTATTGTTTATAACAAAATATAAAGGGCATAATCTCTGGACGCCTAACCGTTATATGGATGCTCAGTTCAACACTCGTTTGGTACTCTGGCAGTTTGGCTAGGGTCGGTCGGTCGGTTGTCAGATGCCGGCGATGCTGGATTCCTGTAGTTGGCACTGGGGAGTCGGGAATGACTCGCGTTACAATTTCTTATTTATCGAACTCTCGAATTGTATAATTAGATTATTTTTTTTCCCACAAATTTATTTCAAACAACGGAATCAGATTAAATCATTATTCATTTCTAGTCTTCATTTATAAATTATTTATGAATATTATTTGTTTCTTTTTGTTCCCAGTTTATTATTCCTAAAAGCTATAAAAAAGTATGTATGTAGGTTTTTAATTAATTAATTTTTCTCAATTAGTACTTAACTTGAATATAGGACAGAGATATGATATAAACATACTGCATTATACTATAATCTTTTCTTTCCTTGATAGTAAGAACTATTAAAGCTCATTGCATGTAGAGTTGGGCTAATTACTATAGAACTATGTATTGTCAGGAATATATGGGCGATTATACATGCATTAATATAATATACATTTCACATTTCTTTTGACCTGTCATTGGCGTCCTCTTCTTCACACGCACACGAGCTCGTCATCATCGGACAGCTCCTCTAGGACGCGTTTCCCTAAGTGTTATAAATACACATTGTCATTCTAATCACAACAATTATCACAAGCGTGCATTATCATCTAATAAGATAGATAGGAGGGGGGGGGGGGGGGGGGGCAGGAATAAGGTTACTCCCAAGTCCCAGACTTGGGCAGGCGCCCCGCATATTAAATGCGGCCTAGCACCTCGTGGCTTCCGGTACCCCTATCCGCCAAAGTATGCACCTAGTGCAGGGACAATCTGCTGGAATACGGCTCTTGTGAATTGTCACTTTAAGCCACTAGCGGTACCGTCGCCACGCATGTCCCAGACATGTTGAGCTCCCAGAGCTCGACCTCCAAGAGGCCATGGGTCCCAGACCCATTATGAGAGTTTAGCTTACGATCACACATAGGTCCCAGACCTATAATAAACCCCAGGTTTATCCTTAACGTCCCAGACGTTCTCGTGGATCTCAGCCTCTCATTTAGTGTCACTAGCGGTACCATAGCCACCAACACATGTCCCAGACATGTTGAACTCCCAGAGTTCGACCTCCCAGAGGCCTGTGGGTCCCTGACCCACTTGGTGTTTCTCCACTATGTACCCTAGCCACCTTCAGAGCACGAGGCTCTATGGACCCAGGGTTGTCCCAGACAACCCTTCGGATATTAGGATATAACTACACGTTGTGGCCACAAACAAATAATACAAATGTATACTTCACATATACCATGCATATCAAATACACAAACAGTGTATAAGCATATCAATCAAGCATCTGTTGATTTGCACCCGATCATCATACCTGTTCAATAATTAGAATGACCGTGAGTTTAAACACTCACCTTTCATTACAGCAAACTGCTCGTCTTATTGACACTCACACATCTGCATAGTACGCTGATCACAACACAACTGACCCAGTCACCCAGCCTCTAAGGGTTGGAGTGTCGAGCGCTGTTTATTTTTCTAGGAATGTGTTTATACTTTGGAAAGTCAAGTGCTTTCTGCCTGCATTTCAAACCATCGGCACGCAGCCGAAAAGTGAATCTTACATTCGGCCTATCCTGATTATCTCCTCGTCCCCGAGGAGGGTTTTAAAGTTTATAGACAATTATCAGTATTTGAACTATATTCTGATTCCAACTCTAAGTCTTCATCACTCTCACCGCTCTTACACAGCTAGTTCGAAGACATACCTTCAGCTGCAGGACCGCTACGGTCCGCGCTTTAACTTGTTGACGGTCACTGCATTATTTAGCCTAGCGGCTTCTGTCCAAGGAAGTCGCAAACCACGTATCTGTCATTCGGCAATACTTTTTACTATGAAAGGACTCGCGTATGGTGTTTTTAATTTCTTACTAGCATCCTCGCTAATAATTTGCTTGTCAAATACTGCCAAATCTGACTGACTTTATTTTTATCAAAACTTTCTTTTTGCAAAATTAAATCAAACAATAATTTTCGGTTGCCTCTTTACGCTCAACATTTCTATCACGTGAGTGTGATTGCTCTTACTTGTATTTTCGATGTTAATAATTAATTTGTTTATACCCGAAAAATAATTCAATTGGTATTTTACCTGTACTTTTACTGTACGTATTATTCATAGCGAATTGTACTTTTCCTATGTAAACTTGCCATTTATTAGTATCTTCGTAACTAATCGACAACACAAGTAAAAGAGTTTTATTAAATCGCACAAATTGACCACTACTTTTTGCTGTAGTCACAATATTTTTAATATGTTTTTCTCCCGTGTCTTGACAATATTTTAAAAATGTTTTTTTGATGTGAAAGCCATACATCTATCCGGCATTATTCTTGTAGTTACGCTATATTTTCCAAATCGTTTATTCAAATATTTATTAACTTTTTACTATTGGTAGATTTTACCACTTTGACAAAGACAATTTTTGTGAAAGTATAAACAACAATGGTTAATTGTGTGTAACCTTTAAGTAATTTCTGAAATGGACCTAAATTATGTATGTTAACTATGAAAAGGAATTGGAATTTTCTTAATCGGATTTAAATATCCTTCCTTTTTCCCCGTCGGTATTTTATTATAAATACATGAAATACAACAGGAAATATATTTTTTTCAAATTCGCTCTTATCTTTGGAAACCAGTATGTTTTACATAGTTTCTTTGTTTTCTCCATAGAAAAGTGCCCCATTTCTTCATGTGCATTGTGTACATGTAACCCTTTGAGTACCACCCACTGAATAGTTCGCGTTGTGATCCTATGGGCTTGTCCATCGCGTAAGGCATAATTTTTTTATAAATACTATTCTCGTGTTTGGTTTCAGGAGTCCTCCAAATTATATTATGAATTTCGCGAACTTTTTCATTGGTTAATTGGGTCATTAACACTCAATCAGTGGTTTCTATTTTATAAATTTGCATTTCTTATGCCGGTGGCTCCGTAGTTTTCGAATTACGGCTCAAAACATATATATGACTTATTCGCGCCCCAGGTCGGTATTCGACTGTAAATATGAATTCTTGGAGATCTAGCCACTCGGTATTTAGATTCTGTTTCGAACGTGCAGTTTTTAAGGCATTACGGTCAGTTACAATTTTGTAATTTATACCTATTAAATATACTTAGAATTTCTTTAAGCTTTCAACCAATGCCAATGTTTTTAAGAGTGAATTAAGAATGAAATTTTGTTTCACAACCGTTTGTTTGACGACCGCAGTATGCGGTAGGCTGTAAACTATATTACACCATTGTCCTGCCTTTGGAGCAGGGTACCTGCTATACCGAACTTCTCGCAACGACATACACTTCCGTTTCATCATGAGGATTACAATTAGCCAAAATAGGACGTTGAATTAAATTTTGTTTCAATAAATAAATAAATATATCATCACGGCATATTACCCATTTCTGGGTGTGCCAGTATCTACAACACATGTAGACATCGGTAATGATGACGATATATTTTACCGTGTGGGCGCTTACCAGGCGTCACCTCACGGGCACTCATAACTGGCGTGGAGAGTGCACCACAGGGGTCACTTTTGTGCTATTTAAAATTGGAAATATTTGGCGTCAGTCGGGATCGAACCCGGTTACCCCAGGTTCGCGACCAGACACTCAGACACGCGGCCACGGGACCCCATTTTGTTTCAATTTTTCGAAAACAATTAATTGCTACTCTATTCAACTCCACGTTTCCTTTTTTTAACAATTTTGTAAGAGGCTGTGCTACTCAGTCATATTTATTTACAAATTGTCAGAAATAATTTGTTAATACAATAAACTGTCTCATATTCTGTACATTTTGCGGTACTGGAAAATCTTTTACAACTTTTATTTATACTGCACCCGGCCGTATGCCGTCACGGCTAATTTCAAATCCTAAATAATTGATTTTAGTTTCAAAAACACAAATTTTTAATTCTTTCAACGATAGTTCTGGATGGTATTAATATATCATATGTATGCCATAGCTATATTATTTTTATATGGGTTTAAAATTTGTGAGATCAATTAGTAGCCAATCAAATTCATATTCCCATAAACGATCAAACTGAACCTCGATTCGCGGTAAAGAATATTTACCTTTAACAGTATCATGTTGGGTTGCGTGGCTGTGTGCGTGCAGTGTCCGGCTACCAATCCGGCAGCCCGGGTTCGACCCCGGCCAGTGCAGACCCCAATCGCACACAAGCGATCCCTGTGGTGCACTCCCCACACCAGCCACGAGCGCCCGTGAGGTGACGCCCGGCAAGCGCCCACACGGCAAAACACATCGTTATCATCACCGATGTCTACATGTGTTGCAGACACCGGCACACCCAGTAATGGGCAACATGTCGTGATGATACATTTATTTATTTATTTAACATTATTCAATTTGCAATAATCTTTATAAAGACTTCACTAATAAAACAAGAGAAACATTATGTTGAATATGATTCTTGAATAATGTCTATCTAATAATTCTTTGATCATTTCTTTTACTTTCTCGCGCTCATGATATGACATGCGATATTATGAATTTATTGACCAGTACATTAATTACGACTTTGACAAATTTTATATACCCAATTTCAATTAAATTTTGAGTAATACAATGACAATCACAGTATTTACTTAATAACAATAGTAAATCTTGCTTTTGAAATACATTATTCTTTGTAGAATTTACTACAGTTTACGGTAATTAAAATTTAATTTCTATATTTTGAATAATTTTCCCGGTCCGGCTTGGAAGGGATGTACAACCCTGTTTCTCAGAAAGCTTTACAATCGCTGTTATACCTCTCTGCTGCGTTCGACTTTTGTTATACATCTTGGCACACAGTGTTTATGGTCTTGAATTAATTTAATACTAGTTTCCACACAAGTATTACCAACGTAATTATCGTCTTTTGTGTACAGTTTAATATAATTGACGATTTACGTGAATTACTAAATTTTTCATATGACCATAGAATAATTTTACATATACTCTGTAATAATATTGTTCCGGCAATTTCTCAGAATCAAACGAGTACTATAAATTTAATAAATGCATTGATAAAGTATTTTTATCATTAATGTGCGAAATATTCTAACAAATCTTTTCAAGGAGAGGCAAATGATATTACTTAAATTTATGAGCCTTTTGAGTTGACGTCTTAGGGAACACTTTCCCTTACACTAAACAATATGTATTAGTTCCGCTCGAACCCAAATAACTGAGTCGAGTACCACTTCAGAATTTGACATTTTTAGCTAAATTATTACCCTCGCACGCGTGAGGCGATGAGCAGGCCAACAAATTTTTCTTACGGGTTTATGTTCGTTAAGTGTCAGTGACTGTAAACTTTAACAGGCATAAAGCATTATACATTCCTAGAAGGGATGAAAAATAAACACATAAAGACAACGCCATACAGTCATAGTTTGTGAAATGTATATTTTTTTTATAACAAAATATTTCTTCTTTTGTTTAAACAATGCCCAATTAATTCAGATCCCACTTCTGAGATAAAAGCTATAAAAAGAGGTAGGTATGTAGGTTTTTAATTAATTAATTTTTCTCAATTAGTACTTAACTTGAATATAGGACAGAGATATGATATAAACATACTGCATTATACTATAATCTTTTCTTTCCTTGATAGTAAGAACTATTAAAGCTCATTGCATGTAGAGTTGGGCTAATTACTATAGAACTATGTATTGTCAGGAATATATGGGCGATTATACATGCATTAATATAATATACATTTCACATTTCTTTTGACCTGTCATTGGCGTCCTCTTCTTCACACGCACACGAGCTCGTCATCATCGGACAGCTCCTCTAGGACGCGTTTCCCTAAGTGTTATAAATACACATTGTCATTCTAATCACAACAATTATCACAAGCGTGCATTATCATCTAATAAGATAGATAGGAGGGGGGGGCAGGAATAAGGTTACTCCCAAGTCCCAGACTTGGGCAGGCGCCCCGCATATTAAATGCGGCCTAGCACCTCGTGGGTTCCGGTACCCCTATCCGCCAAAGTATGCACCTAGTGCAGGGACAATCTGCTGGAATACGGCTCTTGTGAATTGTCACTTTAAGCCACTAGCGGTACCGTCGCCACGCATGTCCCAGACATGTTGAGCTCCCAGAGCTCGACCTCCAAGAGGCCATGGGTCCCAGACCCATTATGAGAGTTTAGCTTACGATCACACATAGGTCCCAAACCTATAATAAACCCCAGGTTTATCCTTAACGTCCCAGACGTTCTCGTGGATCTCAGCCTCTCATTTAGTGTCACTAGCGGTACCATAGCCACCAACACATGTCCCAGACATGTTGAACTCCCAGAGTTCGACCTCCCAGAGGCCTGTGGGTCCCTGACCCACTTGGTGTTTCTCCACTATGTACCCTAGCCACCTTCAGAGCACGAGGCTCTATGGACCCAGGGTTGTCCCAGACAACCCTTCGGATATTAGGATATAACTACACGTTGTGGCCACAAACAAATAATACAAATGTATACTTCACATATACCATGCATATCAAATACACAAACAGTGTATAAGCATATCAATCAAGCATCTGTTGATTTGCACCCGATCATCATACCTGTTCAATAATTAGAATGACCGTGAGTTTAAACACTCACCTTTCATTACAGCAAACTGCTCGTCTTATTGACACTCACACATCTGCATAGTACGCTGATCACAACACAACTGACCCAGTCACCCAGCCTCTAAGGGTTGGAGTGTCGAGCGCTGTTTATTTTTCTAGGAATGTGTTTATACTTTGGAAAGTCAAGTGCTTTCTGCCTGCATTTCAAACCATCGGCACGCAGCCGAAAAGTGAATCTTACATTCCTAAGTTTATTTTTATTACATTATTAAAAATTGTTTTACATTTATATATTTTTATATTATCTATAGGTAGATAGGTACTTAATTAATATTCTCTTTGTTTCTATTACATTTTATCCACTAAAAAATAATCCTTTTTATTTCCTCAGATTATACAGGGTGTTAATACTAAGTCGTTACACCAAAAAATGGTAGTTAGAACTCATTAAAACAAACAACTTTTCTTAGTTCCAATTTTTCATTTGGTGCCCCGGTTCATAGTTATTGGAGTTCTTTTGTTTTTCGAAAAATCGTCATAACTCCATTATTTTAAAAACTATTGAAATTTTTTTCTTTCAAATTTACCTTTAGGCTCTCTAAAACATTTAGTATTTACAATTATTTTTTTATTTTTTCAAATGAGAAAATAGCGATTGATCAAAAATTTCAATACATGATTTTTTGATAACTACTCCATCGATTTTCGAAAGTAAAACATTTATAAAATCCTTAAATTATCTACTACAAGATTTGTCATAAACATTCTTTTCAATCTATCTAAAATAAGTATTTATTCATTTACTTGACTTAGATAAGTCCAGTGTGTTCAGAAAAATCCCTAATTCGGAGAAGGCTATGAACACAGAAACGTATGTCTCATTATTTAATTCAAAAATCAAGTTGTCACAATTGATCGTGAAGTGTAATTATTTTAAGGAGAAAAGATGAAGGAGGATACAGATTATTGCATTCACCGTTTTCTAATTTATTTCTATTTCTAAAATAAGGATAGAAGAATATTTCTTTAGATAACATTTTTGACAATACCTCGTGTCAAATTGACATTTAATTAAATACTTTCAAATTGATATACATTTTTTTGTTCATAGCCTACTCCAAGTTAGGATTATTTTTGAACACACTGTACTTATAAGTCATTTCAAAAATTAAAAATAATTGTTAATGCCAAATGTTTTAGAGAGCCTAAAGGTAAATTTGAAAAAAAAAATTCAATAGTCTTTAAAATAAGGGAGTTATGACGGTTTTTCGAAAAACAAAAGAACTCCAATAACTACGAACCGGGTACCAAATAAAAAATTGGAACTAAGAAAAGTTGTTTGTTTTAATGAGTTCTAATTGCCATTTTCGGGTGTAACGACTTAGTATTAACACCCTCTATAGTAATACTTATGTATAGAATTTTTTCAATTGTGCTTTTTCACTACAATCATTTACGCTTTAAAGCTTATTAAAAAAAAAAATTGATTTTGAAAATGTAGATCTTTGCGAATGGTAATGGTTTTTGACTTGTTTTAATTTGGTCAAATATATTTATTTGAATCAATTTTCAAAATTATTATAAACATTTTGAGTTAATTAGTTTGGTACTGTATCAGATTTTTATTCAAAAATAAAAAATGTCGAAGGGCCACAAAATATCTTAACCCGCCACTGTGAACCATTTAAGTTTTTAAACCCTGAAAAAGCGACAGAAACGTATGCGAAGTGCTGAATCGTGAAAAATATTACTGAAGAGTGATTCAGTCATTGTGTTTTGTGTACGTAATGGTGAATAATTTATATTATGTTTAAAAGAATTTTGACAAAATGATTATAACCGAAGGTCGAATGGCGTTGCGGTAGTTCCGTCTTCTGAAATATGACAACTGTGTATCTACTCCAATCGGCAACATTGTTAATATGTAATAATTTTTTACAAGCGTGAATTGTCATTCATCAGCTGACATATATCATATTTTATAAATGATATATAAAAATCTGTTGTGGCCAGCACAAGACCCCTCGCCATTTCCATATTAGGCTATATAAGTAGGTATTGTATTGCACTTTGCTCGAACCGTCGTTTTATAACAAAAAATTACAGAACTTTACCCAAATATTGTTTTTTATTATATTTAACATGTCTTCTGCACACCTATAATTCTAATTATATCTATTTTTCATTGTATGAGGAAGTTCCTAAATGTCAGCGATTCTTCCAATAGACACAGAATTGACATCACATGCAAGAGAGAGATAGAAGATCATGCTTCCAAACAAACCTCCCTCGTTGTCTTACATCCCGCTTCATGATTATGTCTGTCATTATGTATGCATGTGTCATTCAGTGTTAACCTAATCTTTGTGATTTGTTCGTTGTGTTCAATAAAAATGAGTTTAAAACCGCAAGATGTGCGTGGGGCAACTTTTTTTGTTTGATAATATTGAAGATCATTCGTTTATTCAACTAAAACGATGGCTGGTGTGTAGAGGTCTTTGGCTGATGACAGGTCTTTGTTTCGACGTGATAATCAAAACAACCTTTAGTTCTGTGCTTTGCCGCAAGATGCGCTCTTGCAAATTGCAATTGTGTGTCTATTCATTAACCAGATCGGCGGTATTTCTGATGGATATATGCATTTTACCTATAATTTCAAATATATAATTAATAAAACAATAAGAAAGATTAAATGTACTACCCAGAAAAAGCTATCAGAATGTCAATAAAACTGTTGATTTTTGACACTGTCATTTGTCATTTACAAACTATGTTATAAACCTTTGAATTTGTCAAGTGGTTTCCCTTGTGCCTTAGCCTCTGCGATTAGATTATTCTATATATTTTAGTCTTTATCTCTAAATCTATACAAGATATAATAAAACATGTAAGTGTATTAGATGTAGAATTTTATGTTTTTCAATATTTGTAATAACTAATAATACTAATTTACATATTATTAAAAGAATTAGTACAGAACATAAACATATAACAACAACAAAATTGAATGTTTCTGAAATTATCGATTTGGCAAGTGATTACACCAGTTAAAAACTATTTGTAATTAAAACAAAATTTATCTGTATAACTTACCTTTACAAAATTATGTACATACATTTTAGTATTCCCTGATGAAGTTACAAAATGTGTAAGGAAATATTGGAAATTTAAATAAAATTAATTATTATTAATTAATGGAGTAACAACAATATATTTCCTTACAATCACCGCCGAGAAATCCGTTAATACATTTTGTCTATCAACAAGTACGGCGTTACTTCCTCCTAACATTTTTTTTTTTTATTTATTGAATTATATTTTAATACACAGTACGGGTGACAGAAACTAGACATTATTTTATTTATTTATTTCTTATCTCATTTAAATTTATTATCAGTTTAATAATTATACTCGTATTGTCAGAAAAGTTTAATATCAAGAAAGTTTCTGCAAATTTAGAGCTATAAAATAGCGAATGTGGTTAGTAAATTACCTTGGTATAGCAAAAGAAAATTGACCAGAAGTCAAGTTTTATCTATAAATAGTAGGGCATTGGGAGCCATTGATGTCTTTATAAAGTGTAATAGAATCTCCCGAACGAACAACTTGCTTTTGTTGTTTTCTTGTTATCATTCTACCCTATAATAACAATTTTCTAGATGGAAATCTAGAGAGCAAATATAAAAGCCTGAATATGACGACGGTATACTTAATATTCATAAATCTCTGTTTTCTATTTTCTTTAACAACTTTGGGTACCCTGGAAATGATCTCTTCCTGTAATAAACGTTCTCCGCTGTAATATTATATTATACTTCAAGTAAGGAAAGTGTCATTTTACAGGATGAGTAGGAAATTTTTATTACGAGGCATAAGCCTTGGATTTGACGCCTTGTAGTGTTATTTTTTTATACGCAATTTTACTGCATCCATCGCCTCTCATGATTCGTCTTAAAAATTGTCATTCTCATTCGGAAAATAGTGTTTTCCTGACTTGACTCGAAATATACAATTTTTGAAAATCAAATTTCTCTGTTCCAACGCATCATACCTGTCATAAATTTATTATCGCACCTCGTAAACGTGAAAAAAGTACGCAACAGGCACAATACAAGCCGACAGGGACCTGCCGTCAATAAATCTGTCTGGAAACGAACGATATGTCATATATAAAATATGCGAAATCTCGAAAAGATGCAAGCCGTCTGTAGAGTATTGTGCAAGCACACAGAAACGTTGCGTACCATATGATTTTCTTTAAAAGATTTCCAAGGGATGGAGAAAACCTAAAAGAAATTTTGTGATAATGTCACTCGACGGAGAATGAAAATAAAACGAGATATAAATTGAGTACATATTGTATTTGATTTCTAACGTAGATTTCTTGATAATAATCATGAAATCATGGAACGTGTTTGACACAGAGCTTAAATTACGGTGGAACTTTTTTTTGCAAAAATAATACCATTTTCACCGATTTCTAAGCCGGTGTGGTGGTCCAGTGGTTACGTTCCTAGACCGGCATCACTGAGGTGTCGGATTCGATACCACATTGCGAGTTGTTTTCATGCTATGCACATGCTATAAATATTACTAGGTTAGGAGGGTTTTTCTTCGGAAATTGCAGTTTTTCTCTCTCGTATACACTATACTTTCAATTTCAACATGCTAGCTTCTGTAAAACACTATTTCACCTATCGGGCTGAACCATTTCTGTTCCTCAAGTGTAATTTCGAAGAATGCAATAGTTTATCACAGACACTCTGAAGAAGAGATTATTACCTCCTATACTGCGGCATAACATATGTAAATTTTATTTTCATCGATTCCGATTCATACTATACTTTGTTTTTAATTTAAGATGGGGAACTTTAAAATATCCCTTGTATAATCTATGTATGTGATTGGCTGATGTCCGTGACGGCTCACGGCTCACGGCCTGGCAATGTTAAAAAATAAATTATAAAAATTTAAAGTTAAAAAAAAAATCTATACAAAAATAACATGAATTCTTGATTTTGAAATAATTCTTTACTTACCCTTGAATATGCGCTAATATTTATAGCTATTTTTCTTTTTGACAACCAGTTGTTAAATTCGCAATACATACTTACAGGCTATCCAGCGAATCAAGCGGTTTACGTCATCGTTTAGGGATTTTTGAAGTTTTCTTTTTTTTAAATATATTTTATTAACGGTATTTTATTGGATTTTTAATTATTATTATGTATTTGACACCTTTAATAGAAATAATTATATTTGGATATATTATTATTAAGTAAAATTTTGTAAATTCTCGTAAAATGACGTTTGATTATATTTTTTTAATATTGGTAATTCTGAACATGTATATTACTAAATATTATATGTCTATATTATACTTTTCAACCTGTATTGTGATTTCATTTTGTTTTTGGTTTCGTTGTTCATTGACAAAATGTCAAATGCTCTGTTATGCCAAATTCAAGAACTTGTAGTTAATTTATTGACTTATTTTGAAAGTGAAAAATAGATTGGTGGCTCTTACTGTCACTGAATTGTAATATTGAGGTAATATTTCGTTCTATTTGTTAGTAATAATTTGAAAATTAAATCTATATGTACAGCGTGTAGTAAACGCAATGTACAGAAACAGTGAGAAATTGTATGGTATGCAGTATTCTGTATTTTTTTAAGGATCTCACATAATACTAGATAGTTTGTTGCATATAATACAAGAAAGAAGTATTTATAAAGGCGTAAGCAGTATCGTTCAGAATATTTTAAATAAAATTGGATTTCGCTGGAAAAAAAATGATACCAGACTTGTTACCTTTTTAAGAAAGATTTGGATTTATGAAGGCAACCCACAGATCATATTTTAATCCGTTTTACATGCTCATGTAAACTTTCTAACATATGACGTCATTGTTTCTAGTGATATTGTATTTATGACGTAAACCGCTTGATTCGCTGGATGGCCCATATTTTTTTGTTTCACCATCATACACTACCCGTGCGCCAGTATTAAAATTGCCTGATCAATTGTTTCTTGTTTCCATAGACAAGAAAAGATATTAGGCTGAGTTTACAATGTTGGGAGTTTGTGCCAAATAGAATCGATAGGCGCCATAACGAGACGTTAATAGAAAGGCGGAAACTAGGAAAAATATGTTTTCTGAAACTAACAAAATATGGACATATGTATACCGTAAAGGCTGAAAACGAAAACAATCAAATTCAATACTAAAATATATTTGTACATGAAACAAATAGCGAAACAAGCTTTGTAAACAAATACTAACCAAAGAAATAAACTTGAAAAATTTTCACTAACAGAAATGACAGATTGCTGGGCTGCCAATATAAATAAATAAAATTCACTACAACTGAAGAAAATAAATATAAATAAATAATAAATATATCATCACGGCATATTACCTATTTCTGAGTGTGCCAGTATCTACAACACATGTAGACATCGGTAATGATGACGAAATATTTTACCGTGTGGGCGTTTACCAGGCGTCACCTCACGGGCACTCATAGCTGGTGTGGAGAGTGTACCACAGGGGTCACTGTTTGTGCCATTTAAAATTGGAAATATTTGGCGTTTGTCGGCATCGAACCCGGTTCCCCCAGGTTCGCGACCAGACACTCAGACACGCGGCCACGGAACCCCATACTGAAGAAAATATTTATTATAATTATTGTAAAAATAATGTAAATTAAATATTGTTCGTACTTTTTATTGGACGACTGAGCTTTATTATGTTGAAATGAAGAAATGATGTAAAATACGTATTTTAAGTTACTGCACTTAGTTACTTTTTTTCATTATGTTGTAGAATTTACACTAAGAATTAGCGTCTCGATATTATTCAATTCGGCACAAAGCTGGACATTGCCGCCATGAAGGAAGCTCGGTCTACTATATATCTTTCCTTGTATATGTTTGTTGTTTTTGTTCCGTATCTTTCTCTGTCTATGGTTGTTTCTCTCATACACGCAACAACCGAAAAGCGGCGCCACATACAATACCGACTGAGCTAGTATAGTTTGATTCATGAAACTTGAATATTCAAGGACACTTGTTCGAAGAAAGAATACACAGCATTTTATATAGCCGTAGCTTACCAACATTTTGTATTAGAAAGAGAAAGACCATTTGACGCATGTCTATTTAATTGACACTATATGGCGGATATACGTAAATGATGATGTTACGCTCCAAGACACCAAAAGTGATTGCGACGTATGGCATAGATTTACAAGTCTACATCAAGTCTATATTTTTCTTTTATACAAGAAGATAGGAGAACAAGATAAAACTTTGAGAAAAGAATTATTTATAAAGAAAAAACATTTTCAAATAAAATACATTTATTTTTTCATTTAAAATATATCCATGAATATTTCATGTTAGTATGCCTATATGGGTTCGAAATGCAATGAAGTTATCTGCAAGTAATATTATATCAGACGAGTTAATAATGACCTATAATCCGATTTTAACAATTTTACAACAATGTGTGTTGTGCGCGTGTGTGCGTATGTGTGTGCATGTGTGTGGGCGTGTGTGTGTATGTGTGTGTGTGCGCGCGCGCGCGTGTGTGTATGTAAGTGTGTGTATATGTGTGTGTGTGTGTTTGTGTATGTGTCGTATGGACGATTCCTCAAAAAATAAAAGACTTAAAACCATGAATTTTTGGTAACAATTGATCAACCGGAAGTAGAAGTTTCTTTAAAAAAATTTTCTTAATATTATTTTTTGAAAATTTGTTTATTTACTAATATTGAAGAACATAAAATTCTACATGTGAGACATTTAATTATCGGATTTAATAAATAGCACAGGCTAAGCTATATCAAGAAAATCAGTTAACAAATTCAAATGTTTGTAACACAGTTTATAATGACAGATAAATGTCAGTGTAAAAAATCTGCAGTGTTAGTGTCATTCTAAAAGCTTTTTCTGGGAAGTACATTTAATCTTTCTTATGGTTTTATTAATTAAATATTTAATATTATAGGCAAAATGCATATATCCATAAGAAATACTTCCAATCTTGCTAATGAGTTTGGAAGAATCTATGACATTTAGGAATTTCCTCATACAATGAATTGGTATAATTAGAATGTGGGCACAAGACTTGTTAAATACAATAAAAAAAAAAAAACAATATTTGGGTAAAGTTCTGTATTTTTTTTTTTTAATTGAAAAACGACGTTTCAACTAGAGATTCACGGGCTTGGCTTGAAGCTTGAAAGCTTGGCTTGGCTTGGTTTGAAAAAGCTTGAAAAATCAAACCAAGCCTGTCTTTCAAAAAAGCTTGATTTTTCAAGCCAAGCCAAGCTTTTGTTTTATCAAGCCCAAGCCAAACCAAGCCTACCATTAAAAAAAGCTTGAATTTTCAAGCCAAACCAAGCCTTTGACTGTCAAGTAGCTTGGCTTGAAAACAAGCTTTTTCAAGCTTTTCATAAAATTATTGTGGAGTCCGATAAGACCATAATTTGCAAACTTCTGAGAATTGGGGTTCCGAAAAGAACCAGCTTCACTACCTGTCAGTTTATTTAGTTTACAAAATTTGTGAAGAGGATTATTATTAAGCACTGTCTACTCAAATAATAATTACATTGCAAGTAGTATAAGGTGTAGCAATAAAATAAAGAGATTTTCGAGGAGATTTTTATTTTTCCGGCTTCCCTGTAAATTTGGTAACATTGCAGGCTATGTCATATTAATTTGTCATCTTCCCTCCATTCACTGTTAAAATTTCATGATAATTAGGCAAACCGTTCGGTAGTAGCCTTTGATTGAAATTAACTACTTTCCCGTACTCCGTCGCAATTATGTTAGTGTCAATACGAAATTCTGTGTGAAACTTAAAAACTCCGCTGCAGAAATGCACGAATTATTGAAGAATGTTTATGATGATGAGGGTCTACCTAGTTTTCAAGCAGTTTAGAAGATTTAAAGAAGGAAGAAAAGAGATCGGAGACGATTAGCGCTTCGGCCGTGCACTGACATTGTTTTTTTCGAAATGCGAGTGATTGTTCACATGGCTTGGGTGCCTGAGGGGCATTTCGTTAACCAAGCATATTACAAGAAGGTTTTGATAACCCTTCATGCACGGGTGAGAAGAAAAAGGGCTGAAATGTGATGGATTCTCCACGAAGACAACGCGCCGGAACAAAACGCCCTGTCGGCAAGACATTTTTGACGAAATACAAAATCACCCTGTTGGTACATCACCCGTACTTACCTGACCTAGTGCCATGTGACTTACTTTTATTCCCAAATTGTAATTCTGCGTTAAAAGGCAGCAAATTCGGGGCCGCGATGTAGCTATAGAAAAGCGGCAGAGCTTATGGACAACCTAACAAAAGGCCTGCAGGCCAGTGCCGGTTTTACATAATAGGCTATCTAGGCTATAGCCTAGGGGCGCCAGCCGTTGGGGGGCGCCGAGAAAAATGATTTAATATAATAATGAGATGTCAAGCAAAAAAAATTAAAACTAGGAAAAAACGTTTTTTGCCTTTATGGCTGGCATTCGTATAGAAAATGCATTCTGAAGCAATTTGGAGACACTTTATGAATAACAGTTTTTTCATCAGATTTCATCGAATTGCGGTGTAAAACACAGTAACCAATTTTCTTATTGTTCTATGAGTGTATAGTATAATAATATTTGTTTTTGTTATGTAAATATTTATTTAGGAAGAATATAATTTATATTTTAGGTGGTCGAAAATATGTTTTTAAAAACTTTATTTAATTACACAAAGTTATACAATACTACTTGTACTTAGCTTAGTCGCAACAGAAATAGCTTATTTCTAACATTACCTCTATTTATAACAAAGATTATCAGTTTATACGTGCCTTTTGGTGAGAAACATGTTTTCACCCAAAGTTGTTAAGTCTGTTAAAATAAGATGATGAAATAATTTATATTGTTGTGAAATAAGGGCAAGGCCACTACATAATTTATATTATTTTATGTTGTACATTTTATTTACTTTAAGGTTGTTATTCTTTTCTTAAAGTATACATGTACAGAAAATAAATAAAGTACTATAAAAAGTATAATTTTCGTTTTCCACTCATATACATACCCTTACTATTTATTAAAAATTATAAGGGGCGCTATTAATGTTTTAGCCTAGGGGTAAAATTTATGTAAAACCGGCACTGCTGCAGGCATTGCATCCAACAATGGAATATTCGCATCGGGCGGTATAGGCTTTGGAGAGGAGAGTACATTGAAGGTGGCAATATTTGTTTTGTGTAATTTTATACATTGTCAATGTTCTAAGATCAATTTTGTTATTTAATTGCCACACCTCGTATTAATATAAAATACGAAGAAATGTGTATAAGTACAACACAAAATTTATTGCAAATATCATTCATTACATATAGAAATATTCAATATTTTTTTAAATATTTATTAAGTTAAAAGTACTTTGAATAAAATCTAATTAATTAAATCATTACGTAACTGGAATAAATTATAAACACAAATCTTTAATAAAATAAACTTTTAAAATTTATCTCATTGTACTTAATTTTAAACACCTACCAAACAACAAACATCAACAAATATTAAATATTTATGGACATTGTAATGCTACAAATTGATAATTTTGGTCCAGAATGAAAGGAATTATATCACTTAAGATATTTAAAAATATCCCTTGACATGTTTCATAAGATTTCAGTCGCAGAATCAACCTCTCAGTCATTTATCAGAGACTGGGTTACTCAACCAGAACCACAGAGGCGTTTCGCTCTTGTTGGAGCTCTACAGTGTGGTGTACTGACGCGTCTAGGAGGCAGTAAGGCTAAGCGAACAGATGAGAGGCTGGTTCAGTGACTGAAATCTTGTAAAACATGTCAAGTGATATTTTTAAATATCTTAATTTAACCAAGTGTCACCATCATAATGAACTTTATTGTACTTTTATTACTAATATCACTTAACACCGAAAAGTAATTTGGGTGAAAGACTGCGTATGATGATTATGATAAATATTATAGTTATATTTTGTTAAATAGTTCACAAATGTTGTGTCATATTTTTGGTAGCAAAGAATTTACAATGCTTTGTTATTCTACTATATCCAAATCGTAGGAAAGAGAAAGTTTCTGTTTGTAAACATATATTTCAATACTATTCGTAGCAAAATCCCTAATCTACCCCTAATAAACTGATTTTGTCTGTGGGTTTAAAATAGACAACAAAAGAAAGAGTGAGTATTTCAAGGAAATTCCCATCTGTATAGGGTTTTATGATTACCAGATGTATTTGAAGTAAAAGAAATAGGTTGACCGTTACATTCCATTATGAAATTCCAAAAATATGTATTTAAACACTGTTCTACCGTAAGTCGTAATTTTCTGTCTCCGGGATCTTGAGTTTTTTTTTAATTATGCAAAATGAGTATGAACGAGTTTAACAGTTTATTAGAAGGTTATTTCGTCATGTTACCAAAATACAATAAAGTCAAACTAATGTATAAACATAAACCTATAATGAATGAATGGAGTAAATAAAATTTATAAAAGTAACATAAAAATTGCAGGGTTAAAACTCGAAAATAAAATTCTAAATATCAATAAACATTAAAAATTGTAAAATATTTTTATTTGTCGTTATTAGAAAAATATTTATCTATGTATACGATTATACTTTTAATAAAAAATAATAAATTATGTTGATCGTTTACTGTCAAATATAAAATTCAATTAAATGTTCATATGTCATATTGTCATATTTTACCGTCTTATTTCATCTTTAAACATAGTTATTCTTCAGTATTACCAGAATGAATTTATTTAAAAATAAACATGGTATAATGGTATTACATAACATTTATATATCGATATATCAGATATATCGGTATTAATTTCACATCGAATATCAATATTCAAATCTTGATACTGAACTAATAGTTTAATTTCACATATCAATACCTTTATATTACTTAATACACTGCACAAATAAATGACATGAAATAAAACTATCATATTATGTGCGTGCGAAAATAAGTTCGCGCATGAGCATTTACAAAGCTTGAAAGCTTGAAAAAGCTTGAAAAGGCTTGAAAAAGCTTGAAAAAGCTTGATAAAGCTTGAAAATCAAACCAAGCCTAAAAATTTAAAAGATTGAAATTTTCAAGCCAAGCCAAGCCTCGTGTCCATCAAGCCCAAGCCAAGCCAAGCCCAACATTAAAAAAAGCTTGAATTTTCAAGCCAAGCCAAGCTTTTTTATTTCAAGCCAAGTAGCTTGGCTTGGTGAATCCCTAGTTTCAACAGCGAAGTGCAATACAATATACTTATATAAAATTAAAAGGGAAATGGCGAGAGGTATTTTGCTGGCCAAAACAGATTTTTTTCATTGTTGTTCTTGTTATTTTTCTTCCGGAATTCTTATTAGATAACTGTCCCATCGTTATTGTTTCTTTCTTTAGTATTTTATACACTCTCTGTTTGTTCTGTTTGTAGATTATTTTTTCTACGATTGTTTCTTATTTTGACATTTTTTATAACTCCTATTTTTCTTAGATTCCCATTGTTATTGTTTATATTACTTTTAGTTCTTTAGCTCAATATCCTTGTTTTACTCCCATTTGGGTCTGTAGATTATCCTTATTTAAAGTGTCATTTTCATTTCTTTTGTTATTTTAGTTGCTGATTGAATTCTCTCATTTATTTTTTGTTATATATTATTTTATTGAGTATGGCAGATTCTAGATCCTAGTAATTGAAAGTTTCCATTTGCTGTATTTCTATTCCGTATAGTGTTCTTAGATCTTTCTTCATTGATACCGTCATAATTTGGTTTTTTCTGTGATTGTTGTCATTTATTTATTACTTAATTTCTCATTCCATATATTTATGCATTTCATGTCGGCTTTGGGTTTTGCTAGTAGGTATTGCAAGGGAAAAATAACTACTAAACTCTGTGTAATCATAATCTCTCTATTGTATTTGCTATAATCTTGATTTTAGTCATTTTAACAATACCTCTTTTAACATATCATTTCATGCAAGTTTCTTTCTGTTCAATTTCTTAAGTAAAAATAAACAATTCGCATGAAAACTAATTTAACGATAAAGTATTGCTGTTGAAAGTTCAATAATTTAAATTTATAGCAATTTTTAAAGCTGTGAATCTGACTTTTGAACTTATTCTTCCTACTTTAAAAAACAGGGCATCATTAATCTTTACAACCATTCATTACTGCAGTATAATGCGACTAGCGAATGAAAATTGACATTTAAATTATTTTATAAGTACTAAATATTTTGCAATTTTTCGTTTATTTTGATTATAATTATATCAAAATATTTTGACTTTTAAACGATTAATGGCCGTTTGCACCAGTTCTACTTAAATATTAAGTACACCTTAAAAATAAAAATACGTTGCACCAATTATTAAGGGCCCCTGAGTTTGCCAACAGCTACCCTTCAGTTAAGCGGTAGATCATCTGTCACTTAAGCTTCCCTTAACGCTAAGCCGTACTCATACGCATGCACCAAAGAATTTTTATTTGACATTTGTATTTCAATAAAATATTATACGGCTTTTGATAGCGATAGTGATGGATTTTAAATTTAATAAAATAGAAGACGACGATGATTTAGATGCATTAGAATAATAGAAAATGGAATTCCGAGAAATGTATATAACTATTTTCAATATTTTTGCAAATTCAATTTGTTAACGTTTCCATTTGACTCTAAATACTGTATTAGATTAATTAGCAAGTATTGAATATGAGCTGGAATTTCCATACAATTTGTACTTATTTCAATATTTTTCTTCTAAAACATAGTTTTTAAATATTCTCATGCAAGAATAATTGTGTGTCCAATTAATGAAATAGTGGTGATTTTACGATACCTATTACTCAAGTGGGAATCATCTACATAGCATATTTCTGCAGCAAGCAGAATTATTATTGTACCCCTATCACGAGCTACATAGCGTATGGCCAGATTGTACAACCGGTATATAACAAGGGCCTTGGCAGCATGTCCTAGAATTATCGGTACGGTACAATAGATTGTATACATGTTAAAATACAATCACCAGCTGAACAAAAATAAATTGGCTATTCTTGTAGGAAATAATTTAACTTTAAATTGAATATTATTATAATTCAGTTGGCGAGGACCCCGAGATATATTGAAACAGAAAAGGATACTTTTCAATATTCAAGCAGTTTGTAGTGCAAAATTACAAATATTAAATGTTGTTGTACGCTGATATATCCTTTAATAAAAATTAAAAAACTCTGAAAACAATACATAATTCCATTCATTCGTATATCTAAAATAAATTTTCAATTATTATTCATATTTTTATTATCTTTACTTCTTTTAAGCTGCCCTTAACTAAGTGGCGACCATATTCTATTCGTGCAAATCATTTAAGCTTAAGTGCCACTTACCAACTAAGGGTCGCTTAACTAAGGGGAACATTTAAGTGATACCGGTGCAAACGGGCATTAGTTACACAATTCTATGAAATAGGATTATTTTTAATTTCATGTAGTAGTTCCGTCTTGAGGGTTGCTTGCACCTGAGACGAACGAATCATAATTGGCGGTATTAATATTCTTAAATATATCTCTCAATCCTGTTGCTAAGATAATTTTAAATGCCTTCTAGTGATATTGAGTACAATTTTATTCTTCTTTGACAGAATACGTAAAGGTCAGTTTCCTTTCAAATAGGAATTATAATACAAAGTTATGAAAAGAAACCACTCTTATAAAATAATTTAAACGTCAACTTTCATTCACTAGTCGTACTATACGAGTATACATCTATGCACCCAACTCAACACCACTTACTTTTAAGACGTATAAATGGGTACGTTATCGAGTTTGAGTGTGATTAATGTCTAGGTATGTTGACATTTTCAGGACATACACACTTACCTGACAGGTTAAGTTACACCGAAGTATATCATGTTCGATCAGTTGCAGGTCCCAGCGTTTTAATGTAACTATAGGTACACATGAATTGTTCTGATACCATTTATTGAAACACTTATCTTGCTTTCTGTTACAAAATTCAAAATATTGCATTCTTCCATCAAATAATTAATTTTTAAACAAATGTTGTAAGTAATTTCTTCTAATTAACAGGGAATTGACGCCAATTGCCTCAACAGCAGGTGAAAATTTGATATATGTAACGAAACTGATTATAAACATAAAATCTGATGAAGCAGGAATTAAGCGACTGTTACTCTTGATTGGAGAATAAAATACAAAAGAATGCATTCAACCGTTTATAAAAAAAATTGTGTATGCTTAAGACCGCACTTCCGAAGTGAAAACTTAAATGTTTGACATTTGGATCAAGGCCAGTAGATGTACAAAAGTACCGCCATGACGACCGTGACCGTAGTAAAAATGCAACAATAACGATTTTTCTCCCGTTAGAGGCGCTTTTATTTGTGTTATTATCGTTATTGCAGAGTTCTGTAATGTTGGCAATGTCAAATTGTCAAGTTATTGGAATACAACATAACATTTTATACCACGGAACCATAAAAGAATTTAATAAATTAATAGTGATATATGTGTGAAGTGAAATAATTATATAAAAATTGTCCTGCTTTTATTGTAGTTATGCACTGTGGTTATATTTTCGTTAGCTAATAATCTCAGAATACGGTACGTACAGTTTGCAGATACTTATTTTTAGTAACAAAATAAAAATTGGTTAATCTGACAGAGCGCAGCGCCTCTAGCGACTAAATAATCGTTATTGTTTCATTTTTTAGGTCATGGCGGTACTTTAGTAAATCTACTGGCTTTGATTTGGATTAAAGTCACTAGATATATAAAGTACCGCAATTGGCCATCATATTGTGTCGAGCTTCGGCGCCAAATTTAAAATGGATTATCTTGAAACGAGTGCGTTATTACAAAGAAAAATAATCGGCAGTGAAATAAATCCATGAAGGTAATTAATTAATGTTGATTTATGTTCATAATTTCTATAATATGCATGCATATAAATACAAAACATAACTGATCAAAATTATAAAGAAAATAATAAAAAATAAGTACAATTATGGTTAATTTTCTTCAGGTCGTTTGACATGATGACAGCATTGACGCTAAAGTCCCCAGATATAGTGATTTTTATAGGCACAGCCAACTACAACTAGACCCTGATTGGCCTGATTCCGCCATATTGTGTTCTTCTCTCTCTAACACATTGGTACAATGAATTGCGGTACTTTATATATCTATAGGTAGTGACTTTAATTTGGATTAAAGTCACTAGATATATAAAGTACCGCAATTCATTGTACCAATGTGTTAGAGAGAGAAGAACGTTTTTTAGACACAATGGGCCGTAGTCAGAACACGGTTTTATCCTCGGTTCTAAGTCTGTTTTATGTAAAACCAGGACGAAGTGTTAAAACCAGTTTAAAACCAAGTGTAGTCAGAACGTGATTTTAAGTCGGTTATAACAAAAATCAAGATCAACGGAATTTTGATCTGGCAACGTTGAAAACAGGTGACGTTTGAGGTTATAATTGACGAAGCATCCCGCGCGGCCGAATTCCACTCAGTCGAAATCCCACGCGGTCGATATTCCGCGCGGGCGAAATTCCGCCTCGTCGAAATGTACCCCCACCACTTTGTTCGCTCTGCAGAAATTCAAATTTTTCCACGCCGTCGAATCCCGCCCGGGCGACATCTTACACGATACAAATCTCTTGTCGTAGAAATTCGCGCACCGCTCTCCTTATCGATCGTATTGCATTCAGACAATCTACGTTAATTAGTAGTGAAATGTATAGATGGTGATACATTTTGTCATTCCAAAGGCAATATATTAAAAAGAAATTTAAATAACATATTAAGTATATTATTTATAAGACCATATACAACGGTTTATTTAAAGAATGAAGCATTAAGTAAAATTGTTGATATTCCCGGCCTGCCATTTTAAATTAGCTGTCATATTATGGGAATAAGCTGTTCATTTTATTATTTCAGTTGTAAAATTATGTATTAATAATTTAATGATTTTACACTACTTAATAACTAGTAAAATTTCATGTTCTAGTACCTGCTTTACGTTGTATATTGTGAGTTACCTGGCAAATAATACCTCATCGTAAGTAATTTTACATAAAGTTTATAGGATACTTTTAAATTACAATTTAAAAATGCATACATGCAGAATCCAAATAAATGAAAAGTTCATTGTGATACAATTTAAGATGTACATAAAAACAGCAGAGGTCCTTCAAAGTATTAAACTACTTTTGAAAATTAATCTTTACTAGTTCCTAACTTATATATTTGCCAGTTAATTTATTACAATTTTACAAGTTAGTAACCACGTTAGTAGGTAATATTGTTGACATGTGAAAATTGGTCTGTAATGGGTTGTACCTAATAAATATTTCTTGTCATTTCACTTTGACAGTTATTTTACAGCATACGTAAAATATGTTCTAATTATGATTATTTTTATTGAATTGACCGTTCACATTTTTGTGTAAATATTAATTATACTATTATACATAAAAAAAACATGCTTGGTTTTCGATAAAATACACCTTAAAATAAAAAAAAAATCTCAATTTCCAAAGTAATGGAAAAAAGGTGTGTATAATTGATTTTAATTATTGTTATAAATATAAAACTGGAGTTATGGTTCTGACGTCAATTTGAAAATGTATTTTGCATTTTAGCACATCAAGGAACGGGCAATAAGCCGTGTCGTATTGATATACTTATTTATGTATTTATTTATGTAAAATATTAATGTATAAAGATATTGAACAATATTATGTAAATATTAAATACTTTAGTGTAAAATATACTCATAAAATACGTGGACAATTGACAAAAAAAAAAAAACAGTATTAATAATAGCTACGTAAAATTTGAAAGTAGTTCTCAGCATACTTATGAAATTATTTTAGGAAAACATATTGGAAACTAATAGAGCCATTTGTTCAACTTTCTGTGCGTGTTTTCTCATATTTAATGTAGAAAATCCCTATCTTCCCTTTTTTGGTGCTACACGTTCTACAACATAATAAACCTGCAGACTCTGGGATATGTTTACTTAATAAATCAAAACCTTGTCCTTAACGTAATATACATAAATTAAGAAATACTAAATAAGTTCAAAACAAAAAATTAAAACTAACCATTCAGATTTTTATATAATTATAATTACAATATTTATTATAATAAAGAAACATGATGCACTCATTGATATAATTAGAATTATTTGTGTGAATAAGAAATGTTAAATTCGATACCTATGTAACAAAATGGAAATAATGAGAGGTATTGTGCTGGCCACAACAGATTTTTCATTTTGTGCACCCGTACCCAATATGAAAAGTCGGCGCCTATGGGTCTAAGCCAATTTGTTACTATGATAAAGTACCCCACTGACCAGTTTTATAAATAAAGATAGCAAGAGTTCTGTAGATGTCCGACCTTTGCCCAACGAGTGCATGGGCACCATAATTTATTTCTAAACACCAGACCCAGAACCCAGACTCTGGCTGTAATTTGAAACTTATTTTTTATTATTATATTTTCTACTCTAATTGTTTATCGTAATTATTTTGCTTTGAAATATAATCTTTGTTTATTTGTCAAAATAAATGAGGTTGGGAACTTATGGAAATGTTTAAAACGAATATCATTGTAATGATACGTAGCTATTATTAATACTGTTTTTTTTTTTTGTCAATTGTCCACGTATTTTATGAGTATATTTTACACTAAAGTATTTAATATTTACATAATATTGTTCAATATCTTTATACATTAATATTTTACATAAATAAATACATAAATAAGTATATCAATACGACACGGCTTATTGCCCGTTCCTTGATGTGCTAAAATGCAAAATACATTTTCAAATTGACGTCAGAACCATAACTCCAGTTTTATATTTATAACAATAATTAAAATCAATTATACACACCTTTTTTCCATTACTTTGGAAATTGAGATTTTTTTTTTATTTTAAGGTGTATTTTATCGAAAACCAAGCATGTTTTTTTTATGTATAATAGTATAATTAATATTTACACAAAAATGTGAACGGTCAATTCAATAAAAATAATCATAATTAGAACATATTTTACGTATGCTGTAAAATAACTGTCAAAGTGAAATGACAAGAAATATTTATTAGGTACAACCCATTACAGACCAATTTTCACATGTCAACAATATTACCTACTAACGTGGTTACTAACTTGTAAAATTGTAATAAATTAACTGGCAAATATATAAGTTAGGAACTAGTAAAGATTAATTTTCAAAAGTAGTTTAATACTTTGAAGGACCTCTGCTGTTTTTATGTACATCTTAAATTGTATCACAATGAACTTTTCATTTATTTGGATTCTACATGTATGCATTTTTAAATTGTAATTTAAAAGTATCCTATAAACTTTATGTAAAATTACTTACGATGAGGTATTATTTGCCAGGTAACTCACAATATACAACGTAAAGCAGGTACTAGAACATGAAATTTTACTAGTTATTAAGTAGTGTAAAATCATTAAATTATTAATACATAATTTTACAACTGAAATAATAAAATGAACAGCTTATTCCCATAATATGACAGCTAATTTAAAATGGCAGGCCGGGAATATCAACAATTTTACTTAATGCTTCATTCTTTAAATAAACCGTTGTATATGGTCTTATAAATAATATACTTAATATGTTATTTAAATTTCTTTTTAATATATTGCCTTTGGAATGACAAAATGTATCACCATCTATACATTTCACTACTAATTAACGTAGATTGTCTGAATGCAATACGATCGATAAGGAGAGCGGTGCGCGAATTTCTACGACAAGAGATTTGTATCGTGTAAGATGTCGCCCGGGCGGGATTCGACGGCGTGGAAAAATTTGAATTTCTGCAGAGCGAACAAAGTGGTGGGGGTACATTTCGACGAGGCGGAATTTCGACCGCGCGGAATATCGACCGCGTGGGATTTCGACCGCGTGGAATTCGGCCGCGCGGAACGCACTCATAATTGACACAGGAAAGAAGCAAGAAGTGAGGTTAAGCATTTATAAAATATTAAATACGGAATAAAAATTTATTATTAAAATATATAATTCTGTTTTTCTTTAAGGAAAAACATGGACAAGAGGATAGAAAACTGGCTACCAGAAGAAAAAGAATTGTTAATTGAATGTGAATGAATAGAAAGATATAATAGAGTGTAAGAATGAATGTAATATTATAAAGAAAAATTAGAAAATATGGAATATGGAAGGAAAATTTAAAAATGAATGGTTACAAAAAAAAAAACATAATGCAAAAATATACATATAAAATTAAATTCTCAGTCAAAACTTTAATGCTCATTCACAACTACGAAAATAAAGGCTCATTCACTGATTCGAAAATAAGAAATATAAATAAAATTATAAATAAGACTTTATGGTTGGTATTCACAGTTTCGAAAATAAAAAGTAAATTAAAATCAACTGACATTTAATATATTTATAATTAACGAGTAATAATATAATATAATTCAATATCCGAAAGACTAAGTAGTGGATTAATTCGTTCACGAAATCTGATTCTTGTTCTTCTGTGCCTTACTACTTCTCTACTTTATGTAATTCATCAATATGAGCAATAATATTTTCTACGCCCGCCATATTTTTTATATAAAACACCGGAAAAACTGAGATGTGCTGGGTCTTGGCTCGGTTCTATGTTGACATTGCTACTATGGTAACTAGACCTAGAACCAGCTAAAAATCGTGTTCTGACTACCGATTTAGAACTGAAGTCTAGAACCGAGGATAAAACCGCGTTACGACTACGGGCCAGTATGGCGGAATCAGGCCAATCAGGGTCATCATGTCAAACGACCTGAAGAAAATGAACCTTAATTGTATTTATTTTTTATTTTCTTTATAATGTTGATCAGTTATGTTTTGTACTTATATGTATGCATATTATAAAAATTAGGAACATAAAATCAATATTAATTACTTGCCTTCATAGATTTATTCACTGCCGATTATTTTTTTTGTAATAACGCACTCGTTTCAAGATAATCCATTTTAAATTTGGCGCCGAAGCTCGACACAATATGGCGGCCAATTGCGGTACTTTATATATCTAGTGACTTTAATTTGGATCGTACAGCAATGCCATCTCTTGATTGCTCCAGGAAGCTTTATAAACTTAAATGTTTAAGTGTGCTAGGCTTACATTCATATTTTTTTTATAAGATGCCAAAATCCTGTGAGCATTCTAACCAAATTCTAACAAAATTTTCAAGAAAGAATTTAAATTTTGTTGGGAGAAGGCTTTCGAAAAATCAATTTAGCGGTTGTAATGCTGTTAATATGGTTATAAAAAAAAATTAAATAAATAAAAGCTCGACACAATATGGCGGCCAATTGCGGTACTTTATATATCTAGTGACTTTAATTTGGATCGTACAGCAATGCCATCTCTTGATTGCTCCAGGAAGCTTTATAAACTTAAATGTTTAAGTGTGCTAGGCTTACATTCATATTTTTTTTATAAGATGCCAAAATCCTGTGAGCATTCTAACCAAATTCTAACAAAATTTTCAAGAAAGAATTTAAATTTTGTTGGGAGAAGGCTTTCGAAAAATCAATTTAGCGGTTGTAATGCTGTTAATATGGTTATAAAAAAAAATTAAATAAATAAAATCTACAACAAATACAGATCTAAATATATAAATAACTAAATAAATATATTACGGCATATTACCTATTGCTGGGTGTGCTAATTTGGTGTTCCAGTGTGCTTTGTACACATCGGTAAGGCAGTGATAGCAGGAATAAGTCACGTCAAAACGGCGAGTTTGGAAGTAGAGTTCTTTGTGGCAGATATTGTGATGTTTCTATGCCTTGTATTAATAACGTAGGGTATGATCCGAGTTAACGTGAGATCACTTTATGCTCTCTCCGAGTTTACCGGAATGACCGTGAGGCCTGTTCATTGCCCAGGCGAAAGTGTGCAAGTTGCCTATAAAAGTTTTTACTTGTCTAGAAGTCGAAATTCGCTATTTATGTAGCTTCTTCAGGGCGAAAGACAAAATTGGTACATCAACTTGTCATATATCGAGTGTCCTAAGCAATCCTTCATAAATCATTTTAACGTGAGCAGGAACAGGTTTTTGTAAATAAAGTGTCCGGCAGAAAATCAAGCGATCACATTGAACATTATAATAGTACATTACCTCCTGACCTGCATCTTTTTGGGAACCTTCTTCGAATTTAGCGCAGAAATAATGGCGGTCTTAATGTACCAGGGTATTACACAAAAGTAATACAAAATAGACGTTTCGGGCAAGAATTAGTCCATCACCTGCAAATGAAAATTATTAACTTATGGTTTGACATTATAAACAATATTATCTTAACTCCACGATATATTAATAATTGTAGCAAAAACGATGAAAAAGAGTAGTGTTATCTATGGTGACAGGAAAACCAAATTATATTGTATAATGACAAAAACTCTGGAACATTAAGATGCAATGGTTAAAATGTTACTAACTTTTATTCAAAATTATGTATATGAGGGAAATAATTTGAATAAGGAATTGACTTTTACTAATCAGCCTATATTTTTAGGCGGTGTTGTATATAATTTATGAAATGGGTACATTACTTTAGATTTAAATATTGACTAATAAATAACATTTGCCCATTAATCATTTGTACATCTTAATCACCTTGCTTAGCGGTCTGGGTTGCTATTAATGCACAGAGGATTGGTATTTTAATAAACACTCCGATGAAATATCAGGAAAAATTAATGTCATCCGGCGAATATATCACACACGCAAGCGAACAAAAACAGTAGGATATCCTCTCTCGGATATCCGACGTATATCCTCGGATATTCTATACACATGCAATTTATAATACAGGCGCGGTCATTAGCGACCAAGATAGCGATTAATTTCGCGGAATAAAAACCGAACCAGCGGTGCATGAGAAATATATATTCTTTCGGACAGTCCCAGATAGATATCTGCTTTATCTTTAAATTGATCAACAAAGCTTTTAACCGTATTTTGACGGGGAGCTTTGGTTATAGGCAGATATCAATGGATGAGACGTTTTAGTTGATTATCAGAAGATATTAAAAGATATCGTTCGACGATAGTTATGTGGAACTATTTAGATGATCAAATTTTAGGATTTATACGAGAGTTTAGGTGATATGAAGTCGCTTGACTGTACCTTTGGTGACTGGTTGTGATTCGGACGGCCTGAGATCTAATCAGACCAAAGTCAAACTTCAAACTCGAAAATTATTTTCAATTTTAAAATAGAACGACCTAGTGTTAACTCCACGACAGCTTGCAGAACCTATGAGATGTCGCCTGGTTAACAACCTCAACTGTTTAGATTTATTGCTATCACCCAAATCTGCGAATAGAAGAAGATTGACCCACCCATAAGCCGTGATGATAAATTTTTATTATTCTTATGATTTTGCTATTTATCGAAAGCTTTTGCATTCTTTCAAAACTTTAATTTTTACTCTGTATATTGCGAGTAATTTTAATAGATTCAGGACTTTAAATTGAATAATTATTATAACTTGTATAAATATTTTTTTAATTAAAAAGTTAATATTGTAATAAATGCAGCTCATCAATAACACTTTTTAACAACTGTGTCAGAAATATGATGATCTGAGAGAAAAGGTTGAATAAAGCTGACTATAGACGTAAAATCTAATGTTATTATTGGAAATTTCAAAGGAAGCAAAGGTAACTAGTAACAAAAATAAGATTAAATGTTCAGTGTTATTGTGTTTTGTCGACCCAGGTGGAGTGGCGGTAGCGCTATCGTTTCACGATCCAAGTCCAAGGGTTCCGCGTTCGAATCCAGGATAATATATGGTTGTTGTGTATGTCTTTCATCATTTCGTTTTCATCTTCTCTTGTAGCCAGCACAGTGTCTCTCGCCATTTTTATTTTATGTTATATAAGTATTTCATTGCACTTCGAGTCGAAACGTCGTTTTAGTAATCACGTTTCCATCACTACCAATAATATTTGATTGGCATCAAACTACGACGTGAAACCAAGTGAGAAAAATTGGTGTAATACAAATTTCAAAAAATAATATTTAGATTAAAAAAAAAATACTATTTCTGGTTGTTCAGTTTTTACCAAAGTCTTTTCAGCTCTTTCCATTCATGTTAGATTGAGGAATACGTAGTTAAACAGGTCCTAAGTCTTATAGTTTTTGAGGAATCGTCCTTCGCACACACACACACACACACACACACACGCACACAAACATCATTGTAAAAATGTTAAAATCGGATATTAGGTAGGTATCTTAAAACGTGCCTAGTTAAAATTTTACATAAATTGGTACTTCTGACTGATATTGCAAAAATGTTGAATACATTTTTAAATTTTAAAATCTTTAATTTTGTGGAGTAAACCGTGTGTAAGTAAATGAATAATTAAATATCTTTTGTTTAATGTAGAGCAGCTGTGCTTCTATATCTGAAATTACTACAAGCATTTATTTAATATATACTTAATATACACTGTTCGGGAATCCTAATCCTTTATGTCCATATTGTACATTAGGAATTATGTTCGTATTTATGTTTTTTAACGTTTATAATTTTGCTCTGTTTTTGAATAAAACTGGTAGACTGATATAATCTAGTACGCTTATTGATACTATAATACATTCTTAAACGATTTTTGAACATATTTTCTACTTGGGATTGGTATTATTGAATAAAATACCCAATAAATCTTTTAATGGAAATTGTAAATTATTTTTGTATAGAAGTAATGTAAACTAAAAGAGAAAATAATATAAAACATTGTATAAAAATACAGAAGGCTCTTTGCACCCAGTAGCTAGTGTCCAATACTCGTACTAGCATAGGTTGCCTTATGTTTTCATATACGAGTGCTACATCCGTTGCTTGTTTATGTATGGGCTCATGAATGTATAATAAACGAATGATTATTCAATGATTAGAGTTAAAAATTTTATGTGTCAAATGTTAGGTACTAACTTATATTTTTTTGTCATGAAATAATAGTTATTTATGATATGTGTTAAAAGTGACATTTTATGAGTGAGTGGGAAAGTTTGTGAAACGAGGCGAAGCCGAGTAAAACAAACCCCAAGAACGAAATAAAATCACTTTTAACCAGGGCTTCGAACCCGAACCTGAACCGAACCAAAACCGGAACCAAACCGTAACATTTTAGGGAACCCAAACCGAGAACCGAACCACAGATATATTTTTAATTGAACCTGAGTCGAAACCGAACCGAGTATTAAAATTCAGGTTCGTGGTTCAACTCCGGTTCAGGTTAATTTTTAGTTCGAAAAGTAAATACAGCCGATAATCGACGTCTTAGGCTTCTGCGTTGTTGTCTGGACTGACTTTTCGTGAAAATTGTGTTTTGCGTAAATTCCGGCTCTCATTTTACATTATTTCGAACCTGAACCGCGAACAAAACCGCAAATTTTATTAATGCTTGAATCAGAATCGCACCCGAACCCATTGTTCAAAAAACAAATTAACCTGAACCTAAACCGAACCCAGTTTTTGGCGGGTTCGATGCCCTGCTTTTAACACGAATATCATGCACTATTTTTCCTACGACCCTCGTTATGTATTAGTAAAAACTAAAAATTATAGAATGACATTTATGACAGGTCATGATGTATTTACTATGAACAACTGAAAATTGTTTATTCTAACCTCTACTTCCAACAATACTGTTTTAAATTCCAATTCTTCAAGCACCTTGCAAGGAATTACTATAAACAATTGTAATAATTGTACTATAACAATAAAGTTTTAAAATAACGTGTACTAATAAAATATCTATATAAATAATTTCAGTACAAAAATAAATATAAAATGAAACTACATTTACTTATAAACACTAAATGTAACTAGATTTAGTTCTTTTTTAACACTAGTGTTAAAAGTAAATTTGTTTTTTTACTTTTAATCCGTTGTCAATGACAACGATTTAAAAGTATTCACTGTGTTATAAACTGTCATTTTTAACTCGCTAAGCAACCGTTAAAAAGACTGCTTTTAACAGTGGTCGTAGGGAATATTTTTTTTTCTCTAATTTTATAAGATACGATTAACGGAAAAATATTGTAACTAACGGGGTTACAATCCGAGACATTTTAATTATTGAATTTACTAACTGCCATTACCAACTGCTAACTATTCTAATATCATAAATGTTCATTTAAATTACCATGTAATAATGATAACATGATTGTACAACAAGTTCTTATAATAAATATTTGTTATTGCAATTCAAGAAAAGTGGTATAAGGAACAAAATCAAGAATTTGAGAAAATAGTGAGCAAAGTTAAACATTAATTGGTGAACCGTATGAATATGATTGTTATCTAAGGAATATGTTTGAATATAGAACTATGGGACCGCAGTTATGGTTCGAGGTTTCTGACCTGTTACGGTTCTCTATTTTCGATCGGCGTGGTTACAGATAACCAATAAAACAACAAATACTAAAATTAAACTTACTTCTATAATGAAAAAATCTTTTAGTTGACAAGAACTGTTGTTGTTTACTACGAATACGAACCTACTGAACTGTTAGTCAAGAAATTTTAAGGGTATATCGCAATATTTTACAAACAGCATTTATTTTCTTACAACACCGACGTTGCACACTTGCATCTTTTTCTGAGTGGGTAACACCTTACAAAATATTACATCTCATCTACACAAAATAACTACATTCGCTCTTTATATTTAGTTGTACAACATTGTACAAAAATTCATAAAGAGCAAATACACATCAGTTTACTCTCAAAATCGGCAACAGAAGATTTACCTACCCAGGAACCCAGGAGAAGGTGCAAGTGTCACCGATATGTCGGTATTGTAAGTGAATAAATGCTGTTCAACTGAGATTTCAATTTCATAATAGTTAACATCTAATTTAACATAGTCGAGAAATTTTCTACATAATTTAAACATTCAAAATTTTCAGTGTTCCTAATACATAATATTATTAGGAGATACTTGTACCATTTTTATCTCTAAATAAATCGAATGAATTATATTTATCGCTTATTGCGTGTATCACTATCAATATTTTGTAAATAAAATACAATGTCGAATGATTTCAGGTCTTAATGTTCCATATAATTTATTTCAATTATATACAAAGTTTGAACGTTTCGGGCAAGCCCATCATCAGCAAATGAAAGGATTTGTTTTTCCTTTACAAAAGGAATTACAAATAAATGTATACATGTTATTAATAATTTAACTCTAGGATTTATTGGTAATCATAATAGGAACTATGAAATAAAAAGCTGACGAAGCTATCACCATGACGACAGGTGAAGCTCTGAACTTTGCACATAATTGAAATAAATTATATGGAACATTAAGACCTGAAATCATTCGACATCGAATCTTATTAAGGTTCCCAAAGGATGTTCTAATTAAATAAAATACAATTATTTAAAACATTTTTCTACTGAGCCCTAGAGGAACATTCATTCTCTTCCATTTCATAATTTGTTATTTTTTGTTACAGGTATGTGAATTTCATTCATTTCCTAAATCATTGGGTGAGTTATTTATTTTTGTTGGTAATAATTCGTTTTAAGTAATTTAAAATATCGAAAATATATATTTTTAAAAGTGTGTAATTTATTTATTTCGTATTAAGAGCATGACACCATACATTTTTTACATAAAGTTTGTAATGGTAAACAATCATGAATCGTTTTGCTAAAATAACTAAAAAAATTCTTAAAAATAACTATTGAAAAATATGAATAATGCCATAATAATTTAGAATGCATACTTCTGCATCATTTTCTTTCAATAATATAATTTGATTTTATCGTATTCTTGAACTGTATGTTTTCTATCTGGGAATGGTCGAATCGGCCCGATGTCGGAAACAGAAAAATGAGTATGTCGGACATTCGTACGGTTTTTTACCCGTAGCAGGGCAGTTTGTCAGGCGATTCGCAACTTTGCGCCATGTATCATGCTAATCTGCCGCCGACACAATTTATACCTATAACAACCCTCACCCACACCTCTACATTCCAAAGAGAGGAAGGCAGATATACGTAGATTTCGCAGGGGATATGGTTTATACACGTAAAATGGATGGAGCAACAATTTGTGACCTTAACTTTATAAAGAAGGATCATCGATAATTGACTTTACATTCTAATGGAATAATTTGCTGTATTTATATACAGTAAATACTAATACTATTTTAAGCTAAATTTAGAATTAAATTAAATTTATTTATCAATATGACGGACGTTTCGTGCTTATATTAGCACATTAGCAGAATTAAAAAAAAAATAAAATAAAACAGTTTTAAATCATTGTTGTTACGATATATAAATATAATAATGGAATTAAACCATTTATCCAAAACTTATTGAAAATCTGTAGCAGAAGATTAATTTACAAACTAGTTCTTGCCATGGTGGCAGATTCTAACAACTATGATTTAAAACTGTTTTATTTTTCAATTCTGCTAATGATATGCTAATATAAGCACGAAACGTCCATCATATTGTTAAATAAACTGACAATATTAAGAAGACCTACGTGTTATATTTCATTTTTAGCTAAAGTAATTTAAAAAGATTTTCTAAATTATTCAACATTATATGATTTCAAATATGTAGTTCCTAAATAAGACTAATAAAATTACTCCTTAACCTCACAATTTAATATTAATAAAACTAAATACGTACCATAAAAAAATTCGCTTACCCCATTTTTCTTAAGTAACCCCTCATTGCAGTATAACTTTGTATGTACTATATGCACACAATCACACAAAGGTATTTCGAGAACTAAGTTCTCATCATCAGTAGTACAACAAGGAAAAATTAAACAGAGTAGCTAGGATTACTCAAATCTCAGAGTTGTCTTGACCTCTGGCATGGTTGACATGTTGAGTAATCTTGGCTACTATGTTTAAATTTTCCTTGTACTACTGATGATGAGAACTTAGTTCTCGAAATACGTATTTAGTTTTATTAAAATTAAATTTTAAGGTTAAGGGGGGTTTTATTAGTCTAATTTATAATATAACCTTAGACTCCTGTTATTATCGTCATGTAGTACCTACTTGCATGTAGCAATCATAATATAAGTTAATAACAGCGTGACAATTTACCGAATTTTTTGAAAATAAAAATATTAATAGCCCACATAGGTACCTGTATGAAAATAAGGCTATAAGGATCTCTAATATAAGTATAAAAGCTTAATTTAATAAATTTTATAGATTTTTTTTAGAATAATTTATTATTTTTAGCTTTTCATTTATGTTCACATTTAAAAAAAGTGTTAATAGAAAAATTTTCAAATAGGCCACATATTTAAATATTGAATATGGAAAAAAAATATTGAAATTTAAGTTCATTAAAAATTTATAAATACTATGAATTCAAATATGCTTTATGAATATTTTATAAAGAACTGAAATGAAATAAATGCAACACTTTTTATGTTTTATGGTTTTCGATGCACATTAAAATTTTAGAGATACACGTTAAATAAAATACAAAAATTTGAAAACATTTTAAAAGAAATTAGTACGTTTTCATGTTTATTTTACGCTGTAACTCAGCATTCAGATTCAGATTCACGTAGATTTCAGTATTCATTTTAAATTTTATAGCCGTAACGTCCATTTTCCCAGAGCTCATTTAACTCTTCCCACATTAGTATGTAAAGCGTGTGTAAGTTTTAATAGAAATTTAGTTATAAAAGTATTTGGCATTCCTACGCGGGTTTGTTTGTTTCCTGGTGACAGAGCTTGCGTGATGGATGATTAAGCGATGCCGGAGGGAGACTCGAGGGACGCAATGCCTTTGGCTCGGCACATTAATTCGCGATCTATCAATTCCGTGTTCGGAGTTCGATAGCTCTACCACCTCCGAGAAACCTAGAGGTGACAGAAGCCACACCAGAGACGGAGCAAGAAACACCAGCTCAAAGGATTTAGATCGTGAAGAGATGCAAATAGTGTCAGGCTGTTAAAAGGATACGCGGGAAATTTAAAACGTTATGATGAAAAATTACTGGATTGCAGTAAAATTTTATTTATTTATCTCAATCGACCGGTTACGTACACCACGTGCAACTTCCCGAGGAGACGAGATTTTAATATACATTTAATAGTAAATAATTACAGAACAATAACCATGCAATCAAAAATGAGTTTAAATAAAATAAAAGTAAATTAAAAATAAAGGTTTTCGTGGCACACGCATGTAGTTTCTCATGAGTATGGCACGAGGTGTGGCATGAAGAACACTTCTTAATTTATTTTTATTTTATTTTAACCATGTATGATGCTATTATTATGTACCTTGTTAATATTGAATGAATTCAATTTGACAAATTTCATCTCCTGATGAAGTACCAAACCGTACGATTAATACATAAAAATAAATAAAATTTTAGTATAATTCAGTGATTTTTTCATCAACAATTATCCAGTTAAGCAGCCATTTTCTTTTAAAATATTTTGTCTATCAATGAAGGAAGACTATTAATTATTGAACGTAAAGTAATATTTTGGTTAGCTGCTTCCGACATTCAAACATCATTTGCATTTACTAAGGGCTAAGGTCTGTGATGTCCATGACCTAATAAACTATCTAACAGCTATTTGACATAAATTATTTATTAGGTGAATAAAATTTGTTAGCAACTTTACCTAATGATTTACATGTCAAAACGTATTTGAAGGGTTGCTAATAACAGAAGGGTATATTCGAAATTCAATATATGTCATAAAATATAAAAACTAACGACTATAGCTTCTTTTTAGAATCATAAAAATTAAACATTAGTTTTAATAATAGAAATGGGCCTTGTTAAAATTACACCGTTTTTGCAGAAAATTCAAAATTATACTTTACTCTAGCGTACAGCGTCTTTATTGACGTAAACTAGAATAATACAATATATTTGAATTTTGACGACGCTCAAAATTACCTAATAAATAAATATTTTATTTTAAAAAGATTCACATGGGTATTTATATTAATTTGCTTACGGTGAATTCCTCAATTTTGAATTATATTATTTTTATTTATATGCATGACATTACTCTCGTTTGTTCAAAGTCACTACGATCTAGGATATTGTTTATTAGGTAACTTTGATTTTATGAAATTATTATTATTTATAACATTTTATTTATAACAGGCCTTAAAGATCGTGGAAGAAGACAGACAGACTAGGAAGGAAAGAGATAGTTATAGATCAGCGTCGCGATTATGTGTGGTAGGCGTGGCATGGCGACAGCTAGCTGTAGCTATCTCTTTCCCTCTTAGTCTATCCGTCTTCTTCCACGATTCTACCATACTCACGTCACATATCCCTACCCCAAATTTTTAATAATTATTTTCTTGTAAAGTATGCATAATTAATTGATTTAAGAAAATAAGAGTATTTTTTTTGTTTAGTATCATTTTACGTAAAAATAAAAATTTGGTCACATACCCCATTAGGAGACGAAATTATGTAAATATTATTTATTTATTATTAGAAACTTTATTAAAAGGTGGAACTCACAGGCTAAAATTTTCATCCTTCGTTCTGCTAAAACCTTCTATCTTTTTGATGTTCTTTTTTCCACTTGCCTTCCGCATTTTGGATCATTCAAAATTGACCAACCCCATCGAAATTGCTCACTCCATAATTGGTCTATAAAATATGTCGCAACTTCCCCATATACGTCGTTTATTCTTTCATGAATAAATGCAAAAGTATTATTTCAATTTGAACCAAACGTGTTTTATATATATATACAGTCGCGGACAAAAGTATGGAAACTTTTAAATATTTCATTTTTTTAAAATATGTTTATAGTTCTTGCAAATTTGATTCGTATTTTCTAAAGTCAATATATCGAAGAATATATTCACAAGAAATCTTTTGATATTGACTGTACGATTTAAGTGAAATAACATCCCAACTAGCACAAAAGCTGCAGCTTACAACCAAATACCTGTATTACTATTTTATAATTGAAAATTATTCACCTTTTAATTATATTAAAGTAATTCAGATCACCATTTTGCTTATAAAGCAGTTTGCTTCTATAAGATAGTTGTAAAAATATTCTCTTAACTTAGCAACAAATTGATTTTATAATACTTTTATAAAAGCTTTCTTCGAATACTCTATACAACAAAAAACTGTTATAATAGTTTTATAGTGGTTTTCATAATCTCTTCAATATAGTATTACGTTATTTCTATTAAGGTGTTACTATTAAGTGTTAAGAACCTTTATAAATAAAAAAATATAAAATATTTCACCTGTTTAAGCTATAAAGTGTAAATGACATTTCTTATAAAGACATTTTATTATAAATTTTTAATGTTCACTTAATGCAGAAGCTATAAAACTACAAAGAAATAAATAGGCTTCTTATAAAACAGGAAGATGTCGAAAGTACGTTTAGAAAACCATTTTAACTTTAGTTTTATTTTTTATCTGATGGGCCATTCGATATGTCATTACCACTGTTTTTCCCTTTATCATTTAAAAATTAGTAGCTCCTTCCTCTAATTCACCATTATTTATTTCAGTTCCTATTTGAATCCAGTGTATATTTTGCGCTATTTGCTAAAGTTAAAATGGTTTTCTAAACGTACTTGTCGACATCTTATTTTACAAGAAGCCTTTTTATTTTTTTGTAGTTTTATAGCCTCTGCATTACGTGAATATTAAAAAAATTATATTAAAAAATCTTTATATGACATTTACACTTTGTAAACTTAAAAAGGTGAAATATTTTATATTTATAAAGGCTCTTAACACTTAATAGTAACACCTTATTAGAGATAACGTAATATTATATCAAAGATTTATAAGAGATTATAAAAACCACTACAAAACTATTATAAAAGTTTTTTTTTGTTGTATAGAGTATTTGAAGAAAGCTTTTATAATAGTATTATAAAATCAATTTATTGCCAAGTTGAGAGAACATTTTTACAACTATCTTATAAAAGCAAATTATTTTATAAGCAAAATGGTGTTCTGAATTACTTTAATATAATTTAAAGGTGCATAATTTTCAATTATAAAGTAGTAATAAAAGTATTTGGTGCTACATTGATGGCTCTATCGGTGTACGCAATAAAATCGTGAGAGTTATCAGATGTCGCCAGAATCGCATAAATTTTTAAATATGGTTTTGGAAAAAGAATTTTACTCGTAATACTTAACATTATAATACATTTTGTCATATTTCTATTTCCGACTAAATTCCTAGAAATTATTTTAAAAGTTTAGCTGTCTATAATTCAATATTTGTTTTAAAATATTGTTAGCGACTTATTCGTATACAGAGAGATATATAAATGCAGGTACAAAATGGACATATTACTTTTCAAAACACAACTACAGGGAGTTAATAGTAAATATATTTTTGTTTTACTTTATCAAACAAAATAAATTTATTAATCAACTCTCTACAGTTGTTTGTTTTAATTAAAATGCCTTTTAAAAGAAACTTAAAACCTTTAAAGAATAATAAAAAGACATTTATATACCCTATTGTCCTTATAAGTAACTAATATATTTTTAATAGTTATATAATTGCAACAGATGTTTTATAATTTAGTTGGCCATATTTCTTATGAAAATATAATGACAACAATGCGGCCATTTACATGCAAAGATAATAAATTATTGATTTTTGATAATAATTTTACTTAAATATACATTTTCTTATTTTTCCAGTCTACTACAAATGTGTTAGAGGATAACAGCTACAGTTATAGACCTCAAAGAGAAAAAAAATTGTTTACATTATTTCAATATATTATTTTTGGTAATATTCAATCTATAATATTTCTCTAGCGCGTCTATTTTTTCCGAGTATATTCCTATATTTCACAGTAAATTCGACTTCGCATACAAATTTTAATAGTGGAATAAATAAATATCTCAGATTTTGTACAATTTATAAACATGAGCATGAGCATTATTTTAGTTCTTATGTCTGTTACAAATAATTCTGCAGACAACAATAATAAAACTATTCCTCCTGATTAAACATCTACAAGAAAACTAAATAGTATTATAAACATATCTTAAGGAATCATTTATGTACCAAAACTTTAGATTTATAACCTTTTACAAAGTATTTTTGCAACTATATGATCACGGTCTCGACAGTTAAAAACTTATTTTATTAATGCTCCAAAATTCGCCATTTAAAAATTAATTTTATAATTGTTCTATTAAAAGTGATATAATTGCTTTGTGAATATTGCCAAAGACTGGTAATTTGTTTTAAAATTGTTGTGTAAGGTAATGTAGATAACATTTATAGAATCAAAAAGCTTTATAAACTGCGCCTATTTTGCATATATAAGGGTTGAATTAGAGTTGTGTAAAGATTTTAGGTGCTCAATTATATAATATTAAGTTGTATAAATTAGATATATTAATATTCTCATAGTATTTATAAAGAAGTTTGTGCTAGTTGGGATATACTCGTTTTTTCGGTGGACAAAAGTATGGAAACTTATTGAAAATATGGTTTTAATTGTCTTACTTTCAGTTTTATTTTGTCATTTATTTAGTAAGTTAATGTTAAGATGGGTAAAAATAAATATTTTTTCGACGACTTGAGAGAAAGGGTAGTACTGCTTCATAAAGATGCTGTGAAACAGCGTAATATTATTTTTTTTTTTAAAATCAGTAAAAGTGGCATATCAAAGATTTTGAAAAAATAATCGCAGAATAGAAGTGTTAAAATTAATATAAAAGTCCGTCGTCCAAGAAAACTAGTGCTAGAATTAACAAAAACCATTCGGCGTCTATCCGTAAATGATCCTACTTTATCATCAAGTGAACGTTCTGCAAAAATTCGGGAACAATTTCATGTAGATTTGAGTGATCGCACTGTGATACGATGGCTATGTGATGTAGGATTACTAGGAAAAATAACCATTAAGAAACCTGTACTATCAAAGAAAAACAGAAGGGCCAGAACTGCATTTGCATACGAATACTCATCGTGGACGAGTGAAAATGGCATACTGTCCTTTGAAGCGATGAAAGCAAGTTCAAAATATTTGGTTCCGACGGGAGTCATTATGTTACACATCTTGGACTTGCTTTCATCGCTCCAAAGGACAGTATGCCATTTTTCACTCGTCCACAATGCCACTTACACTAATTTTTAAAAAAAAATTAATATTGCGCTGTTTCACATCATCTTTATGAAGCTGTAGTATCCTTTCTCTCAAGTCGTCGGAAAAATATTTATTTTTACCCATCTTAACATCAACTTACTAAATAAATGACAAAATACAACTGAAAGTAAAACAAGTAAAATCATATTTTCAATAAGTTTCCATACTTTTGTCCACCGAAAAAACGAGTATATGTTATTTCACTTAAATCGTACAGTCAATATCAAAAGATTTCTTGTGAATATATTCTTCTATATATTGACTTTAGAAAATACGATTCAAATTTGCGAGAACTATAAACATATTTAAAAAAAATTAAATATTTAAAAGTTTCCATACTTTTGTCCACCACTGTATATATATATATATATATATATATATATATATATATATATATATATATATATATATATATATATATATATATATAGAGATCAGGAGTAATTTTAAAATGTGCCGAGAAGGTCAGGATGATCCATGAGCTGCTACGCCAACTTTATCCCGGAATTTCTAACCAATAAGGACCAGACTGGATTTCCACCTTCCTGCAACATTCAAGGATTATCCTAATTAAATTAAGGACTTAGAACATTTTTGTTTCACAAAATTTCTGTAATACACTTATATTCAAAGTTCTGCTTTGCAAGAGATATATTTAATATGAAATGGCCATTCGAGCTCAAGTCCTAGTCATGCCAGAAAAATATTCAATAGCGAGGACATCGGTATTACATTCTTTTTAATATGTGTGAGTATCTGTAAAAATATATTTAAGGAGCGAAAGCTTTTCAACTGTGGCGTATTACTAAATGAAAAAGTACTAAAATGGTTGTCACAATCATTCTGTACCGAATCATTATGCGTAAAATCTAATGAAGAGAGTTAAGTTTCATTTTAGTACCTTAGTCAATTTATATCTAATATGTTATAACATTTTGGATTATGCTAAACAATAAGCGAATAACATAAAAAAATCAAAATGACTGATGGCATTTCTAACAAATTTTGTACATATAACTGTACTGCTAACAGGAAGCAGTTTTTCTGCTATTGACGTGATGTCAACTGTCTTGTTCGTATTAGTTTTATTACGTTTTGTATATTTTCAAGTTTTCTATTTCCTTATTATTTTTTAAATGTCATCAGCTCCTCTTACCGGTAAAATTAAAATTTTCAAGTAGTATTTAAATATTCGTATCACTCAATTTAAATAATGAGGAACTCCAAATATTAAATTGCTAATACAAATAGTTATGTGGAAGTTTCAGAAATAATAATAATAATAATAATAATAATAATAATAAAAAAAAAAAATTAGAATACCTCATTCGGTTACAGACGGAACTTAGAAACCTAATTCCTACCGGAATATTTTTTAACATACTTAAGAATCATTAAAAAAATACCCAAAAGTTATCTTGCGGAGATCTTCCCTAAGTTTGGAAAAGTCATCCTAGTTCAGTAGAAGGGTAAAAAAAAGATTTTATCCTACAAAAATTGGGTATTTTTGATTTTCAAATATAAGTATTTTATATTTAGGTGTTCTAATAATAATAAAAAAAAATTGACCTTGGCCCATTTTCGGTCGCGCTGCCATATTAAAAAATCTGTTGTGGCTAGTACTATACCTCCCGCCTGTACTTCTGATGATGCCTCAACTGGCGAAATTGTACAATAAAATAAAAATATACTTCTTTTGTGAAACTAAACCGAGTTTTATTTTTTTTAACTTTTATTAATTTAAATACATACCTACATATATCAATTGAAAAATTTTGAAACCTTGAATTTCGACCCTATTCTAACATGGAAAGAAACCATTAGATTTTGTTGTAAATCGGAAAATCGGAAATGACACTTTACTTGAATGTCAATTTTTCGCAGTTTATGTTATTAAAAAAATTGAAGATTATTAAATTTTCTACAGATATGCATTCATTACATGTTATATATTTTATACATAAATTTATAAAATAATTTAATTTATATGTCCAGGACCCTATGAAGGCATCAAAGATAAACACAATTCCTTTGTTACACAGTTCATATTTCAAATGTATGTAACTGACAGATAAATGCCATTGTCAAAAAACTAATCTTTTCAAATTAATAATGGTGACATTTTAAAAAGAAAATAGTAAATAAAGCATTAGTTATATGTAAAGGAACTAAATATAGTTTGCAGCATTAGTAAATATGTAGGTATGTATTCAAACTAAGAAAAAATAAATAGCAGGAGGTATTGTGTTGGTTACATCATATATTTTTTACTAATAACTTCTTACCAGTAGGAACTTATATTAGGTAAAAATAATCAGTTTTGCAGAGCACAAAATTTGCTTCAATTTTTGTCTAAAACATTTTTTTTATCTTAAACCTATTTTTATTATGACTCTGAATTAAGTTTGCTTTATTAAAAAAAAAAAAAAAAATAGTATCAGTAAATTTATAATTTTATGCTCTAAATTCTGTGAATAAGGATCCACATAAAATTTTACAGATAATTTAAAAAAAACTGTTTCCTCGTGTTAAGCGCCTATGAGTCGGATTTTCAAAGAGATATTCGGTGTGGAATTAGGGTGAATTTTTTTAAGCGTTAATTTATTCCCTAGTTGAAATCGAATTCATTCAAACCGGAATAAAAAAGTGGTTATGATATTTATATATTTGTTTGAAGAAATTATGTATGTTCTGTTAAATAAAAACGTCAATAAAATGCGACTGGGTATCATTTATTTATTTAAATATTGCACTGTGGAATATTTAAATGATTTAAATATACGAGGTTTGTTAAAAAAAAGGTGACTTCAAATTTCGCGGACTACGTATATTAAATTCTCGTTTTTTTTTTGTTTTTTACGTTGGTACATATGTTCCCAATACATGTTGACATGATCAGCCATTTTGCATTTGTAGTTTGTTTTTGATAGATATAAAGGTTAGACGTATTTTGGTGTGCTTGGCTATTTTTTGCATTCGAAAAATGAATAAAAGAATCTGTATTAAATTTTCGGTGATAAATAAAATTAAGTGCTCCAATGCACTTGAAATGTTGACTGTGGTATTTGGCGAGTTTATTTAAAAAAATAACCTGTTTATGAGTGATACAAGCTTTTCACAGAACGACGAAAAGATGTTAATGTGACGATGCATGTAAACAACCGATGAAAGCGTTGAAGCGATGAAGAAAATTGTTATGGAGAATCGTCGAATCACTATTAAAGAAGTTGCTGATGAGGAAGTCAGCATATCGGTTGGCTCATGCCATGCAACTTTTTCGGATGTTTGGGCATGAAACGTGTGGCAGTGAAGTTTGTCATAATGCACCTGCTCACACATCGTTGCTTGTTCGTAATTTTTTGGCCAAAAACAACACCGCAATCATGCCTCAGCCACCGTGTTCCCAAAACTGAAAAGACCTATGAAAGGACGGCGTTTTGCCACAATTGAGGAGATAAAGATCGCATCGCTGGAAGAGCTTAAGGCCATACCAAAAAGCGCATATCAGAAGTGCTTCGAGGATTGGGAAAGCGCTGGCACAAGTGTATTATATCTGAGGGGGGTTACTTTGAGGGGACAAAATAGATATTGATGAATAAATAAATATTTTTCGAGAAAAATAAGAAGACACCTTTTTTAACAAACCTCGTATACTGACGAGTATATTAGGCTTCGAGACCGAAAACACTCAGTAAGCAAAACACGCGGCCATAAGGCATTGTGGGTCAATTAAAAATGAACAAGAACCGAAATTATACAAAATTTGTGCTTTAGGTTAGACATATTTAGAACACTAACAAATATACATATATTGACCAGCGACTAGGAGTGCAAGTTTTGCGTGTTAGAATTGATACTTTTTTATAATACTAAATAAATTTCAGTCTTTTGTAACATAAATCCACAACGCGTTGTGCCTGTTTTTACTAACTGAACGTTTTCGGTCTTGGAGCCTAACATTATCTTGTAAGTGACTTATAATTTAAATTATATCATAATTTAAAAACACGCAGAATCTAAATTTACTAACAAGGTATATATTATTGGTATATACAGAAAAGTTTTAAATTGCAATAAAAATAGTGAAGCAAAATCCAAATCTACTATAGTTAACAGAGAATTAATTAATTAATTAATATGAACCTGAGCTCTCGCCTCAGCCTTTACTTTGCCGGAGTGACGCTCTAACCATTTGAGCTATGCCTGGTATTTTACGATGGCTGAAATGATCTTTCACTTAGCGCACCTGCACGTGACGTTTCAACATGGCGGCCACCAGCTGATCTTGGACAACCAAACCTTCAGTTTGCATTGTGCCTTAGGGAGAAATATCGTGCCGTAAGCTTTTATTGTGTTTTTACGGCACTTATTGTTTTATTTGGGAAAAACTGATTAGAGTGTGTAAAAGTGAGTATATGAGGAGTGTTTTTTGTAAAAAATAAGTCAGGACATTCTTATTATTTAATGAGTTCCAGGTTATTAAATTAAAACTAACCCAATCCTATTTTTTTGTGTTTACTTTTATTGCATATAACATAATTTAAACATAATCGGATAGGAACATATTGTATGAATGTTTAAATATATGTAATTTTCTTTAATAATATGTATAAAAAACATGAAAAAATATTTTTTAAATGACAGAATTACAAATTTTGAGTGAAGTTTTTTTTAGTAACAGAAAATATATATATATATATATATATATATATATATTTGTGTCTGTTTCTTACAAAGGTTTAAAAATTAGATAGGTAGTCAATTATTGATTTCATATTGATTTTTAAAAGGCATTTATAATCCTCGTCAAAAAAATGTCAATGTATAAGGATCCACATTATGTATCCACTTAAATTTATCGATTTAACGTACTTTGGCTTCCAAAGATAAATTTTTGATGTATAAACTCAATAAGCTCATTTATATACAATAAAAATTCACAATATGACAATAAGAAAAATGAACTCGAAGATAAACATATATTTCAAATTTAATTTTCTTTATAAATTAAAAAAATCTAATAATTCAATTTATTATAATTTCAATATTCATGTTTTCATTTAACAATGCACATAAAAAAAACTTATACAAACTCAAATGAATGTAATACAACCTGATGCTACAAGCTACTTATTTCAATTTAATATTTTTAAAAATATATTTATAAATACGACTGCTTGGTTTTACTAGTAAATAATTCATACACTTATCTTTAATTATGGCTAATTACATTTTAAAGTAGCATATATAAATTTAGGAAAAACTGAATTTTTTGTTAAGAAAACACATTCGCTGCATAAGACGCAATGTTAAACTGAAGCTTGGTTGCCCGAGATCAGCTGATCATCCGCCATGTTGTGACGTAGGTGCAGGTGCCCTATTGTATCTCTCAATTGAGGGGGTTAGATTACCACTGAATGTAAAACTTTTGTGAACATGGCCCTATCAGATCATTTTTTTTATAATTAAGATTTCAGTTATCGTGATAAGCCAGACGTAGCTCACATGATTAGAGTGTTACTCCGGCAAAGTAAAGGCTTGGGTTCAAATCCAGCTGGCTGACATATGATATTTTCATAGTTTATTTTCAAATCCACTAATAACTTATTTTCGTTGAACATGGCAGATAGAAAGTACTAATTTCCAGGTCACCCGCGATATTCATCTCCCACATATTTTGGTACTATTACTGAATAATATAGGAAGTATATTTTAACCTAGAAATTATTTACTATATTATGCAATGGTCTATAAATTATGCTAATATTTTGAATTAATTACCGACGTTAATGTAATTTATGGCAATATGAAAATAAATCATATACCTACAGGTTGGTATGTATTTACTTGTAGGTATTTACATAGAATTGAATTTTCAGATTGGCGCTTTAATTATTTGTAGATTAAATTTAAAACTGTAATAACATTCATTTAAATTAAATTCAAATAAAATATTTTTATATGGTTTATACTGTTTTTGATTGAATCTGCTTCGTTAACAATAACAAATAGAATAATCCTGAAAACATAAAAGCGTAAATTGGCCCTTTTTCATTATCTAAATGAAAGTTGCACCACTGCACTTAATTTTCATAAAGTTACCTTTAAGCTTTAAATAATAAATGAAGTAGACGCTGTAAAATGATTTGAAAGAATGAGCCGTATTATGAAGAAAAATCGAGTAATTTTCTTCACTCATAAAAATTTGCATGCATAAGGAAATGTCTTTGAGAAAAACAAAATCAACAACGCAAACAATATTAAAATCTTCTATGCAGGGAGCTTTCCAGCACCTGAATGGATGACATATTTGCACAGAGCAATACATTACCCCAGAAGGAAACTTATTATACTATCCTTTACTTTAAAAAGTCGTACACATATACGACGAATGTTTTCCTTTAATTTTTAACATATATGCTTTATTATACTGAAAATTTATGCCTGGAAAGAATATTATTTTGGAAGAAAATAACGCTTTAAGCTGAATATAAAGTTCGGGCTAACCGTTTTTTAAAGAATCTAAATTATAATATTGGTTAAGCCGATTCAAATTCTTACTCATATTTAAAATTCAAATTTTGAACTCGAAGTTTATGCGGGAATAAATGATTGTATTAAAAAGTAGCTTAAATATGGATATAATATCCAATATACTTCATAAAAATACAGAAGCTTAAAATTTAATATATCCCAAGTCCCTTGATTTTTAAATATTTTTGAATAAAATCATAGAATTGCGTTTCTCTAACACTACTATGGAAGTCACACATTCTGTAACTGAAAACTGTTAGGGAATAAGAACGTTTTGTTATGTTACTGAATATTATTCTGTAATAGGCAAAGTCCGCTAGTTTTTATTTCCATTTAAAATACATGGGAAAATGTAATTGTTTTCAAAATTAAGGTGGTTTTGCTTGGCGCTTTGTTTCTTTGATTTTGTCATCTCAACTACCCCCACTGTCAAATTTAATAGTACATTGTGTTGCACGACGAGCGGTACGCGAGTCGGACAATTACATGCGAGGCACACAATTACACTTTTACTCCGAATGACACATTATATTTTTTCTTCAAACATACGTATTTAAATAAAATAATTACAACTTGACGTTACAATAATTATAAATATTTTACGTGAAGGACGTTTGCTGATTTCAATTGCTCTGTTGCTATGGATACTTTCGTATTTGTTCACTTTTTGTTACAAACATTCAAGTGAAAATTTTCACGTTTTGACATTTAAATAAATACTACGCAATTTTATATTCTCCTTATGTGCAATTATATCAGAATTTGAAGTATTGCCATGTATGACCCTTGAAGTTGTTCAATTGAATGGCATTTAAACAATATGCTCAAGGATGTGATATATCGAGAAATCGCTGAAAAACAATATGAAATTTTCTTATCACTTTAATTCTAGGTAAACAGGTTTCTATTGTGCAAGTTACTTCTTATTTGCTCATTTTATATAGTTACTATGGATATTTATTTATTTATTTATTTATTTCATTTCTACCTTGTGAATCAAGTCACAAAAGATGCCATTTTTATGACGTTTGAAGAAAAAAATTTGTATACAATTAATTTTTTTATAACTGTTATTTTAAGTTTTTTTTTCTCTGAAATAACCCATAAACGATTCACAGCTCTAAAACACTGCACACTTATTCCTCCTGGTTAAAAAATAGAGTACAGTTAACTTAGCCTCTTTCGATACTCAAACTCTTTTAAAATTGCCTTATGCATTAGCTTTCTCTTATAGTAGCTCCTAATATGGAGTATCACACATATTTTCGCCGTATTACATAATTTTTCGTTTGTAACTAAATACACCACCATACTAGTTTGGAACAACAGCTTATGATATATTTTGTATGTCACACGTCATGTATAAGTTCAAACCTGTTATCAGAAGTAAATCATAGCATGTGTTATTTATGTTGTAGAATATATTTGCATGTAAATAATATACTCTTGTTTTCAAAATATATTGTATGTTAGTTTAACAATGCAGATATATTTAGATATTGTTTTTTAAAAGAAATGCTATATAGTAGCTATACTTATATAAAATAAATGGACTGCTGGCTACACCATATTTTTTTCCTGAAAAATCTCATCCATTGAATAATAGATTTAGTGTGGATGAGTTCCGGTTTCTGAAACATTTAGCGCTGAATTAGGAAATCATATCGGCCTCTTGGGATGCTTGCTATCTGATGGAAAATTTAATCTCCATCTGCCTACAAGAGCATGAGACTATGGCCAAAGGCAAGGATCACAAGAAGAAGGGGCTAGTTGCAAGGATAAATTGAATTTTAGTCTTTTGCTGATGATGGTATTAATAGAAATGTTTGAAAGGTTATCAAACAACTTCTTATTAGCTAATAGTTTATGTTAAATAATCATATATATTTGTAATCTATCTACTAACAATTAGCAAATGAAACTATGTAATTATTATTTTTTTATTACTTGACGTGACACTGGCCGAGCTGACTACCCCTTAGTAATTTTTTCAAAAATTCCCGAAATAATCTGTGAACCCAATATTCTTAACCATATATCCCATTCCTTCATTCCTGTCGACTTTTGTTCTTCTCATGCAGGACAGTTGACTAAAGATATCAGTATACTGCTACATACAATAGTAATAAACCATTTTGTTAGACTATGTAATATAAAATTTGCAAAAAATGAATCATTTGTACCACCGACGATTGAAAAGTTTGTATTAAATATTTTATAATAAATAATTGTTACAAACTTTGCTAGTTTTATTTTATTTTATTATAAAATTCACGATTCAAACATTTGAAACCCCTACTATCCCCGCTTTTTGTTATTTAGTTCAAAGCAGCACGTGTACGCGGCTCTAAAAATCGTGTTTCTTAAATTTGTACACAGTTGACAAGTCTGATAGGGTAGATGGTCTGTGCTTAGTATTGAATCCTAAATACGCCAGGCCTACTCATCCAGAGGTTTTTTTGGATGACACACACACTAGTAGCCGGTCCTGCGCACGGCATTACGAGGACTAGAAAAGTATACTAGGCGCCTATTTTGTAACTTGAAAGCGATAACGACCGAATACCAATTGAGATCGACCACGAATCCCCACCATTGTAAACGCAGCCATTTTGCACTGAAAAGCTATTCAAGTGGTCTGGTCTGGAGCACTCGAATATTGTATTCCATTGTAGAATAGCAATATGATTGTCAGTGCCGTTTGTCAGAAATTTCATCGTCTTGCAATATTATTGCATTATTATTTGAAATATAAGCTAACTTGATGAAAATTATAAATATGTTTGGCAGGATTTCTTTTTATTGTGAGGAAATTATGAAAAGAAATAATTCTCAAAATTTAAAGATGGAGAGAAGAAGATTACCATCAGAAACATTTGGGGACATATTTTGGTAAATTTTATAATTAAAACTGTGCGATAAATTTAAAATTTCAATAGATGATTTTTCACAAATAGGTAGAATTCGTGAATCTGAATAGAAAATAAAGATGGCGTGCTCGCTTTCTAGTTAAAAACACAAATAAAATATAAAAAATTGTTTAACGTCCAGTAGGCTCCTCAACTTTTTAAATGGTAATCTATGTTGGTTGATTTTTTTGAATTCTGTGAAAATGTTGTCATTATTGTTCCTATAGCATTCCAATTTAAAAGAGATCTAATTGAATCCCCTCTTGCATTATTGGTGTACAAGTGTCTCATTTTCAATGTTTTTTTTTTTTTTTTTTTTTTTTTTTTATGTTATCTCAACTTTTTGAGGATCTTATTTTTCGTTTTTCGCTCATTTCGAAAATATCTCAAAACATATTTGTTATGGTAGTTAGAGAAAAATTGTTTTAACACCGTTTTTTCAGGTAAAATAAAACGGCATAATTAGATTTTTGGAAAATTTTATAGTTCTCGAGTTATGACATACGCGATTTTTTAAATGGTACCCTATGTTGAATATAGTCTCATCTTTTTTCTTTCGTTTTACACATGACTAAAATATGATTTATTATTATTTTTTAAAATTATTACGAAACAAATGAAAACAAAAACTGTTATAGTTCATCATTTGTTTATTTCTAGTATTATTTGCTTCAGTTACATATATTTACTTTAAAAGCATATTAAAGCAATTTTTTCGAATCATGTCAAAGCCAATTGTGACGTCGATAAGTAATAGTTTAACTAATCCAAAAATAATTTGTTTCGAATCATTATGAGAACATAATTAATAGATATGGAATCAAAATTTAAAGTAAGTAAAATAAAAATATATGTAACTGAAGCAAATAATATTAGAAATAAACAAATGATGACCTATTATAGTTTTTTTTTCAATTGTTTCTTCATAATATTCAATAAAATTAACAATTCATCTTTTATTCATTTGTAAAACAAAAGAATGTAGACTGTACTGTAACGTAATAAAAATTGTTATATATTTTATATTTTTATACCGATTATAATGTAATTAAATTTTTTGTGAAAAATGGTCACCATTTTGTGACGTCAGCGTCACTACAGTCATCCAGTTGCCCAGTGGAAAGTCACTATATTGTGGACCATTCATATTTTGCTCATAAATACACGATTGACCCTAGCATATTTAATATATCGGAGTAATTTTTTATGAAGATCCAAAGAAAATTTGCTTATTATTAAATAAGTTTTATTGTAATTTATGTTTTAATTATTGTAATTTCAATACTTGTCATTGTTGTAATCAGTTAGGAAATGATTTGATTACTGTAAGCAATACGATATTGTTGTAATTAATTATTAAAAAAAAAAACAATAGTTTAAATACTATTTCAATTTGTAATAACGATAGGTGATGAGTATGTTAACCTTCAATATTATATTAAAGAAAGTTTTAAAGTCACGTTATTTAAACACAATAATTAAATTAATTACGGAAATGGGCCAAAATTATTAATTTTTACTTTCACTGACTTCACAACTTTCGCGCCAAAACTGTAACAATCATTTTAGGCCTTATATAGCATAAATGCAAAAAAACGAAAAATAGAAAATTTCTATTTTTAAATTCTTAATAACATATAAAGAATTTAAAAATATATTGGACGGGCCCATTACGATCATTTCAATCCTCTTATGTTAAGGTGAAGTGTTCCTTTATTCTTTTATCCAATTTCGAATCCTACCCTGTCCCTTGTTATTTACTAGAATCTGTATATAAATTATTTATTTCGTCCATGTCCTTAATAATTCCTTGATATGTTTATTAATTATTACATATTTTCATTTAATGTCATTGTACATACTTCACCTATGTAAATATTATTTATTTCATAAAAAAAATTATTAGCAATTGTATTGAGGTGGAAATCATGGGTCTTAGTTTAAAAACAGGCTACAAATATTTAAAGACATTAATTTTACAAGATAAACACTTTGTGCTGAAAATATGAATAAATTATCTTCCATAGCATATTTTTAAAAATTTTGGCGGAGTTAATATGAAATATTGACTAAAACCTACAATAACAATAACCAGCCTTTGATCTTGAAAAATAATTATTATTTACTGTGGATTACATTTATTTAATGGATGATAATGGATGTTTTGGCGCAAGAATCGTAATTTCAGGTTTTATTGACATGTTTATTTTTAAATTATTGAATATTCAGATGGTTTGTTTATCTTTTAGATACATCAACATTAAAAAAAAATATTGTCATATTGAAAACGAACAAAAAGAAAATAGTACCTGTACTTTTCATATCTTAATATTAATAAGTATTTACCACTGATAACTTTTTTTTTTCATTTACGATATTAATTTTAATTTTCAACTGGGGAGTTTGTATCACGAAGAGATGGATCTTCAGACGTACGCTAACAGCAGTTTCAGCATCAGCATTATTAATTTAGAATATAAGATCGCGTGGCCGAATTTTTTAAGTAAACGGCTGTTTTTTACCTCTCGCTAAGAGAGGTATTGGATTCATGCTAAAATTCGCATATCCAGATTTTATTGAATAAGCACGATTTAAGGTCCCTACAATCCGATTATAACATTTTTAAAATGATGTCTGTGTGTGTGTGTGTGTGGATGTATGTGTGTGTGTGTGTGTGTGTGTATGTATGTATGTATGTATGTCTGGATGTTGTAGTCACGATTCCTCAAAAACTATAAGACTTAAAAAATATTTAACTGCAGTTTCCTCAATCTGACATTCCTGGGAAGAGCTGAAAAGGTTTTGGTAACAATTGAAGAACCGGAAGTAGTAGTTTCTTAGAAAAATTCTTCTAAATATAATTTTTTGGGATTTTTTTTTATTAAATATTGAAGAACATAAAATTCTCCATCTAATACACTTAAAATTTTTATTATATCTTGTATAGATTTAGAGATAAAGACACTATAATTTATAGAGTAAACTAAATCGCAGAGGCCAAGGCACTAAGGAAATCAGTTGACAAATTCCAATGTTTATAACATGACACATGTCATTGTCAAATATCAACAGATTTAGTGACATTCTGATAGCTTTTACTGGGAAGTATATTTAATTTTTCTTATTGTTTTAGTAATTAAATATTTCAAATTATAGGTAAAATGCATATGCAGTTGATAAATTCAAATGTTTGTAAAAGAAAAAAAATAATGTCATTGTCAAAAATATAGAGTAGTTTATATCTGTTGGGCGGTAGTGCGAGCTCGAATCGAAAATTTTACTTAATTATGTTTCAACAAAAACCATAACGGCAACTTGTCATCCTGCAAACATCGTTTTATGAAGATTTAACCAAGTCTTAAATAATATATGATAAACTTGTAATAAAACGTCAAATTTCGCTTGGACAGATAGTGGCTTTGACGTTTAACGAAAAAGCTAAGATTTTCCACAAACCAAGTATAATAAACCTGCTGAAAATAAAAGATACTCCAGAGAATTAAATATGTAAGTAAAATAATAAAAAGATTAAAGAATGTGACGAAAACATAGAAAAACATAAAATAACACCTTGGTAAACCACGAAAAAAATCGAAGGTGAAGAAAGAGCACTTAAAGAAACGAAAGACAAAAAGAAATTGAAGATGAAGAAAGAGCATTTAAAGAACCGAAAGACAAAAATAGATGTGACGTGAAAAAAATGTTCATTCAGGAAATAAACAGAAATTTCAGAATTGCAAGAAACGAAAAGCGAATGTATTTTACATAAATAAAGTTTTTAATTTGTGTCAAACTATTATTTAATTAGCTTAAAATATGGGCTATCCAGCGAAACAAGCGGTTTACGTCATCATTTAGGGATTTTTGAAATTTTCTTTATTTTTACCTCTCGCTAAGAGAGGTATTGGATTCATGATAAAATTCGCATATCCAGATTTTATTGAATAAGCACGATTTAAGGTCCCTAGAATCCGATTATAACATTTTTAAAATGATGTCTGTGTGTGTGTGTGGATGTGTGTATGTGTGTGTGTGTGTGTATGTATGGATGTTGGAGGGACGATTCCTCAAAAACTATAAGACTTAAAAAATATTTAACTGCAGTTTCTTCAATCTGACATTCCTGGGAAGAGCTGAAAAGGTTTTGGTAACAATTGAACAACCGGAAGTAGTAGTTTCTTAAAAAAAATCTTCTAAATATAATTTTTTGGGAGTTTTTTTTATTAAATATTGAAGAACATAAAATTCTCCATCTAATACACTTAAAATTTTTATTATATTTTGTATAGATTTAGAGATAAAGACACTATAATTTATAGAGTAAACTAAATCGCAGAGGCCAAGGCACTAAGGAAATCAGTTGACAAATTCCAATGTTTATAACATGACACATGTCATTGTCAAATATCAACAGATTTAGTGACATTCTGATAGCTTTTTCTGGGAAGTATATTTACCTTTTCTTATTGTTTTATTAATTAAATATTTGAAATTATAGGTAAAATTGTGGTAAAATGCATATATATCCATCAGAAATACCGCCAATCTGGTTAATGAATTGGAAGAATCTTAGACATTTAGAAACTTCCTCATACAATGAAAAATAGATAAATTAGAATTATATGTATGCAGAAGACATGTTAAATACAATAAAAAACAATATTTGAGTAAAGTTCTGTAATATTTTGTTATAAAACGACGGTTCGAAAGCGAAGTGCAATACAATACTTGTATATAGCCTAATATGGAATTGGCGAGAGGTCTTGTGCTGGCCACAACAGATTTTTTTTCGATAGGAACAAGAAAAAGTTGCAAGGGGTCATGTATGGCGAATTCGGTGGCTGAGACATCATTATTATGTTTTCCCGAAAAAAAAATCACGAATAAGTAGTGCAATATATACAAGTTTTCTTTTCTACATTTTTGGCGATTATGTGTTTCATAAACCGCGTAAAACTTCCAGGAAATGCTAATTTTGATTCGGTATTCGTCAAGAAAAAATATCTTAATTTTTCTACTCTTTCATCGGTAGGCAGTTAGGTCTTCCTACTTTCTCAACTCTTCAACGTCAACGTCTTTACGACACTCTTCATAACGCTTGTACTACTGTTCGCTATATTTTAACATAAAGTTTAATGCAAATTCTTAGTCTTCAAAATTAAAAAATAGACAAGTGCATCAAAATGGATCCTCCTTATTTGTCTGTAAAAAAAAAAACTATACATGCAATATGGCTGAAATTTGATATATACGTACATTATGTACGAGTATGTTATTGCCATGTGTATTGAGATAAATGTTTGAATCATTCTTCGCATATCGTTATTACTAAAATTTGCAAATAAAAAGCAGGTTGGAACATCCAGAAAAGGGTAATAAATCGTGGTGATGTATTTATATTATCTTAGTTTAGTTAGAGTAAAGAATTAATAAAATACTGTTTGAGTAATGAGATTATTATTTCTAAAAAAAATTCCGATCTTTGCTCGAATCGTATTTGATTTTCAATCCAAATTATGTCTGTTCTTTAAAGAATGGAATCCCTTCCTGGGCGATGAACATCACAATTCCAGTTTCATTCTGTGCAATTTTATTTCCAAGTTGTGGAAAGTGGAAAAATGAACAACAAGAGCGTGAGAGCTGGTCGAGATCAGATTTGACTGTAAGCTCAAGTTGATAAACTGAACAAAAACAATGTAAGAGCGCAGCACAAGCTGCAGCGGAGAGATTATCCTATCTCTTAGTTGGTTTTTTCGCCGCGAATGACGTACGGCGCTGCCGGCGGGTTATTAAGGCCCGGACGTCAGGTTAAGTATGATTAAGATGATGTAGAGCCATTAAGAACACACCAAACTTCCTAAGTAACGCCGATCGAACGGAGAGCAAATCTAGTATCTGTACGGGTACTTGTGTTTTAAATCTATTACCGGGGTTCGAGTACTCGTTTCAGAATTAATTCTTCCTGCTGCAGAAAGATTAAAGACCCTTTTCTCATGCGACAATCTTTAAGTGGCATTGTAATCACAACAGTATCAGAAGCATTTATAAAGTCGCTTTATAAATGATGCATCGTTTTTTATATTAAGTACCGATTTTCAAAACCGATTAATTTTGGGCTAGTTTCGCTACTAAAATACAGAGTATCCGTTTTTTCAATTCTCATCATTGGCATCTCGGTTAGGTTAGATCAGTTAAATTAGGGTAAAGTTGTCCCATTAGGAGACCATTTTAATCATGCTGTTGTTTTTCTCGAATAACACATGTTACTAACTGAATGCAATAATTCAAGTTTTGCTGATATTTATACTTATAAATAATTTCTAAGAATTAATTTTGGTTGTGACCTTGAGGAGGCTCGGCGTGAGCCGCCATCTTGGATCGAAGGTGCAAAAATGAGTTTTTTGCTATTATGTCGAAATCAGTGGCCCGTATCAAAATTTTACAAGAATACAAAATTAAAGTCCGTTAATTTTTGTACAAATAGGGTTCTTGCATTTTTTACCTAGGATGAACTCTCAAAGAGTTATGTTCAAAAATAGGTAAGCGGAACAACAATTTATGAAAGAATATTTAATCACACGAAATATACACAATATTAATTTTTTAATACTTAGTCTAATAGATTTTGTTATTTGTAACAGTTTACATTTGTCGTGGCATCTAAAGAAGTAAATTATCGATGATTTTTAAATAATTTTTGTCAGCGCTTTTTCACCAATTCATCAACCACCCGGTTAAAGATACGGTATCGCGGTTTAAAAATTTTAATTCAGTTTGGAATTCTCCTTCATGTCATGTTAAACGATTTTTGCTCCGATGAGTGGTTAACGAATTATTAACAATTTAAACTTATATGAAATTTCACTAAAATTTGAAACATCTGCAAATCGGCTTAGTTTTCATTTTTTCTTCTGAAATTTCGATACGTATTAAATGCACAATGAAGCTTATCTTTAACCGTGTCCAAATTTTAGAAAAAAATGAAAACTAAGCCGATTTGTACAAAAATTAACGGGCTTAAATTTAGTATTGTTGTAAAAGTTTGATACGGGCCACTGATTTCGAGATAATAGTGAAAAACTAATGTTTTGCACCTTTGATCCAAGATGGCGGCTCACGCCGAGCCTCCTTAAGGTCACAAATTTGAATTTTTCATTCCCGTCTCGACCCAAACAACATGTTAAAATTATTTTTTCCCCGCCTTTTGTAGGGTAAAAATCTCTATTGACTGGACTATTAGGAAAATCATGTATGTATTTTAGAGACCAGAGAGAAAGAAAAATGAACTAATGTCAAATTCAAATTAAAACTTTTAAACATGTTTTCCTTCTCCGGTTCAATATAATGACGTCACAGAAAATTTTCTTTCTTAATTTACAAGAAAACAAATAATTTTTTTAAAATAAAATTTATATTTTTATATATGTTTTCAACATAACATTACATATATAGTGATAGAAATCGGTTTTTTAATAATATATTTTATTTTGATATATGTAGAAATTTACACTGATTCCAATAAAAGAGTGTTTTTAAATATATGTAGTGAAATTGAAAGCAATAAAAGTATATTTAAAAATTATTTGGAACTAATGAGATTTTAAATCAAGAAGAAGCATGAGGCAAAGTAGCAAATGAGTACAAGAGCCAGAATCCTGACATAGCTATAAATAAGCACGTTTTAGGGTCCCGAGGATACTATTTTACTAGTTTTAAGATGGTGTATCTGTATATGTGTGTGTATGAGTGTATGTGTATGTATGTGCTTGTGTATGTGTGTATGTATGTGTGACAAACAAAATTTTCTCCTTCGATAATTACAACACTAAAATTTATAATTCTTTAATACTTCTTTTCCTTACATCCAAATGAAGATCTTATTAAATTTTGGTTATAATTGATAAACCGGAAGTAACCTTATTACATTTTATTGTCTATACGGTTTGATTACACATTTTACTTCATATTCAATAGATATAGAGTTAAAAAATAATAATATAACAAATAAATTAATCTTAATAAATCAGCCAGCTTTGCTGATATATTCAAATTTAATTGATAGATGTCAGTGCCAAATGCAATTTACATAGTATATGTTATAATTTTACTGAATATACATATAGAATCTTTTTTCAAAGAACTTTCGGTATGGGATTTTACAAAATACATAGATCTGACGGAAGGTAATGTGCTGGCCACATCACATTTTTTTAAATTTTATTTTGAACGATGATGCTAATTTTTTTTATCACTGTCAAATATGAAGTGGATATAGGGACAAATTTATAAGTTTTATATCAACTTATCTATATTGATTTGTTTCACATAGCAACAATGCAACAATTATAAAATTTATAGGATAAAAACAATTGAAGAAGAACATCTGAAACACACGGGACGAGTTACATCAAAACTTGTATAGGTGTCACATTTTCAATGTTTATTAATATAAATAGTACCGCAAAAGCGGCTCACAATCCATTTTTCCAAACAATTTTATAAATTATTTATTATCTTTTGTTTTAGAGAGCTACAGGCAAAAATTTGTTTTTTATTATCTGAAGACATAATTTCCTAGATATTATTAATTAAACACAATACTTTTTAAATAAGAACCTTTTTTGAAAGTAGTTTTATATTTTTAAAGTTTTTAAAGATGTCCGGTCTAGGTCACCTACGAATTGCATGAATATAGATTTTAGCTCCGCCCATTGTGTTAATTTCAGTAGTGTCGTTTCCTGAGGGTACATAAGATACTGCTGTTATTTTATTATAAAAATATGTATTACAGTAAAAGTTTTCAAAGTTCAAAACTATGTCAACTGGTAAGTTTATTAGCAAATGTAAAACCAAATATGTGAAAAATAAGAGAATGACACAGTGTTAGCGTCAGTGACACTGACAAAGAATAACATTATACTTACGGCTATGAATCATGGTAATATATCTGGATTTATAAATAAACCTATGTTACAAAGAAAGTATTGTTAACAACGAGCATCGTTTTAAAATGGAATGTCCTAAATTAGTCGAAACAATATGAATCTTTGATAGGCAACTGTGTCATATCCATTCTTGTCACACGTTTCTGGTCATGCAAATGAGAGAAATGAATGTATGCCAACAGATGACCTTGATCGGAGTTATTTCAGCAATTTTACTGTAGCTACATAAGTTAAAGATATGAGTAAGAAAAAACCGTTTGATAATCTGTAATAATTGAAAATGTTCAAAATGTTTTGTCGTATCGTTAATGTTGGGATACCCTAGAAAACATCGTGGTCAATTTGTACCAACTGACTATCTTTCAACTTTTGACGTTATCGTCTAATGTATTTTTCTCTAAAGTGCCCTCTCCCACGTATATTATTTTGTTCCTATTTGGCATTCCTGCAAGTGAAAAACAATTCACTTTCTGGATCGATTTTGAAGACTTTGAGACAAAGTCTTGTGGAAAATCACTTCCTCTGCTGATGGGATTTTGATTTTTTTCGGCAAGGATTGGAATTTGATTTTTCTACGTGTGAAATTTCATTTTCAGGGCTTAATGTGAGCTAGGATATAGCCAGTCAAATATACATAATTACGTTCTGCTCTCAACTCGAGCATTACTTCCAAAGACTTTTATTTTAAATTAAAATGGAATAAATTTCAAATGCGTCCTTCCTCAAAATTGATTCCTCAAAGGGAGAAGACAGCAAATAATTGCACATAGGATGTAATATTCCACTTTTCGTAAAGTAATTTCAAAATATTTTTAATTTTCAATTCGGTATATTTCTCATTTGGATATTTCAGAGTCTGACATTCAATTTATGACAAATATAAAAATGTCATAAAACAAAAAGCAAGTACTTTATTGTTTTGATTATGTGTAGAGTTTTCACTACTTGTAAATATAGGGTATAAATTTTAAAACGGGTCATATATCGTATGGCTATAACATAAAAAGCAGTTTTTTTAGCTGCCAAGAGTTTCTATATTAATTTATAGAAAAAAGGATTGTGCATATAATAAAGCCACAAAATATATTTTAAAAAATTGCGAAATTAAGAAAAAAATCTCAAATATCCTAAAGTTTCCTTTATTTTGTGTTATTTGTATTAATCCATACATTAATAACTTTATTCCTTAATTAACCTCTACGATGTTAGTAGAAAATGACCATGTTTTGTTATTGTCAGTTTCATGGCTAATGCGATTTTTCTTAATTTCGTAAATTTTTAAATTTATTTTGTTGCTTTTATGAAGCAGAAAAGTAACGTGTTTGGTATCAAAAAATTAGGTTATTATCCTATAACATAATTAACAATAACAATATAATAATAATTCAAGAATATCAAACTAAAACTTATAACAATAAATAACACAATATTAATAATGCAACAATATAAAAAAGATATGACAATATACAATATAATATTACAAAAATTTGGAAAAAGCTTTTAAATCTCATCATATAAATTCACTGCTTTAAAAAATGAAAAATATTCTTTAACTTGTTATAATCTGTCAAAATATGAGAAAGGTTCTGGTCAATATTATAAAGTTGCTTGATTGGGTCATATTCTTATATATTATTATAACATCACATTTGTTGCACATGGGAGCGTTATAGACGATAGCCATGTGTCAACCTAGAATAATCCAATCTGAGACGATGAATTTTGACCAGTTCTCTTCTCTTAAGATCACTGGGAAGTAGCACTGGTGCAACCGACGGCTTGATAATTCATAGATGGTTCTACACTTCATTCCATGTTCTTTGCCAAATGGACAATACCTCTTTCTTAAGGTGAAAACAGATATCTGAATGATTTATCAATGGTACATAAACAGAATCATTTTCTTCCGCAATACGTGCTGCTTCATCGGCCATCTCATTCGATCCCAATATGACTGGGCACCCATAGAAATGATATATCGTTTCCTAGATCATGATAATACAGTGTTGTTAATTGAATAATATTGACAGTTTGATGGAATAATATTTTTCAATCGCTATGTCAAAATCAAACCTTATCTACCTTTTAAAGAATACAAACAAAATTACTTTTTTCCACATAAAAGGTCCAAGTTACACTAGTTTTGTCATTTTCACACTTTTATTCTTAACCTTAAACTGTAGCCGAATAGTCAGTTTTAAAATTTTCTGCTAAATCAAATCACTTCATAATATTGTTACAACAACGATAACTAGATTTGTCTATGTTTACTTATTTTTCAATACAAATATGTTATTTGATAGTTGTGGATAAAGTATAGTATTCTAGTCGCATGTAATGGCCATTACTCATACGAATGATTTACATCACTCGCCTTCCGGCTCGTGTTGCAAACTTCATTCTCCTGAGTAATAACTTACATTACATGCTTATTGAATAATATATTATTATTATTTGTTTCAGTTAACAATATGTGCAATGGATTTTATGTCTTGAATGAATTTTGAATATTAAAAAATAATGAATATTTTCTCTCTTCTTTAGATTTTTTTTAATAAATATCTTTATATTTCTTAAGAAGTGACGCATGTATTATAAAAATTATTAAAGTTCAAAGCAAAATAAAATTGTTTGCCCAAATTTCTTTACACTTTATGGGGATCTCCGCAATAAAACGCAGAAGTAAATGCGAATTCTTTTCTTAGTGTAATTACAAATATAACAAAGACAAAAATTAATTTCTAAGTCCCCTGCGATTTAAGTAATATATCATTTTCTTGCATGACGGCTACGGAAATATTTGACATTTTCATCGTGCGAGTAGAAAAAACAAGGGGTATTTTTCATTATTTCCTGTGTCCGGAGAGACCAAGCGTAGTCTCCAGTCTCCAGCTTATTAAGGCTAACCGAGACGCCGGAATTAGTACAAATAGAAAAGAACTTCTCTAGGTCTTTGTGAAGGCTTATAGAATAATTATACTGCCGTGTGCACTCATTGGTGAAATACTCGACTGATGTCGTGGGATGGAAGCTTCGAAAGCTTCACTTCACTTTGTCTTTATGATAGTTATAAACTCGCCAATTATATACAAGCACAAAACGCAGAGCGGTTAACCAACATTTTTCGTATTTAATTTTTTTAAAATAATAAAAAATAAAATTATACTATATAAATTTGTATTAGTACATCGATTATTAATGTGTGGAAGTAAATACAGGAATTGAATCTGTTGTTATTATGAAACAATCAAAATATGCTGAAAATTGAAATGCATGAAAAATATGTATTATGTGCAGCAGTAGCATAACTAAGGGGGGGTTAGGTGGGTGCGCTCACCCCCCTGTGAAGATTTTCAAGATATAGGCGCCTTTTTCAATAATTTAATTAAAATCATTAATATTTTTTTAAAATTTGAACTTATAAATAAAAAAAAAAAATATTAATACAATCTGAAATCCTTTTCCTCCTAATATTTTTATTATTTTAATATACCTATTAATTTTAACATAAATAATTAAATAGTAAGTTTAATTAGTTTTATATGTTGAATACTATTTTCTTTTTTACATCGCCACATTGACAAGACACAAGTTGTAAATGCAGGCGTCTGGCGTGTTTTCTATGCTACTGTCTACTGTGTATTATCTTCTATGCTGTTTTATTAAGTTCAAAATATCATTTTAATAATGAGTTCAATTAAGATAAAGATGTCCGGATGGCAAAGAAAAAAAGCAAATTCATTATTACGTGTAAAAAATGTTAAATAAGTAAAAAACGTAGATAATGTACAAGTTTAGTTCTTCATAACGACACTAGATGACTTGTTGTTTAGAAATGTCACATTACAGTAACTTTCCTTAATCCTATCTTAAATATAATCTAAAAACGATTGAAACTATGATAAGTTAATAAGAAAGTGACCTGAAATTATTGTAAAGTATTAAAAACACATTCTGAAACTATAGATAAATTAATATAAAATGCTTAAAATTTGTATAAAATTCATTTTCAATAAGTTTGGAGCTAATTATTTAAATCTATTTCAAATTATTTGAATCTATATGATATTCATAATTAATAAATAGAAAATGAAATATTAGTTTTGCACATTTTTTATTCGCGTTCTATTTTTAAATGTCTTCAAATACTATTTCTTTACAAAACTGCCTAAAATGTACATAAAATATATAAAACATTTTAAAAATATAACACAATATGTTTCAAATTTACGTATTTAGTCTAATTTTGACGTAAAATGTGTTTTAAGTTTAACGTTTGAGGTTATGTACCTAAATGTTTGTCTGAATCAAAGAAACATGTTGATGTCACGTGGACTGCTTGTTCTAGAATATTCGTTACAGTATAAAAGAAAACATCTTTATAAAAAAAATATTTTTTTACGCGTAAAAAATAACGTATAATACGTGACGTATTTTACGTGCCCATCCCTGGAAAAGAGTAACGAGTAACTCGTTAGGTTAAACTTTTAATTATATTATACTATAAAAAATATATTTTCATTACTAAGGTTATAAAACTGATGTTAATTTTTTTATATTTTATTTTAAATAAATTACGAATTTATTATGGCGCCTTTTTACTGAGAAAAAACCCGCCTGTGGACTTTCCTAGTTACGCAACTGATGTGCAGAAAGCATACAGTACAGAGTTTTTATTTAGTACTCGTTTGTAGTCATAGTTTCAAACTTATAATTTTTTTCCAACAATTGTTTACAAAGTGATACTTTTCCTATTGAAATCTCGTTTTTAAAATTACACTATAATGGTCAGAAAAGGTATTTTTTTTTTTCATACTCCAATGACTTAAATTAAATACAAATCCATAACAATCAACAAAATTTGTGTCGCTAAATATAAAAGTAAATATTAAAGGGTTTTAAAATTTTGTACACTATTGGAGAGTAAAAATATTTATAATTTGTTGATAAAATGGAATCGCAAATCACGCGTTCGATTGGGGATTTTCAAGAACTGTGAAGGATACCAAGTCGGTTAACTTAGACAGAAGTTGCCCCATTGAGAGACAATTTTTATACTGGAATGGCTATTTAGAAAAAAATCATAAATCAATAAATATTTTTGAAAATGACTTCAAAGTAAGTACTTACTAATCTGTTTTAAGTTTTTACATTTTAATTGAATATTTGACAATCACTAAACTCAAAATTCCTGTCGCCGCAGTTTGATCAATTATCAATTTTGATCTTCTTAGGTTATTCTTCACAACGGTTTTAATTCCCGTAAATTTACTTGTTGTAAATACCTACATATACTCGTATAGTATAAATATTTTGTTATTACCAAGTTCTAATTTAATTATATTAATAATTCTTTCAATAGTAGAAGGCAGAAACGCATATTTATTTCTCTGTAGACTTAAAAACCTGCACAATTGATATGAAAGTAAAATTATTAATGATACACATAGAAATCCTGTTCCAAACATATCACAGAAAAAAAGAGAATATTATTGACTAATTTTATAAATATTATAAACAGAAAAGATTGCATTTCTCAGCAATTTTGAAATCAGTTAATAATAAGTTCTTTCAATATCCACTTTATTATTATATTTGTTCCTACGAAGTTCAATTTTGGTATATGTCCCATTTTCGTTTACAATGAAACAAACAATATGAAACTTCAATTATCGTATTTGTTACTATTATAGTCGACTGTAAACACTATCTAAGTTTCCAAGTGTGTTCAGAAGTAGAATAGAATTTTATTATTTTAAAAGCATCCAATCTTCCATCTATCCGGAGTAATTTGTTGTTCTACGATTACAATCAAATCCATTTAAGAAAAATATCTGCTTGTTCCCATTCCCACGAAGTAGTAGAATAGAATAGTGTAAGTGGGAGAACATGGCGTCTGGCATAGAGGAAAGCAGAACTCGTTAAATTCACTTAGAACCGGCGGCAAGGCGCAAACAAACTTGTCCCACGGCAAATAAAACAAAGATACGCCCGGAAGAGGTAAATACTTACATTGTTCAGGTACTTTCCCCTATTTACACTCCAACACAAAACGACGCAAATTTATTTCATTTCTCTCCAGAGTTCACTGAATTTATTTTATTAGCCCATCAAACTACTACTGCAGCCACAAAGAAACAACAAATACACTTCATATTTATTCACGGACATTAGTTCGTCTCTCTCCGGTAATTTCAGTGCGGTAGCTGAGCGTAGAACGTCATCGTATATCTTTAATATATGTTACCATGTGGCTAAACACATATCTGTAATGGTGGTCACAGTTTGAGAACTGGCAATGATCTTTGAAATAAAGAAATGCAATATCAGAATTTTTTAATTAAAAGTTTAATTTTTTAAAGTCGTCTAATTAAGATCATCATATCATAAATGAATTAACATTTATCTTTCTTATATACGCATTATCAAATGGGGCGCGCGATAAGAATGGTTATAATACATTTGTCTTTCAAAAATTCGTATTGTTTCAACTAAGAAATTACGACATGTCATTTGAAAACTATGCTCGTTGTTACCATACTGTCGCTGTAAAGTTAGCGTTATTATTTGTCAATATCATTGGCACTGTACCTGCCGTCAAATAATTATGGGTTGGAGATTTCTACACTGTTACCAATTTATGGGTAACGTTGAAAATGCTGTTATGAAGAAGCGGCAACACCGCCCGGCAAGTGACAGGGTGCGGCGGAGGGAAAAAGTTCAACTTCAATCTATACTAATTTGACGGCGAGTATAATACTGTGTCAGTATTTTATTTTTCGCATATTTTGTTTCACATCTGCTAATAAACTTGTCAGTTAATATATTTTTGAATCTTGAATGCTTTTACTGCAACATCGAATTGACGCATGATTAACAAAATAACAGTAGTGTCTTATAAATCCCCATAAAAACTGTGTACCTAAACGACATTATTGAATTTGACAGAATGGGCGGGGCTAAAATCTTAGTTCATATAATTCAAAGATGACATTAATCGGACATAAAAAAATTAAACTGTACCTGCAGTTCTATTTCCTAAGTATGCATACGGTAATTTTTTAACAAGCTAGATTTAATTTTTCTGACTCAAATATACAAGTAGTAAATCTTTTGAGAATTTGTGAAGTTCTTATGAAGAAAGAATTACGAAAAAGGCGGCTATGATTTAATACAGAACTTAATTAGCAAAATTAGTAAAATTTTAAACTTTTCTATAAAAAATAGTGCAAAAGTTTGGTAATTGCTATATGAATCAACCCTTACGAGCGGTAATTATGGTAAAAAGTAAAGCAACACCTGTCTGAAAGTTTATGAATTTATTTAGGTATTGTAGGTATGAATTATTAATTTTGGAATACAGTTATGTTTTTAGTTTAAAATATACATATTTTTAATTAACTGCATTTTGTATTTACCAGATAAGAATGATATAACAAATAAATTGAAAAAGTTATAATAAATGAACAACTCTTTTGTTGTAATAAAAATAAATTTTCTTTGCAGTAAATTTCAATTGCAACAAGTTCGCAAGTAGGTAGTAGGCAAAATTAAAATTATGTAATATGACAAAGCAATTTTATTTAATATATAGTATTGTTACTGCTCTTTCTTAGTTGCAGTACGTAGAAATAAATAAAGTGTGAGAGCTTGACATTAAATTAAAACTATGAATTCGAATTTACATATTTACTGAGCGCTTTTTAATGGAAAATAATATTTATAATTCAATTCATTTACATTATGTTCAGTTGAATTCGTCAATTGTTGAAGGTTGAAGGCCAACATCTTAAAAAATTGGAATTAATTATATTTGTAGCGTAACTCGACCTAGGACGATTCTTACTTGTCTATAATAAGTAATCAACATAATTAGCATTGATAACTATGAAAATTAAATATAATTGTCACATATTATTCACTAATAGCAACCTTAATTTTAATCAAAAAAGATCGGCTGTATTTGCATGCCACTAAAATATGTTGTTACTTACCTGTACCATTTATAACTCTATTAATATTAATATATTTTAATGTTGTTGACGTTGTGGTGCATGTTATGCTTGAATCAGGAAGTACGTCGTTCATATTTCCTGGTAGCGTAGTCTGCTATTCGTTAAAATCAATTGTTTTAATATACATTTGAGCATATCGACATAACGAGTTGTTTAGACATATGTAGTCGTAGTTGCACTGAAGACGCTATAATATATAGAATATCGGGATATAATAAGTCGAGTAGGCGAAACTACACTAAGGAAACCAGTTGACAAATTCACATGTCTATAACATAGTTTGTAAATCACATATATTAATGTCAGTGTCAAAAATCAACAGTTTTAGTGACATTCTGATAGCTTTTTCTGGGAAGTATATTTAATCTTTCTTATTGTTTTATTAATTAAATATTTGAAATTATAGGTAAAATGCATATATCCATTATCCATCAGAAATACCGCCAATCTGGTTAAAGAATTGAAAGAATCTCTGACAATCAGGAACTTCCTCATACAATGAAAAATAGATGTAATTAGAATTATATGCGTGCAGAAGACATGTTAAATACAACAAAAAACAATATTTGGGTAAAGTTCTGTAATATTTTGTTATAAAACGACGTTTCGATAGCAAAGTGCAGTACAATACTTATATAACCTAATATGGAAATGGCGAGAGGTCTTGTGATGACCACAACAGATTTTTTATCTATAGGAAAAATGGTAAAATAATGTTAAAATTTTAATTCCGTCAAAATTTTTTTTTTTTTATTTTAGAGCAAAAGTTGGACGAAGGAAAATAATGATAAACAAGTAATAAAAAAATAATAAATAGTGTATTTTCTTTTAATTGTAACTCATACATAAGACACAATTGAACAACAAACTTAATACTCGATGGATGCATTTTCTCATTTAAATATTATTCTTTATTACATTTTTATACTAAAATTAATAAGTAAAAATATAGAGTTAAATGAAAATTTTAGCATTTATTTGGTTTCAGTGGTGACTTAATAAATTCATTTGACAGAAAAGTAATTAAGCGATGAATTTTTTGCCTAAACTTTTGTTACATACTTTAAAACAGAAATAATTGCTGTATCATTCTCCACATAAGAGCGAAGAAAATTCATGAATTCATAATGAAGTATTGTAAAGAGAAGTGTATTTTAAAATATGTACATTGCATTACAAATAATAAAGACACATTCAGAAAAAGATATCGCCTTCTAGATTAATATAATCTAAGTAGGATATATATTTCACGTTTTCATTATTCATTTATAAAAGCTCTCATTAAAATATAAAACAAAATGAATTTTTTGCAAATGTAATAATATAATCCTCTTTCCAGATAAAATTATATTTCAATATCAATTAAATTTTCTTTGAAAGGTTTATAAATTCTGTAAAAGGGTTTTACAATTTAAACACATGTAAATTGAAATTGAAATAATGGTAAAGAACGTCGATATTTCAATTTAATTCCAATATTGAGAATTGAGAAGCCTTATATTTAAATTTATTGCGCTACTTACAATATTGTAAAAGGCATTATTAATGTAATGCTTATAAAATAATATAAATTTACTACATAGAACTCCAACTTATGATGAATACACAGTTATTGAATATTATACATAAATTATAAATACATTAAGGATATAGGTATACTTATAATAAATAATATTATTGAAATACATTGGCAGTGTAAAAATTATAAAACTCATTTTAATGTTTTTCTTTTTTTGACGTTTTGGGTAAAGTGTATGTAGTCACGTTTTATTTTTGTACGTAGCTACAGTTCATATAATTATTTAGTACGCCCTTATTTTTATATTCACATAAACATTTTTTTCTACGACCATTGAACTTTACAGTAGGGTATTAAATTAACGGCTGTTTAGAAATTTTAAAATGTTATTTTATGGAAGAGAGTGATGATAAAAATAATTACCCTTAACGCGAGTGTTAAAAATGTGAATTATGATTAGTTATTTATTACTTCTTATTAATATTTGTTGCTCTATTATAGGATCACTTTTGTTCATTTCGATTTATTTGCACATATACAGGGTGTTAAAAAATAAGTGTAACAAATTATGAGGCATCTAGTACTGACTTAAATGAGTAAAAAAGCTTATTCAACATGGGTCCAATCTTCAATAGTTTCCGACATATAAGGCAGTGAAAAATAAGTTTTTTCGGGGTGTAACTGTAAGAGTTACGATGTTAATGAAATGAAACATTTTTTTACCTTTCAGAGGTTATCATAGATGTGTGTTTTTCAAAAAAAAAAAAAAAAAAAAAAAAATAAATCAAATAATTGTACTTAGACAAATGTTGTGATGACGTTTGGCCAATAATTAGTTCTCGAATAACTTTGTAACTATTAGAAACTGAAAAAATGTCTCGTATAAAATTTTATTGCTCTTTATGGTCTTCATAGACAAAATTTTGTTCAGTCGCTATCTTTGTCAGTTTTTCTTCGATTCTAATACAAAATGGCCTCTTTCTCAAACACAGTTGAAGATCGGACCCATGTTGATTAAGCTTTTTTTTACTCATTTTGGTCAGTACTATACCCTCATATTTGTGACACTTATTTTTTAGCACTTTATATATGTTTGAGAACTTGTCGAAATTAAATTGTTTTTTATTCAAGGCGATTACTTAATGGTACAGGGTAATCAAATTTTATTTAACATCAAAATATAACGCGGTTAGTTGCGGTTGCGTCAAATATTTAAGCTTAGTAAAAAGATTATATGCATGGTTAGTAAAGCTAAGCTATCATTTCCTCTAGCTCGTTTTATATATGAAAATAGCAGATGGCGGTTGAGAGCTGACCATTTTTACATGCATTATATAAACAATTTACACCAAACTTTGGTTCGTAAAACAAAACTTTTGTCATCAAAAATGAACACTACCTGAATATTACAAATTATCAAGACAAAATGAAAAATGTTTTTAAATATCACTTATGTAATACCTACATAACCTGTCGATTTTGGTAGACAACTGGCATTTGCCGCTATTGTGAACTTGTAACCGATTAAAGGGCATAATTTGTTTTCAAACCAACGCTATTTTCTTATAGAAAATACAGTCTTTTGAAATGATAATATTTATTCTTCACTTTGTCAATTTAATATTTACAAAAGAATCTATGACCAATACAATTTGATGATATAATTTAGCTTAAATAAAACAATTATATGTGAAATATGAAGCACTTAAATTGAAAGAAGTTTGACTAGTAACCGGACATATTCAAGCAAGTTTACCGAGTTTATTATCTGGATATCCATAAGTAACCCGGTTACTTCATGAAAAAATACCTTTAAATAATTTTCAATTATTTGACTATTATAATTATTAAAGTAAAGTGAATTTAAGCAGAAAATTAATTCAAGAAATTCAATGGTAAAACTAAACTAAACAAATAGAAACATATTTTATCTATAACAACGTTTATGGAACTAAACTTAAGAATTAAACTAATAAAATTAAATTGAGAAGTTGTCTATTTTCAACTTTTTAGTTTCTTTTTATAATTCTTTAGTTTTCGTCTCTTACGACAAATGTTAAAATCTGACCTATAAAAATGTGTGTTCTGCAGAGAAAACGACTGCTTAAACTACGTTATTTCAATATAGTTTCTTAATTTAGTGGCTTAATTCAATTTTATAATATACATGCTGCATAAACCTAGCATAAATGGTGCAGCATATAGTATACCTCTCAGCTATTATTACGTTGAAACCAAGTTTAAGTAAGTTATATACGCATTTATATTAATAAGATAAAGATAGGTGTTTAATTTAATTGTGACTATAGAATGAACCATCTTTTACTTTTTGCCAGGTTAGACAAAAAAGTCTAAAAAAAAAATGTTGGTCCATTTCATTCCAAAGCATATTACTATACATACTTATATAATATATTGTTCTGTATCACTGTCCAACATTCTTCATTCATTCTTACATTCATTCCTTGTTCATTCTCCCTCTTCTTTATCTTCTTCTCTGTTGGAAGAACCCAGCATTGTGTACGAGCTTCGCAATAGCTGCTCTTGGTATATCTTCCGTTTCCCTATGGAACACCGGGAACTCCTTGTTGGCTAACCAAGATTCCTTGGCGAGCCCTGCTGCTACATGCGGGTTCTTGTAAAACGGGTTTAGGAGTTCTTGAGGTAGCTGAGCTTCTCTGGCAGCATTTTCGACAACTTCACGATTAACTAAAGATGATGGGTCGACTGGGGGAGGGTTCTGTAAATTGGCTATCGGAGATAAAAACAGTATTAAAGAAAAACTAAATACTTATTTGAGCATTAAGAGCGCGAGGTGATTCTTTGTCGCTTAGCATCGCGCGGCATACTTTCCAAAACGACAAGACACTTTAGGCAGCGGTCACACTGAACAAGTGAGATCAATTGTCGTTGATTAATTGCAATCGACTCAAAAGTAAACTAACACTAGCTTATGGTGATGGTCACATTGCATGCATCGACTACGAACGAACGATATCGAACATCGGCGAGTGGTTTGATATATCAAACATCTTTGATATTACTTAGTCGATCGATGCGATCGTTCTGTTTATGCATGCTCAGTTTGCTCATATTAGTCATACCAACTTAGCTGTAACCTATAACCAAAAACGAAATTTATTTATATGTTATATAATAACATGACAGAAAAGTGGACCGTTGAAAGCACACCGGGGTATAGTAATTGTGTGACGTGACAACAGACGTTGGTATTATTTTTATGGAAATATTTACGTCGATACATGCAGTATGACATATCTCCTAAAATTTCAGTCGATCGCTGTTGATCTGCGCCACTTGATCCTGGTCGATCGATTACATTCTAGTCAGTGTGACCGCTGCCTTACGCTGAGTGAAAAGATCTTTTGCGCTTGTTGCTATGGAAGATGCGTGAAAAAGGGATTTGTTGCTCTCTCCTCCAAAAGCAAATTTACAATGACAAATGAGGTAACTATCTATTTTTCATAGCACTAGTAGAGAAAAATATTGTGCATATCCATTGCTGATTGTATACGAGTATAACAGAAATATGATTAAGTTTTCGTTATTATTGAGGTTTTTTTTTTTTGTTGACAAAAACAGAATATGTCTACAAATTCCAATTTTCAGGAAACAAAAGAAATTCTCATTTCAAAACAGTTAATTGTAAGCATGAAACTAAGACGTTTATTTCGAAATTTTATTTTATGAAATTTGGGATCTTGTAGCTGAGAGTCTGGTTGCGAATCTGGAGACCCGGATTCGACCCTGATTGATACCCAAATTATTTCAAATTTTAATAGCACAGAAGTGACCATGTATACTTTTCACGGCAGCAATGAGTTCCCGTCATGTGATGCCCGTTGAACGCCCGCACGATACGATATTGTCATCATCATTGCCGTCTGTGATTGGCACACCCTGCATTGGGTAATAGACGTGATGATGATTTTTTTATTATTTAAAAAAATATAGACTTTGGTTTGCTTTTTTGTAGGAATTTTGCATTTAACCGGTAAAAATTATAGAAATAAACAATGAAATAAAGTTTAATAAATAAAGATAGTTGTATTTTTATTGTTTTGTTAAGAAAAACCTCAAGTATCGTAGAAACATTTAAATACAGAGGTACACTATTTTTCTGTGTTTTGATTGGTTTTTGAGAAATCCATGTAGCTCACAATCTGAGCAATCGGAATCGAGCGATATGATGCAAAAACCGGAAGCTTCAGTAAATGGGCTTGATTCTTGAAAGAAACCACTTGTATTTAAAATATCGATTATATTGCGACATATAATAGTTATTTATGACCTAAGTATTAAAAGTGACATTTTATTTTGTGAGAAGGAATTTGCATTTCTAATAACTTTTTGGCGTCAAAAATATCAATTGTTCCATTCGTTATTACCAAGAATAAGTTACTTTTAACACTCGTGCTAAAAGTAACAATATATTTGTAGAAAAATAAACTATTTTGTATTGAGATGAGTTGAAGAGTTGTGTTTGAACTTGGACTTATATTTAGGACTGGTTAATTTATGAGTTCGTTGATAAACTGACTAGATAAAACTGTTCCATTTGCTTTATTTTTTATGAAACTGATCTTTATGATATGTGGTATAAAAGATACCTACATGTGTCTGGGTAAATTGAATAAATTTTCAGAATTGGTTGTATATCTACAACAAAATTATGAAAATTGGATTGAGTAGCCTATATTTTTGTGCATGTTATTATAAATTATAAAATCAGCAATATATCCGCTGCATTATTATCCTCTCAATAATATTTCTAGTTTTCAATTATTTAAAATAAATTAAATATTTGCAAGTGCGATAAATAAAACAATTGAAAAACAATAGAGGAGATTGAATTCAGCGGATAAAATTTAATTTAGTTTTATCGCCAAATACCTTTATTCTATTAAGCGAGAATTCATGTATTGTATATTGGATTACATCTATACAATTTTCATTGAATCGTAATCGTATAACAATTTATATTTTTAGCACAGTTGTCAATGTTCCAACAAAAAAATGTTTTGACAGAATTTTATTTCTAATATAGTCGGTACAATATTAAGTAGTTTTGAAATTGCTTGCCAGTATTTATAATACAGTTCACATCGGCTGCTAAGTAGTAAGTATTGTAGTGTAATAATAGTATACATAGCTTACTTAGCCTAATATTGTTGTCAGTCCGTTTAATCAAATCTAACTGGATAATTTTACACGAATACCCCTAATAAAATAATTTTAGTATTCATAGTAATATTTAATTAAAAACATAAATTAAATGATTGAAAACCCAAGGGAAGTGTAATTGAGTAGGGAAAAATTAAAAGGAAATAGTATTCCTTCACGTTCCTTTATTCAAATATACTACCGGTTTCGAACATTAAAATGTTCATCCTCAGGTACCGGCACAAACAGAAGTACAGGATTATACGTAAAAATTGAAAACAATCCATAAATTTTGAAGAAAAATCCATCATTGATAATGGTTCTTGAATCTTGATTGCATTGGAAGTTTTGAAATCAAGATTCAGGTATCATTTTCAATGTAGGATTCTTCTTCAAAATTTATGGATTGTTTCCAATTTTAACTTATTCCTGTACTTCTGTTTATGCCGGTACCTGAAGCTGAATATTTTAATATTCGAAACCGGTAGTACATTTGAATAAAAGAACGTGAAGAAGACTATTCCTTTTTTATTTTTCCTTATTAAATACAGTAAGAAAGGAGAAACAATTTTTATACAATTATTGGATTTGTCTTTTATTATGGAGATGTTAACTGGATATTAGGAATGACGATGGGTACCCGGGTACTCGGAACCTACCCGGTAATAATGTACCCGGGTATAAAATTTCTTACCTGAGTACCCGAAATATACCCGCTGCCTGTTAATTACCCGATACCCTTTAATTACCCGAACAGTTTTCAGCTGCCGGACAAATTATATCTAAGAAAAGTTTTTTATTACCATACCATAATTAATATAATTTATGTTAATTTTTTTTATAGAGATACAGTAGGTATATTATTTATTTGTATTACTTTTTATTTAATAAATATATGTAGATAATAATAATGAATTTTATTAAAAAGCAAACTGCTAATATAAGGGTAACTGGTAACTAACAAATTAAAGAATTATTTATATGGACTTAAAGAATAACGTGTAATTAAAGGGTATTGCGTAATAAACGGGTAAAGGTTACTATCCGGGTAGTTGTTTCGGGTACTCGGGTACCAATATTATCTGAATTCGTCATTCCTACTGGATATTATTACAATACAAAATGAGGGAAAGTCTTAAGGCAATTATTTTTTCACTTACCAGCGATTAGGTTGAGAGCAGGATTATAAATTTGAGCCTGGGTACAAACCAGGACTGTTAGAAGAACAGCCAGCACTTTCATTGTTAGATTTTTATCTCTGCAACAAGACGAAAAATCTCTCTTAGTTGACAGACATTTTTAATGAGAAAGGTTTAACACAAAAGCGGGAAACAAGACATAAAGTTTTTAGTAGGAACATGGACGTAGGTTTGAAATAATTGTAGAAGGGTTAACGTCTCGAAAAAATTATGAAGAATATTAAAAAAGCTGCATACTTGTGATTACCGGTAGAAAGTAGTATAATATTTTTTTTTACATAAATTAGGTAACAATTGTATTATTTATTTAGAAAAAATGGCGCAAGCATTTATTTGGCGTTACTAACATCTAGCATTAGAATATTCAGAACCATGTAGTTTACTTTTATTCATTATTTTCTCAGCTTCTATATTTTCTAAATTAAGTAAACCACTTTTCCACTGAGCCCTCCAGTTATTTCTAAATGGTTTAGTCAAGAATAATAAATTCAATTCATTTATTACGAGGAATAATAATTGTTTTGTAGTTGCACAAACTATGCAGTATTGATTACTGATTGTAGAAATATCAATTAAAAATACTCTGCCACATTTTTAATAGCCCGTAAGAGAGAGAAAATTTTGCAGCACGAATAATAAATATTATTGTAGAAATGAAATATTTGTACCGTGCGGGCGCTTACCAGGCGTCACCTCACGGGCACTCATTGGTACAAATATGTCATCATCATTACCGATATCTGCGATAAAGCAGATTGTGGCAAACCCAGAAATGGGTAATATGCCGTGATTATATATTTATTTTATTTTATGAAATATTGATCTTAATAATGATTAATTTTTTAAAGCATATCACTAGTTGAAATATCCTTTAAAAATATTTTAATAGGTCTGCAAATAGCTGATGTTAAAAAAATAACTAGTAAATTTTATAATAGGTATATAAAATAAATCAAAGAAATCAAGCCGTTGGTTACTCTTATGCATTTTTATTACAATAGTTACAATAATTGACCGCGAAAATAAAATATTGATTGCATCTTAAAAACCGTACTTAGTTGATTTTTTTTAATTCTAATTTTTTATATCAAAAAGCACTCATTTTCAGGTACTATTAGGCGTTATGACAGGTGTGCTTACAGTGTCGCCCACAGATTCTGCAGGTCACAAATGAATTTGATATTTTCTATAAATTACTTCCGTTAATTCTACTCGTATTTACCATCTACAATAAATTGTTATGAAAAAAGTATATTATAATAAAAAGATTGTAAACTTGTATTTTTGTATCTAAGATAAAATGTTTTGTATAAACATTAATATTTACTTTTTCTGACTTAAAAATAAAGTCGTGTTCCTAAATTTGTCTTCATATTTACTGTATTTTCTATTTTTACTGTTTAATTTACATATATACTCGTGTATGTATATATTGTTACATAATATTTCTTTTCCTGTTCTTTTTCTTTCGATTTAGAGGAAATTTTCATTTCCCGTCTATGTTGCTTGCGCAATGCGTTGGATTTATAGCTGATTAACGCAAGAGTTAAGGGCTGATGCTTTGGAATATGCCGGCGTGTCATTACGGTTTAACTGGTCTTACGCTTTCGATATCTTTGTTTAGGTTTATGAAGATTTTATCGACTTGTAAAACTTTTACAACCAGGATCTCAGAAAGATATTTTGTTCCTTGTATATTAGGTTATAAATGTACATGGAAAAATTTAAGAGAACAGTACAATGTTAAAATGTTACTAATAAATTATAAATACGGTCTAGTACTTTGTTATCCATGTTGATAGTAATCACAGTCGTCTATACTTTTCTTTATTGGGATTCTAAAAAAAGGATAAGTAAAGGTACATTTACTTATTTACATTCTAATGGGTGCCTTCTTAATTTTAACGTAAAATGGGAAATGTGCTGGATTTTAATTTCACAACCATTTCAGTGTAATAATAAAAACACGATCTTATGAGATCTATCCTACAAAACAGTACTGTCAGTGGTATACTCGTATATCTATAAAAAATTAAGTTGGCCCGCACAATATCTCTCGACATTTCCATTTTATTTACATCAATCCTACCCTATTATATTATGGACAATTATAAACTATCTACTCCCGATTTTTGATGCTGCTGTCAATTACAAAAATGAAATTTCTCAACTGGTTTCTTTGAAGTAGAACCTATGGGCTGCAAGATTAATGTACAAAAAAAATTATTACTTCCGGGTGTCCATTGTTCAATTGATATCGAAAACTAACCAGCCCTTCCTATTTATGTTAAAATGAGGAATATAGAGTTTCACTCTCCACACCAGCTATGAGTGCCCGTGAGGTGACGCCTGGTAAGCGCCCACACGGTAAAATATATCGTCATCATTACCGATGTCTACATATGTGTAGATAATGGCACACCCAGAAATGGGTAATATGCCGTGATGATATATTTATTTATAGTTAGAGTTTCAAACGTTGTAGTCTTTATATACTATACATAGTAGGAGGTATTTGAGATATCGTTCTATTCTTATAAACATACATAATACGCAAGTGTGCACATACAGGCGTAAAAAAGTTAAAATCGGATTCTAAGAATATTGAAACGTGCTTATTCACTAAAATCTCTATATGTGATTTTAGCGTGATCTACGATGGTGAGCTGTAAACAGCACCGGTAAAGTTATTTAAAATAACATTTTCTAATTTTTTTCGTTCTATAACTATTTAATAATTATAAAATTTCGAGCTATTAGACCTAGAAGAATTTGGGAAAATGTACTTTCTTAAAATTAATTGACGTTAAAATCTGAGTAACACATTTTTTTTCAAAATATTTGGAATTGTATATTAAAACTAAGTTACAGAAGGCAACGTATTCCAGCACGAGTTTGAAATTCGCATATGAGCGCGCAGCAGCGAGTACGAGAACAAACGAATGCTTGAATAGCCTTCTGTAACAAGTGGTTTATACAGGGATTTGTTAACTACTGGCTAGAGCAAGTGTAGCCGATACATGTACTTCTTGTGTAACCGGCTAGATTAAGAGAGAATCCAGGCAGTGTGATTGAGAAGGATATAGATAATTCTACTTTACACAAATCAGTATGATATACAAATACTGTGAAATTCTCATCTGTCAAATTTACGTCAAAAATTGAGTTTAAGTATATTTAATCTTGAAACGTGAAATAATTACGAATACAATGCTAAATTAGAACACATATATGAGATTATAAATTTAAACATTAATTAAAATAATTAAATTTTAGTGACAATAAAAAGAAAACTTAAAAACTGTTAAATCTGTTAGACAAACGAATAAGAAGTAACGAATATAAAGAAAATAAATCGGAATGATGTCGATCTGGTCAGGTACATGCGACGATTTGCATACTCTATCCCGTAGTTAACAATCCCTGGGTTTATACTATTTTCTCTGTTTAGGCTTTCATTTACATTATTTCTTAATAAAAATATTGGACATATGCCCAGTTTTATAAACATCGAATAACTTGCTGAGTTATTACTTTGAAAGTAAATTTAATCGGTGAGTAAATAAAAATGACTGTTTTATAAAATAAGTTGCAGAGTAAAATAAGTACTTGCAGAGTAAATATTTTATTCTAGTGATTTACCGTCAGAGACATCGTTTATTATTATTCAAACGTCAAAATAAAGTGTCATAAAGTGTCAGTTCTCATTAAAAATGGAAAAAAGAGAGAATGGCGAAAGAATTATACTGAAATAGATAAAGCGAACATGTTAGAGATAAAAAAATATATTAGTATTATTGAAAACAAGCAGACAGACGTAGCAAGCGTCAAAAGCAAAAATAGTGCATGGGATGAGATTTGTAAAGAATTTAATGCAGTTTCACAAATAGGTCCCCGGAATAGAGTTCAAATGAAACTGTTATATGACACATTGTATTTATGTTGGCTTGGAATAGTTGGGTTTTGTACAGGTGTTAATAAGTAATTTTTACAAGGGTATCCACTATCCCCTAACAAGTAGCAATTACCAAATTCTCCGTTTTCAAGCCTAGCTCTTATTAATGAATTGTTAAATATGTTGCTGTCGTGCGCGGAACCAGGTCATCTAGCAACAACATCCGTTATTTTTAGATTTCCTGAACATACCATTTGGCAATTCACAGAAAACCATCCTTTTCGGTTTCTATAAATTTCTGCGTTCTCTATAAAATAATTAATTTTGACAAGTGTCAAATTTATTCTACAGAATAAAATTTACTTCCTCGAAAATCAGTGGAGTGATTTATTCCATAGATTTACTTAGCTAGTATTTTTATTCTTGTTTTATAAAACGAAAATCTCTGGAATAAACTATTTTACTTCGAGAATAAATTTTACTTTGCTAGTAATTTACTTATCTATCTTTTATAAAACTGGGCAATAATCTATTAGGGGAAATTTTTGACGGGATAGTTAATTGGTAAAATTGATTTGCTTTTTTATTTTGTCCCTTGCCAACATATTTTGTGTATTTAATGCAGTCATACCAATTGCAAATAACAAAATGTCACCGAAAATTTTTAAAGAATGAAGCTTCTTCCAGCATGAATATGCATACTAAAATGTGACATTCTAATTCCGAAACAGAGAAATCCAGAACGCGTTCTTATTAAAAAAAAAAATACCGGTACGATGTTATAAATTGGGTCGGTCCTACCACAGCACTGAATACTGTTTTACCAAAATTAATATTATTTCATCACTTTTGTTAGTCATACAACTTATTAAAACAGATGGTCAGGATAATCAGATCCGTTTTCATAATAAACTGTATCTTCCCTTTAACACTTTAAATCCAAATTAAAGTTGTATTCGTTTTCATAATATAACTTAAGTACCTTAGCGAGAACTGTAGCATTACGTTATAATAAAGATAAAGTCTTAAAGTAATTTTAATTAAAGTCTTAAAGTGAGTCTGATTATGAAAATGGCTCTCAGAACAGTAAAGTTTGTAATTTATAAACAAATATCGAATTCACTATCAACTTGAGGTGAAAACTTTCAGCTTACAAACTTGGAGCCCAATTACGCTTTAAACTCGGAGTGTGGTGACTATATTTTTTGTTGTATAACTAAAGTGAAATATCTCTGTTTAGTGCTTAGTTTATATTTTTATGTAAGCTGGGGATTATGTTCCTTGAATATATATTAGTAAAATATAAGAAAAATGTAACCTTCACGTCAATTTTTATTAGTTATATTACTTCATTTTAAACAATGCAGTACACAGTAACCCAGCAGCGTAAATATTAATCTTTTCTTTTAAAGCATTCCCCTTTAATAACTTGTATCTTACCAACATCTTAGGCATGTGATATAAACAAATTTGTCCGATACGGTCTAATAACCTACCTACTTATACATATCTCGTGCTTTACTCGCTTACCTTGCATTCTTGCAAGGGTGTACAGAGTTGGCTTAGCCAGCTGACCACTGGCCGCCAAATAGACACAAATAAGTCAGAGGTCAGTTAATGTAATCTTTGTAATATTGTAAAGGTATTGAGTAAGGAACACGTGTATGAAAGTTCAAGAACATGATGGGAATTTAATTGTGAAATAAGATTTAATGTAAACAATTATAAATTAAAACAAGTGAAAGTTTTTTTAAAGTAGGTGTTGTTAACAAATACTCAAAATTGCAGTCATACGGCGTTTATTCTGAGCGACGTTTCTGTATACATCGTCGAGTGTCATCTGTGGGCGGTGTTCACTACCTATAGATATTTTAACAAAGCTAAGCCACTTAATCGATTTTTAGACATAAACTTTCGCAATTATGGTTTGAGTCGATGTAAAATCGAAAACGAACGTTCATATTTGCAAGATGTTACTGGCAATGCTGCCAAAATAATAAGAAATATGAATAGGTGCATATTTCTAATGCTAAAAAAACATTACATAACAGTTTCTTCAAAATTTGCAATTGTTTATACCCAAAGTATACAGCATGAAATTCTTCAATTGTAGCTCCGTATTGTAAAGTAATAACTAAGTTTTCTTATTCGAAATAAGAAATATGATTTTGTTCCTTTTTACCTCTCGCTAAGAGAGGTATTGGATTCATGCTAAAATTCGCATATCCAGATTTTATTGAATAAGCACGATTTAAGGTCCCTAGAATCCGATTATAATATTTTTAAAATGATGTATGTGTGTGTGTGTGTGTGTGTGTTTGTGTGTGTGTGTGTATGTGTGTATGTGTGTGTGTGTATGTATGTCTGGATGTTGTAGTCACGATTCCTCAAAAACTATAAGACTTAAAAAATATTTAACTGCAGTTTCCTCAGTCTGACATTCCTGGGAAGAGCTGAAAAGGTTTTGGTAACAATTGAACAACCGGCAGTAGTAGTTTCTTAGAAAAATTTTTCTAAATATAATTTTTTGGGAGGTTTTTTATTAAATATTGAAGAACATAAAATTCTCCATCTACGACACTTAAAATTTTTATTATATCTTGTATAGATTTAGAGATAAAGACACTATAATTTATAGAGTGAACTAATCGCAGAGGCTACGGCACTAAGGAAACCAGTTGACAAATTGCAATGTTTATAACATAATTTGTAAATGACACATGTTAGTGTCAAAAATCAACAGTTTTAGTGACATTCTGATAGCTTTTACTGGGAAGTATATTTAATTTTTCTTATTGTTTTATTAATTAAATATTTGAAATTATAGGTAAAATTGTGGTAAAATGCATATATCCATCAGAAATACCGCCAATCTGGTTAATGAATTGGAACAATCTCTGACATTTAGAAACTTCCTCATACAATGAAAAATAGATATAATTGGAATGTGTGTGCAGAAGACATGTTATATATAATAAAAAACAATATGTGGGTAATGTTCTATAATATTTTGTTATAAAACGACGGTTCGAAAGCGAAGTGCAACACAATACTTATATAGCCTAATATGGAAATGGCGAGAGGTCTTGTGCTGGCCACAACATATTTTTTGCATATAAGATCTTACATATTCTAAAACATAAAATTAGTACATATAAATAAATTTATACATTTAAGTATTCAATTCTGCTAATATCGTATTATACTTTACAAAAAGCACATGCACATCTATGCGTTTTCAAAATCTACAAGAGAATAATTTGGAAAAAAGAAAATATCTTGTGGTAGGTTTTCTTTGATGACATCATCGATACGGACTTCTATTGGTCGTCCAAAATCCAATGATTATGTTGTATTACTTTAAATATTTTACATAAAAAGATTCCTAAACAATATTAATAATTTATTTTGGCATGAAATGGTTTTTCCTTTTTTGAATTTTTCCAATACACCAAACTATGTACTATTTCAACTCTGTATATATCTAAATTGTTTTTGAATAATAAAACACCTCTTTAGTTAGGGTATCCCCGAAGAAGGCAACAGTACGTGCTGCCGAATCGTTGGGTGTAAATTAAAATAAATTAAAAAGGTTGTTTTATTGTTATTATGAGTTTTGAAAGATTTTTTAATAATTTGTTTTGGAATGTTTAAGTACCCTGAAGATGGTATAACTGCATACCGATACATCGAATAAATGCGGTATGACTAAGATTTTGACTATTTGCCAATACCTAATCTACACCTTAATGGATAAATTTACCAGCGTATTTAGAAACGGTTTGTGCACTTAAATTTTAGTATTCGTATACATTTTTATTTAATACAGGTCTGTTTCGAAATTATATTACTTATACAATAAAAAGAAGTAAACCACGTGGTTATTTAAGTTACTGAAGTGAAATTAAATTTTATTATTACGAGATTTTTTTGACGATTTTTCTTGTTTCTTTTTATTAAGAAAGCACTCAGATCCGCAACAGCGACCATGGAAGCGAAATGTCAAGTTTATCAACTTTTTTTGTTAATTTTGTTTATTCTGCAGCATTTCTGATATAATGTTATTAATATCGTAAATTGAGGCAATTTAATAAACAGATTATAATAATTATCCCGAATGTTGATTGATTTGCAATTCCAAATGAGTACCCATTGTGGTATAATAATTATGGTTCCTGGAAAAATTAAGCCTGATGCATGATTGTAAATTGTCGTTTATTGGTAATAACCTAATTTGTTGCTATTATAAATATGTTTCCGTGGATAATACTAATTGTTATTGTTCGAAAATCTATTAAAGCTATTCAGAGACAATGAATTTATTGCATATTTGTATTGATAATTTACATTTTACATATGAATTTAAAAAATGAAAACTTTATTTTGCCTGGAACAATGCTGATTTATAATATTATAATATACTCGTATGCATTCGAGTTTTATCCTTATTTATTTTTCTTAAATTAAGAAAAGGAATCGAATTGCACCTTTTAGTTGCACAGTCCGACTCTGTAAGAAAGTTGTCTTAGCATTAGCAACATTGCTTAAAATTGTAACCAATAGAAACAAATACAAAGCATATCACTTTAATGTCTTATTCAGTGTTCGTATTATTTATTGGTTATTTGATACAGCAATGTTGCTAAGAGTTAATAACTTTGTCACAGAATTGTGATGAATATTGACTTCGCCACACCCATAATCGACAAAAGTATTAAATTTCTATGTTTAGAGAAATTTATATTCACTAGGAAAATGACGAGGCGTTGTATACAGTATAACAGGAATAACGTCACGCAATGCACAAAATTCACCCCGAATTTTCCAATTCTAAATTTTTATGAGTTATATGAGGTTATTGTTGTTATATTTAAATAAATTGCAAGTGAAAATTATAACCATAACAACAATAACCTCTCCTAAGTCTAATACACAAAACTCGCCCCGAGTTATTTTATACATACCCACAGTAACAGTATACATTTGCCGGAAAATGTATACATAATTCCAATTATGCACGTTTATAAAAGACGGATTTTTCTGTCTGACTGCGGAGTAAAATTAAAGATTGGCTTTATTTTTTGTAATTTTATTTTGAAATGAGGGACCTCCAATTTTGTAAATAAATGATTGAATAACTAAAAATAACTACAAAAAAAATGTTGAAGGAAAGTATGAAGGAATATTAAAAAGAGAAGTTGCAGCTATGGTTATTGTTTTGTGCAAAACACTTATTGTTGAAAAACTTTAAACTTATAAATCACATTTAATTCACTTCTCATATTTGACATTAAAAATTTGTTAAATAAATGAAGAATTTAAAAAGGAACAGTTTATATAGAAATTTTTGTTAACTTTTGATATAAAAACTTTGGAGGCGCTGAATAGATCTAGGAGGTCTGTGGTGGCTTCAGAGACATCAGGGAGATATTAAAGGGTAATAAGTGGTGCGACGAGAGTCAAAAAGGGAATATGTTTTGGTCAAGTGAAATATTTTTCAATAGTTTTCTCTTGATGTAACAGATATACAGTATACGACATTGCAATAGTTTTAAAATTTCAGTTCCGAGACGATTTATTTTCAAACTCTGTCTTAGAAAAAATGGCACGTGCAATTAAATAACACAAAATTCAAATAGCGTTGCCATAGGATTCATATATATTTTAAATTAGAATAGATTTCCCGAGAGAGGGCGTTGAAAAAATAGCTTTTTGTTCTCAAAAGTTTGGAATTGACATTTGACGCACGCTATAGACAACCGGAAATGTCGTTTTCCCGATGCATTGCACCAGGAAAATAAGCAAAAAACACTAGTATTTCTGGGCATTCATCAACAAAATAATATTTAAAGTAACAAAATATAGTTTATAAAATGGTACTTCCGCGATTTTCAAGCATAAAAATAATAAATACTTCCTTAATAAATAAATAAATAAACTAAATATGTAAATAACATTTGGAAACGTTGTGATGAGCTCAATAACTTTGGGAGTCACTGCTTTAAATCATAAACTGAAGGTAGGACTTTTCTTATAACTGTTTATTAAATGTTATCACATTTGAAACAGTATACTAAGGGCTGGTCTTATAAAAAATAAATTAATAGTTAGTTACTGCACAAGTAAATTAAATGGACCATTAAAAAAGAAATGGATATTATAAAACTAATCTCACTATCAAATAACTAACGAGGGATTTAATTAAATTTTAGTAGTGTGTTTGTGGTTTTGTGAAAAGTTTCTATATTCATATCCGTTATAAACGTAAATCAGTTGATTTGGCAGTAAGTTTAGTTATCGTGGTTATATTTTGAAAATGGAAAAGAAACGTGATCGTGGGAAAAATCATATTGTTATTGAAAAATATAACCTATTAGATATTGTTGAAGATTATTTTCATATAATATAATAATCATATAATATAATAATATAAACGACCCGGTTGCGCAAAATCGTAAGGTTATTACTACCTGATTCATTGCGGAAATTGACATATTTTTTAATGTTAGTGGTCTTATATTTTTTTCAATCTGTCCCAATATGTGTAACACATTGTTTTGACAATCGAAATCTTTTTTTAAACTCATTGGCTCGTATCACGATCATGATTTTAACAAAAACGCTTTTTTAAGAAATGTCAAATTCAAATTTCATAATATAATTTCACCCTTATGTTAGAAGAACAATTTATTTAAAAATATTTGTTTGAATACAAACTATGTTCTGCTTTAAAATCATATTTTGATAAATTTAATTGTATTTATTATTATCATTAAATAATAAGACCGGCCCTAAAAGTTATAAATGAATAATAGAATTAATATCATGAAAACTAAACTAGGTATAAAAATCATAATCCTGATTATTATATGTGAATACCCGGTTAACATTACGTTAAAAACTAGAACATGCATTAAACCGATTTAGTAAATTAATTGCTTTAGAAACAACACCACTTCACATGCACTTTACCGCACAACACTTACGGTCATACTGTACTTACATTGATTCATATACTTCACTATCACCCGGTAGCTGCAATTCGTTTTCTTTTATACCTTCTCTTGCGGCTTGTGGCCGACCTTGCCTTGGGAAACAGAGTCAAGGTCCCGTCCATGTTCATCCGATTGCTCCAGTTACCCACAGCATCATAGTGATCCATGCCAGACAAACGACAGCGATCGTGTTGGTCCCCACGTTCACGTTGCCCTAGTGATGGACAACAGACACAAGATATTGAGCACTAAATCACAGCGAGAGAAAATAGAGGATTTATTGGGGGAAAGATTTTAAGTATAATAAGATGGATGAGAGTTTAGGATAATTTATTGAACGTGCAATAAATAAAGTGGAACAGAGTTTGGCTATCATCAATAATTTTCTGTAGGTATTGATTTATTGAAAGCTGTGAACATAAATGTTTTTTGTAAAATATAGTCAATAAATTCAGTGCAGATTACTTTTTAAAACATTTTCTTACATACTAAAATTATTTTATTTTTTCTGTTGCAAAGTAAATTCTATATAATCCAAGTATAAAAAATATATAAAATATAAAACCAAATATGTAACAAGTTTTATATGTAAGGGATAGTTTTAGGAAAAGAATATATTTGAACAAAATGTAAAAGTAAAAAGAAGTTGCTGCTATCGTTAATTCATTATTGTAGCTTGCAAAATAGATTTTTATTTAAATAACGTTAAAACATAAAATTGATAATTAGGTATCTGAATTTAAATGCTTCAAATTATTTATCATCGTTTCCTAAAAGGAATATAATGGGCTACTTGCGTACCTTTTTTTTATTTAATATTTTTGAAGAGAAGGTAAAAACTTGCTACCCATATTTTTTCTTTTGGCAAAATTTTTATTAATTAGCCAGAAAAAAAATAATGAAATTTGATTATTTGAATTCCCGCCATGTATGACGTAGAATTACGCCGCACCAATGAATAGTCGTAAAGCCACAGAGTGGTGCCGTCCCATAGTAATGGTATGTTTGTGCGGGTAATGTAGATCACCTGTTTGACGTTTCAATAATAGTTTGGAGGTTAGTATTTTAGTTTATCTTTTTGGTATAGTTTTTTTAAATTACAAGTAACTACCTCTGTGTTTATTTATTAAGTAATTAATGTATTTGAGAGACCAGAGAGAGAAAAATGAACTAATGTCAAATTTAAATTAAAATTTCTTGCACGCCATGCCATCTATTGATAACATTCTTAAACATGCTTACCCTCTCCCTGTTCAATATAAAGACGTCACAGAAATTTTTTTTCTTAATTTAGTAAAGATGGGGTCCCGTGGCCGCGTGCCTGAGTGTCTGATCGCGAACCTGGGGGAACCGGGTTCGATCCCGACTGACGCCAAATATTTCCAATTTTAAATGGCACAAAAGTGACCCCTGTGGTGCACTCTCCACGCCAGCTATGAGTGCCCGTGAGGTGACGCCTGGTAAGCGCCCACACGGTAAAATATATCGTCATCATTACCGATGTCTACATGTGTTGTAGATACTGGCACACCCAGAAATGGGTAATATACCGTGATGATATATTTATTTATTTTATTTAATTTAGTAAAAAACAAATAATTATTTTAAAATAAAATTTATATTTTTATATGTTTTCAATATACCATTACGTATATAGTGACAAAAAACTGATTTTCAGTACCACGCAAGTAGCCCATTGTTACATTTCTTGAGTCGCCTTTTTATTACTGAGTTTTTATTCTTCAAAAATATGTTATAAGAATAATGTTTTCATTTAAATTAAGCACTTGCTGTCAAGAGTAGGTACTTTATAAAGCTGTAAATTTTAGAAATACTAAGTAACGATTGTTTATTTTTTTAAAAATCCTAAATTTGTATAGAGTGTAACAGAAATAAGTACATTAAATTTAACCAGTGATAGAACTCGTGGAGATAAACAATATTTCTGGATTCATTCACAAGCCAAAGAAACAGTAGTCGACGTTTTCAGATTGGCTAGTCACTATCAACTAATCGCGCTACAGTTGTACCTTCATTTATAAAATTTAATATACGTACCATTGAGGTGACGCATGCTAAACATTTTAAATAATAAAGATATAAAGTGAATACAAATGTAAAATTTCACAATTGCAATTAAGAATTCATAATAATAAATATGTGATACCGAATTTATTTATTTATCCAAAATATTTCACATATAACTAATCAGTTCTGGTATAAATGAGTACCTAGAATTGAATAAAACAGAATATAATAAGCGATGATGACATGTTTCATTATTATTCTATTATGTCTTGATTCCCCCTGAATTGCAGGTTCCAATTTAGGTATCGTCGTTCGCAACAATCGAATTAGTTACGTTTTCTGTCTTGCTTAGAAAAACATTGAAGAATAACAACCCCGAAATGGATTTTTTCTTACATCTGATCTAATTCCGTTGTAGTGCAATTTAAATTAAGATGAACATCCCATCTTGCATGGTCCTGTTGCATCGAACTTCCGATCAGAGGTCTCCTGAGTTTGCCAACTTCGCTCTAATGTTAATTGGCACCGGTCGAAATTCAATTATACAGAAGCCGTGACACAAATGCCATAGCTAATTTACAAATTTAATATCTCCTTTATAGCCTGGAGTTCAGAAACGGGAAGGCGCTGTTGGAAAGGTTTGTTTTGGAGAACTTGAATGAGTTAAACGACAACTTTTGGGATTATCCGCAGTTGCAATCGATGGAAATTTTGTTTATTGTTTGCTTGTTTCTGTTACTGAGAGATGAATTGTTACAAAGATTTTTAAACAAGAGTTTATTACTGTTTCTTAATGATTTCTGATAACATCATTGTATATTATGAAAGAATTCTTATTTTAATATACTAGTTTCGTCAAACAGCTAAATCTGTGTAAAGTTTAGAAACAAGTAAATTGAGTTAGCTGTGATCGACTAGTGTATCTGTCACTTGTCACCCAAAAGTATAGTACTTTGGTGACCGGAGATGAGAGTTAGGGACCGGGGTTAGTTATAAAAAAACGAAAGTATATTAGTTAGAATTATTTATTTACTCGAATTGCTTGTGTTAAATACAACACAATACAATTTTTCATGTTCGATGTTTGAAATTGAAGAAGAAAGAACTCGTAGTACGTCGTTTTAAAATTATTCGGATCGCAAAAAAGTACTCGTACGAAAGGTACATTTACGGATTCATCCATCGTCAGGATATGCAGCACTTTTCATATCAGTTAACAATATACTGTTATTATAATTTATGTGAAGTAAAACTTCTAACTGTAAATATAGGACTTAGAAGACACAGAGTGGTATCGAAAGTAGAACAATTGGAAATATTATTGGGAGGTCATTCAAGTAACACCGATGGAATTCCGGCACCATTTTTCAGTCTACATAATACGATAGCATTCAATTGTTTTAATAAAATAAATGTTCGGAAATATCACGGAAATAACTTATATGCTAATAATTTGTTATTAAAATAAGTTCATTGCAGCCTCATCGCCAAACGCTAATCAGCTATTAGCTTTCACGAAAAGGATCTTCTGGTTATTGTCCTCTGAAATAGCCTTTTTGTAAGATTGGTATATATCTTAAAGCAGCATTGTCGACTCTGTAGGTACTTCGCGGCAAATGAGATTGGGAAACTGGCGCCTGACAACTTCCAAAAAACTAAGTTAGGGCAATGTTACAACAATAGATTTCATAACTCGCAGTGACAAACAAAGGCGACTATCGCTTAAGGCCTTTACCCTCTTTAATAATAACAACACTAATAATAATAATAATAATAATAATAATAATAATAATAATAATAATAATAATAAGAAGAAGAAGAAGAAGAAGAAGAAGAAGAAGAAATTAATAATAATAATTAATAGTAATAATAAATAATATTATCTAATAATAATAATGATAATATTAGTAATAATAATAATAATAATAATAATTGTATTATCTAATAATAATATCTAATAATATTAATATTAATAAAAACATTTCTGAATAAGAATATGGCAAAATGACAAAATAAATGGTTGTAAATAAAACTGAGTCAGAATAATAGATCGTTCTAGAGAAATTTTAAATTTGCTTCTCTTAAGTTTAAAAGTGCACTGCAAATACTACACTTGCTTGTAAAAAAATCGCATACACTTATTTTTTGCTGTATGAGTCGGTTTTGATTGTTAATGTTATTAGTGTGAATTATATGTCAAAATTAAAAGAAAATTTTAATAATTTCTAAATTAGAAGAGGGCAAAGGGGTGGTTAATTTTCCTGGAATATATTTGTAATTTATTAGTAAATTAAACACAAAGAAGAACTTGCTGCACAATAGAAAAAACAGTGACATGATAGTGACAACAGTGTCAACTGACAGTTGACATATAACCAGTTTTAAATAGGTCGTATTTACATAACTGAAAAAATCTAAAAAATCAGTTACTTGATTTTTAGGATGTACGTAATTTTTTTGCAAGTCAGAGTGCAAAATAAAAGGATATTGTTCAGTGTGGTATGAAATGTAATTAAAATGTAGTTCTATTATGCGACAACGAAGTTATTCTTTGGGTCGCTCAAACAAACATGAAGTACAATTATTTCTGTTTCTTTATGAGTTTAGTTGTATTACAAAGACAATTTATTAATTTACTAAGAAGTAAGGAGTTTCTTTTTTAATATGTCTTTATTTGCCGCAATACGACACAAGTGGTTAATATTAGTAGTTATTGTAAGAATATGGAATAACTATTTTTGTCGTAACTAGCATAATTCATTAATTAGTAATAATATGACAAATTTTCACAGATGTCACAACCCTGGCATCTGGCAGTAAAAAAAGTAAGAGCTATTTATTTCAACTTCGTGTTTGGCTGATTTGTTTTTGCAATATATAATATTAAATATTTTTATATATCATTTTATACTTGTATCTGTTGTGTAATAAAGTTTAGCTGAAAAAGCTTTTATTACCTGCATTACAGAAAAAATATTGTTTTTATAATATTTTTTCCTTTTGTTTGGTACCTTGGATGATGAATATGTGGAGAGGAATTATTTGTTTTCGCTTTCTCAAGGTTCAATAAAAAACACTGTTTTTATTAAAAATTTGGACGTTTCGAGGGACCCAAGGCCCTCATCAGCAGCAGATTTAATTTTTTTTTTTTTAAATTACAATTGTTTGCTTAAGTATTGTCTAAACATTGACCGTAAAGTCATATTTTTAGGATATGTTTGCATACATGATTCCAAACCTCTAGAGCCGACTTCACCTCCAAACTAATCTCTTGAGGGATTAAAGCTTGATCACGTCTCTGACTCGAGGACAACCAGTAAACGAAACTTTTGGATATACAGTTGAGGGCATCGTCAATAAAATTTTCAACCTCCATACTGGAAAAAATGTGCCTTGTTTTTTGAGGGATTAACACTTAATAGAGAGATAATTTAAAATTATTTTTTTTTGACTTTACATGTTTACTACCTCGAAATCGGAGATGCAATGGGTCCCATTGCGTCAATGTTTAGACAATACTTAAGCAAACAATTGTAATTAAAAAAAAAAAAAAATAATTTAAATCTGCTGATGATGGGTCCCTCGAAAGTCCAAATTTTTAATAAAAACAGTGTTTTTTATTGAACCTTGAGAAGGCGAAAACAAATAATTCCGCTCCACGTTTTTATAATAAGGCATCTATATTAATCTGTAACAAAATTATAAATTTAGTATCAATTTATACTTCATTTCAACATGAATGTAATTAATTTCTTATTTAAAAGAACTGCCAAACTGAACAAATGTCGTAACATCCTTCTTCCTCTAAAATACATCTATTTTATTCTATTTTGTTGTGTTTGGCTACGTAATGAACCACCCTAATAATAAGTTTGGAGTTTGCGAACATTTGCGCTAGGGCCTAGGGCAGACTGGCGCTCGGTTAATTTTATTATTGTTAACGCTACAATTAAACAACGATTAATTAAATATGATGAAATTTACTATAATAGATAATAAATTTAAAAACTAATCCTAACCTTGAAAATTAAATGAAAATAAAGTTATGCAATATTGCATTAAATCTTTCCGTTTCTATGAAATGTAATCTTTAACATTCTTCTTTTGAAGTCATCCGTTAAACAGTCTCCGTAATCACATCATATGTTTACTTTCTCGGCTCGTATATTCTCTCTGTTGATATATGAAAACGTGTACGTTGTCATACTCGTACCTCTCGTATATTGTGAAGTGTTGTAAGAATCACGAGACATGAACAATATTATTACCTCAGATAGACATTCATGATCTTGTTGGAACTGGTTTGCTTCACTTGCATAGCATTCTATCCGTTGGGTATTCCAGTCACCTGATCTGATTATCAGAGGTTATTTTTACACAATGAATTGTTGTAGATTTATTGTTTGAAATAATAATAGATGGAAATAATATATGAAATAGATCAATGTCAGTGAAATAATAGTTTATCAATGCCCAAAGCAAAGACAAATTATGGTGATTATATCAAACGTTTTAACAATGCTGGTCCCAATACTACCTATTATTTAATATTAATATGAGCTATTATTGTTATGATTATATACAATACTTACTATACAAAAGCCCCGATTTAATTTATTATCTTTTATATAATAAATAATTATTTAAATAAATCAAAATTGGATTAAATGGATTCTCAAGGATTGTGATATAATTTTTTGTTGGTTTTGCTTAATAGATTTAATATATATAATTTGTAAAATCATATTGTCAGTATTTTTATTGCCGGTGATATTAATAATTGGCCCTATTCTGTAAACTCAGTTGTTAATTTTTAGCAGGACTAAGTGTTACTGGAAAATATGAATTATTTAATCACATAACTAATGTTGAATCGATAATAAATAAATTCATAATTATTTTTATTAAAAGTTTCATGTTGACGAGTTACATTAAAAATATACACTTCAAGAACCATGCCCTTAAGTTCCCGAATTTTGAAAAAAAAATATATACAGAGTGTTCCATTTAAGTGTGCCACCATTGCTATCTCGAGAACTATAAGAGCTACGAGATTGGTTAAATTAGCAAAGAACCACCATTTTACAAGACTATTATAATGAGCAAAAAAAATTTTTTTCGACCAGTGCTTCTCAAAATACGGGACACAACTTTCTTATTTTAAATAACATATTTTTTTTTTAGGTTATTCGATAGAATATTTTTTTCTGAATTCAACGATACAAACATACTTATCATTACAGAATTAATTTTTTTTTCATTAATTAGCGTATTTTTCAATGAATAAACCTACCCGAAATTTGGTTTATGTGAAATACCCTATTATATATTAAAGGTAGGTACCTACTAGAGAAATTGCGCTAAATCTAGCAACGAGCAGACGTCTGTAAAATTTATCAGATTAATTCCAACAGCAACAGTAATATTATTTCTTGCAGATTGAAAACATTGTATTCATCTCGGTAGTAAACAAAGCAAAACATCTTCTTCTGACACAGTTAAATCTGTCTGCTTCAGTTTTTGCCGTGTACATATTTTATGAATCCACGCGAATGTGTGCGTTGTAATCCTTCGTCATGGTTTTATTGGTTAAAAGGAAAAAGTGAATTCAATGTGCAACAAAAATAAATTGATTTAGTTTTTTGGCTGTGAAGAACCTTTGGCTTGGAAGTTAATTTATTAGCTGTGTTTTTGACCCATAAATATTTTGTTTTGTTTTGTGTCTTACACTAAAACTGATTTATGGTTTTTCTTATGATAAATAGAAATAGGACGGGCTAATATAAAGAGATTGCATTACAATGTATCCAGCAAACAAAATGCACAATTTTAATGGGGGATGTGACCGTATTCGAATTTTAATATATGTCATTAAATATAAAAACTAACAACTATAGCTTCTCACTATAATAATAAAAATTAAACATTAGTTTGTAACAATAGCTCTGTTCGATGAGAAGTGCTTGAAGTGCAGAGCAGAATAGTGCAGTGCAGTGTAGTGTACACTAGTTCAGTCTAATTATTGTGGTTTCATAAAACATACTAGTGTATATTTGGGCAAGTTTGCTCAGTTGTGAGTAATCAAGCCAAGCGTAGCCAAAGGTGTAAAAGGTTAGGTTGTTTATAAACACAGTCATATCATAAAGATGCAGAAATGTCTGTTTTAAAGAGCATAATGATTGAACTAATAAACGATTCTGACGAAGATCAATCATCACTTGATTCTTCATCAGATTCAGAGACAGATATATTAATTAATTCTTTATATAACAAAACAAAGAGAATATACTATATCTGAATCCATTATTTTATTTTCTCAATGTGTAAAATTTTAGGTTAATAAACAGATGTGTAGATGGGATAGAATTAAAATGTCTACCGAACAACATTTAGTTACCCCCACTCCTACTCTGCACTTTCTACACCATCTCGCGAGTCAGGTCAGAAACGTGAGCACTAGTTCTTAAAATTTTTGTCATCGAACAGCCTGCCAGAAGTTGCCCGTTTCTCATAAAACATGTTAGTGTAAGAAAGTTAACACTAGGGCGGCCTAGTACATGTCATCGAACAAAGCTAATATTGTTATTAGAAATTTAATGTTTTGGAGAAGGGATATATGACGTGAGCATGTTAGGATCGTGGAAGAAGACAGATAGACTGGGTGGGGAAATAGAGAGTTACAGATCAGCGACGCGATTATGTTGTGCTAGGCGTTACTTCTCTCTTTCTCCCCAAGTCTATCCGTCTTTTTCCACGATCCTACCATGCTCCCATCACATATCCCTTCCCCAAATTTTTAATAATTATTTTCTCGTAAAGTATGAATAATTAATCGATTTAAAAAATATGAGTATTTTATTGTATCTATTATTATTATCTAGTATCATATTGTGTAAAAATAAAAATTTGCTCGCACACTTCATTTGAAACAATAAATATCTCCTTTTTGAGGAACATATTTTTTTAAATTTTCATTTGTTGCCATTTAAATTAAGTTTTGACTTTATAAACCTGAATACTACTGTTTCATCTTGTCTTGACGATCAATTCTTGTCTTGTCTTGAATTTCGAGACAAGAAATAAATAATTTATTGTCTTGCTCATTTCTTGACAGCCTATTTCTTGTCTTGAATTAAGATTTCTGGAAATATCTTGATATTTTACATCTGCGCGTAATGAAATTTGTGAGCTAGTTAGGGAGACGATGTGTGTCCGGATGCATGTATGTCTTCGGTGTGTCAGTGAATAATGTTAGTTGATGTAAATATTTTACAAAAGACAGAAAATAAATTCAGATTCAGGCAGTGATGAAGTGGAAGACTACATGAAAAGGGATTAACGAGACAATCCGAGAAAGATGAAAGTGTAATTAAAGAAGAAGCACACAAAAATGCAGTAAATTTTTTTCATAAAATTAATGATGAACAAAAAAAATTAGAACAGTATAAAATGTATGACTAGTGTCTGGTAACGAATCTCGCCAAAATTATTTTGAATTTTTAATGGCACCCAGTGACCCCTGTAGTGCACTCTCCACTTCAGCAATGAGTGCCCGTTGTGGTGCCGCCTGGTAAACGCCCGCACGGTACGAATATATATGTCATTACTGTTACCGATATCTGCTTACATATATGATAAATTTATATTATTATTTAAAAATAGTTACTTTTTCTTCATATTTATACACTGAATTTAACTGTCAAGAAATCTTGTTCTTGACCCTAATGTTCTTGTCTTCTTTAAATAAAACACTACCTCCTTGTCTTGATTTTGTCTTGTTTTCAAAAAGAAATTCAAGATTCAAGAAATTTCTTGATACTTGATGAAACACTAAATATAATATAAAAAATTACTGCAGATACATAATAAATAATAATATTTTTAGTTAAATTGATATTCAAACATTTTAACTTCAAGGACTTCAAAGTAATTTTGTGGCTAAAATATAACATAACAATATTAAATATGAATTATTTTCTGATCATATTTCACTTTTTATTTCCAGCAAAATTATATATATATATTGGTCTGATTTTCAACCGTTTTACGAGAAAAGACATTTTGTATTTGAACTGTAGAAAAACTGACACAGATAGTGATCTAATAAAATTATGCCTGTCAGTAGATAGAATTAAAAATACAAGAAAATTTTATATGAAACATTTTTCTCAATTTCCAATTGTTACGATGTTATTTGAAAATTAAACATTGGCCAAGGTTGCTACAACATTGAACTTAGTACAATTATTTGATTTTTTGGATTACCTTTCAAAGGTCAACAAAAAGTCTAATTTAAATGAAGTCGTAACTCTTATAGTTTCGGGATAAACTAATTTTTGCCTTATATGTCGGAAACTATTGAAGATCGGACCAATGTCGATAAATCTTACTCATTTCATAATAACATACTTATTGTTAAAAATAATGTATAAATAATTTGTTTAAAGAAAAACTGTACCTATTGCTACAAGTAAACTACTATTTCCAGTTGTCCAATTTTTACTAAAAACTAATCAGCTCGTGATTTTAATGTTAAAATGAGGAATACGAAGTTTCATTCGTTTTAGTCATAGTATTTGTGGAATCAGTCTAAAACTTGCATATTCTCTAGTCTTGATATTAGATTATTAGTATGATTCCTATACCTTTTCAGCCTACGATAGCGAGAGGTGAAAATTTTAAAAAGCTGGATTCACATGGACTGTTACAACCGTTAATTTTGCGGCCGTCATATATATCGATGCGTATAGTTCCAAACTTAAAAAACGAAACATTACCAAAATATATGTTTTGGCCTCAGCGACATAGCCAGTTGACAGGGTCTATATAATCCAGGTGACAAAGATTATAAAGATTGAAATAAAAAATAGATTTTATATCAAACTGTTAAAAATTACGGTGGTAACGGCCCGTCAACGCCGTCAAAAATAGAAATATTTCAATAGCCGCTGTCGATGTCCGAAGCGTCGAGACCGTTCGTACCTTATGATTTCAACCAATCACTTCGTAGAACGGTGTAAACGGTGAGCAAATTGACGGTGATAACAGTACACGTGAATCCAGCTTAAGATCTCTATGAATTTAAATGCTTCCATTACAGTGTCTTTCAAAACAGATTGGCTTTAATTGACTTACCAATATAAGTAACAAAAAAATTGACTCATGGTGAAGGGTCGTAAGTGTTTAACATGCATTTGAAATTGCAGCGAACGTTAGTGTTTCTTGCAAAACTTTTTTTGTTGAACAACTGTTAAAAATTATAATAACACTTGGATTAATTTTAATTTAAATTCTTCAGTTGTTATGTCAGTATTTTCAACATTTTAAATAATTTATATAATAGTTTTTGAACAATATACACTTTCATATTATACTAGTCAATTAAACATGTGTCATTGTGATTCCCATATATGTAGTACTAACATAATAAAATTACATATTATTTTCAGGGTTAACCTCCTACAAACGAAGGTCATATCTTCTTGCATTTTGATCTACTTTCGATTTCATTACCAGAAGCATTAAACCATTAATGATTGTATCACAAGATCTCTACTCATTCGGAGAACATAGTTGTTGAAAGGACACATGACGTGTTGTTTGTGATCAGATCATGTGAGCAATTACTGCACCCATACAGTTATTAATAAAACAAATATTTTAATATTATAGTTTTTATATTTGCTGTTACCTTGGACAATAAATTCATCTGTAAGAATTTGTAATATAAGATCACTTCCTTAAACAAGATTATGAAATATGATATAATTTTTATATTTTTATATATATATACTCGAATATAATATTTTAAAAATGAAAATAGTAAATATATAAATTGTTTCAATATATTTCAATGTTCTATAATAAAATTTATTTCATTTGTGCATTCTATACAAAAAATAATTGCTAATTATATGTATGTGCATAGTAAAATATTATAATAATTCAATATTTGTTAACACTATTAAATAAATATTTTTGTGTCTTATTACATACTACAAAATTGGAATGTGGCAAGAATTATATAAATTTCACTGATAAATTCCAAACAGTAGGTTTTAACCAATCATGATGCAAAATACTTGAAAATTCAACCAATGGGAACAGTATTATACTGACAAAATTCCGTTACCCTGATAAAATTCCGCTATTAAGTAAATAAAAAGTTGTTATTGTTTACAACTGTCATTGTCACATTTAATTACTATTTCAAGTTTAAAAATAATATTACATACTTTGTTTCATTTTGTGTTGACTTTGAAATTTATCTCACCAAATACCACACGACCTCTCTGATTTTTCTCAGATAAACTTTTATTTTTAAGTACTCATTTTTTTTTTTTTTTTTTGAAGCGTACTGACATTAGGTAAAACTTCTCCTTTTTCGCAGTCGGGATTTACCATGTAATTTTCTTTCGTGTTTGTTGCTAAGCAAAAAATTCGTGCAAAATAAAAATTTATCGATAAAATCAGGAGGTCCTGCGATATTACTTCTGATAAATTCCAACAACTAGTTTTTAACCAATCATAATGCAAAACACTTGAAAATTTAACCAATGGGAACAGTATTATACTGATAATACCCTGTTACCCCGATAATTTTCCGCTACCAAGTAAATAAACAGTTGTTATTGTTTATAACTGTCAGTGTGACAATTAAAGTGTGAAGTTTCATTTTGCGTTGTCTTTGGAATTTATCTTACCAAATACCACACGACCTCTCAGATTTTCTCAGATAAACTTTTATTTTTAAGCACTCATTTTTTTTGCTTTTAAGCCAAATCACTCAAGCAAACTGACATTAGGTAAAACCCCTCCTCCTCCGGAGTCGGGATTTACCATGCAGTTTGCTTTCGTGTTTGTTGCTAAGAAAAAAAAAACAATTGGTACAAAATAAAAATTTATCGATAAAATCAGGAGGTCTTGTGATATTACTTCTGATAATTTTACATATACATGCTCGTGTTTGTAACATAAACTGATGTTTCTACATAGCACATTAGCTTCATAGTACAAAAAAAAAATGTATTTCAATTTGTCGATAACAGGGTTGAGGGATGTTTCTAAAAACCCCGGCCAAGTGTTTTTTTTTTATTATTTTATTTTATTGGGTAATATTGATTTTCTAAAGTTATTGCAAGCCGACGTGTAGGGTTGTTATTTAGCTATGGATGCTGTATGATAACCCCCGTACCCTTCATCAGATATGTTCTATTGAAGATGGTAACCGTTTGTTTTAAGTTGTCTAGTTTAAAAATTTATACTGGAAAGTCGTAGAGTCTATGTGAGAGATTCATTTCAAAAGGACATAGAGTAGAGTTTCAGTTTTGTAACGCGAGTATTTTGGACTAGGGGTGGATCGGCATCTTTAGGATTTAGTTATGTAAACCAACAGAGGCACCTCTCTCCCACTACTTCAACTGAAATGTCACCTTTGATCTTAAAAATTAAAGAAATAAAAATAAAATAAATTATAAATACCACTTATTTCAAATATTATACATTTAATTTACAAAAAATAAACGTATTCTTGTCTATTTATAAAATAAAATAGAATTGAAAAAAATTAAAAAGCGCTACTTACTTCCAGAGGTGAGAATACGGGCACAGACCATAGTCTTTTCGCTTAGTACTAAGCACTTTGAAATAGTAAAGTCATACCGTTAATTTGTGTTCTAGTTATCAATGAAAAGTGTTATATTTTCATAAATCATTTAAAATTAGTAATATTTTAATTATTTAATAAATATCTTCTTAAACCGGGTGGTTTTGTTGGGTAAAATTTGGTCAGCCAGGATTCTAATAGTTGTGAGTATTTAACACGCAAGTCAATAGAGACATATTTTATCAATAAGTAGAAAGTTTATCTGATTGTGATAATTTCCGGGAATTTCCCGATGAAGTAACTTTTAATTTGAACATTGTAAATTTTTTGCGCCAAATTAAGAGAACAATTCATCTCCTTTAAGTGGGTTGTAAGGAAGTAAGGGTTCTTTCTACTTCGCTAAGTATATTCCTCTGTTTCATTTATTTTTAAAATTATAGCATCTTTGATGTGGAGGAATTTAAATAAATTTTAAGCGAGCGTTTAAAACAGACAGGGCTTTAAGGATATTGTAAATTATTATCTCCAGCTTACGATTAAAACCTCGGGCAATTTATTTTGTTTTATTTACGTTTTAAAGGGAAGAGTTTCTAACGACCGAAGCAATTTTCGAAGAAAGCTTAGCTGAAGCTCTGCAAAGCCAACTTGCATTGCTTCATTGGACGTTGTCTAGTAGCATTTCCACCGATAAGTAAAGCACGGGATTGCAAAGATTTACCCAACAGCAACACCCTTTCTAAAGATGTATTTATTCATCAAATATAGCTTCAAACACATAATAAATAATTTAAGCTTATAAAACCATATACGAGTATAAGTAATAGGAATAATTTGCTATAAAGCAACGTTAGAATACGAACACGAAGTGAATAAAGTTTATACTTACTCAATAAATTTTCTTATAAGAAATTCTTTATTATGCAGTATGCAACAAATAATTATACGCAATAAAAAATTACATATAAAAATTTAATAATTTTATAGAAAAGCATAATAAATAACTTGCTCAAGAATCACCACCGAATTGATGAATAAAATGAATGAAATTACAACACAAGTTATTTTAATATCTTTCCGAAATAGATATTTTATATATACAAATTTATTACTAATTCCCCATTCGGATTTATCGATTTTTTCAATGTAAGTAATAAAAAAAAATTAAACTTATATGTGGTTTGCAATTGTTCATTCAAGTGACATTTGAAAAGCCTATCGATGTTAGAAAAAGTAACATTATTTTAGTTAAAAACAGTGTTATAAAATTCAACTTAAAACGAACGTTTTTAGGGATTATTTATTTGTGAAATGTGTCGAACACAGGTCTATATTATTTTAGTTATCATAGCTCCTGTAAAATTAATGCATTTTTTTTATAAAAGGATAATTCCATTAAACTGTAAAACATTTTATTTTAAAATTCAAAGTTTCCTTTTTGGTTCATAACATAATAATTATAAATTTTAACTCCAACCCGACTGTGCAGTAGTGCAATATAGGTACTACTTTTTGTGATTTTTTTTTTATGGATTTGTGATATTCTGTATAAGTTAAATACACTTTTTTACCTTCACCTAAGGAAGGTATTGTCTTTGGTCAAAAAATTCAATGGTGAGTTTTTAATGAATAAGCACGTTTTGGCAGTGTCATATAAAATACTTGAAAAAATGTATTTCAAATATAAAATACAAAATATATTTCTAATGGAAACTCTTACATGAACAAAAGTAACTGTTTATTTCAAGAAAAATTAGAGAATTATTCCAAGTTTTATTACTAATATACGACGGAGGGTTTCCATTTCGAAAACAGTGTTTCAAATATACTTGTGTCTGGGCGAGTTTCTTTATTCAACAACTATTCATGCGTTGAATTCCATCAGAAATTGAAAATGACGTCACGATGAATAGCTGATGGACCCCATGGATAGCCACTGCGTCTGCGACCGAATAAAGAAACGGATTGCTGAAAAATGCAATGAATCTCCTAACCTTAAATATCAACTGACAGTTGACCACCAGTTAACAGATATGGAAAGTTTTATAGTTAAAAGAACATTCGCTCTATTGCAATCATCAGATTCTTCATCGAATAATGAGGAATCTGATATGGAAGTCATAATGATAATAAAAATCATCTATAACCATCTCCTTTTCGTTGTGAACGAGATACAATGTTTTCTTATTTGAATCATGCATTTGGTTTTCTTTGCCTAGGTAATCTTACACCCGCAAGCACGAAACAAACGCAAATGTCAAAAATATAACCTAAAAACTTTTCGTTAGACCTCTCACTACTGATCCATCGGAAATCGTAAAATCTATCGGTAGTCAAAGCCGATGCATGCGATGAATTTACGATGGATACTGCGCGGTAAATAGAAACGGTATGATGAATTTCATCTGCAATTCAACAGTGAATAAAGAAACGATGTGATGAATTTATGATTCATGCGTATTAATGCACACTAGTCATCGGTGAATAAAGAAACTCGCCCTATTTTAAATTTAAAAAAATCTGTTGTGGCCAGCACAATACCTCTTGCCATTTGCATATTAGGCTATATAAGTATTGTATTTAAGATTTCTGGTATACACGAAATATTCAATAATTATATCACAAGTGCATGGCAAATACCTGAAACTTTCTGTATGACATGTGTATAAAATACTTAGAGCTAACGGAAGGTAATGTGCGGGCCACATCAGATTTTTTTTATCGATATAATTAAAACATGGAAATAATCAAAATATATAAAATTTCTTTTGTGTTTTTGCCGTAAACATCTAACATGCTTCGTTGTTTTTGTGATCTAAACATACGTACAGATTCCCCGTGGTATGTTTGATCGAGTAATGTTGCTATGCATGTCGAAATCTCATAACAACCTATGTATACGAATACGCAGTTCAGTCACGCTCTATATATGCTACCATTTAGCTGGCACCATCCAGATTTAAAACCAAAATAACAATTAAAATTTTATTGCTGTTATATGTATGTTGCAAAATACGAGTACATTCGTACAACGTTACTAAATTAATGTAATCAAAAAACTGCACCGGGAATGTTTTAATTGTTTGCGAGAACAAAAATATTAAAAAGAATAATAAATATAAAAACGTATACAATATATTTTAGTGAAATGTTTCAAATTTATTCCAAATGAATAAATATACAGGATTATTTTTATGCATCAAAATTTATTTTTGTGATAGAGCAGGTTTCCACATGCTTTTAAATGGGAACTTAAGTAATCACAAGGTACATTATTCTTCACGAAAAAAAGGCATTGCGGTCATATTTCGTTTATAAGTAAATAGTTCAATTCGTTCCAAGTATAATCTGTGCTAACACCGACTAGGAAACTATCTTTTTCTGAATCAAAAAACGCACATGCAGTCAAGACTTCTAAACTTTAAAATATAAAAATCTCATAAAATAGTACATCCATCATGTAGTTATTTTTATTGACAAAAAATATAACATGATATTATTTTCATTATAGCATTTCGTGGAATCCTTCACCTCAAATTTAATAATAAATTAAAGTCTGTCTGATACCGGCTTTAGAAAAGATATAGTAAATTGGAATACAATAAGCTGTAAGTCTAAAAGCCTACAGAACAAAATTTATCTATCACGGCATCTGGAAACTTGTGCATTCTCTGGGGTAATATTGTCTGGATTCAAGTGCGGCTTATCACGAAGACAATTCGCTACAACATAAAACGTTTACCTCAATTGCACGTGGTTTCAGTCGCGAGATATTCATGACGCATTGCCGAAATAGATACCATACCCTCAGAACACCGCCATATATCTTTGAAATACGTGACGTACATTTTATTTCCTCTTAGCACATGCTTAAGGAAATAAAGTTTAAGCAGAAGACGATGTAATCGAAGAAGTGACACTGTTGTGATTTATTTTTCCTACGTTTATTAGAAGAAAGGAAGATAAAAGTATATTAAACGTACAATTCCTATAAAACTTACGTGGTTTAATCAAAAAGAATATGGACTGTGACAATAACAGCATAACTCTATATAAATTTAATTTTAGAAAGCGTTGTATAGTCTGAATTTATATTATTTGCTGATAATATAAAACTTTGACCAAATATGTAATTTGATATACTGATTCTATATTCTATTACAAAATAGTTATTTATGTAAAGGCACTGAAGTTCTGTTTTCTATTATGAATAAAATAAACCTTATGAGTGATAAAAAAGGAACTTCAGTGTCGAGGTGCATATTAAAATTTATTTGTTGTCAGTCTGACAAACGAATTTATTGCTCAGTGTTGTTAACCTCCTGACATTGAACTTACCGTAAAGAATACTCAAAGTTATGTGTCTTATCTAAAACTTCTTTTGTCGGAATTATGTAGTTTGTTCTTTTGCACATATTTTTTGTCATTTTACGTACAAATTTACTGTTTTACACTTTACACCTACCCAAATTGTCTTAAATAAACAATAATTATCATAAGGTTGGCAACACTGCATGAAATCGTCGTATAATGGATTACTTTAGTACCGATTTTAGAACTTTTCATGACGATTTTTGTGCACTTTAGTGACGATTTGAAACGAGATTTCAAATAAAGTTATTTTTTTTGAAAACTGTTTTTTTGTCATACGAGGATCACGCTAGAATAATTGAAAATAGAGCACATGGTTCATATTTCTGAGAATATGTTCAAAGTATACAACAATACACTTCATCATTTTTAGTTTCTTTCTACTACTTAAAAGATTCCAACCTATCTTTTGGAATGCTGAATGCTTTCATAATAATCGTGAATTTCAGCATCAAGCTCTTCTTCACTTCAGACAAAAACCTAAGTAGAAGTCGATATCTCGCACTATTTTTTAGATATTTATAATTTTATTAAACTGCTAACTAGGTAATATGGGAAACTAATGTCCCTTCAATTTATTTCCCAATTATGAAGGCTAAAGCTTAAAATAAAATCATTTAGAGATTTGGTTAAAATCGAGATACTTTTGAATAAAACATCGACTTTTAAAATAAACGGTTTTAGAAATATAGCAATTACAATAATAGAGTTTTTTTTTTGTTAAGCAAGTGAAATAATGCAAGCCATTTGATTGTGTTGTGCTGTTGGAGTGAAGCTCTGGCATCAATGGTCTCTTGTGGGGCGCTTTTAAAGCTAATAAAAGCCATGGAGTGTTGCAATCTTTGGATTCCCCCGGGCGTCGTAAATACATCCTTGCATCGCTCGCACTACTTATCGAATTCTAATCCTGCGCTACACTGTCTGGTCTGTGTCTGCCCAAGGCTACTACACGATCTATTTAAATTAGGATGGAACAACGACAAATTCTCCCAAACTTTAAACTACAACAAATAGTTTAGCTACTTTACAACAACACTAGTAGTGGATTTAGAAGTTGCCAAGAGGATAAACTGATTTCCCTTTTTCAAAGTTTTCAAAACTTAATAAAAAACGAATCCTTAGAAATATTTTTGTGAAATTTAAACCATTTATCTAGTCTGATACGAGGAATCGTTTGGTGAAAAGATATAAGTTGTAGCTCCCATCTTTATAGGAAATGATGTTTGCTACTTGACAACTTCAGCTTTACTGACTCCATAATTCAATTCTACATACATTTTATTATAAAACTCTAGATTCATACAGTCACACATCTTAATTATTGTCTATTTCTTTGAAAACAGTAAATATGAAAGATTCTTTAATATAAATAATAAATAAATATGGCTTATTTCCCATTTCTGTGTGTCCCAAACTTCTTATTTGCCGATTGGAAATAATTTTAAATTTTGAAGTGATTGTCAGAATCCCAACCTCTTATTTTATTTAGTAATTATTATTACATTTAAAATAGTTAAACGTATATCTGTTACCGACCGATTTCAAGATAAACTAGTTTGGCGTAGGTCAAACTTGTTCCTAATACGATAAATCAGTCATACGTTTTATGCGTTAAGTTAGGTTTTGTTTAGAAAATATATAATATAAGAGTACTCATAGTATCTTTAATATTAAATTAAATATACCTCAATAAATCCTTAGCTAACGCACAAAACTTGTGATTGATTTATCCTATTAGGAAGAAACTAGTCCATTGAAATGCGATTATAAAATTAAATACATGAATATAGTTTGACGGTTCAAATTAATACTTTAGACTTGAACACCTATTTCTTCACTTAACTATGATATCAAAAGTTCAACTTTTCTTTTGACAAAATGGAACATATTTTTATTAATTAATTAATTTTTTAATAACTTCATTACGAATTGACAAATATTTGGTATTCTTTGCATTATTTTTGATAAAACACTATTAGAAAATGATTTCTCTCTCCAAAATCTTATTAATATTGGTTGTTCTGATTTCCAAACCTCTCTCTTTTATCATTTATAAGTTTTAAAAGGTTCAAAATAAGCAATGAAGTGAAGGACTCAGTAGAATTGAACATTGCGGCTGCAACAAGTAAAACGGGTCCGTTTGGCGAACGAGCACGGCCGCACTTCTTTTTAACATGCACAGAACAATAATTAAATGTACGCTCACGACCGCATCACGGCAGTAACACGGACCTGATGCGGCCATGTTCCTGCCGTGTATAAAGATTTATTTATTTTTACCCGGGTAAACAGTCCCTAGACGCTAGGATAAGATAAAAAAATCTTTGTTGAATATTATAACTTTCATTAAGAATTAGGTATATAAGGGAAACAGTATTTTTGGCCGTGCTGTAGGTCAACAATTTCAAATTAGAATAAAATGTCAACTGAATTTCTGAATTCTGATTGCTGTACCAAATTACGCGCATTATTTTTTATTTAATTGTTCATGAACTGGCACGAATTGTACAAAATTAATTGTGAAATCATATACAAACTCCTGACATTGTATGGTGTATATCTTGGAAATGTTAGTACTTCTTGGCAGGAATTCTGTTAATGATTCCTGCTATTGCTACTGTTTCCAACTCCTGCTCCGTCTCCTGCTACTACGGGAGACAGAAGAGTGACTCTAGCGAGATTGAATATGATGGCGGTGTGTAATTTGTAATTTAATCATAAGTTTGGATGAGAGAAAGTTATATTGAATATTAACAACTATAATTAACGTTTGGTGTGCGGATGGTCGCACTTCATTGGTTTCTCTTGTAATGTTAAGATTAAACCTGAAGCTCCACGATGATTTATATTACACTGCAAACTTAACCACCATAGAAGCTGTGGATTAAGAAGGTTACGCCGCGAAATATAAGTGTAGATTTATGTCATAGATATATAGAAGACATACTAGCAGTTCATATAATGTTACTGCGCCTTGTTCTTATTTCCGTCCTATTTCGTTGGAGTATAATTTTTTTAAGTAAAAATACGAGATCGCCGATCAAATTTTTTAAAGCTTTGGATAGATAATAAACATGTTTATCTACAGTCACTACATAAAGTAGCCATTTGCACTCTCTTTTATCAAAGCAAAATGTCACTTTGCCCTCATGCGCGACAAAGTAGAAAAAACGCTCGCTATCCAAATTTCTAACTATACAATGTTAAGAAATGTCACTTGTCTACATTCTTAATGGAAAGGTTTAGTTAGGAACTAATGTCACTGTAGTTATACATTTACCACCTTCACAAGTCAATCTGACAGATAAATGCTCTGTCGATATATTACATAACCAAACAAAATGCCTCACTGATGTGAAAATAAAATAGAGCATTCATTTACAAAAACGAAATTATAAAATGCTTCGTTTAAATTGAAGCAATAGCTCAAGAGGAATGGAAAATAACGATAAATTATAATTAAATTATAAAATAAATTGTGTGAACAGTTATGCTGCCATCTGCAAAAGTTTGGCGTGAACGCTTTCAATGCACATCCACTAGTTCATTGCACTAGTTTAATGTACATGAAACAAATAGATTATACAAAAAAAACTTATAATATTAAGAGCATTGCCGGTCGCTCAGCGAAATCAGTTTTGTAGCTAGTATGACACTAGTGCAGACAAACTTCTTACGTTCCCCCACTACTTTTAAGATTGCTAAGTTTATTTCTCTCTGTCTGCTTTTATATCTGTTTGTCCTTGTTTAAAGCATAAGGGGAAAACTCTGCCCGTGTTGTGAAGCAAATTGTTGGAGTGAGAGAGGAGATGTGTGTAGTAGAGGGGAACATATTCTCCTAACACTTTCTCCTTCATAGTCTATCGTTCCGATTTCTGAAATAAGCGGCAAAAAGGGGTTTAGTAGAAATCAAATCACAGCTAAACTAAAAGAGATAATTTAGTCTATCGTTCCGATTTCTGAAATAAGCGGCAAAAAGGGGTTTAGTAGAAATCAAATCACAGCTAAACTAAAAGAGATAATTTAGATTTTTTTCACAGACATACTACTAAAGGTTGGCGCTATGGGGGTGACCCAGACATTTTTTGTATAAAGTACAGTTATCGTGTTAAAAATAAATTTTAAAATAGCCATTTTTATGATGTTTTTTGAACTAAATTTAAATGCAATAGAAATTAATAATTATGCAAAATAATTGTTCAGCCTCATGCATTGATCTATCTACTATACAATGGTATCAAGTTTGAAGTTATAACTTAATATTTACGAGAGTAGTTTGATTTCTACTAAAGTGATGTTTAGCGTAGCACCGGCAATCGCCTTAATTACAAAATTGGCATTAATTTTTTGAAAAAACAAAAGCCAAATCATATTTGAATACGTTCCTATCTTCACTGTAAAACTATTTCTCCGTTTTTCACATAGATCAATAAATCAAATATTCATTGAACGCTGTGAAGACAACCATTGTCATTAGATATACAAATTTAATTTCTTATGTCCTCTACTTCCTTTATTAAGAGTGGTATAAAATTATTATTAATATGGAAATCAACGACGAAAATATGGATAGTGATATTCGAGCACACTAACAAATATAAAAGGCAGTACGAACTGTTTATTACGTGTTGCAAGAATATAAAAATTGGAAGATACAGCGAAAACGTAAAGGTGGCATACTTTTATTTATATTAATCGTTATTTATTGAGTGGTACTGTAAGTACAAAGTGTGCATTTTATTATTTTTTGTTATGGTGGAGGACCCCCATTGTAGCGACTGTAGAAAAAATCTTATGTGTTTCGAGCCCAAATGGACATTGTCGATTTCGAGAGAATGCCGTGTTCCTCCGACACGCAGGAACAACATCTCAATCGACAATGGTCCATTTTGCGAATAGCTATTTTAAATAAAATATACCGGGTGTCCCATTTAGTACCACGAATAAATCCGCAAATATACATCTGATCAAAAAATTTTGGAGGGGGATATCCGATTCTATCAAAATCTTCACCCTCCTGACCCCCGGGGACGGGAAAGGGGGGCAACTTTGTAATTTTAAATGGAAACCCTCATTTTTTATGGCAGATTCAGATAGATTGTCAAAAATTAAGTAGGGCAAAAAAGTTTCTCGGGTAAACCCTATTTAATTTTTGACGATCTGTCGAAATCTGCAATAAAAAGTGGGGGTTCCCATTCAAGATCACAAACTTCCCTCCTTCCCCAACCCTAGAGGTCGGGATTTTTGATTCAGGACGAGTTATTCATGGCGATACAATTAAATGGGAGACCCTGTACCTATAGAAAGTTGTCAATTATAAAAATACAATTTTAAACAAAAAATGTAAAGCCAGTTTTAGTTTTCTTTAAATTAAAAATTAAAAACTCATTATTTCAAATTGTGTATGTGCTTATATTTGAGTAAAAAGTTGGTGGAGTCCAAGGACAGAGCGGACTTTTATATTATCCAATCAATTTCAGCAAGATCTGATTAAAAGAAAATTGGTTTTATAAGTACGTTTTTCTGTGTCTGTTACCAATATAATCTCCATACAAATGCAAATGGTACAGGTTTTTATTTATCATGTGTTTATCTATTTTTTTATATTTAATTTTAACAAATTCGTCTTTTTACCACTTACTACGAACACCTTTTTGCTGCATTTACTGTGCAGTGACAGCAGTTAACGGAATTCAACGTAATTTTAGAAATAGAAGATTCTCTGACATTCGATATGACATATCGAGTACGTGTTTTATACCCCCACGACTGTGTAACAGAAAATTTTCTTGTTGAAAAACCAATTTACAATATTTGTTTATTAATATCGGTTAGATCAATGGGGTTCTATACCATTTTTTCTTATTATTTTTTATCAAAAACATAATAAATTAATAATTTTAGAGCAAACGCCACTTAAATTTTTTACGAAATAAGCGAGATGAATTTTCAAAGTTCAAAACTTTGCGTGTGACAAAGCATGTCCTCATCACTGGTGGACAAACTGTTAGTTCTACTGAATGGTACAAATTTTTCATATTTGCATAGCTGAAATATTTTTATATAATGAACTGATACGTTATATTCATGAATAAATTATTATTAAGCATAAATAACTTAAATAAAATGCATTTTTCCTAATGAATTATAGAACTTTAAAATAGTTTGACAATATTGTGACTATAAACTGTGGCGGCGGATGGCGCTAGTGATTGTCCTTTCCGTATTTCTTAGTGGGCGGCCAAACAAGACGCGTGAATCTCGCTTTTAAAATCAGGCAACCAATCGCTTAGGACGTGTCACTTAAGACCAGTTATTAATGGACTTCAATCGCTTGTCGTTTGCGACCTAATTAATATTTAAACAATTCGGGAAATCAATTATAAACTGTCATGCTGGATGGTCTTTCATCCCCAAAAGCCAAATGAAGTAGATCGATGCACTTTTTCGGTGAAAAATTACATTTGAAATCATAAAAAAATATGGCACGAAAATTTTCACTCGAAATTTCCATATTAACTCAAAATGATTTTTTTTAATTCCGTCTAAGGAAAACGAATTAATATAAGTACGAATTGATAACTGAATTGTAAGTAAAAAATGTTATGTTTTATGAATATAACAGTAGAAAATCGCTGTCACTACTAGAACCACTAGTTTGCAGAAACATCAGCTCCCGTATTAGTTAACCGGTTTATGAAACCGGTTTGTGCCCTGTTTAAATATCTCATTTGATTATGCAAAAAATAGTAAAAAAGTAAAATTAATTTTCAGAAATTTTACAATCATAAACAAATATTAAATCTACGTAAAAATGTACTTTTTCAAAAAAAAAAGTTCATTAAAAATTGGTGTTTTGTAGTGAAGTTTAGTGCTGACACACACTTATTTTTGTTTTGAAAATATTTCTTCTCAGTTCTTTTTCAATAAATTAAGCTTGGCTGATTTTGTGTCTGTGTGTGAATCTGTGAGTTTTTTTTTCTGATACTTGAGCTCGAGTCCCAGGGCCTTCGCGATTCCGATGCCAAAGTCCTCAAGAGATCTCAGCCAGACCAATCCAACTGATTGCGGCTCATTCTCGCCTTCATCACATCGTGTTCTGAACCTGAACGTGACAATATTGAAGGGAAGGATGGGTAATATGAGTCATTTCGAAGGGAATAAATTGGTGTAATTAAGTAATTTGACTAAATGCTAACAATTGTTTGAATATTTAAAGAAGAGTAGCTTCAGATCTTAAGAGGATTAAATGACATCAAAAAAAGATATTGTTTGGATTTTACAATAGACAATAATGTTATTCGTATTATTTATTGTGTCATTCATTCTTTATTATTTAGAAAATATGTCCTGACAAACTGTAAATAGTTGGATAAATTAGACAATGTATAATAATATGTAATTTATTATTAACAGAGACTTGAAAAATCGCCGAAAATTATTTTTGGTAGAACTAGTTTACAAACACCATTTTTTTAATAACAAAATCTGCATTAAAGAAACCGTAGGCTATGTACTAATTTAGTTTTTCATAGTTTCCGAATTTCCATATTTCTGTTGGTTAAATCAGAGTAGTTGCCCGAAACTGTTTTATAATATTTAAGATGTTTAATTTATTGTTAAAACTTTCCTAATATTTAAAATTTGAAATGACTCTTATTATGTGATATCGTATCAGTTGAATTTCGAAAGCCTTATACGATCAACTAATGCAATGGCTTATTTTCATTTCCACTGCGCATTAAAATTATTTTTACTATATGTATCTAAGATACCTCAGTTCGAATTTAACGGCAGCCTAAATGTGGTAAAATTGTCAGTATACTCGTGGCAATAACCACACTCAGGAGGTCTATTCTAAATTCATAGCCACATGTGCTATCCGCTATTCTCTATATAAGTTCCACTACTAGCCAATAGATGGATTCAAGTCGGATAGCCACATAAGTTCCACTACTAGCCAACAGATGGATTTAAGTCGGATAGCCACATGTGCTATTTGTTAGAATTATAAATAATTATTATAATTTAAATAGGTGCTTACAATATATAGATATTAATCAAATATTATTGATATAACACACGAACACAAGTATTTGATCACAAAATTGAAAAGCCGAACTACTTGTCAACTTGACATCTGGCAATATTAATAAGTTCCACTACTAGCCAACAGATGGATTCAAGTCAGATAGCGGGATGGAGACCCCCATCTGTTGGCTAGTAGTGGAACTTATATAACGGATAGCGGATAGCACATGTGGCTATGAATTAGAATAGACCCCCTGATCTCAAATGCGATGATCCGACCATTCTATGTATTAAATATTGCTTCCACAAGTACCTCTTTACAATAATAACTAATGATTATTACACTGAATAGGTTACGAAACGGGTACATTGCACATTTTGCGCAAATTATAATGTTTTAGATCACCCTGTACAAATAAAAGCAAAGTGTTCACTAAAATTAGTCAAAATTCTTGCCTTGTATTCTATATTCAGCATAAGAGAAAGTGAAGTCCAACCTACTCATTCCGTTGTTAGTTGTGTGTGTGAATCTCCGTTTTTCTTGTACATTAATTCAACTGGTATAATTAGTGCGTCCTAAATTGCTAGCGTCGGATAACAAAGTTGATGTGTAAGTCTTTGAGCAAACTGCATAATAGCTCGGCGTATGTAAATAAAACCTCCGCCGCGTAATTTACATGAGCCCAGACTTCCTCGTTGCTGTGCTAATACATCCTAGTCTTACGGTTACTTAGATGAAACAGGGGCATATTCTACCACCTGCGAAGCGGTTTTTGCAATACACTAGGAGGGCTTCTTCACATAACATTTGGAATATGCATTAAATTTACCCGACCTGGAGTGATTTGTATCGTGGAAGGAACTATACAATCCAATTTTATGGGAGACGTATTCAGCTCATGTTTTAACTTTCAATACAATACAATACAATGACTAAAAAGTCAAACAGAAATTTATTGTTGATTTACATGTAGTTTCATAATTTAGTGTATACACATCGAAAGGCAAACTTATTTAAATTATATTTGAAAATTAGGTAATTAGTCTTTGTGATACAAGTGAGTAAAGACATATTTTACCAATAAAGCATACGTGGTATCAACCATATGTACTAATTTGCGCGAGTTTTCTTTTTATTTCTACCTATATATTATAATGGTTATCTAAAATATTTTAAAATTGTTGTATACGAGTATTAATTACTACTTTTCCATTTTAAAAGCCACGTAATTACATTTGTAGGTAATTGATAATAGCGATATTCCCAGTTTAGGGCAAATCAGTGTATTGGGCACAGTATAATTCATTGCATAAACATTACTCAAATATAAAATTAATTTCTAACTGCAAAAATACAATCATAATCTTAAATTTTTAACTTGCGATATATGCTGCATCCTCTCTAATGGCCCGATTCTGAACAAAACTGTAAGTCTTACAGATCTGTAAATCTGTAAATAGTGAACAAAATCGCAGCGAAACCTGCCACTCTTATATATAATTTTATATTAATCAACAAAACTAGATGTGTTTTTGTCAGTTTTTTAAAGATTTATAGATGTGTAAGACTTACAGATTTGTTCAGAATTGGCTTGTAAGTTGTCCGCATCGAGTTATCCTACGCCATATTTATGTAAGTAAACAGAAAGAAATAATTAAATGTAACCAGGTAATATAGGCATGCAGTATGAATTATTAATTTCAATTAACCCACTAAATTAAGAAACTAAATTAAAATGACCTGTATACAGTAAATTAAAATTGAGAATTTTATGTTTGTCATTTCGTATAACCTACCTTTTATAGTTGAGATTGAAATATTTATATAAAATAAAATATGTTTCAAGAGAAGACTGTTGTTTCCTCCTGGTATTGATTTAGATTTTACCTTTAGAAACTGTTTTCGGCCTTCTTGGAGGAAAGGTGTTATTTTAAAAATTATTAATAATTAAGACTATAATTTATTGATGTTGGGACGTTTCGTCATCGAACAAAAATTAATTTTATATCATTCTAGTTTTTAAAGCAACGTTTTTTGAACGATTTATAAAACAAAAAGTGATATTTTGAAGTCCTACAACTTTAAAATATCAATTTAAATGATAAATAATTTAAATTTTTTAAAATTATAGGCAATCTATAGCGTTGAGGAGTTCTGAACCGTTGTGAATAGCCAACTTATACGGAACTCACACTGCTTCGAATTGCTGCATATTTTTAAAATAATTTAATAACTAGAAATCAGTATGACGTAAAATTATGTACGTACTTCAGAAGAAAATTGTCGTTAGGTAATTCACATAACTGCATATCATACCTTAAAGATTTGCCCTACATACATAAAATAAAATACTATAATAGTTATTGTATTACTTTTTTTTCTACTTTTTGTTTGTGGGGTTAATCGATTTATATATTTTATAAGAATTTTCAATTTTCTGCAAACTTTCTGTCGGTATTATCGTGGGGGACCCACCTTGCTGGTATCTTGGCCCTCTTACCGATATCTACTTCAAAGTCTTGCTAATATCTCCTATATTTTACGTAGTTATCCCTACAGGTCATATTTTAGGTTAACTCTCCATCTGGAGTGGTGGGTAGTGTATGATTACGGCCCATTCTCCACCTTAATAACTTATTATTTCCTCTTTACCCGTATAATCCCACAATATCCTCTGGTGCTGCACAGGTGCATTACCATGCAAATCCTGGGTAATGTTACCCCGGCACGCGTATGTTACTTACCCTACTAAGGAACCTGCCAGGCAGCTTGTTAAGAAACCACCAGACTACAACGTATTAAGATGCTGGTTAAGATGGGATCTTCCAAAATGGACTCTATAATTTGGAGAGAAAACACAGAGTTAGTTATGTTCAAATAATTTGAGAAATGATATAGATAATGTGATTATGACCTGAATTAGGAAATCAGAACTAGTTGACGGATTTAGCAATTTTAATGGACCTGTGTTTCTAAAGGCCCATCCTATATGCTATATGACACGGTAATATAACCATCTTTTGTAACATATTACAGAAATTTCAACAAAATATAGCAAAATGTTATTGTTCTCACTTTGAGAGCGGCAAAAATCAAAGAATGTTATAAAACAGACCTGTTATAATACGTACACATTTAAAAACAATAGAGAGTTATTGCAGCTTCAACGAAAAATTAACGTGCACTTTAAAGTCATGTGACAGCCCGAATGCGCATGCGTACTAATAAGGTTCACGTTATATGTATAAGGAGACACATTATGTGCAATGGAATAGCGTTTTGTATCTTTTGAGGTTATGTTTCGGTGAAAAGTGTGGATGTAACCTCGTTTGTGTTGCTTTTAGCGTTAACGTTAGCGTGAATACACGAATTAAATGCGGTAAACATTGAAATTGAAAGTCCTTTATTTCTAAAATAAAGTGTTTTCTACATAAGGTTAATGTTTACGTTCTATCATCTTAGAAGTTGCAATAACTCCCTAATGTTTAATAACATTTTAATAAAGTTCAGTTAAACTGTTCGTGTGTGTGTGTGTGGTTGTACAGTGCGGGACACGAGCCATGAGCTCAGTGTTTCTTTTAGAGGGGGGATCGGGGGGGGGGGGGACAAACCCCCCCGGCAAACGAAACCCCCCTCGAAGAAGATTATATTAACAATGTCAAATAATAGTTGATATGTGTTGAAAAAAAAATGTGCAAAACGTATCTATGTTCGTTCCTTTAATTCTTAAAAACTAATACAATGTAGACATGAATATAAGGACCCAAACCTAATAACAATGGAATAATGCAGTAATGGCTTGGTTCACGATATCTGCTGTACATTGTTCCAAGCCAGATTAAATGTTTGGGATGCAATCTGTAACTCATATTAATTTTAATATCCTGTTTAAATTTTTCACTACTAATAGCAGACACTGAATAAAAAAATTAAATGACAGATAATACATTCGTTCCTACGGACTACAAATTTTAACAGGTTGTAAAAATTAACATGGTACGATACAGAATACATAAGTGCATATTGCATTCGAGCATAAAAATAACCTGTTTGGCCAGGAAAATCAACAATCCGTTAACTATATTCTATTTTCTAAAATGTTCTGTGATCTGGTAATTTATTTTTGTACATAAAAGAGGAAAAACATGCAGTTTCATATCCCTTGAGAAAAATGTAACTTTTAAATATAAGGCATTTGACCTTGAATGAAAAAAAACAACAATTATAAACCCCCCGGGTAAAAGAGTCTGAAAGAAAAGTAATGCTTATTCCATAGACGTCGTTAAAAAAATAATTATTATAGTAACTCAAAATAAATAAATAAATAAATAAATAAATAAATAAATAAATAAATAAATAAATATATATATATATATATATATATATATATATATATATATATATATATATATATATATTAGGACGCTCATGATCTGAATATAAATAATACAGGACCAATCAAATGCACAGATTAACTGTCAATAATTTTAGTAAGCTTTGAAACTTATTTGAGCAACTATTATTATGTTATATTCACTGAAATATATACTTACTGGAACTCGCATACTCTACCTATCAGCGTACGCTGCACTGAAGCCTTATTGAACAATAGCTTTGTTCGATGACATGTACTAGGCCGCCCTAGTGTTAACTTTCTTCTTCTGGCAGGCTGTTCGATGACAAAAATTTTAAGAACTAGTGCTCACGTTTCTGACCTGACTCGCGAGGTGGTGTAGAAAGTGCAGACTAGGAGTGGGGGTAACTAAATGTTGTTCGGTAGACATCTTAATTAATTTAATTTTTAATGCACGTTCTCTTTGTTTTGTTATATAAAGAATTAATTAATATATCTATCTCTGAATCTGATGAAGAATCAAGTGATGATTGATCTTCGTCAGAATCGTTTATTAGTTCAAACACTATGCTCTTTAAAACAGGCATTTCTGCAGTCACTTCTTTGCAGCTTTATGATATGACTGTGTTTATAAACAACCTAACCTTTTACACCTTTGGCTACGCTTGGCTTGATTACTCACAGCTGAGCAAACTTGCCCAAATATACACTAGTGTGTTTTATGAAATCACAAGACTTAGACTGTACTAGTGTACACTACACTGCACTGCACTGCACTATTCTGCTCTGCACTTCAAGCACTTCTCATCGAACAGAGCTAATAATGGCTGGTCCTGTTCGCGCACGTTCGTGCCGAACCGAACCTAGCCGAATAACTCGTAACATAGCTGATCGCTTTGTTTTCATATTATGCTTCATTTATTTAAACATGCGCCACACGAAATAATTTCCGTCTACTCACGAACTGTCTCGATGTTTGCCGACTACTCCAGCAGCAGGCTTTCAATATGCTTCACAGTCACGGTTCGTACGCGCATTCCAGTTAGTATATTTTTCAGTGGTTATATTAGGTAAACGCAAGGTAAATTAACTGTATTTCATGTGGATTTAAACGGAACGCATATATCTTATTTGACAGTGATCGGTAACTCTTCATTAATTTTTTTTGTTATACGGGGTTATACCTACGTGTACGCAAAGAAATCGAGTGGTCAAAGGAATCCAGTATTCTACTTATATGCTTATTTAAAGAAAAAGAGGTGTTGTGGGATACGAAAAATAAAAATTTTAAGAATCACCTGTGCAATCCTTACTCTGAGTGCGATAGTGCCATATTCCAGAGCGAAATGTATCCAAAACCTACTCTTTCTGCTTTTTATATTTTTTTTTACTTTATTTGAAATAATTACACAAGATATCTTTATTTTGAATGTATAAGTTATAAGCAGATGTGGACATCCGAAAGTTGGATAACAATGTTAGAAGAACTGCGTTATATAACATGTATTACATTATGTTATAGTATGTGTATATAGTATGGGAATGGTATGGGCCTTAAGGTTAAAATGACAGCTTTTAAAATTAAACTGAAATTCAGACAATCCAAGATTAATTTTAAAACGCTATCTGAACCTTGCCACCTAGCAATGAAATATTATGCAGCATTAATGGGATCTTTCACGCAAAACTATTATAGATGGCAGCAGTGTTCCAGTCCCAAATATTTTAATATTTAGAAGTTCACAGTGCTTGCAATCTTACAAAACTAGACACTGTTATGAGAAAAGTTGGGTGTATGTGACGCATATGCGTATTGTGTCATTTCACACATGAGTTTCAAATACCAAAACATTTGTGGATTGTTTGCTGCTTTTACTACTGTTTTATTATTGTAATTCTTTAATACAGCAATACACCATTTTAAAACTTTATATAGGTTATTTTCAATCGCCAATACGTATCTGACATTTCAATGTCAAACATATGGTGAGGTTATAAAAATTTGTTTTGGGTCTAGAACACTAGCGCCATTCTAAGCTCCCATTGCTATTTTTTCACAGGACTTTGAGAATTTTAAGATTTCAAAAAATACCAATTGCATTTTAGTATATTATTTGCTACTCCATTCTTAGATGATATTGAACACGTAATACTACTTATACTATTATTTAGTGATTAATTATTAAGTGATGCACATCAACACGTTGCATATGAACTTGCACATTGGATTAAAGTTGCAATGTTAAAAATTATATGTATATCCAGATTTTAGTGAATAAGCAGGATTTAAGTTTCCTACAAACCGTTTTTAACATTTTTACGGTGATGTCTGTGTGTGTATGTGTGGATGTTGGAGGGACGATTACTCAAAAACTATAAGACATAAGACCAGTTTAACTATGAATTCCTAAATCTGACATTCATGGGAAGAGCTGAAAAGGTTTTGGTAACAATTGGACAACCGGAAGTAGTAGTTTCTTAAAAACATCTTCTAAATATTATGTTTTGGAAATTTATGTTACAACAAATACTAAAGAATATAAAATTATCTTTCTAGTATATTAAACATTTTTATTATATTTTCTATAGATTTAGAGATAGAGAGTTATAAATATATAAAAAAAAATCATTGTCTCCATCAAATAGCCCATGGGAACCAGTTGAAAAATTAAAATGTTTATAAATGACATAAATGTCAGTGTCAAAAATCCAGAGATATTACTGAAGGCTTTTTCTGGGAAATACATTTAATATTTCTTATTTTATCATTAATTTAATATTTAAAATTATAGATATAGCTGCCGCACGTTAAATTGACATCGTTCTTGAATGCGAAAAACCTAAAATTCGTACTTGGAAACTTGTTCATAGAATAAATTGAAAAATAAAGAATAGATGTAATTAGAATATTTTGTGTGTACCAGAAAAGTGAAATACAATATTTATAGCCTAATATGAAATGAGCGAGAGGTATTGTGTTGGCCACAACAGATTTTTTTATTTACGGACGTTTCTGGCTAAATATACAATAATACTAGTGAATTTTATTACAAAATCTTAAAATTGTATTAGACACATTGATCTATTTAAGTTACGTTGATAAAATTTTAACAAATCTCCGAATCAAATCGGAGTTGGTGAAATATTCTCAGCTAACGGTGAATACATAATAATACTGATGAATTTGATTACAAAATCTTAAAATTGTGTTCGACACATTGAACAATATAAGTCCTATAGGTATGAGTTAAATTGTAATTATAAATAAATATCAAATTCTATATGCGGCCCTTGACAAATTGTTGTTGGATGTTGTTGCACAGAAGATCCAAAAGGTTGGGCTTTCATGATTTAGATGTCAACCATGAATAAATTTTGGTCTTTGGCTCTCTTTTGTCAAGAACTTCACAAGTAATGCTGTTTCACTTTATTCGTTTTCTTGAACGCCAACATTTGCACAACTTTTTCAATTTGAACCAACGATGGTAAGTCAGCAGACAATTGTCACAGTAAAAGATGATATTCTAAATGACCTTCGTAATATATTAGCTACATCAGATTTTTTAAATTCGTTTGCTGCTATATCCCATTGAACAAAGCATCATTCAAAATTGTCTCATATTTTGTGCGTAATAGTATATTTATCCTCCTTTTGAAAGGTGGAATCCTTGTTAGAATAGTAATCCTTGCAAGTGGCCATAACCATTTCCTTTATACTGGGGCATGTATCCTGGGCGACAGGTAACAAGCTGAGCCGAGGATGTGAGAGGAAATTCCCGCTCAACACTCGGCCAGATAACAAATCCTCCTTCCCGTGCATACGTGCATGCACTTACACCACGACAAAGATCTAGGTTAGCGTCCGTGGAACGTACGAGTACGGTACTGCAAAGAGAAGATATAGAATACGATGGAATAGGATAGTGGAGGAAATGATGACGATCTACTTGAATGATTGTATTTTGCTGGGTTCGCATTAGTTACTCAGGAATTGTCTTGGAATCTCATATAATAATTAACATGTAAGTCGTGTTTTGCACAAAATTTGATTTAATTTAATGTTGTTTCATTACATCTGATTTCATAACTAGATTTCTAATACAAACAAACAAATTACAGTAATACATTTTTGAAACAAATGTTAAAAGTGATGTTTTATTTTGTGAGTGAGATATATTGCGGATTGAGGCGAAATATTTGAAATAGCTGCATGTTGAAAATTGTTTATGCACAATCGGTTAATAATATGTGCGTTTCTTTTAAATCAGATTAGAAATGTATCATTGTGTTCTTTACTTAACAGTTAGCTTAAAAAAAATTCGGCTAATGAAATGTCACTTTCCAACCACTGCAATGTCGTTATTTTGAGAAGTCAAATTGTTATTAAAGTATCAAGGGATGATATCAAAACGCTTGAGGTCGACTTTCTTATTATGCATGCAAGAGAAAATTGATGTAGGTCCTTATGGGCCAACTTTTTCAGACAATTTTAATAGGCACTACAGGAATTTTCGATTGTCTTTCGTTCTTGAGCTAGGTACAGGCTAAAACTTGATTTTCGCTTATTTAGAAAATACTTCATATCTCGCTTATTATGAGAGATAAAGAAAAAATATTTACAAAATTTGTATAATTCTTTAAGTAAAATAACGTGGTGTAATGAGATTTTTTCAAAACTTAATAATTGTTGAGGTATAACACAAACATAATATTTTGTAAATGGGAACTGTTGAAAACAGTCTCACCTTATTATATATAAGGTATTGAAGTCTACATTTTTTTTTGTTTTAAATATGAATAAAACACGAATTATTATTTTCTGGGGAAAAAATAGTAATTTACGTAACAAGACCTGAAAGTGATACTTTACTGGGTGAGCAAGCATATTCCAGAGCGAGCCATAGGCGAGCTTTGGAAGCTTGTGAGCCCAGTATAGACACTTTCAGGTCATGTTGGGTACACTATTTTTTTTGCGATCTTGAAAAAAGAATAAAAAAGTATTATTTTATTTTTTACTGCGAGCAAATAAGAAATAAATAAACAACTGATCTCCATGGAAACATTTAGCTTTACCGGTCCCGGGATCGGTAAAGTACTTTCCGATCCCTTATAGACAACTTTCCGAGCTTGCTCAGCAAAGAAGGACTTTCCGGTCTAAATAGTGATCAGAAAGAGCTCATCAATTAAAGTTCATTTATTTATTTTGATTCTATATCTATTAATAAAATTCTCAAAAAAATGTCAATTATTTTTCGATTATTTAATTACTTGTTATCGGATTTGTAATTGGATTTGACACAATTCGAAAAATGTGGTTTAATATGCTTTCTGATGTATATACATAAAAAGTAGTAAAAATAAAAAAATAATTTAAAAAAATAAACAAATGATCTTTAATTATTTTTTTTTCATTTGTTTCTTAATAAATTTGTCTTTTTATAATTTAGGTTTTATTTATGTTTAAAACAAAAGAATGTAGAATGTTATATATCATAAAGTGACTAATTACGAACCAGCTCCTTAATAAATTAAAATCTAAAATTCAAGTTGTTCTAAAAAAGAACAATATTTATTGGTTCTCATAAATGACATTGAATTTGCAATAAGTGGCGCAGTACTTATTAGAAATGCCTATTACTTTTGCTAATCAAGAATACACCGGCTATACATTTGGTGTGCGGAGAAGTCCGCCAAAACAGTCGCCATTAATACAGAGATCTTTATCACCTTTATCCATGTTCCGCCTCTGCTCAAAAATGTAAAATTGACAAGGGCTGTTAGTTTTCAATCAAACTGCTGTGATCTTTAAATAATTCTTTATTAAAAAAAATGTTACTGTCCATCTTGAGGTGCTTTTAGAATTACAACAAGCACATTATAAAAGAAATTATTGAGGTTACAATACTTTACAACTTTCCTTATTAAACGGTTAGGTATGGCATGTTACTTGCATAATAGATAATTTTAAACTATTTTATGTACATTTATAAACCCAGTAATAAACGATCAACTAAGAAATCAAATTTATTCTTTTTTTATACGAAATGCATCTAGTGCAGTGGTGGGAAAATTATAGCCCGCGACCGCGAAAAAATTTGAAAATGTTTTGTAGCAAGCAGTGTGTAAGACTCTATATGACTCGGAATAATGTGGAAAAGGAGTTTTTTTTAGGTCACGTGCAACTGAAAGTGCTCTTACAGACATCCATGTGACTCTTGAGGTAAAAAGTTTTCTCAACCCTGAGCTATTGCTTAGATTAAGATATATATAGTAGGAGATTTGCTATCTACCTTATAAACCGTGAAAATAAGTTTTACTGCCATCTATGAATAGGTCAGAGATCTAGCGCGAGGCTACATGCAAGATAGCTCGTGTCATTCAGAAGCTTAGATAGTATTTTAAATCGTATCTACTATAAAAATTTATCATAAGTATTGTTAAGTACCATTTTTAATATTAGTTAAAAATGCCATATATTATGCATGTGTTGGAGAAAGTCAAGGAATAACCGTGAAAAATGATATGAACAGTTTGTAGAAACTTGAAACAATTACCATTTTACACAATTAAAAATAATATTCTTAATATTCCCACTGTGGCGGTAAATGCACAGGAGAACTAATTGTATTATTATATAAAACTTCTCCAGTTAATGAAATAGATATATGATCATAGCTGTTTGCACTAACACCTTCACGGTTACTAAAAGTTTCTTACAACTTTAAACTACTTGAAAAGGGTTGATAAGTAATAAAAATGTGCAGGAAATGTAATGTTAAAGGAAAGATGTTAATTCGTATCATGCTATTTGGATTATTTCCAATCCAAACAATTTCAGTTTTCTGAAACTGAAATATATACTTACAAGTATTTCATACCACAAATCCGAGTTTTTTTTCAGAACTATGACTTCCTAGAGATTCGGAAAAAAAACTAACATGACAATCCTATCTGAATAATTTAATGGCAGTAGCCTCGGTTGTATAACCAGCTTATTCCTGTTTTTCGCTTGTTTAAGTTGATATTTGCTCCTATTTGTATGTAGCTTTTGAATGTGATAATATGGTGTTTTCAAACCGCAAAGAATTCGACAAGTTAATGGCGTTAGGTTAGGTCTAACCACGAGGGATAACATTAAGGACAGGATTCGGGACTTCTCTCGCTCGCTGAGTTAAAATGAAGTGTGTTAAGCGCTGTCAACAATCCATTTCCGCTGCAAAAATGCATCGATCAAGATTAAAGGAACTTCGAAAATTTAAATCATTTTTAGTATTTATTTCGTAAATAATACCTAATATTAAAAAATATTTAAAACAAAAGGTTGCCTTGTATTATTCTTACTTCTTTCTTTATTGTATTTTGCGCATACATTGTTCCATATTCCTTTCGTCGTCCTCCTTATTTTTCATTATTTTTGTAATGAAGCTAGATATTGCATACTACTTGTCGTCTACCGTAATCCCTAACTTTATTTCCAAGTGCAACCGTTCTTGTTCCCGTCGCCTACATAGGAATAGGGTTTGTTCCGGTGTATCTGTCTCTTCGCAATACGTACATGTGTTGTTCTCTATTTTCTTTAGGTTTTTTAGGTAGCTCCGGAAATATCCGTGTCCACTAAAAGCCTGGGTAATGTGAAACGTTACTTCCCCCTGCATACGTTCTCTCCAGCCTCTGATTTGTGGTAGGAGTTTATGTAGCCACTCGCTTTTACCCGTTAGTTGTTCCCATTGTGTTTGTCATTTTTCGTGCCTCTGCTGCCTTATTTCATGCCTTTCTTGTTTTGATTCTCCGTAGCTTAGCATTCGCTCTTCAGCTATTATATTTAGCGGGCACATATTTGCTAGAACCTCTGCAGCTATTGCTCCTATGGTATTATAGCCCCGGCATATTCCCTTTACAAGCTTCCTGTTTAAGCTATCTAGCATTGTTCTGCAGTGTTGGTATCTTAAATCTGTGCTCCAGATCGGCACCGCGTACAGAATGACAGACTGCGCCAGCTATTGCTAGAAGTCTTCTTTTGGTTTCAGATGGTCCCGCCACATGTGGGTATAGTTTTGTTATCATTTCCGTTGTTCTTTCCGCCTTTGTGATTATGCTTCTCACATGTTACACGAAGGTTTGATGTTTCTCTCTACTTGAAACGTTATTGGTCGGTGTTTTTTCCATCCTATTAAAAGTACTGTTTCGGTCTTTTCGGCGCTATTTCTTGATCTGTGGGCCATCTGCGTATTAGTTCTATGCTCCTGTTGATCTTGTTTTCCAGGATGGTTTCGTCTTTATCTGTTGCGAGTAAGTTAAATCATCGGCGAATGCGCATCTAACGATATCATACATGACATAGGTTCCCATTTGAAATTGTGAACCTGAGTGTAGTTACGCCTACTTTCGGTAAATGCCGAAAATCGAGATTACTGCAATTAAATTCTTCAGATATGATTATGTTATGCTAGTTTTTTTCCTGAACCTCTAGATCGTCGTAATTCTGAAGAAAAAGCCTGGGACGGGTGGTTTGAACCACCTGTATAATAGTTGTTTACCCTACTTACACTGTGGCACTCTATTCATAAAAATTTCACCACTAACGTAATATGTGAAAATTGAGGATGGATAAAATCACAAATAACGTAAAGGTAAATGCAAATCTATAGCAACTAATGAATGCCACCTTTAATTTTAGCCAAACAGACCTTAACATGTCCTCTGCGGAGAAAATTTTCAAGTTTTCCAGTAGTGCAATTACAAATAACTGAACTCTTATATGTATATCAAGTCAAGTATTTGGGTGAGGGTTATTCTAAATTTTTATTACAAATAATTTCATATCTATCGATATGTATAGTGCACGAAGGAATGGTTTAAAGATTGAGAACTATTATACATGTGCACATCTTACTTACTTCAGTGTCGCTGAAAGACAACAACAAAGTATTTGTATACATGTGCAAAACCACAAGTTTAATAATTACGTCTGTAATAATAATAATGATAATAATAATAATAATAATAATAATGTTTATTTAGTAGCAAAAATGCTAAATATATACATAGACAATATAATAATACATTAATATTAGAATAAGATAACAATATAAACTATAAGAAAAACAATACATTTTACATTTTATCTTTATAAAATTTAAGTAACAGTCTTTTAAATATGTTATTTGAGTCTACCTTTGTTAATTCCTTAGACAACTTATTATAGGTAATAACACCGTTTATAAATACTGACTTTTTAGTTGCAGATTTTCTAATTCTCGCTACATGTATAGCGTCTTTATTTCTAGTATTAATGTTGTGTATTGTACTGTTAAGTATCACAAATTTACTTAAATAATTAGGTACTAACTTATTTTTTACTTTATATATTAGTAACAAATCGTATAAGATTTATATTTTTTGGAATATCCGGTGAGGGACTAAATGCTTCAACTAAAGTGAATTTTAAAAACCTGTTTTCCCTTTAAAATTCTACCTTTTCTTATTGATTCTTATACAAATGATTGAAATTCGGTTTCTAAAAAAAAATTAAAATTTGTGATTTTGCCGTGAATATATAAATTGGTATAAAATTACCGTACAATCAATGAATCTCTTAAAGGAGCGTGTAGAAAAAAAATGTATATGTCAAGAGAGATATCCTTGTACAATGTATTTCTTCGAATACGAAACTGCCTTCCTGGAAGAATCATCGTACAAAGTAATAAGATGAAAATTGTTGCGGATGTGCGGCAAATAGCGCAAAGAATATCTCAAGAATTACGTGATGAAAAGATAGCTAATGGGAACCGCAGCATTGTGTCGACTGTGTCGAGACATCTGCGCAAAGTAGGGATGTGAATAAGACCATTGATTTCCAAATAAAAAAGTACGGCTCGATTAAATTTCCTGAAAAAATACGACAGTTGAACAACAGGCTAATACAGCCTAATACAGAATGTCTCATAATTGACATTGCTTGAGGGAGCTAAAATAAATTGAAAATTAAAGGCTGGTTCATGTAAGCTGTAAACTTATGCATTTACCTTAACATTAGTTCTATTAACTTTGCATTAATAATTCGAATATAGACAAATGCGTGCTACGGTGTATGTAGCTGTAACCTTAACCTTAGCATTATGCCGTAATCCTAGAATATGTCAATTTCTCATTTCTTAATGTATAATGCTAATGCCAACCAATCAGAAGAGTAAATGTTCGTGTACGATAATTTAATTCTGGCGATATTCGGGACTATCAATTTGACGTTAGTTATTTTTGAGAAGTTCTGTCACATTGTCTTGATTAAAAATAAGTGATTGAAAAAATGTCCAACTAATACAGGTAATGAATAATGTAGATAGATATATTTATGATAAAAAAAATACGTGCCGCTTTTACAAAAAATGCTCTTATTGGTTTGCTCTAAGAAGTACAAGAACCGGACAGCATAATGTAAAGTTTAATGCTAATGCTAAGATAAAGATTTAAGTTTACATCTTGCATAAATCAGCTTTAAGAGTAGACTGCCCTTCATTATCAAATTATTGATTCAAATTTAAATAATAAGTTTGTTGTCAACGTGCCGCTGAATTTACATGTTGCATCTAACTCTCTATAGTGATTTTCGTCATATCTTTTTTATATTGAAATGCCAAAATTTGACATTTTATTCAAATTTTTGATTCCATCATGATTGTTCACCGACAACCTGTATGTTGTAAGTAACCCATTTTTTTAGTTTTATTTGAAAGAAAAAGTTTATGGCGACCCTTTTTCCAATCTTGAAGCTCGTATTAATACTGCTGTTAAAAGGTAAAAATACTCTACAGACAGAGCGTTTATGCTTCCATGATAAATTAGATAAATACACTTTAGATAAGTGAATTTGTTATTCACATCACAGTCAAATTCACATTTCATGTCAAAATTGCGTTTAAATATATTTAATCGTGAAACCTGAAGTTAGTACAAGTACATCGCTAAATTTAAAACACATATATGAATAAAAATTCAACAATGAATGAATTAATTAAAATAATTAAATTTCAATGACGACAGTAGAATAGCTTATAAACTGTCAAACCTGTCTGCTAAATAAATGATATGTAACGGAAATAAAAACAACAAATCTGAATTATGTATCACTTTCTCTGTAGATCTGGCCGGGTACATGCGAAGACTGACATACTCTATCCAGTAGTTAACAAATCTCTGGTAGGAACATATTTTGTGCCAACAGATGTGGAATAGTATATTGAAATACAAATGTTATAAATGGACATAGTAATATGTGTTTTCATAACTATTATTTTTCCTGTTCCGTACCTACTAATTTACTTTTATTTCAAAATTATTATTGAAAGAATTAATAAAATATGAAAGTTGGTAACACTAGCATTTTTAATAAACAGTTGAAATTTAATTTATTTTGACATTTGACATCTTGACAAAAGTTATTGAGAAGCTAGCTAGCTAGTGTTAAAATTTATATTTTTTATGTTATTATACAGGGTGGTGGCTGTTAAGGGTGAACATAGGGATTTAAGATAGGATTTTAATTTTATGAAATTTCCTGCTCTCCTGTTTATTTTACGGCAAAAACTGTAGAGTGAAAAGGAAAGTAAATTACTTTCCTCACTTGTCAAGGAAGTGGATACTATCACAACTAAATTAAATGAGGAAAATTTCATTTTCACAAGTGATGTTGAAAAAAAATTGTTTATTTTACACTGCTTTTGATTAAAAAGTTTAACAAAATTCACTTTGGAAGCGCGAAATAGAAAAAATATCTTATTTTCTAATGCGTCAGGGTTATTTATCTTTTCCATACTGACCCATGAAGATATGCAACTCATATTACGTTGATCCAGTTCACTAGAGTTAATTTGACAAAAATGAATGACAATTTTCACAAAATTTAAAGTTTCAATTGGATTTTTAATTATAAAATGAATTCACGTTTTTTCTGGAATACGTATTGTTGGTTGTGTTTTGAGTCGGTCAGGCTGAACAAAATAAAGTTTAAATGATAATATTTATTTTGTATCAATAATTTAATAACGAAGAACGATTAGAAAATTTCTACTCAAGGGCCGATATATAACGTCCAGTCAAATTTAGTTCCATATAATACGGACCTATTCTGTAATTCAGTAGTTAATTTTTAAAAACTGGTTGAATTTTTCAACCAATCATGTTGATATATATTAAAAAGTCTGATGTGGCCAACATAAAACCTCCCGCTATTTAATTTTTATTAATTTAAATACAATCCTACGTTTTTACCAATGCTGCAAACTATATTATGTTCCATTGCATATAACTTTTGCTTTACTTACTATTTTCTTTTTAAAATGTCATCACTATTATTAATTTGAAGTGATTATTTTTTTGACAGTGATATTTATCTGTCAGTTACATTCATTTGAAATATGAACTGTGTTACAAAGGAATTGTGTTTATCTTAGGCTTTGGGATTAATAAAAAAAAAATTAATTTATTTGTAAAATATATAGAAGAAGTATTAAAGTATTCCTGTATAAAATTCAATTATCTTTACTTTTCATAATGACATAAAATGCGAAAAAATGTTATTTAATAGTATTTTTTGAAGAAAAACCATTATGAGTTTCAGGTAAAGTGCCATTTCCGGTCATCTGATTTACACCAAAATCTAATGGTATCTTTCCATATCAGAACAGGGTTTGAAATACAAGGTTTCAGAATTTTCTGAATGATAGTATTTGAGTTAGAGCGCCAACAAAATCCATACACATACACACATACACACACACACACACACACACACACATATATATATATATATATATATACACATACAGACATTATCGTGAAGATGTTAAAATTGGATTCTAGGGACCTTAAAACGTGATCATTTACTAAAATCTTGATATGTGATTTTTAGCACGATACCTATACCTCCCATACCAAGGGTAGCGGGAGGTAAAAATTGGATTTTTGTTTTCAAATCAATATCTATTGGATATTTTTTTAACCAGTTGTTAAAAATTAACCACTAAGTTACAGAATAGGCCCGGTAGTATTTAATTAAATGAACAAATTTTGACAGGAATGATTTAAATGCCATAAAAACATGGATATTCATTCATATTCGTTCATTTAATAATTTTACTGTATAACTAAATTTAATTGGACGTTTATAATATCGGCCTTATTTTTCAATTTGTTTTAGTGCCTTGAAGCAAATTCTCAAAGCACGGGCACGGCATTACATTTGAGAAAGGCTGTATGAGAAGTAGATAAGATTTTCAGAAAATTTCACCATAAATTATATCTGTTTTCAATTGAGAGGGTTGATTTATCTTGGCACGAAATTAGCGGAGCTTTACAATAAACCAGAGAGTGTTTGCTTAACGACGCACTATCAATTGAGTTAAATCAGATGTAAAAGTCTCTGGAAAACTCACGTTAACTCGGATCGCACCTGAAGAAATAGCTCAAAAAACGACACTCATTTCTCACCCGGGAAATTTGTGTGAAAAGAATAAAAACAGGGGAAAAAGCAGAGGGAAATTGAAAGTTTAATTAATTTCATGTCTCCGACAGGATGACACGAACTTTGGTATTTTTTAATTAACAATTCGAAACAATTCTCATTTTAGTGCAGCAGATAAATCGTAGAAAAAACAAAATACATACGGTAATTGAATTTACGTTATTTTGGTTCGCTGGTCTTGTTGAAGTGGTCGCTAATGAGAGTACGAGTACTTGTACTACACAGTGCAATTTATATAAATTGTTTGTTTTCATTATATTATTCATAATTACATTACAGGAAAATTGTTATCATTTTGAATAGAGTACGTAATTGCTCGTATGTATATGCTATTTATTTCCCAACTAAAACTATATATGCTAAACTAAAAAATCGGATTTTTAAAGATTTAAAATTGTTATAGATTGCTGTTTATATTTACATTTTAATTTCATAGTTAGTCTAATTTATAATTATTTGCATCATATATTTATAGGTAAAATATTAATACTTTAATGTCGTAAACATTTTTTTTAACTCACCTTAGAAACGCAGAAAACTTACTGGCGTTTCTGGCATACTCCAACAAAGTATTCTTAAAAATAATAAAATTTATTATAAAATGTAGTATTTTTGTTATTTTGTACGTGAAAACCAACAAAATTACACAATATATAATACATTTGTTGCGCCAATGCTATTCTACTGTTCTCAATGGTCAGAATAAAACATTACCTACATTTTTTTGTCAAAGACCATTTATCTCGACTAAATTTTTACTATTAATAATTTTTTCGTTATGAAAAGTATTATACAAGCTTCTAGCGAGAAATCGTCCTCCTGGCATTCACTTAATTAGAGTACTCGCTTTCCTCGTGATCCAGTACTCATAGTTGAAATCTCCTTGCACTTATTTTGTAAATAACTATTGTCATTTTTTACATTCCTTAAAAATATTTGGAGTTTTTTCAATTATTTCAGTTTATAAAAAGTCTATTTTCATTAATATTGCCATACAGATCCACTCCGTTATTATTTTTTCACTTTATTGCACTCGTTTCGTTATTGGTACGAATCATTCTTAAAGAATGATCGTGGAAAATATTGATTTGGTTGAATTAGAATTTATGAAACTTTCGAAAGGTTTTTACTATAGTAAATATTTTTATAAAATTGTTAAAATATCTGGTACCTAATTAAAAAGTGCATTATTTCAAATCTACGACTAGCGTTTCAAACTTTCCTACATACAAATGATTCTGAACTTTTCTATCTTCTTGTTATATTAATACATAGCTAGTCTTAAGTTTTTCAAAATAAAAAGACTGATTAGGTAGTAAGTTTATAAGTTTAAAAGTTTCTATATTATAAAAATGTCTCATAAAATCTATCGCTGAAGTAAAGAACTAAAACTGAAAGGTTGTTTATTTATTTAAGGACAATGATCGGTAATATTTACTCAAAATTTTAGTCACCTTAACTAACTAATTACCATGGATACCATTTAAAAATACATTGGAGTGATTAAAAAACAAATTAATTTATTATTTTAGTCACAGCTTAATCACCCCTGATTATGAGTAAATACTACCAGTCAATATAATTATGAGTAGATATTTCTATGATAAAATTTAATAATAATGAGTACGTTAAATAACTAATTATCGTTCTGATGGCTCGTGTTGGACTCCATTCAACATCAAACTTGATTTTTTTTTCAATTCGCTAAGCAGCAGTGGCCCGCTCCCCTACAAAGCTATCTACAGTTTAATTTTTGAAAAGTTCGATCAAGTTCATCTGTTTCATGAATGAATTAACAAATTGGCGTATATTTATCTCTCTCATTTGTAATGTCAAGAAGAGTGTGCCCTAAGGATGGATATAATACGTTTGTCTTTCAAAAATTTATATAGTTTCGGCTAAGTTATGACATACCATTTGAAAACGATGATCCTTGTTGAGAATATTTTCACTGTAACGTAAGTTCATTTATTAATTCAGATATATTATTACCGTGATTTATAGCTGGGCGTAGAACGTTATATTCTGTCAGTGTCATTGATACTGACACTCATATTATGTCAGTATCTTATTTTTCACATATTTGGTCTTAATTTGCTAATAAACTTATTAGTTGCCTTATTTTTCAATTTTGAATTATTTTGCTGTAATATATATTTTTATAATTAGAAAATAACAGTAGTACTCGTATTTTATGTACCGTCATATAAAACTAAGTAAACGACACTACTGAATTTGATAGAATGAGCGGAGTTAAAATCTTAATTCATACAATTCATAGATGACCTTGATTAGACATCTTTAAAAAATAAATTGTGCATGATATATTTGAGAGACCCTGAGGTAACTTAATTTTTGCAAAATGAGAACAAAAGAAGTTTGTCACACACATCATACAGCAATGGGTTATAAGCCGCGATAATATATTTGTAAGTATTATTGAAATGTTGGCTATTTCAATGATTATCTTTTTGATAATAAAATTATTGGTTAAAATTTGAAAATTCCAAACTTTCACCATTATTATTATTATTATTATTATCTATTTGAATCATCCCGCCCTTGGTTCATTTGTTCTGTCAGCCGTTGTTAATTGCCGTAAGCATCAGCGACTAATTAACGCTTGTGATTATTCCAGAACTCACGGAACAGGAACTCCAGGAACTGTGGAGCTGGAGCAGCAGCGCTCCTGGAGCTGCGCACTTCCTCCCCGTGACGTCATCATGATTAATGTCTACCTGCCGCACACGTCATGACTGGGACGATGACGTCATATAATGCAACGAGATAATGTAATGGAGGTACGTTGATGAATGAGGAAAAGATGGTAAAGATTAAAATTGTAAAATGTAATTAAATATAGGGAAGCAAAATTTATAATTTATTTATATAATAATTTATCATATCAAAATAGCATGTAATAAATAATCAAGAAGCGTGTGATGGCTATGGCTATTACATGCTTATAGAAAACTATACATTATTTAAATAAAAGAAAATCAGGCCGTAGCTTCCAATAATAATGACTAGCAGTCATAACTGTTAAAATAGATAGAGAACTTTTCGCACATGTATTTGTCCATCTTCAGCAGTTACATGTTATAAAAAATTTGTTGTATGATTTTTATTTTAAGTTACATATTATGTGAATGCTTAAATCTTGTCCAGAATTATAACAAGTCTTTGATAGAAAAATAATGAAGAAAAGACTTTTTTTGGACTGGTTAGTTTATCGAATTTTGATACTTCAAAATAAATAGGATTATATCGTATGGTTTTTGGTGATTCTTTTTACCCGAGTTCGAATATGACCAACGTCATATTTGAAAATTATTTCCAATTTTAAAATAGCGTATAAAAGTTACCTCTGTGGTGCTTTTTCCACAACAATTCTGATCTGAAAGGTGATGAAAAAGTTCTTAACCATACAGACAAAAGGTCAAAACTGCATAATACTCCATGATGGTATATTTATTTGTTTATGTAATAAATTTCATATAAAATAAATATTAGCATAGTTACAATTTGTAACACTAGCAAAATTTCATTTTTAACTAATCATAAAAGAGTTTGTAGTTGGTTGACAAATAGTGAATTATAATATATAAATAGTTTACTCTTGTATGGTCATTTTGAAAATAGCCAGACAGATGTTAAATATTTAAGTAATAATATGTATGTTCCATCTGGTGAGCCGGGTTCGATCCCGACATGTGCAGACTTTTGATCGCACAAAAGTGATCCCTGTGGTGCACAACCCACACCAGCTATGAGTGCCCGTGAGGTGACGCCTGGTAAGCGCCCACACGGTAAAATATATCGTCATCATTACCGATGTCTACATGTATTGTAGATACTGGCACACCCAGAAATGCCGTGATGATATTATATTAGGAATGACGATGGGTACCCGGGTACTCGGAACCTACCCGGTAATAATGTACCCGGGTATAAAATTTCTTACCCGAGTACCCGAAATACCCGCTGCCCGTTAATTACCCGATACCCGTTAATTACCCGAACAGTTTTCAGCTGCCGGACAAATTATATCTAAGAAAAGTTTTTTATTACCATACCATAATTAATATAATTTATGTTAAGTTTTTTATAGAGATACAGTAGGTATATTATTTATTTGTATTACTTTTTATTTAATAAATATATGTAGATAATAATAATAATAATAATAATAATAATAATAAATAATAATAATAATGAATTTTATTAAAAAGCAAACTGCTAATATAAGTGTAACTAGTAACTAACAAATTAAAGAATGATGTATATGGACTTAAAAAATAACGGGTAATTAAAGGGTATTGGGTAATAAACGGGTAAAGGGTAGTATCTGGGTAGTTGTTTCGGGTACTCGGGTACCAAAATTATCAGAATTCGTCATTCCTAATATATATTTATTTATTTATGTTCCATTTTTGCATTATAATGGTAACAAAAAGTTTTCTACAAGAAACATTTACGATATTTACACCTTTTTATTTACCATTACCGTTGGCGGGAGGTGTAGGGATCTTGCTAAAAATCCCATACCACGATTTTGATAAATAAGCCGTGTTATGGTCTATATAGAATCTTATTTTGGACACTGAACTAAAATAGAAAGAACCCATTATATTTTCAAGTTATTCGACAAATTGAAAATGGCATTTTATTAGTTGAAAGATTTTCTTCATAAAATATTGAGAAGAAAATTTTGAAAATATAAATGTATAAAATACCTAATCAATAAAACAGTTTTACATGAGTTATTTAAAAATAAAATTGCTGCAGCTGCAAAGCAATTATTTTCTATGTACGAGTGGAATTTGACACACTCTCCTGATGGCTGGTGAGTAACTTCTTCCGTTTGTACGCAGTAAGCTCCTTACAACTCTCGCAATGTAATATATTATTACATTTCATTTCAACGTTCAACCACGTCTAGGGTTTTATGGAATTTATTCCATTTTTACAAGATTGAATTTGAAACTGAACTCTTTCCCATAAAAATTTATTTTATCTTACATCTCGTAATGTTTTTTTTAAGCACTAAAACGCTTAATTTATTTATACATTTTACGAACTTTAACAATATTATAATTATAGTTTGTACTTAATATTACACGTCTTATGCCCAGTTGCACCACTAACACTTAAAATTTAAACTTGGTTTTAAACAGTTAGTCAAATCAGTTTTACACTTTAATTAAAAAATTATTCACCAGGAATTAACATTAATTTATTTGGCTAAATGTTTAACTTTTAAGTGTCGGTGGTGCAACTGGGCATTAATGACGTTAAATGTTACGGCAAGTATTCATCTATGCTATTCATAATTTCATATCTTATCATATAAATAATAGAGATATAAAATCCTTAGGCACACATTACTGGTAATCATATCATCCTTTTTAATGATCATAAATGTTAATTTAATGTTCTATCTAAGCTACATTAATGTACATACGATATCTTTGTATATCTACATTTAATATATAGATATAGAATATAAATGGTCGATATCATATCTTTACGCACATATTATTACTGAAAACCGTAATAAATATTATCTGTAAAATTATTGAACTTTTAAGTAGTTTTTAAGTACATACAACATTATAGATAATATCTAATGATTCAGTTTCGGTTTTGAAATAAAGGTAATAGAGACTTTTACATCATACTATCAATATGGATTTAATAATTAAGCGTACCCATAAATTATTATTGAAACCGTAATTATTTCCTGTATGGCCTTAATTACACATAGAAGTGTTACATTATTGAAAAAACCTAAAAAAAGAATAGGAAGAAATTATATATATATATTATTCTTTACAAAAAATAAAAATGCCCATATTTTTTAAATCGTTTAATTTTTGATAATTCCGGAGAAAAACAATAACAAAGTTTTAGAGAGGGGGTATTGTAACCACATTAGAATTAGAAAGAGCGAGAGATATAGTGCCTCCAGTTTCTAAATGGTAACCAAGCAGCAAACAACAAACTCATGCAAGTTGTTTGAATTCTGAATGACACGTGTTTGCTAACCAAATTTACACCAAAGCAATTTATTCTGTAATATCAATTTTTGTAATAAAACGACGGTTCGATAGCGAAGTGCAATACAATACTTATAAAAAATAAAATGGAAATGGCGAGAAGTATTGTGCTGGCTACAGCAGATTTTTATACTTTATTTCCTACAATTCGACAAGGGTGATATAGCCCATTATTATAGATCTTACACGTTTTCTGGATTTGGATAATAAAAAATCTGTTGTAGCCAGCACAAGACCTCTCGCCATTTCCATATTAGGCTATATAAATATTGTATTGCACTTCGCTTTCGAACCGTCGTTTTATAACAAAATATTACAGAACATTACCCAAATATTGTTTTTTATTATATTTAACATGTTTTCTGCACACATACATATAATTCTAATTATATCTATTTTTCATTGTATGATGAAGTTTCTAAATGTCAAAGATTGTTCCAATTCATTAACCAGATTGGCGGTATTTCTGATGGATTTATGCATTTTACCACAATTTTACCTATAATTTCAAATATTTCATTAATAAAACAATAAGAAAAGTTAAATATACTTCCCAGAAAAAGCTATCAGAATGTCACCAGAACTGTTGATATTTGACAATGACATGTATCATGTTATAAACATTGGAATTTGTCAACTGGTTTCCTTAGTGCCTTGACCTCTGCGATTAGTTTACTCTATAAATTATAGAGTCTTTATCTCTAAATCTATACAAGATATAATAAATTTTTTAAGTGTATTAGATGGAGAATTTTATGTTCTTCAATATTTAATAAAAAAACTCCCAAAAAATTATATTTAGAAGATTTTTTCTAAGAAACTACTATTCCCGGTTGTTCAATTGTTGCCAAAACCTTTTCAGCTCTTCCCAGGAATGTCAGATTGAGGAAACTGCAGTTAAATATTTTTTAAGTATTATAGTTTTTGAGGAATCGTGACTACAACATCCAGACATACATACACACACACAAACACACAAAAACACACATACACACACACACACACACACACACACAGACATCATTTTAAAAATGTTATAATCGGATTGTAGGGACCTTAAATCGAGCTTATTCAATAAAATCTGGATATGCGAATTTTAGCATGAATCCAATACCTCTCTTACCGAGAGGTAAAAAGGGAATTACTTATTACAGTTACAGTTCTTTATTGTATTGAATTGTATTTTTATATTTAATATTTTAATAAATATTCTAGTATTCTATTGTCGATATAGAGTAGACACCACATCCGGAGAGTCATTTTATTAGATTCGGAGGCTTTCAGGATACATCCGTGGCTCGATTTGTAATAAATATTTATGATAGAAGGTTTTCGAAAACTTACAAATACAATAAATTCATTTTCAACACTACTTTCTTATAAGACCATCATTTACAATCCACAAAATCTATAAGTAGTCCATTTATAAATTAAGAGGAGTACATTCAAAATTTCCCAAGGACAATCTATACGTTGATTGGTCACTGCTCAGTCATGTTTACATACATCAAAACAAAAATATTTTTACCTTTTTGGGTTTTAGTCATTATCCCATAACTTCTTTTATTCAAAAACAGACATTTCACTGAAAAAACTAAGTATGTAATATCATATTAATTAAACTGAAAGTTCAATAATTTAAATTTATTGTAAATATTTTATCTGTGAAATGTGAAATAGTTCAACAATTCAAAATTATATAGGTAATGTCCGTTTGTACCGCTTTCGGTAAACTTTGAACATTGAACCATTAACTGATTATTAAATTGTCAATAACTATGAACGATGTAATTGGACGACAATTAGATAAATTTTATGAATGTCAAATGTTATGGCTTATTGCTCATTTCGAGATTTGCTTCTTTATGTAAATTTCAGCAGTGACGAAAATTATTGTTCTGCAGGTAATTCCTCTGTCGATGAAGTTAATTTTTAAGTAAATAATCTTTCTGTGTGGGATGTGTTTGGTACAGTTCCTTTTATCCTCGATTTTCTTGATGTTTACCAAATGAACTCTGGGAGTAACCTTGTGCAGGGGTGCTTGTATGCATGAGATTTGGCTCGTTTTCATAAGTAATAGATGGGGTGACGCTAGAGGAATACGAATCCGTCGGAAACTCAACTTGCGAAAAAATTGCCGATAACTCAATTTTAAAATTACCAATTTAAGTGAAAATTTTATTCTGTTCTTTGATTAAAGAATCTCCTAATACATTAGAATTACTGCCAACAAAGTCATAGTATTTGTTACAGAAAATATAAATACATATAAAGTGGAAGGTCCTCGTCCGTATTTTCAATACGTTTTTGAATACGTTTTTTTGTAAATGTCATGTCAAGAAGCAAACATTAGAAACTTTGCTGCGTATATACAGGATGTAAATCGAAAAGTGAGACATAGGCGTTTAATATGGGAAATCAGTTTTTCTTTGCGGCAACGTTACCTAATTATTTTATGCAAAAATACTTCAAATAAAAGTTATAGAGATTTAAATTCTGCATCTAAATCATGCGAAGTGATTATTCTAGCTCATCATAAAAACGTAAAAATTAATTATAAAGTTATAGTTTTTATGATCTATAAGTCTAGGCAGCCATGGATTTATGATTTATGACAAAATATAAACAAATGCTTTATTTTTAAGTGTCAATTATAACTAAATTGGGATTCGAGTTATATATTAACACAAAACACAAAAAGGTAAAGTGTTTTTGTTCTAATTGACAGTTAAGAACAACGCATTTCTTTATTTTTTTTGTCATAAATCCTAGGCTGCCTAGATTAAAAGTTCATAAAAATTGTAACTTTATAATTAATTTTTACGGTTATATGAAGAGCTAGAATAAATATATCACATGATTTCGATACAGAATTTATATCTCTATAACTGTTAATTGAAGTATTTTTGTATAAAATAATTAGGTTACGCTTGCGCAAAGAAAAACTGATTTCCCATGCTAAACGCCTATGTCTCACTTTTCGATTTACATCCTGTACATGTTGATTCCCAACTTAAGGTACATAATATAGAAAAGGCATACAATACTCTACATACTGATAACGAAAGACAAAGAACTTTTTCGGAATTTGAATATTTAATTTTGAGTTTTTTAAGAAAATATTTTTCGGCCACTGGTTTTGCTGAGTAGGTGATTTATTTTATATTATTTTTAATTGTTTATATAATTAGCCAGTCTCGTTGGTCTTTCAGTGTTTCAGTTTTGTTTTATGTAGATACATAGCTACAATGCCAATGAGTTATTTACGAGTATTATGTAACTATAAATGAAGATAATTTTGAACAAATTTTTGTAAAAATTTGAAATTTGTAATAATGCTTTTAAAAGTTCTTTTAATACGATTTGACATGATCCTAAATTAATTAGAATTCTAGAATACAACACTGAAAAACGAATTATGTGCAAATTAATGCAAACTGTCAAAATTATTTTACACTCGTGATAGCAATCACTTCGGTTTCTGCACTTGATAAAAGTAAGCACTAATAGCATAAATTTTATTTTAATCTGAGGTTTAAGTTTTTTTTTTTTAAATATATAAATTAATTCAAAACAGCGAAGTTGTCGATTTTTATAAATGTAAATATTATAAAGAAGTATTAGTATTGTGAATTTTAAAAAAAGATCTTTTTGTTTCGTGATCACTACGCTGAGTACCTATACTGTATTCCACACAAGAATGGAGTTAGGAGTAAAATAGGGCTTAGGATTCCAGGTTTCTGATTGGTCTAAATGCGAATCAAGTTTACATTATCGAAAATTTTGTAACAAAACGTTTCAGCCAGTTGTCAGCTGTCAACTAGAGTTGTAGTCAGTGCGAAAATCATAGCAGAAATTAAAGATAGAAATATGCATTGTACATGAGTAATTTCGATGTTAAATGGTATTCTATAAGATAAGACAATATCAAAAGAAAAAATGACTTTTCGAGCTGTCCAGTATGTCTTACACGAAACAAAACTAGTTCATAAGTTTTATGGGTGTAAAACTGGCTGGCTTCGCAACACCACCAATCCTATTCTTATCTGGAATACAGTAGGTACCTAGGTACTATAGGTCATTGCAACATGTACCTGAAATTGAGATTCACCTGTTTAATTTTCTTTAATGTTTTTAGTTATTGTAAAAATGGAAAATAATCAGACATGCAGTCGTTTGTAAATTATTTATTTCCTGGCCGACGTTTCGACTTTAACAAAAGTCTTCTTCAGGGCTCTACAAAGTATACATGGAGTCATTACAACATGAAATTTACAATTATGATATAGGTACAAATATTTAATACATAAACATACAATACAAATAAGTTAATTCTTTTTTACACATTACTTACAGAAATAGTAAAATAAATAAATAAATTTTACTATTTTCACCTGGACTTTCCAATGGGTCGCATAGGGGATCCACTTGCTACTTTACAATGTTTATATATTAAATATTTGTACCTATATCATAATTGTAAATTTCATGTTGTAATGACTCCATGTATACTTTGTAGAGCCCTGAAGAAGACTTTTGTTAAAGTCGAAACGTCGGCCAGGAAATAAATAATTTACAAACGACTGTATGTCTGATTATTTTCCATTTTTACATTCTGAAATCAGTCGATCATCGTAATCAACCATTAACATTTTTAGTTATTGTTCTTAATAAATACACTAGATTAAGAGTATGGAAAATAGGGTACAAAATAAAGAAAAGATTCAAAAACTTATAAGATGAAGTTACGTACAAGTTACCAAGGTGAAGTTATTTATAAGTTATCCTCTTCTATTGGAAAGTCTAGAAATTGCATGAAGTTATCTGGAGTATTTTACTTACAGAATGCACTGGCAAAATAAATATACAACAATATTTTCATCATTTTTCATCCCTATCTATATGGAATATATTCAACAAAGTAATTAACGTGTTATATTTGTTCCTCATATTTTTTATTCTCCCCCAAAATACAATTACATCATATAACATTCTATTCTGTTCCCTGAAGCATTCAATTCTATATCCTTAGAATGTCTCACCATGTGACACGATGCCAGGTGGAGTGACGTGACACCGCGTGACACAACATGCCACGTGGCACGGTTGACTTGCCAATGATATCCGTCAATATTAGGATACAAGGAAGCGGCAGAATGTAGGCAGGGCGAAATAATATTACGGCGTAGAATATAACAAATGTATCAGTTCTGTTATGTTATGATAGATTATGGTAAGACTGCAGCTCTTTTTATAAAGGAATGCTTTTTCTATTTATAGCTGTTATTTATGGTTACATAGTAATTTCATTTTATTGAGTAGTAAGTATAGAACAACCTGGTTAATTGCGGTAACATATAATATGAGATACGGTTTCTTGTCTGGTTACTTCCTAACTAGCATATTTTTCTCTTGTTTCAAAAAATCACTAGTTCATTTGTCAAATGTCAACTTTAATCTTCAAAGTAAAGCAATAAAAATGTGTTAATATAGAGTTAATATACAAAAAATGGAATATATTAAGTACTTAAAATGAAATTAATTAAAAAAAAAAATCGGACTAGTGCTACTTCGGAAATAGAGCTACATCTAGGCCCTATTGACTTTTGAAATAATAACAAACATGTATTGTCTCCTTTGTCATTTTAAAGTGTATAACAAAATAATAGTTTATGATATTATTTACCATCAAAAAGATACACATATGTCTGTCAAGTATCAAAAAATTAATTTAACAGAAAACTTAGTTCTTAAGCATTGTTTTTAAAATTTCGTTATTTTTGTAGTTACAAATTTAGCTAGAAATAAGAACATAAAAAATATTACGAAATACCTGTTAAATATTTTACAATTAATTATTGAAATTTGTGTAATATTTTGACAAATTCACTTGTTCTGAAATACAATGTGACGTTAAAATTCATGCAGTTGAACATCTGAAAAACTATGTGTGCTATATACAGTATGTCCCCGGATTGAGTTTACAAGAGGAAAAAAAAATTTATTTTTGATTTTACAAAAAAATGCTAAGGGAAGAAAAATTTTTGCTTGAATTAAAACGCATGTTTCAATTCTTAAAACTTTTGATTAATGCAAGGTTCTTTTATTATAACGTTTTTTCGTATTTTGTCCTCCTATAATACAGTTATTACATTGAATCTAACATGATTTTAGTTAGCTTTGAAATATTGACAAATGATTATTAATTCTAATTTCAGAAAAAAAAAAAAACGGCGAAAATCAAAATACTTGTAGTTTATTCAATTAGCTCTTTTTTTATCTGAAATTAGAATTAATAATCATTTGTCAATATTTCAAAGCTAACTAAAATCATGTTAGATTCAATGTAATAACTGCATTATTAGGAGGACAAAATACGAAAAAACGTTATAATAAAAGAACCTTACATTTATTAAAAGTTTTAACAACTGAAACATGCGTTTTAATTCAATCAAAAATTTTTCTTCCCATGGCATTTTTTCGTAAAATCAAAAATAAATTTTTTTTTTCCTCTTGTAAACTCAATCCGGGGACATACTGTATACAAATAATTATAATTTTTTTGTATTACTATAAAAATATTTTTGGAGAAACAAAATAATTGTATATTATTCAATGAGCATGTAATGTATGCTATTACTCATGAAACTGAAGCTTGTATCTCGAGTCGGAAGGCGAGTGATGTAAATCATTCGAATGACTAATAGCAATTACATGCGAATAGAATAATATACTTTATCCATAACTGTCAAATAATAACATAATAGTGACATATTTGTATTGGAAAATAAGTAGACATTGACAAATCTAGTTATCGTTGGTGCAGCAACCTTTTGTTGTAATAAAACTATGAAGTGATTTAACATTTATCAGAAAAAATTAAAACCGACTATCAGCTACAGCTACAGCTAAAGAAGAAAATAAAAGTATGAAAATGAAAAAAACTAGTGTAACTTTTGCTTTTTATGTGGAAAAAAGTAATTTTGTTTGTACTCTCTGAAAGGTAGGCAAGATTTGATTTTGACATAACGATTGAATAATATTATTTCATCGAACTGTCAATATTATTCAATTAGCAACAGTTAACAAAGGTCATTAATTGACTATTTCACTCATACATTTATAAACCAATCCAAATTTAGGATTCTACCAAGTTTCATTTTGACAAAACAATCTCACAAAAAAATTTCGCTCCCTTTAAGCCAATAAGATACTGTATTTTTACAAGTACAGTAAAATTTTTAAAAGAAGTCCGATCAAGGCCATCTACGAATTGCATCTATGAATTAAGATTTTATTGTGTGAAATTTAGTAGTGTCGTTTACATAGTTTTTATGAGGTACACAAGATAATATTATGTACCCTCATAAAAACTAAGTGAAAGACACTACTAAATTTGACAGCACAAAATCTTAATTCATAGATACAATTCGTAAATGGCCTTCATCGGACTTCTTTCAAAAATTTTACTGTAAGTGAGTTTTGATAAGTGAAATTTTTTTGACGTTTTAAGCGTTTTAAGAGTGCCTAGGAAATATTGTTTATATACCTGTCAAAGTCCTGTCCGCTTATTTTTATTTTTGAAATAGTCATCCGAATACCATTCGTAGTTAAATTTTATCCTGGCAAAATATTCAGATTGTTACTCGAGCCTTTTGCTAATTTATCTCGTGACATTGATCAAAAATCACTCGCTTGACAGCTCGTGATTTTTTTGTCAATGTCACTCAATAAATTGCTAGGCAACCGGCTCTCGTAACAATCTGAAAATTTTTCCGGCAAAAATTTACCACTTATGATATTATATATGATAATATTCGGTTGAATTATAATTATGGGTATATTATTTGACAGTTGTGGAAAAAACTTATTTCAAAACCTTTCATTATACTACTGGGTCAACCTTTCTCCGTATTTTTTTTTTTTTTTTTTTTTGTTCTATGGAGCCATCATTTATTAATATATGAATAAAGTATCTGAACTTATTTGGTTTATACAAGATTTTCATCTTTTTATCATTTTGTTAAAAAAATATGTATTTCAAACCTCTTGCAAAAATATTTTTAAATAAAGATAGAAGTTATTTTGTCTCTTGTAGAAATACAAACGTACATCCTTATATTTTTGATGGCTGCAAGAACTTCTTGACTGGAAAGGTGATGAAAGGACGAAAATTACTGGATTTCAGTCAAATAATAGATATATTTTCCGCCTATACCGGTTTCGACACCTCATGTGTCTTTTTCAGGAGGTGAAAATTTTCAATTTGTAAAACATGGATAAATACATAAAACAATAATAAATAACATATAATACATACAATGGTCGTCAAAATTTAAAAATATAAATAAATAAATACATTAAAAAACTCATGTAGTCGTCAAATAAATTAAGATATACTTTTATAAAACATTGAATTAACAATGGCATCCTTTAACTGAATTAAGTTAATTTTTGACAAAACTTATTGTATACAGTGTAGCGCGACCGGAAATAAGCGATATTACGCCATAAACTGGGAACTTATGGACTTGTTCGATTCTTGTGGGAAACTGTTAGTTTTTAGAAGAAACAAGAAACAGAAATTATTTAGTTAGGTACTTGAACGTCAAAATTAAAAAAATATGCATGTTTGGTACAAATGGGGTTGAGCACTTACAGAAATTTTGAATTTACTTCTTATAGTTTAAATAACAGATTATAGTCCGAAAAATATATTTTTCAGGACTAGTCTTGTAAAATATTACTATTTTTTTTTTCTTCAAAAGCCTCCCAACAGGATTAAATCGCATTTACTGAGTAGGTTCACATACACAAACATCCATGCCTTGGTGGAATTCGAACCCAGAACCCCGAACGTACTCATGACTATAAGAGGCTTTGCTCTAATCATCGAGCCACCAGAGACGACTAGGTATATTTATGGAAAATATGTATTTTTTGCTCGGTTATAGATAAAAAAAAAACTTTTTCGATCGACATTTTCTTCATATCATATTATACATTATCGCATTAACCCATATGTAAATGTCTTACAATTTTATAATGCAATTAAATTTTATGTATATGAAATGGTAATTACAATATTTTAGATGTGTATTATTAGATAAATCATTGTTATATATTAACTTGTACTCGTATATGAAACTTTTATTATTTTACAGGGGGGCAAACAGGGGAGCGGTTCAGTAGGTCTGGATAGTTTCTAAAATTTAAAAATTATACAAATACATATGGAAAATTGCTAAGCAGAATATAAATAAATAATAAAAACCACAAAATCATACTTTACTTTTTACCAATAATTTGGCCACAGTCCTGAATTTTGAAAAAAAAAAACACTAAAGTGGACTTTTATTCCTGGGAGGTGAGTTGGACCGCCCCCAGAAAAATATCCTGTGTGCGTGCCTGTTATTTTATTAATACAGTTTAATCCTATTTGTGACATGTATATAAATACCTAATTACAATATTTTAGTATAGTATGATCCAATAAATCTTTACGATTTTCCGAATTCATTTGCCGATGAATAAATATTTGAAATTTGATTACGGAGTGTACCTGTGGTAAAATCCAAATTACCTATACTGGTCATATGCTGGAGCTCATGGCGCATACCTATCCACGATGCAAACATGAATTTTAAATCCATTTCCATTTGTTAAACAAGTGTAAATAATTGTACTGGGGACATATTTATTTTCATTTGTATACAATGTCAAACAAGTGTAGCAGTAAATTATTCGTTTCGATGGTGTTATCTCTTCCTGCGTTATAAAGTGGGCGCGTGCTCGAATTTAATTATAACGGTGCTGATTTATAGCATTTTGATTGTCGAAAAGTATTTCTAGGTAATTTATTTCAATATTAAAATATGTTAATCTACCCTGGAAAATATATTTACGCAGATGTTTCTGTTTGTCATATAATGTTAATGTAGGAAATTTGAAATTAATTAGATGATAATGTTAATGTAAACCATTACAACGCAGAGAAATAATTAATTTATACCAAAATTTGATGTGAATCCAATATTAATTAAGTTTGTATCCCTACTAAAAAAACTATAATAGATTGGAAATAACTTCGCGGTTCGAAGGCAAAAGCAGATTCATACATTTGAAAATACATATTATAATATCTCCGTTAAATTATTTCTACATATTTATTATTGTTTATCAATTATTTATCAAATTCTGTGTTATCAACTCTTAAAATATGCTAATAGAAATTTTATAATCTAATATTCCTTAAGCTGACAATTTTTACCTCTCGCTAAGAGAGGTATTGGATTCATGCTAAAATTCGCATATCCAGATTTTATTGAATAAGCACGATTTAAGGTCCCTACAATCCGATTATAACATTTTTAAAATGATGTCTGTGTGTGTGTGTGTGTGGATGTGTGTATGTGTGGATGTGTGTATGTGTGTGTGTGCGTGTGTGTGTGTGTGTATGTATGTATGTATGTCTGGATGTTGTAGTCACGATTCCTCAAAAACTATAAGACTTAAAAAATATTTAACTGCAGTTTCCTCAATCTGACATTCCTGGGAAGAGCTGAAAAGGTTTTGGTAACAATTGAACAACCGGAAGTAGTAGTTTCTTAGAAAAAATCTTTTAAATATAATTTTTTGGAAGTTTTTTTTATTAAATATTGAAGAACATAAAATTCTCCATCTAATACACTTAAAAATTTTATTATATCTTGTATAGATTTAGAGATAAAGACTAATTTAATTTATAGAGTAAAGTAATCGCAGAGGCCAAGGCACTAAGGAAACCAGTTGACAAATTCCAATGTTTATAACATGACACATGTCATTGTCAAATATCAACAGTTTTAGTGACATTCTGATAGCTTTTTCTGGGAAGTATATTTAACTTTTCTTATTGTTTTATTAATTAAATATTTGAAATTATAGGTAAAATTGTGGTAAAATGCATATATCTATCAGAAATACCGCCAATCTGGTTAATGAATTGGAACAATATTTGACATTTAGAAACTTCCTCATACAATGAAAAATAGATATAATTTGAATTATATGTGTGCAGAAGACATGCTAAATATAGTAAGAAACAAAATTTGGGTAATGTTCTGTAAGATTTTGTTATAAAACGACGGTTCAAAAGCGAAGTGCAATACAATACTTATATAGCCTAATATGGAAATGGCGAGAGGTCTTGTGCTGGCCACAACAGATTTTTAGATTTGATTTGCTTTTGTCAAAAAATCTAGACATCTATGCTAAATGAAATTTACAGTTTTAGAATACATTTAAATAATTTAAAAATGTATTATTAAGTTTAGAATACAAACTTATTTTTGGTTAAGATAAAATAAATAAATATATCACGGCATATTACTCATTTTTCAGTGTGCCAATCTGTTATATTACAGATATCGGTAATGATGATGACATATTTGTATCGTGCGTGCGCTTACCACCCGTCACCTTAAGGGCACACATTGCTGGCGTGGAGAGTGCACCACAGGGGTCACTTTTGTGCCATTTAAAATTCGAAATATTTGGCATCGGTCGGTATCGAACCCGATTCCCCAGATTCTCGACCAGACACTTAGGCATGTGGCCACCGTTAAGATGTGTTTATAAACCCTTTGTCCACAAAAAATCTATGATAATCTCGAAAATTTGCGACAAAAAAACATTTTCGCACGCATCTGAATACAAAGTACAAAATTGTTACATTTTTGTTTGGTTTATAAGTTATTTTAAAAATAAAGATTAAATGAAAATTAGTTTTCCGTTATTACGTAGTAATAGTAAAGAGATTTTACTTTTGAGTTATGCCAATTAACCTATTAACAAATAGAACAGATCAAGCATTTGTTTATCTTTTTGTTCAAATTTGGCATGGCTACTCAGGAAAATTAATAAATTTTAAAACTAATTTATGGATCTAAAGTATTGGACAATTTCCAAGTGTTTGGTATTTTCGAATAGGGAATTTTTTTATCCCTGTATTGACATCACAAACCACAACCATAGCCGTAAGTAAAATCGGGGGGCAACGGTTTGCGAAAAACTGTTTTCCCATGTTGATCTCGTATGTACCATACCTTCAAAAAATCACCCTGTATATACCACATATTTTTGGAAAAATCAAAATCATCACTAAAACGGCCCACTGACAATTTTCCGGTTATATTCAAGACGTAGCACTACAGTTTCCCAGTTACTACTAGTGACTCGGTTAAAAAGTCCTATATACTTATAAATGGGCTTAAAGGGTCATGGAGATTTTTTAAATGCGAAGAAAAAATTTGTGAAAAATTCATATCTAGTGAGACGCTCTAACCAACTGAGCCACAAGGTCTGTTCCATTGAAGTCAATGAATCTTTCACAACTCTTTTTAGATGAGTACACTCTCCTAGTGGGGTAGATGAATACTCGAGCGAAACATTGCGCTATATAATTATTATTGTGAACTTTAAAAGTCACTGATACGAAAATTATAATTATTTAAAGCGATGTGACATCTGGTGACAAAATAATGAATTACAGGTTTTAATGTGGATAATATAAAAAATTTGTTAAGTACTACGTATAAATACAAGGACATTTAAGAGAGGGTATATGGCAGACATATAATTTTCTGCACCGTGCTAAGCCTTTGCGCGCGTTTTGAATTTTGAAGAACGAATCATGATTTGTTTGAAATTACAAATTATTATTTTTTCAACAAAAAATAATATTTAATATTTCGCTTGTCGAACTATGATATCTAAGAAGTTAAGATAATAATTTTAATTTAAAAGTATAAAATATACATGTAGGTGCTAGTAAGAATAAAAATTAGTAATACTCCTGTTCTGAATAAGCTTGATAATAAATATAAATTTCATGTTTTGAAATAAATTAAAACTGCTATAACAAAAATAATTATGATTTACAATATACTTCAACAAACTTAAAGGAGAGAGAAAAACATAGTTATAGTAAAAATATGTATTTTATTAATTTTTAAACAGTGTTAGTTTAAATGTGGTTGAAAATTATAATTTATGTCTATGTAAATCTTTAAAACAGTAGCAATTAGCTGAGCTCTGTGATTTACACTGAAATCTTGTACGGAAAACAATACGTTTCACTTCATTTTTACCTTTTTTTCATGCTAAAATTCGCATATCCAGATTTTATTGAATAAGCACGATTTAAGGTCCCTAGAATCCGATTATAACATTTTTAAAATGATGTCTGTGTGTGTGTGTGTGTGTGTGTGTGTGTGTGTGTGTGTGGATGTGTGTATGTGTGTATGTGTGTGTGTGTGTGTGTATCTATGGATGTTGTAGAGACGATTTCTCAAAAACTATAAGACTTAAAAAATATTTAACTACAGTTTCTTCAATCTGACATTCCTGAGAAGAGCTAAAAAGGTTTTGGTAACAATTGAACAACCGAAAGTAGTAGTTTCTTAGAAAAATTCTTCTAAATATAGTTTTTTTTGGGGAGTTTTTTTATTAAATATTGAAAAACATAAAATTCTCCATCTAATACACTTAAAATTTTTATTACATCTTGTATAGATTTAGAGATAAAGACACTATAATTTATAGAATAAACTAATCGCAGAGGCTAAGGCACTAAGGAAACCAGTTGACAAATTCCAATGTTTATAACATAGTTTGTAAATGACACATGTCATTGTCAAATATCAACAGTTTTAGTGACATTCTGATAGCTTTTTTTGGGAAGTATATTTAATCTTTCTTATTGTTTTATTAATTAAATATTTGAAATTATAGGTAAAATTGTGGTAAAATGCATATATTCATCAGAAATACCGCCAATCTGGTTAATGAATTGGAAGAATCTCTGACATTTAGAAACTTCCTCATACAATGAAAAGTAGATATAATTAGAATTAAATGTGTGCAGAAGACATGTTAAATACAATAAAAAACAATATTTGAGTAAAGTTCTGTAATTTTTTGTTATAAAATGACGGTTCGAAAGCGAAGTGCAATACAGTACTTATATAGCCTCATATGGAAATGGCGAGAGATCTTGTGCTGGCTACAACAGATTTTTTATAATAATTTTGATTGATTTGATTTTATGCGAATACAAGGTCATGACATCGCTATGCTTCTTTATCTTCCTGTATAAATAATGAAATTATTACAAAGAAAAGGTTTAACTAAGCACGGTGCGGAAAATAATTACTGTCTCTTTCCCTTAAAAATATGCTTGACAAAATGAAAAAAGATAATAATTGCAGTGGATGGATAAAAAAATTATAAATGAGTATACAAGTCATGAATACGTTGAAAATTTTGTTTAAAAAAGAGGTTAGTTTTTATAAATGTTTATAAAAATACATCATGTTCTAATGTTCACAGGTAAATAAGAAATATTAAATAAAATTTTGCTGTGCATATTAATTATTTTTTTGAAGATATCATCTCAGAAAGAAATGGTTATACAATTTAAGTTAAGATTTTATAAAAGTGCACTAGGAATTTACATTCATTTTCCTTTAATGGATAATATGAAACCTACTATAAAATAATATATAAAAAGGGATATTAAACATAGTATAGCTGACGCGCGTTTACTTGTGCTGACACTGCCAATTTGAAAATATCGACTACAGTTTCATTGGCTAGTATACCAATGTTAAATGCTGATGAAGTGTTTTTCTTGTTGTTATAATAGCATACAATAATTACTAATAAATAAGTTACAATTATTTTAAACATTCGGCTAAACGTCAATATACGTAACTCCCCTAATACTCGTATTACAGTTCGGCCCATCCAAGTAGGTTGTGGACATACCATAGGCGCCGTCAAATTAGCATGGACTGATGTTCAACTTTTTCCCTTTCCGCATCCTGTCCCTTACCGTGTGGTGTTACCGCTTCTTCATAACGTAGTATTTTCAACATTACGCCTGAATTGGCGCCAGTGTAGAAATCTCCACTCCATGCTTATTTGTTGGTAAGTGTAGATGTCTTAACTAAACGCGCGTCAGCAGTGGCGGCGCTAGGCTCTGAAATCAAGGGGGGCCAGTAGGGACCAGGAAGAAAATTAGGGGGGCATATATTTTTTATCATTTTAATAATAAATAACAATGTTGTCAATATTAAATTTATTTGGTACCAAACAAATATAAATATAATATAGAGTAGAATCTCTTATAGCATGCTCTCCTACAACACTCCAACTAAATTTACGACTCACATCAGTCTATTACAACACGTCAAAAATCTCACATATAACACGTGAAATAACACAAAATCGGCGCTTCTTACTGTAACGTGCTATAATACAGTCGAGCGTCTCCTACTGCACGAATCTTTTACAACACGAAACGAGTTAGCGCGTGCTGTAGGAGATTCTACTGTATGAATAATAAACAAAAACAAGCATATTCTTTAAAAATAAAACAAAAAATGTTCTCTAATATAATTAAAAGAAAATATGATAAATACAAAACACAGCAGTGATTTAGTTATACTAATTTAATCCTTCGGTTTTTATTTAAACTTGCAAATTTGTCTACAACTTCATTAAGGTCTATTAATTTTGATATGTCTTTTTCTACACTTAATATACTAATGTTGTTTAATCTTTCATTTGTCATTCTTGTTCTTAAATAACTTTTAATTCTTTTTTAAAGAGGAAAATGATCTTTCACAAGAAGCTGTTGATACAGGCATTAAAATACAAATTTTTACCAAATTATAAATGCATTCAAATGCTTGCTTATATTGTTCAACGAATGGCAGAAACTCCATGAGTGATTTAATATTTTTATTTTCCTCCCTACACAAAAGTTTCTTAACTAGCGTTATTTCTGAGTCTAAACAATCACAACTTATGTTATAATGTTCTGCTAATTTAGTTAAATGAATTTTATTGAGGAATAAATCATCTGTGCGGTCAAAAGCGTGTAATGATTTTAAAATAGTATCATTTTTTGTAAATCTTTCTTTTAATTCAATTATAATTTTATCTAGTATAGGGATGTATAACTTACGTTTGACAACATCTTTCTCATTGTTTACTTCTATGTCTACAGAATCATCTAGTTCACAATCTACTATAAACTCTTGTAACCTTTTTGGAATAGATTTCATTCTTTTTGGTTTGTCAAAAAAAAACGGTTTTATCTAAACCAAGAGACAAAAAAATATTATTTGCAGATTTCCATATAGAATTCCATTCATTATCATTGTTTCGTAAGTTTTGAAATTCATTAATTGTTTCTTGAACTAAATTTAAACCTTTTACATAATTCATATCAGGGGATTGGAGATAATTAGATACAGTTGTAACTAGTTTTAAAATTTTTATAAAAATAAGCAGTAAAACAATAAATTCTTTATCAATTTGTAAAAGTAAACCTTTTGCTTCACATCTTCTATCCTTTTTTACATCAGTTTTAGAAATAAGATTGTTTAACGTTACAAAAATAGATTCAATTGTTTCTAAGACAGTCTCGCATGCTCTGAACTGAACAGTCCATCGCGTAGCACATATCCTTTTTAATTCTCGAGCCTGTTTTGTAGGATAAATTTGTTTTTGCGTATTTAAAAATAGAGGATGAATTGTAGAGTTTGACATAAATGTATATAATATTTCAAGATTAGAAAAAAAATAGCCAACTTTTTCAAATGTTTGCAACAATCAACAACAACTAAATTTAATTTATGGTTAAAACAATGAATATATACTGCTTGCGGAACAATACTTTTAATATGATTTTGCACGCCACCTAAATGACCACTCATTACAGCAGCACCATCGTATCCTTGTGCTATACAATTGCTTAATGAAATATTATTTTCATCTAATATTGTTTTTATATAATTTGCAAAACTAGCAGCATCTAGCATACCGTTTGCACTTTTAAACCCTAAAAACCTCTCCTGAATTGCATTTTGATGCAAGTACCGGACTATAACAGTTATTTGTTCATCTTTACTCAAGTCTTTTGTTTCGTCAGACATTATTGCAAAAAAATTTGATTCCGTTACATCGTCTGAAATTTTTTTACGTACAATGGTCGCCATAATTGAAATTAATAAATTTTGGATATCATGATGTAGGTATTTAGCATTCTTTGAACTATCCTGTAACTTTTTTTGTACAATGGTGTCATGTTTACTTATCAATAACATTAATTCTCTTAAATTACCTTTATTTAAACTTAAAACACTTTCATCATGACCACGTTGAGCAATATCTTGCGTACATGTAAATAATAAACACTCACATAAAGTTTTGATGTAGTGTATGTTTTCTTTAATTTCATTTTGGTATTGATCATTCACCATTTGTTCAATATTTGTTTTCTGTTTCTTTAATTTCATATAATTTATATATTTTATAACACACATTTTATGTTGTTCAGATTTATCATGTTTTACTAGTCCTTTACTTGAATCAAGTGCATTCTGCCAGTTGCGAAACCCTTCATTCACAAAAATGTTTGCTTGATTTACACCATGGAAAAATCGGCAGTATAAACAAAAAACACTGTCTTTTAAAACACTATACTCCAACCATGTAAATTTTTTAAACCACGTGGATTTAAAGCTTCTCATTCTTTCACCTTGTTTAACTTTTGGATACTGCGATAGTATCGGCTGACGTGGTCCTTCTTCAGGAGTCTGTGACAAGTCGCTAGGTCCAGAAACAGTAAGAATTGTTTGTTCTGGTTCAGGTCTCACTGTTGGGGGATGCACGCCAGTTTCATTATCATCACTTATATCATCCTCACTAGTTTTATTTTCACAAGAACTAGACTCACTATCAATTTCTTCAGTAGCACTTAAGTTACAAGATGTCACCATTTCATTCGTTTTTAATATATTTTCTAAATTACTGCTTGTACTGCCGATACTGGTCGAAGGCAGGAAAGTATCAGTTTTTAATTTTTTTTATCCGATTCTGATAAAAAATAATTTTTAATATTATTTGTGCGCTTCATATTTATTTTTACTTTACCCTTTGACCACAAAATAACGAATGAGCATTGAGATTTTCATCACTCGTATAAATACCAAAATTTGTAAAACATGTTTGAACTTGCTAAACTATGCACGTGGACGAGTAAGTAAAGTATAGAACAATCTTAACAAGTAATTACAAGTTCATTGCGTCGCTATCGGACTCGCACAATTAATTTGACAAGTTTGGACAAGTTCGGCAGCGCGTTTATTATAACACCAATGATAATCATGGTTAAATGCAGATAGATATTTTTAGATACATGTGCATTGAAGCAAAAAAAATTATGCTGTATAACAATGTTTTTTTGTGTTTCTTTCAGTGTTTCTGTCTTTTTTAAATGTTAAGATGTTAAAAGCAATATTACTAGCAAAAATTTTTAGATTGACACTAAAAGTCGGGAGGGGCAACCAGGGGGCTACTGAAAATTTTAGGGGGGCAAGTGCCCCCCTGCCCCCCCCCCCCCCCCGCTAGCGCCGCCACTGCGCGTCAGCTGTACGATGTTATGAAATATATATATATATATATATCTGCAACATCTTAAAAATACATACTAATACAAAGGTCAGTCGTGCCTTTATTCGATTTATTAAATTGCATTTTTATACGCATGAGAATATAACAATTTATGATTTATCATTTATTTATACCCATAATTCATATGCAACATGTAATTTATAAAAAGCTGTAATTTTGGATGGGGCTATTGTATTCAAAACTTTTCATTATTAAAAACAAAACACCATTATAAAGTAATTCTCAATATTGGTGTTGATTCTTAACTAGATTTAATACATTTCTGACGCATCTTCTCTGGCGTAGTGAAACTTTGCAGTTATTTCATCTGTTCTTTGGCTGCTTTAGTAACTCCACTTGAAACAAAACGTTGGTAAATACTTGTCCAAGTTCCCGTTGCAAAGTTTTCCTTCTAATGTGCCTTGGCGAGACAATGCAGGAGATCGATTTGAAATATTCACATACAGTGTTTAGTAACTTCCTCGCGAGTTCTTGTGACTATTGTGAAGAGCCGGCTGGGAATGGGAATAGGATCTCACATAGGTAGTGAGTGAGGGTGGAAAGTTTCTGCTGTTTAAAGAGGAAATTCTACTGTTAGAGAGTAGAGCAAACCCTTGTCATCTGCAGCATTCATGTCAGAAATGTTTATTACCCAACAACATATTGATTAACATGTGTAAGATACTCAGAATAATAATTTCATTATGAAGGTACTTTAACTTTTGTGTGAAAGAAAGGGCAGGAAGTTGGTATATTTCAGGATAATTTAAATTGTTTTTCCACAAGAGATATACAGGTTTTCCAAAAAATAGGCCCTGGATAGGTATCATGGGAACTATAAGAGATAGGAAGTTGATTAACCTGAGCGAAAGGTATTACGCTAGGAGAAGGAGACCGTTTTAATTTTGCAATTATTTACTTTTGCGAATAACTTTCAGGTATAAAATAATACTGGATTTTGGTTTGCACATTTTTTTATTCTCTTTCAAATGGCTATGTTTACTTTTATTGTCACTATTAGATTTTAAGTTATGCCAAAGGATTAATTTTGAATGGACACTATATTGGAAAGATATATCATTGAAAAGAAAATTTCAATAATCAAAAACTTAGCTATTAATTGTTCATTTGTTTCCACAACAGTAAAAATTATTATTACATTTATTTGTTAAACAATTGTACAACAAACTTGGTACTCAATCGACACAGTTTTTCATTCTGAACTTTTTCTTAATTACAATTTTGTTCTAAAGTTTACAAGTAAAGAGATATCGCCAAATTAAAATTTTAACATTGAATTTCCTATGTTCAAAAAAAAAGTAATAAAATAGTGTAAATTTTTTAAGTATTGTGAAATGTAAAACAGTTTGTTACAGAGCCAGGTGTTAGTATTATCTCTAAGTATTAAAAGAGCAACGAAAACTCATTTTCCATCTAACTAAAGAAGAAAATCTGATGTGGGCAGCACATTACGTTCCGTCAGTTTTACGTATTGTGTAAAAATTCCATACAGAAAGTTTTTTGCAGACGTCAATTAGTAATATTTGAATATTTTACACAGATCACTACACTCATATTTAGTGATGCCGCGAGACGAGAAACGACGAGAAACAATCCACTCTCGTCTCGAGATTTCTCTGCATCTCGTTTCGTCATATTTTTTCTTGCCTTCTCTCGATCTCGATTCGAGAGTCTCGAATTTCTCGAATTTATAATTAGCAATTATAAATTTTAATATTACAAGCAACATATACAGAGAATTAAATTTTAAAATGCAACATTATAGTTCATCACTTCCATGGTTACTCACTATTGTCAAAAATGACAGCAATGTAATATTTGTCCATTTTAAAATGCAACATTATAAATAGTATTGCAGCACAGGAGATACCTCCAAAACACATCACAAATGGTGTCAATTCTTATTACGACCGACTAGAATATTGCCTCAGAGTGATTGGGGGTATTTTTTTTTAACATTTATTACATGAAAGTTATGAATTTTTGTAAGCTAAAGTTTGTTAAGATGTACAACATTCATGTTTTGATTATTTGTTAATCGTCTGTAGGCTAATTTATTGGAAATTAGTTTTGATAATACAAAACTACAAATTTTGTATGTTGCATTTTAAAATGGACAAATATTACATTGCTGTCATTTTTTGACAATAGTGAGTAACCATGGAAGTGATTTGCCATATGTTGCATGTTAAAATAAATTCCCTGTAGGTAAAAAAATACTCAATAATCTCATGGCTTATTACCCGTTGTGACAATCTGCTTTATTCCCAAATATTGGTAATAATGATTATATATTCGTATAGAGAGCGTAGGCTTTGAGCGTGGAGAGTATACCATGGAACTCACTTTTATGCATTTTCTTTTACTAAAACCTAATAAAACTAAAATAAATAAATAAATATGAATGTAAATGAAGAGTCAATTAAAATATTTATTTTTACCGATTAATATTTTATATTTTTTATTAGATATATTTATATAATATATATCCAAATTTTACAATCGAGATCTCGAATTTATACTCTCGTCTCGAACAAATCTCGAAGGCATTACTCTCGTCTCGTCTCGAAATATCGAGACGAGAATAAGGTTAATCTCTTCTCGAAAATTCGAGAAATTCGAGACGATATCTCGAAAAAGCTAGATCTCGCGGCATCACTACTCATATTCTAACTGTTTCTATATGGTGCAGCTTATAGCAGCATAGGTCGCAATTTTTATTTGTAATTCTTTTATCTCTAAATACATTGAATATGTAGAAAAGGAAAATTAATTGTGTAGAGAATAAAATATTCTTTAATATTTATAACAACGTAAAATGTCAAAAAGTTATATTTAACTGTTAAAAATTTGAATTTCGGGTACTGTCGGTTGACCGATTAAAACCAAAATCTAATCAACTCTTGGATGTAAACTCGAGGAATATGCAAAAATTATAATATTTGGAATAGGGTCCGGTACTCATTTTTAATTTTTTTTTAATGATTGAATAAAAAAGATTAATTTTAGCGTTTGAAATATAATTTTTGTAAAAATTTACTGAATTTTAAATTTTTATGTGACGTCAGATCTTTAATTACATCTGTCAGCTGTCATCCATTCATGTGTTAGCAGTGTGAGTAGTAATCGTAGGTGAGATTTTGTTTGCAGTGTTTTTTAAAATAATTTTATAATTTATATAACATGGAAAATGCTTTTGAGCGAGCAGATTCCAATAATCTGCCAAAAAATTGATGTCAAAGTGATTAACTGTCACTGTCAAAAAATAGTTGTACCTTGTCAAATATGTTTTATTTTAATAAACATGATGTGTGTCATACATTGCATTTATATACATATAAATATATGCATTTTATTTTTACAAATTTTGAATAATATAAAATCATATTCCTTTCGCTTAGTAGTTCTATAACTACATTAAAGTTGTAGTGTCATAACGTTATAGCGGCCATAGTTTTTATTAAAATTATGAATGACATGTTTTATATTTAAAAAATATTTTGGTATAGAACCATTTCAAATTAACCAAATTTTCATAATATGACAAAATAAATGCAACTTTTAGTACCGGAACCCATTGTGGTATTAGAGTTATGCGATCCAGAACGACGTCACATACACACACACGCACACACACACCATACACACAAGTACACACACACATACATATATCATCGTAGAAATAGTAAAATCGTATTCTATGGACTCTAAAACGTACTTATCCATTAAAAACTCGTCATCGAATTTTTTGACCAAAGGCAATACCTTCCTTTTCCTAAAGGTGAAGGAAGGTAAAAATTGAAGTTATATTTATGTATTTTATAGTAGGGTTTCCCTTTAAAATTAAATGGAGAAAGTTAATTAGGGATACGTCATGTTACGAGAGAAAATGACCCGGGAAAGTAGTTTGTCAGTTTGTTAAACTTTTGAGGCAATTTAAAACAAGTATATTTTAAGTTTTGGCCACAAAAAGTAATGTCATATTTCTTGTGTATGGCAATGGCAGCTTCAAAAAACTTGCCAGTGAAATGCGTAGGTTTTTTGCAAGTCCACCATTAGTGGCTTGCCACGATAAATTACTCTGTTCCTCTCAAACTTTGTTCCGGAGAAAAAACGGCAAAAATACACATTTGTAATTTAATATTCCCAATCGGGAGGTAAACAGCGTTATGATTTGATCCCGGGAATGAGGACTGACAAATAAATGGCCTTGAATCGTCACGTCACACACAATCAGCGTGTCGACACACAGAAATTAAGTTAGCTATAAACTGAATGCTGGATTGTGGATGCAGAGTTTGATTGCTGTTGGGATCGCTATCAGTTCCTATTCAAATTTCACTAGTATGTAAATGCAGCTCTGTTTCATATCGGTCTGGTTACAAAAAGCCTCTATTCATTTACAGATATTTTACAGCACGAGGATTCTCTTACTATTTAGTTGCGGTATCCATTACATAGTGTTTTGCATTTTTATTGGCGTATAAATATACAGAATGTTTCGTAGTTGCACGTAATAAAAAATGGCGTTATTCTATATTAAAATATAAATAAGAAAAATTCCTAATAATTTTTTCCCCTGGAATCATTCGTAAAAAGTAGAAGTCATTAGCTGTCTTTTAGTGACGCACTGGTTTGAAGCTGGCTCACAGTGATTTAAAGCATTACATTTTCTCGGTGAAAACAACGTCGTCACTCACAAACTGTTCTCAAACTGTTTTGAACCAGTCACTGTAGTTGGTTCAAAACGTAATTCAAAGAAGGAGTAGAGGGGAGGAAGGGTTTTCATAACGTAAACCAGTTTTGGTACATTTGTAAACATTTATTTAAATTATAATAAATTTAATGTGTATGGTGATGCGAAACAAATTTAATAGATATTTACACACCAAGTGAGCTAAGGTGATGTTTATTCATGAGAAGAAAGTTTAGCTTACGAGCCCGTAAGGGCGAGTGAGTTAATTTTTTCGAGTGAATAAACAATCTTAGCTCACGTGGTTTGTACAATATTTTATTCAATTTTGACGAAATAATAATAAAAACCATTATAATATTTAATTTTGATAAAATAAAAAACTGATCAGTTAGTAGGCGGAACATGACAATCGTCGCCGATAGTCGTCAAGTCATCTATTTAAAAAGCTTTATTGTCTGTCATTTATGTCGTAAAAAAATAATGAAAGGGGTTGATGATGTCTGATAAATAATGTGGTGAGTGTTATTTTCGTTCTTGAAGTAATTTTTAAATGTATTTTTTGTTGCAGAGTGAGTTAAAATTTTGTGAGAGTGATTTAAAAATGTTTAATTCACTTATGAATAAAATGTTACTTGTAGTTGTTGCTATGGAGTTAATAATGACAGTTTAAAACGTCAAAATTGAATAAAAAATCATTTTATACCAATCTATTTTTCGTGAAAATTTACATTATTTTGTGTTATTTTTATATAATTTATAACTTTTAAGAAAACTAATTTTTGTCGGTATGTCATTATAATATCTGTCAAATTTCTGGTTCAAAACAGTGCTTTTTTGCGACCCACATATTAATGTCATGGTTGAATACGGTAGTGCATGATTTTTCAATAATTTTTTTGTTTTCACTATTAGTGAGACAAATTCCATGCATATTAATAAGTATTATTGTATGTACAAACACAAACAATATTACTTGTTCCCAAACACGTCAAAATACATGCTTGTTTGTCTTTTAATCTATTAAAGTTATAAACATCAAGGGTGTTATTCACAGCTCGATACTAAAGCTGTATACTAGGCTGTTTTAGTTAAAACATGTATTAGCGCTAAAACAATATTTAATACACTGCCTATTCAGAGCTGTATACTAGCGTGTTTTAGTTAATTCAAGTGACTAGAGAAAAGCATAGTTGACAACATCGCAAATATGTTTGGTAGTCATAGTTATACATTGTATTATGTCAAACATCAAATGACATATGCTGACATTTTTATAAAAAAATTAAAGAAATCCGAACAAGATCATAAAATTTTCATTTTTGTGTATTTATATTTTCTTAGAAGTTCACAAAATTTGTAAGTTTTCGAGCCAACGCAACAGAAACTTTACCTATAATGCGACCAATTGTCTGCTGGCTAATACCTTGTAAATATCCTATAAAGTATTTGATATGAAATTATGATGAGTACTAAATTATAAACTGTCATGTTCACAACCTTAAAATTAAACTTCAAAGTCAAAATTCAAATTGTATTTTTATTAGCATACAAGAAAATATTTAGTAGGTACTTCCGTTATTGTTTGGTACAAACTCTTTTGCGGAAAACCTGGATGCTATATGAACTTATAATTCTAGCGAAACACAGTCACGGCGACCAACTGTCAATTCTTCCCTAATGAAATTAATTACAAATCGGCTACTCTCTTTGGACAGTCTGTATCTTCTTTTAAATTCGCTCTTTGTGAATTCGGTAAACGGGTCCGCGTGTCGTCGATACACTTTTATTCACCTATTTCTTAAATTTCGAACATATCGCGCACATCTCGCATTTCGAATTGATCGTTCAGCCATGTTAAACACGGTACTACCTTGTTTTACATTTGTGTACTAAATACAAAACTTAGTAACGCTTAGTATCGCCTAGTATAGAGCTGTGAATAGATTTTTTAGTAATTCCTAATACAGTTTTCTTGGTAACGCTTAGTATAGAGCTGTGAATAGCACCCCAAATGTTTAAAGGTTTTACAAATGTCTTTGATTTGTTTGGTATTGTTTTGTTATTTTGCAATAATTACCTGCACGCTTAGAAAAATGTAACATAATTAAAAAAAATCTGATATGGCCAGCGCATGACCTCTCGCCAATTCCATGTTTAAAATAGCAGTGAGCTTTAAGTAAAGTATCACTTCCGGTTGATCTTTTGTAAATAAAATCTAATTTGTTGTCCACTAAATAGAATGTTGTTTCAAATTATGTATGAGTTTTAAACAACAAATTTGAGAAGTTTTGGATCATATTTTAATAGACTAAGGAAAATTCGTCACACTCACATTCTTATAAAAATCAGCATCAACTTCCAGGTGCTCTAAAACGCAATCTTTGTAAATTCCTCGCCGTACATGATACCACAGGGGTCAGTTCTGTAACATTTTAAAATTGGAAATATTTGGTGTCGGTCAGAATCGAACCCGGATTCCCAGAGTCGCGACCAGATACTCAAGACACATGGCAAAGAGAAAATAAATATAAATAAATTATAATATACATATATTCATATTTAAAGTTATTTAGAGTTATTTACTAAATGTTATTATCGTAGTATTGAAGTTTGTACCATTATATTCAATTTTAATTATTAAAAGTTGCTAAAAATCATATTATTAATTATATTCAATGAATTTTTGTACACGAAAATTTGTTAAAAGCTTGTATAAATGATACACCCGGTTATCCAATATACACTAAAAACTAATGAGCTCTTCCCACATTAGTATAGAATGGGTATACAAAATTTCTAAATTTTCTGATTGATAGTATTTAAGTAATCGTGTCCACACGATCCACACACACACACACACACACACACACACACTCACACACACACACATACACACACACACATGCATACCTATAGACATCATTGTAAAAATATTAAAATCGGATTCTGGGGACATCAGAACGTGCTTATTCACTGAAATCTCTATATGCGATTTTGAGCGATCAGCTGATAATTAGTTGTAAATATACGTATACTGGTAATACTGGACTTTTTTAAGGTAGGTATTCATAGAAGATTAGCAGGGGAAGTCAGATTGTTGTCCCCCGTTTTGACTGACAACAATAGTTTGGTATCAATAGAAAGATAAAAATAACACTACATGCATATGCATTTTGTATTAATAACAAGAACAATGGCACTTGTATAAAAAGATAAATAAATATTTCACATTTTATTTCTCAGAATTCGTTAGATATGATTTTCTGTATTATTTTAAAATTTATAATAGATTAGAAAATGCGTGACAAAAATTAAGTTATAAAATATGCACAGGTAATTCAAAACAGTGTTCCAATCGTGATTTTAGCAAATATTTTTCCTTCATATTGAAAACATCGTGCAATAGTGCAGTTTTAATTAAGCTAGTTTTTTATCATACTCATCATCGGGAATAATAAATGTTTTTCAATTTCCTCTGTGTGTACATTTCATTCAATTACCGCCACCATATTTCACCTGAAAAACTAACCGCCATCATCATTAATTTATCTGCAAAAATCAAACTTATTTCTCTCTCGCAAACTGAAAGTCTGCAAAAAGTATCCCGGGATCGGTACGAGTACAACACAATCGTAGATAAATCAATGCAGCCTCGTTTCCAATCAGGATGTGATAAGCTGATGGACCGAAGGATTAAAGGATTGTTGGACACTCTGTTAATGCGTTATGAAGTGTTCGCAACGGACAAATAAGCCCTACCCGGTAATTAGATTTGTATGGCTACGCGCTGTACATACGAGTACACATAGTATCTAGTGAAATAATGTGCCTACCTGTTACTTTTAAATACACCAGTGTAACGTATTCTTTTATAGAAGAACACAGATAAATGATAAAATATGTACTCTGTGTTTAATTAAGAAAGACTATTTTTAAAATGTCAGACATTCAGCATTTAAAAAACTAAAAAGTATTCATAATGATCACTGATCTCTATACATATCTGAATAGTGTACAGCGTTTTGTGACTATTTGAACGCCGCCATGTTGGAGGATATCGGCACAATTTTATTTGGAGATAGAGACCTTCCTTGCTACTTTAAAGTTAAAAGTTACGTGATCGTATAGAAAAATTTCCGACAAATTTGATGATGTTACTCGCAATGTTTTATCTCATTACGAACATTTTAAAATTCACGTTTCTCAAAAGAATCATCTCAATTAAATCTCTTCACAATTTTTAACTTTAACTGCTTATATCTTTGTAGTTATCGAACATATCGTTCTGAATCTTTTAGGTTATTATTTATTTTTGAGAAAGTGCTTATGTAATAAAAATATGATATTTGTTTTCAAAATAAGAAGAAAAATAATAAAAACTAATATTCAAACACGTTTGTCTTGTATTTTGCAGTGCAAGAAACACTAAGCCAGAAACTTTTCGTCCTTACGAGATAGACCCTAACACACAGCGACAAAGTTGTAGAAAATAAATTAAAGAAGTTTTTTATTTGAATTTTTGTTCCAAAATCTTCACTGGTGTCTAAAAAACGAATACAAAAAGTAAGTATATCTTAAATGCACACGACTTTTGGCACTCACCCAGGCATGGAAATTAAACAAAAATTAAATGCTGGTGCAATTAATTGAAAACTTGGTAAAATTGATTATTTTGTTATATTTATAGACGCAATATTTTATCGTTGTATTAGTATATTGCTTATTTAGAGTTATTGAGAAATTGGCTAGAAAATAGAGTTTGAAATAAGAACCCCGATATGTCAACCCCGATATGTCACATAACCTGATTTCATGTGCTACTTTATAAGCTTTAAAATCTCAAGTATCATTTACTTGAGTCATGAACATCAAATTTTGCGTAAATAAGTATACCATGAACCCCGACTTCTAGTTATATATAAAATGTAGCAATAGCAATATATATAGCAACTCTTATATGGGACAAGGGATAGAAATTTGATTAATTTTTCATAAATTTTACGTGAATTTTATAGTAAATATTGTACATTACAATCTTCGCAATGAATCTTCAATTTGTAGCCAGTTTAGTAGACATTTTCGTATTACAGTTTATGTAAAAGTACTTTATAAATTTTCACTGTACTTACTGTCAAATATGTACGCTCTAATTTAAATTCTAATCAGAAAATTTTGAAAATTCGTATTCGTATTCTCTATTAAAACACCTCCGTAGTTTTGCATACAATTTGCATTAATATACTTATTAAGTACCTATGTGTCATCTGTACTAATGTACTTGAATGACACACATTTTGGTACATATTTTCATTATGATACAGATTAATTTTATAACCAATTTATTGGTTTACAGTTTATTTCTTAAAATTTTTATGAATAATAAAAATAGTGTTTATAACTGATATGTAATGACTATTAATACACTCGCATGAATTACGATACTCGCTATGGTTCGTATCGTAAACTTCTTGCTTATGTGTTAAAAGCTATCATTATAAACTTGTTGCGTAGAATACTAATATGCTATTTTATATTAATTTTAATAGTCACACCCCGTTCGTTCTTTAATTAATACGAATATATCTTCCTCATAAACTTCAATCTATATCACTATTTTAATCCTCTCATCTTCTCTATTCATCTCCTAAATGAAGTGGACATCCCTTGACTATGTGCGGGCGGAAAGGCGACTTCAAAGTGCTGGCGAATCTCTTTGCCATATAGACCTATAAACCCTACAGCCTAAACCGAGCCGTATACGCGTCATGTGTGAATGTCACACACAGAGTTAATAAGAACCGGCCACCGACAGCCATCCCTATCGTATTACCACATTATTACGGTCTACGTGAATCGCTTATAGGATGCCAGTATGCCGGGATATTATATTAGGATAGGTCATTAAATCACATACGGAAGGAGAGACATTTTGGATATTTGATTCCACAAATTTTTACTAAATGTATGCTCTATTAATCTTTAACTTCCTACTATATTTTTACATTGTACCTTTTTTAAAATAGGGACTCGCATGGCTATATGTTCCTAACGAATACGAACATAATACTATCACGTCACATGAACTCACATGATTTCAATATTGCGACAGATGCGTGAGTTTGTCAATAGAAATACACTAATCTCACGTCACATGTATATGTAGTTTTCTCTAAAGATTTTGAAGAAGATTTAGAAATTGTGTTTAGTATAGACAATAAAAAAAAATACAATGAATAAGATACATTTGTCATCTGTCATTTTTAATATAATTCCTATCCTCTTTCTTTCCAAGCCTTTTGTCTCATATTATAGTCTCTGTAATTGAGTCACCGAAAATCATAAAATTTCATGTTTTCGTACCTTAGAAGTACTCGTAATTCGTCCATTTTCCTAATTCACGCCATCACGCCTCACAAAAATTCATGCTAAACAGAAAATATGAGCATGTATTGTTACTATATCTTGTGATTTCACGTGTATGTAGCAAGTGCCAATAGTGTATCTCCCAGCTATATACGAGGGTCATTCAATAAGTAAAGAGACAAATGGCTATAGCTCAAAAACGATTTATTTCAATCTTTCAAAATTAAGGCTATTTTTCAACATAATCACCTCCCCACAGTTATGCACTTGTTCCATCTTTCTTGCAGCTTCCTAATTCCCTTGGCGAAGAATTCTTTCGATTTATTCCGAAGCCACTTTTGCACCGCTTCCTTAACTTCCTCATTATTAGCAAATATTTTTCCACGTAGGGCGTCTTTGAGTGGTCCAAACAGGTAAAAATCAGATGGGGCGAGGTCGGGACTGTAGGCAGGATGAGGTAAGACCTCCCAACCCAATTCTTGAAGTTTATCTCGGGTCAGCTGGGCTGTATGAGGGCGGGCGTTATCGTGCTGAAGAATGACTCCTTTTGACAGGAGTCCACGGCGTTTGCTCCTGATAGCTGATCAACTCACTTGTAAAAATTCGCACGGTTCATACAACTTTTACCGTACTGTATCAACATTCTAGAAAAAAATTCACTTGGTTTTACACCTTCTGCGACTAAAAATGTAATGACTGAGCGCTGCTCTTCTAAGGTGCAATCTTCTAGTGGACTTGCCATGGTGAATTGAAAATTTTGAGGTTATGTTGACATAAAATGACGAAACAGCTGATCAGAGCATATCCCAAGGTTGCCAACTAACATCCCTGAAAATATTGTACACATTCATTGAATAGTTTTAAAATTATAGAATTTGTCTCTTTACTTATTGAATGACCCTCGTAATATATAAATGGAAAACATTGGTCTCAGCAATTTGATGCTTCATGTTAAACCATGTGATTTCATATGATGTGATAGTAATTCAGATATAACAAATTAATTCCTGCGGTGCTTTCTATACAACTTTGAGAATTCGTGAGGTGGCGCCTGATAAATACCCGCATCGATATCATCATTACTGATATTGGGGAATAGCAGCAAATTACTTCACCCATTGGTGATATATTTATTTATTCAACACCAACTCATAATGAAATGCAGTCGCGTGGCCAAGTAAGTATAGTGTCTGATTACCAATCTGGTGACCCTGGTTCGATCTCGGCCAGTGCAGACTTTTAATGGCACAAAAGTGATCCATGTGGTGCACCTCCACACCAGCTATCATTGCTCGTGAGGTGGCACCTTGTAAACGCCCACACGGTAAAAATATGTCCTCATCATTACCGATGTCTACATGTATTGTAGATAATGTCACACCAAGAATTCAAAACAATTTATTGAAATTATCAAGGACCGGTATATCTCGTTAGAAGATTTTCTAGTGAGCTTTGATGTTTCTTCATTATTCACGAAGATTCCTATAAAAGACACTCTATAGTTGCTGAAAATACATTTTTCAGAAGACATACTAAAACATTTTCGACATTGTTTAACATCATCCTTCTTCATTTTTAACAATGATTATAAGCAAGTTGATGGTGTTGCCATTAGCAATCCTCTGTCTCCTTCTATAGCTCATTATTATATGGAGTTCTTTGAAGAATTAGCTTTGGAATCTACTATGTTGAAACCCTCTCTTTGGTTACGATTATTGGAAAGAAGAGAAGATGGTTCCTTACTTTATTCAGTCTACAGGAAGCCTACACACACAAATCTATATATTAATGCAAATTCACACCACCACCCATCACAGATATTTGGCACTATCAAATGTCTAATAAGAAGAATTACAGATGTTTGTCATTTTCATAAATTAAAAGAACATATGAATGAAATTAAAAATATTTTTATGAAAAATGGATTTTCTGTGTCTTTAATTAAAAAATGTCTTAAAGCGAAAAGGCCTAAAAACATAGATAAAGAAAGCAGCGTGTTATTTACTTCACTTCCTTATGTAAAAAACGTAACGGACACGGTTGGTAGAATTCTTTGAAGAAGAACATGAAGATTTCGTTTTCTCCATATGTTAAACTTCGTCATATGTTGACACAATAATTAAAAGACCTCATCCCTCTTCAGTCATCAGGGATTTACAGAATTCCATGTGTCTGCTAGAGAGTTTACATCGGTCAGACTGGTGGAACTGTTTCTACAAGATTGAATGAACATCATCGATCGATATGATTGAACTAGCCTGGGAAATCGTCTGTTGCAGAGCATGCCCTGGAAGAATTCAACCAAATAAAATTTGAAGAAACAAGAATTATTGCAAGATCACACGACTTAACAATATATTAATTAGAGAAGCCATTGCGATTTATAAAACCAGAAATAATAATCTCAATTATTGTGATGGTTTACAATTTAGTCGAGCATGGCTTTCTATATTAAATATGTTGTAGTTTTTCTCTAGATTATGCAATTTTTTCACCTTAAGTTAGGCCACTTTTCTGCCAGTTTTTGCGGACGGTTTTTCCTCTGTCATTTAAAGTTTATTTCCGGATAATATACATCCCCCCGCCACCCTAGTAAATGCCGGGTTTTGCATTTTTCACAGAAAACAGCAAGTTTGCTGTATATTATATATATTGTTTTTTGTATAACATTGATTACTTGGTTTTGTTTTGTAATTATTTATTTGTCATTTATATTCTTTTCCCCTGAAGAAGGTCGCAGTATATGCGGCTAAAACGTTGGCATTAAAATCGAATTAATATATCTCCATTTTTGTACACCCGGTTTTCAGATGTTTCCTATAAAAAGTTCCAATAAAAATTAGAGTTTTGAAAATTTTGTTGTTATACCACAGAAATGGGAAGATATACAACAGTTTTTTAACAGGAGGCTTAGACCTCTCTCACGTAGGTACATAAATATGTATAGGTGGAGCAGGAAGTAAAAATCAGAAAAGGTTGAACAAATTTGTAATTCATTGTGCACCCAAGGCTTTAAACTGAAAGCTTTCTCTACAACCAGTGAAATTATTATTGAAAAATTTCATAATTTATGAAGGTGTTAAACTAACTCAAATACCTACAATTAAATATAAATAAAAATGGATAATAGAAAGGTAATGTTGTTGTTTTATAATCCACATAGGAATTAGAGATAGATATATGCTAGTTTGTATTTGTAGAGTTTAAATGTAGATATTTACCAATGTAAACAGCGTGAAATATAAATGCACTGTAATTATAAAAAGTGCATTACCGCGCAAATCCCATTAAAAATAATAACTGGAATTATCCGCTGTGAGTAAATAAATTAATTAGCTGGTGCATATTTAGTAGTTAAATGAATTATTTACACCTATCAATTCCAATGCAGTCTCCCAGATGAGTTTTTGCCCGACCTAACTGACCGAAAACAATTTTTATCCCACTCATAAATCAACCGCGCTTGGATATTGCAATGTTTATTTACATGACAAATGTATTTCCATGTCAAAAAGCTGACAAGCGCGTATGTAGGAGTAATCCAAGTACGAATTAATAATGAGTTATTTCAATTGATTTTGTGTCAGTTCAGCAGAGAAATTCACCATGCATCAAATTTCATTATATCCAATTTATCACTTTTTAAATAAGAGTAAGCGACTTCATATTATTTTATAATAACCAATAATTGGGATAATTTGATAACAATATAAATTAACCCGTACATAAAACGGAGAAAAATCGTTATTACGAAACATAAAGATTTTATCAATCGCTAAACTTTTTTGACCGATCGCGACTATTTGTAATTCCCTAATGTTTTTTTAACATGACGCAGACTGTGGTCCTGGGGCACTCTTATTTATAATAATAATAATAATAATAATAATAATAATAATAATAATAACAGTAATAATAATTTTATTTGTAATTCACAGAAGCATTTACATGAAGTTTGGTAATAACAAATTATATATTTATATATACAGTAACAAGTTTGGTGGCAACACTGATTGAATTAAATAAATTTTACTTTTTCTCTTTATTGTGAACTAAATTTTATCTTCTTCTTCATAACTTTATTCCATTTCTTCCTGTCTTTAGCGGCCTGTGTCCAGTTCGTCATGTTTTGTTTCCGTAGATCTTTTTTACAGCATTTATCCATTTTTTCTTTGGTGTTCCTCTTCCTTTCTTCCCTCCTTCACCTCCTAATATTGCTCGCCTAGAATTTCTACTCTCCGGCATTCGTGCAACATGCCCAAATCATCTCTCTCTTTGAGGTCTAATCGAGTGACTGATAAATGGGAAACCGTACATTTCTCATATTTTCCCGGTTGTATTTTCTTCTCAATGATGTCTTCTTCTTTAGCCCCTCCAAAAATTCCTTTCAATATTTTCCTTTCCCACGCGCCTAGTTTGGTTTCATTGTTTTTATTAAGCACCCACAGTTCACATCCATACAGGACTGTCGGTAGTATAACTTCTATATATATTTATATTTTAGTAGATTTTGATACGTTTTTGGAGTATATTGTTCTCAAAAGCATTCTATAAGCTTTACTTCTTCTAGCTATTTTCTTGTTTATTTCTTCATCTTCATCATTACAGTTATTGATTGTGATTCCCAAATATTCAAACGAGTTTACCTTTTGAAAGCAGTATAGCTTGTCTTTCATTTCAAATATTATATTCTGTTCTTTTTTTGTCTAATTTTTTTCTATTGCCATATATTTGGTCTTGGGTATCTCCATCTATCACTACTTTCAAACGGAATTGAGTCATCGTGGTATAGTCTGAACCTGAACTTCGATCATGAAGAGGAGAGTAGTGGTCAATAAACACTACGGCTCGATCTGTCTATTTGGGACGTTATTAGGCTAATAATATTAATTTTTTAATACCGACCACGGTAGGGTAGCCTTCGACACAGTTAAAGTATTCGATTTGTCATATTATGAGATTTTCTTAGTATTTCATCGATATCGACATTCTCTGTTCTTTTCCGCTCAGAGTACAAAATATTTAAATTTAAATAGGTATACATAATTAAAATTTGTGCTATATCCACTAAACAAAGTGACTGTACCGGTTGGTGCTCAAAATCCGTTGCATAGGCTTTTAATGTAGGAAATTAGAATAATTTGAATATTTGCTTTCCATTAAAACTAAAACATTTTACATGTTCGTGAACACCGATTGCATCATTTGAATAATTATTTGTTTAAAATTAATAAGGAATAATTAAAGAAAATTAAAAAATGTAATAACAAATTTGCAGTAATAAATATTATCTTCCATAAAGGAAATTTGAAAAAAGAGATTTCGTAGGACGGTGACAACATTTTTGCTTCACTTGTTAATGGTGGTGGGTTCGAGTCTGTCCAACTTCTTTATTTTATATTTTTAATTTCATATTTATTTAGTATAATTAGATAAAATTGGTTATATTAAAATTTACATACATTTTTTTTTTAAATTAAAAGAAAAAATTTGTTGTGCCACAACAATACCTCTCGCCATTTTCATTTTATGTTATATAAGTATTGTATTGCACTTCGCTATCGAACCGTCGTTTTATAACAAACAATTACAGAACTTTACCTAAATATTGTTTTTTATTGTATTTAAAATGTCTTTTGCACACATAAAATTCTAATTATATCTATTTTTCATGGCATGAGGAAGTTCCTAAATGTCAGAGACTCTTCCAATTCATTAACCAGATTGGCGGTATTTCTGATGGATATGTATGCATTTTACCTATAATTTTAAATATTTAGTTCATAAAACAATAAGAAAGATTAAATGTACTTCCCAGAAGAAGCTATCAGAATGTCATCAAAACTGTTAATTTTTGACACTGATATCTGTCGTTTACAAACTATGTTATAAATATTTGAATTTGTCAATTGGTTTCCTTAGTGTAGTTTAGCCTCTGCGATGTATTACATCCGATTATTCTATATATCATAGCGTTTATCTCTAAATCTAAACAAGATATAATAAAATTTTTCGTGTATTAGATGGAGAATTTTATGTTCTTCAATATTTGTAATAACAAAAATTTCCAAAAAAATATATTCAGAAGAATTTTTCTAAGAAACTATTACTTCCGGTTGTCCAATGGGTTACTTGCGTGGTATTGAAAATTCGATTTCTATCACTATATACGTAATGTTATGTTGAAAACATATATAAAAATATTTATTTTATTTTAAAAAAGTTACTTGTTTTTTAGTAAATTAAGAAAGAAATTTTTCCGTGACGTCATTATAGTGAACTGAAGAAGAGAACGATGTTTAAGAATGTAACTTATAGATGGCATTGCGTGCGAGAAAGTTTTAATTTGAATTTGACAAACGGTATGACTTTACGACCATTCATTGATGCGTCGTAATTCTACGTCATACATGGCGGGAATTCAAATAATCAAATTTCATTACTTTTTTTCTGGCTAATTAATAAAAATTTTGTCAAAAGAAAAAATATGGGTAGCAAGTTTTTACATGCTCTTCAAAAATATTAAATAAAAAAAAGGTACGCAGGTAGCCCATTGTTACCAGGAATGTTAGATAGAGGAATTCATAGTTAAACAGGTTTTAAGTCTTATAGTTTTTGAGGAATCGTCCTTCCAACATCCAGACATACACACACATTATTTTAAAAATGTTGTAATCGGATTCTAGGGACCTGAAATCGTGCTTATTCACTAAAATCTGGATATGCGAATTTTAGAACGAATCCAATACCTCTCTTAGCAAGAGGTAAAAAAATAAAAAAATTATGTAGATTCGAACTCACCACCCTTAATGCTGGATTTCTATAGCGTAAGTCGAAACGTAACTTACCGTGCTGTAACGTAACGTAAAGAATAAAACAATGCAAACAGGTGTGATAATTTATACAGCCGTATTACTTGACAACATACCGTGCCGCAACATGTCAAAAACCCAAAGATCATCAACTTTTATCGTTCTACGTTACGGCATGTTATGATACGTTTTACGACAATGCATCGTAATTATCTGTATGAAAAAGCTTAGAAAAATCACAAGTTACTAAACGTCACAATACGCCGGCACGGTACGTTATGTTACGGCTTATATTGTATAAATCCAGCATAATATGAAGCAAAAACGTTACGGCCGTGCTACAAAAATCTCTTTTATTAAGCTTTCTTTAAGGAGGATAATATTTATTATTTTAAATTTGTTACTCCGTTGTTTAATTTCCTTTAATTATTCCATATTAATTTTGAACAATTAATTATTAAAATAATGCAATAGGTGTTCACGAACACGTGTACGGTTTTATAACAATCAGTTTTAATGGGAAGCAAATATTCAAAATATTGTAATTTCCCATATTAAATGCCTATGTAACGGATTTCGAGCGCCACCAGGTATGATGATACTCATTTTCAAGGTAAGGCATTGGCATTTTAAGCTGGAACATTGCCCTTCGATGCCCTTTCCTAGCTACGGCCCTGTCACATCAGCTGATTATTGAGAAGATGATAAGGGTAATAAAATGAAATCCTACTCGAATTTAGTTCACTCTTCGGTTTACTCTATTTGGTTTTAGTTACAAAATTATTGTAGTACGTGTCAGAGTGTCTGATGATCCACGTTCAAATGTCAATCACATAACTGGCACTCTAGCCTTACCGTCTTATTGCTACTTAATTATAAAGTGATATCTAAATTAATGTTAATCCTACTTTGATTAGTAGGTAAGAGAATCCTGCTATGCTTGTACGTTAGTAACATTATTCGAGTGTCACGCATCAGATATAATTACCACGTTATCTCTAGCAAATTCCAAAATTCCTGTATACTATATCTCCATCCTCTCACGAACATGCCATGAAGCGTGCATCCTCTGCTTTTGCCACGAAATCAGAGTTAATAACAAAAATTTAATATCCTCATGGGCCGGCGATGAGATAAAGCTCGCGCGGACACTTCGGGAACAGATTAACGGCTCGACTGCGGCGGAGAGAGATACCGACCCGCTCGGAATAAGAATAAGATGTGAGAGCCGTGTGTGTGAAGGATATGAAGGCTTCAAGGATGACTCACGATACACGAGAGGGAAGGAAGTTACGAGAGAAGTGCCATTGTTTCAAGCTTCAACAACGACGTAATTAATAGAGTTTTTTTCTTTGAAAAACTTTACAAACTATAGATATAATAAACAAATGAAAAATAATTTTCCTTTTAGTTTGCATCATTTTAAACAGTTATTTAACTGTCTTTTGAAATAGTTGCGAAAGATTAGTTAGAACTTAGTTAATCTGATTAATAAAAGCGATCATCATGTTAATGTAAAATTGGAATAAAGATGTAGGATAACGATTACAGTACAAGTTTTTTATTTACTCTGTAACTGGGTACCGGTTTCGGAAAAATTGTCCGTCTTCAGTCCTCGTCAAATTATAAAATGAAGAAAGACATATGTCTAAGTGAAGTTCATAGACAGATGAAGCAACATTACATAAATATAAATGAACATTTTGAATTCTCCACCTTCTTCTGGCGAAAAAGGGTGTTAAAATATATTTTTTTCTTCGTTTTTACCTCCCGCTACCCTTGGTAAGGAAGGTATAGGGATCGTGCTAAAAATCACATATCGAGATTTTAGTAAATGACCACGTTTTAAGGTCCCTAGAATCCAATTTTGACATTTTCACGATGATGTCTGCATGTGTGTATGTGTGTGTGTATGTATGTGCGTATGTATGTGTGTATGTATGTGTGTATGTATGTATGTATGTATGTATGTATGTATGTATGTATGTATGTGTAGGGATTTTGTCTTCGCTCTAACTCAAATACTATCATTCAGAAAATTCTGAAACCTTGTATTTCTATTCTATTCTAATAAGAAAAGAAGCCATTAGATTTTGGTGTAAATCGGCTAACCGGAAATGGCACTTTACCTAAAGCTCATAATGGTTTTTCTTCAAAAAAATACCATTAAATGCCATTTTTTCGCATTTTATGTCTTATGAAAATTAAAGATTATTGAATTTTCTACAGGTATGCATTAATACTTTTTCTATATATTTTACAGATAAATTTAAAAATAATTTTTTTATTAGTCGCGAAGCTTAAGATAAACACAATAATTCCTTTGTTACATGGTTCATATTTCAAATGAATGTAACTGACAGTAAATGTCACTGTCAAAAAACTAATCACATCAAATTAATAATAGTGACATTTTAAAAAGAAAATAGTAAATAAATCAATAGTTTTATGCAGTGGAACAGTTTGCAGCGTTAGTAAATACGTAAGTATGTATTTAAATTAATAAAAATGGATGGGGATGTGTGTGGAAGGATGATTGTTACGTAACTATTATTGTGGTCCAGATGCGGTTATTCGCTACCGAAAATCAGTCACTTTAATATGTTCTTATGTATGAATGCTATGATGATTGTGGACAAGGCGAAAGAAGAATGTTGTTAAAGAGTGAAGTGAGTTAGCTGAGCTCTTACTCTTATCCATTTTCTTATTGTTACTATTGTTTCCGGGTTTTTGCTAACCCACTAAGTGGGAAACGCGTGATTTTATGTATGTATGTAAAAATTAAATAGCGGGTGGTTTTGGCCACATCAGATTTTTTCAATTTAAAATTTAACCTTTTTCATTCATATTTACGTAGGTAATACTGCTTCATCTGACTAAGAACTTCACTTAGACATACGTCTTTCTGTATTTTATAATTTGACGAGGGCTGATGACGGACAATCTTTCCGAAACTGGTACCCAATTATTGAATAAATAAAAACCTTTCCTGTAATCGTTATCCTACATCTTTAGTTAATCAATTTTTTAAATTCACTGTGTGTAAAAATATGGGATTAATGAGAGAGTATTTTTGAAAGCTTTTGGCGGAAATAAAAAGTAATAGATCAACTATATTCACCTGATAAGAGTGTACGAATTAATAATAAAATAGGAAATGTTAAAAGTACTTCCTAGAAAAAGCCTTAGATAATGTACCTGGACTTTTGGCACTGACATTTGTGCACACATAAAATTTTAATTATATCTTTTTTTCATTGTATAAGACGTTCTAAATGTTTTAGATTCTTCCAGATAATAAACAAGATTGATGGTATTTCTTATGGGTATAGATTTTAGACTGTTAGTAAAACTGTTGATTTTTGACACTGACATTTATCTGTCATTTACACTATGTTACAAACATTTTAATTTTTCAACAGGTTTCCATGGAGTTATTTGTTCATTACAATGGATTATACACACACGCAAACAAATTATAAAATCGGATTCTAGTGACCTCAAACCGTGCTTATTCACTAAAATCTGGATATGCGATTTTTAGCATGAATCCAATACCTCTCGTAGCGAGAGGAAAAAAATCTGTTGATTTAATGCTATGGAGGTTGATGTAGATTTTCTATAATTTGTGTTATTCAGTTTGGCTTATTCTGATGAAAATTCTGTTGGAATATTATATGCACTAATGACACCGACCACACCGTTCGTTATGGCAAATGAAAATGGAAAGAGTTATATATTTTCTACCCTCGTAGTAATATACTGATAGCAGGTCGAACTCTCATTAATATTTTATCAGCTTGGACACAAATTACCTTTCTGGTGCTCGGATCAGCTTCGGAAAGGAAATCGTTGATGCAGATGTTAATCACGATTTCGTTCACGCGCAGATTTGATTAAAAATCAATTTGCGAGAATTTTTGGGGCCGAAAATAATTAATATTCGTTTTAGCAAATCATGCACTAGCAACTCACGATTCGAGTCATATTTAAAAACTCATTTTACGCAGAGTATAATCGAAGTGCGAGAGAGTCAAATGGTACATTTATTCCTGGAATGGACTTTCGCTGGATATGCGATGTGATGGTTTATTTAGACATTTACTGATGAAATATTAAATCCAATTTAAGGATTTTGTTTGCTGCTGACACCTTCGGTTAAGGCTATGATACTATATTGATTGACACTGTTACCTACACGACAAACAGCACAATCTACAATTCAGGCTAAATTAAACAACCTAGATTCGAATCTCTGAAAAATAGATGGTTTTCCTGTTTTACGTATACAAATCAATACCCGGAAATAAATTATTACAATGCAGGTCAAAAGTTTCATGGCTCTATAAATATCTTTTATGAAAATGTAAAAAGACTTTGTTAAAATTTTATTATAATAATACAAAGTGTTAAAAAAAATCCTGTTCGGAGTAGGCTATGATTAAAGAAACGTACGTCTTAAATATAATTATTGCTTAATTGTAATCTTTGCTATATGTTATCACCTTTGTATCGAATTATATGTTTGTATCGTCTCAACATTCACTCTCAAATTGATTTTTTTAACTGCAATATTTCTATGCTAAGAAATGTATTACTTCATGCTACCTGATGTAGATAATATGTAATTACTTCACAAACTTGTAAATAGGGCATTCCCTGTAGTTTTTTTGTGTGAAATAAATAAAAAAAAAATAAATAAAAAATAAAATAAATGTGAATTTGACAAAAGATTTGCATGACATATTGTCAAATATGTTATCCAAAGAAATTAAAGCTTTTCTTTGGAATCGTACTTTAGAAATGGAAATAAATTAGAAAACGGCGAATGGCAATATTCTTTTGCTGCCTGTTATAATGAATTTCTCGAAAATTTGTTCATTGAAGCAGCAGATTACACTTATAATGCTATTTATCAGAAGCAGGAAGACTAGTGTTGCCAGAAGTCGAGACGAGACGAGACTTGGGGTCGGTCTCGTCTTGGTCTTGATTTGGTCTCGATTAGAGTGGTCTCGTCTTGGTCTTGTCGAGACGAGACTTGATGTCAGTCTCGTCTCGTCTCGAGTCTCAACAAGACTCTCGACTTTACCTCCATTAACATTTTTTTTTAATCGTATCTAATAGTACATAAAATTCTAAGAACATCAGTACAATCGCGATTCAAATACTCCAAATAATATTTGAGATATTTATTATTAAGTTTTCTATGAATATCATCAACTTGATAATTGAGCTCTTGAAATAATTAATATGAAAATATACGTATATATCGTGTTGTTTCTCATTACTAAACATAAAATATATAATTTCAATTCCTTAGCTACAGAATTATTAGCAATAGTTAAACAGTTATGTATATGTTTAAAATGAAGCAGTAAGTAAATAGACAAAAATCTCCAAAAAAGTAACTTCTTTCGCTATTTTTTTATATTTTAATAAATAAATGTTAAATAGGCAGATAAAAAAACCAGCCATTCACGTATCCCCTACGCGTACCACAGGTTGAGAACCTCTGCTTTATTTCAAAAGTTTGCGCTTAAATACATTGTATAAATACCTAATTCATTCATATGAAAAAATTGAAAACAATAATCAACGTTGACTTACAGCCTTAAAGGAAATGTAAATATAAAAGTCGTAATGTACAAGCCCTTCTTAACAATTTCCTTAAAACTTTGTATGCACAAATGTGTAAAATAAACTGTTTTTCCTAATCCCTAATATAACATAATATAAAAAAAATTTTGGTTAAAAATAACACATTTCTTTTCTTGTAAAAATTCAATAATGGAACAATAAATTTTACAACGGCCTGCACTATAAATGCTGCATATTACCAGACAATAATAATAACCACTTTTAGACATCTGCTGGTAATAAAAGTAGGTAGGTTTGCCCAACCCAAATCCAAATATTACAGAATACAATACTTTAGTCAATCTAACAATTTTGCATCCTAAAAATATAAAACCATGTAATAAAGAAAAGTATAAACGTATGATACAAGAATTAAATGAAACATAACATAGACAATTTTTATGAGGAATCATTATTATGGTTTCTTAAGTGGAAAGAGAAACCTCTTGAGAAAGAAATACCATTTGAAGAATTATTAGATATCTCTAAAAATTCTATCCTTTTTTACTCCATGCCTTCTTCAATATGTAAAAGAAGTTTTAGTACATAAAAAACTGTTGTGGCTATCACAAGACCTTCCGTCAATTTGATGTATTTTGTACAAATCCCACATCAAAAGTTCCCCAGAAAATATTCTATATATTCAATAAAATTGTAACACGAACATATACTATTTTTTTACAAATTCCATACCAAAAGTTCCTTGGAAAAAATTATATAAATCCAATAAAATTATAGCACGAACAATCATTATGTAAATTGTACTTGACACTGAAATCTGTCAATTACAATTTTTTGATTTTTGAAAGTTAATCTATTTATAATTCGTTAAACCGTAAAACTGTTATTAAAATTTTTTAGTTACTATTTTTTTTATTAATTTTATAAATTTAAGCACGTGTGTTATAATTTATTTATGTTTTTCAAATAAGAGTTAAATTTTTTTGTTAGAGAATTGTGTTTATGTAACAACTTACAGTTTTTATTAAATATACCATTATTATTCTAAATACGTTTATTATAATTTACTTAAGTTTTTGGAATAAGTGTATTTTTTTGGCAAATAAATAACATATATTTTTATTCACCCCCCCTGGCTACGCCCATGAATAGAAAGTACATTGTTGGAAATGTAGAATATGGTTGTTTTAAACCGGGAATTTCCCTAAAATCCTAAAATCTTTGTCTGCATTTTCGTAAAATTCTAAGAATCACAATAAATTCTTTAAAAATAAAAGAAAAATACTGTATATTTGCAGGGAACGTTATTTTTGTTGTAATAAATTAATTGCTAACGTTGAGAGTGCACCACAGATGTAATTTTTGTATGCTATTTGAAAATTGGAAATATTTTTCAAGATGTAATGAGTATTTCATATACCCAGTCGTACCAATATATTAATTGATAATTAAACAAAAATTAAATTAAAATCAACATATTTATACGTACAAAACATATGTATATTATAAAATAAAGGTTAATTTTAATTTAATTAAAATATTAATGCATTAAAATAACACAAGAATTCTAAATTTATACTTCTTTCATTCATTGTAATTTAAATTTATTTAAAACTTACATTTGGATTATTTAGAAGAATAAGGAATACATCATATTTACTTAAATTAATGTTTCTGGAACACAACTATGAAAGTAGAAAATTACAAAATTTGAAAAATTAATATCTTTTTTATTTATTCGAATTTTCAAACAGTATTTACAGCAATACTCTTAGTTTTTGAAGCACTTTTAGAATATAATGTTTAAAAAAATACCTTTGATCTGAAGTCGAGAGTCTTGTCGAGACTTCAAGACTTTCTCGACAAGACTTGATGCTGGTCTCGTCTCGTCTCGACTTTTCTAGTCGAGACCAAATGATGGTCTCGTCTCGACAAGACCAAGACGAGACGAGACCAAGACCAAGACCGGTCTTGGTCTTGTGGCAACACTAAGGAAGACCAAAGAAGAGAACAGCCGCAGTACTTGATAATGTCAGACAAATTGTGGAGGAGACCCCATTATAAAATTAATTTATTTCATCAAATTCTACCCCGAGATTTTCAACCTAGAATAAATTACTGTAACTGGTTTTTGGACATCAATAATGACGAAATTTTAAATAATACTTTTTTCTCTGATGAAGCGTGGTTTCATCTTGATGGATATAAAAATTCCCAAAATATGCGGCTTCGATCTTCAGACGATCCCCATGCGTTTGTTGAGACACCTTTTCATCCGGTTAAACTTGGTCTTTGGTTGCAATTTCAAGAAGGCGCATAATACCAATTTATTTCATGTAAACGTAAATACAAATTTTTATATTGAACAAATATTGACTCCTTTTATAGAATTGTTGCTTATACAGTAAATCAAAAATTAGGATTTTTATAAGAATTTTTTGATGATAGATGTCCCGACTTTTTTCTCTTCTCATATTTAGATTATTTTATAAATTTATTTATAATATATATTTATATATATTGGGTAGGTAGTGGATTGAACAACAAACAGTATAAAACAGTAGAAGATTGTGAGAGTTTAAAATGGTTTTGCGATGAGTGTAAAAATTGTCCAAGATTAGATTTGTCATAACAGACGAGTTCGGTCAGTGATTATATGTTGGTAAATACAAATGTTTTGCGTGAGTTCCTCCAGTCAGTTGTTGCAGAACCGATTGAAGATTTAAAAAGGAATTAGAAATATTTGTAAATCAAGATAATGAATTATCATATTCGCGTAAATTAAAAAATAAAAATATCAGTCCGCAATCTGTCCTGATAGTGAAACCAGTAAAAGAACAAAAATCACAAATTACGAAGATTGAAAACAAGGAAAACGTATCCCCAGAAAATATTCAAATAGGAATCTCTAAATTAAAACGAGTTTCTAAAGGTGCAGTAGTTATTGGATGTGATAAAGAAGGTGGTAGAGAGAAGTTAAAGAATAAAATCTCACAAAAATGGGGGAAAATATAGCGTAGAAATACCAAAAGTAAAGTATCTTCAAATTAAAATAAGCAATATTTATTTAGAAGATGGTGAAATTGATGTTGAATTGATAATTGGTAAAATATGTAAACATAACTCTGTTACAAAACATAACGAATTTAATGAAAGTAATGAGAGAAACGAGAACAGTAAGAAAAAGTTATGATATTTACCTACAAAATTTATTAGAATTAGAATACAATGTTATAAAATTAGGATGGTTGAGAGATAGAGTAAATATATTTACATAAAGAGGTGTTATAAATATTGCGGCTTTAAATATATAGCAAAAAATTGTGACAGTAAAGTTCAGGTATGTTCAGTATGTTCAGGGGATCACAGTGGATTAAAATGTAATTCAGGTATGAAAAATGTAACTGAATATGCAGCTCAGCAATTACAAATTAATGTAAAGAATAAAAAAACGTATTGTATTATGTTATATGAACGCTCAAAATATTTATTCTCATTATCAAGAGATTATACAATTAATCGAATGTAGTGAACCACTTATTTTGTGTGCAAGTGAGACACATTAAATAATGAAATAGAAAATTCTGGAATAGAAATTGATAATTATAACATACCTAATTCGGGAAGACCCAACGAGTAGACTCACAGAAGGAGTAATAATGTAAGCATATAAGATATAAAGTGCAAGATATTAAAAACAGCCTAGGTACTAAAAACTGTATCTAATTATAAACAATTTGCATATAAGCTAAAGTAATATTTCATTAAAAATAAGGTTGACTAAGGCATATTTATCTATTATGTTAATAATATTTATATTTTATTTTGCTAATGATGTTTATATTTGTTAATAATGTTTACACTGTTTCCAATTTTAAATGGCACAAAAGTGACCCCTGTGGTGCACTCTCCACGCCAGCTATGAGTGCCCGTGAGGTGACGCCTGGTAAGCGCCCATACGGTAAAATATATCGTCATCATTACCGATGTCTACATGTGTTGTAGATACTGGCACACTCAGAAATGGGTAATATGCCGTGATGATATATTTATTTATTTATTTACACTGTTTCTATTTTGCATTTGATTGGCCTTTAGGCATTCAATGAATCTATATTACTGTTATTATAAATCGAGGAAACATAACATTTAAAGGTATTCTTCTAGAAAAAACTATTTTAATCTTCTTGTAAAGTGCCACTTCCGGTTATCTGATCTACACCAAAATCTAATGGCTTCTTTCCATATTTGAATAGGGCAGAAATACATGGTTTCAAAATTTTCACATACACACACACCTACACACACACACACACACACACACACACACACACACACATACATACGTACATACATACACGCACACATACACACACACACACACACACACATACACCCAGTCATATACTTACCCACGCCACAGGCATCATTGTGACAATATTAAAATCGGATTCTAGGGACCTAAAAACGTGGTCATTTAACCAAAATCTCAATATGCGATTTTTAGTACGATCCCTATATCTCCCTTGTCAAGGGGAGCGGGATATACAGTATGTAACAGAAATAAGTACATTACAGTGATAGACCTCTGCAAGAGCAACTATATTTCTTAGTAATATTTTTTTGAATTTTCAATTTTGTTAGTATTTTTAGGCAGGTAATAATTTCTTTTTATAAAACTTAAGATTTTTAACATAATATCTAGAAGGTTTACATAAAGAAGTTACTAAGAAATATTGTTGCTCTCGACGAGTTCCAACACTGGTTAAATTTAATGTACAGCCTTTGTTATCAGATTTATTTTTTAAAAATACGGTAAAATATCCCTTTGGTGTCCGTGACATGATGTCTGGAAAATATACTGAATGGTGATGATATATCGTCATTACTGAAATCAGTGGGAAAAAGCAAATTGGCACAGCTAATCTACCTGTTTTAGTTACTTGCTATTTTCCATCAATCAATCACCTACTTGAAAAAGAAAATTTCACTTACACATGTTTTCGTTCATAACGTAGTTCCAGGAAACTATTGTTATTTCTTTTCTTTTTATGTCTATTATACATTCATCACTTCTGGGCTATTTCCATATCTGAGTGAGACATTATTGGCATTCTAGATCATTTTTCTTCCTAATATCTTTGTAATGTATGAATGAAATTGTTTTTGCTTCTATTTCGTGCGATTATCAACTGAAATCTCATCCGACAACTTTTGATATTATGAAAAATTGCTTTAAAATTCATATATCTTAAGGGCTGGGCAAGTAATATGTCAGTGTCAGAATATTTCTTCTGCCGACCCATTGCAAGGATAAGATACAAGTATGGAGACTTTTTGTCAGATTTAAAAGTGACATTTTAGCTACTTTATTTCAGAGTAAAAGAGATTGCTTTGTTTTGAAACTGAAACTGGCTAACAGGAATATGTCGTTAAGGAGAAAGTTTTCATTCGAACTAATTTATTTACTAATGGCCGGTCTTATAAGCTATAAATAAATTTACTTCCAAAGTAAATAAAATTTATTCCTTCAAATGACAGTCGAACTTTTGACAGTAATATACATGCCATAAAATGAATAAATTTCATTCGAATTTGTTAATTAAAATAAATTTACTATAGACGTTAATTAACTCTGTCCTTTATAAAACCGGGGGTAATAATAGTATTTCTGCCGACAGATATTCAGTTCTGAAACCTTTACGTACATGGTGTGTTTATTAATTTAACTTTGATTGTCGTTGAACATGTGGAGTAGGTATATATATTATATTAGCAATTGCTTGTCTATTTTACATATACTAAACACTGTATTTAGTAGGGTAATTGTGTCTATAATGACATACTCATGTCGAATGATATATTGATTGTCTAAGGAACTAGGGCAACCCACTGAGCATAATATACCATTTCTATTTATTAGATATTACTATGAAAAGAGGATTTAAAATAAATTAGAGTTCTCTTAGATTAAGGACAAATTCTATATTTACATACACCGGTGTTTGTCTCACAACGTCTTTTATTTGTTACTATTTTTTAGAAGAAAGAAAAACTGTTAAATGAGTAAACGAAGGAATGTACATAGGCTCATCAAAACAAAATTTATGGTTGTAGTGTGTATTATCCATGCGTATATTTAGAATGTAAATTTGTATATTAATGTTATTAATAATTAATTTACAGTAATTTTAAAATGGTTTAGTTGTCATCATTTTAATATATTTGTATTGTAAATTTTATTATATTATTCAAACAAAAATAAATTTAAATTAAATAGCATTACTGTAATTAATTTGTAGTGGATTTATTATATTGCCTATAAAATAATTATTATTTACATATTTACTATTAATAAATGTATATTTGTACACTAAATCACTTAAAAGTTGTGATTGTTTTCAAAGAATTATTAAATTAAGATTTATTTTCGAAAGGTTTTATCAATTTGTACGTACATAACTCAATTTTTGAAAAGGCATCATTCATAAACAAATTTCGTCGGTCATTGGCTAATTACGAAGATCGATTTACATTATATAAATTTTAATTAATTAATTTATTAGTAAGTTTGTTCAGTGGTTCATTCAAAAAATAAATATAGGGCCAATTTTTACAATCATAATAGTAATAATAATAATAATATCAATTTTATTCTTTAATTTTAACAACAATCGCTGTAAGACAAATTACTTTGAGCGGTGTCATGACTCCTTGTGTATGCCTCTTATTTTGTTTTAAAATTTCGAACATTCTGTACAATATAATATGTGATAAACTTATACATAGTGTTAAACAAATGTATAAAGTTTACACTGTTTAGAATAATTTTTAAAGATAAACATATATTTTACTCTGTGATCAGTGCTACCGTATGCTTACTCAAACAAGTTTAAAATCGCAATTATATGACTAGTTCTTTGTGATATCTAGCGAAGGATAGACGTGAACATATTACTCTGTATTAAGTGATACTGTACAAACTAATATATAGTGAAATATCAACGAACATTGTGTAAATATGTTTTCTTAAATGAAGATTTGCCAGGTATGAGTATGATTTTCCGTTAATCGATATGTATTATACACATTTTCTTTACATGGATGAGGTCTTCATATTTAACTTTGAACATATTCTTCGTTATTTGTAATACGTACATAAATTTATGTAATTATTAAAGTAAAAAAGCTTCACATAAAAGTTGAAGAGCCTTAATCAGTTGTATTATTTGTAATTTCTGTTAAATATTTATTAATTTATATAGATAAATATTCTCTTGAATAGAAATTATAAATACATAATAATAATGAAAATAAACCAACCTAACTTGACAGATAAATAAACATTTTTTAATTAATTTATGTATTTTGAGACATTTTTTTTCCTAATCTCTGACGTATGATTATACCTGTGGTTGTAAATGGTAAAATTTACACTACAAAGTGTGGACATATATAAAGCAAGGGTAGGTAAAGTACTAAATTAAATTTAAATACATTTTAAACTTGACGGTTTATGTTAATAACAACTTTTGATTAATTTTTTCAATTGTCTGATCAAGATCAACTTCGAATAGAATGAGTTAATATTTTAGCTCCGCCCATTCTGTCAAATTCAGTAGTGTCGTTTTAGTTTTTTATGGGGTACAAAACGTACTACTGTTTTATTGTTATTATATATATATATATATATATATATATTACAGTAAAAGTATTTAAAATTCAAAACATTACAGCGATAGTATTGCCAAGCATCGTTTTAAAAAAAAGCATTTCACAACATGAATTTTTGAAAGACTAGCTTGTTGTATCCATACTTCTTTAAAAAGTTAAACTGTACCTAATTTATAATTCATTTTTCTTATTTTATAAAAGATAACACTTTCCGCTGGTCGATAAAATAGAATTTTATCGTCTTATATAAAAATTACCTATTATTTGTTGGATAATTTTGGTTTATCAGAGACATAATTTTCATAGAAATATTAATGTTAAAGTAAATAATTTGTTATGATACAAAATATAAATATTCAAATTTTATTTGAATATAATGTATAATTCTTCGGTTATTTAGTTCATCGTTTTATATATAAAGCCGTAGCGTAAAATTATATAATTTTGAATGAGTTTACTATTTAGAGTCTTTCGAAGCTTTCGAAAATAAAAAGAATATTTAGTAACAGTTTTTAATTCAAACTTCTAACAGCGCAATGCTTTCTTGTCTTAGAGTTAATCATCATTCCTGTTCGGTAGAAATTTCCTGATTCCTGCTAAATGTTAGGTTAAAAGCTTGCTGTGTCGAAGCAGCAGGATATGCGCAGGATTCTCGTTTACTTCAAAACTCATTCGATGTTTTGCTCTTCCTGCTAATATATTTTGCTCACTCATTCAAAACAGATTGAAAGTAAATATACTTCACATTTTTATATTAGATTTTATGTTTGTTTTCATGCGAAAAATATTCAAAAATAATATTAAGAAAATTTAATTTATAATAGAAAATATTTGAACTACTTGTAATTCTTTTCTTTTGTGAGTTTTTCATTATTTTTCTCAATTTGCAATTTTGTTTTCTCATAAAACAAATAAATCTACCAGAAAGATATCAAACTAGACTCAAGGGGATAAACTTCTTTTAATCTGAAAAAAGTTTTGTAAAGTTACAAAACAAAAATTACTCTTTTAAAGAATATATTCGGTCTGTTCCATATATCATCTAAACAGGATGCCACGACACACGTAGACGGTAACCAGATTTGAAAGTAGGTCTGCTTCAAACAGATAAAATACACAACAAAAAAAGAAACACCAAGAAGTAACATCCATTAATTTTGTTAATAATAGAATAAAGAAGCAGTTATTTTCACACACAGTGCGGACGAATAATTAACAACAATAGTGGGTTAAAAAGTATGCGCAATATAGGGGTTTTTAAAGGGGGGAATACTTATTACTCATTTTTTAATAAAATTTATGCCCGAAGTTCGAAGGTCACCATTGCGATTTCGTAAACTATAAGAAAAACGACTTCGATTAAATGGGACATGTGGTGCTCCTTTGGGGGGCCATCTTAGATATACTTTTGTTTTCCCAAAATTTCTCATAGATTACTAGATAATGGTGGATAAACTAAATTTGGTCAACGTTTTTGTTTAATTTTAAACAATTGGTAATCAAGAAAAATGTTTCAAATAAAAAAGTTAGATAAAATTATTGTCTATCTAGTTGCGTACTAAAATATTTTTCTCTGACAGTAATTTTTTTAAGATCTTTACTTTAAAAAAATATTTATTTTTCCCTTTCGATTGGTATTAAGGTTATTACATTTTAAAATTGTTTTGTCTTTCAATTCTTAAATTTATCATGATTTTTTTTTTATTTTTTGTAAAGACTCACTAGTTTTACAAAATAGTATTTCATTTTACTTTAATAACTTATTCCATAACTATCTTGCTTCCTAATTTAATTTTAAAACTATGTTTTTATCAAATTTGCATCCTTATCATTTATCTGATATAAAAAAATATCTTATGTGAACACCACATGACTTCCCTGTACGCCTGTTACACTATACATTTTTTGTTAATAATTAAAATATGTATTATAACAGACCCAATCATAAAATTGCACGTATTTGACATAATTTGACATTGACATTAAATTCTATATTTTTTTGTTATATTTTGTCCTAATTCATAGCAAACTTAATTACAGAAACCAAAAAGTACATAATTTTTAAATTTTCATATCTCGCTTATACAAAGAGCTAATTTAATCATACTTGATGATTTCGACGCAGAATTCAATTCTCTACAACTTTTATTTGATGCATTTATTATTAAAATCAAAATAACACCATTTTACAGATTCAAGTAAAGTATCACTTCCGTTTAGACTATTTTAACCCAAATCTATTATGTTATTCCCATTGATATAAAAGTATTATATACCAAATTTTAAAAGTTTTGGAATATATTTTAATATAGTTTTTCATTAAAATCTATTGTAGGCTTCAAGTAAAGTACCACTTCCGGGTAGACCATTTTAACTAAAATCTATTATGTCATTCCCATTGATATAAAAGTATTATACACCAAATTTGAAAAGTTTTGAATTATATTTTAATATAGTTTTTCCTTAAAATCTATTATAGGCTCCAAGTAAAGTACCACTTCCGAAAGTTACTTGATGTTTTCGACGCAGAATTCAATTCTCTAAAACTTTTATTTGAAGCATTTATTATTAAAATCAAAATAACATTATTTTTTCAAAAAAAAAAAAAAAAACTGATAACAGCTTCAAGTAAAGTACCACTTCCGGGTAAACCATTTTATCTAAAATCTATTATTTTATTCCTATAAAAGTCTTATATACCAAATTTGAAAAGTTTTGGATTATATTTTAATATAGTTTTTTATTAAAATCTATTATAGGCTTCAAGTAAAGTACCACTTCCAAAAGTTATGTAATGACCAAAAAGGGAGGTGCACAACTAGATGTTATAACAGTCCTAAATACAAAATTTTTACTTTTTACGGCTTCCCGTTTTTCAGTTATACGAGATACGTACGTACGTACAGACGTCACGACGAAATTAGTCAAAATGGATTCAGGGATGGTCAAAATGGATATTTCCTTTGAAATCTGGAAACCGAAATTTTTCGCGATTACAATACTTCCTTTACTTCGTACAAGGAAGTAAAAAAATAGACGCCAGTATATTACACGCAGACTATAAAAACACATAATTCATGAAATGTGCACAACTGTTGAAGTGCGAAAACTTTATTGAATACAGTGAGTTTTACGCGTTTAGGTTACATACCTAAACATAACCTAATCTAACTCACAAATTAAAACCCGGAAAAGTTGTGCAAGATTTTACACATTTCATGATCTAAACAAGGACATTGTACAACAACTTTTTCCTCACTTTGTAACTTGTACAATAATACATTTTTCCGTGGTCTCTCGGACAAATTATGCATAGAAAATAGTCAAGACTTTTCACTGAAATCACGGAAGTAAGTAAAGAATATCTATGTATTAACATACATATACAACTATTCTTCAAAAATTTAGTATATTTTTAAAACAATCTATACTTGCTGTCAAATAAATATGAACTTGTGATTTCTACACTGTTGCCAATTCCGTTGGTCATGTTGAAAATGCTAAGTTATGAAGAAGCGGCAAGATCGCAGGGCAAGGGACAGGGTGGGGAGAAGGGAAAAAATTTAACATCAGTCCATATTTATTTGACGGCGAGTATAATAATAATATTTGGCTTATTTTTTTTTCTAATTTGGCCAATATTTGCCGGTTTTATCATTCGCTTTTGCTTTTTATATCTCCTTTGTACCTACCTATACCCTTATATATATTTGTATTTTAGTCTAATATAATATTTACACTTATTACTTTGTACTCTGTATTTATATATTGTTTTTGTTTCCAGATGCCCATATTAGGTCTGCTGCTGCAGTTGTCATTTATCGTAACCAGCAGCGGAGTGCATCCAGGTTAGTTCTTAATCTAATCCCGCCTGATCTGGCTTTATGTTCCACGGTGCTATAACTCTACAGATTTATGATATTTTTAACCATTTTACGACTTAAATTCGCCCGACCTTACAAACTCATATCGAGACAAAAATATTATTGAATTATGAACCTGCAATCTGATTATAGATTTTATTTGTGGTAAACTTTTATACTTTTCAAAGCAGAAAGGAAATATCTTCGAAATGTAAATCTTCTTGAATGGGATTTTTAAAATCTAAAAATATTTATTCGGGATTATTTGAAATATATCTACAATGTATTTATTTATTTTGTATTCAGAGAATACATTCTTAAATTTTATGTTAATATATTATATATTAATACATTAATACCGTCGAAACATAAAAATAGAATAAGTTCAAACGATCTTGTCCACAGAAAATTATAGAAGAAACCCTTTAAAAATTATTCTTGTAATTTTAATGGTTAATCCTGAGTCCTCAGACAATCAGAGTAGCCCTTCTTCATTGTTGAAGGTAGAAGCGAATAGAAAGAAACAAGCAAAACATCATAACCTTTTAAACGTCAGTTTGTTACACTCACAGATCACTAACATTCAAATTGCCGCCAACGCAAAGTGACAGTCTCATCCCAAATACGGATTGGCCACAGAACAAGCCCGGGATCCATAGCGTTGAGTTAAATAGGGAAATAAATTTTGTTCTCTGATTGATCAGAATGTACACTAGTCCACAAAAGTGATATATATATATATATATATATATATATATATATATATATATATATATATATATATATGTCACCAGTCAGCTGTCATTTATCAAATAAAATCGACAGAATAAGTGATATTTAACCATGTTTTTGATTTCGATGTTGTATTTTTGAATAATCAAGTATAGTACATTTTTTACAGATAAATTTATTTAGTATTAACAAAATTTGATTTCTCGAATTTATATTATTTATTTATATTATACCGGGTGGTGGCGGTTAGGGGTGAACATAGAGATTTAACGTGAGATTTTAGTTTTATGCAATTTCCTGCTCGTTTGTTCATACTGTAGAGTGCAAAGTTGTAAGTTACATACAAAACTGTTTCTGTATTTTTATTGTTTCTACTGTTTCTAGTTTCTTCGTAATTTTAAAGAGAAATTTCAAAAATTCTGTTAATTCATAGCAAGAGCCATGACTTATGACTTTATAATAAACCACCTCACCTTAAACCAAACTTACACTGAAAATGTTTTGGTTAAAAAATTATCCAATTGAATCCCTATATTGTTGACCACATGTGCGAAAGTAACCAATCAAAACAAACTTACACTGAAAATTTTTTGGTTAAAAAATTATCTAATTGAATCTCTTTATTGCTGACCACGTGTGCGAAAGTAACCAATCAGAACAAACTTACACTGATAATTATCCTAAGACAATTATCACTTAAGTCACGCTGTCAATGAAAATGATGATTTAATCAACAAAATTATAGAAGAAAACACATAAAAAATACTGTATTAAATAAAAAACTAAATGTGGAGAATATTCATGAACTTTTGTATGTCATCTTCTTCTCTTTGGTTTCACTTAAAGAGGTCTCATTCTCATTACATACTTCACACTGAACATATTCATAGCCACATTCACGTTCATACCTACTAGTGACATCTACTGGGCTATGTTAGACACAAAAATTCTGTCAAATACAAATTTTAGGCAAACTTAATGTTAAAACTGCAAAAAAAATTCTCACCGAATACCCCTCGATCATTGATAAATACTTATAATTTTATCACACTTCCTCAAGCACGTTGCTTTTGGGTAACACCACCTCCGCCTTCGGCGTCGGGCTGTTACCAAGCAACGCGCTTTCGGTAACTGTCATAAAATTATTACGTAATTATCAATGTCCTCGGGATATTATAGCTGATACTTATCCTAAGACAATTATTACTTATGTCAATGAGTTGCTAAGTAACAAACACTTTTTGACAGATAATTAAAAATTAATTGTTTTAATTTGAAAATGACGTTTTGACAGTGAAAATTACGCATCAATTAATACACACTCACACTCACAATAAAACACTATTATATATCAAAATTTAGAAATTATCATTCTATTATTATTACTATTAAAGGTTTGTATAATAAAACTGAACGTGCTTCGGCATCTCGTAGTGTCAATGTCAATCTTGTTATAGTTATACACTTACGCTGAACAATATTCATAGCTCCTACTAACATCTGTTTGGTGATTTTATAATTATAAAAATTCTGCTAAATACAATTTTAATTAAAAAATTTAATTAAAATTGCAAAAAAAATTGTCATCGAATACTCCTCAATCATTGATAAATACTTATACTTTTATCACCACGCACGTTGCTTTTAGGTAAGGTAAGGTAAGCAACACGCTTTGGGTAACTGTCATAAAATTATTTCGTAATTAGCAATGTCCTCGGGATATTATAGTTGATAATATTTAATGGTTGTCATAATTTTAAAAGCGATAAATTATTTTGTGTTAACAATTAATACCTTCAGAAAACTAAAAGGTTTTATGGTTTATAACGTTGCAAGTAATACTTAAATATTTAAAACATTTTAAAAATTATATGCTCTATAAAATAATATCAGTTATTTGCACGATTACAAAGTTTTTCATTGCAGAGACATAAAAACTATACGTATATTTACTCTTCGTGCTAAAATTTAAATTTATTCATCCTGGCAGGAACATGCAAAGTCCCTAAATACTTTTATCCCCTTGCTTCCTGTAAAATTTTTATTATTTCCTTTATTTACAAGTATAATACCGGAACATACCTTCAATTACGTTAATCTTGCTATCCACCTACATTACTAACTACAACAAATACAAAAGGTAACGTATTATTTGCTCATGCATTAAAGTGGAAATCTGAAAAATTACAGGTTAGTGGTTACAAAAGCAACATAAATCATTGTTAGGAAATTATCTAGTGACCATTGGACGAATAATTTGTGGGAAATTACAGGCACTTGTTTACAGTTACATTTGTAAAAAGAACATAAAGATTGTGGTGCACATTGTTCAAATGTTTGCTAGAAAAAAAATAAAATGTAGCGTTGGCTTTGATTACAAATATGGAGAATATGTAGACATTGTTTTATTTGGAATACAAACAAGAAAGAGTTGATAATATGAAATTGTAGTAATTACTTACAGATTGAGATTTGAATAAACACATGTGGAATACAGTCTAATATAATTTTAATTAATATTTGCAATGGGGTCTCGTGGCCGAGCGCCTGAATGTCTGATCGCGAATCTAGGAACCCGAGTTTGATCATGACCGACGCCAAATGGCACAAACCCCTTTCGTGCAGTCTCCAAACCGTATGGTGACACCTGGTACATGTACGCACGGTACGAATATATCATCATTACTTATATCTGCGTATAAAGTAGATTGGCACATCCATTACTGATAATATACAAATATCAGTGATACTGACATAATTGTACATCACGGGGACTCATTGCTGGCGTGCAGAGTGCAAAACAGGGGTCACTTTTGTGCCATTTAAAATTCGAAATAATTTTTGGCGTCGATTGGGATCATGCACAAAGCCACAAGATCACATACCAATATTTGTAAACATAGTGTGAAAAGTACACCCAGCAATGGGTTAAATGCTGTGATGATATATTTATTTATTTATATCAATGGTTAAAATACAGTGATCATATATTTATTTATATTTTATTTATTAGCAGTATGATACTTGTTAATAACTTATATCTGAAATTGTCACTAAAGTGCACAAAAATCGTCATTAAAAACTCAGAAATCGCGATTTCATGCAATTGCGGTGTTGCCAAACTTTGTTTGAAATAAAACACGTAATTTTCAGTGTACTTTACGATAACTTCAGTCTTGTTAAAGTTTATGTTATTTTTTTTTCAACATTTCGGAAATCTTTTATTCCTTCATCAGGAAAACTAAAATTAATATATGAAATACAATAATCAATTATATAAATGGAACTTAAAATACTTACTAAAATTAATACAAGAAACGGGATGGTCAAAAAGGAAACGGAAGTATAATTATTTTAATTTTTTTCTTTAAATAACATTAAAGAATGTAACGATGGCAACAACAAAAAAAATCTGATGTGGCCAGCACATGACCTCCCGCATATTCCATGTTTGAAATAGCAGTGAGCTAAGTAAAGTATCACTTCCGGTTGATCGTTTGTAAATAAAATGTAATTTGTTGTCCAATGCATAGAAAAATCTGTAATACAAAATTTTGGATTACGTTTTATTGTTTTTCCTCAAAAATCTGTTAGAGCTCCAAATTATGTACTACATCCGATTTACCATATATGGTTAAGATTTAATATGTTTTTGTTAAATTATATATGAGTGTTAAATACCAAATTATGTTTTTGTTTGACGCATAGGTAAAATGATATATGAAAATAAATTATATTATTTATACAATTTTAAAGTTATTTAGAGTTATTATTATACAAACAGATTATTGTAAAAATGTTAAAATCGGATTCTGGGGACAACAAAACGTGCTTATTCACAAAAATTTCTATAAGCGATTTTTAGCACGGTCCCTATACTCCCTTACCTAGGGTAGCGGGAGGTAAAAACCTAAAAAATATAGCTAAATAGGCTATGACTTTATTTATGTAATTTGAAAATTGTGTTATAAATACTACTAAAATTGATTATTGTATTTCATATTATTAATTTTAGTTGTCCTAATATTTTGATCCGTATATGTAAAGGCCCATTCCCAGTGCCTGTCATAGTCATAGTTTTTGTTAGTTGTCATAGTTTCAAACAGTTTGGTAAAGCGAAATACATATATTCATTCCCAGTGCTTGTTTTAGTCATAGTGTTTAGGCATAATCATCTGCATATGTTTATGATTAAAACAAAAATGTACGACAAAAAACTATGACTATGACAGGCACTGGGAATGGGCCTTTACTGAACAAAATACATAGTTAGCATTTAGGTAGTATTTTAACAAATTTGATAAATTTATTAATAAAAGTGTAAGATTCACTTTTCGGCTGCGTGCCGATGGTTTGAAATGCAGGCAGAAAGCACTTGACTTTCCAAAGTATAAACACATTCCTAGAAAAATAAACAGCGCTCGACGCTCCAACCCTTAGAGGCTGGGTGACTGGGTCAGTTGTGTTGTGATCAGTGTACTATGCAGATGTGTGAGTGTCAATAAGACGAGCAGTTTGCTGTAATAAAAGGTGAGTGTTTAAACTCACGGTCATTCTAATCATTGAACAGGTATGGCGATCGAGTGTAAATCAACAGATGCTTGATTGATATGCTTATACACTGTTTGTGTATTTTATATGCATGGTATATGTGAAGTATACATTTGTATTATTTGTTTGTGGCCACAACGTGTAGTTATATCCTAATATCCGAAGGGTTGTCTGGGACAACCCTGGGTCCATAGAGCCTCGTGCTCTGAAGGTGGCTAGGGTACATAGTGGAGAAACACCAAGTGGGTCTGGGACCCACAGGCCTCTAGGAGGTCGAGCTCTGGGAGTTCAACATGTCTGGGACATGTGTCGGTGGCTATGGTACTGCTAGTGACACCAAATGAGAGGCTGAGATCCACGAGAACGTCTGGGACGTTAAGGATAAACCTGGGGTTTATTATGATAGGTCTGGGACCTATGTGTGATCGAAAGCTAAATTCTCATTATGGGTCTGGGACCCATGGCCTCTTGGAGGTCGAGCTCTGGGAGCTCATCATGTCTGGGACATGCGTGGCGACGGTATCGCTAGTGGCTTAAAGTGACAATTCACAAGAGCCGTATTCCAGCAGATTGTCCCTGCACTAGGTGCATACTTTTGCGGATAGAGGTACCGGAACCCACAAGGTGCTAGGCCGTATTTAATATGCGGGGCGCCTGCCCAAGTCTGGGACTTGGGAGTAACCTTATTCCTGCCCCCCCTCCTTTCTATCTCATTAGATGATAAGGCATGCCTGCATTAATTGTTGTGATTAGAATGACAACGTATATTTATAACACCTAGGGAAACGCGCCCTAGAGGAGCTGTCCGATGATGACGAGCTCGTGTGCGTGTGAAGAAGAGGACGCCGATAACAGGTCAAAGGGAATGTGAAATGTATATTATATTAATGCATGTATTATCGCCCATATATTCCTGACAATACATAGTTCTATAGTAATTAGCCCAACTCTACATGCAATGAGCTTTAATAGTTCTGACTATCAAGGGAAGAAAAGATTATAGTATAATACAGTATGTTTATATCATATCTCGGTTCTATATTCAAGTTAAATAGTAATTGAGAAAAATTAATTAATTAAAAACCTACATACCTACCTACCATACTTTTTTTTATATCTTTTAAAAGAATATATGTATATACATCATTATTATTACCTGCAACTTATCTGATGCGTTAATGACTATCTGAATGTGGGCGAATACAGGGTCAAAATCTCACTGTCGGTGCTGGTGAACCATCGATGTTATTAATTCCTTCCATTATTTTCGATCCAAGGACACTTCTTTAGCTTATTGCAGACTAAGACATTTATTCCTAATATCGTATACTGTTTGTTTGATCCAGGTCTTTTTTAGAGCAGTTGACATTATTTTCCACTGTAGCGGTCGATTTCGCCATAAGAGCTGATATGGTAATCTTTTGTCATTCATTCGGCAAATATGCCTAAACCAACGTAACCTACGTTTTCAGATTTATTCTTGTACTGCCAACTAATTGACGCAGCGACCTCTGATTACTTTTCATTCCATAATCTGTCTCGGCGAGATATTCCAAGGATTCTTCGTAAACAACCCATTTGAAAAACCTGTAATTTTTGGAGATTCGATTTCAGACGCGTCTATGACTCGGTCTCGGTACCATACAGAAAAATTTGTAACACGAGTATTCTACAGGGTTTCCAAAAAAATGTTAGTACTTATATGGTGCTACATAATTTTAAATTTTCTTTTGTTTCAGACTAGATATGGCCACCCGACTTAATTTTGAAGAAAGAAGGAAGGTAGCAGCTTGGATGGAAGTGTTTAGGTCACCTCAATAGTAAAAAAAATTCATCAATGGTTTAAAAAGATCCTACATGCCGTTTAACTATCCGTCGACTGCATGGGCATTTGGGCGCACTTTTTTCTTACTATTGAGGGTGACCCAAACACTTCCATCCAAGCTGCTACCTTCCTTCTCTCTTCAAAATTAAGTCGGGTGGCCATATCCAGTCTGCAACAAAAGAAAATTTAAAGTTATATAGTACCGTATAAGTGGTAACATCTTTTTGGACAACCCTGCATATAAGCCTATTTTATTTGGGATTGATATATTTGTTTTTCGCCGTGCGCACCAATTAATTGATCCAAAGGCTGCTGCAACATACGTCATTGTTCAATAACTTTAAATAATAAAAATATCAATTAAAATCTTTTTGATTTGACATGCTTTATTTATGACCTTTAACAATTCAATATGTCTTGTTATAATTCTTCTTTATTGCTTTTTAACAGGAGTAAAAAAAGCTTTCCTGTCGAGATACATTTATTTACGTCCATTTTTCATGTTAATAACAGCGAATATTTAGCACGGTATGTGTTAAAAATAAGCGTGAGATCTGCAGATATTGTGTACGAAAGCTCGCAGGAAAGCTTGGCATAATAAGAAAGCTGCAACAAACACATGTTCTCCCCTTACACGGAAGCTTAGATTAACCAAGTGATATGGGTGTCCAGATAAGTGAAACACGCTTAGAAACGAACCACTCACACTCGCGTGACCGGTCAACGTCAGCAGATATATTTATAACACAAAGGAGTGCAGCGTAAAGCACAATTCACAACGGTGTTTATTTCTTTAGAGTCCGCCAACAGCTATATAATATCAAACTGTCGTAACTATATGTGGATTTATTAAAAAAAAGTAATACACCAAAATATGTGGTAGGATATGCAGTTTATATATAGTATATTCTACTACATATTTTGGAGTATAACTTTTTTAAAAATAAATACACATTGAATTATGACAGTTTGAAAGTCATATAAAGCTGTTGGCGGATCCTGTAAAATGAATAAAACGATGCAATTTTAAATATCAGTATTCCATTTCTGTAATGAGGTACTGTACTAAGAGTACTATTTTTAAAATTTTATTCTAAAACTACCTCTCGCTTGAATTGATTTGTTTAGAAAGAAGGCTGCACAATTGGCGAAAGGTCTAATATAAGTACAAATAATAACAATATAAAATTCTAGCTAGACAGGGTTTACTCGTATAACAAATAAAATGAAAATTCAAAAATACAAAAATAGTTATTTGTTTCATTAGGCCAAAATACCATATTTACAGCAGAAGCAACGAATACTGTCAAATCTATAAATCTGTGTTTGGTACAATGTTGAACACAATGTTTTAACTTTCCATCACCTTCGGTAAGGACGGTATTGTCTTTGGTGATGAGTTGTTAATGAATAAGCACGTTTAGAATCCCTAAAATACGATTTTACTAGTTTTACAGTGTGTATGTGTGTGTGTGTATGTATGTGTATGTGTGTGTGTATGCGTATGTGTGTGTGTGTGTGTGTGTGTGTGTGTGTGTGTTTGTGTGTGAGAGAGAGAGAGAAATTTCACCGACGATAACTCCAATACTATAATTCTAAAAATTATAATTCATTCGTATTCCTCTTCTTTATATCCATATGAAGACTGATTAGATTTTGGGTATAATTGATCAACGGAAAGTTCCCTTGTTTGAAGTTCTTAACATTTTTTCTTGAAAAACCGCAAATAAATAACATTTTTGAATTTAATGTGATATCAGTATATGTTCGTGTTATAATTTTACTGGATTTATAGATTCTTTTCCAAGGAACTTTCGGTATGAAATTTGTAGAAAATAGTATATGTTTGTGTTACAATTTTACTGGAATCTGTTCTAAGGAAGTTTTGGTATAGGATTTGTACAAAATACATAGAATTGGACGGAAGGTAGTATATTAGCCACATCAATTTTTTTTAATTAAAATTAATAATTTTAATACTTGTTTTGAAAGTGATCATCGGCAAATTGCGTTGCTGTGTTTGTTGAATGGTGGCTATGCGTTTGTTGAGCGGTTGATATGTAAATAGCACAATAAGAAGTAAAATTATTTTTACTGTCTAGACAGTAAAAGGGACATTTGTGACAAAGCAACTGTTAGTTGTCAAAATATCGCACTTTTAATGTAATTGGTAAAAAACATATTTTAGAAACAATTAAAACCCAAATAGTGAAAAATATCAGTACATTTTAAGTAGCTATCATATTATTAAAAGTATACCTTAATCGATTTACCATAGAAAACATAACTGCATTAGTTTTATAACTTTTAGTTGGGAACGTTTCATGAGAACAAGTAAACAACAATAATTCAATCTGTCGAGATCGAATCATAAATATTAAATTTTAAGGTTTTTTTCTATTTCATTTAAGTAGGATACAAAAATTTACAAATTTTAAAATTACTTGATGTAAATTTCCCCAATAGCATTATGGAAGTGCTTACAGCGATATCTATGAGTTAAACAGTGAAACACACTTGCAACTGACAGTTGTGTGATAGACGTGGAAAGGGGAATTATGTTGAATAATGTTGATGCCGGAGTTTATTTTTGTAGACTGTAAAAACTAGGGCTAGGACTTCGAACTGGGTATTTAGTTACATTGGAAATACCCACCCACCCGGACCAAATGGAATACGGGTCGGAGCCGATTCTTCACCCATAAGACCCGTAAGACCCATAAGAACTGGAGTCCCATATTACTCATAAGAACCACAAACCCATATTACCCGTAAGAACCGTATTTCCCTTAAGACTTGACGTTATATGAAGCGTACGACTGTGTATATGGGGCATACTTCGCCGCGCCGAGAACATACATATCTCAATATTGCATTTAAATACACACATGTAAATTATTCATAATGGTGTCTGTTTTATAAATCGAGATATTTTTTACTTGTCCTATTATTGTACAAATTACTAACTTATCTTATAAAACTATTTGTATTATGTGAAGTGTTTATTAAATTAACTAAATTAAATAAAATTATTTTTCAAAGGTAAGATTATTTAAACAAATAGTAACGTAATAATACGTTTTACGGGTGATATGGTTCTTACGGGTAATATGGGTCTCTGGTTCTTACGGGTAATACGGGACTGTGGTTCTTACGGGCAATACGGGTCTTATGGGTGAAGAATTGGTTCCGACCCGTATTCACTGAAATACGGGTGGGCGGGTGGTCTTTTGGATCCACTGGTATTTCGAGCACTAGTAAAAACATTGTCAGGTTCACTGTAATTTTCCTCCATATTTGTAACATTCTTATAATATTAATAGTTAAACATGAATGGAAAATAAATATAGATATTTGATGTCAGAAATGTCAGAAAGTAAATCAACCTCCGAATATATGCGCGCTAAACTACCTATATTAGACAAAATAACATGTTAATAATAATTATTATGTGTTTAGTTGTAAAGGGTTGTGTTTTTCGCACTCAACGTGAATATTGCCGCACTCACTTCTGTGAAATCACACATACAAGGATTTTTTGTAAATCTATTTAGTTTCAAACATTTCAAAAAAAAAAATTATATAGGGAGAGGTTAGCAGTCACTGTCAGGTGAACGCATTAGTTTGAAAAGATGGCTATTTTGACATTCAAAATGACAAACAAAAAGTTAACATTATGAAACGGAATTACAAAATATAATTACGAGTAGATATTTTTTGTATTATTCCATTATAATTTAGTATAATGTACACAATATGTACAATATTAATTAGAACCGTGTCTTGAATTCCTTAGTAGTAGAATTTCCCATTGTCTAGTAAAGAGAATAAAACTATGAAGAGACTAGTATATTACGCCCTATTAATTACATAGGATTTTATTTTATATTAAGAAATATTGTATTTGTGTTACACATAAACTAATTCGAGTAGCTAATGTTCTGAACGTCACAGTTTTAAAATGAACATAATTTTTATTTAACTATATTTGGTAGTTTAATATTTACATATCACTTATAGTTATATATCCGGAACGTCATTCTGGTACTATTTTTAGGAGGAAGTAGTTTCTTTCAAATATTTCAAATAAATAAATATTTTATTATGAAACAATTTTTATTATAAAGTAATACATATACAGGGTGTAAATTTTAAAACGGGTCATAGGGCTGTAACATGGATAAACAGTTTTTAGACACCAAAAGTTTCTATATTAATTTATTGAAAAAATAATTGGCGCCTGCTATAAAGAAAAAATTTACAAATTTTTTAATACCAAACAGCTTACATTTCTGTTTCATATAAAGCCAGAAAATAAATTTAAAAATCAGTACAATTAAGAAAAAATATCATTAGCCATGAAACTGACAGAAACAAAACATTGTCATTTTCTATTAACATGATAGGGGACAATTAAAGATTAAAGTTATTAATTTATGAACTAGTACAAAATAACACAAAATAAAGAAAACACTATCAGCCCGATTCACAAAAAAGGTTAAGCTAATCCTTATTTTTGGATTAGCGAATTCGACTCTAGTTTTGACAGTTTATATCTTAAAATATAGTCTAATCTATTCCTAGTATCTACCTTTATTGATAATATCATGAAAATTAAATTTTAAATACCGGAATAGAATAGAATTCACTAATCCAAAAATAAGGATTAGCTTAAACTTTTTTGTGAATCGGGTTGTATGATATTTATTTAAGAAATAATTATCATTTATTGTAATAGGTATTTACAAATAAAAAATGATCTACATATAATAAGTAATAAGTTTTAAGAAACGAGAAAAATTGCAAACTACAAGGGAACAATTAAAACCATTTAATAATTTGTAATTTTTCTTCATGAGACAAATTATCCATGATTTCTTCTTATAATAAAACGAAAATAATAATAATTTAACAAATAATGTTTATGAAAAATGTGTTAATGAGCGTCTCAAGTCAACAATTGTTTTGTTTTGTTTCTTTCAGTTTCACGGCTATTGATATTTTTTCTTAATTGTGCAAATTTTAAAATTTATTTTCTGGCTTTATATGAAACAGAAATGTAATGTGTCGGTATCAAAAAATTCGTATTTTTTTTCTTTATAATATGCACTAATTCTTTTTTCAATAAATTAATACAGAAACTTTTGGCATATGAAAAACTGTTTTTCTATGTTATAGCCCTATGACCCGTTTTAAAATTTACACCCTGTATACATTTTTTTATATTCTGCCAGAAAATCGATAATAATTTTGTGGCGCATAACAAAATTAAAATTATTGAGCAAGTTTTTAAAAATAATGCTTGATCAATTCTTCTGCTTGAGTTACCGTTCCGAAAATAATTTAAGTATACGAAACGTTAATCTATGATAAAATGTAGTGATTTTAGTGAACCAAGTCGAGGACAAAAGGGCCGTGTGAGTTTGTTTTAGTGCTGCTTGGATGGCAGTTCTGTATATCTACGAATGCTTAGCTAATTTCGCAGTATCCTTTGTTTGTTAAGAACCAAAATTATTTTTCTTTATAAATAATATGTCTACAAAACTTTTTTTTGTTATTTTATTGATAACAGAAAAAATATAAACAAATACAAATTTGGTTTGTAGATGTTTTTGTCTGGAGTGTATTTAAATTAAAATAATTTGCAATTATTAATGACCTTATTTGTGTGGTCATCTTGGATACAGGTTTACACAATAAGTTAGAATGTTAGAAGCCATTGTTACAAGGGGGTCTGATGACTAAGATTCTTATTTGACTTTAACTAACTGGTGGACGCATGCCGGCTTGACTACCGCTTCATTAAGGATGAACTTTTATGCAGAATATACTTCGTTATTTTTGCTACTACTTTATTTTATTTACATATTTATTTACAACTTATTATTAATGATTACACTAAACATAACTGAACATAACTAAATATAACTAAATCCTAAAGATGCCGGTGCACCCTTCGGACAAAATACTCGCGTTACGCAGAACGCGACTTTAAACTAAAACTCTACTCTATAACCTTCCGACATGAATCTCAACCAAAGACTAACTTAAAACCAACGGTTAGAATCATCGGGACAAATCTGAGGGGTGAGGGTGAAAGGTTATCATGTACAATCCACAGCCAAATATCAAGCCTGCACGTAGGCTGGCAATAACTAACTATGTGGATGACAACTAGACTAAAAAGATAGAGATATGGGAAAAACGATAATAATTTCTAAACAGAATTTTGACTTAGAAAGTTAACAAAGTTGAAATATTGCTATTGAAATACTTGTTATTGTTCTATCCTCGCCTTGACACATCATCACCATTTAGTATATTAGTATTTAGTATTATTTTTATAATTATAAAAGTAAGAAGGATGACTAATTATACTGCTTATTCCATAAATTGATTAGAATATTTGAATGAATCAGCCAATTTTAAAAACTAAAATTTATTATAATTTATTCTAAGTGGACTGTCTCTTTTTAACTTGCATCGGATTTTTTATGCAGTCATGAGCATTGAAATTTGTAGGCAAGGACCATAGAATCTGCCTTCTGTGATGAAATGAAAAAAATAATTAACTACAGTCAGATATCAACTCGGGCTTCCAAAACCACATCAGTCAATTTTATTGAATCGAAAAGTGAGGGTACGCCGCGATGATGTATTCGTTTGTTAGGCAAATTAAAGTGCATATCCAATACTGGTAGTGTTGCGTTTGCAATGTTCATTGGAAATCAAAACGTCAAAAGCAAACTAATCCAATAATTCACTGCTACGTATAGCGCCACTTAATTAGTTTTGTAGTTTAAATTTGCTGATAAAATCACCGTGATAAAAATCACTGTGAAGATATTAAAAAATTGACATAAATAGCATGAAACGAATTCTCGACATTGTGTCCTAAATTCATTTAACCAGCCGTGCAAAAAGTAGGCTTTGGCAACTTTTTTACAGCGACCTACAAAAGGTTATTGTAACGTGCTCACATTCTGTTTGTGCAAAACGCACTGAAATTCCTAATTTAAATGCAAATGTGGACAGCAGCTAAAAATACGACACATCAAATTTTCCAAAAAAGATAAATAAAAACGCTGCTAACGAGCTTCAACTCACAGTGTCGAATTTTCAATTTGTTCATAGTGGATTTAGTCAAAAAAATAGACAGGATAAACACATTGTCCAATTGCATCATATCAATTCAATTACTCACATTTAGAAAGTCATATTATACGCTGAAATGAATTCAAAACAAAAATTTGATTATAAGAAATTTATTTGGGATAATTTGATAAGTAATAATTCAAATAGAATTATTTATCATATTTTTCTTATTTGTAAATAATTTTTTTTTGAAATACTACTTCATCTTCTTTTTACCTCTGGCTAAGAGAGGCATTGGATTCATGCAAAAAATCGCATATCCAGATTTTAGTGAATAAGCATGATATAAGGTCACTAGTATTCGTTTTTGACATTTTTACAATGATGTGTGTCTGTGTGTATGTCTGGATGTAGTAGTTTCTTAAAAAAAAATATCCTAAATACTATTTTTTGGAAATTTATGTAATTAAAAAAAATAAGGAATCCTCTATCCAATATATTGAACATTTTAAAAATATCTTTTATAAATTTAGAGACAAAAATTATAAATATATATAATAATACATTGTATAATGAATCAAATAGCTCATGAAAGCAAGTTGAAATATTAAAATGTTTTTAATTGACATAATTATCATTGTCAAAAATCCAGAGACATTACTGAAGACTTTTTCTGGGAAGTACATTTAATATTTCTTATTTTATCATTAATTAAATATTTCAATTTATAAATATAGCTGCCGCACGTTAAGTTGATCCAATCCTTGAATGCGGAAAACCTAAAATGCGTACTTGGATAAGTCGATATGTACTAGTAATTATTATGCTATTTTTATAATGAGGAAAAGACTCCGTCAACATCTACAATTGGCATAAAAAGAAAGAGGATTTATTAATGAGTCAAAGTATGTGCAGTATCAGTGTCAACTAAACACGCGCTTGCTATACATATTTTTCATCGTATAATCTTCAGAAATACCGCCAGTCTCGTCAATGAATTAGAAAAATCTCGAACATTTAGACGATAAGAGGAAACTTGTTCATAGAATGAATTGAAAAAAAAATAATAGATGTAATTAGAATTTTTTGTGTGTACCAGAAACGTTAAATACAATACTTATATAGCCTAATATGAAAATAGCGAGAGGTATTGTGCTGGCCATAACAAATTTTTTTTTGTATTGAATTTAAAGAAAAGATGTTATTCAGAATGACTGAAAAAATCTCAATAAATGGCCATTATTTTAATATTAGTCCTTGGAAGATATTTTCTGAATGCTCCCAAACTAAAAAATAATACGATTTTCATTTTTTATTTAACAAGTTACTAGAAATCGCAAATAATTTAAATTTGTACATTGAACCACCTTTCCTTTAAAACATAGGAAAGAAATTTATTTATACTCAGCCTCAGTTAGACTTAGGAGTAAGATTCCAGTTTACCAAGTTTGCAATAATGAAATATTATTTGTAACACAACGTTCTAGTCAGCTGATGAACGTCGTAGGAGCTAGAGTTGTAGTCAGTGTAGAAGTTTGTGATTCTAAATTATTATGTTCTATACTATTATAATCTATTAACTGTTTATTTACTTACTAAAGAATTAAAAATTATCAAATTTTGACTTTTAGAGTTGCCAAGTATGTCTTACACGAAAAACAAAAACTATACTCTATTCCATCTTAGTAATTCAGTATTTCAGAGAATAGGGCATAGTTTTGAATTCTCTGATTGGAAATTGGAGCCAAGTTTATACAATGTAATTTCAGATTAGTGTCAGCGTATATGACATGTGACATCTCATGTCTTGTTTTTCTATAATTTCATGTATCATCTTTATCCGATTTGGAAAGCAGGTAGATAATCCTTTATATTTTTTTCTTCTGTTTAAAACTGAATTGGTAAGGTAATTAATAAATTTTATGTGTGTGAAATGGCCTGGCTCAAAAGCGCCACCAAGTCCATTCATAATGGAATAGAGTAGTTATTCAAAAATTATTTGATTTAAATACGAAATTTTAAGATGATGGGTAATTCTTTTATATTTTTATAGTGAAATTAGATATTGTTATTATTTTAATTAAATAATTCAGAAAACAAAACTTTCATGTCCTTATGCTAGGCTTCTGTTATACATATGTATGTATGTATGTATAATTTTCTGCTGTTCTTTGTAAACTTGAACAGTATTTTTTAACATAATTTTAGAAATATAATACATACATACATATATTTTAACCAGATAAGCAGGCAATGCACGTCATCGTTCAATTAATGATTTAATTAAATTAAATAATGCGTACGTAACCGAAGGGAGCTACTGCTCATTATTTAATTTCATTAAATCGTTAATTGAACTATGACGTACATCGACTGCTAGTGAGTATACACTTCTGTTGAATTTCAACTTTTTCTTCATTTGCAAAAAACATTTTAGAAATTTACACTTAAAATACACTGACTTGATTAGAAAGCAATAAAAATACGAACGTATTTTTGTAATTAAACCTTGTTTATAATTAAAATATAAAATTGAAATAAATAACAAAAAACTTACTGATCATTTTAATATTTTATATCTGAATCAAGAATGCTATTCTAAATATATATATATATATTTTTTTTTTGTATAGAAAATTAAATGTTCTTAGTTTCTTGTGCAAGTTTTATTTTTATCCGATTTTTATTCAGCTGCGAATTAAAAAATTGATAATCGTACTATTTTTTTAGAGTATTGGAGTATCCAAAGAATTTCTGTAAAAAATAATATTAAAAAGGTTGAAAAAGTTTATGAAAAAGTTCCATTTATTAATCTCAGTGTTGCAGTGTGGAAATAATATTTGTGTTATAAAATTCCAAACGTAATTGAAAAGTAAAGCCGAGGGTGAAACTAGTTTTATAAAAAACGCAATGTGTACGTAAAAGAATAGAACTAGCAAAATACTTTGATATATAAGTCGGTCTATTTTGTATGATAAATATATGTATATATAAACAAAATACATAAAAATATTAATATATGGACGATCAATATTTTTATAATTTCCTGTACAATTATTTAAATTTTAATCGGATGGCTACGTGCGTTAGGTGACCGATTGTGATTCGGACGGCCCGGGTTCGATTCCGAGCTATGTCAAACATGAAACTTCAAAATTATTTGCAATTTTCAACAAACACAAAAATTACCCATGTGGTTTTCTTTGCATTATAGCTTTTAATATATTTTCTAAATTTGTTTTTTTAAATCCGGGTGGTTTTTTTACTTTCCGTCACCTTAGATAATGAAGGTATCGTGTTTGGTTAAAAAATTCGATAATTCAAGTTTTTAACAGTTTTTCTTGAAAAAATTGAGTTAAATATTATTTTTGACATTTTATATTATTTTATAAACATTGCAGTATATTTTATTCACTACTCGATTTATTTATTTATTTATTTTATATAGGTATTGAAGGTATTTAGAGATAAAATAATTATAAAGAAAAATTTGGCAACATATGCTGCTAAAAGCTGCACCATGGAAACAGTTAGAATATTCAAATATTGCTAATTGACAGATATCAGTGTTAAATAAAATAAGTTCTTGAAATTATTTTACTGGAAATATAGAATCGTTTGTAAAGAACTTTCTATGTGAAATTTGTACAAAATACGTAAAATTGGCGGAAGGTAATGTTGCTGGCCACATCAGATTTTTTTAAAAAGTCTTGACGATTTTTTTCGGTTGGGGAAAATTTTATTAGCCCTTGTGTTATGTGACCGTTTATGAGTCGAACGGCTAGAGTTCAAATCCAACAGATAAAATCTTGAAAATTATTTACAATTAAGTAAATTAAAATAATACAAATAGAAAAGTAAACCTCGTGGAACTCTCTTCACGCCTGCTTTTAAAGCCCGTGAGGCGACGCCCGGTAAGCGCCTTTAATGGCACAGATATATTGCCGTAACTGAAATCTGCTAGTTTTTATAGGGACAGTTTTGAATTTTTGATACGTTATGACAGTTAATGTTTTGTGTAATCTTTAAAATAAATAAAAAATATCTATTTTAAACAGTAATTAGAATACAAATTTAACAATATATATTTATTAAATTAAAATATATAAATAACATTTAGATCTTCTGGATTTTATACTCGTATTTTTTAATGAGATCTTCAAGTTCTAGTACGTTCAGGTATCTTACTTTTTATTTATTTCATTTTTTTAATAGTTATTTTCAAGTACTCTAAAAATAGATAATAATTAAATTTCTACAACTTAAGATAAGATGAAATTTCCTCGTTCCCTATTCAATTTCGAGTCTTGTTAAGCAAATATATGTATATAGTGCGGCTTCTTGAAGATTTACTTAAAATAAACAGGATAATCCCACATGTTGTTCACTTTCAATTACCATAGAGCTCTTTCAGCTCGTGTGTCGATTCGGTTCGGATTCTGCTCCAGCTCGAACACCGCGACGCGACGGCTTGTTGAATACGAGGGTGCGATATAATAGGCAATATCTCTGCCCTGCGCGCTCTGTTATCTGGAGATGTCCCCAGAAACAATGGCCTACATAAATCTATAATTTCCATTTCAATAACGTCCATTGTACCCGGTATTAAAACTATTTTTCACGAGGAGACGTTTACATTGGAATAATAAAGAAGAGATCAGATGTGTCTGATAATGGATCGCACAACACTAATAATAAACGGAGAGAAAGAAAATGGTTCTTTTACTTTCTTAGACAGTTTTACTTTTATCTTTCAGAGTACCCGTCCCATTTTTTTTTTCAGAACTGCGACGTCCTAGAGGTTCAGGAAAAAAACTAGCATAACATAATCCTATCTGAAGAATTTAATGGTAGTAGTCTGAATTTCCGTAATTTCTCGATTTGTATTCTAAAAACAAAGAATTTTTGTTGGAAATATTTTTTTATATTAGATATTTATGAAATGAATACTTAAAATTGTTCAAATATTCGAAGTACTTCTCTGATATACCCGGTATAATTACTAAGGTTTTCACGGCCGCCGTCTATGAAAGTCTGGTTCTTTTCTGGGTTTCTGGGCCGTGGTTTATTAAGCGAATTATTATCTAAACTTTAGTCCAACATTGTGATGGGCATCTTTACTGTAACTCGGTCAAAAAAAGAAATGTTTTTCTCAAACAAGTCTCTATACATCTGAAGGCCCAGAAACGCGGAAAACATGCATTATCAGATTACTAGTTTATCATATTAGAAGAGTCTGAGGTAAGATTTTCCCTATTCCGTAAATGTTATTTGAAGTTTTTTTATTCTATAAAAAATAAACGCTGAATTCGTATTCTACGGGTCGAAATTTGTGTAATAAAACTTGTCCGACCCATTCAGCCATAATAATTTGTGATTACTGCAATCTTTCATAATTTAAAGAAAAAACTTATTTCTTAGTGAAATTTTAATTAAGCGATTTTGAAACCCATGGCCCTACGCCCTTGAGACTTTAATATGTTAATTTACGACCCCTGCTTTTCACGGGGTGGCAGAGAAACGCGATATTTCAAGGACATCTCTGCAAAACTAGCCGTTTTCGAAATATCAGCGCTTTAAGTTTGTCAGAGTTGGTAATGAATAATGGATTATAACTGTGCAACTATAAGGACTAAAAGGGATTCACAAGTTTTATTTATAATTTCGACCCGTAGAACACTAATCAGAATATCCTTCAACGCTTTTTTACTTTATTATTATTACATATGATGAGACCAGTCAGATAATGATTTTCGTTATCTGGATGACAGATAAAAGATAAATTTGCGCAATATATCTAGATAAGGATAACAGATACTTTACATGTTATCTAGATAAAAATTTTAGATAACAGATAAGATACCTGAAAAGTAAGCAACCGTGATTTCTTACAAAACTTTCTTTAATTGTATATGCTTGATTGATACGATGTGTGAAAAGAAACAAAAAATATTCAATGTACATATTTATTTAATAACATACAAAACAAAGATAGGCGCTATTCTAAAAATATCTATGTACATATTTTTCTATAAAAGTAAATTATTGTTTTTTAAAAACAGTACTTTCTCAAAATTAGTATCAGGTAGGCGATTGCGTCTTGGTGTGAGAATTTGCCCGCCTACACTGAAAAGCCTTTCAACGGGACCGGATAAACACTGTTTTATATTATTTACCTGCATAAAATTAAGCATATAAATATGCCAGTAAATGAATATTTTCATAAATTATGTTGCTCACTATTGCTCACGAATCACGATCACACGTCACGTCATAAGTAAGTTTACGCAGGCAGATATACCGGCGACGGAGAACACACGACACGGCATACGGCACTATGCGATGCGGTAAGTTGTGCTTATCCTAACTTGCTAAATAGATGGAGCTAACATAAACAATGGTTATTTTTCTTCTGTATGTTATAAAACAGATAAGATAATACATATTATTTTTTAAAATATCTAGATATTAGATAAAAGATACTAACTACGTTATCTAGATAAAATTTTAGATAATGTTATCTAGATAAGCACAACACTGGATGAGACAATAATATGAAGTTAAGGATTAAATATCTTATAAACAGAACGGCGTACAGCAATTCTGTAACATTCTCAACATTTAACGCGTTCGCTGCGTTTTAGAATGTATCGAATATTAATCGCCCATATTAAACTTGTTAGTGTAGTTATTATTTAATAAACTACGTTTATCCGAAGTTTAGTTAATAGATGGGGAAACCTATATGTGCGGATTCAATAATGTCACACTGTTGTTAAACTGACTGGTCTGCAGATTTTAGTGATCCATTGACACAGATCTTGTTCTTAGAATAAATCAAAACGCCACCGCAGAAGGCTTTGTCATCATTTCTGTATTTATAGAGGAAAAAAAATGTGATCACCACGATGTGAAATTCCCCCAATTGACTTAATGGAAGAGGTGAAATATCGCGCCATAGTTCTAGGGATCAATTTCTGCTCTTTTTCTTGTCGGCACTGCTACATCACCCATCCACTATATTTATATGCACATAAAATTTAAACGTAAATAAAAGTTTTTTCCGCTATCACCGAAACCAGCGCGTGACAATGATTTATATTCTGGAATATATTACAAAAGTTGAAAAACTTTGCTTAGGAACTATGTATATTAAATTTAATGTGCACGACGCTTACCTACATGTGTCATGTTGTGCACTACAAATTATTTGGTGACATCGCTATGCAACGGCACACTTTGCGAAGAATTTTAGACATTGTTGTTCTCTAACATAATTGCACTACCTCATATTTATCATCTTACCTATGACATCCCTTACAGGCCAAGGTTACAAGTAACACCATATTTATTAATCGTTCCACTACCTATTCGTACTTATGCATTTTTTTTTAATTCATTCAAAAAAATTTGATTATTATTGACCTTCTTAGGGTCAGGGAATTATTACGTGGTATTTAGTATCACAATACCGCATTACTGAAAATATGTTTCCAAACCTAGGTCAGTTTTTCACGAACTCCGCTCAATTTTTCAATAGTTTTTAACAGCGTTGGCTTCTGTCTAACTCTGGTAAGGCAGTCCTTCATAGAAAAATAAGTGTTTCAGCTCTCTTTTGTATAGAAAACCTACTGAAGTAGGGTAGTGGTAGCGTTTCTTCTTCAAATACTGAATTTCTCAGATTTTAATCCCGGTATGGTATGGATGATCATTTAGCCTTTATCAACAACAATTTAGGAAAAACTATCATCTCATCTCCATTTATCAACTCTTCAAAGCCGATTTAAGTCACCGTAGAATTAAGGTAGCAGTAAAAGATGTTATATTATTCTTGGTAGCAATACGGTAGTCGCTAAATATTACGGCTAATTATGAAGAAATAATTTATTTATTTTTTCTTAAAACAGAAAGCACTATACATATAGCTACTCGTAGTTTATTTAAATATTTTGTGTTTTCGCAAATTCAGCTAGTTCTAGCCAAGTGATCTGTTAGCTGACGTCAGGTGTGATTATTGTATATAAAATGACGTACTACAAAATATTTGAAGGAGTTTTCATCCATAGCTCAAACAGAACATTATTATAAACTTGCGTAGTCTTTCAAATACATAAACCATGCGGAGCAAGCAGTATATGAAAGGAATGTGGTAATCGGGTTTGTGATTAATTCTGATTGAAATTGTTAACTGCGGCATATTAATCAAATAACTAGCGATGAAGTATGCGGAATGCCAGAACAATGAAGGAGATTCCTCACACATCTGATTAATATTAATCACCCGTTTGTTCCAACAACTTAAGCCACCATAGTTGACGTCTCCAGAACCTTTACTATCACAAGAAATCATACCACTAGATTAATAGTATTACGAAATACAGTTAGCTTTTCTAAATACAGGATGTTTACGGTCTTCTCATTTTTTTTTATGAATAATACTTTAGGTCAAAAAAGGCGAAAAACGTTAGAATACCTTAGTAAAAGTTTTGTAATATAAGAGATATTCATTTTTTTATTTTTTATTTTTATGGGATCAAAAGAAAATGATACGCGCTTTTACAACAGATGTTCAAAGTTATCACCCTGCTGTTGAATGCAAAGTGTTGCTCGGCGTATCCATGAATCAGCGTACGCTGCAAGGTCCATGCCTTGTCGAATTTCCGTCGCTTCCGCTTCCACCCGGAGATCCTCGAGATCGATAATAAAAAATGAAAGTCCAATAGTGTTAAGTCTGGTGACCGGGGAGGCCAACGAAATTTTCAAATTCATTGTTAAACTGTTTACAAATGAAACGGCTGAAATGGGCGGGTGCACCTTCTTGAAGAAACCACATTTCAAATTATATTTCCAAAAAAAATAACTTCTAGTATTTAGCATCGATTTGGTAAGAAAAATCAACTGCGAGTTTACTAATACGGCCCAATCTGTGCTGGCAATGACCGCAACGACCAAAGTGCGGATTATAGAAACTCCATATATGTGTATTGTTGCAGTTATTTATACCTTTACGCGTAAATGTAGCTTCGTCAGTCGGCGCAATCAACGAAAAATTCGGTACTTCGACATATTTGCGCAAAAACCATTTACAGACTGTACGCGTTGATGATCCTGAGGTTGCAAAGCTTGTACTCGTATATAAAATGGATATAATTGATACTTGCCAGCATTTTGCTGCGTACTGGTTGAGGGGTTTTCGTCAGTGGGGTTTAAAATTTGTATATCAGCGTTTAAAATTTTTCCTTCATCACGCCCTTTGATGAGTTCGCACATCACCAGTATCTCGAGCTCGTATTTGGAAATCAGAATAATTCATCGGTCACCTTCTACACAACTAATAACCAATTAAGAATTGACAATTCACAATTAAATAGGTGCGTTCAATGAAGTAAGCAAATCAGTCAGATGCTAGGCAAACTTGTTTGCTTACTTGTTGCTTAGTTCAGTGAATGATTTGCCAGATATATGTCGAACGGTGGTCATTCACTATCGTCATCCAGAAATTTAAACAGCAATCATATCTCTCGTAACTAATTTATTGGTTTGCAAAGTTATGGAAAATGAATTTATACATTTTTTTTATGCAGATAATTTTGAAGATACATTGAGAATAATAAAATATTTCAAATTTAATAGCGTTATAAACATTCAGCATAAAACTCTCTACGCCTTTTTACATGTGGTTAACAAACATACGCTATATAGAAATAGGAACAGTACAAATTAACTTCATGTATGTGTAATTTGAATTTCCCGCTATTATATTTGGCAGTTACCAAGCCAAGCGAAAAATTTGTTGCGGGTTGCTTGCGAGTAAATCAAGCAAACACTAGGCTAATTAAGTCGTTTAATAAATTTTACTTTCGGTTTTTGTTGGGCTAATTGAACGCTTAAGATAACGAACTACAAGTAACAGATAAATAAATTAGAAAATTAAAGACACTTTAATTTATCATCCCCATATAAAAGTTTAAAAAATAATATCTCTTTTATTATAAAACTTTTAATAAGGCGTTTTAACGTTCTTTTAACCTGTAGTATCATCCATTAAAAAATAGGACGACCGTAAACACCCTGTATATTTGTAAAATAGTTGAAATACTATTAACAATAAAAACAATGATTAATAATCAACAAAGAAAAAATTGTAGTTGTAGAAAATTTCATCTTGGGTCAAATTTTGATCATAATGGTGACTAAAATTGGTCGGTGTGACTGTCTTCCCTATGGCAACATATAGATACGGAACTTAAGCCAAACAAGCAAAAGATCAATGTGTTTGCATTGCGATGCTGGAGACATATTGCGTAGGTATTGCGTGGATTGACAAAATAACAAACCAGGCAATTACAGAACGTATTCATTAAAAAATCTCGCTGGAAGTAAGGAAAAAACAAAAACTTTCTTTCTTTTGTCACATCATAAGAAGTACCTCCCTTGACAAAAATGTCTGTTTGGTACGGTCAGTGACAGAAGGGGAACATGTTCAATAATGCGCTGGCTAGCTACTATCAAGAGAGTTACAAGATTGACCACCGTGGAAATGAATGAAGCCGTGAGTAATCGAAAGGCTTGAAAAATTTGATTCATAGAGTAAGCAAGTATCGTACTGGGCTGAATGATAATGAAGAGAGAGAAAGACCATGTTTGAGTTAGTTAAATATATATCAATAATTTTTTTTATTCCGCAATATTGATATATTAGGTCACATGGATCGTACGTTATGTTTCCGGTTGTAGTGTTGACTTCAATTTGGAATTCCATTTTCATACAGATATATAAACGAATAGACGATACTGAAATCTGTCAATAAAAGCAGATTGGCATACATAGAAATGGATAATAAGCCGTGATGATACATTTATTTATGTTATTTAATATTCGGAATGATTTGCATATCAATATAAAATATAATTTTTATACCTAATCGAATCTGCTAGTATCCTTAGAAAATTGCAAGCGAAAATGCCCAAATATTAATGCAGAAACTAACTAGATATTTTATGAAAAGTTAGATTTTGCAATCTGACAACTACATAAAATATTAGAGTACAAGTAAAATTAATTGTAATTAATTATAAGCGCATAAAGAGCGCAATTATTGGCATTATTAAAAAATAGGGTTTTAACATGAGAGAGGAGAAAATTTTATTTACCTTGTGATTAGCATAATTATTTAGTGAGTTCGCAGAATAATATAGGCAATAATTTATTTAATGTTTTAATTGTTTGTGTACTCAATAGATAATAATTTGACGGAGAAGTAAGTAACAAGAAGCAACCAGACGTTTTACTTGAATTTAACAATATTTACTACTTTAGTTTTCCTGAAAATTGCTGAGTATGTGGTGTGTGAAGCAGTTTTCGTAAATAATAAACAAACATATCACTACAATTCACTGTAAAACTGTTTACCTGCTTGTAAATCATCGCACCTAGCGTAAACATAATAAGAATTTATCGCACAAGTTTTCTAGGCGACCAACACATTCGTCTGCAGGTTTTCAGTGTTCGGTGTCGCTACATCTATCAACCTGGCACGGAACTAACAATACCAGAAGAGTGAACCAATACCTGCCCGGAAGTTTGGATTGATTCACAAGCAGAACATTAATCAAGTAAAATTAAATTTCCCCGATATCATCTTTTGTTGAGCGAGTGTTTGACTTACAATCTTGCCGCCTCTGAAGGGGAGATATTTACTCGACAACTTCTCTTGTCTGTTTTATTTTCTTTGATTACCTCGCACAAATCGGGAGTGCGCTAATGATTTATGTATCTCAAAACGAAAACTAATCAATGTAATTGAAGTAAAGTGATCAAATTGAAGCTGTACGTACATGTTACTGACTTTTATTCTAATAACTGTAGTTTGAATGAACACATTACCAAAAAATACTTGTATTCAGGATCAGTTTTACCGTGAAGTAGACAAAGAGTAGTCGCTTTGAGTCTCTAAATTGAAATGTTGAAAGTAATACACAGCGAATCTTTTTTCCCTCTTGCTGAGAGGTATTGAATTCATGCTAAAATTGCATATCCAGATTTAAGTGAATAAGAACGATTTAAGGTCCCTAGAATCCAATTATAACATTTTTAAAATGATGTGTATGTGGAGTGTGGATAGGTGTATGTGCGTATGAGTGTGTATGTTTGGATGTTGAAGGCACGATTCCTCAAAAACTATAAGACTTAAGACCTGTATAACTATTATTCCTGAATCTGACATTCCTGGGAAGAGCTGAAAAGGTGTAGGTAACAAATGGACGACCGGAAGTAGTAGTTTCTTAGAAAAATTCTTCTAAATATAATTTTTTGGAAATTTTTGTTATTACAAATATTGAAGAACTTAAAATTCTCCATCTAGTCGGCAGAAAGGTATTAAAAAGGGTTACAGAGAATAATAATAATAATAATAATAATAATAATAATAATAATAATAATAATAATAAAAAATTTCATCTAATACACTAAAAATTTTTATTATATCTTGTACAGATATAGGATAAAGACACTATAATATGTATATAGAATAATCTATTCTGGGGCACTAAGGAAACCACTTGACAAATTCAAATGTTTATAACGTAGTTTGTAAATGACAGATGTAAGTGTCAAAAATCAACAGTTTTAGTGACATTCTGATAGCTTTTTCTGGGAAGTACATTTAATCTTTCTTATTGTTTTATTAATTAAATATTTGAAATTATAGGTAAAATGCATATATCCATCAGAAATACCGCCAATCTGGTAAATGAATTGGAAGAATCTCTGACATTTAGGAACGTCCTCATACAATGAAAAATAGATATAATTACAATTCTATGTGTGCAGAAGACATGTTAAATACAATAAAAAACAATTTTTGGCTAAAGTTCTGTAATATTTTGTTATAAAACGACGGTGCGATAGCGAAGTGCAATACAATACTTATGTAGCCTAATATAGAAATGGCGAAAGGTCTTGCGCTGGCCACAACAGATTTTTACCTTCCGTCACCTTTAGGTAAGGAAGGTATTGTCTTTGGTCAAAAAATTCGGTGGTGAGTTTTTAATGAATACGTGCTTATTCATTAAAAACTCACCACCGAATTTTTTAGGATACGAATGTACTATTTTTCCGTGTATGTGTGTGTGTGTGTGTGTGTGTGTGTGTGTGTGTGTGTGTGTATGTGTGTCCGTGTGTGACAAATTTTTCTCCGACGATAACTCCAATACTACAATTCTAAAAATTATAATTCTTTCGTATTCCTCTTCTGTACATCCATATGAAGAGTTGATTAGATTTTGGTTATAATTGATCCACCGGAAGTATCCTTATTTGAAGTTTTTAACAGTTTTTCTTAAAAAAAACGCAGTTAAATATTCTTTTTTGACATTTTGTTATTATATATATTGAAGAAAATACTCTTCTCTATACGGTTTGATTATACATTTTCCTTCATATTCAATAGATGTAGAGTTAAAGCATTATAAAGAAATTAATTTTCAAAAATTAGTCAGCTTTGCTATTTATCATGGAAACAGCTGATACATTCAAAAAATTCTAATTGACAGATGTCTGTTGCAAGTGCAAAACCAAATATGGTAAGTATAGGATCTAAAATTGGTATGTCATAGTGTTCCTCGCAAGCGACATGCAGTGAAAGGCCAAAGAGAAGATGGAAGGACTGTATCGCAGAAGACTTGAGGAAGGAAGGACTGTGTGAAAAAGATGCTTTGGACAGGAATGAGTGGAAAAGAAGAGAAACAGCGACCCATAATAAAATAGGGGAAAGCAGAAACAGAGAGAAGGAAGTGTTAAGTGTATTTTACTTAGTGTATGTTTATGGTATAATTTTATTGGATTTATAGAACTTTTTCAAATGAACTTTTGGTATGGAATTTGTACAAAATATATCGAACTGACGGAAGGTCTTGTGCTGGCCACAACAGATTTTTTTTTTTAATGCTTTCAAAATAATCATGAATTGCAGCAACAATTTCATCTTCAGTGAAAACCCATCACTAGATATTTTTTCTGTATTTACATGCACATTGTATTGTATAAAAACAAACTCTTTAATATACTTTGTACAAGAGACATAAAAGCGTCTGTGAGATGATGTTTGGCAAATGACCAAAGAAGTACAAATATATTACTCCTCGCTGGTACGCTGAATTTTTATTAAAGCATTCGTTAAAAATGGCGCAGATAATGGTAAAAAGCTCTGATGTTATATATATATTTATTTATTTGTACTTTAAATTGTAATCTGTCTCTGTCCTGTTGTTCTTTTCTGTTGAAATCGATTATAAAGAACAATTTCCATTCAGAATTCGTAGTAAAACACATCGTTCTCATTTTCCATTCGTGTAGAACATAGCACCTGATACAAAAACATGGACAAATAGTGGTGCTACAAATCTATATTTATCTTCTTGCGTGATGAATTCATAGCTGGGGTTATTCTCTATTAATCATCAAAGTACATACATAGTTAAACTACCGCAAACTAGAGATAAATGTGCGCTACTTTATACAGGTTTACATTAGGGGAAATAGGGATACACATATCATTATAATTTACACTAACTGTCAAAAGATGAAAATATCTGTAGAGTTATAGTTTAGCGGTAGGGATTTTCAAATCAACGTCAATTTAAAAGAAAATTTTATTTTCTTACCAACTTTAGCCTAAAATATGTTATGAACTAAAATATTGTTCAATTATACGATATTAATAAATACAATCTTAAGTAAAAATCTGTTGTGGCCGCTCCCTCCCGCTATTTCATTTTTATTAATTTAAATACATATCTACGTATTTACAATGCTTCAAACTATATTATTTACCTTTGCATAGGTATAATAACTATTGCTTTATTTATTCTTTTCATTTTAAAAGTTCATCATTATTAATTGAAAGTAATTAGATTTTTGACAGTGACATTTATCTGTGAGTTACATACATTTGAAATATGAACTGTGTAACAACAGAATTGTGTTTATCAAAGGCTCTGGGATTAACAAAAAAGATTATTTTTAAAATTTACCTGTAAAATACCGTGAGTATTTTTTAACGTGAAACATTGGGTTTGTCATGTCCATGGTTACGATTTGACATTTGATTGACAGCAATGTATTTGCGTGTCCCATTTAAAATGAAACATAGGGAACGAATTTGACATTTGATAAGACGTCAGTAGAGGTTAATTTTGTTTAAATAATTATACCTGCTTTCTAAATTAAATTTAGTGTACCTTGTGCTCGAGTGATTTGCTAACTTGGCCAAATTTCTTACAATATTTAAATATAATACTCTGTCAAATTCATTCCCTATGTTTTCAATGAGACAGGCAAATCTATTACTGTCAATCAAATGTCAAGTCGTGTCGTAACTTATAGGAAAATTCAGCGGTTATCTGTCATATTGACAAGACGTCATTAGAGGTTAATTTTGTTTAAATAATTATACCTGTTTTCTAAAAATTAAATTTAGTTGCAAAAAAATATTGTGTGCCCGAAATATGTTGAGTGCTCTCGAGTGGTTTTCTGACTTAGCTAAATTTCTTACATAATATAATACATCTGTCAAATTCGTTCCCTATGTTTCATTTTAAATGGGACACGCAAATACATTGCTGTCAATCAAATGTCAAATCGTAACCATGGACATGACAAACCCAATGTTTCACGTTAAAAAATACTCACAGTATATAGAAAAATCTCTTGTGGACAGCACAAGACCTCTTGCCATTTCATATTAGGCTATATAAGTATTGTATTGCACTTCGATTTCGAACAAAAAATTACAAAACTTTACCCAAATATTGTTTTTTATTGTATTTAACATGTCTTCTGCACACATATAATTCTAATTATATCTATTTTTCATTGTATGAGGAAGTTTCTAAATGTGAGAGATTCTTCCAATTCATTAACCAGATTGGCGGTATTTCTGATGGATATATGCATTTTACCTATAATTTCAAATATTTAATTAATAAAAAAATAAGAAAGATTAAATATACTTCCCAGAAAAAGCTTTCAGAATGTCATTAAAACTGTTGATTTTTGACACTGACATATGTCATTTACAAATTATATTATAAACATTGGAATTTGTCAACTGGTTTCCTTAGTGCCTTAGCCTCTGCGATTAGATTACTCTATACAGTGTGTCCCATTTAGAGGTGCCATCATTGGGATCTCGAGAACTATAAGAGATACGATGTCGCTTAAATGGAACATTTTGTGCGCCTTTAGGAGGCCATCTCAGATGTGCTTTTATTTTTCCAAAAATACTCATAGGGCACTAGATAATGACGAAAAACTGAATATTGTTGATTTTTTCTTTTTCAAATAACTTCTGAACTATTAGTAATTGAGAAAAACATTTCAAATATAAAAGATAGATATTTTTATTAACTAATCAGTGGCGTGCGAAATAAATTTTTATATCCGTAAATTTTTGAGATATAACACAAACTTATATTTTTTTTAAATGGAACCCATATACGATTTTAGTCTCAAAAAAAATCATTATTTTTTTTTCTCTTTTCAATGATATAAGGGTTATTATGTTTTATATTTGTTTTGTCATCAAAATTATTATTTATTCCTTATTTTGTAGTAAATTTACAATTATTTTGAAAATATTGCTAGATTTATATTTTGAAATACTCCTTGTATTTAAATAATTTATTTCGTTACAAAGTTTTGCTTAAAACTCGTATTAAATTAATTTTTATAATATTTTGTATCAGGTCGCCCTTGGCCTAGTGTAATTTGACTAATTTGTAATTATGAGTCTAGAATGAAAATATTAAGTAATAAAGGCATAAAATAAATTATATCGATCAAATACACTATAATTAATTAAAATAATAATGTTTTTTTTGGGATATAATAAGAAAATAAAGAGAAAAATTAAATTCTAGGAGCAAAACAAATATAAAACATAATAACCCTTATATCATTGAAAAGAGAAAAAAATAGGGATTTTTTTGAGTCTAAAATCAAATATAGGTTCCATTTAAAAAAATATAAGTTTGTGTTATATCTCGAAAATTTATGGATATAAAAATTTATTTTGTACGCCACTGGTTAGATAATATAAATATTTATTTTTTATATTTGAAACGTTTTTCTCAATTACTAATAGTTTACAAGTTATTTGAAAAAGAAAAAATCAACAATATTCAGTTTTTCGTCATTATCTAGTGTCCTATGAGAATTTTTGGAAAAACAAAAGCATATCTGAGATGGTCTCCCAAAGGCGCACAAATAGTTCCATTTAACCGACATCGTATCTCTTATAGTTCTCGAGATCCCAATGGTGGCACCTCTAAATGGGACACACTGTATATTATAATGTCTTTATCTCTAAATATATACAAGATATAATAAAAATTTTAAGTGTATTAGATGGAGAATTTTTAATAATAATATTTAATAAAATAAAACTCCCAAAATATTATATTTAGAAGAATTTTTCTAAGAAACTACTACTTCCGGTTGTTCAGTTGTTACCAAAACCTTTTCTGGTCTTCCCAGGAATGTCAGATTGAGGAATCCATAGTTAAACAGTTCTTAAGTCTTATAGTTTTTGAGGAATCATATCTGCAACATCCAGACATACACACACACACACACACACACACACACATACACACATCTACACATCTACATACACACACACACACACACACACAGACATAATTTAAAAAATGTTATTATCGGATTCTAGGGACCTTAAATCGTGCCTATTCACTAAAATCTGGATATGCGAATTTTAACATGAATCCAATACCTCTCTTAGCGAGAGGTAAAAAGTATTACTGTATACCTGTAGAAGATTCAATAATTTTAAATTTTTATGACAAAATGCGAAAAAATGGCATTTAATGGTAAGTATTTTTTGAAGAACAACCATTATGAGCTTCAAGGAAAGTGCCATTTCCGGTTATCCGATTTACACCTAAATCTAATGGTTTCTTTCCATATTAGAATAGGGTCGTCGAAATACAAGGTTTCAGAATTTTCTGAATGATAGTATTTGAGTTAGAGCATGTATATTTCCGACATCAACGTGAAAATGTTAAAATTGGATTCTAGGGACCTTAAAACGTGGTCATTTACTAAACTCTCGATATGTGATTTTTAGCACGATCCCTATACCTCTCTTACCAAGGGTAGCGGGAAGTAAAAATGGTATTGTTACGTCTTAGGACGAACACTCGTCAACTTCATATTCATCTTTAAACTCTTGGTTAATTTAATTTGTTGAGAATTTATTAATATTGCACGTAAATTTTATTGACATTTTCCAAGCGTTTTTTTTACCTGATGTGATTTAATAAATGTAAAATACGAGTAAACAAAAGCACATGGTTATTGATAAAAAGTTGGATGAAACTGTCGATGTACTAGCTCACCTCAAAAATGAAGTATTGTCGTGGAAAAATGTTTGCTTTTGTATACAAACAAAAGAAAATATAGTAATAATACCTAGCGCTCGAATCTCGCGGCTCGAGTTTTCGAAGCAAGACTTTTGTGCGTTAGTTTATGAGTTATTCTTGTTATATTAGGTAAAATATGGCAACAATATTCTAATCTAACGATTAACGCATAAAAGTCATTTTGGAAAACCCGGGCCGAGTTTGTAGAAGCACCAGTAATTACACTATTTTCCTTTATTTCTATACAAAAATAAAACATTTTGCAAGACTAAACTTCATTTTTGAGGTGAGGTAATACATCGACAGTTTCACCAAAAATTGTGAGAAAGGTTGTTATGTAACATATATGTATGACTACGCGGATCTCTCTTAATCTGTATTCACTCTACTTAGTCTATTTGTTTGTCATTCATAGTTCTACTCGTATCTGACAGCAACGGATAAGTAGTACATTTATGATGTCACAAGTGTTAATAATTTTATTATTTTTTCTCTTTTGTTTTTGTTTGTGTGGAATGTAAAAAAACTGGAATAAAATATTTTTTATCAAGATTAACATAGGAGCCCAGGTTCGTAGCAGTTCGGCCGGAATACATTTTAAAGTAAAGGCCTTAATAATTGTGTGATATTTTCTACAAAAAAAAAAAAAAAATTCGACTACTCTAAAATACAATACAAAACTTAAACTAAATATTTTATTCAAGTTACCCAATAAGTAAAATTTATATAACATAGCGTGTAGTCCAACTGTCAGTTTGTTAGTAATAACACATTCTTCTGGTACAGAATTGCCTGGCAAGGTAGCTTTTAATTAAAGTACTGTACGCTAGATGATAAAGTCAGCTTCTGCCGGTTCACAATTCGAGATCGAAGGTAAAAAACTTTTTCTTTTAGAGAGTTAACTATGCCACCAATAAAATGTAATTTACGTACACTCTTTTCAGAAAAACAGCCTCAGACCTCAACAAACATTAGGAACTGGACTTTTTTTTATCAAACAAACATTATGATAAAAGTTATACCTACACAAACGTTAAATTTAGCTTCATCGATCCAAAGTATACTTACTAATGCTAACTGGATTCAAAGACAATATTGTAGTATAAGAAGCTTAGATCGTACAATGAAATTTTGAATTGACTCTCTTCTTAGTTTGTAAACGGAGTAAGTACAACAAAAACTATGTCAGCTAACATCAAAAGAAAAACATTTAAAAATATAGTTAAATTTTCTGTCACTATACAATATAGTGAGTTAGTGTGTCACTAAGTTGGTAAGAATAAAAGAAAAACTGCCGTTGAACATGATTAAAAATTGCAAAGCCTTTTAACATGTCACGTCTGTTATCACTTATAAAAGTTTTTTAGAACTTGGGGTTAATAGTAAATTTATGTCGGTGCACCGTTCATTAATACTTATACAAAAGTAACAAGTAGCGAAGAAATTTCCTTCGCTATTAATTTTAATAAACCGTGACGTCTACGACATATTTCATCGATAAAATTCGCTAATGGTCGGCTACGTTGTTGTGTTGCTGCGTTTCTCGGCTACGAGGAGCTATTAATCAACAGCGCTCAATTTTATTTAGTTTTTAACCGTTGTCTGGCAACGATGCTCCGTTTTTTTGCCTACGCGCACGTAATTGGTCGCCAGTGTTACCACATCACGGAAAAAGAAAACCGCGAAGCGAACATGTACTTTGTTTTTGAATCTGTTTCGCGAGTTTTTAACACAATTGCGGGAGCGTGGAGCAATTAAACTAGAATCCAGTATAACATTTGAATTGGGAAAGAATCAAAATTGCCGATATCCAATTAATTTCTGATAACTTTAGATATCATCGGTTTAATGAAGAAAAACGATTAAAAAATCTACTCGAACATCCGTAGCAATTAAGAGATGAATGGAATTTGCTTTTACAAGTTATTCAGATTTGTCTTTAAAAACTGGAAAATGGAATTGTGGATGGTGTTTCATTAAAAGCATTTTCAATGAATTATTTTTGTATTTGAGAGAAACATTCATTATTTTGTTGTTGTTTGTGTTTACCACTGAAATAATTAGGAAAAATAAAATGCTGATCTTTTTCAAAGAAATTTCTTCGAATTTGTGGATTGTATTTTAGGAAACACGGTGTCTGTTTAATTTTTTTTAACAAAACGTAATGAATGAAGGAGATAAGTACACTCCGTTTCCTCGAGTCATCATTTTCTGAAGAATTACTAAACTTTTATCTAGTGTCTTTGTCGTACACAAATGGTATATATGTGACTTTTATTCGCTATCGCATTATCGTCCATGTCATAGAGGAGTATATACTATCTACATCCAACCAACAGTGAAAAATGAAATAGAAACCGTATTGTAACCGCGGTAACGAATGTCATTTTCAAATATTTGAATTATTTGAATATTCATGTCATTCTGTCTCTAATGTGCTGATCAAGTGATTTTGGTCACGAGTTGATAATTTGGGCTTCATTGAGTGTTTAGTTCTTCGTATTATATTGTGTATTTTGCTATTACAAAGATGGCGTTTTTAAGAGTGCCGGCAATTATTGCAACATATTGCTTTTATACAATAAAAAGGGGTAAATTTCATCTATTATACTTATATCGTGTTTATTCAATTGGGTTATTATTGCAAAATAACTATTTATGCTTCGAATTTTGATACATAAAATAAAATTGATACAATATGTCATAACTGTCATGTGTCAGTCTTGATTTGTATCACAATTTAAAATATACTGGTTGTGCCACTCTACACAAAAAGAGGGTCCAAAGCGATACGTGTTTCCTCGTTTATTCCGCTAGAGGCGCAACGTGAGAACGACACAACTGACACCTGTCATTTGCATGTCATTTTGAAAATATTACATGTTATTTCTTATAGAAAGGTAAATAAAACAGATTTTGAAGTACATATTCGTATTATATGTAATGTAATATAAATATTTTGTTGAAAGATATTGCAATTAATGCAAAATGAAAAGAAAATTAAATAGAAAATGTTTCATTTCTGGATGTGAAACCGATTACAAGAAATTCACTGAAAAAGAATCTCTGTTTGCTGCTCCACTCGATATATCACTTTTTAAAAAATGGCAATGTGCAATTAGTAGAGATGATCGCGAATTAAGATTGAATGATGTTTGCCGAAAACATTTTCGGGAAAAAGATATTATTACCGAATGGAAATCTGGAAGCGCACGGTTCTATCAATTTATTTAGTTTTTCCAATTTTAAATTCTAACAATGTATTGATTCAGGTTTCCATTAAATATATAAATTTCTATTAAAAATAATTTCATTATGCATTTCATTTTTTATATTTTATGTAAAAATAGTTTTCTGTGGTAGGGTTGTTCTCACGTAGCGCATCTAGCGGAATATTCAAGGAAACACGTATCAAGCGAACCATCAGAAACAATGAAAAACATGACAAGTGGCATAACCAGTATATTTTAAATCGTGATTTGTATGAATTTCGAAAATCATACAATTTCATTCGACAACATGACGTCATCTATTCCTTTCTTCCCTGGCGATTTGAACCATTGACTTATGATTGATAACGTAGGTATCAACCGGTGGATACGGACTTTACATGACCGAATTCTGTCTTACCGCTTGGGTGTCAAAGTAGTTTTCTTTGCTGTACCTATATCTTCTCTAATGATGGTCTATTTTGTGGTATCTGTTCGGAGTTTTTCTTTTCACTTGTTTTGTCTAAACGTTTGTCTCATTTTTTACGTGGCCTGTCCTTTTCGCGCTTCTTGTTTTCTAGTTTATTACTGATTTACCATCTTACATTTCTTATAATGTTCATACATATAGTCAATAAATATTCACGTAAATACTAGAATTTTTAAAATGAATTTGGATAATCTATAAATAATTTCATTTTGTTAACTATTAGGTAACTTCGTCCTCTAGTGTTAAGAATATTAATTGTGTTTTATACCTCATTTTGTATATTGTAATCTACCAATAATATTAAAGAAAGTGTTCGAACGATGCGTCAGAAGCCGGAGACCTAACACGCAGAAATTTTTGTCTCTCCTAACTCAAAGTTAAAATGTTTTGAACCCGATCATAGGAGATGCCCACAGACTCTGCTATTTCTCGAACCTTAATTCGTCGATCTGTTATATCATGACCATAACCATATCATGAATCAAATTAATGTTTTCTTCACTAGAAACATTTGCAGGCCTTCTACTGCAAAGATCTTTTTTAATGATTTCCCTCCTACTTTTACATTTAGCTGTCCCCTTTTTACAACTGTGTACAAAAATTTTGACTTGTATTCATGAATTTGCTTCGTGCCGAGGAGTTTTTTACCTCTCGCTAAGAGAGGTATTGGAATCATGCTAAAATTCGCATATCCAGATTTTAGTGGACAAGCACGTTTTAAGGTCCCTATAATCCGATTATAACATTTTTACGATGATGTCCGTGTGTGTGTGTGTGTGTGTGTGTGTGTGTGTGTGTGTGTGTGTGTGTGTGTGTGTGTGTGTGTGCGTGTGTGTGTGTGTGTGTGCGTGCGTGTGTGTGTGTATGTGTTTGTGTGTATGTGGATGTGGATGTTGGAACTACGGTTTCTCAAATACTATAAGACTTAAAAAATATTTAACTGCAGTTTCCTCAATCTGACAATCCTGGAAAGAGCTGATTAGATTTTAGTAACAATTGGACAACCGGAAGTAATAGTTTCTTTAAAAAATATTCTAAATATTATTTTTTGAAAATTTCTGTTATTACTATTATTTAAGAACAAATTCTACATCTGATACATTTAAATTTTTTATTATATCTTGTATAGATTTAGAGATAGAGGCACTTTAAGAATAATCTAATCGCAGAGGCCAAGGCACTAAGGAAACCAGTTGACAAATTCAAATGTTTATAACATAGTTTGTAAATGATAAATATCAGTGTCAAAAATCAACAGTTTTAGTGACATTCTGAAAGTTTTTTCTGGGAAGTACCTACATTTAATCTTTCTTATTGTTTTATTAATTAAATATTTAAAATTGTATGTAAAATGCATATATCCATAAGAAATACCGCCAATCTTGCTAATGAATTGGAAGAATCTCTGGCATTTAGGAATTTCCACATACAATGAAAAATAGATATAATTAGAATTGTATGTGTGCAGAAGACATGTTAAATACAATAAAAACAATATTTGGGTAAAGTTCTCTAATGTTTTTGTTATAAAACGACGGTTCGATGGCAAAGTGCAATACAATACTTATATAACATTTATTTTTCATAAAGTCAATACACTAGCTTAATTAAAAAAATTCCAACTACGCCAGAATTAGCTGAGACTTTAATATCAGTTAACATAACCTTACAAAAAATAATTGTGTGTCTAGTGCCGCCCTCTCTGTATTAGGCCGCAAACTTTTCAATCCATCCTCATGCTTCAGCGATTGTATTAGGATATGTGAAACAAAATTCTGTATTTAAAACTTTCAATCTTCGTTAGATTCAATTCCAGCATTTCTACTTACAAGTATTAAAACCTGACCACGTTCACGATTAACCTAAACCGCAATATTTCACCGGGGCAAACAATGAAAATTTACCGTTTGCTCCATTCGTCTTCCTGCGTACAAATCAAGACATTGTGTAGCCGTCTCTGTCTTCCTGCGGGCTTCTTACACACGCCTGACCTCTGGTAGCGAGTCCACTGTGTTTTAACAGCTAATTAACTCACCCGCTCCCGCTGCCCATTACTAAATCTTCCTCTATGAATATTCATCCAGATGAATGAATTAATAACGGCAGTAAGTTGATTATCGTGAAGCACAGTACAGCGCCATGTTTATGATTATTAAAGGCAGGGGTATTTTTCAGTAAAGCGTGATTACTTCAAGTAATAAAGAAGATTATTGGAGTATTTATTACGTTATTTACTAATGAAATATAGTAATTTCGATGTATATCAAGATCTCGTAAAGCAAACTACTAATTTATAAATGTAAATAAATTTAGCCATTAAAGTTTATTACCTATTGCTGAGCGTGCAATAACGTCCTTTACTAATAGCCCTAATATAAGAAAGAACTAATAATGTTATTTTTTTTTAAATGGTGTAATGGGGTATTCCGACATTTTTTAAAAATATTTTTTTACATTAGTACAGACCAGTAGGACTCTGAATATCTAACTTTGAGTAAGAAAATGTATGCATCATATGAGATAATGAATTTTAAAAAAAATCATCGCAATTCAAATTTTCTTATCATGGCGCGCTTATGACTTCAACTCGATGGTGACATCTGCAACGAACTTCAGCGCCTAAATCCACATGTTCATGACAGTCATTTGCTTATTTACATATGATTTTAGTAGCAGCGTGTATTTCGGTGTTTGTCTTGTGTTTGTTTTTGGTAAAAATAGGAGTAATAATTATAAAGTGGACGAAATGTCAAACAAGAAATATACCCGCGCGTGTTAACTACTGGCACCATCTGTATTTTTAAACGAAAATATTTACTTTGAAATGAGCAACAGATTATCAACTTGACGTCACAAATCTCAAGGATGTTTCTAGAGCTGTAAAAATTCCAATTTTGTAACATTAAATTGTGAATTAAAACTTTTTATTGAACATGTTTTATTATATTTTTCTACTATATGAAGATGGAAACTATAGAAAAAAATTATTATTTTGAATTAATTCCATATCACCGGAATACCCCATTATATCGCGTTCCGATTTTTATCTTCCGCTGCCCTTGGTAAGAGAGGTATAGGGATCGTGCTAAAAATCGCATACCGAGATTTTAGTAAATGACCACGATGATGTCTGTATGTGTGTTTGTGTGTGTATGTGTGTGGATTTTGTCTACGTTCTAACTCAAATACTATTATTCAGAAAATTCTGAAACCTTGTATTTCGACCCTATTCTAATATGGAAAGAAACGATTAGATTTTGGTATAAATCAAATAATCGGAAATGGCACTTTACTTGAAGCTCATATTGGTTTTGCTTCAAAAAATACCATTAAATATGATTTTTTCGCATTTTGTCATCATATAAATTAAAGATTATTGAATTTTTCTACAGGTATATATTTATACTTTTTCTATATATTTTACAGATAAATTTAAAAAATAATCTTTTTATAAATCCCAGAGCCTATGTTTTAAAGACATACCCAATTCCTTTGTTACACGGTTCATACTTAAAATGTATACAACTGACAGATATATGTCACAGTCAAAAAACTAATTACTTTAAATGAATAATGGTGACATTTTAAAAAGAAAATAGTATATAAAGCAATAGTTATATGCAAAGGACCTTAATATAGTTTGCAGCATTAGTAAATATGTAGGTATGTATTTAAATTAATAAAAATTATATAGCGGGAGGTATTGTTTTGGCCACATAAGATATATTAAAATAATTGTTATTATTCTTGCATGTAAGTATGTGTATATTAAATTATTTAACACTGATGAAGCTTCAACTGGAAGCGAAAAGTTGTCTTGAATAAATAAAGTTTTATATTTGCCTACATTCCTGCTTACTTCTTTATCCATCAGTGGAATGGTAATTAACATAATTTGTTTAAAAATATGAAATAAAATTCAATCATACAAATTACTTTTATGTAGAATATCTTACTGTAGCTAGGTTTTTATTAACAGACAATTCACATAACTTATCTCGTCAACAACCTACCATTGAAAAAACGGAGAACGCTCATGTGTAACTTGGTTTTCATAAGCTTACAAGGGAAAATTGTTTTATAGTCAGGTTCTACTTTGGTTATGTACTAGCTTCGAAAAGCACCAGGCTATGCTGGTGTGACTCTGTTTACACGAAGAGTACTAAACTAAATAGTAGTAATATAATAGTAATTTAGTGTGTAGTGACATGTGTCATTGGAAAAGTTGATAGTGACAATGACATATGTCATTGCAGTTTGGACATTTGACTTATGCCAATATAACTAGTTAAATCAAGTGGCCAATACCCTTCTCCAACAACCATTGTTAGTGTTATGTTAAAGTTTACTTAGTAACGTATTGTGTATTAATAATTATTCGAGTTTTGGTTTTGATAGAATAAACATCTAAATCATATTTTCCAGCTTAGCAAGATATTGTGTAAACCGGGCCATTTTCTCCAGGCGCTTATCTTCATATATACAGTATGTCCCATTTAGAGGTGCCACCATTGGGATCTAGAGAACAAGAGATGCGATGTCGGTTAAATGGAACTTTTTGTGCGCCTTTGGGAGCCCATCTCAGATGTGCTTTTATTTTTCCAAAAATGCTCATAGGGCACTAGATAATGACGAAAAACTGAATATTGTTGATTTTTTCTTTTTCAAATAACTTCTAAACTATTAGTAATTGAGAAAAACATTTCAAATATAAAAGATAGATATTTTTATTAACTAATCAGTGGCGTGCGAAATAAATTTTTATATCCGTAAATTTTTGAGATATAACACAAACATATTTTTTTAAATGGAACCCATATCTGATTTTAGTCTCAAAAAAATAAATATTTTTTTCTCTTTTCAACGATGTACGGGTTATTAGGTATGTTTTATATTTGTTTTGCCTTCAAAATTATTATTTTTTCCTTATTTTGTATTAAATTTACAATTATTTTGAAACTATTGGTAGATTTCTATTTGGAAATACTCCTTGTATTTAAATAATTTATTTCGTTAAAAAAATTTGCTCAAAACTCGTATCAAATTAATTTTTATAAAATTTTGTATCAGGTCGCCCTTGGCCCATCATAGTGAAATTTGTAATTATGAGTCTAGAATGAAAATATTAAGTAATAAAGGCATAAAACAAATTATTTTGATCAAATACAATATAATTAATAAAAATAATAATGTTTTTTTGGGAAATAATAAGAAAATTCAGGAAAATAAAGAGAAAAATTAAATTTTAGGAGCAAAACAAATATAATACATAATAATCCTTACATCATTGAAAAGAGGAAAAATAATTTTTTTTTTTTTAAGACTAAAATCAGATATGGGTTCCATTTAAAAAAATATAAGTTTGTGTTATATCTCGAAAATTTACGGATATAAAAATTTATTTCGGACGCCACTGGTTAGTTAATAAAAATATCTATCTTTTATATTTGAAACGTTTTTCTCAATTACTAATAGTTTTGAAGTTATTTGAGAAAGAAAAAATCAACAATATTCAGTTTTTCGACATTATCTAGTGCCCTATAAGAATTTTTGGAAAAACAAAAGCACATCTGAGATGGCCTCCCAAAGGCGCACAAAAAGTTCCATTTAACCAACATCGTATCTCTTATAGTTCTCGAAATCTCAATGGTGGCACCTCTATATAATAGGACACACTGTATGTTATCTATATTACCGACATTTTGAAATAGTCAGCGGCAGTACGTATTTTGAATTTTTGACATTAAATCGTTACGTTAAAATGGTGTTTACAGAAGAACATCATAAATTAATTTTGGAAATAATTTGATTATAGTCTAAATATCCTGGCATCCTGGATATATGTATTATCATTCTTTCAAAAATTAACTTACGCCAATGCAATCTGCGGCAAACAAAAAATCAGAACGAGGCTGAACCCTCAGTCATTCTGGGTCACCTGTATATCATAACTCGCCAACTAATAGTGATACAAATTTGAGCATCTTTATATGAAAGAGCAAGAAAAAGTGCCCTAAAGATATGTAAATCAAAATTCAAAAATATTGCAACACACATAATTAAAATAGTCTACTAATGGGACATCATTTGCCCAATCCTTACCTACTCTTCCATACGAGTAATTTTTGCTACACCCATTTGGTGCGCGTTCATTGGGATATTGGGTATATCGCTATACGAGGAATTTTATAAAGAATTAATATTTAAATTAATACGTTATTAAATATAAATTTAATCATATAGATATTGTCGAACAGTAAAATAGCAAATAAATAAATAATACAAAACACGTCGTAAATAATATATAAAATAAATTTGATCACAAATATACGTGCGAAAATTATTTAACAAACGGCAACTTTTAACACGATTTTTTATTAGTAGAAATTGGCTAGATGTTACACCTTTCAGGAAATCCATCGTTGTTGGTGTAAATTTGTATTCTCTGTAGTCCTTTCAAATATTTTACATATTCTACAATACATAGAGCTGAGATTTTGAATGTCAGTCCTAAAATTTATGCTGTTGTTGTCATTTTGTAAATGTAGCATTTCAAGTATAAGACGTTTATGAAGAAACGGTTCTTGATCAACAATTTTCACTCCATCGAAGTCAAAAGTGTGTCCAGTTTATATACAATGTTGAGTAATACGCAGTTTCCGTTATTGTTGAATTTATTTTGTGTTCCGCCATACGTGTTTATAAAAACATTTTTCTATGTCCTATATAAATTGTATTGCAGTCATTACGTTGAATTTTGTAAATCGTATTAGTTGGTGACATTTTATCAAAATTTTCCTTTAGTGAACTGAAAAGTTGTTTTACTTTTTAAATTGGTTTTAAAGTGATGTTGATTTTGAGGTTTAGTTCAAGAACACGTTTAAATTTCCCGCCAGTCCGTCAATGTTGGAATTGAGGCATATTTTTCTACAAGGCCTTTGTTTTCCGAATTGTCAGCTGTATTATGTATGTTATGGTTTTCATAATTTATTGTTTTGGTTGTAATCTGAAAACCAGAGTTGTAAAACTCACATTCCCAGAAATTGCACAAATTACGATGCAGTTCCTCATACGTGGAACATCTAGTCAATTTTTGTTTTTGAATTTATATTTAATAACTTATTAATTTAAATATTAGTCTGTAAGTATTTGTACATTAAGTTATTTTACATTTTATCATACCATGTTATCCCATAGTTCGCCCTGAAGGAACTTCAATTGGAAGCGAACCGTTGGCTTGCCTAAATAAATTTGTCTGCATTCCTGCTTACTGCTTTATCCATAAGTAACATAATTTGACATAGTCGGTAAACTAATGCAAATATTATTTTCGTGCAAGATGATTTTGATCATAATCAGTAATTTAGAAGTCATATGACTTTCAATCATTCTGGATCACTCTGTAGAAGTTTTAACATTATATGAACGCCATATGGTAATTGAAGTGTCACACCATAGATAATAGTTATTTATGTAACAAGTGTGTACAGTAGGTAGTATTTTTTTGGTCGAGAACGATGTTCTACGGAAATTAGCACGATATAAAAAATACTATTCACACACGAGTTGCATACAATATTTTTCAGAAATGTTAGTGTTATTTCTTGTAATACTGAGTATGAGTGTATAGGCATCTTCAAATAGTGTTAGTGTTAGTTGACAAATAAATGAAACGTTGCCTAGCAACGTATTTATACTTTTCAGCACTAGTGTTTGAAAAGTTACTCTTTACACATTGTAAAGAGTGCGTATGTATTTTACGCACAATTGTAGAAAAATATTTTTTTAAAAAAGAACGTTGTCTAACCTATGTATGTAATGTATGTGAACATTAAAAATGCGACATTTATAAATATAATTATTGTTGCATTTTGCTGTTTGAAACAAATATAGCTGCATATCGTTGGAAAACTAAAAAAATATGTTGTAAATAGCGTAAATTTCTAATATGACGTCCATATAAAAATTAAATCTTTAACATTTCAAATCAAAATCCAACAGTGAAAAAAATAAGCATTATTATCATTTAAATAGTATAACTTTTATCTATATTAACCGCCTTTGTTAATTGGGACACTATACATGAAAAGTGTTGGTGTACTTCAGTATTTAGAGTATTGGAATGAAAACTAATTCAAAATTCTCAGATACGTATGTGGTATGTAACGTGTTTAAATTTGAAATCTGGCATTTTTCGAATAAATTTGAAACTGCAAAAGATCGACAAATATTGTGATGCCAAACATTCATACCAATAAGAAAGCAGAGAGAATGATCTGCAAGTTAGTACAAGAAATAAAATTCCGAATACATGTGCATCGTCCATTAAAAGAAAGATGCCGTCGTCCATGCTACATGTTTGACGTCATGAATGGGGGTTTCCACTATTTTTCATTTTTTTTATGTTACCTATTCTTAATGAAAAGTTATATGTATTAAAATAAATAATAGCTATTTTTTATACAAGACGATAAAATTATTTTTTATCGACGAGTGGAAAGTTTAATTCACGAGCGATTTCGCGAGGGAATTATTTTTCGCAAATTGATAATTTAATTTTATCGTCAAGCATAAAATTCTATGTTATAGGAAAATATAAAATATAATGTTAAAATCCCAGTATATATGTGCGTTGTTATGAATTTTATTTGTATGTAACTAAATACCTTGATGTTAAAATGCTACTTTATCTACTCTTGCGCTTAAAGTGCTACTTTATCTACAATCTGGATAAAATCAGACTTTAATATCTTTTATAGATATACAGGTTGTTGACAGAAAAATGGCGGTTAGCCATGTGTTTTATCATTAACAAATTTTACTTATTAAAGTTCATCGTATTTTAGGTAATGTGTCGTTTTTGATTGTCTCCGTGGTTCTTTTTGGAGGCTGGTGGGATGCCCTCAGAAACATGTTTGGAGGGAGGACTATTCGCATCTGTTTTTTCTGTTTCCAATTATTTCAATGTTGGGAGGTTTTGGGGCTGGAATCAGCCCTGCCAATTTATTTCTTTATAACGTTTTTTTACATTTTTTACATTTTCGAAGTTGTATTAATGGCCATGCCTGTTGTTTGTCGCTTATCTTGGAATGCTCTGATGTGATGTGTAAAATTTTTTAAAATGATCTTTGGCTGATGATGGAAGTTTTCCAGTTTCAGAAACGTTCCAAACATTGAATAGGATTTTATGAAAAATAGATATATTCTTCATTTTCCCCACCTCGAGAAGGCGGTAACCGTTCGAGTTATTTAAATTTTATAGAAAAAAACAAATTTATTATAAGAGGTTTTCTATAAAAAAATATTGAAAACTGTATTTTTTACAGCTCGTTTAAACGGCCAATTTTTACTGCCACGACAGTGTGTCATTGCCCACATGTCTGTAAATGCCAATAGATGGTGCGAATGGTGTGGTCCTAATAAAGTCACTAGATATATAAAGTACCGCAATTGGCCGCCATATTGTGTCGAGCTTCGGCGCCAAATTTAAAATGGATTATCTTGAAACGAGTGCGTTATAACAAAAATAATAATCGGCAGTGAAATAAATCTATGAAGGCAAGTAATTAATATTGATTTTATGTTCATAATTTTTATAATATGCGTACATATAAGTACAAAACATAAGTGATCAAAATTATAAAGAAAATAAATATAAATACAATTAAGGTCTTCAGATCGTTTGACATGATGACAGGATTGACGCTGAAGTCCCCAGATATAGTGACTTTTATAGGCACAGCCAACTACAACTAGATCCTGATGTGACCCTGATTGGCCTGATTCCGCCATATTGTGTCTAAAAACCGTTCTTCTCTCTCTAACACATTGGTACAATGAATTGCGGTACTTTATATATCTAGTGACTTTAGGTCCTAATAGTGTCATCTGTCATCTGTCAATTCTATGCTTGCTTCTACTACAGTTTTCTTGAACTAACATACATAGATATAATTTAATATTAATAATAACTAATTACAAGGCAACATTTTTTACCTCTCGCTAAGAGAGGTATTGGATTCATGCTAAAATTCGCATATCCAGATTTCAGTGAATAAGCACGAATTAAGGTCCCTAGAATCAGATTATAACATTTTTAAAATGATGTCTGTGTGTGTGTGTGTGTGTGTGTGTGTGTGTGTGGATGTGTGTATGTGTGTATGTGTGTATGTGTGTATGTCTGGATGTTGTAGACACGATTCCTCAAAAACCATAAGACTTAAAAATTAATGTTTAACTATGGATTCCTCAATCTGACATTCCTGGGAAGAGCTGAAAAGGTTTTGGTAACAATTGAACAACCGGAAGTAGTAGTTTCTGAGAAAAATTCTTCTAAATATAATTTTTTGGAAATTTTTGTTAATAAATATTGAAGAACATAAAATTGTCCATCTAATACACTTAAATTTTTTATTATATCTTGTATAGATTTAGAGATGAAGACACTATAAATATATAGAGTAATTTAATCGCAGAGGCCAAGGCACTAAGGAAACCAGTTGACAAATTCCAATGTTTATAACATATTTTTAAATGACACACGTCAGTGTCAAATATCAACAGTTTTAGTGACATTCTGACAGCTTTTTCTGGGAAGTATATTTAATCTTTCTTATTGTTTTATTAATTAAATATTTGAAATTATAGGTTAAATTGCATATATCCATCAGAAATACCGCCAATCTGGTTAATGAATTGGAAGAATCTGTGACATTTAGAAACTTCCTCTTACAATGAAAAATAGATATAATTAGAATTATATGTATGCAGAAGACATGTTAAATACAATAAAAAACAATATTTGGATAAAGTTCTGTATTTTTTTGTTATAAAACGACGGTTTGAATAGAAAGTGCAATACAATACTTATATAGCCTAATATGGAAATGGCGAGAGGTCTTGTGCTGGCCACAACAGATTTTTTTGTACATAAAATACGAGTAGATAATAATTAAAGGAATAAGTTTCAAGCATATATAATTTACGATTTATTTTTGAATTTATTAGACATTCTTATGTGGGTAAAATCACATACTTTGACCTACTGCCATTTTGACGGGCAAAATATAAAACTGTGAAACTGATCCGGGCCGAGACGCTACGGTCCGGCAGCGTTTTAAACGCAGTATAATGTTTTCATGCATTTAAAAAAAAGTGAAAAAATATTTAACTATTGAGTTAGTGTTTTCATAAATGTATTATAATTCATTTTAAAGTAATAGTGTTATTTTACACCCCCATTCAAACGTTTTTTAACAGAAATATTTATTTTTTATAACATTTACTTATATTTATATTCTGCTTTTTTGTAATGTTATGTTCATAATTACTCAAGCCTTTACACCATAAAGAAGTAATAAAAATGTTACACGGCTCTGTTGCTTTACGTGAAATTTAGTAACGACAATATATTTATACTGTATGTATAGGATTTATTAGAACTAAGTAGACGTAATCTTATTAATATTTAAAGTTGTTGTGGATAGTGCATTGCAGAGTAATTTCATTTAGATCTAAATAATGGTGTTGACAGTTGCTTACAAAGTTATATTATACGTCAAACTGAGGAAATGCGACTTGTAGAACTGTACTAATTTATTTATATCTTTCATGGCTGCGGATAATAAACTATGAAAAAAATGCTACTTTCAAACAAATAAAACAAGCATCAAATATTTTTAATTTGAGTTCTTCACAATTACGAGTCGATAATTCAACAGTAGAAGCGAGAAATTTATCGCTTGGTTTGATTATAAGCAAATCAAGCTAACGCCATGCGACATAATCGTTTAATTAATGCTGCTCAGGGTTAGTTGTTTTGATGGCCTTATTGAACGTATCTAAATTGTAGACGATAATAGATAAATAGCTATTTATCGATATAAATTTGAATTTCAATCTCAATAGAGTATTTGCATACATCACATTATACATATAACATAAATTATGATAAACTTATAAGCCAGGTATACTATTATTATTATTATTATTATTATTATTATTATTATTATTATTATTATTAATGCATACTAATATTGTTATTCCTTATAAAAGGAATGAATAGATCATTATTAGTTGCAATGGCCATTGTGTAAACATTTGTTACACATGTATTTTTTTGTGTCCATCTCGCTAGGAGGTAAAGGGACAGGGCTCGGCCGTTAAGTATATTTGCACAAAGCACCGACATATTGGTTTTTGAATTGTAAAGCTCACGATAAATACACTAATAAATAACGATCTGTTGTCACAATGACATAATGAATTTTTATCTACATGACCTGATATTGGTTGCCAGTCAAACGTAATTTTGCGGGTCTAGTTGCACACCCGGCGAGTGCGACACAGGTACTCAACGATCCATACGAAGGGGTGACTCAGTTCGGCGGATGCTCCGTGTACATCGGACATTCTGCCTTCTGGGTGAGGTTCTTGGTCGTTGGTAAGGCGGCACAGGCGCAAGCCCAAGATAATGTTGCTAAACCCACGCTATCTACTAAAGGTAGTGTTGCTAACCCCACCCTATCTATACAAAAATCGACATTTAGCGCCTACTTACACATTCACATACACGTACACAATTGCAATTGGTTATCAATATAAAGGTCCAATTGACGGCTTATTTGCATTGTTGCTCATATTAAATTATTGGAACAGCCTTTATATGTTACTTTATTGAATTTGTTGAAATTGTGTCTGAATGTCTCTCTGTGCGAGGTTTTAGCTGTGCTTTCTCTTGTAGGTAAGCCGAGTTCCAGAGAGCGGACCATTCCATAGTATGGTATCATATCATTACACCGAATCGTATTTCTCATATTATATATTATTTGTTTCATATTTAATTTTCAATAAATGTACAAGGCTAGACATATAGCACAAGCGTGGTTCTAACACCGTGTTAACTAGAACCGTGTCAACGACTTGACGTATACTTCAGGTTTGTTAACAAAAAAAGTGTTGCCAATATATTGATCAAGCTGAAAATTTACTGACAGCCATATTCAATAAATTTGCCGGCACTATTTAAAATTATTTAATTTGATTTGTTTTTTTACTTGTTTCTAGGAAAAACAGTTTTAAATAACGAGGTCAAATTTATTGAATATGGCTGTCAATAAATTTTTAACTTAATCAATATATTGGCAACACTTGTTTTCTTAACAAACCTGAAGTATGTGTCAAATCGTTGACATGGTTCTAGTTAACACCCGTGTTAGAACCACGCTTGTGCTACCAGCCATTCTGTCTGCTTTCTGAAAAGAACATTATTCTTTAATTTTATCAAATATCTATGCCGATTCCTCCACTTTTAATAGCGACGCTGTACGAACGAGATACGGGTTATTTATTAAATATAAACAAAACGTAGGGTAAGTACAACCTTGAAGTTGATGTTCTACGATGACATAGATATTTAAACCTGAAATTGTATTTATATCCAATTATTTAACATCAAAATTTTCATTTGTCTTCCTTGACCACAGTTCCGTATTTCTAACAGGGCCGGTACTGTTTCAAACAAACCAATGGACGTATTATGGTTAAAAGTTTTGTCATACAACACTGTAATTTTGAGCTTATTGTCGTTTTACTGTTTTCCTGGTTGCCAAAATAGAATTTTAATTTCTAATTTTGCATTTCTTCGGAATTTTATATAGGAATTGATTTGTTATAAATATAATAATTTAATCAATACAATTTCACTGAAACAACAGTTTTTAATATATTTTTCATAAGTGTATTAAATGATTTATAAGAATTACATAATGCAGAATTAATATGATTGAAGTTTCTTCGTAGAGAGTAGAGATGCAATATAACACTTAAAAAAATCTGTTGTGGCCAGCACAAGACCTTCCGTCAAGTCCATTTTTTTACAAATCCCATACCAAAAGATCCTTGGAACAGATTCTATATAATATCATGTAAAAACACATACTATTTTTTACAAATTACATACCAAAAGTTCATTTGAAAAGGTTCTATAAATCCTATAAAATTATAACATAAACTACACTAAGCAATGTCCTTCCATCTTTTCTTTGGCCTTTCTCTGCGTGTCACTTGCGAGGACCACTATGACATACCAATTTTGTGATCCTACACTTTCCATATTTGGTTTTGCACTTGCAACTGACATCTGTCAATTAAATTTTTTTGAATAATTATGTCAGCTGTTTCCATGATAAATAGCAAAGCTGACTAATTTTTGAAAATTAATTTCTTTATAATGCTTTAAATTTACATCTATTGAATATGAAGGAAAATGTATAATCAAACTGTATAGAGAAGAGTATTTTCTTTAATATATATAATAACAAAATGTCAAAACATAATATTTAACTGCGTTTTTTTAAGAAAAACTGTTAAAAACTTCAAATAAGGGTACTTCCGGTGGATCAATTATAACCAAAATCTAATCAACTCTTCTTATGGATGTACAGAACAGGAATACGAAAGAATTATAATTTTTAGAATTGTAGTATTGGAGTTATCGTCGGAGAAAAATTCGTCACACACGGACATACATACACACACACAGACACACACACACACGGACACACACACACATACATACAGACATCATCTTAAAAATTGTAAATTCGTATTGTAGGGACCCTAAAACGTGCTTATTCATTAAAAACTCACCACCGAATTTTTTGACCAAAGACAATACCTTCCTTACCTAAAGGTGACGGAAGGTAAAAATAAAAATTACGAAATTTGGTAAATATATATGAGAGAGGTTTCATGTAGATAATAATTTTAAAAATCTGATGTGGCCAACACAATACCTTCCGTCAATGTATTTTGTACAAATCTCATGCCAAAAGTTTCTTGGAAAAGATTCTATATATCCAGTAAAATTGTAACACGAACATGTACCATTTTTTACAAATTCCATACCGACTATCACTGACATATGTCATTTAGAATTATTTGAATATATAATGGGTGATCCAATTTGATTTTCCTATGTTGGCAGCCTTGTAAATCAAACAGTTGTCAATAAGCACGTGTTTTCAAAGTCTCAAATATTAGTTTACAATTATACATTTACGAAATGGATTATCTACAGCGAAGAATTTACACAAATTGCGTTTTAGAGTACCAGGAAGTTGATGCTGATTTTTCAAGGAAAATCTCCTTCTCTGATGAGGCACATTTCCACCTATCCAGATATGTTAATAAACAAAATTGCAGCATGGATTGCGGGAAAAGTTTCCAGATCGCATTATTTCACGTGACAGCAACTGGCCGCCAAGATCATGCGACTTAACGCCGTTGGATTTTTTTGTTGGGTTATGCTAAGAGTCGTGTCTACGCCAACAAACCTGAAACGTTGGGACACCTAAAAAAAGTCTTCGAAAATTACCAAGAAAGGATCGGCTGCTGCAAAAGATTCAGAGGTGGCCATTTAATTGATATTATTTTTCATAATTAATGAAATACATATATATTTTCAACTGATGAAAAATTATAGTATTGGAGTTATCGTCGGAGAAAAAATTGTCATACACAGGCACGCACATACCCACACACGCACATACATACACAGGCATACTTACATACACATACAGACACACATACACACAGACATTGTAAAACTAGTAAAATCGTATTCTAGGGACCCTAAAACGTGCTTATTCATTAAAAACTAAGAAAAAAGAATTCAAGATAAATAAATGCAGAAAATTAAATATTGTTAGGAACAAAATAATGTGAATACGTACAAAAATACTGTTTGAAATCGTAGATTGATGGAGATTTGTTGATCTTTGAATATTTTTTAATTATCGTTGTGCTCTTAGTATAATTTGTCGTACCCCCATGTTTGACACCTCTACTTAAATAATGAAAATTCGAATAATTTTTGTCAGGTAAAAGGTTAAACTTCGTACGAGTACCTAGTATACCTATATCCATCATAATATTCTTCATCATAATTATAATACCTTTTCTTCGAAAATTAATCATCGCAGTTTGTTTTTACATTTTTAATTGAAATAACAGATTATAGTCTTAAAATAATTACTTTAAGAAAATTTGTATAAAAGTTAATAATCTCAATAAAAATAAAATAAAGTGCACCACTATTCACCCCACATTAATATTTCTTCAATTATCTGTACTGCTCCATTTTCGTTTAAAAACTATTTTCTTCTTTTGCTCTGTTTTGAGTGTATAAAAAGTGCATGAAATTTTCCGCAGTTACATTTTTATTGTGTGTGAGATGTGTTGTTTCAATATAAAATGTCTGATGGTGTATGTGTTGCTGGCAAACCGCCCGAATTATTTAGCCCTAGCACATACATACATTTGTTGTGGCGTACCACTCATTTTCAACTGCAATAATGCTGACGCTTACGATTCTGTACCGAGTATGAATCACCCGCGGTGTACAATTGCCAAGTTATGACATTTTAACCTGCTATTTGTTAATTCCCAAATGTCATAACCCGTTCTTCCAAACAGTAGAAAAATGACCCCATTACCAATTTTGCAGGTATTAATTTGTTCATATCCTAAAAACTTGGTTGATAAGATCCCTAAATCCATTCATATTATAATTATTATGCATATATTATTACACTTGGACGTAGTTATGCAAATAGGAACCAACCCACAACAAATGAGTTTTGAGTAAATTACGTTTTAAGTTTAAAGCTTTGAGACTGATTTATACAATTACACGTATTTTTGCAGTTTATACAGTTATGTTGCTCGAATGTCTAAATATCACGGCTTTCTGTCTACATAAAGAATTTTAGAATTTCACCAGTGAATTTTGAAAAAAAAATTAAAATGTGGCATGGTTCCATTTTGCAAAAAACAATATAAGCCCAAAAACAAAAGTAAATTTAGTTTCCGTATACTTTATCTGAAACATAATCTTTATTCTATAAAAATATGAACAATATTCATAAACAAATGAAATATAAGATATAGTATATGGTATAATTATTACAAACTCTAAGTATTTGAAACATATTACTCATCTTCTATAGTAAAATCGATTATAACTCCAAATCCGTCAATATCATCTACTTCGTCCTTATCAGCAAACTGTTCATTATAAAACGAAAAACATTTCATTTGGTATAAGGTATAAAATAGATTTTATATCATTTAGTTTAGATATCAGAATCCGTTGAAGATTCGTTCAAACCATCTGGTTGATAATCATTTGGATACGCATCGGAGTCATCAAAAAGCACATCAATAAATTTCTAAAGTTCAGAACTCGAACTAGGAGGCGGTGAATAAATAATGGGTGCTTGATCTAAATCAAAGCAGAATATTTTTGAATTAATTTCTCAAAATTAACGCATTTAATTTTAACCATATTCCTAAAGAACAAGAACGGAGATTTAGATTCATATCCCCAGTCGTTGGAGAATAATTATTAAAAGTTGTATGATCTGAATCAAAACAATATATTAGCAATAAAAATACTCAAAAAAACCACAATAACACGTTTACTATTCTAAAACCAGAATGCATACTGATAAAACAAATTACTTGCACAGAGTATCACTGGATACTAAAAGGAACCATCCCTCATAACATTAATTCCTAAATTAGCAAAAAAGAACCAAGCTATCTGGTTCTGTTTTGTAAAACTATATATATTCATTTTAAGATTGTGGTTTGGTTCAGTACGATTTTCTATTAACACGTAACAGTTGTGGCTTGGTCCTATTTTCCACAACATAAAATGGACATTTAACAATCTAAATTTGACCCAAACTCAATTTGTGCTTCATTGTGGGATGGTTCCTTTTTGCATAACTACGTCCACTTTATATTCAAAAACTATTGTCTGAACCAGTAAACTATATTTTTGGAAAGGCTATCTCTTACCTTGTGAAATAAAAACACACGATCAATATTCACATCAATAGCTTTTGGCCCAAATAAATCGTGTCCTTACTTGGTGAAATAAGCAATATAATTAATAGAATAATAATTATTCTTATAGGAGTGACGTCAAATCAAGTGAATTTAATCGTCGACATTAACAAAATGAAAATGAGTTATCTCTCTCGTACACATTTTACTCGTATTCTATCAGTAGTTAGTATCATTCATTTCAGCTTTCTAACTGGGGTGGCAAGACCTACCGGGGGGTCTGGGGATATGGAATACCCCCCAGTCCCCAGGTGAAAGGGGGTCCGGAATTTTTTTAAAAACTGGCTTTGAATTTATTAGTTTCTGTAGCTTTTTCAGACATTTGCTATCTTTCTGAGCTAACCTAAGCGTGATTAATGGAGAATCGATAAGTTAAAAAAAATCCCTGTTGTAGACTTGTATTTTTCAATTAGGTATTCGTAAATTATTGAGACTTTTACTTAAAAATTCTGGGTTGGCAAAATACTGGGCTCGACAATTCTGGGGTGGCAACTGCCACTCCTTGCCACCCCCGAATTACGCCTATGGTTAGTATGTCTTGAGGGGCAGAGGATATAGACTATTTGATTGCGTTTATATGACGTCACTCCTATATAGGTTTATGGTGTATTCCGTTTCGACTATATCTTAAGTTAGGCAACATTGGTACAGGCACTCTTCGCTCGTATGTGGAAGATGAAGATGCAGGTTCGTGTCTGTACTTCCACAGTCCCAGTCTAGCTTTTAATAGATACAAATAAGTTAGTTTTTTCAAAACAGTTGCCTTTCTTAAATGTTGGTAAAGTAGATAACATATAAAAACTTCCATATCCCATTTCGAGCGATGTTCGAACCCGGGAAATTTTGTAAATTGTAAACAGTATAGTATATTTAATAACAATAAAGAGAATTTGTTTACATTAATGAAAATGACTAATTGCACAAAAAGCTGTTAAATTATAATAATTTTGTCTATGTTTTTACTCTACTGTGTATCAAGGCTGCAGATAAACTTGTGAATATATTTCATTTAAATTATATCCCTTCAGTTTTTTTAAGTCTTTGATTTCAACAAAGAAACGCTTAATTACAATAATGAAAATGATTAATCATAAATATTGAACCCCATTTTTAAATTTGCTAACCACTGCGCTTTTGATCGGTAGGTAGATATTATTAATAAAATACAATTTCAAAAATATTTATTTACGTTGGTACTACAATTTAATACAAAATGGATTATAATAATTTTGGACAATGAATTTAATAACTAGTATTGTGATCATAATGTTGATACTTGTTTGAATTATCTCTCAATTTTGAAAAGGTTTTCTTCGCATTCGAAAATGATTAATTTTGCGATCTTAAAAACCATAGTTAATGAATTAAAATAACAGAAGTCAAATTTGGATTGGAACTAGATTTAGATGATCACATAAATTGTATTATTTAATCTATTTTCATGACAATGAAATATGTAGTCTAAATTTTTGTTTGTTTTTTGTTCGTGGGGTCCCGTGGCCGCGTGCCAGAGTGTCTGGTCGCGAACCTGGGGAACCGGGTTCGATCCCGACCGACGCCAAATATTTCGAATTTCGAAGGGCAAAAAAGTGTGGTGTATTTTCCACGCCAGCAATGAGTGTCCGAGAGGTGTCACCTGGTAAGCGCCCGCACGGTACAGATATGTCATCATCATTACCGGTATCTGCGATAAAGCAGATTGTGGCACACTCAGAAATGGGTAATATGCCGTGATGATATATTTATTTATTTTATTTATTTTTTTGTTCGTTAGTTTTACTTGCTTGGTAACAAGACAACTAGCATATTTATTGTTTACGCATTATTTTAACGGAGATAGAAAAGCAACGGATACTTACGGAAAAGTAAAATACTTTTCTTTGATGTACATGGATTTATTTACGACTTTTCATGAAAACACTACTGTTTACGTAGCAAAGCACACTTACAGAGTCGGTTGCAGGAAAATATATTGCTTACCATCGCTCCCGAAAAGTATTTGTTTCCAGTCGGCTGTCGTCCAATCTTTTTATTTTTTCGTAAAATTTAATTCAGTTCTACGTTTTTTTATTTATAAATCAATGTTTCTTTTTTCACACCAATTTACGTAAAAAGTCTTGCTTTTTGAAGAATTCTCGACACAATTCTGTGAATCATTTTTTTAGCAAGCTTTTTATCACGTAGGTACTTCTTGAGATTTGTGCTGTTTTCCAGATATCTACAACATATTTTTATCTTATTATTTTATTGCTGAGGTTTCTTTTATTTTTATTATAATGTTATGTTATGGAGATATAAATTTAAGAGGAATATCATTCCAATTGTTAATAAACTGCCATTTTTGATAAATGTATTTTTATGGTCCGATGTGTAAGGCTGGTACACTAGAGTATAAAGTAAATGGTTTTCGTATTTTATTTATTATACATATTGTAGAGCTACATCGTCAATACATGTGTGGCATTTAAGTTGTCTTACCAAAATTTAGTTTTTATCTGTACATTCATGTTGGTAATACTGACTGAATACTGTAGTATTCAACTTCAGATCTGTTATTTGTCAAATATTGTATTCAAATTGTCATCTGCTCGACTGTCAAATTTCTAATTTATTTCAGGAATTTTATTTATGGTTGTAATAAAAATCTTTTATGTATCCTAAGTGTAGAAAAGCTTTATAACATAAGGTCAAGTATTTCGCGACGAGGCTTGTTCATCATTGTACTAATAAAATAATGTTAATTTCTTTGTCTTAAATGTTACCTGTTAAGCAGCAGTCGCCCTAGCAACTAGGAAAATTTAAGGAAAGTTATTAGTTTTTAAAATATTCGAGTATTTAAAGCCTTTAAAGTCCACTCTATTCTAAATTCTTACTACTTTCAAATATTCTGCTGTTGTCTTTTTGATATCCGGGAGCCATTTTCAAATAAATAAATGCTGAAAATAACGAAAGTAAATCTAAATAACACTTGTTTAAATTTATGATGCCCCACAAGATAGAAATGACTTGTGATTGTAGGGTGATAACAAAAATGTTGAACGACATAGGCAGCCAATGGCAATTAAAACGTATTATAATATATATAGTTTTTTTTTTTTTTTTTCAAATAAATTGCTTATTATTAATATACATATCCAAATATTGACCATGAAAGTTATTTTAAACTTGCGGGTAATTACATCGCAAAGAACACATATCTACAACTCTCAAAATCGACATTCTCTTGAGACCAAAATATAAAAAGTAACTAGTGTTCCACATCACTGCATAATTATATGTGGATGCAAACATTTTTGTTCGCCATTTAACCATAAATATACTACATGGTGAAGTTCAGATAAATAACTCCAGATGTAAATAAACATTCTCTCTAAATCCAGCAAAATTGTTTGATTTGATAATTTTGTACAGGTTGTATTGGACAATGTGATTTTAAATAGTTAAATATTATTCATGATGATTTGTAATGAATCGTAATCATCTTTTTTGCACACTCATTCAACCGTTCTATGGTAATGTAAATCTGAATGTATTCATGTTAACATTAAAGTCTGCTTTTTAATTCACCTGACACAGTGAATCTTTATTATTCTAAGTTGTCTTCTGACTGCAAATTCTAAATTAATATTTGCACAAAAAATTTGATGCATTAAAATTTCTCGCAGTCAGCGCTCAAATATTTGCTTGCACGTCGTTCGACCAGTACAGACTCGAGTTTGAGATAAAGTAGATACCACAGGAGAGAACTAAATCATGAATATTGTACAGGATTTTCACGACGTCTTAAAGATAAAAGCTGTTCGACACTCAAAAGATTCTGTTTGCGAATGAATAATTTTCCATAAATAAAATAGAAGACTTTACACATTCATTTATCTAATCGGTTAAATATAAAAATAAATAGGTAAATAGGGGTGGACCGTGGATTCGAGAATACTCCAGGCAAGTTTTTACAAAAATCAACTCGACTGGAATATTTTAAAGCATAACTCGCCTTGAATCCTGACTAAAAAAAGACAACTTGGATTCGAAACTTGACTCGAAAACGAGTCATGTTTCTAGTAAAATCAAGCAAAACAATTTTTTTCATTAAAAAAATCAACAATTAAAGTCCTAAACATGGAAATGGTGGTAAAATGATTTCTATACTAAATTTATTTCTATACTAAATTTATATGTTATATATATATATATATATATATATATATATATATATATATATAATATATATAAAATAAACAAATTACATTTCGTAAATATTAAAGCTGCGTTCAGAACCAAATTTGACGAATGCGCAAAATATCGGAATCCGCGTGTGGTTATTGTGCCCCATATTTCTGCACACATTTGTTTACATTGAGACTTTTGGCAGAAGATAACTGAAGCTGAAGAGCTTTTTTGCGATTAATTTCTAAAGTTTCACAATAAACTCCAAGATAACAATAAAATAATTGCAGCTGAACTTGACAATAGACGGTCAGCAACACTATACGCATGCGTTACTTTAAATTGAAAAGTTTGAACCTTGCAAGGTTGGTATTAAAAATTGAAATTAGAAAGTGAAATTATATTTTTGAGAACGCGTACATTATGGCACATTTATCCGAGCTTGTCGCAAGATATTCAAATTGAAATTGAAATGATAACCCAAAAAAGCTTGAAACTCGAGCAGAAGAACTTTATTCGGCTAGAGAAATTATTGGCTTGACTCGATACTCGACTCGAAATAACATTGTTGTTTGACTCCAAACTTGATTCCTTTTCGAGTAAAGTAAAGCCGTAACTCCTGTCACTATAGATAAATATGAAGATATACACAGAAAAACAAACCTTTTAAATTGTAGTTAAATTAACTAAATAAATCTGTGATTTTCAGCCTTCTAATATGTTTTTATTAAATTATCTTAATTGATTTAAATAAATTTTCTAAATTTGTAATAAATTATAGTAAAATTAGATTAAATGACTACATTAATTCATTAGATAAATCACCGATAATTGAAGGAGAAAAATAATGAAGCCAAAATATAGTAAAATTAAATAAAATAAATAATTAAAATAACTATTTACATATTTAAATTAACGATTTTTTACAAAATATTTATTATCTATTTCGGGTTAGATAAAATGCTAAATTAAGATTTGTAAATTATACTAAATTATTAGACATATTGCCTAATAAAATAATATCTAATTATAATTAGACAAAATTTAAAATCTTTTTTCTGTGTGCAAATACATCACAGATTTTTGTTCATTACTACTAGTTCGTATAAATGACTCCATTTTCAGACTTTAATTATATATAATGTAAAATAAGATTTAGTAAAAAAAATCTGATGGTTTTATGAAATAAGGATTAGTTTATTTTCATAAAAAAGTTTTATTATTGGCAATCGATTTCGTCGCAACGGACATCATCAGGCCACAGCTGTAATACAATATATTTCTAATTATAATTTGAAGAAAAAACATATAAAATTTTTATACATGTGAAAAGTAATGTTATACAGAATTATTCAAAGGGTTAAGATAAATTTAGAAAATAACATATTTTAGTTTGTTTTACAAAAATATATATGTAGATAAATATATGATTATTAATAATAATGAATAATAAAATGTTAGAAATTAGAAGAGTGAGAGTGAAAAGTGTTGAAACGTGTGTTTACATATTTTTTAAATTTTCAAAAATGAAAATACTATATACTTCTGTTTAAATACTTAATTGACGGTAAGTTTATTCAATTTTATATAAATCCACATTTTAAATCCATTTAAAGTTTATGATTGTTTCATTCACCTAACCTTACAAAAACCTTTTTTGAAATCCATTTTAATCATCTCATAAACCTGTCTTCTAATTTTATTATTCATTATTATTAATAATCATATATTTATCTACATATATATTTTTGTAAAACAAACTAAAATATGTTATTTTCTAAATTTATCTTAACCCTTTAAATAATTCTGTATAACATTACTTTTCACATGTATAAAAATTTTATATGTTTTTTCTTCAAATTATAATTAGAAATATATTGTATTACAGCTGTGGCCTGATGATGTCCGTTGCGACGAAATCGATTGCCAATAATAAAACTTTTTTATGAAAATAAACTAATCCTTATTTCATAAAACCATCAGATTTTTTTTTACTAAATCTTATTTTACATTATATACTACTAGTTCGTTTTTAAAGTAAGAGTAGTAAATTGAAAATATCGCTAGTACAATTTTTTCTGTTTGGCTACTGTTATCGAACCCAAATGAGTACAGGAAATAGTTAATTCCCGCACTAATACTAGATATAATAATTTAAAAAATAAGATCACTTAAAAACAATGAATAGCCGCCCAAAAAGTTGATACTTATCAGTAGTTATATAACAAGAGGTTCGAAAATAATCGAATGTACAGTTGTAAGGACGAGATGTGTTGCCTAGGAAATACAACGACACCGTAGGTGGATTTGTATTTTCAGGTAACACTTTGAGTCCGCAAACTGTATATGCAGATGATTTTTGAAGCTCGAGTTGTATATATTAAGACTATATAACGAATCAACCAAGATTGTAGAAAAAGTATTGTTTATAACACATGCAGAAAACCTAATTCTGAAACTCCATGCAAATTTCAAAACGAGAGCCATCTACGAATTCGGATTGTATACGTTAGGTAATAGATGTGCGAAATTATTATTATTATTATTTTTTATTGTTGTCTAGTTACAGTGCTAGTTATCTGCTTATAAAATGTAGACATATACCGATCTATATCCATAATTATTTTTTTCATTGTCAAATACCGTTCGAAGTTTTATATTTCGCAAATGTGTTAATATAGGCGACATACTATTAATTAACGGGTTGCTTATATCATCTACGTACATGAGATGTGCAAAAAATTTGAAAATCTGGTTCTATTTGCTGACAACAGTGGATCCAAATGTTCTATCTATACAAGAAATAGTGTTGGTAAAAACGTATTATAATAATTTGACTCATACGTTACGTTGGCAGATCATATTGTTCTTAAACACAAATTTGAACTAATAAATATCAATAATAATAAAAATAAATAGCAAAGCTGACTGATTTTTGAAAGTTAATCTTCTTATAATGCTTTAACTCTATATCTATTGAATATGAAGGAAAATGTATAATCAAACCGTATAGAGAAGAGCATTTTCTTTAATATCTATAACATAAAATGTCAAAAAATAATATTTAATTGCGTTTTTTTAAAGAAAACTGTTAAAAACTTCAAATTAGGGTACTTCCGGTGGATCATTTATAACCAAAATCTAATCAGCTCGACATATGGATGTAAAGAAGAAAAATACGAAAGAATTATAATTTTTAGAATTGTAGTATTGGAGTTATCGTCGGATAAAAATTTGTCACACACGCACACACACATACACACACGCACGCACACACACATACAGACATCTCAAAAATAGTAAATTCGTATTCTAGGCACCTTAAAACGTGCTTATTCATTAAAAACTCACCAACGAATTTTTTGTCTAAAGACAATACCTTCCTTACCTGTAGGTGACGGAAGGTAAAAAGAACTTGGGGATATCGTTGATGTTTCTTGTAGAACACTTTTTCTAATAAGCTTCAAAATATAAAACCTGCAACCTGCAGTGTCTTTTTGTAAATAAAGTTGATTCATTAATTTGTTTATTATGGACATTTAGTGAAAAAAATATTTCTTACAATTTTAAATTTAGTTCTATCTTCTCCTTATGTGAATCTTCTTTTGAATGAAACAGGTCTGTTAATGCCAATGCCAACAGTTCTCAATATCTGAAATCTTAGTGAAGTTATTTGTTTGTAAAAGGATTTCAAAATAATTAAACTTCATGTAATATTCTACAAGACACACTCTAACCTTTTAATGATTATGATACCCTTTTCTCTTATATATGAGAATTTTAATAGACATTGGTACAAGGTACAAGTTACGACTACTAAATTTATGTCAGGTTTATGTATGTAACATTTTATGTCTATTTTATGGATTTTCTTGAAGAATTTTCAAAGTTCAGCTATGATAATTAGAAAAATTATTCATGAAAGAATTGAAAGTTTGCATTACAATGTTCAAGCAGATTTCTATTTACGAAAGGAAATGAATAATTTGAATTTTAATTAAAATGTTTTTAATACTTCACGAACGAATTAATAAGTGCTGAATTTAATCGTAATTACTTCTCGAAAAAGAAAAAAAAAACATGCTGTTCTTCAAAAACCGGAATTACTTTTTCTAAATTTAGCACATGTATTTCACATTGGCAACCCGCATATGTTTGTTGAAGTACCCATAATAACTTAGGGCCGGTTTTATAAAAAAATTTAAGCTTCACGTAAAATTTAGTTGTCAAGTAAATTTATTGAAATGAACAAATTCGAATCAGTTTCTCTATTCTTATGATATTTGTATCATTGCTGTCAAAGAAACGCGTTGCATTTTTTCACTTCATTAAATTTACCGTGGAAGTAAATTTTAAGTGAAGCTTAAATTTTTTTATAAAACCGGCCTTTAATGTGTTAATTACAATCTCTTGTAATTAAATAGTTAACCATTGCATGGTTTATAAATTGGTAAATAACAACATATAACGTAAATAAATAATTACAGAACAATAGCAACAAGTAACCAAAGTAATTCAAAAATACATTCACGGCTCTCGGGTTATGGGTTCGATTCCCACCAAGGGCTTGGATGTTGTCCCAAAAATACTCCCATTTACACTAATGATGCTTTTGGTACGGTGATTTCTATGCGGTTTCATAGTCCAGTGGAGTTTAATAATTTTATATCGATCCTTTGAGTTAAAAATTATACCACGGTTCTATATTTGGTGTACCCACAACTAGTTAGGTTACTTGTGATGCTCAATAAAATGTAGTTACCATGGAACTATAAGTAACTTGTAGACAACCGCTCTCAACAGAAAAACATTTTAGTATTGCGGTATATTTCCCATATGAAATGGCAATTTTTTTCTTTTTTTTTGTAAAATGTACTTCATTTGCTAGTATATAGGGTCAAAATTATCTCTTAGGAATTCCTTTGAACTTGTTGCGTTCATAAAGAATACCTACCAGTATTTATATTGAGGTCACTTGTTAAAGTTATCATTAACAGTATATTATTAAAAGGTCCGTTAATGGTAGAAATTTACTAAAAAAATTATTTAAATATAACTTTTTAAAAAATGACAATTACTCAACTTTCTCAGTTTATAAAAATTTGTGTGTTGATATTTGCAAGCCACACTAACTACAAAATTATAACTTGTTGGAAAAACTTTGATAAGATCTTCCAGTTTGTTTCACCTAGTATCCAGACTTTCTCCAGTCGTTCCATTCCTGGAAACTTCGTATACACTGCTGGTTCTGAATACAGGACTCATCCATTAACAGAAATTGGACTTGCGTAATCTAATTCGCAAAATTTTCTCGCTCCTCGACAAATTTTCCTAACCTGGCTACGTGTTCAGATTTTTTTTCTGTTCTTGGAATTATGAGGAGACACTTGTACTGAATTACATTCGCTAGCGTTTATTATGTTCAGCAACTGCTTTTTCTTTTTTAAACTGCGCAATTTCAACAAGAATTTGGAAATTGAAAGTATCATACAAAGAGTAGATGAAGAACGATGAAAATGATTCTCATTTATAAATAATACAAAATTTTGTATAGTAAGTAATAATAATATTATTTTTGATAATAACAATAATAGTAATAATAATAAGAATAAGATTAATAATAAAGGTGAATTGTATGTGTTTTTGTAATAACGATATATTTGTACCGTCGAGAGTATTACCAGATGTCTTCTGACAGGCTCTCAAAGATGTCCTGGAGAGTGCAGCGAAGGAATCATAATTTTGTGCAACATATTTGAAAATTTAAAATAATTTTCAGGTTTGCCGTTTTTCAGATAATAACTAGTAATGTGCCATCAAAAACTTCCTAGAAGAATTTTCCTTATTCCTTAGGAAGAATGAATGTGAACAAGTATATACTTTTTAATTTTTACCATAAATTCACCGAAAATCATAAAAACAAATAAACTTAAATTGGTATTTTTAATTAATTTAAGATTTCTTTACACAATAGTTGAATGTCGGGAGTTGACTCATCATCACAACAACTGATTGCATAGAATTTTGTTTAACATCTGTAATGTCAACGGTGTTCGTGTCTCTTAAGCTTGATTTATACATGTAAGTTTTAAGAACTTGGCCAAGTTCTAGATATTAAGCTTAAAACAATTGCATTATACTTGTCAATTTTTTCGTCAATTTTAAATTCTGAGTAATTCGCTAAATAAGCTGGTATAGAGCATGTCATGTTTTTCCTTCAATTTTTTGTGCTTTCTAGTAATTGTAATAATACATCCAGTTTAATTATGTGACTGCTATGTCACCTTTTGATTTTGATATTTTGATAAGAAAAAAATTGATACATGTAAACAGCTGGCTCGAAATTAGTAAATTTATTTCCCAATTTTAAATTCAATTTATTGAACTTGGTCAAGTTCTGACAAATGTAAAACAGGCTTTAAAATTTATTTCTAAAATTTCTATAAGATAATAGAAATTATTATTCTTAACAAAATTTACAAATTTTCATTAGGAAAAACAATTTAAACTACACTGACGAATTATGGGTATTGTGGGGTATTATGCAAAATATAAAGTAACCCAATGACTAAAACAGAACTTGAGTAGAAAACTTGTGAAATTTAGAACTCTTTTGCAAAAAAGTGGTACGAATAGTTAGTAGTAACTGCAACATAAAAATATGAATAGATACGAATTATTAAATTTTGAATATATTTCTGCCTTTATTTTAAGATAGTTTTGTCGATATAAATTATTCTCTCTTGTGTCTTGTAATAATCTTAATATATATATATATATATATATATATATATATATATATATATATATATATATATCGCCAAATTTGAAGGAACTACCTTCACAGGTTCGAGGATGATTTTCAACGTTATCTAATCTACCTAGGTATGAAGTGGCTTCTGACATCTCCATTTCATTTGTAATTAATGAAGCCCAGTTGCATTAAACATTGTTAACTTTGACAAGATTGAAATGTAACCATAGTTTCAATATGCAGTTAAACACATGATCAATTAACACCATTTTACGCAACTGACCCTAAAACTTTCATCATTCGTTCTGCTAAAATTAAATCTTCAACCTTTTTCATCTTTTCTTTCGTTCTTGTTTCCACAGGCTTTTTGAATTTTGGATCAACCTCAATCGATTATTCCCGGCCTCTATCGAAATTGCTTGTATTATAATATCACTGTAAAATATGATAGCGTGCTTCCCCATATCCGGCATTCACCCATTCATAACTATTTTTGGGATAATTGTCCATTTTTGCCAAGAACTTTACGAGTACTATATTATTTCACATCTTCTATTTAAATCTTTGCAGAAGCTGAAAATCGCTTTCAATTTGTACCAAACATAGTAAAAAAATCTGATGTGGCCAACATAATACCTCCCGCTATTTATTTTTTATTAATTTAATTACGTACCTACATATTTACTAATGCTGCAAACTATATTAAATTCCATTGCATTGTAACTATTGTTCTATTTACTATTTTATTTTTAAAATGTCACTATTACTAATTTGAAATAGTTTTTTGCAGTGACATTTATCTGTCAGTTAAAATACATTTGAATATGAACTGTGCATGTAATAAAGGAATTGTGTTTGTCTTTGATATATAGGCTTCGGGATTTATATAAAAGATTATTTTTTAAATTTATATATATAGAAAAAGTATTAATGTATAACTGTAGAAATTCAATAATCTTTAATTTTCAGAATGACGTAAAGTGCGAAAAACCATTATGAGCTTCAAGTAAAGTGCCATATCCGCTTATCCAAGTTACACCAAAATCTAATGGCTTTTCATATTAGAATAGGGTCGAAATGCAAGGTTTCAGAATTTTTTAAATGATAGTATTTGAGTTAGAGCACATACACATATACACACACATACAAACATCATCGTGAAAATGTTAAAATCGGATTTTAGGCACGATCCCTATATACCTCCCTTACCAAGGGTAGCGGCAGCAAAAAAATTACAATTGCTTGTCTTTTGTTTTCGTGACTTGTTAGGTAGTATAAAAGATCAGTGTTTCGTTTCTGTAGCAAATAAAATAAAGGCAAATTCCATAAAAACGAACTAATTTAAAATCGGTCCGTAACAAATTCATAGTTTGCGAAACAGAGGATTTGCAACAAAATGAATTTGTAATCATAAAAATGTAGTTTATTCACAATTTAAAATGCAAATAAATACAATTTGCAAGTCAACACACAGTACTGTACATCAGCATCTCATCTTAATAAGATGACAACTTCTGTGGACATATTTATATTATTCCAGAATCTGAATACAATGAATTTGAATGCGAACGAGTAAAAATTTCGAGCGAGCTGCAAGAGAGCAATAATTGGCAGGCATCGCGAGATTTAATTAACTGCTATTGCCTGTTAAGTTCAACGTCGACGGAATAAATTCTAATTAAAGCTCAAACCTCATTTAACAAAAATCTACTTGACGTTTATCTATATTTAACACAGCTATGTCAGCGGGGTAAACAAAGAATATAGCGTGTGCCGGCGTGCGCTATGAATGCCGTCGTTCAAATATTCAAATGTCAATTCAGTTGAATGGATTGGATTATTCTGACATTTGAGTTTGTCGTTTAATAGAATTTTAGAGAATAATACTCCAGCTACAATTGTATTTTATGAAACAGTTATAATCATGCAATAAGAAATTGATATTTGTTTGTACCACAAGTTACTAAGATCTCCCTAAGTTTTTACAATAGCCCAACAAAGCTATCAAAATTTGAGTAAATAGTTTTTTCAAAACTTTTCATTTTTTGATACTTCGAGTAAATAACAAAAGTAAAATAATCAAATATTTATTTTGGTTTTAAGAATAATCTAACAAATTTATTGTTTCTTGAGTTGTCATTTAGCAAAAAAGTAGTGGAAGCATGACAATAAATTCATTTCTATAGAATGATATAAAAATTATATGTTAAAACTCGAAATTAAGACATAAAAAGTGAAATAAACGAACAAAAAGACCATAATGGGGTATTCTACCGATTTTTTAAATATTTTTTTCTGAAAATATATAAAAATCTAGGAGTGTTGGTGAAAACACGATTTTAAAATTCGAATTGGTAATGATCCCAAATTTTTGAGAATTGTTGTACCTACTACTTATGTAATTTTGTTTATACAATCGAATGGTATAGTAAAGTCCATTTTTGGGTTTCTACCCAAAAGTATGCAATTTTGGGGTGTAATTCATATAACTCAAAAAAGTATGGATCTTCGTTTTCAAAATTTTAAATCAGCACTTTGAAAAATATTTAAAATATAAAAATTTGATTTTCTGGGGCAATGGTTATACGAACATGTCAATATTATTAATCTAATCAATAAAAGTTATGAAATTAAAATTTAATTTTCAGTGAAATACGAGTAGGTACTGTGAATTCCAATTCCATGTTACGCAAATGAGTTACGAGAAATTTATGGAAAAGAACGTTTTTCTCATTTGTTTGTAATTCTTTCTAAAAAATAGATCCTTAATTGCAAAAACATGAAAATTATGTATCCAATTAAAAAATCGCCACAAAACAAAATAGAATTGTAGTCATACATGCGGTATTTTTATGAATTCGTATATTTCATAGGAATTTAATACCTTGTGTTAATTCTCGCGAACGCTAAACGCGTTTTTGTGTAGTGTTCCCGCGCGGGTTTTATTGCTCGTATGCCGGCGGACGGATTTAGCTCTGGGACCCTGCAATAAGCTGTGACGTGACAGCCGTTTCTTTTTTTCCGTCGAAGCGACATTACTAAAGCTTCAAGCTCTAGCTGACCAGCAGTCTGCATAATTTATCCAGGAATTTAAATTGTTTGCCAGTTTTATTTTGCGGAGTACACTAGTCAAGAAGGGGACTACATATTTTAGTTAGATACAATATACAACGCCGAAACGTACTCACAAAATTTTGTTTTCTGTGAAGCACTTGAAATGAAATGCACTATGTAGCTATTAGGGCTGTCAATAACTGACAAATATTAAAAGCGAATAAATACTCGGTTCCAAAACTATCCGGGTAGTCTGCTATCCGGAACCAGTCTTTAAAACCGAGTAATTGAATCATTGTTGTATCCGGGTAGTAGAACTGTTAAACTATGTACATGCTGTCCATGTATAAACTAACCAGCAAATATTTCGGTTATTATTACTTTTAACGAATTAATATATAACATAAATTATAGTACATTAGTTAATACATAATTTCGGAAGTAGTTCAATATTAATCCATATTAATTGGCCTATTTGTTAAATTCATATATCGCGACTTAAATAGTATTATTTCTAATTATAATGGAGGAAGTCTTTATTTTTTATTTAAAGTAAAGATATTTCTACCTTATAACGGAACTTTAAATTACATTTCTATCTAATAAATATTTAACACAATAAAAATAACTTAAATTTAGTAAATTTCTATTATTTATCAAGATTGGATAATTCGCCGATTATTTTTAAAAATTGCCGTAATATTTTATGGTGTCTTATTTCTAAACTCTGCCAAACAAATAAGGTCAATTCTTTTCATACTTTATTTGTTTTTCTTGTATTGTTAGTAAAGCTATAAATTATTTCGTTTGACATTAAAACAACAAAATATTTCAGAAAATATATCTTGCTATGTAGCACAAGAACGACAAAATATCTATAATATTAAAAAAAAAATACCAATAATTATGTTAGTTATTATTTGTATTATATCGGGTGTCTACTTGAAATCCGTAATATAGGTAATACAACGTTATTTTTTTCATTTTGCTGTAATTTCTGACCTATTAATTTTAGAGAAAAGTTGTAAATAAAAAGGTTGTTCAGAATTAAAAACTACAATGGGACTAAAATTAATCACAATTTATTTCGTTTTGTCTTCAAGGTTTAATAAGAAACATACACGTTCATTTGTTTTATTTTGATGTAGGATATCTAGATTAATGTTATTGACGTATTTACTTAATAAAGAGTTTTTGAATTTTTTTGAAAAATTTTCTTGTATAAGGGTATTAACATGTTACGTCATCGAAAAGAGAAAATATTTTATATCAAATGAGCCTAATGAAAGGGTACATTGATATTTAAAAAAATTCAATTGTTTTTCGTTACTCATTTGTTATCTGAAATAAAAACAACTGATTGCTGCCTTATTATTAGCAATAAAATGATAAACGACTTTTATATATATAAAAAATTTATGCAGTCGTTATTTACCGAGATATATACCATATTCCATACACAGTGGGCACTGTATATATATGCAATTTAATTTAAGGTAATGTTTATTATTACATAAACCAATGACCGAAAGTAAGACATATTCGCATGAATATGAATCGATATTTCTTTTTTAAGATGCAAGAATTATTAAAATTTGTTTAGAAAATATAACCACGTAATTAATGTAACAAATTTAAAATAGTATACAACTGTATATATTTAATTTTGTTTTATTTTTACCAGTGCTTTGTTTAGTATGTTTTTGACTTTTTATAATGTCTTTGATATTGGAATATTATTAAATAGTTTCGGTATCTAGATTTGATTTGTTTCGGTTCCTAGACCAAACTAAGAGCCGAATAGTTTCGGTTCAAGCAAAACAGTTAATGTTTAGTTTTTTTATTTATTTTTGTTTTGTTCCGGAACCGATAACCGACTAGAATTCTGGACTGACATTATCTTTATTAAACACAACAAGACTATGTATAACACAAGATACAGTTGTAAATAGTATCAGTTCATCTGATGACGGAAGCAGATCATAGCTACCGAAATCTTGTGTACACATTTTTTTTGTGTTTAATAAAGTTAATAACAGTCCGGAATTCTAGTTTTATTCGATAACCGTTAGTTATGGTTCTAGATTTATGATTCGGTCCCAGAACCGAGAATGGGGAAGTTTAGCATGGTAAAAATTCTACATAACATACTATTTTCTCACAAATATAACACAAATGACTGCTGAAATTGAAATTAAAATTATTGCTCCATTTATTTATAATTAATATTTTTTGGATAAACTTTAAGTACGTCACAAGTCAGTTATGCGCAAACTCAGACATAACGGTGAAATCAAACCACTTAAACGTAGGTCGTAACAAAGCGTAAAAGCGCTTCACTGGTAACCGAAACCGCGTGCGTTAGTGTATAAATCGACATACGTTGCGCCAAGCCTCTACCGACGTCATCATAGCTTAAAATTGGCTTTCCGGAAAATCTGGGCATTTTTGAAAAAAATAAAACATGTTACATCATTGGAAAAATACTACCTTTTTTTTAGTTTAAGTTCTGTAATTATTATTTTAACCCAACGTTTCGGCACCATCATTTTTCAAGTCTTTTTCCATGTAATAATTTTTTTTTAAAAAATCGCAAACTTCCCCATTTGATGCGGAATCGACCGACTAGTTATACATTTAAATTCGCATAATCAAATTTATCCAGTACCGGAACAAAATGGAGCGAAAGAAAAATAACACCTAAAAGGTAGTTTTGTCCTTTACGCACTGGCACATCTCGTCAATCTTAAGTAAATTCTCTGTAAGAAATATGCACTTATATGTAAACGTCATCTACGACGTAGGCTAAAATATATTCCACCCCCCATATGTCAAGTCAACATCATTAATCATATTCTACATTTGATTTTGTACTTTATTTGACATACAAAAACTACCCATTCTGATCTCTTTTCTCTCATCTTAAATAAAATAAATAAATAAAAAAATTATTTTGTAAGTTTGGTCATAGTAGGTTATGTTCACAGTTCACTGTGTTTGTCAGTTTTACCTTTTGTTTTCTTTAACCCATTGTTATATTTTCGATCGGTTATCGTTCAATCTGCGCATTTTTTTCTTAAAAGTTAATCGGCAGTACGTTCAGTTGATGTTTATTTAACTCCAGATCACTTAAACTAAAAAGATTACAAACTTTAGGATGCACTAATATTATGATGATTATATTATTTTGCAAGCTTTTTACCGTAAAAGTAGTTCTTGAGATATTTCATATTTCTTACACTGTTTTCCGCACATCAGCTTTAGATTTTCATTTTATTAGTTTGGCTACACGTGCTGAAGTTTTTCAAGGATGACAGCTTCGTTTTGATGTGCTGCACTTTATGTAACCGTACATGTAGCAAGAATAACATTCTCAATTGATTTTCCGATTGATAATGAAGTGACAATTTCACGAGATGTATTTTCTTCCTTTGAAAGTTTTACTACATTGCATAAGTTCAAAATTTTATGCGGAGATATTTAATTTATTATTTGACTGAAAATCTATTAATTTATTTTCCATTTCTGGCTGTGTCTTGTCTATTTACTTTTATTTGCAGATTTGGGTAATGCAGATATATCTACGCCTTTGAGAATTTTTATCTACACTTCTTGTTACCGTAGACAGTGCATCACAGAGACCTCTTTGCTTTTTGAATATATATAATATTTTTTTGAAATGTCTAGAATATGAAGTAGGAATCAAATAAATTCAAGAAATTTATTGTCGGTTGCACCACCGACTATGAAATTTTCAGTGTTCCTTAAATCGACAAATTTGCATCGAAATGATATATCAAATAAATTATTATTTATTGGTATTTATTTGGAAATTTACTTTAGAGCAGCTCCGCAAATTGTAATACAACAGCTGCGCCTATACCAAATTCTTTATATTTTTCTGATAAAATGATGGAAGACCCTTGAACCAACAATGATCATATGAAAAATACAACCACGTGCCCATCATCTGTTAATTCGAGTAAAGTAAACACCGTTATTTAAGAAACATATAGTCCAATCTGTGAAATAAAAGCCTAACTATGCCAATTTTAGATATTTAGATAGTGTCCTTTTAAAAGGACGATGGATTTATCTGAGTTAAGCACTGTCAGGAAGCAATAATTATTAATGTAATTATTACATTAAAATTAATAATGAAACCGTGTTAAGGAGATTGTATTGCTTCTAATAAAATTAAGGTTTGTAAAAATAATATATATATTTTCTGTCATACATAAATATTAGATGTACAGGACGATTCTATATACTAATGTGGGAAGAGCTTATTAAAGTTTTTAGTGTATATCGGATAACCGGAAGTATCACTTATACAAACTTTTAACAGTTTCTCTTGTAAAAAATTCATTGAATAAACAAAAACATAATATTTTAACAATAATTTTGACATTTAAACACTGTCAGGAAGCAATTACATTAAAATTAATAATGAAACCGTGTTAAGGAGATTGTATTGCTTCTAATGAAATTAAGGTTTGTAAAAATAATATATATTTTCCATCATACATAAATATTAGATGTACAGGACGATCCGATTTAAGTTTGCAGTATTATAAATTATACAACTGTCAACAAGCACGTGTTTTCAAAATGTCAAATATTAGTTTACAACTACACATTAACGAAATGGATCATGTAAAGCAATAGATATATGCAAAGGAACTTAATATAGTTTGCAGGATTACTAAATATGTAGGTATGTATTTAAATTAATAAAAATTAAATATCGTGAGGTATTGTGTTGACCACATCAGATTTTTTATGTATTGCGGTTTATACATATTTTTGGTTTAAGGAATGATTATATTAACAATTTCAGTTGTTTTTTAAACATGATACATACAATTATTCGTAGCCATGATAATAAACCTATTTAATTTATTACTTATCTCGTAATCTGCGCACATAAAGTAAAATGGCGACTAAAGCTGTCAGCTGTATTGTCGGATGAAACATCAAAATATATTCTGTGAAAATTGGCATCTTTTCATACTATAAATTTTTAAAAAGCTTTAGAATCTTCCATTGAGAAGTTGTCAAAGACATTTTCTTCATTTTACTTTCTGAATTTTGAAAGATAAAAATTTTGAGTATTACCAGTTACATATTTTTAAAACCATATTTCAGTAGGTAAATTCCTCTTTTAAATGTATTATGTTTCCAAAGACTTTTCACCGCTACTAGTGGCATGCAAAAGTTTTAAGCCACACATATTTTATTTCTTTTAAATATTTCAAGAATATTTATTTTTGTAATACATTTATACATATAGTACACAACTGATAGGAATGTTAATACCTTGTAATTGGTATTGGCGACTCAAATCACCGAGTGCGGCGCTGCTGTCGCCAACTAAAATGGTGGATGAAGCACGGATAACATAGTGACTGTTCATGTTATATTAATCTATTTCTATTAAATATGGAGAGAAAATTTATTTCTTACTGTGAAATATTAAATTTTTTAAGTAGTTCGCCCGATTTCAGGAATATCGTGAAAGGAGAGGAGCTGTTAAACGCAAACCATAATTATATTATTGTATATAGAAATTCGGGGGTTATGTTTACAGACATCATCGTTGTCATCAGCTCCTCATGTAATTAAAGAAGTTTTTCATTATGAAAATAATAAAAAGCATGTTCTGCATATATAAAGCGGGTGTGAAATGCAAGCATATTTCAACAATTCTGCTGTATTGTAATAGGTAGAACAATGCACAATGTGCTATGCACAGAAAAATGTATGCCTGATTATTATTCAATTTAAAAGTGAAAATGTTAAAATTGTTCTTGAAATGTATTCTCATTAAATTTCCTAACTCATGCTAAATGTCTATCTACTTTCTCAAAAATTCCATATTTATTTAAAACGGGTACTATAATTTCACGCTTTTGTGGAAAATGGTGAAAACTCAAATAAGTTTCTCGTCTTTTTTTTGTTGAACAACCATATTCATAACAACAAATGTTATTCTTGGACTTCACATAAAAACAAAAATGTATATATTTAAATCTGTACACTACCTATATGATAAATTTTAATAGTACCTACGTACTTTCTTGCTAGTTCCTTTTGAACAACTAGGACTTCCCATTGTACTTTTAATAAACAATAATTCCAACAAAATCACCATCACTTAACCCCAGTGACATTATCAGAAACTTGGCTTATCCGTGTTTTACTAGTTCTAGTTTTCATCACAAGATGTCTCACGCTTAATTTGAGTCGCGAATAGTTAACAAATTTTAAAATTTATGTTTATTTTATTTTATACGTTCAAACAAAATTGATGTGTTCACAAATATTGCGCCACGTTGTAGCTGACAGTTTATATATGTCATTTTATTGAAATTTTTCATCAGTTTCCGAAATTAAATTAAGTTTATACTATTTTCTATCAAAATGGTAAAACACACCTACCTTCAGAGAACCCGTAATAAATATTTTTCGACAAGGAAAGGGTTCTCGCGAGAGAGCTGACTTGCTAGAGATTGATAAGAGCACTGTAAATAGAATTATTACCAAATATAAATAGCAAAAATCATCAGCTGAAAGCAAAGATGCGATAGACCCCGAAAATCAACAAAGCGAACAGATTTAATAATTAAATTAAAATCTATAGCAGATTCAAGTATACTAAGGATATTTCAAAAGAAATTCGAATAGAAAACTTTGCCAATGTCTGCGTAAGTACTATGTCTCGAAGTCCTTAAGATGAAGAAAGTATTGGACATCTCATTTTTTTAAAAAAAACTTTTAGTTAGTGGAAGAAATAAAAAGGCAAGACTAAATGTTGCAAAACATATCAAGATTGGAATGAAGTCGACTAGTAAAAAGTGTTATTTTCGAATGAAACAAAATCAGATTTAGAATTAGGTATGGTAGAGGAAATGTGATTTTATGTTGTGCGCGTTCTCATGATAGTGTAGGTCCGTTAGTCCATTTTAAAAGTACCATGGATGCTCTAATGTATAGAGATATTTTAACAAAGCATAATGCTACATGCAAGAAAAAATATGCCACGGGGATGGGTTTTTCAACACGATTCTAAAATACTTCAAAACTAATAAGAATTTTTCAGTCAAAAAAGTCCGAATTCTTGACTGGCCATGCCAATCTTCGGATTTAAATTTAATATAGAATTTATGGCAGGACTTAAAAATACGCGTGAGTAAAGAAATAAAGAAAAGCACTCCATTGAGAGTGAATTATGGAACCATTTGGAAAATGAATAAAATTTGCCACAAGACTCTATTATAAATTTAATCAAATCAATATGCATCGACGGTGTGCTGCAGTGATTGCTTCAGGAAGAATGTCGACGAAGTATTAAATATAGAATACAAAATCGCAAGTTCAAAAAAATTGTATTTTTTTACTACTTGTATGCATATTTCTGGCGCAATACTTTTGAATAACATCATAAATTATTCACAAAAGTTTATTCATGTAGATTTTGAATTATAATTTGAAAATATTTTATGCACAAAGACAGATATGTTTATAAAAACTATTTCATTTCTTTATAACTTTTACAATATATGATATTGTGTAAAAATGTGAATGGCTCAAAACTTTTGCACTCAACGCATTTTTTTTAACAATTTAATTAAATTAAATGTGGTTTACTCTCATATTATTAGCCGCATCGAAAATTTCTGTGTTGTACCAAAGCTAAATACGTATTAAGTTGATTGACAAATATGTTCACATTAATTGAAAGAGTTACTATTTGCTTTTGTATTGCATTTAATTCCAACAAAGTCAAATAGGCGTTCTTAATCCGCCATCTTTTAAATATAAGGTTTTACCACAATAACTTTATCTGCTGAATTTATCTTTGTCGTTTTGTGATGTAGTCGTCCTGGTGACATTTTTTTTGCTCATGCAGAGTTAGATATAGATGTAAAGTCTAGGTCGGTATGTACTACTCGTAGTGAGACAAGTAAATTTAATCACCGTGGTCTGTAATTGAGTTAAGAAAGACATTTCATTAGTTAGTCACAAACGGTTGACTAAAGTACATGAAACCCCAGAGATTAACGTTCTAATTCTTTGTATTATTAACAAAGCGTATAACATTAACATATAAACCGTCTCCTTGCCTCCTTCGCACAAGATAGGAGATAGAAGTTAGTAATTATTGTACTACAAAAATAAGTCTAGCATGACTTATCTAATGTTGGATGCGCCAATCTGCTTTATGCAAATTTCAGTAATGAATAATATGCAGAGTGGCAGAAGAAACTTACATTCTCGAAAACTGATTTCTAACTTCATATACTTTGTTTGGATAAGGAAATAATTTTCGTCCTCTGATTAGTCAAAACAAAAAAAAGCTGCCAGCAGCGGATTTTCAAATTAAGTCGTCAGTAATAATTTCTAACTTTATATACCTTGTTTAGACAAGGAAATAATTTCCGTCCTCTGATTAGTCAAATTCGAAAAAAAGTGTCAGCAGCTGATTTTCAAATCAAATCGACAGTAATAATTGATAATAATTAACTAGGTTTTTGATTTTGTCTTAGTAATTTTTAATATACAACTAATGAACATTTTGTAAAAAAACCTATTTAGCCAGCATATTACCTGCTATTGAATATCTAATTATTTAAAAAAATATTTATATTTAAAATTGTTAGCAAAAGTAGTTTTTTGCATATTATTATCGTTCCAATTTTATATGTATTATCAATATTTTCTTCTCCAGAATCTTATCATTATATTAACTGAAATTTATCAGTATGTATGAGTAAATATATAAAAACAGTTTTGTTCATTACAAACTTTATAAATATTTCCAGTATTTTCTCTTTAGTTTAAAATGATTAATTTATGAATAGTAAAATTAACATTTTTCTTATTACATATTAAATGAGTAACTCATAATGTATCTCCACAGAGTTGTATTTATATAAATTTAACCATAAAATATTTAGAAAAAGTTTTAATAACCTATATCTTCACGGCATGTTACTCATTGCTGGGTGTGCCAATCTGTTTTATACACAGATATCGGTAATGCTGATGACATATGTGTACCGTGTGGACATTTGTCAGGCAGCACTCATTGCTGGCGTAGAAAGTGTACCACTGAAGTAACTTTTGCGCCATTTAAAATACGAAATAATTTTGACGTCGGTCGGAATCAAACTCGGTTCTCCAGATTCGTAACCAGAGACTCAAGCACATGGCCACGAGAAACAATTATCTTTGATTTTTATAATAACATGAGAAAAAATATTTACAAGTATTTGCAAAAAAATATTTATAGCTTCAAGTAAAAATAAAATGTCATTTATGGATATCTGATTTACAACAATATCTAATTGGACTCTTTCCATACTAGTATAAAGTAGGAATTAATACAAGATTTAAAAAGTTTCCCAATGATAATATTTAGTTAAAGCACAAGTTAAGATCTACAGACCCATAAGCGTAATTGAAAACCGTAGGGATCCTTAGCAATGGCAGCTGGAGGTAAAACTTGAGGTATTAACAAAGTTGGCTTTATGAAATAAATATTTTTTTTAAGTATGTAATATTGGTGGCTTCTCAAATACTATTTACTCCGTTCTTAACCGAAACGAAGTATATTATAGAATTTGATATCTGAATGATATCGCAAATTCTACAATTTAATGGATAAACAAATTCGAAGAGTAAATATCAAACATATGTACAATGACGTCAATAAGGGTAAACGATAATCCTGAACTTCAAAGTTGTATTTACTTCGAGAATTTGTCATCGACTAGTAAGCCATAATATTAGCATGGGGAATGCTCCTGAATATCAAGATAAACTTCTAATTTCAAGAACAAATATTTGCAATAACAATTTGATAGATCTACGAACTAATGAATAATACCTACTAGTATGGCCAACTTCATTGAATTGCGCTACGCTTATTATGGCCGTCTCAAATGTTACTAAAATTACTCAAACGAAAATTACAGACCGAGTACGTTAAGTGGCCCAAGCCTAATTGAAATAAAAATAACTAGATATCGCCACTATCCGTACCAAATCTGTAAAAAAAAACTCTTGACAAAATTTTATGTGGAGAAAAAAAAAGATTTGAAACCGCCAATAATAAACCTAGCACAATGGAATGAAGTTGGCAATGCTACGAATAATATATAAATATCTTTGAAATAATTAAGCTTCTTAAAAAGTACACTATTGATAGCTGAGTAAGATGTGACCAAGAATTGTCCATCTTAATGTGGTGTTGGTTGTACAAAAGTATCCATACTGTCGACGTGATTAGAGTAGTAATTTATAATTATTGCACATATTAAGAATTTTTAATTGAAACTAATCGGTCATAGAAAAGAGAACGGTAGTTGAGAACTTGGTCCTGTAAAAGTTCTTATCCCATTAATAATGAGGGAAAAACATTATCTTCACAATTAGGAGCTGCAAAACACTAAATTTATAGCATATTATAACTGCTATGTCATGTTTCGAATTTTGAATAAATTTAGTGCCCTTATTTGATCTTACTATAGCTGCATTGAGGAAACTTGTACAGGATGGTGACTCGAACACCCGAACATAGGACTTTAATATTTTTATAATACCCTGTTTCCCTAATTATTTTAGATAAAAAAAAGATGCTTAAAATTCTGCATCTCAATTAATGAGCACAATTTATTTTAAATGCTTTGTAATGGCAGATATTGGTATGAAAATATCGAAGATCACCCCAAAAATAGCGAGCCATCGAATTAAAACAAAAAATTTACAAATGTTAAACAGTTTGTTTCACAAGTTAGAATATAGTTATTTTCGTAACAAGTTATGAAAAATACCAAATATGCGAGTGTAAATTGACGCACGACGCGTAGCGGAATGCAAGTCAATACACACGAGCTAAGATATTTGTATTTCATACAAGTTATGAACATTATTTTTTAGACGAGCTTAAATAAATTTTACTTTTTTTACAAAACTGAAATTTAGGTTCAAACGTACGGACAGCTGACAAATGAATAATGTGTACATATAGCCAGAAAATAAGGACATAGAAACCTAGCAACCGTGTCAACTATTACGATATGAAATATATCGTAACACTGTCATAAGTTCAACTTTCAGTGTTAGGATACTACGTTAATAAGTCATACTTATCACAATGGTCGTCTAAAAATTTATTTTATTTTTTATTTGTGATTCAAGTGAATAATTATGAATATAACTTAAATAATTATTTACTTGAACTGAAATTATGAATAATACCTAATAAAAATATCGTGATCTAAATTGGCAAATAAATGGTTAAACATTTGTTACTTTATTTATTATAATTCCATGGGTATCGCTATTTTTGAGGTGGTTTTCAATATTTTCATATTTTTCTTATTGATTCAGATGCAGAATTTTAAGCTGTACAATATTTAAATTGAAACTTTTTTTACCTATAATATTTAGGGAAGCAAGAAACCAGCTCCACCTGTACGTTCCATATAAATTCAAATTTTACTTTTTTTCCAAAACTATTATAATTATTTTTGGTTTGGTATCAACCAACAAAAGCAATTCCTGAAAGTGTAAGCGATTGTAAACCGAAATAGTTTTTTTTTTTAATATTTTTTTTTTGTTTTCTGTATTTTTATCCTAATGTTACAGATTAATATTGTCAAAGAAATGAACGTGAACTGTGCTGGGACTCTGCCGTATGGCCTGGCAATTTCATGACGTCACTTAATCGACTGTTAATATGGCAGGCGATACGGCAAAGTCGCTGCACTGATCTGTACCGATATTATCATTTCAAATCATAGACTGTATTCAGCCATAGATGTCCAGAATTTTCATCAATAACAATTCTCACATTACGTTAATCAAAAATTCATACGTAGTGACAATTTGGAAAACTACAAATCAACCACCAAAAATTGATCTATGAAAGTTTCAGGCAGGTTAGATTTGCAATTTAATTAAAACATTGAAATCTGTATGTGCATGGCAGGTGGTGGTTTTTGCATGGTGCGCCGGATGACATTTTCCTGTTTGCTAGTCGTGCAATTATCCTGGACGCCCTATGCGGACGTTGATGCTATTTGCATACATCGGCGATCTACATCGACACGACATCGACAGCGCGAATTGTCGGGTGTCAGCGAGCTGTTATGTTTTGATATATGCACCTGATAGATGAGATGACAACCGACCGGGGGGAATACCAAAACGTGGGCATCAATCGTGAAAGAACATTCAAGTACTGATGATTTTTTGTAAGGGTGGACGTACCTTCTTTTTTCTACAATCGCGTTGAATATCAAAATTCACAAACAAAATAGAGTGCGGGAAATAATTAACACACAAGATTTTTTGTTAAAATACAACAGCCATATCACGTGACCTCTTTTGGTCCAAAATAATGCCAAAATTATATTTCAATTTTCCATAATTTTTCAAAACTATGTATAATTCACATATGACAGATGACTACAAGTGCATGACATTTAATTAATATCATTGCTGTAAGTTAACTCATTTGATATTTGTTTCAAATACATTAGTAAAACAATTTTAATTTCATCCTAAAGGCCAAAAAGATTACGATCTTCATTGAAATGAAGAGCGTGATCTCTTTGAAGCAAATTTTTGTTCGAGTGAACGTAAAGGACACGGTTCTTGGGATTATTCTAGCATAATTACTAAAATAAGTTTGCGGCAAATATCAAAATTATATGGAGCAGTATATTTCAACCATTTTCTGTCATCCTGTATTAATCCAAACCATAGTTTCGTCAGCATACACTGCTACCTTCGTCAGGGTAAAACATAAATATATAATAACAAAACGAAAGTAAACAAGTAACTAAAGTATCAGTCAGTTGCAAAATATGCCCTAGAGGAATTCCACCAAGTCGAATTTGAAGATGCCAGAATTTTTTCAAGGTCTACACATTGAGATTTTTAAAACCAAGATTAACAATTTCAATCATTGTGACAATTTAGATGTTTAGAACTTAGTCGAACATGGCTTCCTATATTAATAATGTATAATTGTTACCTCAGTTGCTTGTTTGATTTTGTTTTGTTATTATTTATTTATGCTTTTATACTGAAGAAGGAAGAGTATATTCTGCCGAAACGGTTTGGAATAATATAAACAGAATTTAAAAGAAAAATTTGCTTTGTTTTAATAATCTAAAGTTCTGAAAGATATTTTACTAATTTATAAAATTTTTGTTTTATTGAAAGCAATTTTGTCATAATCGCTTAAAAGTAGGTACCTACCATGCATATTCGCCCAAGTAGTAGAAGATTGTTATGACAAGAATTTAGAATACATTTAGCATGTTTTCTTATTTTTGGACAATTTCAGAAAATATTGTATACAACACATACGGAGAACGTGATTCTGAAACTCTATATGCAAATTCCAAAACTCTGTTTTGAAAACTGCCAGTACTCGCCTAACGACTTGTATTAAGAAAGTATTATTTGGACTTACAATATAAACAACTATGTCTTATGTCATTCAACATATCTTTCACTTTCATATACATATACGCACGCAATATGTATCTGGCGTGAATGGCGTGGCATCATACATTTATTTCGTTTAGTTTCGTTGTTTCGTTAATTTCTACACTCATTTACTTGAAAATGATTTTCATATTCGTATATTAAAAAGGCGATAGCAGAAGGCTTTAAAATAGTAATAATTTGGACTCGATTATAGATATGTGACGTAGAAGTTAAAGGTTAATAGCATTTAAATAGTCGATTATTTCAAGTAATAAAATAATAACTTTTTTAAAACTTTGATAGTCACTATCAAATGAGTTCCATGGGTGTGGTTCATGTAGAACATTTGTTCTTAGTTTTTTATAAAAAAGTTTTATATAATTTATTCTTTTAACTTTTTGACGAAATCCATGTGCTTTATGTTGCACTTACTTTTTCATATATTTCATATATTTTGTTATGGCATGTATCTAATATTTTCATAATTCTCATCTCCTGAGGAAGGCTCATGTGGAGCTCGAAACCGGTCGACCCGAGAATTTAGCAAATAAAATTTGTGACTGGAATCCAGTAATTATTTATTACCTCATCAATACATACAGTCAAGGAACCTTTTCTATTACTATCACATAGTTTTGAGGTCTAGTTTTAATATAAATGACCCTTGTTCTAATTTCTTACTATGATAAAGGATCCCATTTGTAATAAAGAATTATTTACCATTACCACCACCTCAGTCTCTAACTTTACTGAGTATATTCCTGCTTTGTGGGCGGGAAGGATATAATTCCTGCAGGACGCGAATGCATTACATTGGGTGCAGCAAACAATACTCATCACTCGAGTGGAGATATTGAGATGCAGCGGTTTTTGTCCACATGATTTGTTGCTGACTGTTCCACGGAATTCTAATTGATATCCACAGCAGTGATTTACTATTCAACCTCGAATGGGCGCTGGTGATAGTGAAGATAAAAAGAAGAGTCCAAAGTGGAAATTTGCTTTTCGTTCAATAAATAAAAATCCGATTAAAAAAGTCTCTGAAAAGACTTTTTAATTTTACTTTTACTGTTTTATTGGTACGAGAACTGCATGGAGCAGAAATGGAATTTTACTTTCGTATTTTATTTTTTATTGTTAAATCTGGTGTTTGACGAATTTTCTACGTAACTTGAATGAATGTTGGGGAGTATTAACTTTCGTGTTTACAAATTCATTTCCTATAACATTTTTTTTTTTAACTTTTTCCATAAGAAATGGTTTTTCTTCTACTGGTATTTTTCAAGTAGTATCTTTAGCATAGTAGGGATATTAATAAAACATAAGTTACAGAAGGCATGAGTTTGAAATTCGGACACAAGCGTGGAGCAGCGAGTGCACGAATGAACGACACGAGTGCTTGAGTAGCCTTCTGTAAAGAGTGTTTTAATCTAATTTACGTGTTTCGGTTTTCATTTACAATACGAGCCCCGTCTCACATCACTTGGCTCATTTGTTAAAAAATCACTTATCAGGATTTAACTCATAGAATTAATAATAACTAAATAAATCTTTACTTTTTACCTCTTGCTACGAGAGGTAATAATGGTTTCATTCTAAAAATAGCATGTCCAGATTTTAGTGAATAAGCATGTTTTAAGGTCACTAAAATCCGATTTTAACATTTTTATAATGATGTGTGTGTATGTGTGTATGTGTAGATGTGTCTATGTTGGAGGAACGGTTTCCCAAATTTTGTAAGACTAAAGACCAATTTAACTTCGTATTCCTTAATCTGAGAAGAGTTGAAAAAGTTTTGGTACCAACTGGTCATCCGGAAGTAGTAGTTCATTAAAAAAAAACTACCAAAATTTTTTTTTTAATTTATGTTATTACAAAGATTAAAAAATATAAATTTCTCTATCCGAAACACATAACATTTTTATTATATCTTCTTTAGATTTAGAGATAGAGAATTATAAATATATAAAATAATCCGTTGTAATGAATGTCAAAAATCCGGATACATTTCTGAAGGCTTTTTCTGGGAAGTATTTAGTATTTCTTATATTATTATTATATATCAGAAATGCTAAATACAATATGTATTTATATAATTAGTGTTGCCACAAGACCAAGACCAGTCTTGGTCTTGGTCTCGTCTCGTCTTGGTCTTGTCGAGACGAGACCATCATTTGGTCTCGACTAGAAAAGTCGAGACGAGACGAGACTAGCATCAAGTCTTGTCGAGAAAGTCTTGAGTCTCGACAAGACTCTCGACTTCAGATCAAAGGTATTTTTTTAAACATATACCTATTCTAAAAGTCCTTCAAAAACTGAGAGTATTGCTGTAAATACTGATTGAAAATTCGAATAAATAAGAGAGATATTAATTTTTCAAATTTTGTAATTTTCTACTTTCATAATTGTGTCCCAGAAACATTAATTTATGTAAATATGATGTATTCCTTATTCATTTAAATAATCCAGATATAAGTTTTAAATGAATTTAAATTACAATGTAAGTGGGATGAAATGAAACCAGTATCAATTTAGAATTCTTATGTTATTTTAATGCACCAATATTTTTTATTAAATTAAGATCAACCTTTATTTTATACTACACATGTTATTTTAATTTAATTTTTGTTTAATTCTCAATTAATATATTGGTACAACTGTGTATATGAAATACTGACTTCATCTTCAAACATATTTCCAATTTTCAAATAGCACACAAAAGTTGCATCTGTGGTGCATTCTGCAAGTTAGCAATGTACTTCAGTTTTATTTATTAAATTAATATATTATAACAAAAGTAACGTTCCCTTCAAATATACATTATTTTTAAAGAATCTATTGTGATTCTTAGAATTTTGCGAAAATGCACACAAAGATTTTACGATCTTAGGGAAATTCCCGTTTTAAAATAACCATATTCTACATTTTCAACGGATGTACTTCTTATTCACCTAAATAATTCTTCCATTGAAACATATGAATAATATCGCATGTATCATTTAGTAAAAAAAAAAATTGGACAATATCTGCTTCAAAAGATAAAAGTTTATGTATCTTTTACATGTATAATGAAAGTAAAACTTTATCTCAACAAAGTGAAATGTAAGGGACATTGTTAAAATATGTAGTTACAGGTATAACAATTTGGGAAAATTGGTATCAGATATTCTAAGAAACTGGTATTAAGCATTTGTCGTAAGAACACATGCAAAATGCAAGTAAATACATTGTATAAATTCATTCATATGAAAAAATTGAAAACAATAATCAACGTTTACTTAAAGAAAATAGAAATATAAAAGTCGTAATGTACAAGCCCTTCTTTAATAATGTTCTTAAAACTTTGTATGCACAAATGTGTAAAACAAACTGTTTTTCCAATTCCCTAATATAATATAATTTTTAAAAAATGGGTAAAAAATAACACAACATTTCTTTTCTTGTAAAAATCCAATAATGGAACAATAAATTTTACAACGGTGCTATAAATGCTGCATATTACCAGACAATAACAACCACATTTAGACATCTGCTAGTAATAAAAGTAGGTAGGTTTGCCCAACCCAAATCCAAATATTTCCGAATACAATACTTTAGTCAATCTAACAATTTTGCATCCTAAAAATATAAAAATATGTAATAAAGAAAAGTATAAACGTATGATAAAGAATTAAATGAAACATAACATAGACAATTTTTATGAGGAATCATTATTATGGTTTCATAAGTGGAAAGAGGAACCTCTTGAGAAAGAAATACCATATGAAGAATTATTAGATATCTCCAAAAAATTCTATCCATTTTTACTCCATGGCTTGATTTTATTTTTAACTCTACCTTCTACAACATGTAAAAGAAGTTTTAGTAGGTACATAAAAAATCTGTTGTGGCTAGCACAAGACCTTCCGTCAATTTGATGTATTTTGTACCAATCCCACATCAAAAGTTCCCTAGAAAAGATTCTATATATTCAATAAAATTATAACACGAACACATACTATTTTTTACAAATTCCATACCGGACGTTCCTTGGAAAAAATATGAATCCAATACAATTATAACACGAACAATCATTATGTATATTGTACTTGACACTGACATCTGTCAATTACAATTTTTTGAATATATCAGCTGTTTCTATGATTATAGTAAAGCTGACTGATTTTGGAAAGTTACTCTATTTATAATTCGTTAAACCGTACAACTGTTATTATTAAAGTTTCTTAGTTACTATTTTTTTATACTAATTTTATAAATTTAAGCAAGTTTATTATAATTTATTTATTTTTCAAATAAGTGTGGTACGCGTACTAGGGGATACGCGAAAGGTTAAGTTTTAGTTATCTACTTATTTAACATTTATTTAGAAAAATATAACAAAATAGCGAAAGAATTTTTTTTTTTTGGGATTTTTGTCCATTTACTTACTGCTTCATTTAAACATATACATACCTATTTAACTATTGCTAATAATATAAATGCATTGCTGTAGCTAAGGATTTGAAATTATATATTTTATGTTTATTAACAAGAAACAACACTCGGTATGTATGTATATTTTCATATTAATTATTTCAAGAGCTCAAGTATCAAGTTGATATTTACAGAAAAAATAATAAATATCTCTAATATTATTTGGAATTTTTGAATCGCGATTGTACTGCTGTTCTTAGAATTTTATGTACTATTAGATGGTATTATAAAAAAAATGTTAATGGAGGCAAAGTCGAGAGTCTTGTCGAGACTCGAGACGAGACGAGACTGACATCAAGTCTCGTCTCGACAAGACCAAGACGAGACCACTCTAGTCGAGACCAAGTCAAGACCAAGACGAGACCGACCCCAAGTCTCGTCTCGTCTCGACTTCTGGCAACACTATATATAATATGGAAATGGCGATAGGTCTTTCAATTTTCTATATATACGAGTATATATATATTAATATTAATTAACATCGAGATATAAAATTAACGTTATGATTATGTTAAATTAGATTAAAGGAGGAAAGGAGCCATAACAATTGCACACATTTGTTCTTAAGATAAGTATTGATATGCGAAATGCAATTTTCTTTTATTTTATGTAATTAAATTAATAACATTTTTATAATGTAAATTTTTCATGTAAATAGTAAATACTGAGGACACCTATTTGCATGATATTTACACAGATATTGTTACATATAAAGATACAAAACAAAAGCGGCGGGGGGAGAGGGTAATTGGCTCTTCTGACACCCCCCTCCCCCCAAATTTCAATTGGAATAATTCCATTTTGCTTACTTGGCGTTTTTAAAAGTATTTGTTAGTAATTTTCATTACTGTAATTAAATTCTCTTTATTGTAATTAATCTTTGTTTTTCATGTAATCAAAAAACTTTATTATCTCGTGGGCGTGTGGCTGAATGTCTTGTCGCGAATCTGGTGACACCTGATAAAAGGGTAGAACAACGTACTAATATGCCAAAAAAAAGGATTTGTCACACCTACTTATGACCGTGATTGTTAGTACGAACAACTGATTAACGTCGATTGGCCAGCGGTTGACTAGCATTGTTTTTTCTGTCAGTAGTGTATGGATTATTACGGAGAAAAATACTTCATATAAAAGATAAGCACAATTATTTTTTCTATAATTGTTAATTGAAGTATTTTTCTCTAAAATAATCCATAAATGGCATACAGAGAAAAAAGCAACTGCTCGCTAATTACGCATAATCAGTTGTTCATACTAACGGTCCATGTCGTTACCAAATGTCTTTATGAGTAATTGTATGTAGGTTACTCGCTCTTTTTTCGAATATGCACTAGCACTATTGAACATAACAATAGTCCTAGGTACTAAAGCTTTTTTTTTCTTACGATTTATATTAGTCGAAAATTTTTAACTTGAACTTATCAGTACCTATTCTAAACATTTATTAAAGTTAAGAACAATTTGTTTCTAGTAACATATTCTGCAATGGATCCAGACCACCTGTAAAATTTAATCAAATTTGTTAATAAGTAACAGAACGTTCTACAGTGAAGAGTACCTACCTCATGTAAGTAATATAATAGTATCTGTAAAAGAGAAATTACATATTCCTTGTAAGTTTGCGGTTATATGGCAGAGAACACGTGAACTATCTTACAAAGTTACTGCTAGTTGCTAGTTCTAAGATTTAATGAACAAGGCGAGAGAGTTGATTGAAGGTGTAACAGTCGAAATCTAATAACTTGATTGCATGTGATATCGTTTTACACATGAGAAGATGAAATTCCATTAAAAAATTAAACTTTAAATATTTAAAATTGACACAGCAAACGCAAATATGATTGTTAACACTTGAGTTGCTAAGGGTCTAAGTGCCAAAGTTTGAGAAAATAAATTTCACTTCTAAAGACTACTATATACCAAACCCAATACTTCTTATAAAGATCTATGTTTCAAATTAACAGTTTTCAGTTACAGGAATAATTCATAGATGGTTCTAGTTCTAAGCCAGGCGTGCATTGTAAGCAACAAAGGACAAGTGCCATTTGTTTTTTCTAGATACTTTGTGGGTTTTGAACAAATAGATCAAATTTCTTCAAAGTGGACACATAATTATTTACCGAGATTTTTCTCCAATAGAAAAAAAAAGAGTTACAAAAAATTTTGTTCCAACATATGTAGAAAATATGATAAAAGAAGCATGTAACAAACGTTCTTTTTTAGTATTATCTCTTGATACCGACAGCGTTCTGAATACAACAAAAGTACAAATTTCTTCAGCAAAGTGGAACCTTGGTATTTAACCACGCAGTATAAATGAAGCAATCATTATTATTTCACAAATATTGATAAAACTAATAGAAAAACTTAACAAAAATTCAAAATAGTACTCATATCTTTACACAAAGTCTTTTCAGACTGGAAGACATTGAAGCAAATCAATAGAACATATAATATTTATGTATGATGCAAAATATATTATTTTTGCAAACCTTAATTTCCTTAGATTTAAATATATTACTACTATATTCTTCTTAACACGGTTTCATTATTAATTTTAATGTAATTGCTTCCTGACAGTGACATTTGTTTAAATGTGTCAAAAGTATTATCTTTGTTTGACGCATAGGCAAGATGATATATAAAAATAAATTATTTTATAATTTCATATTTAAAGTTATTTACTAAATACTAGTATCGTAAAATTGAAGATTGTACCATTATATTCAATTTATATCAGAAAAATTGATGAAAGATGATGTTCAATTTATTTTTTTCAAGAAAAACTGTTAAAAGCTTGTATAAGTGATACTTCCGGTTAGCCGATATACACTAAAAACTAATGAGCTCTTCCCACATTAGTGTAGAATGGGTATACAAAATTTTTTGATTGATAGTATTTGAGTAATCGAGTCCACAGGATCCACACATCCACATACACACATACATACACACACACACACACACACACACATACATACCCACAGACATCATTGTAAAAATGTTAAAATCGGATTCTGGGGACATCAAAACGTGCTTATTCACTAAAATCTCTATATATGATTTTTAGCACGATTCCTATACCTCCCTTACCTAGGGTAGCACTTACCAGTCGCCGGGCTTTTGCTATATTTTACCGCCCGTAGTATGGAACGCCGTTTTAATATTTATTCTATATTTAAAGATATGTTAAATTATATAAAGACGTCATTAAATGAAATAAAGACGTCTTTAATAAATTTTTGGATGTTCTTATAATATTTTTTGATATCCAAAATTGTTTTAAAGACGTCTTAAATTCAAATATTTATAGATATCAAAAATTCTTTTTTAGATATCAAGAATTGAATTAAGGATATCAAGAATTAAATTAAGGATATCAAAAATTGAATTAAAGATATCAAAAATTGAATTTTGGATATCAAAAATTCAATTCTGGATATCACATCTTCATAAATAACATGTCCAAAATTCGAATTTTTGACGTCCTAAATTAATTTTTGATATCAAGAATTGAATTATGGATATCACATCTCCGTAAATAACATGTCCAGAATTCGAATTTTTGACGTCCTAAATTCATTTTTGATATCAAAAATTGAATTATAGATATCACATCTCCGTAAATAACATGTCTAGAATTCGAATTTTTGACGTCCTAAATTCATTTTTGATATCAAGAATTGAATTATGGATATCACATCTCCGTAAATAACATGTCCAGAATTCGAATTTTTGATATCAAGAATTCGGTGCGCCATCTAGTTTAAAGTGACTGAATTACTTTGTGTCAGTAAATCAGATTTCCTCAGCGAAATCATAATAGCGTTGGTTTAGATTCTGCCTTAGGATTGGTCAGAATGCAAACCTATTTCACAAAAACAAAAAGAATCACCAGTTTGCTGGCCTTTATCAAATAAAATCTACAGAATTAATGATGTATACATTTAGTTATGATTTCGCTAAGGTAATCTGACTTACCGACACAAAGTAATTTAGTCATTTTAAACTAGATGGCGCACCGAATTCTTGACATCAAAAATTCGAATTCTGGACATGTTATTTACGGAGATGTGATATCCATAATTCAATTCTTGATATCAAAAATTAATTTAGGACGTCAAAAATTCGAATTCTGGACATGTTATTTACGGAGATGTGATATCCATAATTCAATTCTTGATATCAAAAATTAATTTAGGACGTCAAAAATTCGAATTCTGGACATGTTATTTACGGAGATGTGATATCCATAATTCAATTCTTGATATCAAAAATTCAATTCTTGATATCAGAAATTCAATTCTTGATATCAGAAATTCAATTCTTGATATCAAAAATTCAATTCTTGATATCTAAAATTCAATTCTTGATATCAAAAATTCAATTCTTGATATCAAAAATTCAATTCTTGATATCAAAAATTCAATTCTTGATATCAAAAATTCAATTCTTGATATCAAAAATTCAATTCTTGATATCAAAAATTCAATTCTTTATATCAAAAATTCAATTCTTGATATCAAAAATTCAATTCTTGATATCAAAAATTCAATTCTTGATATCAAAAATTCAATTCTTGATATCAAAAATTCAATTCTTGATATCAAAAATTCAATCTTGATATCAAAAATTCAATCTTGATATCAAAAATTCAATTCTTGATATCAAAAATTCAATTCTTGATATCAAAAATTCAATTCTTGATATCCAAAATTAATTTAAGATATCAAAAATTCGAATTCTGGACATGTTATTTATGGAGATGTGATATCCATAATTCAATTCTTGATATCCAAAATTAATTTAAGATGTCAAAAATTCAAATTCTTGATATCAAGAATTCATTTAAGGATATCAAGAATTGAATTAAGGATATCAAAAATGGAATTAAAGATATCAAAAATTCAAATACAGATATCCAAAATTGAATTCTGGACATGTTAAATTTACTTTTTGATGTCGAAAATTCAGTACCATTTTAAGATGTCTAAAATTTAATTTTTGATATCTATAAATGTATTTTTGATATCCTTTATTCAATTCTGGATATCTAATATTGAATTTTTGACATCCTAAATTATTTAAGGATGTCTGAAATTAATTTTAGACGTCCTTAATTATTTAAAGATGTCCATAATTCAATTTTTGATGTCTTTTAATAATTAAGGATATCTGAAATTAAATTTTTGACGTCTTTAAATAATTGAAGATGTCTTTTAATGTAGAATAAATAGTAAAACGGCGTTCCATACCCGTAGTGTGAAATCTTTCAGTTTCCGCCAAGGGATGTAAGATGTATACGAATTATTTTAATGTAGCTTTACGTAAAATAATATATCTCGTTATAGTTTCGTGTAAAATACTTGTTCAATGTTAGATACGCGTTTAGAAAGAAAACCCGATTAAAATAAAAACCAAAAAAACATTCAGCAAAGTGGAGCTTTGGACAACTTATAATGTTTTAAATAAGGAAAAATCACTGGTATATATAAAAAAATATATATCTACCACATTTAGATTGCAAAAATAAAATTTTCGAAGATAAATTAAAAAATTTAGAAGACATGTTGGAGTACAATCTACTAAAACATGTCCCTTTTTACACCAATCTTATACAACCCACAAGGAAAACTCGTGAGGAACATGCCACAACGGTATCATGTTTAAATCTTTAGATAACTAATGACATGCCTAATGTACTTGCACCCTTTTGGCGGACTTTTGTACTTCCTAAGAAATATAACAAAATTATTTTTACGGTTTATTGGGTTTATCTAAAAATAATATTTTTTGCACCCTGTGCAACTTATACTGTTATAAAAATGTGGATACTTCATTATAAGTACAAATATATGCTATCTGTGCAATGTTTAAATAAGTACTATTACTAAGTCCTAACACTGAAAGCAGGAACCTGGAACTTTGTACAAATTTTACGAGTATAAGTACTGGAAGAGTACTAAGAAGTTTCTTTGTAATTTTATAGAAAAAGGACGTTTAATTGTTTTACATCGATTCTTCAAGTTTTAGCGAAACCAACCTCAGCATCATTGTCTTATTATTAATGAAGACAAACTGCGTAATCCCATGAACAAATAAATATAAAACAATGATGTTGAATTGTTGTTTTAGAACACGCTCACAAGTATTTATATTTTATCCCAGTGCAGTAATTTATATCACGGCACGAAAGTAAGAACGATTGATATCTCTGCATGCAAAAAGAAGTGGGTGAAACATTTCTTTCCTATCCATTACTAGAAACACCACTCTGTATAAATACCTCGAGTTGTGATAAATCACAGGGGTAGGGCTGGCTACTTTATCAGCTTTTACACGATACCATAAAAGGAAGCAAGAGAATTGTGTTTAAATCAATTTTCTAGGAATTGCATGAAACTGAACAACATTTCCTGTAGCAAATAAAATTTACATTTGTTTAAATATATTTGCATCTGACACTCGATTAAGACATAACTTCAAACCAACATTTTTTCTAGTTTTTTAATATTTTACCATCGGTAATATTTTTGTGGAAGAGTATAATGTTCTCACAGTTAAATAATTATTTTTTGTATTTAAATAATATTTACATAATTTACTTAATACATCCTAATATTTACCAACATTCTTAAAAAACCATACATTGTCGTCAAATATTCCTCACTCCTTACATTACATATTAAAATGACGGATTTTCGGTAGCGAAATGTTGCACTCGGATCACATTAATAAGAGTGGAGTGAGTCAGCTGATCTCTTATTGTTTTGGTTTGTTTTATTCGTCCAGGGGTGTACACTTCTTTCGGCCTGAGGTAGGTACAACGTTATACGTACTACTGCAATCAAATAAAATGTTTTAAATTATTTTTTAAATACATTTAAGCCCGGTTTTTCTATCTGTGAATAAAGTATTACTTAACTTTCAGTTAAAAGAAAAATATCCCATGATATAATTAACATATGTATAATTTGACAATTAACGCTCTAATATTGATAGAATGTATTTATTTTTTCTGTCAGTTAAATTAATTTCAAAATTGCTTGATTCCGGGCTATAGGGCCGTGGTCGATTTGAGACGTTTCGCCCAAAATTCTGTTAAGCATCTTCAGAGGTTTCTTGGACGTAGAACTTGCGGAATTGTTAAATTACTATTGAATAAGTTAAATTAACCATATATGGAAAAATCGGGCCTAAAAGCTTGTTGCTGTGTAAAATAACTATTTATGTAATAAGTTGCAAAATGATAGTGTTATAGGCACGCGACGTGAAATTTATACGCACGAGCGTAAGCGAGTGATACAGCACGTCCAGTGCCTAAAACACTCATTTCGCAATGTATTACATACAAGATTTTTTATAATAGCGTTTTAAAACATATCATTATTTATACTCAAATATTAATATTTTGAATTTTTAAAAATTAAAAAGTAGGCAGACGTCGGGTTCATCTATTCGCTACTACTAAATGAAATACTTTTAGTGCTTGAAAGTAATATTTTACGCATTAAACTGCCACTTTTACGCATTAAGCTGTCATTGTTAAGCACTAGTGCTTAAAAGTATTTCATTTAGCAACGAAAATGATAATCAAAAAGTTGTTATAAAACGCTAGTATAAAAATATTTATTTGTTACTCACTTGTAAACTTCACACTAGTTACTAACCTGTAAAATTGACAGCTAACTTGTAAAATTTTTACACGTTAGTAACGTTGTAAAATTGTGTTTTGTTATTGTCATACATATTAAAAATAAGTGTCCAATTGATATTATGATTTATAGTTATAATTTTTATTGGTTTTTGGAGTTTAATTACATTTTAAAAATAAAAATTTTCCTTAATATTAATTTAAAAATATTTATATATTATAAGCTAGTGAAGCTTTAACCAAACTGAAATCATTTTTAAAAAATAAGAATATTTCTAATTGTATTTTTATCATTTTGTTTACCAGTCGCCGGGCTTTTGTTATACTTTATCGCCCGTAGTGTGGAATTTTTCAATATCCGCCAAGGTAACTAAGATGTAAACGAACAATTTTAATGTAGCTGTACGTAAAATAATGTATCTCGTTATAGTTTCGTGTAAATCATTTTTAGTTTAATAACTGTAAAACATTAAAATGGCACTTAAATCCTTTTGAATTCAAAGATTCGATTACATGATCTCAAAGATATTAACCTGGTACCTTTGTTTACTCGAAGATTTTTGATCGCTATTATACCTTATACCTAAATAAATTCATGTTCAAATTAAACGTCACTTGCAGTTTGCAGGTTCAACTTAGCTAATATTATATGTGTCACATTCCGTGACAGCTTTGTAACTTAAGCTGTCTAACTCGTCTATACGTTACTAAGACTTGAACGTTGCAAGCGGTGATATCATTATAGTTCACAGGTAATTTAATCCGTACTGTTCTTGAAATATAGGTATGAATTTTTACTAAACCCCCCGTCGACAAAAGGGCAGGAATGGTTTTACATTTCACTTGGTTGACGATGCACAATTGTTCAACCGCAGATCTCTGGATTTTATATCGGCTATGAAATACAGACAAGGGAAAGAGAACGAGAACGGATAGTAAAAATTCATTGTTTACTGTAAAATATCATAACGTAGGGATATATTATTGATTTGGGGATTCTACTATCGTATATTACGGGTTTCTTGGAAATGATAATTCTCTATGGTAATGCATGAACTCTATAGCTCGTTTCAAATAGGAAAATGGCGTTGATTAGACAGAAAAATAAATTCTGCCCTCTCATTGGTTAGGATTCATAATAGCGTCAGTTAACAACTGTCAATTGTCAAATGAAATCGACAGATGTATATTATGTGATATACATATTTCGGAATTAGAATCTCATGTTTCAACGCATAACACGCATATTGATGGTAGAAAGAATTTCATTCTTAAATGATTTTTGGTGATATTTGGGATTGGTATGACTGCACTAAATACGCAAGATATTTTAGCAACGGACAGAATAAAATGCATATCACTGTTACCAACCTAACTATTCTGTCAAAAATTTCCCTTTAATACTTATTATAGTTCGTTTCAGATAAGAAAAGAGCAGATGGTGCTTGAGAGCTAACCATTTTACATACATTAAATAAAGAAATCAAATTCGTGAAACAAAACTTTGGATAATATACTGTTTTTTGTTTTTTTTTTTTTTTAGAAAAACCTAACTCGGAATAGAATATGAACAGAGAAACGTAGGTCTGAGCATTATTCAATTCAAAAGTCAAGTTATCAAAATTGATCTTGAAATGTAATTTTAAGGAGAAAAGATAATAAAAAAAATCTGTTGTGGCCAGCACAAGACCTCTCGCCATTTCCATATAAGGCTATATAAGTATTGTATTGCACTTCGCTTTCGAACCGTCGTTTTATAACAAAATCTTCCAGAACATTACCCAAATATTGTTTTTTATTACATTTAACATGTCTTCTGCACACATATAATTCTAATTATATTTATTTTTCATTGTATGAGGAAATTTCTAAATGTCAAAGAATGTTCCAATTCATTACCCAGATTGGCGGTATTTCTGATGGATTTATGCATTTTACCACTATTTTACCTATAATTTCAAATATTTAATTAATAAAACAATAAGAAAAGTTAAATATACTTCCCAGAAAAAGCTATCAGAATGTCACTAAAACTGTTGATATTTGACAATGACATGTGTCATGTTATAAACATTGGAATTTGTCAACTGGTTTCCTTAGTGCCTTGGCCTCTGCGATTAGTTTACTCTATAAATTATAGAGTCTTTATCTCTAAATCTATACAAGATATAATAATTTTTTTAAGTGTATTAGATGGAGAATTGTATTTTCTTCAATATTTAATAAAAAAAAAACTCCTAAAAAATTATATTTAGAAGATTTTTTCTAAGAAACTACTATTTCCGGTTGTTCAATTGTTACCAAAACCTTTTCAGCTCTTCCCAGGAATGTCAGATTGAGGAAACTGCAGTTAAATATTTTTTAAGTCTTATAGTTTTTGAGGAATCGTGACTACAACATCCAGACATACATACATACACACACACACACACACACACACACACACACACACACACACACACACACACACACACACACACACTAAAAATGTTATAATCGGATTGTAGGGACCTTAAATCGTGCTTATTCAAGGAAATCTGGATATGCGAATTTTAGCATGAATCCAATACCTCTCTTAGCGAGAGGTAAAAAAATCAGAAATTGTCATTCGCCGTTTTCTAATTTATTTTCATTTCTAAAATAAGATTCGAGAAGAAAAGGTTTAAGTTTTTAGACAACATTTCTCACAATATCTCGTGCAAATTGACATTTAATTATTAGCATATTAATACATAAGTTACACAAAGCAATTTGTTCCAGTGCTTGAATAGCATTCTGTAACGAGTGATTTATACTATTTATTTTGTTTCGGTTTTCATTTCCATTATTTCTTTATAAAAATATTTGACTTCTTCTTTAAAACTAGGGCCAATTCTCAATTTTCGCTAGTGTAATATGGTATGAAATGGTAAATTTATACCACTTGCCAGTGTCATGATATTATTTGTTAAATATCAACAAACACATGCACCAGATTCATATTTTCTTCTTATCTACAACCAACATTGTCATCATACGGTAAATACCAGGGATTTGTTAACTACTGGATGGAGCGAATGAATCTTTACCATGTACCCGGCCAGATCGACAGAGATAGTCATACATAATTCCGATTTGTTGTCTTTGTTTCCGTTACTTGTCAAATCTTTTGTTTGACAGGTTTGAGATTTTAGGTTATTCTTGATATCATTATTGAAATATAATTATTTTAATATATGAGAATGGTTCGACGGTGTTATGTTGAAAATTGTGTATCAAAATATGTGATGAACGGTGCTGTGTCGTTTCATTAGTAAGTTATGATTAAAATTATGATTTCTTCAAAAAAATAATTTGACAAATAAACGACTTATATTCTTATAGGTGTTCTAATTTAACGTTGCATTAGATGTATTCGTACTTATTTCACGTTTCATGATCAAATATACTTAAACACAATTAATTTTTGACGTGAATTTGACAGATGTGAATATGACAGATATGAATATCAAATTCACTTGTCTAAAGTGGAATTATCTATAGTTTTCTCACTCACACTTCCTGTGTTCTCTCTTAATCTAGCCGGGTACACAAGAAATACATACATATATATCGATATACACTTGCTCCATCCAGTAGTTAACAAATCCCTGGTAAATACATACAATATCATACTTTCCCATTCATTCATAACACATCATTTTAAAATTGAGAATAACTACAAGTGATAAAGTAAAAAAATTTCACTGCATATCACATCGTTGAAAATTGAGAATTGGCACCTAGGCAAATATTATTATTCTTCTTTTTACGTTACTCTATCCAATTGCCTATGAACAATTTTTTAAACACGGCAGCAACAGATCGCACCAGGTACCGCAGTGAAGTCGTATTGCAGGTTGCAGCCGTGATACAGCCATGCTTGTTCGCCAAAAGATGTGCTTTATATTAAACTATAGGAAACATTACTTTTGTTCATAGAACTGTTTGCAAACGCCTGGAGTTTGAATTTTTCTGTGAGCACAATGAAAACTAGTGTGCATTTATAAGCATCTAGTATGCCGTTTTTTCCAGGTTGATAATGGAAATACTGTGAAACTGTAAATCTTACTGCAATAACATTTTCATTTTGTTCAATAAAATCTTCAGTATACTGGAGTGTCGTTTTCACTTGAAGAATTTAAAAAGTCAAATTTTCCACTGGACATGCTACTATCTGAATCTGTCATATATGTATTATTAATGCCTAGTTGCACCAACAAGTCTTAAATTTTAAATTAGGCTTAAACAAAAAAAAAATCAAAATTTTGACAGCAATATATTATAAATCATTTGACATTTCATTTCGATGCAATATTGTTAATTTAAGCCGAGTTTATTATTTAAGTTGTTGGTGCAACCGGCCATAAGTGGATGTTAATAAGTATCTTATTAGTTTACAATAATATACTCATATTAAAATATTTATTAAAATAGTAAATAGCAGTTTACTGCCATACTCTGGCGGAACAACACTTTTACCTACTGCTAGTCAAATTAAAATGTAGTCAAAAAATATGACTTTCTGTATTACAAAATTTTTCGTTTTAATGTTCAACTAATTTTTATAAAAATGTAACATCAAACATATAGCTGATGATGACTGTGATAACACAATCGAAACGTCCAATAAATGTAAACTAAATTGTATTTTGCAATAAACAAAAGATCCAAAAAGCCTACAAATTTTTTTTTAATAAAATAGTAAATATAAATTTATTTTTAATGTGTCAAATAGATAATCTTTTTTCTGCAAACCAAAACATACTTGAACATATGGAAATTAAACTTCTGAAAAATATAAATGCTCATATCTCATCTCAAACTAAAAATTTCCAGCTGAGTTGGAAATTATTCTGACCGTTGCCAACCAGTCCTCAACTAGTCAGAAAACTTCTGTGAACAGCCAACTAGTAGTAAGAGTTTGAAATTTGTGACTGTGAACGCTTTTTGTAACTGCGCATGTCTGTGACGGTTTGAAATAGTTCTATAAACAGAGCTATTAGGTTTATTCGCACAACAAATTATGCAACTAATTTCCAATTTTTTAATACGCGTGCGTAGTTTGAAACTGGTTTCAAATTGATTGGAAATTTTTGGGTTCCGCGAACAGAATTAAAGGTTATTGTTATTATTACCATCTGGAGTGAACAGAAAGTTTTTTTTTTTTATCTTATGTTGATTGTTGTTGTTAGTCATTGTCACATAATGAAATTATGATTTTACTTTAATGCTTAAAATTTACTTCTCTGCATTTCTGCGTTTATTTCTGATTTACACTCGAGAATCTACATGACAAACAAATATTTAGTGCTTTGGAAAAGGGGTGGATTGGAGAAGTAAATCGGCCCGGGCGATTATTCTTAGTCCGGCCCTTTTCAGAATAAAAATGATATAATACAGTTTCGACTATGTATATTATTTTTATTTATGAAAATGATCACACTAATATATACTTATATTTTCTGTCTCCATCCGGTATAAGTAATTGTATATAATGTATTTCAAATTGTCCAGAAAAATCAAACACTTTGTAACCGGTCTAGGCCTACAGACCAATAGGATGTCTCAATTGACTTTGAAATTTAAATATTTTGATGATACCAATAACGTAAGAAACCATAGTATTTAATATTTCGAACGAAGTGCATTGACATTATCGCCTGGGGTAAAAATGCATATAATTTTTATTTGATAAATCGAACTTAAAATTACACAATTTTTTTAATTATGTTGAACCGAAAACTGAAATCTACCAGAAACGAAACATCGTTAAGGCAAATATTCTGGGGAAACCCTTAGTTCTTTTTAATTGGATGAAAAACTTATTAGTGCAGGAAGAAAAGTTCTTTATTCCAACAGATATCCACTTTATAAAATACACCCTACGTAAGTGTATATACTCATATACTCTGTACTTTACATATCTTACTTATTTTTTTAATTGGAGTATTAAATTCAATAACTCGAAGTTTTGATAACTCGAATTTTTTGTGGCATATTCAATTTTGAGTTATTGTATGTTTTTTAAATATTAGTATTAGTAATTGTTCAAAATTTACATTTTTTAAAATATTAAAGAATATATTTTATGACAACATTATTTAACTAAAGGCGATCAACCGGTTCTTTGGACCACTTGGCCCTCCGGGATTTGCCTGATTGCCCGATAGCGATACGACAATCCGTCCCTGCTTTGGAAGAATTTATAGGAAATGTTAATATTCGCTTTCTCTTACTTTGGCTAGTACAAGTGCACGTAGTAAGAAAATGCTCGTTAATAGCCGAAGTTCTATGCCACAAGCTAAAATTTTCTTTGTAATCCGTGGACTATTCTAAAGGCTGGAAACTGATCAGGGATTGAAATATTTTGCTGAACGAACAAATGATTTTTAATTAAAATTTCTGTTAAGCAAACATTTTTAAACTGATGCGCATGCTCAGAATGGTTTGTGACGGTTACCGACTATTATGCGAACAAACCTAATAACGACAATTGCATCTTCATTTTTTATTTTTTTACCTTCCGTCAAAAGGAAGGTATTGTTTTTGGTCAAAAAATTCGGTGGTGAGTTTTTATGAGTAAGCACGTTTTAGGGTCCCTACAATACGAATGTACTATTTTTAAGATGATGTCTGTATGTGTGTATGTGTGTCCGTGTGTGTGTCTGTGTGTGTGTCTGTGTGTGTGTCTGTGTGTGTGTCCGTGTGTCCGTGTGTGTGTGTGTGAGACAAATTTTTCTCCGACGATAACTCCAAAACTACAATTCTAAAAATTATGATTCTTTCATATTCCTCTTCTTTACAATCATATGAAGAGCTGATTAGATTTTGGTTACAATTGGTCAACCGGAAGTACCCTTATTTGAAGTTCTTAACAGTTTTATTTGAAAAATCGCAGTTAAATATCATTTTCGACATTTTATGTAATTAGCAATAGAAAGAATATCTTATTCTCTATACGGTTCGATTATACATTTTCCTTCATATTCAATAGATATAGAGTTATAGAGAGATTAAGAGAGATTAACTTTCGAAAATCAGTCAGTTTTGCAAAAATTATGAAAACAACAGATATATTAAAAAAAATCTAATTGACATATGTCAGTGGCAAGTGCAAAACCAAAGTGGAAAGTATATGATCTGAAGGTGATATAAGTGACAGAGTGTCCCTCGCCAGTGACTTGCATTTGCGGCCTCGCCTCAAGATAGGAACTTATAATGCCAGAAGTACGAGAAAGGCAAAAGAGAAGATGGAAGGACTGTATAGCAGAAGATTTGAGAGAGGAAGAACTGTATCACGAAGGTGCTTTGGACAGGAATGAGTAAAAGAGAAAAGTAAGAAACAGCGACTTCTAATAAAATAGGGCAAAGTTGAAGCAGGAGGAAGTGTTAAGTGCAATACATAATGTACGTTCGTATTCGTATTAAAATTTTATTAGATTTTAGAATCTTTTCAAAGGAACTTTCAGTATGGATATGTAAAAATAGTGTGTTCTTGTTACAATTATACAGGATATATAGAATATTTTTCAAGGAACTTTTGGTATAGGATATGTACAAAATACATCGAATTGACGGAAGGTTTTGTGCTGGCCACAACAGATTTTTTTAAATTCTTGTTGAAAATGAAATATTATTTCCAAATTTGAAATATAAAAAAAAACACCTGATGGCCTCGACAACATTGAGAGACCGTGAGGTGACGCCTGATTAACTATTTAAATGATTGTTATTATATCGTTGAAATCTTGTAGAAGTATGTAATTGTATTGAATATTTCAGCTATTATTAATCATTAATTTTTGTTTATTTCTTCACAAAATTAAACAAAAATAATATTAATGCTTGTAAGGGGCGTGAATTTTGTATTTAATTATTTACAGAGTTCCGTGTTAAAGCAAAGTGTTAAACTGCAGCGACGTATACTAGTATTTAACTTGGGATTCAACGTAATGTACATGTGCAATTTTAATGTTTACAGTAGTATTCAGCTGTGTAGTAATGTTGTATTAAACAAAGACAGTTCTGAAATATGCAGTTAATACTGCAGCATTTTAGAACGGGATATATATCTTAGAGAAAATATCCCATGTGGTGCATTCCATTATAATGTATGTGGTCGTTCATATTAAACTGACAAATAATGTGATATTTCCGTGAGTTCCATTAATTCCTTTGTAGAGTTTAGAACGGAGTATTTATTAGTATGTCAAGGTATTTTTACCTTCCGTCACCTTTGGTAAGGGAGGTATTGTCTTTGGTCAAAAAATTTGGTGGTGAGTTTTTAATGAATAAGCACATTTTAAGGTCCCTACAATACGATTTTACTGGTTTTACGATGATGTCTGTCTGTATGTATGTATGTATGTATGTATGTATGTATGTATGTGTGTGTGTGTGTGTGTGTGTATGTCCGTGTGTGTGTGTGTGTGTCCGTGTGTGTGTGTGTGTGTGTGTGTGTGTGTGTGTGTGTGTGTTGTGTGTGTGTGTGTGTGTGACAAATTTTTCTCCGACGATAACTCCACAACTACAATTCTAAAAATTATGATTCTTTCGTATTCCTCTTCCTTACAATCTTATGAAGAGCTGATTAGATTTTGGTTATAATTGGTCAACCGGAAGTACCCTTATTTGAAGTTCTTAACAGTTTTTCTTGAAAAATCGCAGTTAAATATCATTTTCGACATTTTTTGTAATTAGCAATAGAAAGAATATCTTATTCTCTATACGGTTCGATTATACATTTTCCTTCATAATCAATAGATATAGAGTTATAGAGAGATTAAGAGAGATTAACTTTCGAAAATCAGTCAGCTTTGCAAAAATGATGAAAACAACAAATATATTCAAAAAAATCTAATTGACAGATGTCAGTGACAAGTACAAAACCAAAGTGGAAAGTATATGATCTGAAAGTGATATAAGTGATAGAGTGTCCCTCGCCAGTGACTTGCATTTGCGGCCTCGCCTCAAGATAGGAACTTATAATGCCAGAAGTACGAGAAAGGCAAAAGAGAAGATGGAAGGACTGTATAGTAGAAGATTTGAGAGAGGAAGAACTGTGTCACGAAGGTGCTTTGGACAGGAATGAGTAGAAGAGAAGAGTAAGAAACAGCGACTTCTAATAAAATAGGGAAAAGTTGGAGCAGCAGGAAGTGTTAAGTGCAATACATAATGTACGTTCGTATTCGTATTAAAATTTTATTAGATTTTAGAATCTTTTCAAAGGAACTTTCAGTATGGATATGTAAAAAATAGTGTGTTCTTGTTAAAATTATACAGGATATATAGAATCTTTTTCAAGGAACTTTTGGTATAGGATATGTACAAAATACATCGAATTGACGGAAGGTTTTGTGCTGGCCACAACAGATTTTTTTTTGTTGTTATTATTTATTTAGCGTTTGGTTTGGAATACATCACAAAATTATAAGTAACATATGGTAAATAAAATAATATCTTAGGCGTGGTAGTAGCTGGAATTGGCGCTTGCGTGTTGGGATTTCCGAGGTCGGTGCTATACTTGGAGAGACTGAGTTGATCCAGGACCCAGGAACCAGGAGGTGGAAGGTCCCGTTGAAAATGATGTAGTATTGTATTGTTTATCCCGTCTTCGAACGCCGGAAGGTAGTAATAAAACTGCTGCGTCGATACTACTCTATTTAGGCATTGTGATGAATGTAATGACTAGGAGATCCTCAAGTTGTCTCGAAGATTGTCTGGTCGCCGATTTGTGCTAGTTCATTTAGCGTTACCCAGGGTGCACCACGAGGAGGCGAACTAACTTTACACCCCTTTTTTGTTGTGATTGCTAAAATTTAATAGCAGTAGCAACAACGTTTTTTTTTATATTAGACTGACCAGGGTGGAATTTTTTAACTTGAAACACACAAAAACCATTTAGTCCAGTCATTAGGTAGATTTACCCTGCAAAAGGTCGGGTATTTTTGATTTTTGGATATGTTTTATATTTAGAGATTCTAATAAAAAATGCAAATTTTTCCCCCTCGGGGGCCTTCGGGAAGCACCGCCAACTTGGGAAAAAGGCTTAAAAAAGCTGTTTTTTCTAAATATCTCTTCACCTATATGCATCAGGGCAAAAATAGTTATTTTTGAATTTGTTGAGAATAAAATTTCCTACAACTTTATTCTAATACACTTTTGTCTATAACCAATAGATAGCGAGCTACAGCACTTCAGACAGAGCAAATTTTTGAAAATTTCCCTAATGCTTCATTTAGATCATATTTTATTATAATTTTTTAATTTTTTTTTTACAAATTACTTATTATTATACTTAGTCTAATAGGTTTCACTATATGCGATTTTTGGCACTATTCCTATATCTTCCCTACCAAAGGCAGCAGAAGGTAGAAAAAAGAATAAATAAATGTATTTTATTTTTTGCCTTCTATAAGAATAATGTTTAAACCCGAGGGTTGCATTATGATAGAGTAAATAGATTTTAGTTGGTTTAAGTGTTTCTTCAACAGTGTTTGCAAGAGTACTGAAAATATATACAAAAAATCTGATGTGGCCAACACATGACCTCCCGCCAATTCCATGTTTAAAATAGCAGTGAGCTTCAAGTTAAGTATCATTTCCGGTTAATCGTTTGTAAATAAAATCTAATTTGTTGTCCAATAAATAGAAAAGTCTGTAATACGAAATTTTGGATTGTTTTATTGTTTTTCCTCAAAAATTTGTTAGAGCTACATCCGATTTATCATATATGGTTAAAGTCTAATATGTTGTTTCAAATTATATATGAGTTTTAAATACCAAATTTGAGAAGTTTTGGATCATATTTTAATATGCTTTAAGGAAAAATCGCCACACACGTACATTCTTATAAAAATCAGCATCATCTTCTAGGTACTCGAAAACGCAATCTTTGTAAATTCTTCGCCGTACATAATCCATTTCGTAAATGTGTAGTTGTAAATTAATATTAATTTATAGTGCTGCAAAAATAGCAATTAGCAAATTTAAATCAGATCATTCTGTACATCTAACATTTATGTATGATGGAAAAAATATTATTTTTACAAACCTTAATAAAATATTTTACTATTATATTCTCATTAACAAGGTTTTATTATTAATTTTAATATAATTGCTGCCTGTCAGTGACATTTGTTTAAATATGTCAAACCCATTGAAATTATGATTTTGTTTGACGCATAGGCAAGACGATACATGGAAATAAATTATGTTATATATTCATATTTAAAGTTATTTAGAGTTATTTACTAAATGTTATTATCGTAGAATTGAAGATTAAACCATTATATTCCATTTTAATTAGTAAAAGTTGCTAAAAAATAATATTCAATGAATTTTTTACAAGAAAAACTGTTAAAAGCTTGTATAAATGATACTTCCGGTTATCCGATATACACTAAAAACTAATGAGCACTTCCCATATTAGTATAGAATAGGTATACAAAATTTAAAATTTTTCTGATTGATAGTATTTGAGTAACCGTGTCCACAAGATCCACACACACACACACACACACACACACAGACACACACACAGACACACACACATACATACCTACAGACATCATTGTAAAAATGTTAAAATCGGATTCTGGGGACATCAAAACGTGCTTATTATATAAAATCTCTATATGCTATTTTTAGCACGATCCCTATACCTCCCTTACCTAGGGTAGCGGGAGGTAAAAAATCTGATGTGGCCAGCACATGACCTCCCGCCAATTCCATGTTTAAAATAGCAATGAGCTTCACGTAAAGTTTCACTTCCGATTGATCGTTTGTAAACAAAATCTACTTTGTTGTTCCAATAAATAGAAAAGTTTGTAATACGAAATTTTGGATTATATTTTATTATGTTTTTCCTGAAAAATCTGTTAGAGCTTCAAATTAAGTACTACATCCGGTTTATCATATATAGTCAAAATTTAATATGTTGTTTCAAATTATATAAGAGTATTAAATACCAACTTTGCGAAGTTTTGGATCATTAATATATTTTAAGGAAAAATCGTCACACACACATTATTGTCAAAATCATCACCAACTTCCTTATGCTCTAAAAGGCAATCTGTGTAAATTCTTCGCCGTACATTATCCATTTCGTAAATGTGTAGTTGCAAACTATTATTTGACACTTTGAAATCACGTTCTTATTGAGAGCTGTTTGATATATAATGCTGCAAACATCAAACTTAAATCGAATTATCTTGTATAATATCTAATATTTATGTATGATGGAAAATATATTATTTTTACAAACATTAATTTCATTAGAATCATATTTAGACAACTAAATTCTTCTTAACATGGTTTCATTATTAATTTTAATGAAAATTGCTTCGTGACAGTGACATTTGTTTAAATGTGTCAAAGTTGTTATAAAAGTATTGTTTTTGTTTGACGCAGAGGCAAAGTGATATACAAAAATAAATTATTTTATAATATAATATAAAGTTATTTCAAGTTATTTACTAAATGCTATTATCGTAGAATTGAAGATTGTGCCATTATATTTAATTTGTATTGGTAAAATTTGCAAAAAAATTATATTCAATGAATTTTTTACAAGAAAAACTGTTAAAAGCTTGTATAAATGATACTTCCAGTTATCCGATATACACTAAAAACTAATGAGCTCTTCCCACATTAGTATAGAATGGATATACAAAATTTCAAATTTTTCTGATTGATAGTATTTGAGTAATCGTGTCCACAAGATCTACACACACACACACACACACACACACACACACACATACATACCTACAGACATCATTGTAAAAAATGTTAAAATCGGATTCTGGGGATATCAAAACGTGCTTATTCACTAAAATCTCTATATCCGATTTTTAGCACGATCCCTATACCTCCCTTACCTAGGGTAGCGGGAGGTAAAAATATGTACAGGGGTAAACTACAGACTAAGATACAAGTGGGGGTGAAACGAAGATCACCGAATATATCCGAGCAGGGTGCTCGCTCGAACAAATAACAATAGGGAATTTTAAGTAATAATGTAACGTATTGCGTTGTTTTTTGTTTGTAATAAATTTTCTACATCATGAAATTAACACATTCGATATAAATTGCGAAAGAGTGAAAAGATAATGCCAGCCATCGGGATTTCTACTAGGGACCAATACTTTGCCGAAGTACCCTCTCTAAACAACTGAGCTTTGGCCGATCTATCACGATAACTCACATTAACTGCTATTTTGCCGGAGTACCGCTCTAACCAACTGAGCCATCGTGATAGATCGGCCATAGCTCAGTTGGTTAGAGCGGTAGTCGACCAAAGTATTTGTCCCAGGTTCAAATCCCGGTGACTGACATAATCTTTTCATTCTTTCACAATTTATTTCTCCATCATATACAATATAAGTACGATGATTTAAAAATCAACATGATCGTTGCTAATTGGGGTAATAGTTTTTATATATTCCCTTGAAGGGAGAATTTTAATAGCAATGTAAACTCTACCATTTGGTTTCCTTTGCTTTCGTTTTGTTGTAAGCATAATATATCTCTCGGAGTCTTGCATAATTATCTGTGCGATTTCCGGTGTGTGGTTCTGGGAGCGTCTGTTTCTAGCTGTACGTACACTGTTCCAAGTTTCACGCCGGGAGGAATGTCTACATCACCGCACATGTGTTCTACATAGGAATCTCATTCAATTCTACACAAAAATTACGCCAACTAAGTACAAGATACGAGTAGAAACTTTGACGAGCCAGCAAGAAATATATCTGTTGCCAAATTATTCCACAGACGCTGAAAGTTAGGTTGAGAAGGTTTGTTGCTGTTACAGGCACTGTGGTTTGACAACTTGACGAAATATGAGCCCGGCCTAACATGTATTCGTACTTTTGGCCTAGATTGACAATTATTTAACCGCGCGTATATTGTTATAATGGGCAATTAAAAAATAATGTGCGAGTATTTACGGCCAATATACTCTAACAAAATATGTCAAAATTTATTCGGATACATCGAAAATACATAGATTTATTTTCCTACAACCGTGTGTAAAGTACATACTTTACGCACTCTTGTGTGTAAAGCGTCACTTTTCGAACACTAGTGCGTGAAAAATAAATGTTGCTAGGCAACATGTACATTCGGTTAATTTACTTGTTAACTAACACTAACAATATTTGAAGATGCCTGTACATTCGCATGCAGTATTATGAGAACTAGCACTAACATTTAGGTTGTAGGAAAAATATTGTATGCAACTCGTGTGTAAATAGTATTTTTTATCTCGAGCTAACATCGTACTACTTTACACACTTGTTACATAAATAACTATTTTATATTCATAGTATATTTTACAGGTGGTACGAATTCATTTGGGATTAAGCTCGTAGAACGTTTTACCCTTATATTTTTTTGTGCTTTACTTGATTTTTGACATAACTTTGTTTCTCTCAATGTGCAACGTGCGTCAACAGGAATCAATTGATTTGGCGCCATAAACCGGAAACTTCAATAAATGGACTTGTTCGATTTTTGTAAAAAAAAAGAACTAGGTACTCTGAATTGTAATTACTCTATTGGAACGACGAAAGCAAATCATTGTTATATTGAAACATCATATTTATTTTTAACATTGCACGTTTGTAAAATTCAAATTTATTTTAAATAAGTATATCGTAACAAAATTATTTAAACACAGTTTTCATTACAATAAAGTGGCACATATTATATAAATATAAATAATAGTGTCTAATTAATAACTAATTTAATCAATAAAGTACAATACCAACATGTCATATAAGTTTTCTGAAACAAACTGTGGCCTAAGGAAAGTAAATATATTGACTCTGCATGCTTATTACCACAACAATTAACATAGTTTAAGTTTTAATACTAGTAGCCCGTTTATATCTATAGATACGGCGGAAAGGACCACTAGTTCTATATTAAATATGATTGTTAAAGCTTAAGTTATGTTCATTGTTGTAGTCATAAACAGATTCAATATATCTTCCTTAAACTACAGTTACGTCCATATATATATTTTTTTTTAAACATATGTTCCTATTGCGATCCTTGTTCAGTCTTACTAATCCTTCTGAAATTACATAGAATACTGAAACTTGACACATCCGTTCCTTTTGGAGTCCCCCAAAGTTGTGGTTTTCGATGGTTAAACTAACCCCATAGATAGTAAATCTGGCAATAATTTTTGTTTCGCATGCTTTCTATAAAAACTGGCCCCTTAAAACTGACCAATTACGCCTTAGTTTAAAATCTTGTAAAAACATAAAAATCAATTTGTTCTCTGGAAAAAATTTTGATTGTGAGAACTGACATATAAGATCATTAGTATCGCGGCAGATATTTGAAACTTTTACAATGAAAAATTACATGTTTATTATTACGATAATTTTGAATTTTGATATTCAATAAATCGAATATAAATTTACGTTTGCAAAAAGCGTTTTGCGTCAGTTTTGACAATGAACTTTTTTTTCGGAGAACACATTGATTTTTATTTTTTTTTCCATAATTTTGAACCATGACGTAATTGGTCAGCTTTAACTGGTTTCAGTTCTCATAGAAAGCATTTAAAACAAAACTGATTGCTAGATTTACTATCTGCGGGGTTCGTTCTGCTGTCGGTTAAGCATTATACGCTTACTTACATAACACCCTGTATACAGACTGTAACAGAAATAAGTACATTAAATTTAACCAGTGATAGAACTCGTCGAGAGCAGCAATATTCCTTAGTAACATTTTTTGAATTCTCATTTTTTTAGTATTTTTAAGCAGGTAATGATTTTTTTTTTACAAAATTTGGAAGATTTTTAACACAATATCTAGAAGGTTTACAAAAAAATTAATAATTTGAATATTAAATATTGGTCAAGGTCGCCAGAACATTTAGCGTGGTACAATTATTTTTTTTTTTTTTTTGGGAAAAACAAAAGCATATCTAAGAAGACCTCTGAAGGTAAACAAAAAGTCTCATTTAATCAAAGTCGTAACTTATATAGTTTTCGAGATAGCAGAGGTAAACCCCGGTAACACTGATTTTTTTAATACCATATATCTCAGAAACTATTGAATATCGAACCCATGTTGATTAAACTTTTTTACTTATTTTGATCAGTACTATGTAATTTTTTACAATTAAATTTAAAAACTTATCAATCTTCTTCTTCTTTGCGGTTATTCCTGCGTCTTCACTGGGCTCCTTTATTTATTCGCCACGTGGCTGTTGTCCAGTAAGGATAAAATGCACTAAAGTTTTTGTCACAGAATCTCCGTTTTTTCTCAATATATGACCGTACCACCTAGGTCAGGCATAAGCAGACATTTCTATTTCATGATTAGTTAATAAATTAAACTGTGATACAAACTAATTATTAATTAGGTTGAATAGTCTACCCGAAAATGTATGGCGATCGATTTTCTGCCCAGATCCGACCAAAGTCTTTCTTCTCGTATTTTATTTGTTATCAGTGCGACACCAATACGCTTTCGCACATCTGTGTTCCAAGTATGGACAAACCGCTTGAAAACGAGCTATAATTGACGCATTCTCTTTTCTATCACACAAAAAAATTATAATAGTTTCTTATTCTAAACTGATACGAGTAGAACACAAACATTCCAAATATATTTTCTCTTTAATGTATTTCTCTATTCCCTAATAATTCTCCAGTATACCCCGTTGTCAAATAACAAACCTTCTCTGCAATTCTCGGACAAAAAGCAGTTTTTTGTGCTGCGCCCACAACTGCATCTACACTCGATTTCATTCCGTGTGGAGCAATTGTATTGTTCAGTGCAGTGAGGCCGCACAGTTTGCGCTAGTCGTTTTTACCAGCACCAGCGGATAAAGCAGAATTCTCTATTCTCTATCCTCGTACAAAAGAAAATAGAGGCTGTCAATGCTTTATTCTAAAGTTAATAGTGAAAAAGGGAAGAATTTACAAGAATTTAATTTAAATGTCATACATATTTTCACAGTGTCATAATTTGTAATTGCAATTTTGTGTTATGCTGCTATTAAAATATTGATGATTTTTTTTGTTGGTTTCATTCTTGTAAACAATATTCTTGGGCTTGTAAAATTTTTTTGTAATCAATAAAAATATTTCTTGATTTACAAATATAAAGCAAGAATATGCACATTTTAACCTCAATGTCAATATATAAGTTGTAACATTGTTACTATAAAAGTTAATATTTCGAAAATATAGATAAGGTACTTACTTTTTACGATGTTCTATTATCACTAAAAGTATCACACAACAAATTTTAAGCTAGATATACTCGTAAAATTGGAATAAAATTTAATGAAAGCAGTCTTTCATTATATACTACATGACATGGAAATTTTCATCTTTTATAAAAATTGTGAGGTGCTTTATAAAATTTCATCAATCATTCATATTGTCAATGAATAAAATTTGAAATAATCGTTCATTTTATTCCACAATACAATTGGAAAAACAATAGGTTATGAAAATAAATTTCTCGTTGTTTTTCATAATTTAAATGTTGGATTTAAAAGTATTATGAGTTAATTAAATTTTATCCGTTGTTTTTGTATATATTTGTATTTGAATAAAACGAAATGCGCGCACATAAAATCTGTTGTGTGAAAAACAAATTAGGAATAAATTGATCCCGAGGCAAAAATATGGCAGTGATAAATATTCTTTTTGTGTTGGCATGCGTTTGAAAGTGTTCAAACATTTCTTTCTTCGTTTAGAGGGTATTTTCAATCAATGGGCTGTCGTTTTTTCCCGTTGTTTAATGTATTCAAAGCATGCATGATTAGCTTGCGCAAAATAAATCACGATCGCGATGCAGGCGAAAAGGTTTCCATTCTTTTACAAATTCAATTACAAGGGCCGCCTTCGGTCTCTTTTGTGTTTTGTTTCGCCTTCTATTTTATACATTTTCCCATTCTAATACTTCGATAACTGTTTTTACCAACTTTAATTTTAGTTGCACAGCAAAGAAGTTTTCTGCAGATTACTTTGTAAATTGAAAGGATTTTTTGTGAATGCCCTTTATAGATACGCTTTCAACGTTCTATTATTTAAATGTATTGTTTCTTTAACAAAGGATTGTTCTTTTCATAATTCTAATTTGCTAATATCACTCCTATGGAAAAGGTAGAAATTCTTTATACACAGAAAATAAAGAATTGAAATTTGTCTAATTATAATTAGATATAATTTTATAAGGCAATACGTTTAATAATTTAGTATAATTTACAAATATTAATTTAGCATTTTAACTAATCCAAAATAGATATTAAATATTTTGCAAAATATCGTTAATTTAAATATGCAAATTGTTATTTTAATTACTTATTTTATTTAATTTTATTATATTTTGGCTTCATTATTTTTGTCCTACAATTTTTGGTAATTTTTCTAATGAACTAGGTAAATTAAATAGAAAATTTAAATACATATTTAAATTTCTTTATTTATATTTAGTTCAATACTAAATGTAGTCATTTAATCTAATTTTGTATTATATTTTACTGTAATTTATTATTTAGTAAATTTAACTAAATCAACTTCGATAATTAAATGAAACATATTAGTAGGCTGAAAATTAAGGAATTTGTTTAGTTAATTTAACTACAATTTAGATGTTTTTTTTTCTGTGATAAGCTTTGCTTGAAATATAACAAATTGTCATATTACAGATTTTATAAAGTTTTTTATGATTTTAAAAAAACTTCTGATATATTTGGATATAATGTTGCCGATGATCTTTATGTATCACGATCACGAATATATTTAAATTAAGAAACATAAGAAATATAACGACACGGCTTATACCAATTTCTGGATAAGCCCATCTGTTTCTTTTTACAGATTTCGGTAATAAGGATATCCTAAAAGTTTATCAGGCGTCACCTCACGGGTTTTCAAAGCTGTGGTGAAAAGAGTATCGTAAAAGTCACTTTTAAAGATTCTTCTTGAGTTTTCATTTATAGTATGTTCCGTAACGCAATCGGTTTGATCAGGTTTCTATTCGGAACGCGGTTCATGAAAAACGTTGGTAAAAAATCGGACCAAGGCAACTACGAAACAATCCTGGTTTCTGTAGTATTTTTATCCCCACTATCGCTACTTTCAAACATCATAACAAAATCAAACGAAAAACTTGAATGTCAAATTTCTAAATCGCATTAGTAGTGTTACTTACTATACTTGCCGTCAAATAAATATGGACTGGAGATTTCTGCACTGCTGCCAATGCCATTGGTCATGTTGAAAATGATAAGAAGCAGCAACACCGTAGGTCAACGGACAGGGTAAGAAGAAGGGAAAAAAAGCATCAATCCATATTTATTTGATGACGAGTATAATAATTATTATAGACATAAGTATAAAACGGGATTTATGATTACTGTATTGTTGATTGTTATTATTATTATTATTGTTAGCATTAAATGTAATAAAATGTTAAATTTCGTCATATTCAAAGTTATCGTTCATTTGATTAAATTTTATTTTTGTTAATTTGTATCAATTTAGTGTCATGTGAGTTATTGTCAATGTGTCCCGAAATAGTTAAAAATTTTTAGGAACCATGATTTACCCAGAAACATGATACTGTTTTTTTTTTTGTTGAGTTACGGAACATACTATTAAGCCTCATTTCCACCGAATGTCTTAATGCTTAATACATAAGGCTTAATGAATTATAACAATTTACTAGGATACCATTTCCAGCTATTTTGTTTAGTGACAATTCAACAGAAATGTCATATCTTTTTTCCGAATTACTTGTTGTTTAGTAGACTGCCATTGCAGCAGCAATTCTTCTTTTTACCTCTCGCTAAGAGAGGTATTGGATTCATGCTAAAATTCGCATATCCAGATTTTATTGAATAAGCACGATTTAAGGTCCCTAGAATCCGATTATAACATTTTTAAAATGATGTCTGTGTGTGTGTGTGGATGTGTGTATGTGTGTGTATGTGTGTGTGTGTGTGTATGTATGTCTGGATGACATTCCTGGGAAGAGCTGAAAAGGTTTTGGTAACAAATGAACAACCGGAAGTAGTAGTTTCTTAGAAAAATTCTTCTAAATATAATTTTTTGGGAGGTTTTTTTTTATTAAATATTGAAGAACATAAAATTCTCCATCTAATACACTTAAAAATTTTATTATATCTTGTATAGATTTAGAGATAAAGACACTATAATTTATAGAGTGAACTAATCGCAGAGGCTACGGCACTAAGGAAACCAGTTGACAAATTCCAATGTTTCTAATATGACACATGTCATTGTCAAATATCAACATTTTTAGTGACATTCTGATAGCTTTTTCTGGGAAGTATATTTAATTTTTCTTATTGTTTTATTAATTAAATATTTGAAATTGTAGGTGGTAAAATGCATATATCCATCAGAAATACCGCCAATCTGGTTAATCAATGGGAAGAATCTCTGACATTTAAAAACTTCCTCATACAATGAAAAATAGATATAATTAGAATTATATGTGCGCAGAAGACATGTTAAATATAATAAAAAACAATATTTGGCTAATGTTCTATAATATTTTGTTATAAAACGACGGTTCGAAAGCGAAGTGCAATACAATACTTATATAGCCTAATATGGAAATGGCGAGAGGTCTTGTGCTGGCCACAACAGATTTTTTTAATATGTTATACCTATAAACAATTTTCTGTATTTATATCGAAATACCGAAAAATTAATTAAAAGTTAATAATTATAAAATAGACTGAGAGTTGACAGTTCAGGTTAGAATTTTTCAATCATTTGTTTTTACGCATTGCTCTTAGTTCTTAAGCATTAAGCCTTATGCAAAGCTGGAAATGGTAGTAAACGTTGTCATATGATAAACATTTTTACGCATTGCGCTTAGTTATTAATTATTGCTCTTACACATTAGGACAATCGGTGGAAATGAGGATTTAGACGTTGGACGTCGGTCAGGGTAAAGCCTGGACCATTCAAATCACAATCGATCACTTAATACACGCCGCCACCTGATCCTAAATTTAGAAATATATTAGTCCGTATTACGAGCGCATTTTCATAATAAAAGCTCTTTTCAGGAGTGCGCTTTTACTTTTACGTTATATTCTTTTGATGTTTTACAAAACTAATTGCTTTATTTAAGCATTTCTGTTTCAATGAATTAAACTGTTTAACAAAAATAAAATATGCAATTACATACTTTTTACGATTGCACAAAAAATATTATGTACATCTTGTCTTCCTGTCCGCGAAATCCTTTAATGCCCTAAAGATTATCGTGCCTCGGCCGTAATTGTACGCTGAAGAAAAATAACTATTAAATCTAAAAAACAGGTATGTTGTTTTTGTTTGCTCATAAACAAGTGTTTCTAGGTATCATAGTTCAATGACATTTAGGCTCATATATATATAAATGAATATTTCATTCAGACTTATTACTATTTTCTGGGTCTGTTAATCTGCTTTTATATCAGAGCCTTCATTTTCATCGCTATAAAGAGAAGCAGAGAGAATTTTTTTGAACTATTTGAAATTGGAAATAATTTTCAAGTTTAACGTTAGTCTGATTCGAATACGGGCCAGCCCAACTACAATCGATTACATAATTCATCCAAACGCCCCAACATTTTTGAATTTAACATTATGCTTGTTGATTTATGTTTAATCTTTTTGGGAGAATAAAAAAAACTGTCAATATTTTAAACTGGTGGCAGCAGCGAGAAATCCTATACATTATTGTCAAACTGAGCTAAGTACGTACCTCTGCTAAAGAAAATAAATAAAAAAAAATAAAAATACAGATATTTTGTGATTTATGGTATGTATCATAAAAGTAAATACTTTTATGACACATAACGTTTGAATGTTTTGTAATTAAATTAAATTCGTAATTACTTATAACTAATAATTGATGTTTCGATGTTTACAATAAAATTCGAAATGCGTTTCCACGTCTCATTATTTCAAGATTAAAATTAAATTACTGTTGTTTCGGAAATTAGGGACACACAGCAATGTACTTTTATCGTTACTTTATATCGATTACGATACTTGAACATTTCGTCATCGCTTTTGAGTATTTGTATGAACGAATTTAATACATATTAAATGGTGCGTTGCACAAGCAAAACTTTACGACGTGGAAAAATAAAAGATTTTGTATGAAAGCACCATGAATATAAATAAAAGCTGCATGTTAAAGTAAGGATACATGACGCAGAATGATTGCAGGTTGAATGGCTATGACTTTACACAATATTTTTCCGCAAAAGTTACGTGTACATCTAACAGCTTTTATTTAAATAATATTTCAAAGCACAGAAAAATGTAATATGAAGTGCGATCGAATTTGTTTTTGTAGTTGACACATTTCGACTGTGTCGTCAACTAAAAAAAAAAAAACAAGAAACAAAATCTGATGTGGCCAACACAAAACCTCCCGCTATTTAATTTTTACATACATACATACGTGCATAAAATCACGCGATTCCCACTTAGAGGGCTAACAAATACCCGGAAACAATAGTAACAATAAGAAAAGGAATAAGAGTAAGAGCTCAGCTGACACACTTCACTCTTTAACAACATTCTTCTTTCGCCTTGTCCACAATCATCATAGCATTCATACATAAGAACATATTAAAGTGACCGATTTTCGGTAGTGAATAACCCCATCCGGACCACAATAATAGTTACGCAACAATCTTCCTTCGCCACACTTTTCTATCCATTTTTATTAATTTAAATACATACTTACGTATTTACTAACGCTGCAAACTGTACCATTGCATAAAACTATTGATTTATTTACTATTTCTTTTTAAAATGTCACTATTATTAATTTGAAGTGATCAGTTTTTTGACAGTGACATTTACTGTAAGTTACATTCATTTGAAATATGAACTGTGTAACAAAGGAATTGTGTTTATCTTAGGCTTCGGGACTAATAAAAAAAATTATTTTTAAATTTATCTGCAAAATATATAGAAAAAGTATTAATGTATTCCTGTAGAAAATTTAATAATCTTTAAGTTTTATAAAACATAAAATGCGAAAAAATGGAATTTAATGATATTTTTTGAAGAAAAACCATTATGAGCTTCAGGTAAAGTGCCATTTCCGGTTATCCGATTTACACCAAAATCTAATGGCTTCTTTTGATATTAGAATACGATAGAAATACAAGGTTTCAGAATTTTCTGAATGATAGTATTTGAGTTAGAGCGAAGACAAAATCCCTACACATACACACACACACACACACATACATACATACATACATACATACATACATACATACATACATACACACACATGCATACATACATACATACATACATACATACACACACACATACAGACATCATCGTGAAAATGTTAAAATTGGATTCTAGGGACCTTAAAACGTGGTCATTTACTAAAATCTCGATACGTGATTTTTAGCACGATCCCTATACCTCCCTTACCAAGGGTAGCGGGAGGTAAAAATACACTGAGATCTGAATTTTGTCTGCCGTATAAAAATAATTTTACGATATGAATTTGCATATTTATAAATATTCTAAACTAAATAATCTTCAAAACTTCAGAAAATTCAGAATATGCATCGGTCTGCACAATTAACCGTTAAACATACGGAAAAGGAAATTTTCCAATTTGAGAGTATTTTTTCATTGAATCACTGCATGGTATCACATCGATATTTTTGAGAATATATGCTACATTTTAATGCCGCGAAAGTATGTTATTAGTAGATTTGGATTTTATGTCCCTATTTATATTGTAATTTAAAAGTTTCCTGTAGTAACAATGTGCCCTATTTTCCATTTTTAGCTATAATAAGTTTTTAATAGATTCGGATTTTGCGAGTCTCTTTAAATTGTAATATAAACGTATTCCGTAAAATTTAGCTAAAAATTACTAAAAAAAAAGTATTGCCAGTTCACCCGCGGTATGTTACAGGGTTGTCTTTTAGAAGAATTAGGCCTCGAAGCACATCGCCTTTGTTAGAATACAGAAATTGAACCATAGAAATAAAATTATAATTTTGAGATGAAAATTTGTAACGGGGTGTATATTTATTAATGAATAATATTTAAAAAATAAATAAAAGACATTTATATGTAACAATACAATTAAAATGGAAGAACAGTAAAATTCCGGAAATATTAAGTAGTAGCTTGTATAGTAGGTAACCAATTAATTTTTATTATTCGAAATTTATTATTTGAATAAATAATCTGTGTTCATTAGCACATTTATTTTTAGTTATCGTTCATTATTGTGTATATGTTATATATACAGGGTGATCATGTGAGAATAAACCAGAAATTACTGTCATAGTAAATAAATTTGGTGTATTTTTCAAAAATATAAAATCATATGTTATTATCTATTTGAAGTTTCGAAGTATACATATATTCCTGAACCGTAAGTCATATGGAACACTTCTTGATCCAACATATTATTGGTTACATTGCCTACCGTAATTTTTTTCTAATTTGAAGATAATAGCTATCTTTCTAAATATCGAAGATAATTGCTGGTTCATTTTCGTGTGAGCACTCTGAGTTTTAATTTTTTTCTGAAGTACTAGTATTTTCCAGTTTCTTAACTTGGAAAGAACAAATAAGAATTGTGGGATATTATTTTGAAAATTTATTATGTATTATAAGTTAACAATATCGCGCACCTATTTTACTGCACATAGGACTGTATTTATTTAGTTGTGAAGTTGACTATAATATATTTTACTGTTGGGGTAAGATGTCTACATCTTACTAATGAGTTATTTATGATGTTCCGTGTTTCATTTTATTTTGAAGGCAAAGAAAAGTTTTGCGATAGTTTTTCTCTGGAACTTTGACACGCTATTTTACCATTTAGTCGCAACGAAATCAAAAATAGTAAATATATCACATTGGGTGGTCGCCTCGCACTATAATTTTCTGATACCGTATTAAATTGCTGGTTAAGAAATCACGAGAACGCGGTAAAATGAAAATTATGTTATATAATTATGTACTTACTCAACCATAAGAGAACGACATTTAAATATTGTTTTTCGGAAAATATAATAACTGTACTTACCCTTAAATCTACACGTATTTTCATTTATCATAAATACAAGTAGTAGACTAGTCATCATCAACAATACGACAGCTCTTTTATTTTTCAATTTTTACCTTTTTCGCAATCGATTTGTCCCTAAAACTTGTGACAACCTGCAATTACTCCAAATAGTAACTATCATACTTCCATATTGCCCGTATTACAAAAATTGCACATTTAATACATTATAATAATTCCGAATCATGGTACCTAAGATTCTGTCATATCAAAATCTCTTGTAGTCTGGTCTAATGCCTAATGAGGGTAAGCTGTAAGCCACAAATAGATCTTACATTTGCTTTAGACTTTCATTGTATATTATAACTCATTTAGTGTTTTAAAAATAATATTTAAATTAGTTTATAATTCTTCTTCTTCACAGATCCTTTATACCCTTTATAGGGTGTCGGATATAGTTTACTGTTACTCGTTCTTGACCCATTGTTTCCATGCTGTCCGGTCCTTTGCTGGTTTTTTCATTTCCTCCATATTTTTCCTCTTCTTTTGCCTATCTCTTCTTTTCGTCCCTCCCATGTTTTTCTTGGTCTTCCCCTTGTTCTTTTCCCAGTCTTTTTTGATTCTATCATTTTTTTTTAACTAGATTATCTTGCTCCATTCTTCTGATATGTCCAAACCAATTCAGTTGTTTATTTTTTATTTTTAATAATATTTGATCCTGATCTGCTTGTTGCCTGATGCTTTCATTAGTTTCTCTGTCCCATTTTGTTTTCCCCATAATTTTCCTCAAGTACTTCATTTCTATTACTGTTAGTTTTGATTAATGTTTTTTTCTATATTGTCCAGGACTCACTTGCATAAGTTATTATTGGGATTACTACAGCGTTATATATCTTTAGCTTTATATCTGTTCCGATTTCTTTCTTTCCAAGTATTGTTTTGTTAATTGCGTAGCGTTCTTTATTCTACTTGCTATATCTGTATCTATTTTTCCATCCTGTGTTACTATACATCCTAGATATTCGTAAGTTGAGACTCTTTCCAATATTTGTCCGCTTATTTCAACAATTCTTTTATTATCGTTCTGGGATTTGTTATTTATTATCATGGTTTTGCTTTTACCTATGTTGATTTCCATTCCCATCTTCTTTATTTCTTCTGTCCATACTTGTACTAGTGCTCTTATTTTTGTGTGTTATCTGCAATTAATATTATGTCATCTGCATATAATAAATTGTCTATCTTCACGGGCATCATTCTATTATATCCTACTATTGTCTGTATCTTACTGGTCTTTTCTCTAGTGTTTTTCATTATTCTGTCCATTATAATTAAAAAGTAGCGGGCTTAAACTATCTCCTTGTTTGACTCCTTTTCTGTTTACTGAGTCGAAAGCAGCCCTTAAGTCAATAAATGTTAGGTGTACTTCTTGTCCATTCTCTATTTTTTTATCTACTATATATTTCTTAGTATGTGTATGTTATCATTCGTTTGTTTACCTACTCTATATGCTGCCTGTTCTTCTGCTAATTTGTTATCTATTAATTGTCTTAGTCTAGTTTATAATTCAAACAATTAATTTCAAGGTGCCAAAAATGTTCTATAAAATTTCTACATGAAAAGTGTTATGAAATTCCGAAAGGGTTGAAGTGTAAATAGAAGGAATTTTGTGTATAAAGGAGTACAATTAGTAAAATATTTTGATTTTAACATATGCATCAAAAGGTCTAAGTATTTCGGGCAGCGTTTCCCAATCTGGGCTCTGCGACTCACAAATGGTCCGCAAGAATGGTGGCGGTCTGTAGAAAATACTTGAAAAATTAACGAATATACATAAAATGAAGGATAACTAAATATTCCCTATAAATAAAAATAAAACAACAAAATAAAGTAGAAAAAGAAAACACATATAACAAGTAATTTTTAAAAAGAAAGAAAGATTCTTAGATTAACATTTTCTATTTTTCGTATATTTTTATTTTTTTTTCTATTAAATTATTAAATATTTAATTTTTATTATAACATGCACCTATTTCATTTAATAAATTATAGATTTTCATTTTTATATTATTTATTTATCCCCAAAAATAAAACGTGTTAATTTAAATTCAAAATTACGTGGAAAAAAACGTCGTAATAATTGGAGGGGCGAAATATTCTTTATTTGCAATTATCCTCTTTTTAAATCAATAATTATTGAAATCAACCATTGATATATAACATTTAATTTTTTAAATTATTTTTTGACAAAGGCTCTTTGCAATGTTGCTAAGAAATTCTGCATTAATGTATCCAACCCGTGAGGTGATCTGTTATATTCAACTAAAAAGATTATCATTACAGTTAGAAATGCCGTATTTCCCAACCTCTATGAGGTTAGGAATCGACATATTACCATAATGATTGTGAATAAAATAGTATACATATATACCTCAGTGGAAGTTTCATCTCAACATCGCGCTTTAGCTGACCTCAAGGCTTCGCCTCTCGGTAATCTACAGGAACCCTCGACTATAATGAAACATCTTCCAACTCGGATGTAATATACTAAAAGATATAAAAGTTTTTAATTAAGTTTTGTTTAAAAATATTGTTTAACTCGAATATAAAATAGAGATATGACATAAACATTCTAAATTAAACTATAAAATATTTATTGCCAAGAATATAAGGGTGGTAATACATGCATTAATCTAATATATATTTCACATTCCTTTTGATCTTCTAACGGCGTCCTGTTCCACACTCATACAAACTGGTCAGCATCGAACTGATCTCCTAGAATGTATGAAAGTACACATTGTTATTCTAATCACAACAATTATAACAGGCTTGTAATTATCTCCTAATAAAATAGACAGAAGGCGGATGGGTATTAGGCCCATTCTAGGCCCGTTATGAGAGCTTAGTGGACGATCACACCTAGGTTCCAATACCTTTCGTGCATCTCAGCCTCTCACTAATTGGTGTTTCTCCACTAGGTACTCTAGCCACCTTCACATGTCCCAGACACATATGAGAGCTTAGCTTATGATCACAGGGTCCCTGACCTCTTGTGAATCTCAGCCTTCCACTTATTGGTGTTTCTCACGCCTTCAGAGCACACGGTTCAATGGACCCACGGTTGTCCCAGACAACCCTTCGGATAATTAGGAAAATACTACACGTTTACGGCCACAAAAAAATAATGCAAATTAATATCTCACATATACCATGCATATCAAATACACAAACTGTGTATAAACTATCAATCAAGCATCTGGTGATATGTGGCTGATCGTTATACCAGTACAATAATTAGAATTACTGTGAGTTTTACCACTCACCTTTAATTACTGCAAAACTGCTTGAATTTATTATTGACACTTACATACACATCCGCATAGCACACTGGTCATCACACAGCTAACCCTCAAAGGGTCAGAGATTTTATTGTTTTTAAATTTTAGAAAGTCAAGTGTTTTTGCCTGCATTCCGAACCAATGGCGCGCAACCGAAAAGTGAATCTTACAATACTATGCTTACCAGGCAGTAAATATATTTTATATAAACATATAGCAACCGTTCCACGAAGGCATAACAACATAATTTGATGGCGATAACCTCCAAAATAGGTATTAAACATAATCACTAAATTAATATTAATTCTAAACTCGACAAAAAAATAATGTGTTCAATACGGCATTACAAAGATTTACAGCTTCGACAGCATGAAATGGCAGCATCTGCTGTAAATATGGTATTTCAATGCCTAGTTAAACAATTAACTATTTGTTTGTATTAGTCGTCCGCAAAAATAGTGCAAAAAATAGTGTACTTGTTTGTAAATAAAATAAATAAAAATATTAATAAAAGGACAAGTTGGAGCTATCGTTATTGTTTCTTGTAAATTATTTTTCGTTGAATGACATTAAAAGAAAATATAGCACTTTATTTTATTGAAATGCTCCAATTTTGTTTTTTGTTTTACCTCCCGCTACCCTTGGTCAGGTATGTATAGATTTCGTGCTAAAAATCGCATATCTAGATTTTGGTAAATGCTAGGTTCCTAGAATCCGTTTTTAACATTTTCAAAATGATGACTGCGAGTGTATGTATGTACTCGTAGAATAAGTGTATTTGTGTGAATATGGATTCTCTAGACGTTCTAACTCAAATACTATGATTCGGAAAACTTTGAAACCTTGCATTTCACCCTACTCTATTAGGGGAAGAAGCCATTAGTTTTCGGTGTAAGTCGGTTAACTGAAATGGCACTTTACATGAAGCTCCAGTTGGTTTTCCTTAGGAAATTACCATTAAATGACATTTTTTCACAATAAAAATTAAACTAGAAAAAATGTTCGTAGGGAATCGCTCAAAACAGCTGCAGACACGTGTTTCGCTCTTAGTTCTTCTAGTTTTATAACTTTGCGCTCACGATAGAATACTTTCATAAAAATTAAAGATTATTGAATTTTCTACAGGTACGCATTAATACTATTTCTATACCGTGAGTATTTTTTAACGTGAAACATTGGGTTTGTCATGTCCATGGTTACGATTTGACATTTGATTGACAGCAATGTATTTGCGTGTCCCATTTAAAATGAAACATACGGAACGAATTTGACAGATGTATTATATTATGTAAGAAATTTAGCCAAGTCAGTAAACCACTCGAGAGCACTAAACATATTTCGGGCACAAGATGCACACAGTATTTTTTCTGCAACTAAATTTAATTTTTAGAAAACAGGTATATTTATTTAAACAAAATTAACCTCTAATGTCGTCTTGTCGATATGACAGATAACCGCTGAATTTTCCTATAAGTTACGACTTGACATTTGATTGACAGTAATGTATTTTCTAGTCTCATTTAAAACAAAGGGAATGAATTTGACAGAGTATTATATTTAAATATTGTAAGAAATTTGGCCTAGTCAGAAAATCACTAGAGCACAAGGTACACTAAATTTAATTTAGAAAGCAGGTATAATTATTTAAACAAAATTAACCTCTACTGATGTCTTATCAAATGTCATATTCGTTCCCTATGTTTAATTTTAAATGGGACACGCAAATACATTGCTGTCAATCAAATGTCGAATCGTAACCATGGATATGACAAACCCAATGTTTCACGTTAAAAAATACTCACGGTATACAGTACAGTCAACTTTAAAAAAATTATCTTTTTATAAATCCCCGAGTCAACGTTTTAAAGATAAAGACAATTCCTTAGTTATACAATTTATATTTATATGTATGTAAATAACATAAATGTCATTGTCAAAAAATTAATCGTTTCAAATTAATAATGGTGACATTGTAAAAAGAAAATAGTTTACTATATACAAAGAAACTTCATATAGTTTATAGTTTGCAGCATTAGTAAATATGTAGGTACGCAATTAATTTAATACTGATTTCTAAATATGTGGAAAATTATTTGTAGTTATTTGTAATTTCTAATAATTCTTTTCCATCAAACTATGAATATTTCTTCCTAACACAATTTCAATTTCTGTTTGGTAGTTTTAATTTTTATTGTAAGCTCTCCTATAAGTCCTTGTATTATAGACCTTTATGCTTATTCAATATTCTTCCAACAATAGAACTGAATCTAACTAAACTATAAACCATACTCCTATTATGAATGCAGTACATCAATTGGTATAGCACAACAATAAAGCTTCAATCACAGTGCAAGCAACTCTAGTGAAAAGTTCGTAATCCCCGAGCGTCCACGGAGTAACCAGCGGTCGGGAGTCAGTTGGCAAGCCTGGCACGTGAGCTAGCTAATCCAGACACAGGGCCACGAGTCCAGGATTACACCAAGTCAACCTCTGTCATCAACAGATAGAGAAATAGGAAAGGATATAATACAAATTTGTGACAAATGTGATAGATCTTAGTACAGTTCGTCTAGAAAATGAAAGGTGACGTTTAAATAGTTTGTTATAGCCAGCGGTTTCTTAGCATAACTTCTATTACAAAAAAAAGACAGGTAATATGAAAATGTCCCAAGTAATATCTAAGTTTCTGAGTAACTATTATTATCTTAACATGATTACGAATCCGAACAATACATTTATTAATCTAACAATTTTTTACATCTACGTAGTTTATGTTAAAATATTTTTAAATCTGGTGTTTTTAATTTCATATTTTGCAAAATTATAAAAAATACTAGAGATAAAAAATGTTTTTGCAATATATCTTTTCAAACTATACTCAGGTGCAAAAAACAAGCCACTTTTTTCATTTTTGTTAATAGCATTATTTTGAAATATTTTAAATAGATCTTTCAAGTTTGTCCATTGAAATACAGTCTATTACAAAGTAGTAAAAGCTTACAGATGGTACTTACTTAATAGACAATAATAATCATCGAAGGTAACTTGGTATTATAACATGAAATCAAATATTGATAATATAATCAGTAACGTCATTCGGAAGAGCTTAAAAAAGTGTTCTAAAGAAGTACAAACCAAAATCTACAAATATTTCATATACAGAAGTTTTTCAAAAACAAAACAAAAACCTGTAAAATATACATATTTGTCCGTATTTAGTGATCACATTTCTTCTGATAAACAACTCATTACTAAAATGGCATCCTAATTAGGACGAGTTTTGTTCAATTAACCGACTTCGTACCTCATATAGTTCTCGAAACAATTAACAAAAATAAAAAAATAATGGCCCGTTTTTTTTTTTGAACCTGAGTGCAATTTCTCTGCATGTATGCATGATATTTTTTCTTCAAACGTCATAAAAATGGCATCTTTTGTGACTTGATTCACAAGGTAGAAGTTTCATTTCTACGCCGCCGGAGTAGAAATAGCTAATTTCTACAGCGCCGGCGTAGAAATGAAATAAATAAATATCCATAGCAACTACATAAAATAAGCAAATAAGAAGTAACTTTTAAATTAGAAACCTGTCATATCGCCCCAAGTTAACCAAGATAACAACCAAATTGAAATATAAAAAGTTTATATTTAACGAAATAACATATAAAATAGCAGACTTATATATTGGTAATTTCGGTAAGAATAATTAGAATTAAAGTGATATGAAAAGTTCATATTGTTTTTCAGCGGTTCCTCGACATATCACATCTTTCCTTGAGCAATATTGCTGAACTTCTATTCAACTGAACAACTTTAAGGGCCGTACATAGCAATACTTTAAATTCTGATATAATTGCATACAAGGAGAATATAAAATTGCATAGTTTTTATTTAAACGTCCTTCACGTAAAATATTTATAATTATTGTAACGTCAAGTTGTAATTATTTTATTTAAATACGTATGTTTGAAGAAAAAATATAATGTGTCATTCGGAGTAAAAGTGTCATTGTGTTCCTCGCATGTAATTATCCGACTCGCTACGCTCGCCGTGCAAACTTACTCGTACATGCTCGCCACACACAGAATCACTTTTACTCCTAATAACACAATATACTATTTTGCCCATTGACATTAAAAGTGCGATTTTTTGACGGCCAGTAGTCCGCAAAGTTTTACTGCCTATTACGTAGCAACCGCTTAACAAACGCATAGCAACCATTCAACAAACGCATAGTAGCATAATTTGATGGCGATAACTTTCAAAATAGGTATTAAAACTAATAACTAAATTAATTTAATGTAAAATCGGCAAAAAAATATTGTGTTCAACACAGATTTACAGTTTCGACAGCTTTCATTGCCGAGGCAACTTCTGCTGCAATTCTGGTATTTTAGTAGGTATCTAGTTAAACAAATAACTATTTATATTGAAAAAGAAGGAATGCCTAAGTATAATCTGATGGATCACACAGGAATCAGCTAGTTTTAAATAAAAAAAAACTTCAAATCTCTTATCTTACACTGTTCAATTTGATAATACTCGTAGTTAACCGACCGGTTTCGATCATTTATTATTAAATTGAGCACTGTGAGACAAGACAATTGAATTTTTTTATTTAAAACTGTCTGATTCCTGAAATAAATAGTTATTATTATTTTATACAATTTTATTGCCTATGAACTCGTTTTCAATGTGCAAATAAATTGGACTCTAGATGTTCTAGTTTGTAAATTGGAGCACTAGGTCTCCTTTCTAGGCTAGAATTTGGAGCGCTCTGATTGTTTTAGAATGAAATCCAATTCCTGGTTACAGTGAAGAATTTATGCCATAGTCGTCACTATTATTTAGAGTATAGAAATATAATTACAGCAAAAATCTAGAAAACGTTCGAGGTCACTAGGTCAGAAATTTAGAATAAACAATAGACTAGGAATTTGTAATAAATACCAGATTAATAGGTCGTGAATGTAAATCAACCACTGAAGCAAAATTTGGAGTACCTACGTAAAGAATAATTAGGTCAGCAATTAAGAAAATTGTAAAATTTTGAACATTGTTTTCAACGCGTTAAACCAAGTTTTTAATAACTTTTTGACATTTATTTATAAATTATAAAGTACATAATTATTTTCTTCATATTCTTAATAGTGAGTAAAAAAAGGTTGGTGAAAGAATCTATTTTTAAATTCATTAGGATTCCACATTATTCACAAAGAAAGCAGTCTAGAATTATAATTAAGTAAAAATTAATTGCATCTGGTAAGTATGAAATTATGTACTGCAAAAAATGTCAAGTTAAAATTAGTTTTAAAAGTGAGGGGTATTCTTCGAGGACTCCGCTTTGTTGTACGAAGTCTGTCTATAGGCTACATAACATGAATTTTAAGGCACTGCATTATTTTCCACAAGAAAAGCCAAAGTTTCTCCAAAGAAAAAGAGTTCTGTAAAGATTAAAACACGATAATAATCTTTTCGTATTATTCGCTACTTCACTAACTACTTCTTTATTAGTTTCACTATTGAAAATTATAATACAGTGGATATTAAGAAAGGTTAGTTAGTTTTCTTCTAATAAATGCAATAACAATTTAATTATATTCTATACAAAGATGAGAGGATACTTGATTTAGTTCTTACTAATAACAAGTGTACAGTAACAAGATCTATTGATCATATTTTAAAAGGAGATACTCAACACACTGCTTTATCAATTGGTATCAAATTGAAACGTAGCAATACTAAATTCCATTCAGTGAGCAATAATGATCTGACTTTTAAAAAGGCCAATTATCCAGCTCTATATTATGATTTATTTCATACAAACTGGGATGTTCTGTATGACAATAATAATGCTACTGTTGATAATTTCTACGCTATCTTAAACTTATTTATAAAAATGTACCCGTTAAACAACGCTGTAGACGTTCGTATCCCTCTTGGTTTAGTGGACCAATAATTTACAAAATTAAACAAAAACATAAATTTTTCAAACAGTACAGAAGAACAGGTACCATGACCGATAAATTAAATTATACTTCACTAAGAATGCAAGTTAAATATGATATAAAAAATGCATATAAAAATTATTGTCAAAAAGTGCAAGATGAGTTGAAAGAAAACCCTAAAAAATTTTGGTCATTCTTTAACAATAAACGCAATATCACGACTATCCAAGTGTGTTGACTTATAACAACCATGTCATTGATGAACCACAATCTATAGTTGATAGCTTTGCTGATTATTTTTCAAAATCCTTTGGTACCGTGTCTAACAACACCACTTGTACATACTCTAATTGCGAATACCCATTTACCTTACGCATAAAGTCTCTATCTGAAGATGATATTTCATCAGCAATAAATAAACTTAAATCTGAAGTCACTATGGGTCCAGATTCAGTTCCATCATTTCTTGTAAAAGATTGTTTGTTCGCTTTTGTAAATCCTTTGACTTATATTTTCAATATAGTACTAAAACAGTGTACGATCCCTGATTGCTGGAAAATATCTAAAGTTAATCCGGTTTTTAAAAAAGGTGATAGAAATGACCGACCTGTAGCACTAATTTCTAATTTTAGCAAGATATTAGAGATTATTCTGCATGATAAAATATATAATCATATATTTAACTCATTTTCAGTACACCAACATGATTTCATAAAAAATAGATCAACTGCTACCAATTTAATGTGTAAGACGCAATTTATCAGTGAGGCAATGGAAGCACAAGGACAGGTCGACGTGTTATACACGGATTTCTCTAAGGCCTTTGATAAGCTTGACCATGTTCTTTTAATTCAAAAACTTGAATTATATGGATTATCTTCTTCTTTAGTCAGCCTTTTATCATCATATCTTCAAAATAGATATCAGTTTGTAAGAACTCATGGCTTCAAATCAGACGTTTTTTGCAAAGTTCCGGCGTACCTCAGGGATCGATTCTTTGACCGCTATTGTTCAATATTTTCATCAACGACATAGTACTAACATGGAATATTTACTTTATGCAGACGATTTGAAACTTTTCCACAAAATTAGTACAGTACAAGACTGTGAATACCTTCAGCGTAATTTAGACATCTTACATAATTGGTGCGTTTCGAATAAACTGAATTTAAACATCGAAAAATGTAATGTAATGACCTTCACACGTAAACTATCCCCAATTAAGTACAACTATACTTTAGATGGTCACATTTTAAATAGACCACCAGTTGTTACTGACTTACTTTCGATCCAAAATTAACGTTTACTAAACATATTGAAGCCAAAATATCTACTGCATACAAGTGCTTAGGATTCATCATAGAAAATATTCTAAAGATGTTATTCATTAAACTAGTTAGGTCACACCTCGAATATTGTTCCGTAATTTGGAACCCGATTCACCACAATGCCGCTGATTCAATCGAAAGGGTGCAACGGAAATTTCTAAAAGCAGCTATATTTACAAGTGAAGGAACTTATCCAAGCAGAGGCACAGCACAATGTATTTTACTAGAGAAATTCAATCCCACAGAAGGATGATGCATGCAACTATTGTAATACATAGAATAATAAATAATAAAATAGATTGTCCATCTTTATTAGGTAAATTGTCTCTACAAGTACCCAGACATTCGGCTCGCTATATCAATACTTATATACCTACAGCTCGTTCCATCTTATTATCAAAATCCCCCATTTACTTCATGGTTAACAGCTGCCATTCGATAAAAACATGTTGATTTATTCCATGACAGTATTAATAATATAAAGCAATGTGTATATTTCTTTTAAATTAGTTTTTTTCTTCTTACCCTGTAATTGGGCATTTGCCTGTAGGATATAGTATTAAATAATAATAATAATAATAATAATAATAATAATAATTATTATTATTATTATTATTATTATTATTATTTAAAGAAATATTTTATATGTGCTTGAAAATAGTTATTTATGCAACATGTGTGTAAAGAAAGAAGCACTTTTTTGGTCGAGTGCGATGTTTTAGCACGAGATAAAATATACTATTTCCTACAACCGTGCGTAAAGTACATACTTTACGTACTCTCTACAATGTGTAAAGTGTAACTTTTTTTATCTCGTGCTAATTTCCGCATTGTTCCACGCCTCATGCGTAAAACATTGTACTCGACCAAAAAAAAACTAGTACTTTACACACTTTGTACAGAAATAACTATTTTAGACACGAGTTTCATACAATATTTTTCCTACAACCGAAATGTTAGTGCTATTTCAAAATGCTGAGTGTGAGTGTACATACAGGCATCTTCAAATACTGTTAGTGATCTTTCTCATAAAACTGTACAAAATGTAACTTACACATTCGAAGGATTCTAGAAACAGGTGGATTAGACTTCCAGACTTTCACAAATTGGTGTAAGTCGGATAACCGGAAATGTCACTTTATTTGAAGCTCAATGGTTTTTCTTCAAAAAAAAAAAAAAAATTATTAAATGCCATTTTTTTCGTATTTTTTGTCATTATGAAAATTAAAGATTATTGAATTTTGTAAAGGAATACATTAATACTTTTCTATTTATTTTACAGATAAATTTAAAAATCTTTTTTTTATCCCGAAGCCTAACATAAACACAATTCCTTTCTTATACAGTTCATATTTCAAACGAATGTAACTACAGGTGAATGTCACTGTCAAGACACTAATCACTTCAAATTAATAATAGTGACATTTTACAAAGAAAATAGTAAATAAAGCAATGGTTATATGCAATGGAACATAATATAGTTTGCAGCATTAGTAAATACGGAGGTATGTATTTAAATTAATAAAAATTAAATAGCGGAAGGTTTTGTGTTGGTCACATCAGATTTTTTCTATTTGTCTTTTTAACAATTCACAATTTTCACTATATGCACTGTGATCCACATCTAATAACAGGGCATATTTTTCATTTGCATTCACACAATTTACACATTTTCTACCTCCCGCTACCTTAGGTAAGGGAGGTAAAGGAAATATTCCTTCTACAGCTGGCACCATCTATCTTGAACATGGACAACTGGTCGGGTAATCGCATGCGAGTGCAATTAGTGCCTAATATTGTGGTATTTTAACGACTACGCATTTAGCCGCCCGGTAGATTCGAACCGAGGAATCTTAACATGTAGATACATGGCGCTTTTATTGCGCATGGCCACTACACCGGCAATGATTACATTTGTATCGTAATAAGTATTGAAATAAATATAAATAAAAAATTAACTAAATATGTATTTAAATTTTCTATTTAATTTACCTAATTCATTAGATAAATTACCTACCGAAAATTGTAGGACAAAAATAATGAAGCCAAAATATAGTAAAATTAAATAAAGTAGATATGTAATTAAAATAACTATTTGCATATTTAAATTAACGATTTTTTACAAAATATTTATTATCTATTTCGGATTAGTTAAAATGCTAAAGTAAGATTTGTAAATTATACTAAAATATTAGATATATTTCCTAATAAAATAATATCTAAACATAATTAGACAAAATTTCAATCCTATTTTCTGTGTTACCTACTTTGTTTTTACAGTTAACTAACTGTTTTGTGATTTAAATTTTAGTATATTCAGCACCTATATATTTTATTAGGTATTTATATATACTCTACAAATACCCCATTTAATTTTTAATCGACCTTGTTTTACTATTTTAACGAATGAATCATCATCTAAAGCCAATATTGTCATATACCCTATCATTTTAACTTTCATAATATAATTACCTAGTATATTCAGATTTCTATTTTGATGGAAAATGCTTCTGATTAGATCATTTTCCTGCATTTCTTCTTTTATACCCATAATTTTTCATTTTCATATTTTTAAATCTGCGGGACTTGTATGTCACTGGTTGCTTAGTGTACGAATCATTTCAGTGTGTAGTTTTTATTTTTCTTCTTTTGAAACACATGTGATTGTCATTCCTTTTTTATTATTTTTTTTTACACTTTTTGTACCAACTTTCAAGCTAATTGGATTAACTCTTTTCTTTATTTCCTCCTTTATTTTGTCTGGAATATCTTTGTTTCCTTCTTTCGGCTGAATAATTATCGACTATCTAGAAAGAGAAATAACGTTTGCAAAAGAATTCTTGAAATTAGTAATATTTACCTTATTTCTTGATCTGTTAACATTAGTAACTTGACTTTTACCCTGAATAAGAATACTTTTAATTTGTCCACATTAGCTTGAATTTCTTTAAATTTTTCTTCAAACTTAACCTCAGTTTCTGTATAACACAAAGTGCAATACCATTTAGCTCCTGTAATTGAATTTAAAACTTCACACTGTTGTTTAGATACCTACACTCTACTATGTTTGAGAGTTATTTAAAGAAATAGGCTTCTGGCTCTTATTGAAAGTTTGTGTAGGCAGAAAGTCCATTAAAATTCGGTGAGGTAAATGAATCGAAGGCGGCGAGGAAAGTTTTAACGATCGTCCATCACCGGAGGAATTATTTTTCCACATAAAAGTTTTGTGTTACATGAAAGAGTCGTTTTATGACCTGACTCGTGTGTTCTTGTTGGGAAATTACTTTCGGCAATCAATTTACCAGGTCCCAGGTGCGAGCGAACGGGTGCTCCATCTAAAATTTTAACTTGGACGAGACTGTGGATCAACACGTCGACGTCGACTAAGATATCGCGAAGACGAACAGAACAGAATGATGAAGGATATACCACCAATCCACAAAAGTTCCTTATATTTTATATCAGTATAATAACAAATATTTAAATGTAACATGCTTAGCAGGTATGCTAGATGTTTCATATTAATCTAGAGAATGAAGGTTAAAATTTAATTAACTTGAAATTCTATTTTTTTTATATCGTTGGTTGGTAATAATTTGAAGTAGAAAGATCCATGATATTATATAATTAATAGAGGGGAATATATTCAGAGGAATATGACTATAATGTGTGGCACAAAAAAATTGGTATATCGAACCCGAATGTCGAATACAGTACGACAAAAATGGGAAATTGTACGACAATACATATATTATTTGGGATTATTTTTCACATGTTTGAAATTATAACAAAACTGTATTAAAATTACTAACGGCTCTTTCCTGTTTTAGAACACTTTCTATATCTTTCCTAAAATGTATATTATTAGACCTTCTCCATTTAGGGTCAATATATATATATATATATATATATATATATATATATATATATATATATATATATATATATATATTTATATATTTTAATAATCTCCTAAATAGCTGACCGGGGATACTTAACTACCTCGTATTTAGGGTTATAAATAAAATAATTTTTTAAAAAAGAAATGTGACAAACTACAAAAAAAATTGTGTAAATATAATTGATAGGGCGAATATTTTTTTCAATTTCTACTATTAGTTTAAGTTCTTTTATACGTACGAACCATATTCACAAATAAAATAATTGACGTATATGTTGCTATCGTAGAATAGGGATCTAAATTAGCTCCTACCTTCTTAAATAGACCCACTTTAGAAAAAAATGTAGTAAAAAATAGTAGGTGTTTATGTATTATTATGTTTTGTGTGATGATCATCTAAACCTATAATTTTTTGTATCCAAAAATTTATTCACCAGGAGATATCCATTACACACTTTAGACGAAAAAGTTTAACACATAATATTTTCATTAGTAAACTTTTCACAATTTTATAATACTGTCAAACAGAATATATACGCGACAAGAAACAACAGCGAAAAATGTGGTCTGTTGAAATAACCCCATTAATCCTGAATAATCCCGTTCTATATAGAACGACAAAATGTAAATAAATTTATGTTTTAAATTAGTTTCATGCGGTAAGTTTGGTGATGTTAAGGTATTTAATTACTGAACCTTTAGCGGCCTGCTAAGAAAGGTTGGTTCGTTTTCTGGGTTGCTGGGCCTTGGTTTATTAGGCGAAGTATAATCTAACGTTCTGAGTTTTGCTGTCGTTGGGTTATATTGAAGTATGTTTAGAAAGAAAATTGCCGTTAGAATAAATATTATGTCGTTCACTTATAATTTTTGTCGTTGGAATACATATTTTGTCGTCATTTAAATTTTTGTCCTGTATTATTATATCTCTGTGCGAATTTTATTGCCAATTTAGTATTCCAGTTTATCAGGCTGAAAAGTAAAACCCATTGATTTATTGAAAGACTTTAAGATTTGTAAAGCATTTTACATTTACGAAGTTTCTTCAAAAGGAATCCGAACTGTATTTTTCCCGCGGAAACAAATGAAGTACAGTAAGTGTCCTCCAATGGTGAGGTGGCACGCACGTGAATTTTTTCCCACCTGCAAAGAGCTTCATTCACTGAAAGAAGAAAGACAACATATAAGTACATAAGTGTTTTCACCACCTATCGGATTTTCACTTTCTGCGAAATGATGAATCGATTTGAGTGAGCAACTTTAGAGCTAGCCAATTAAATTTCAGTACGTTCTACTCTTTCCCGTATGTGCACACGTAATTACCAATCCAGAACATTTCATATTTTATTTCCGCTTCTCTTTCTCGAATAAACCCAACCACGTAACATTACTTTTATAATGATGTTTTGTAGTTCTTAAAATATTGTATTTAATTTCTTATGTCCGGTTTCACCAACATCAAATAAATCTTCGAATAGCTTATTCGTCGAATAAGTGAAAAATATCGCATCAAAATATGACTGCTAGAATAAATACTGTCATTTGCATTATAGTTTCGATGCGATATTTTTCATTTATTCAATGAATAAGCTATTCGAAGGTTTACTTGATGTTGGTGAAACCGGGCATTATCCACTTAAACAATATGATAGAACCTACTGAAAAACTTATTCGTACAAACAAACAGTTAATGTTGATAACAGTTTCGAGCCCACGACCATAATTTTTTGTCTCATAGAATTACGGCCAAAAACCGTATAAAATCGATATATTTGAAAACCCTGTATATATATGTATTGTATCCGAAAGTTCATTGGAAAAGATATTGTACACCCAATAAAATTATGGCAAGACATTTACTATGTAAATTACACTTGACACCAACATCTGTTAATTAAAATATTTGAATATATTATTAGTTCCCATAGCTATAGCACAGCTGGCTGATTTTTGAAAGTTAATCTCTTTAAAATTATTTAACTCTGTGGAATATGAAGAAAAATGTGTAATCAAGCCTTATAGATAATCAAATGTTTTTTCATATTTATAATAAATAACATGAAATGTCCAAAAATAATATTTCACTGCGAAACTGTTAAGAACTTCAAATAAAGGTTCTTCCGATTGTTCAATTATAACCAAAATCTAATTAGCTCTTCATATGGAAGAAAAGAAATGTGAAAGAAGAATAATCTTTAGAATTGTAGTGTTAGAGTTACCGTCGGAGAAATTTTTGTCACATACACACATACAGATATATGTACAGTAAAATTTTTGAAAGAAGTCCGGTCAAGGCCATCTACGAATTGTATCTATGAATTAAGATTTTGTGCTGTCAAATTTAGTAGTGTCTTTTACTTAGTTTTTATGAGGGCACATAATATCTTGTGTACCTCATAAAAACTATGTAAACTTCACTACTAAATTTGACAGCAACTAATTTCATCGTCAGGTTTCGGGTTGTCGTCTTCATCACAATGTGCCTTGACTTCATTTTCGATTACTTCATTGTCAGGTACTGGTTTTTCTTGTTCTTCATTGTTGTCGTGGTCTGGTTCTTCTTCTTCATTTCCATATTCTGAATCGTCGTTATCTTCTATTTCATCTTCACTTTCTTCGGACTCAGCCTGTAGATGACGCCATAATTTAATTCTTTCTGGGGGAAGTATGCTTTCGTGGGGCATCTGGGTGATTGAATAACCTGGGATATCTTTAATAACATATCGGTCGTTATTTAAAACAGCCGAAAGCCGAAGGACCAACAAATTTTTTTAACATTTTATGATTTATTTCTTTGACGGCATTTTCTCGATCATTATGTAATCTCCGACTTGATACTTCCGATGACTTTTTCTTTTTTTTTTCATACCGCTGTTTAGCTTTTTCCTGGCTTCTTTTGATATTCGCTGCTGCTTCTGCCCTAATATTTTCTCGATTTTGTGTATAATCTCCTACCTTTTTATTTTCTTGAATTATGTCTTCCATTTCTTTCTCAAAATCATAAGATAATTTATATCCTAATAATAATTCACTTGGGGTTTTGCTAGTTGTTTTTGCTTTGTATATTTTTTATTTACATACGGTAGATGGGTGTGGTACCTGGGCCTGTTTTGTTGAAGTTGAATCACAGTTTCGAGCTATGTGTCTTAGTTGATTGCATTTATAACATCTGATTGCAGCATTCGAAGCACATTCGAAGCATCCCAGTGCAACTTATATTGGGAAACTGGCATTTTGTCAAGAGATTGTTGATCTAAAAAAATACATTATGGCCTATGATAAGTAAGTAATTAATTTTATTTCAGTTTATTTTTCTAGCAACAACATTTTCAGTTTGAATCTTCATTACAAATATAAATGTGGGCATCCCACCTGCAAGAATAAACGTATAAAAGTAAGAAACCACAAAATAACACTTTTTTAGATATCCTGTAGAAAATACGGCGAGATGTGATATTTGAAAGAAATTTTGCAATATTAACTCTGATGAAAATTTGTCATATTCGTTCATTTGTGCAGATTATTTTGACAACTTTTATTAGTAACAAAAAAAAAATCGTTTATTGTGTAATTTAATTCCAATTCATCCTGGCGGTATTACAAATTCTCATTCAGTCTCTTTAACTTCTATTAAGAAAACTGGTATTTTAAGTCTTTCCGACAGAATTAAATATTCTGAAAACGAATTAGAGTATTCGTGTGACAGAGTACGTGGGGACAATTTAACTCATAATTTTAATATTGAAATACCAAAATATTCAAATAGAAATAGCACATTAAAAACACGTTTAAATGTTCAAAATTTAGGGAGAGATGAAAGAATGTTCTTGTGAAGAAAAGTACAACTTCAGCTTCAGGTCTGATGTGATTATGTTGGTCACTTTGGTCCTCGTTCAAATAACGACAATAGAACGTGAAATGGAATTTCAACGTCAAATCTTGAAAATGAACATATAATGAGTAATATAAAATGGTAGTCAATCACGAAATTTGCTGAGCGCCGCTTCTACGAGGACATCTTCTTGCTTAACTGTATGCAACAAACTCCAATGGTACAGTTACGTACAACGTCTCGACGGAAGACCAAAGTATTGCTGAAAAGACAAAATCAGAGCAGATATAAAATGGGAAAACCTACGTTCCGAATATGTAAGAGATCGTTTAAAATGGTCCCTTCAACATCCCATTGTTCATAAGGAGACCAAGAAGTTCGTATAAAATTATAATCGTTATAAACAAGAACTCACCCGGCTCTTCCAAGTAATCAAGAATGAGAAGAAAATACTCTTTTATTATAAATTATTTTATTTAAATAATGTAAGATGAATATGTAATAAAAATCATGAAAATCAATTATTTTTAATTTGAATATATCTACTGAAATTATGAAAATTAAGTAATCACTGTAAATTTAACAAATGAACGTTGACAGGTTCATATGACATATATTTGACTTCTACGTGACATGTATTTGACATATGTTTAAAGTAGTGTGCCCCCTGCGACCTAGGGGGCAATAATTTCGTGCTGCCAACTTGATGCATTGACTTGCACTTCTCGTTTACGTTATTGTTTTGTGATTCGAAGGTCCAATCTAGTTTCCTGACAAATTTTCATTTCGTTCTACGATTTGTTTATGTGGTTCATCTCTAAATTTGTCACCGTACAGTTCTGCAGTGATCATTTTCATATTCTGAAACAAATCTTTTAAAGTTTTGTGTTGAGCACATACCATTTGTGTCCTCAAAGTGAAGTTCGCTATTCCTTTTATGACATGTGAAATTATTTCAGTTTCGTGGAGTTTCGCTTTTTGGGCTAATCTTACTTTTTCGTAGTAGTAATCTTCAAATCTTTCATTCCTCTTCCATTTTCGGGCTCTAACTTTGTCCATTAAAAGTGCCGTGTCTTCATATTTTAAAAACATATCTTTTAACTCTTCATTTATATCGGACCATTTCATATTACAGGTATCAGGATTTGAATGATACCAGTTTTTAGCATGTGAGACCAATTCGTTCGTTGCTAATAATTTTATTATGTCATCTGTCAAATCATATATAATTCGTGTATCATCTATGCGCTTTAGCCATAACTCAATATCGTCGGATTCATCCCGACCTCCAAAAACAGGAATCTGCAAAGAAATTTCAGAAAAAGGGATTACAGGTTCACGTCGTTGACCTTCGTAAATTCTCTTCTCCCTGAGATTCTGAATTTCATTGTGCTTATCTTGAATTATTTCTAACATTTTGTTCATATTACTCATCATTTCCATTAACGTAATGTTTTTACCACTAACTTCTCTTTCTTCTGCCATAAAACCTGTTATTTCAGTACGTCGAAATATACGGGCGTTGATAATGACCTGTTTTCTTTTTGTATCTTTTAAATCTTTTATCTTTATCCCACTTCTGAAATACTGTGAGGGACCAAAGCGGTGAGCGGGCAAGATTACAGGTACAAAAATCAGGAGTAATGAAAAATACCACAGTTGTTATTTATTTCTGTACATCACTTGTCAATAATAATTAATCAGTGTCAGGTGTCAGGTGTCAGAGTGTCAGTGTCATTAGTCATACCTGTATGTTGCACTTTTTACCATTTAAAACACGATGATCACTGGAAATCGACATTACGTCGATGTTCTCTAATTTTAAATAGAAATGAAAAACGCTTACATTTAGCTAAAAACTATTGCGCTCATTGCACTACTAATTGTAAGTTTAATTACTTTACTTGAGTGAAAATTATAATTCTTATTCTACTAATATTACTGAAATTACATAAACGAGTCACACTTCCATAATAATAATAATAATAATAATAATAATAATAATAATAATAATAATAATAATAATAATAATAATAATAATGTTCAGTACTTCACAAAAAAATATTCTTATAATAAACAGTTAGGTAATATTTCATCTTATTACATCTTTATTTCTTATCCTTGTATTTCATGTTCTTTCGTCCTTGGAGTTTGTGAATCCCTCTTTATACAATTAAAGTAATATAAATAGCATTTGAAGGATTTGAAGGTCCTCTTTGTGGGGTCTGACAACTTTGATGTTTTCATGCCTTGCTTGGTGTATTTTTCAATATCTCCTCAACTCGTAAGTTTTTCGATTAACGACAGTAAGTTTCGTTTGAGCGCGATGTTTTTTAAAATTGATTTTTATTTATAATGAAACTTGGAGAACTTTCTGTGTAATTTGGTTTGTTTTCTTAATTTTATTTCTTGTACTTTTACTACGAGCAATTCTCAATAAATTGTAGACTCTTTGCAAGAAAACTTTACTGTCTTGCTACAATTATGGAGAATAAGAAAATCAGGTAAGCCGTGGAAAACAAAATTTGTACTATCATTTTAAAAAATTATTTATCAATTTATTTTTCATTTGTAATTAAATTGCAAAAGTTAGGTTAGTTTAGGTAATCAATTTTTTAAAGTATCGTTATGAGTGAAATTATATAGTTAATCAGAGAGCATTATTATTATAATTTTAAGAAATATTTAAATACTTATGAGTGCAAAGAAAGTTTAGATTTATAACGCCAAAAATAATTAGTGTCTTCTTACAGGCTTTTGTTGTTACTGAAACGAACATTACTGTTGCTGGTGTTAAGAAAATAATCAAAGAAGACAATAGAGCCATATATACTGTAATAGAGCATCAACTAAAGATCTGAGCTATTAATAGTATAATTTGCATTTTAAAAAAGTTGTCAATCGTTTTGTGCCACATCAGTTTTCTGATTTGAAAACCGCTGAACAATTAAGAATTTTCCAAGAAACGTTAACATTTAAATAGTAAAGGACATCAATTTTTTATTCAAAAATTGTGATGTGATGCAACTTATATTCTTTTTGTCAACTTACTTACACGCCAAGAGAATTGCGTATGAATTCATAAAGATAGCAACAATAAAAAAAGAAGCAGCAAGCCATAAAAAAATAATGCATACATTTTTCTTTAGAAGCATATGACTAGTAAATGCTTTTAAATTGAATGGACAGAAGACAGTTACACTGAAACATATTTTCTAAAGTGCTTAGTGCTTCCAGACACAGAAATTAAGCTATATAATGATAATCCGCCTTCCTATAGTCCAGGATTAAGGTGCTTCAGTTTTTGGTAAAAAGAAAATAAAAGTAATAGAACGCTTGCCATACTTACCTGATTTGGTAATATATGACTTTTGGAAATTTTTTGGATATAAAAAAAAAAAACATGAGGTATAGAAGGTTTTATTTTGAAGAAGAGATCAATGCTAACAATCGTACAAATTCATGATTATTTTCAAAGTATTTCAAAAGAATATTGGTTGAGTGCTTTTAAGAAGTGGAAGTATAGAATGTTACAGGAAGATTCATCAAAATAATTAGCCGCTAATTCCACTTTTAGTTCCATTTTTAACTCCTTTTCTAATTCAAGAAAAGAATTAGCAGCTAATCCGAATTAGCGCTAGTTCCACTTTTAGTCCTATTTTTAGTTCCATGAACTGTCAAATTAACTCCGGTTGTAATTCACGAAAAAAGATAAAATAAAAAAAAAATAGTTCCAAAACTAAGTCTATGTAGGTAGAATTAAAAGTATTCTGAAGTGATAAATATACAAAAGAGCAACAAAGTGTAATTTTTGGTGAGAAATAAAATTATTCCACACTTACTGACCAGAGAAGTGCATACGCGGCAAAATTAATAAGAACAATCTTATAAGTCCGTAGCAATGGGGGATTACGGGGGATCATGGACCTAAATGTTCTTGAAATATATGCTATTTTAAGTTATATTTACATAAAAATGAATGAATATTATAACACTGTATAAGTATATATACTTTATAATTACAGGTGTATTTAAATTATTAAGTTTAATGCAAGAAATTTATGTTAAAATAAAAACTGTTTGGAAACTGTAGTACAGAAATGTTAGCTCCTCCTTTCGAATTTGAATTCCTTAACTTCCATTGGTAGTAATCCAACCTCCTAACACGCTATTTGTAATGCATGTATAGGCAGTTTCTCGGTCGCCAATCAAAATATTTTCATATTAGTGTCGAAGCGTTGTAACAAAAAACCCTTTATTTCCGAAATATCTCAATTATACCATTTCATTTTTTTTATTAATATTCGTTACTCAGCATATACATTCGTATTTTTTTACTATTTTCCTTTAATTCGATTGAGCCGTAATCCCCCATTGTTCACAGCTGATTATCAGAAATTCGATCATATTTTCAAGGTTTTTTTTAACAAATTGTAATTTATGCTAATTATATTGAAACTTGTTCATAATAATATACATATTATTTGTTAGTTGTGGATAAAGATATATTGTTGCATTCCGTAGATAACCTTTACTTTAATATCGTGCAGTAAATCACAACTTTTATTTATTTATTTATTTTGTTTCGTTTTTTACAATTTCATGACGGCGAGGATGAGCAAAATGAACGTAGACGGCTAAAAGTTTTTAGGGATTGGCTGAATCTAATAAATATGTCTGATGAACATTTATTACGGTAAATAACTATAAAAATGAATTAACTATATACATAATTTAGTATTAAATATATTTTAGGTGCAAATCAATTACATAAACACAACACAAACGTGAGAATCACACCCCAACCTTATTCTGTTTCGTAAATGCTGTAATACCAAAATATTTAGTTCGGAATAAAAATGGGGTTAACTCCGAATTTAATTCTTTTGATGAATCTACCTGTTAAAGTGTATTATTGTTGAAGGAAATTACTTTGAATATATTTAGAATAAAATTCTAAAAAGCAAACTATGTGTCTTATTTATAAACATAGAATGTCTTATTGTAAATAATTCTAACTTGACCCTGTAGCCTATATGTAGAATAGATCTTGAGTAGATATTATTTAATTGTTGGTTTATATATAATCATGAGCTGTTAAGGGTTGGTCAAAGTGATTAATTTAGGGTTAATTAGTTCTGGATAGACTGTGATCTACTTTGCAAGTTTCTGACTAATATGCTTTAATACAGTTTGCCCCTATCATTTAGTATAAAATCTATACTGGACGTCCATATTTCATAATCATATATATATATATATATATATATATATATATATATATATATATATATATATATATACTATATTAGCATTACGAAGGGTATTTTATCAAATACCCAAACTTAAGGATTTAACATCGAAAATCAGTTTATTAGCCTTAAAAGGTAATACTTATTATTTAAGAGCATAAAATTTTGTATTTTTGGTGTTAAACTATTGTTTACACAGTAAACATAACTTACATACAAATGTCTTTAATAGTTATTTACTTAATCAGTTATGAAAAGACTAGTATTGTCTGATGAACATAATATTTGCCAAAACGAAAGAAGTGAGTTTTGCAAATGAGTCAAACAATATCACGTTTACATAACGTATTATGTACAAAATTTTATTTAATTCCGCTAAAATAATTTAAGACTACACAAAATTATAGGTTTTTCTATGACAGCTCAATATAGATATTTCAAAATCAATTTACCAAAGCATTATCATGAAATAATAGTATATTATACGCCAAGGTTGAGAAGATAATCATTATTGACCCCGAGCCTATTGTAACCCGAGGGCGAAGCCCGAGGGATATAAGGCGCCTGGTCAATAATGATCTTCTCAACCGTGGTTTATATACTATTTTTTTCACTACTAGCACATGTTTTTATCTGTAGTTTTACTCATTTCGCTGGTTTGATAACCTCACTTATGGGCCTTGATTTGTATTTGATTTAATTATTTAATAAAAACACTTTGTGCTGTTACAGTCAGCAGCCTTATTAGTTTATTATTATTTTTAAATAAATCTAATATTTACCTATAAATACACAAAAAATAGTGATCTGTTCAATCCTACATCTACAAATATTTCACATTTTCACCAAAACAGCACAGTGGCCAAACGAGGCGGCAGCGTAGGTCAATTTAAAATTATAGTGGCAAATTTAAATTATATACTTAACACCTTTCTTGAGGTTAATGAGTTAAATAATATTTGGATTTGGAGGTTTGAGTTTGATTGAAAAGTGACAGTTTGCATTATAGACCAAGGTTAATAATAAATTATTATTGACCTAGGTTACCATGGTTACAATCAAGCGGTAGTGAAAAACAATTCCTCATGTCAAACAAAGGTAAATAATAGTGGGTTCCTAGGCTAGTAGTGAAAAAATGAATTTATCCACAACTGTCAAATAATATACTCTTAATTCAATTGGTTTTTTTTTCAATTAATGACTTTCGTTACTGTTGCCAATTGAATAATATAGACAGTTTGAAGAAATAATAGGTATATACATATTATTCAATCGTTATGTCAAATTCAAATCTTACCTTTCAAAGAGTACGAACAAAATTACATAAATAAGTATTTTTTCCACATAAGAAGTCAGAGTTCCATTAGTTTCGTCATTTATCATACTTTTATTTTCTTCTTAAACTTAAACTGCAACTGAATAGTCGATTTTAAGATTTTCTATTAAATGTCAAATCACTTCATAATTTTGTTACAACGATAACTAGATTTGTCTATGTTTGTAAACAATTTTTGTTACAGTTGCCAGTGAAAAAATTGTAATTATTTTTCAATACAATTATTATTATTTTTATTATTATTATTATTATTATTATTATTAGCCAGTTGTGTATAAAGTATAGTATTCTAATTATTAAAATATCTTTCAGAACTCATATTATTTATTGGAAAAATACTACCTTTTTTAGTTTATGTTCTGTATTTATTAATTGGGTTTAAATTAATAAATACAGAACATAAACTAAAAAAGGTAGTATTTTTCCAATATATAGTATTCTATTCGAATGATTTACTTCATTTTCATGATTAATAGCATACATTATATGCTCATTGAATAATATACTATTAATTTTTTCATTTAATGCTTGTCAGTGCATGCATGTCATCATTGAAAATGAGTTCTGTATGTGTTCTGAAACCAATGTAGATTTTCCTTCTGATGTAGAGGAATTGGGTGCGAGTCAATAATTCATAGATTGATATTAAAGAAATCATTTTCCTTTTTACCGGTCGCTAAGAGAGATATTGGAATCATGCTAAAGATGGCATATCCAGATTTTAGTGAATAAACACGTTTTAATTTCACTATAATCTGATGTTAACATTTTTATAGTGATGTCTATGTGTATGTGTGCATGTGTGTGTGTGTGTGTGTGTTGTGTGTGTGTTGTGTGTGTGTTGTTTGTGTTGTGTGTGTTGTGTGTATTGTGTGTGTGTGTGTGTGTGTGTGTGTGTGTGTGTGTGTGCGCGCGTGTATGTGCGTGTGTATGTGTGGATGTTGTAGACACGGGTTCTCAAATTCTATAAGACTAAAGACCAATTTAACTACGTATTCCTTAATCTGATATTAATGGGAAGAGCAGAAAAGTTTTGGTAACAATTGGACCGAAAGTAGTCGTCAATGAATTGGAAGAGTCTCGAACATTTATAAGAATATGAGGAAATTTGTTCATAGAATGAATTGAAAAATAAAGAACAGATGTAATTGGAATTTTTTGTGTGTATCAGAAATGGTAAATATAATACTTATATAGCCTAATATGAAAATGGCGAAAGGTATTGTGCTGGCCACAACAGATTTTTCTATTTGTATCAAATGTCAGTTGTGTAACATTTCAAAACGTCATCAAGTTAAGTAAAATTCAACTTTTTAAAACGGAATTAGATAAACATTATTAGCGATTATAAAAAAATTAATATCGCTTTAACTGTCAAACTAGCTAACAAAACAAAAAATAGTTCGCTATAATTGACAGAAGTTGACATTAATTTTCTAGAAATAGTCGCATACTAAATCTATTCCTATTTTTTTTATTATTTTTTTTATTTCATTTGTATTTGAGAATGTTTTATGGACTTTGGGCTCATATGCAAATTGACATAAATTTGTCGACATTCGTCAAGAAATCAGATATATTTTTATTTCGTATTGTAGGAAATATAACGTGCAATTTGTCTTTTATTAATATGGATGTACAATTTGCTGATTAGTCTTTGCCGACGGTTACTGGTGAATTCAACAAGTTAAAGCAGCTACCTATATCTATATGAATATGTTGAAGATGTTTACTGTTATTACTCATACATTATTCAGAACGTCAACGTACTGTTTAATATTTGAATAAAACAAAAATCGCATAAACGGATGAAATGTGTATATATTTTCAGGTTATTAACATTAAAGGGAGATGTATCTAAATAAAAATAAAATGTATTTCGTTGAAACTGATGCAAAATTGTATCATTTCATCTTTCTATATTCCTTTGCTTAATGGTAATAGTAATTAGTCTTTTTTACCCTGCCAACTAATGCAGTTCTTTATAAACTTTGTTTCTTAAGCGACACACAATAGGTTTTCTTTTTATATGTTTTGTAGCAGTAGTTTACTGCCAATATTAAACGCTGTACTAATGAACATTAATACCGTAATTATCAGGATGAATTATTGGTACATAAAACTAGTTATTACTTCTGCTAATTACAGTTACAGTTACAACTTTTTGTACAATATTTAAATCAAAAAGTTTTCTCATTTTATATCTATTCAAGTGGGGACTTCTGACGTTTGCTTTTCAGTAAAATTTGTGTTTTACATTTGACATTTTCAAAAATAAAATTTTGTAACATTTTATTTTTCGCAACACATACATACATACATACATACATACATAAAATCACGCGTGTCCTACCTTGTGGGCTAGAAAAATCCTGAAAATAATAGTAAGAACAATAAGAAAATGAATAAGAATAAGAGGAAGAGTAAGAGCTCAGCTGACTCAATTTACTCTTTAAAAACATTCTTCTTTCGCCTCGTCCATAATCATCACCACATTCATACATAAGAACATATTACAGTGACCGATTTTCGGTAACGAATAACCTCATCCGGAACACAATAATAGTTACGCAACAATCATCCTTCTTTCACCTCGCCCATATAAGAGTTCAGCTGAGCCATTCTCTTAAAAACATTCTTACTAACCATACATCTTCACACCATAATAGTTACGAAATAACTATCCTTCGCCACACATTCCTATCCAAGCACACTTCTTTCGCCTCAGTCGTAATCGTATTCATACAAGCTCTTCTTCTCTTTCCACTCGGAAACTTACGCTCCTTTAGAACACTACCAATCACATCCATCCACTTACACACTGGATGGCCACGCAATCAAACATCCTCAACTTTACCAACATACATGCATTTCACAAGCCGTTCACTCGTCATTCTGTCCACATGACCAAACCATCTCAACTGACTCACTCCAACTCTCTTAACAACATTTTTTCTAACCATACATTCTTCATACGCCAAATTATTCCTCACGCGATCCCGTCATGTATACCCACAAACACCACGTAAGTACCTCATTTCCACGGCAGTCACTCTCCTTTTATGCTTTCTCGTCCATGCCCAACATTCACTTCCATACATCAAAGCAGGCACTAACACTCCATTGTATACACTTAACCGAGTCTCTCTAGATAAGTTTACGTTACGAGCAAACGTGCCCAGAGCACCCATTACCTTACATCCTGCGCTCACCATCCTATCAATTTCTCGGTTAATTCGTCCATCCCTTGACATCATGTTACCCAAATATACAAACTCATTCACCTGCTCCAGTTTCACTCCATTCACCAACAATTGCAATCAGTCACCAATTCACTCCTTTCAAAAACCAACAATCTTAGATTTATCAACATTAACACTAAATTCATACTTCTTCCAACTTCGTTTATTCTCTCTATCATTCTTCTCAGTTGCTCTTTATTTCACTTAAAACGACTACATCATCCGCATACTGATCTTTTTCTTGGTCATTTTCAGATTTTGTTGGACCGTAAGTGGTACAACGAAGATTCGTATATAGCCTACCTTGAATCTCATCCAAGAAATTCTCGAAGAAATACAACCATAGCTTCGTACAAACGGCTTCACTCTTTCACTCACAAGTATACATACACCATGCATTGCATCTCATCCTCTCGAACTCCCGATCACAAACAAAAATTGCCATCCACTTCTTCCTCACAACATCCTTTCTTCATTGTCTCAGTTACACATTAAACATTTACATTATACATTCGCATAGCATTCATCAACTCATTCTCTTTGCCACTCACACTTCTGACATTCCACGTCCTGGGAACGCCACTGATTGACAGATGTCAGTGTCAAGTACAATAATTTACAAAATGTTGATGGTTAAATTTATTTTACTATACCCAAAGCATTCAAGCAGCCAATGCACGTCATTACTTAGTGTAAAAACCTTAATGCATTAAAATCACTAATAGTGAAATATGAAATAAAATTTTAATCATTTTTAACCGTCAAAAAGTGTATAGCCTTATATAATTATAATTAAGATGAATAGTACAGTTCTTTACTTATCGTATATGACATGAATAACATATAAATAATGTACATCAACGTCAAATTATTCATATAATTATTTGAGTATACGTGAAGATATATAATTTAAATCAAATATAATAATAAACCTTTCGTCACAAATTATTTTTTATTATCAATATGTACATTTCGATTGCAATGCAATCATCGTCATTTGTATTACAATAATTTATTATTTATTATTTTTTATTTTTTTTATTTATTTTTTATTGTAGTACAACTGGCGATGATTGCATTGCAATCGAAATGTACATATTGATAATAAAAAATAATTTGTGAAGAAAGGTTTATTATTATATTTGGTCAAATTATTCGTTTAATTGTTGCTATAGTTGGCAACATTGATAATTTGTATGTTCATACTGTCAAAATTATTATTTGAAAAATATTTGTATCGTGTTTGAAACATTTTTGTGCGCTGTAAAGGCCTATTTATAATAAAGTAATGTTAAACGCAACGCAACGTGACCGTTAAGGCGAACACAAAATCTGTGAATCTGCTAAAGATAGCATTTTTATTTATTGCCTTTATATGGCATACATAAGTATAAATAAGGTTAGTATTATAAAATAATTTAAATAGAAATGTCGATAATACAGGTTACAATCTGTATAACTCCTTTCATAAAGATTCTAAAACCTCTACAAACGTATCAGTACATGACGTTATACATCTAGTTCCTTTTATTCAATTTTTATTAATGACGTGCATTGGCTGCTTGAATGGGTATAGCAATTTATAAACAGATTAAGTTTGGTTGGTGACATAATTTTACTAGAAATACAATGAGGTATGTTACGACGAAAACCTTGTTCGTAGTATCACTTGTTCATTCTAGCATTTTTACCTCTCGCTAAGAGAGGTATCAGAATCATGCTAAAATTCGCATATCCAAATTCTAGTGGATAAGCACGTTTTAAGGTCCCTATAATCCGATTAAAACATTTTTACGATGATGTCTGTGTGTGTGTGTGTGTGTGTGTGTGTGTGTGTTTGTGAGTGTGTGTGTTTGTGTGTGTGTGTGTTGTGTGTGTATGTGTGTGTGTATGTGTGTGTGTATGTGTGTTGGCGTGTGTGTGTGTGTGTTTAAAGTGTGTGTGTGTGTGTGTGGATGTTGGAACCACGGTTTCTCAAATACTATACTTAAGACTTAAAAAATATTTAACTGCAGTTTTCTCAATCTGACATTCCTGGGAAGAGCTGATTAGATTTTGTTAACAATTGGACAACCGGAAGTAATAGTTTCTTTAAAAGAATCTTCTAAATATAATTATTTGGAAATTTTTATTATCACAAATATTGATGAACATAAAATTCTCCATCTAATACATTTACAATTTTTATTATATCTTGTATAGATTTAGAGACAAAGGCACTGTAATATATAAAATAATTTAATGTAGTAGGTACATCGAAGAGGCGAAGGCACTAAAGAAACCAGTTGACAAATTCAAATATTTATAACGTAGTAATGTTTATAAAAGTTTGTAGGTGACAGATGTCACTGTCAAAAATCAGCAGTTTTAGTGACATTCTGAAAGCTTTTTCTGAGAAGTACATTTAATCTTTCTTATTTGTTCGGCCTAATGTATTTTACTATCATTATTATAAATAACATGAATAAATATGTTAGCTTCCTCTTAAACAAGTTGAGAAGATTGACAACTCGTTACTGTCATTAAAAATTAGATGTTTGACATTTGGATAGACTGCTAGATTAAATTTATTTTTAAAAAATTCACGACGCAGTCCCTCAGGTTTTATTATTATTTTTTTTTTTGTCTGAACCGTAACAGATATCACAAATTAAACAGAGAGAGAAAAGTTTACTATTGAATGTATCTTTCTGAAAAAAAAATAATTTTGTGTTATCGGTGAGGCCATTAATAAGTTACGGTCTAATCAATGTTGGGACACCTAAGTTTCATACACTAGTGATTCACTAATAATAACAAGTATCACCTTAAAAGATGACTTATAACCATATGAACTCTCATACCAAATTTCATCCAAATCGTATAAAGCGTTCTGTTATTTTAAGCAAAATTAATTTTTTTTTTTGAGGAACTTTGAAGCAGAATTCTGGCCAAATGGTACACTTTCCGGTAAAAGCAAGTTTAGTTAAATCGACTTATTTCAGCCTCAGAAATCTGTGGTTAAGCCATACCCCCTATTTGAGAGACATCCTGTATAAAATAAAATGGAAATGGCGAGAGGTATTGTGTCCACAACAGATTTTTTTGAAAGAAAACTTATCAGTTAAACGGTCCAAAAACATAATTTCTACTCTTTTTGAGTAAGTGTTCTGTGATACATTCATCAGTTGTAAGGCACTTGTCCACATTTTTGAAAAAGGAATCTAAGATTAATAGCTTTACTCGAGATTTTTTCATTCGTTGTAGCATTTCCGTTCGTTCTAAAATCCAAATTTTATTATTACAACTGTTCGTTGTAGCATCTGTTCATTATAGGTTCGTTCGTTATAGAGTATCTCGCCGTATACAATCTTTGGCAAGAAACTCTCTGTAAGGAATTTATATGAAATATATAGAAGAGAAATGAATGTTAACCCTTGATCTTGATGAATTATACACTTATATTCAATAATACAGAGTGATCTAAAACATCTGATTCAGTTGGCAAAAAAAAAAATAAAACACTTGAAATTGGTATCTGATACATAAATTTATTTCCTCTTGTTGACACTGTTGACAACGTCATTTGAAAAATTAAATTTTAGTACATTTACAATTTTTATTAAAATAGTCCTTGTTTCCCTTGCAGGTATCCTTTTATTTCTTACACATTACCCTCAAAGTAATAATCAAAATTATTCAAATCCCTCGAAATTCGATTAGCTGTCAGGCCATTGCACTGACATAACCTATTTGTATTTATTGTAGGAATGACATGTCAGTTGTATTTCCGTCTTTACCCGACGTAGTGCAAACTGGGGAATAACAAGATCCCCAGAATTGTATTGTCAACTGTTCAGTTATATTTGATTACTCTGTATTAAATACTGAAAAACATATAACAACTCGATAAATGATCATCAATCTTGGCCAGAATGGCTAGATTTAGGTGTTATATCATCGCCGATTGTTATTTGTTGCACGTGTAGAATTAACAACCCTACCACTCTTAACCCTTCGGAATTTTCTGTGAACTGAGAGACCCTGAGAGATACATGTAAAAAAATACTACTGGTGTATAAAAAATAAAACTTAAGAATTTTAACTCCTAAAATATAATTCAACAAAAAAATTCAGTATGCTATATAATCGGTTCCCCTAATTTCGCCGTTATGCGTAGTACGCTATTAGTCATGTGACTTTTTTTGGCCTTGGCAACCTGGTATGACGGACCGCGTCATAATAGCTAGCGAACATAAACATAACCTACAAATATAATAATTTTCCAATCAAAATGTAATGATTTATTTATTTGATGTAAATACTCGGCAGGAACCAAAATTCCCAATTATGGTGTACTACCAGGAAAAACATAAGAATTACAAATACACATAACATACAAAAAATTAATACAATGGCTGGTACGTACAGAGAATAAAGTGTTTGTTTTTTACAGATATATAGAATATTGAAACATTTTTCTCTTAAATAATACTAAAGAATCACAAAAAATATCAATTATATTACAGTTGTTATAAAAGGTGTTAAAAGATATACAAGTGTGCCTTAAAGGGCTTTTTAATTCATAGTTTGTTCTAGCTGTTTTATTAGAAAATATTGCCTTGTAGCGAGGATGATGAGTTCCCGGCACATGAAAATTTATGAGTGATAATACATTGGAATCCATAATGATATTATTGAGCAATTTATAAATGAACAAGAAAGATTTCAAAGTGCGTCGGTTTTCTAAAGATATCATATCTAATTTGGATAAAGCAGAGATGTAATGAAAGTCATCATAGTTCAATCCTAGTTTAAATTTGCCTCAGCAATATCTTGTAAATTTACGCTGTATAACTCCAATTGCTCTTATAGTGTTTTTGTACAGTGGATTCCAGACGAGGAAGCAATATTCCAATTTAGCTCGAACATAGCAATTAAATAAGGATTGAAAGGTTGATAAGTTCCGAAAGTCGCGAGAGTTTCTTAAAATAAATCCAAGATTTCTGTAACTAGAGGTAACCAAGTTATTAATATGAGGAGAGAAATCTAACTTAGGATTAAATAAAACCCCTAAATCCCTTGTATTGCTGACACTTGATAAAATTGTATTGTTCATAGTGTAATTGAACACGATTTGAGACTTTTTCATTGAAAAAGTCATGGCATCACATTTTGAAATATTGAAGGATAGTTGCTATTTAGATGACCAGGCCAAAATAGTATTAATGTCGTGCTGACGTTCGACGCAATTATTAACTATTTTAAATATTTTTATGTCATCAGCGTAGAGTAGGTATTTAGAATAATTAAGACAGCTACCTATATCATTTATGAACAGATTGAATAAGAGAGGGCCAAGATTTGAACCTTGGGGAATGCCGGAGGTGGCAACGAATGGCTGCGAAGTTACACCATGATGACAAACATGTAACTTACGATTAGTTAGATATGACGAAAATAGAGCAGCTAGAATGTAAGAAGAGTTAAAATTATGCACTAATTTTTCTATAAGAATTTGGTGGCTGCCTTTGTCAAAACCCTAAGCAAAGTCTGTATAAACAATATGAACTTGCAAATTATCATATAATGCATTCAATGTAAATTCAGTGAAATTAGCTAAATTGGTCGTAGTACATACATCTACCTTTCATGAAACTATGTTGTGAGTATGATATTATTTTATGAACCGTATTATAAATTTGATTATAGGAAATTATTTTAAAATTTTTGGAAATATTAGACAATATAGCTATTGGACGATAGTTGGAAATGCTGTGAATATCGCATGACTTATGAATTGGATTGATGTGTGTAGTTTTTAATAGGGAGGGAAAAGTATTTGAGGAAAATGACAGATTAAATAGAATGTAAAGTAGTTTAACCAATATCTTACGACAACTTTTAGTTATAAATGCTGGTAGATTGTCCGGTCCAGGATTGCGCGATGGTTTTAGATTTTTGATTGCTTCAAAAATTTGCAATTCAGTTATAACTTTCAGAGATACTGATTCAGAGGAAATATCGATAGAGATGGGAGGGATTGGTATTGGACAAGATGAATCACAGGTACAGACCGATGAGAAATAATCAGCGAAACCCTGAACAATTGCGGAAGTAGGTTTAAGACATTCGTCATTTAATTTCATTTGACTGGGCATCCGAGATGATTTTTTTTATTGTTGAAGTAGCTTTGCTGGATCATTCACGATATTATCCTCAATTGAGTTTAGAAATTCTCTGTGCGCTATTTTAATATCTTGCTTTATGATGTAAGATTTCATGTGGTCTCACTACGATTATGGAATTTTGTTATCGATGCAAATAAACCACATGAAACATTTTTTCTATGAAAACGAACGCTCGAACGAGTAAAAATTGAACTCTCAAAATAAAAACCTACAAAAAATGTCAATTTGCTATAAAATCGGTCGGCTCTGTCAGACTGGGTGTCACCTCCGAAGAGTTGAACAAAACGTGGTAAATAAATACACAAATAGTATTTTGCAGCATGAATCGCACATTTTTTTCTTTCATGGTTAGGCAGATAATTTTATAAATTATTTATAATTTTTTCAATTAACTAACTTTAAATTTCTTCTATTGTGAAGCAAGTAATACAAAATGTTAAAATAGTAAGTATCTACTATCTACTTCTTAAATACGAGTAAGTATTTATTTATTTATTTATTTATTTAAGTACACTACCCAACAGGCGTAGCCTAATAAGAGGGTAGGAAAAAAATACATAGAAATATACAACAATTGAAGGAACAAACAATATAATTAATTAATCGAACAGTTAAAGAGTTAAATTACAGTTATGAAGTTTATAACAAAATTCACTAAATACAGAAAAGAATATATCAACTTTATCCGAGTAAAGATTACTAAATTTACACATACGTGTTATCGGTGAACACATACGAACATTAGTTCTAGCAGCAGGAATATAGAATGTATAGGACGATCGGGTATTAGTCACTGGAGCAAAGAAATTCAAGAAATTTAAGCAAATAGGGTCATCAACGATATTATGAACTAACTTAAAGACATATACCATAGTATTAAAACGTCTCCTGAAGAATAATGATTTAAAATTAAAAATATTAAGTAAAACTTCATAAGAAAGTTGATTATCGGGATATGACCTCATTATCTTAAAATAAATGTATCTCAAAAACTTTTTTTGTACGCACTCAATTAGTTTACCGTGAATTTCATAATGGGGATCCCAAATTAGTGAGCAGTACTCAAGTTTGGACCTTACTAGAGAGAAATAAAGTGAGAAAATTGCCTGAATATTAAGAAACGTACGCGTATTGCGAATAACAAATCCAAGCATTCTGTTAGCAGAGGATGTGATCGATTGTATGTGTGGTATGAAAGTCAATTTAGAGTCAAATATTACACCAAGATCACAGATTGTATCGCACCTATCTAGAACCTGATTATTTAACTTATAATTAAAAGATATAGGAGTCTTTTTCCTTGTATAAGTTATCACTTTACATTTATTGATATTAAGGTGAAGATGATTGATTTTGCACCAGGTTTCTAAATTATTTAGGTCGTCTTGAAGCAATGAACAATCTGATAGATTTGATACACTACGAAAAATCTTAAGATCATCAGCAAACATTAAAATTTCACTTTTAAATATACATGTAAGATCATGGATAAAAAGTAAAAAGAGAAGGGGGCCAAGGTTAGATCCCTGGGGTATCCCAGAAGGAACACCAAAGAAAGAACTTTGTTTTCCTAAAAAGTGAACTAAAAATTTCCTATTATTTAAATAAGATGTAATCAAAGCAATTAGTGAATTGGATACTGCAAAAGATTTTAGTTTGTGAATTAAGATGTTATGATCTATCCTGTCAAATGCCTTAGCAAAGTCTGTATAAACTGTATCAACTTGAGCACTGGTGTCTAAGGCAGAAGAAATAAAATGAGTGAAATAACAAAGATTTGTCGTAGTTGACCTTTTTGACATGAATCCATGTTGACGAAAGGATAGTAGGTTTCTTACTTGACTGTATATTGAACAGTGTATTATCTTTTCAAATATTTTACTAAAGTTGGAAACAACCGCAATTGGCCTGTAATTCTGAATGCAGGTTTTATCACCAGACTTATGAACTGGAGTTACGCGCGCAATTTTCCAAACATCAGGGAAGGTATTGGTCTGAACTGCTAAATTTAATATATGAAATAGAGCGAGAGAAAATGGATAAGCACAGTCCTTAATTATTAAATTAGGTATTAAATCTGGTCCACAAGATAGATTAGGTTTAAGCTTACTTAACAAAGATTCAATTTCTTCATGAGATATCGTATCAAGTAAGATAGGTATATTGGATGTAGGAACAATTTCAGGAAGAGGCTCATTTGATGGAGGAGAATAGACACTATGAAAGTATGTTGCAAAAACTTGTGCAATGTCAGATGGATTATTGTACATTATATCATTAAAATTCATAGTAGATGGAAAAGTTGATTTATTCCTTTTCGTGTTGATAAAACCCCAAAATTTATTGGGATCTGCAATAATTGAATTTTCACAATCACATGTATAATTATTATAAGAAATTTTTACATCATTTTTAATTTGTGCTCGGAGGGTTTTATATTTTTCATAATAATGTGCAGTATGTGGGAATTTTTTGTGCATCTTTAAAAAATGAGCTTTCCTCTTAATAGATTTTATGATTTGTGACGTAAACCAGGGTGGATAGTTTAAAATTCGATGAGATTTTAGAGGAACACATTCTTTGATTATTGCATAAAGATTCGAATAAAAATAATCACACGCCGTATTTACATCACCAAACATTTTTAAATCATCCCAATTAAATGAAGATATTAAGCTATATAATTTCGGGAAATCAGCCTTTTTAAAGTTAAATGATTCCGATGTAGCATTATGCAAGCAGTCAACAGAAATTTTTTGATCAAAAGTAACAATGATATTCAGCGAGGGATGGTGCGCATACTGTACATTAAATAAAGAATCTTCAGACTTAACACTGCAGAATACATTAGATAACACCAAGTCTAAAATCCTATTATTAGAATTATAAATGTTATTATATTGGTTGGCATTACAAAAAGATAAGAAATTATTACATAATATAACATTACGATTCAAATCATTCGAACAAAATTCCGGAATATTGAAATCTCCAACAATTATAAAGTTATTATTTAACAAAAATGGAAGATTTTCAAAAAATTCAAACATATTATTGAAAGAATCGTATTTCATAGCTGGCGGGATATAAATTGTGAAAATGAAGAAGACCATATTTTTAAGAATTAATTTGGAGCAAACCACATCAATATTGTTCGGTAAGAGATGTAAAAAGTCATCCAGGTTTACTGCCACAGCATTAAGAGTCTTTTTTATTAAGGTTAATACACCACCACCACGTGAAAGATTAACGTTTTTAAAATTTCGATCAGTACGAAACACTAAATATGAACCATCACTAATTTCAGAATTTAAAACACTATCTTTCAGCCACGTTTCACTTAAACAAATGATGTCATAATCAGTAGATGAGAGGGTTGAATACAGTTGATGTAATTTGGTGTTGAGGCCTTGGATATTCTGATAGAAAATATTTAGTTGCGAATCAGTGTTGGGTAGTGTAGAATTTAGTTTTTTTCCAGTATACGTGGATATCCGTTTTTATACGAAATAAAAAGTTTATCTTCACCTTGAGATTTGCGGTGTTTCAATTCAGCAATTAATTCTTTAAGAAGTTGTTGTTGCATTGGTGTCTTATCACTATTAATATAGATATTTTTAAATTCAGGGAAATTTCGTAATTTTTTTGCAACACGCAGCAGCTTTTTGGGTTCATCATAATAGGGGTTTCCAAGGCTACAGCTTTTTAAGAAAGACTTATTGGATATCAGTGTTCATCATGTATAAGTAATATTAAGATGAATATAATCGTTAATTTGCTCATTTTTATTACTCTAAAATCAAAATTAAAATTTAATGCATTTAAATTGAGTGCATAAAATTTAGTATCGGCCATCTTTGTGACGTCAACGGCACTCTGAAAATTCTGATTGGCTAATGGCTTTTCGAGCGCGCAGATCAGTTCGCGCTGTGACCTGACGTGATGTTCAAGCCAGAACATTTATTATTTTGATGAAATTTAAGGTTACAAGAAATTTTTACTGAATTTCCTGTTAGTTTCTTTGAAGAATCTTTTGAAAAAACAAGTAAGTGAAGTTAATAACCAATAATGCTATTTATATTAAAACTGTTCATTTTCTTTAGAATATGGATCCTGAATTTGTGAAAGCAGACAGTCGAAATTTGCCGTATTTAGATACAGTCATGTTGCATTTGTTTTACAAAGACAATTCTAGTTTTGTTAGTGCAGAAATAAGAAATGTGAAAGCCCAGAGGTATGTAATGTTTTGTACTCAGATTTATGGAATATTTATTTAATACAACAACATTTGCAGAGCAACTAAAGAAGAGTTGAAGAGTATGGAGACGAAGCTGTTACTGTAGAAGTTGAATTCGACAAAGACTTCTGTCAACAGTTGATGGAGGAGGCAACAACATTTTGGAAAATTGCAGTATTCCCCAAATTTATGAAGTCAATAAATAGTTTCATAGTTGTTTGTTATTTTTTTGTCTTAAATAAAACATCATTTTACCAATAGTTTAATTTATTATTAATTAGAAAGTTAAACATGTGCTAATTTTATAATTTTAATGATAACAGGATAGGATAAGAATAAGGAACAGAGTTTTTATTTTCTGGCTGTAAATCGAATACACAAATAATTAAATTAGTAAATTAATTAACATGTTTAGATTTAATACCATTATAATACGGAATATTTATTTTTAGTCATTATAACTTGCACGTTTTTCTTCATTTTTTGGAACCATTACATATATTTTCTTTGGATTATTTGCTGAGGAATTATAGCAGCCCGGTACGAAACAGTATTTCACCACCACAAAAATGCTCATTATTAGAGCTATAGTAACCAGAATAGCAAATAAAAGAAATCATCCATCTCTTAAAATAGAAAAATAATATTTAATTATCTCCAAAATTACTGTAAGTACTCAAGTTTTACCTGATTTGCATGTACAATCACAATTTCTTTAAAAATATCTTCGATAAGTATTACAAGGTGGCAAGAAAAATCAAAACTACTACAAACTGTAGTCAACACAACTGCGCTGTATGCATCAGAAATTTGGGGGCTGCGATATGTAGAAAAGATTGAAGCACACCAAACAAGATATATAAAACGAATCCTGAATTGCCCAAGAAGCACACCAGGCCACATGCTTAGGATAGAAACAGGAACAGACCATACAGCCCACCAAGTTTGGAAAAGGGCCCTTACATGGTGGAAAAAAATATTATTAATGGAAAACAGTCGATACCCAAAGATATTATACAATAGACTTGTAGAACTAGACAAGTTCCCCAATAATAAAGTCTGCTATAATTGGGCTACTCAGATTAAAACATTCCTAATAGCAAATGACGGTAAACATTTATGGGACAACCAAACCTTAAATAAAAAGCAACTTGATGATATAATACAACGCTTCAAAATTAAATTACAACATAATGATCTGGAAAACTCTAAAAATTCAAATTATAATAATTACTTTAAACTCGTAAAACATGACTTTAAACTTGAAAATTATTATAACCTTAACATCCCTATTTCTAAATTACGCATCTTCGTACAATTAAAACTAGCAAATAAAAACACTGTAATAATTTTTTATAAAAACATAATATACAAGCTAGAGAACGACGTAATCTGCCAAATTTGCAACCTCCACCGGGCAGAAACCCTATTCCACTTTTTATTTGAATGCCCACAATATTCCCCTATCCGCCAACAATACCTGAACATCTACTGTACTACCCAAATGAGTGAGTCAAACTTTCATACCATTTTTGAAAACCCTGACATTAACAAAATCAATAAAGTGTTTTACTATACAATTAGTGCTTTAAAATTAAGAAGTTTTTGTCTTAACGAATAACACAAAATAGCAAAGTAATTAGAGGGAATCAGGTCATTTATATTAATGAATGTATAATTTACATAGCTATACGATATTTAAAAGTTTGTGTATTGTTGTTAATCTTAATCATAATAATGAATGTATAATATATATAGGTAAACGGTATTTAAAAGGTTGTGTATTGTTGGTAATATATTAATGAATGTAGCACAATGTTCCAATCACGTTTTGTATAAGATTGTATGATCTAAACAAAATATAGATTATTATTATTATTATTATTATCTTCGATAAGTATTACAAAATAAGTTGAGGAACAGAATTCAACAACTTTCTTGGGTTATGTATCATTTGTTTACATGTTCATGTGCGAAACGACATACCCACCGTGTTTGTTATATATCCGTCTCACTCAGCTCTAGAAACGTATGTTCTCGCGGTGTCGATGACGTCACACGCACCGATGATTTTTTCGATCCTCATTTATAGAAACTTTAATAATTTTTTTCTGGCTTGTTAGACGCTTTTCGGCGAAAATAAATAACACGGGTCTAATATTTTTATATAGAGATTAACATATTAAAAAATGAAAAAAACTTGGAAACCCCTATTCTTAAATTTGATCTTAATTAAACGTGGGCGAGTGTTATTTGTTGCGGACTGTACACCAACACGATGAATATGACAGTTGGAAATATTGACATCAGGGGCGATTTTATTAAGTATACTTTCAACTTTTACAGATAATTGTTCGTTTACAGATTCAGAAATTCCCGAAATAATAACGTTGTTTTGTCTAATTTGTCTTTGGTGAATTTCATCAACAATTGATTCAGTTAAATTACTGTTAATTACAGTTTTAGAATCAGCCCTTTCTAATTTCTGTTTAAGTTCCAGTAGTTGAGTTTGCAGATCAAGTACAATTTTTTTCAAACTTGAGATTGCATCCAGATCACTAAGACAAGTATCACAGAAAACTTTGATCGATTTTGTGTTTGCTCGGGTGAAACGTTTGATATCATCCGTTGTTAAGTTAACGCATGCAATATGCACATGTTTAGCGCATCCATCACAGGTAGTTGTTTTTTCGTCTTTATTAATAATTTTAGAACAATTAGGGCACTCAGGCATTTTCGGTACGAGCCGAAGATACACGAAGTAGTAAACTCTTGTGATGATACAGCAAATGGACAGTTAAGGATGCTGAGACTCGTTTAATTAGCCAAAGATGGGAAGTAAGTAAAAAAGACTTATCTTACAGCTGATTTGATGTGTAAAACACTTTCAACATACACCACATAAGAAACACTATCACCAAATTATGCACGAAACCATAACGTATTTACTGATGAAATTTTAGATATTAATTTTGTGATAACTGTTAAAAAACAAGCAAATTACAGCCGAGAGAACAACTTAACTCTTCTCACTTGCACACACTCATGAAGTAGAACGCATTTATACAGAAAAGAATATTCATGCTGAAAGTTGAGTTAATGTACTATTATTCTAGAAAAGTAGTATGCTAGGCGGGCGAAATAGTTCGTAAATTACTATTTTATATGTGTTTGATGTTCCATTTTCTGACTTTTTCTTTTTCTTTGCAGGGTGCGAGTGTCTGGTCTACAGCACAACTTTTGGCAAAGATCGCGGCACGTTTTCATCGCCAGACTTTCCAAAAGCATATCCGCCTGATATTGACTGTCTCTTGTACACCTTTGTGGCATCATCTGACGAGATCATCGAAATCACTTTCAACGAATTTGACATCAGAAAAACGCATCTAGAGTGAGTTAAATATTATTTATTTATTTATTTTTTGTAATTTTATTTGAAATCGCAATTTATGGCCTGATTCTGAACAAAACTGTAACTCTTACAGATCTGTAAATCTGTAAATAATGAATAAAATCGCAACGAAACTAGCCACTCTTATGTGTAATTTTATATTAATGATCAAAACTAGATGTGCTTTTGTCAGTTTTTTACAGATTTACAGATCTGTAAGACTTACAGATTTATTCAGAATTGCCCTATCAAATAGATACTATTATTGTGTAAAATTATAAATAATATGCTTCACAATGTGGCATCTTCCACAATGAAGGTTGCCATAGCCAATAATATTTATTGAGGATACTTCTTAATTCATTCATTTATGCTTGATACTTAAAAACATATAGTATAAATTAAATTCCAATTAAATTCAAAGAGTTCCAAATATGTGTGTACGTACCATTTTTGTTTTAAAGTTATTCTTTTAATAATATTCTTACACATTCAGTTCAATAGTTCAATTACATTCTAAAAACTAATTTCTTTTATAAAATGAGTATAAATATTTCAGTAGGTATATAGTTGTATTGTCAGAAAGTTACTTACGTTTTTGGTCTTACATTTAAATCACATATTAATGAATAAAACGTTGGGAATGAACGTTTTCTTATAAAAATCTTATGTACCTACCTAATATATTTTTTTATGTTGAGATACCTTTGAATTTGAAAAAGAAATTATTCATTTAAACGTACTAATCAACTTTATATTTATTTTGAGGTAAATTGTTCATTGGATTACATCAAAATTAAAAATGTCAACTTAGATCCGAAATAATGAATAGTATATTGTTAGACATGACAAGTGTTGAGTCTTATTGTAATAGAAGTACATTACGTATACAGAAAAAATAACCATGTAAATTGAAGTTAAATTAACTAAACAAATCTATAATTTTCAGCTTACTAATATGTTTTCATTAAATTATTTAAGTTGATTTAGTTAAATTTTATTATAGTAAAATTAAATACAAAATTAGATTAAATGACTACATTTAGTATTGAACTAAACATAAATAAAGAAATTAACTAAATATATGTTTCAATTTTCTATTTACTTACCTAATTCATTAGATAAATCACCGTAAATTGTTGGATAAAAATAATGAAGCCAAAATATATTAAATTAAATAAAATTTGTAATTAAAATAGCTATTTACATATTTAAATTAACCATTTTTTACAAAATATTTATTATCTATTTCGAATTAGTTAAAATGCTAAATAAAGATTTGTAAATTATACTAAATTATTAGACATATTGCCTAATAAAATAATATCTAATTATAATTAGACAAAATTTCAATTCTTTTTTTCTTCTGTATAGTCGAATTGTATTGTAACGTGTTTTTCTTACTTGCTTCCTACTTCATATTAATATATTTTTGTTACGGAGTTATTATCAAAAATATTAAAAATCAAGGTCCTTAAATAACTGTAGCAACCATTGACAACAATTTATTATCGATTAACAATTCAATATAATTATAATTTTATACTTACTGAAACTTTATAATAAAATACTAATTTTACTTATTATCGCCACACCTAAATAAACAAAACGGAAGAGGACAGTTATTTAAATAAATACACACTCCAGCGTGGTGTTCATTAACAATATTGTTTTAAATAATATAGGTAATGATGAATAATAATAATAAAAGGTTGTATATGTAGATGTTTAAACGAAACGTACAAATAAAAATAACTATACAATATAACAATTAAAAGATTACTTACAGTAAATAGGAAATCACTATGCACTCCCATGCAAAGATTTTAATATTCCAACAAAAATAAATAAGAAATATTATCAAAACTAAAATTTAAATACTGAGTTCCCACTAAATAAATTCAAGTTTGTAATTTTGAAATGATGACCGAAAGACTGAATGTGGAGGACTCGATTGCGAAAGTAAGAATACCTAGATTTTAACTAATTTCTAACCATTTTACCTAACTAAGGGAGGAGAAGGAAGCATAGATGCGACCAGCTATACTGTAACTAACACATATGTTTGCGATTTCGTCCGCTTTCGGGGTTGGCATGAGAAGTAGGGACTCTCACATAAAAATATGATTTCTAGGAAACATAAATTTTGATAATGGCCGACACTTGAGTAAAAAACCAATCGCAACTATACTTCCCTGTAAGAATTCAAACATTTTACTCAAACACATGGTCCTAGATTTTTAAACTATTACATAACAGTGACAGTTTCAGTAAACATTTAAAATTTACTATACATATTTTGCAAGTTATTTAGAATTTAGATAAATATTAAAATTTAAAATTATTATCTTATCAACTTAAAAATAAATACTTTGCATTAGGTACTTTACAGATTGATATAATTATCTTATTAAGTATCCAATAAAATATTTGCAGTAACTTTATATGAACAATGTATGACAACTAAAATGTTAGTATTTGACACTTAGAGTAAGTGTAAAGTAAAGTAAATGCGCAAATATATATTTTTTTAAAAGCAGTTGTACAAAATTGAACTATGTAACTTTGTTTTTGACTAAAAATAATCATGCTTCTTTTTTGAGACGTCATGATATTTTCTTTCAAAATTAAAAATTCTACAATTGTTTGAACTTACGGATCTTGAATCTCTTTAAAAATATATATTCTGTATTTTAAAAGATTTTCAAATGAAAGGTTTTTGTAAAAAGTGCAATTTTACGATTAATTAAAAGAAAAAACAAATATGACAGCAGTTACTAACCCATTATTTATAGAGACAATTAAACCTCCTATCTCCTATTCATTCCTAATAGGTTTCCAGCGAATTTTATTTTCGCCATTCTGATTATAATGTGATATCACACTGCACAATCGTTAAAATAAACTATAAACTTTACCCCCATTTAGCTTAGTGGACTATAAATGGTTAGGATTTTACGATTCACCTTAAATTATATAAAAGCATTAGATGAACTTGCATATTTATTTTAATTTTAATGACGGAAATAAAAGCAAATCTCTTTGCAGAGTTTGGAAAAACGAGCACTTCCGAGACAACAAATTCAATTATTCTAGTTTAAAGTAAACAGTTAAATGAATTTAAAGAAAGTTCGGAGTAGAGTCAAACTATTCCCTATTAAAACTTGAAAAATAATTGTTTGCTTGGAGCAATTTCCTAAAATAAATTAATTCCTTTAGTACCTGAAATTAATTAACCTCTTTTGAATTGATTTCAAAACATTTAATTAAATAAAAATGTAATTAAGGATTCAGCAATTTGAATAAACTTTTGTGGAACATGACGTAAAGGCGAAATTAAGTTTTCAAAAAAATGGAATATTAACTCCATTTTTACCTCCCGCTACCATAGGTAAGGGAGGTATAGCGATCGAGCTAAAAATCACATATAGAGATTTTAGTGATTAAGCACGTTTTGATGTCCCCAGAATCCGATTTTAACATTTTTACAATGATGTCTGTAGGTGTGTGTGTGTGTGTGTGTGTGTGTGTGTGTGTGTGTGTGTGTATGTGGATCGTGTGGACACGATTACTCAAATACTATCAACCAGAAAATTTTGAAATTTTGAATATCCATTCTAACTAATGTGGGAAGAGCTCATTAGTTTTTAGTGTATATCGGAAAACCGAAAGTATCATTTATACAAGCTTTTAACAGTTTTTCTTGTAAATAATTCATTAAATATATTTCTTTAGCAACTTTTACTAATAAAAATTGGATATATACAATCTTCAATTTTACGACAATAGCATGAAAATTTTCTTTCTCTTATATTTTGATTTTGGTTGCACCTCTTTAGGGCACCCTTTTATTCGCCATGCATTTCTTTTTTCATTATTTTATTTTGAATCATAATATCAAAGTTTTAAATTTATATGCCCGAGTAAATATGATATTCTGTTGTGCGAGATTTCATATTGGCCAAACGGACCCCATGTGGCCGTATTGCTACCGTTTAAAAAATTTATTAATTTTTACTCCGGTGGACGTCATATTAAAAAATTATTCTTTAATGATGTGTAACTTATCTAAGTTCATTTGTTTCAAACTTCAAAAGTGCTATAATTATTAAATTTGTAAATTAAAAACAATGGTTATAACAATGAAACAAATGATATCTTCATTTATGTATTTTATGTTATTTTTAATGGACAAAGGAAAACTGGAATTGTCAATGATTAAAAATGATTTATTTTCGGCCTCTACTAGTTTCGGCACCACATGTGCCTTCATCAGGACTGAATTCCAGAAGTTTTCCTTCACATCAAATTTCCAACCAAGAAGTCTAAGAACACACGTTTATTTTTAAGTTTATTTTCTTCCTTTTCATTAATATTTTTAACATACCGCATTAAAACATTTTTCAAATATCTATAGTTTTATATATTGTCATTACCTGCTGTGACGTAAAAATAATTGAAATACACAAAATTAAGAAATTACCAATGAAAATAACCAAATTGTCATCTGTAATTGCGTTTTTCATTGGTTTCATTGTTTTAAAACTTTTAATTTTATTATTATATATTGCATTTTGGCTAATTAAAACAAATAAATTACACATCGTTGTATACCTAAAAAATCTCTTTTCATTGGTATAACATACTAATCTGGCGTTCCTGATTTTATTTCTATTAAGAATACATAATTAAAACGGTCTTTTTATGGGGCAACGTTTGTTTGATTATCCAACTTCGTATTTCTTATAGTTTTCGAGATCCCCATTCAGTTCGTGTTATTATTGGGACAGCCTGTATGTACGATATTACTTTTAAAACACGATCAATAAGACCGTCAATAGTACAAGCTTTTCTTAGAATGTAAATGTTATACAAACACATTGTTCTTTATAATCTTTTTATTTTGTTAAATAATTAATTAAAAATCTGATGTGGCCAGCCCATAACCTCCCGCTTGGTATTTAACCATGCAGTATAAATAAAGCAACCATTATGTTCAAATATTTTTACATTCACTCATAACAATTTTTATTTTACATTTAACAAATATATCATACACAAAATAAATTTCACAAATATTGACAAAAATAATAGAAACACTTAACAAAAATCAAAATAGTACTTGCATCTTGACGCAAAGTCTTTTCAAACCCGTATTCTGGAAGCCAATGAAGCAAATCAATAGTAATTCTAATATTTATGTACGATTGAAAATATATTATTTTTACTAACCTTAATTTTATTAGATTCAAATACATATATTATTACTACATTCTCCTTAACACGATTTCACTATTAATTTTAATGTAATTGCAACATGACAGTGACATTTGTTTAAATAGGTCAAAATTGTTATTAAAATGTTGTTTTTGTTTGAGGCATAGGCAAAATGATATATGAAAATAAATTATATTATAAATTTATATTTAAAGTTATTTAGAGTTATTTACTAAATGCTATTATCGTAGAATTGAAGATGGTACCATTATATTTCATTATTATTCGTAAAAGTTGCTGAAAAATTATATTCAATGAATTTTTTTCAAGAAAAACTGTTAAAAACTTGTACAAGTGATACTTCCGGTTATCCGATATACACTGAAAACTAATCAGCTCTTCCCACATTAGTGTAGAATGGATATACAAAATTTCAAAATTTTCTGATTGATAGTATTTGAGTAATCGTGTCCACCAGATCCACACGCACACACACACACATACATACACACACACATACATACACACACACATACATACACACGCATACATACACACACAAAAATGTTAAAATCGGGTTCTGGGGACATCAAAACGTGCTTATTCACTAAAATCTCTATATGTGATTTTTAGCACGATCCCTATACCTCCCTTACCTAGGGTAGAGGGAGGTAAAAATGAAATTAATATTCCATTTTTTTGCGAAATTTTATATGTATTCTACAAAAAATATTTTATTCAAACTTTTCCATTGATTTGAAAATATTCAATTACTTAAAAAATGTAATTAATGCTCCAGTAAACAATTTGAATAAACGTTTGTGCAGGAAACGTGAACAAAAAGTCATTGTCATACAAAGAAATCAACTCCATTCATCATTTCACAATAGAGTAGCGATGGAAGAAACATTGTAGCGTCGGTAAATAGTCTACAAATCTGCCATTCGGCCTTACAGATGCGGGTGTCACACACACGCATACACACATAAAGCACTAAACCAAAACAACCGTTTGAATTTATGGAATATTCTACGAATTTCCCTAAAGGATACTAAAAATTCCGAAGCATCATCTGGATAGGAAACTGCAAAACGCAACTGGAACTACAGGCCCGACCCAATAACATAAACGTAATCGTATCACATACGCTCAGTCTTGCGATAATAAAATCGTATGGGAATATGAAACATAAAGATCTGATTTCAAATACGAACAGAACTACCAACTGCAATATGCTAATGCAAACTATATAGCGCTCAGACTAACAATATGCTGTTATGAGCATACAACGGTTCAAAATTTGTTCTTATTCGTTCTTCGCATGCTGTAAATTTAGCATCGTTTTAGAAATCACACGGAAGTTTGTTACTGATGTGTTGTGTGTTACATTTTGCACAATAGTTTGAAATGCCAATGAGGTGATGTTCGATGCATTTTTTAAAAGTTAACCGTAATTATATTTTTATTTAACATTCATTAATGTTTTGTTATTAAGAAACGTTTTGCTATTTATTTATGAAGTACGTCACCTAAAAGCTATTATAGGTTAAACCAAACAAATGAACAGCTTAGCCCATGTAAATCACGATATGATAATTTTATTCAAATTGTCATTTTTAATATTTGTTCATCCTATTGTTAACCAATAAATACCATTCTGTTGAAACGGTTCTTAATTCGTTATAATTCCTTATATTCTGTTAGTTCAAAAGTGATCACAATCAAATTTGAACCCAGTACGATTTCATGCTGATTTATAATTGTAAGTTAAGCAGAGGCATTTTCTTTTAACTATTTACACTTTAAGTCAGGAGTGAATTCGCATACGCATTATGGGCAACGTATTTTACCAACAAACTCGTTGTACAGTCGATCACATCAAAGAAAACAGGTCTGAGGAATGTTAAGGGTTAGCAGGATTGCTGTAAAACGACACTAAAATTAGAAGTATTTTATTTATTCACAATCATTATAGTAATATACCGATTCCTAACCTTTTGGAGGTTGGGAAGTACGTCATTCCTAACTTTAATGATAATCTCTTAGGTTGGACATAGTAACAGATTTAACTTCCATCTCCATAAATGTTTATGTAGGGGTTGCCTAGCAACATTGCCATAAATCCCAATAATTAAGCAGGTTAAACAAATTTTAGGAAAGCTGTCAAAAATATTGACTTATTTTGAAAATTATTGATTTGAAATGATGATGATTATGAATAAAATAGTATACATAATCTCAGTGGGAGTTTCATCACAGCCTCGCACTTCATCTCATACATAAGCCCTTGGCTGCAATGAAACATGAACCGCTCCAACCAAGAGTAGTAGAAGTACTGAAGCAGTGCCCATGGTATATTAGATTTCGTGTCATCGACTATAAACACTGCTTTGATATTATGTTTTAACATTTGTATGTTTTCTTGAAATTGCATTGAAGGTTGTTTAGTATCAGTTTAGTTTAATAAATGCTGCGTGGGCGTGAGTGAATTAAACCAAAAATCAAATATTATTAGTACTGACTATAGTTTTTTATAAAGTTGCTCACAGATTGAAATAAAAGAGTGACTGAAGATTGCATAAATTTATAAGTGGCATAATTTCTATTTTCAGTGCAAATTAAGCAGAGTTTAAATGGTTTGTGAATGTATTTCTGGTTTATTATAGTAACTGGCAGTTTCTGTATTCTTACAACTAAATTCAAATTAAATATTTAAAAATAAATGGAATTCCTACATCGCATAGTAGAGACCATTAATATTGTACATATAATCAACAAATTAAATCACATACTTGTGTCAAATAACAATGATCAAAGTAGACATCTATGTATATAATACCTACATAATATATGCCACCAATCACTAACTTTTGCTCTTCTAAATATAATCAAACTAGTAAACTAGCCACATCGAATTCAAATGAAGCCGCATACTGTTCTGGTTGTTGATTCGTTGGTTCGCTGACAATGAGATTTCGTTTGATAGCGATTGACAAGCTGTGCACGTAAATGAGAACAGATGTTTAGAAAATTAGTGCAGCTCGGCCGCTCCGCACTGCGCAATGAGGGTACGTACTTCTCGATCACCAGTGTTCACTGCTCCATACAAATTGTTATCGATTACACCGCTAAATTACCACAAACACTGCAAATGCGTGATTTCTACAAAGACTGCGATAGTGATATGATAATTTCATTTGCATTAAATTAAATGTTGTTTACGCGCTAAATAGAAAATTAAACCCCTTAACTTTAGCAAATAATAGTTTTTAACTGTAACAACAAGTGCAGATAGTGAGTCTTTTTTTAAAAAATAAAATTCTGTTCTAATTAAAAAAAGAAAATAGTAATAAATTTCAGTAAATTGAACATCTCTATCGATGCTGGTAACATTTTGTTCAGCATAATGACTGAAAATTATTTGGGCAACTGAAGGTTAACGTCGACGATTCATGCAGAAACAAAAGGCCCGCGCAATCTCTCTTTAACGTTCCGAGAGAAAAATTGTCACCGAATCTGCGGCCGAAGTAGTACAATCTCGACCACGAAGAATTTCGCGAACAAGGTGTACTGCGCAATATTTTTTGTACAACTGTAAAAAAAATTCTAATTACAAATTTTGTATTTAAAAATTTTAATCAAAAAGGCACCTATGATGGAATTGACATTTGATAAACAAAACAATTAGTTTTGTAAAAACATTGAAAGGAGATTAAATAATTTATAAAATAATTGTTTTACAATATTTATTTTATATATTTTAAAAAAATACCCCAAGAAACTTATTGTTTTCATAATTTAGGAACGTCATTGTCATATTATCAATCATGTCAAGTCTCAAGTGTCAAAATGATTTTAGTCGATACCATTTATATAATATTCGAAAGATTTAAAAAAAAGTTATTTGTAAATTAAAAATGCAGTTTTATATTTTCTCCCATAGTGTACCGGTCTTTCTTTTAAATAAACAATATATTTACCACCAAAATGGCCTAATTTCCTATCTGTTCCAATACTTACCGAGTTCACCATGTTGAATACGTTAACTTGGACACCTGTATATCACGCAATGTTCAGCTTGCTGTTATTTATTGAAGCACCGTCATATATGAATATTATTTTGGTATCAATACAAGACTAGAATATATAATCTACTGTGACCTGTTTAAAGTACAGAGTTATAAAACTTAAGTAACAGAGATAAAATTTGCCATTTAGCTTTATTCTCTTTTAATATTCCTTTGCTACGTCCAGCAGGATTATTTGAAAAACACCTCGAGGACACATAATATTAATTAACCAATTGTAATAAACTTTATTGTTGCCGAAGCCTACCTTTGGGAATTCTCCTTTTTAATGAAATTTCATCTGTATTGGTTTTGCTTGTATCTGGGGATTGCTTTACTACATTTTTTCAACGTCGATTTCTCAGGCGTTCAGATCGGAGATCATTAATCACCGGTTAGTAATTAACTATCTATTTGTGCGGTGCGTGTGAGTGTGAGGGTACGAGGATAGGGTTTTCAGCTAGTAATTACACGGAACAGACGATTCTTGCAACATGCATGAACGATATTCATACTCGCACATGAAGGGATGACGTGACACAGAATTGACAAATCACACATATGGGGAGCGAAGAGTTAAACACAATACTCAAGCCAGCGATACTCAAAAGCCTTCAAATTCTACCAGGTATTGGGGAAGTTTAGCGATTTTTTTTATTCTTTTACTCCATGGGAAATGACTTGAAAAATTATGTAACATGTATTATTTTTTTCAAAAATGCCCAGATTTTCCGGAAAAGCCGATTTTAAGCTGTGATGACGTCGGTAGAGGCTTGGTACAACGTATGTCGCTTATACACTGACGCACCCGGTTGCGGATACCAGTCACTTGAGACTGAGGTGTTGTTCGACCTGCGTTCAAGTGGTTCGCTTTCACCGTTCTGTCTGAGTTTGCGCATAACTGACTTGTGACGTACTTAGAGTTTACCCAAAAAATATTAATTATAAATAAATGGAGCAATAATTTTAATTTTTAATTTCAATTTAAGCAGTCATTTGTGTTATATTTGTGAGAAAATAGTATGTTATGTAGAATTTTTACCATGCTAAACTTCCCCATTGTTACAAAAGAAATAAAATGAACAGATAGATTAACTAAGTTTTAAAGTTATATGTAATATGTTCCGTAGAGAAACTTTCAAACAACTTGAATTTGGTTAAGGTACATTTGAAATTTGATCTCTCCACAATTTTATTTTAGTCAAAGTTTAACATTTACAATAAAAATTTATAAATAAATATATCATTGCATATTATCCATTGCTGGGTGTGCCAATCTTGCTTTGTACACAAATATCGGTAATGATTAAATATTTATAGGTATTTCGGTATCACACATTCACCCTGAACCAAACATTTACCAAATTTTTAAATATCTTAATTAATCAAGAAATTAAAATTGTGTCAACCCACAAAATGTCATTCTTGCAGAAGATTCTTTGACAAGTAAACATTACCTTTTGATGAGGGTAAATTTAAGTCATGTCAACCAGAAAAACTCCGTGCTTGCTTTAATCAAACCAACAAGTGAAAACTTTCGGCAACCGCAATTTTAAAAATAAAATTTCAGGATTTATGGAAGTTGTAATCTAGAAATAGTTGTGCTCACTTCAGCGATAGCAATTACAGAATGTAGCAATTAAACTAAAACTAAAATAGTGAATTTCTACTTTAAAATTTGTGAGAGATATTAATTTTGTAGAACTTACAGAAAAATTGATATAGATAATAAGTATCTATTTTTGTTATGTAGGGTGATTCAGGACTAGTGTAACAAAATTGTTGGGACAGTCATTTTGAGTTAAAAAATATTATATCAAAGTATGTACATGTTAAAGTAAAAACGTTTAAACTTGCCTTGGGGATACTACCTATTTATATGCATTTTATCCTTTCTTTTGTTTCTGTATTTCAATCAGACGAATTTCATATGGGGGAACGTTTTCCGTATTTTTTTTATTTAGGTGTTAATATGTTTTGATATTTACTAAAAAAATATTACATACAATACAAAATTATACAAAAATGTACTCTTGTTAAAACTTGATAAACTCATTGGTTTTTAAGATATGTTAATTGCTAGAAAAAGTCAAATAACCAAACAAAAGAAAAAAAATCTGTTGTGGCCAGCACAAGACCTTCCGTCAATTCGATGTATTTTGTACAAATCCCATACCAAACGTACCGTGGAACAGTTTCTATATAATATCATGTAAAATCAAACACGAACACATACTATTTTTTACAATTTCCATATCAAAAGTTCATTTGAAAAGGTTCTATAAATCCAATAAAATTATGACATAAACAAACACTACGTAAAACGCACTTGAGACATTTCTTTCTGCTTCAGCTTTCCCCTATTTTATTAGGGGTCGCTGTTTCTTCTTCTCTTCCACTCATTCCTGTCCAAAGCATCTTTTTCACACAGTCCTTCCTTTCTCAAGTCTTCTGCGATATTGTCCTTCCATCTTCTCTTTAGCCTTTCACTACATGTCACTTACGAGGAACACTATGACATACTAATTTTTGATCCCATACTTTCCATATTTGGTTTTGCACTTGCAACAGACATCTGTCAATTAGAATTTTTTGAATGAGCAGCTGTTTCCATGATAAATAGCTGACTAATTTTTGAAAATTAATTTCTTTATAATGCTTTAACTCTACATCTACTGAATATGAAGGAAAATGTATAATCAAACCATATAGAGAAGAGTATTTTCTTTAATAAATATAATAACAAAATGTCAAAAAATAATATTTAACTTCGTTTTTTCAAGAAAAACTGTTAAAAACTTCCGGTGGATCAATTATAAACAAAATCTAATCAACTCTTCATAGGGATGTACAGAAGAGGAATACGAAAGAATTATAATTTTTATAATGGTAGTATTGAAGTTATCGTCGGAGAAAAATTTGTCACACACGGACACACATACACACACACACACACACACACACACACACGGACACACGCACACACATAATAATAATAATAATAATAATTTATTTAGGCCTCAAAAAAAGAAACATACAGAAATATGTATAAACCAAGTCAATAATAGATATGTATATAAATATAAGCATGTAGTTTAAATAAGTTACACAAGAAAAAAGAAGAAAAGAAAAATTTCAAAATTGATTTTCCATGAATTCTTGTATACTATAAAAAGCATTTTTTAAAAGATAATCTTTAATGTTTTTTTTAAATTTATTTATGGGTAACATACGTATAGGTTCCGTAAGATTATTGAACAAAGTACTGCTACGTGCTGTAACAACCCTAAGGGTTTTACAAAAGGCAAGTGTAACGCACCCTAGTTCGTCAGGAATGCGGCCGCCAACTTTTAGACAGTGGAGTCGGGAGTGAGTTCGTACGATTTTCAAATATGTACATAAAATTGAAATATAAAAAAAAGGGGCGCCACGATGGTTGTTTATTTTTAAAATGGTATACAACCTCGAAAATACCAATATGTGGAGGATAAGCAAGATTCAATAAACAAATAAAGCTCCTTTTAAACTTAAAATGAAACATATATTAAAAGGTTTATTTAATACATGGAATAAACTGAATGTTAAATAATTGATAATAATATTTAACTCATGCGAGATATGAGTAATAAAATAACGATAATTTAGGAGATAAAGCGCATCAAATAGGGGGTGCGTGGTGCGTGAATGAGCGAGGACCGTAAACGTCGAAAGAACGTGTAATATATAGAACCTAAAACGCAACAATAGGCGCAATACGGGTGGTTGGTCGACCAATCAGGGTAATGCGTGCGTAACATAAGCCAGAAATTAAATAAACTAGTCCTAACCCTTCTAGACCGAAACAAACCCTAAATGAGAATTTCTCACAGTAAAAAAAAATTAATAAACTCGCGTGAGCTAGCACATAACAATATAAGACAATAATCAATTAGAATTCTCAGATTCAAAATTATAACACACGCTATAATCAAAATGCAAATATTAAATATAATACAATTATTAAATTCAATGAACTTTAAATTCAAACAAATAATCTAAACAAAATGGAGCTTATCTGCATATATGTGGAGAATCGCTGGCGACGACCTTGCGGTAGTGACGTAGTAGTGGGTGGGGATGTGGTGTGACGTTTCAAAATGGCGTCAATCATCCAATTCTCCAAAATCCTCCGTCAAAATGTTATCCACAAATATCAGGGCTCGAAGTCCCAATCCAACAATGTGTTTCCAACACAAGGTATCCCGAACAATGGATTACAATGGACAACCCAAAATAAAATTAAGGGGAACCAAAAGTTAAAAGCCTAAAAGGAGAACTCATTTAGCATTGCCAATTGACAGGTCGACAAATACAACTTAAATGTTACTTTTACTAATTTAAATATTCACAATAATCAAAATAATAACACCAAAATACTATATAAATACTTCTACAACCGGGTTTAACATTATTATCAAATATAAATACCTTGGCTCGTGGTTGGCTTTGAAGTATATCAGTGATCGTAGTGCAATAAAATCCGGAACAAATTTCCGCGGGAACAATATTTCCCTTAACTACCTTTCTCAGTTAAATCCCCAAGTAACGGGCACGTTAAAATTCTTCCAACAATCCAAAATCAACGAGTGAAAAATAATAACCAACACTGAGATGTAGCGAAAGCGACGATCATAGATAGAATGAATATATTCGCTCAAGTCTGCGAATGAGCTCAAACTTGCAAAAACGCATAAGTATACAAATATAAAAATTTAACAAGCCTGACAACAGACGACCAGCAATGCTAAAGAGTATCAAATATTGTTTACAATAAGGGTAATGCTAATGATGAGTTTAAATTATCCTTAAAATTTAAATTACAAAAATAGACTGTAACAACTCCCCCCTTCCTAAAGAGAAGGTTGTCAACGACAACAAATACTACGATTCGAAATTCTCATCTACTGAGTACGGCTTTAAATCTTTGGCATGCCAAACGCCACAATTCTTTCCTACATCATTTTGAAGTTCATAAGTCCACGGAGATAACTTTTTAATAACCGTAAAGGGGCCAATGTATTTTGGGGCTAAAGTCGAACTAAAATACTTAGAAGCATCGGACAATACATAATTTCTACGCCAAACTAATTCATTAGGTAAATAACGCACATCCCTACGTCTTAAGTCATAACGACGCTTAGTCTTTTCATTTACTTCTTTCAAACGTGCTCTAACTTTAACGTAAATGTCCTGAAATGCTTTTCTATGCGTGTCTTTATCCTCCAATGAACCTACTCGATCTGGGACCGACTTTATCATTTCGTCCGCAAATGAAATTTCCCTTCCAAAATTTACAAAGAATGGGGAACATTTAGTACTTTCATGAACTGAGGTACGTAAGGCACAAGATATCTTCTGCAGGTTATCTTCCCATTTACGTTGGTTTTCACCAATGTACGAGCGGATACTTTGTTTAAGCGTGGAATGCACTCTTTCGACAGGGTTAGCCTGAGCATGATAGTTGGCATTAAACCTTAGTTTGACGTTATACATATCAGCGAGCCGTCTAAATTCTCTCGAACGAAATTGTGTGCCGTTATCAACTAAAATTGATTCGGGGCTTCCAAACAACAAAAATACGTCGTTTTCTAAATGTTTTATAATGGCAGTAGCAGTAGCTTTCCTGAGGGGGAAAGTTAAAATGAATTTACTAAACGTATCAGCTACAGTGAGAATATATTGATGTCCCGAAGTTGATCTAATCAAGGGTCCAATCAAATCTATGCTAATTTGTTTCCATGGTCTATCTACAATGAAACGTTGAGCCATAAGTCCAGCAGGTAATTTTCTTTCCGTTTTATTAGCCGAACAAATTTTACAATTCCTGACATAACGAGCTATATCCGATTTCATGCGAGGCCAATAATATTTTTGTAAAATGCGATTGTAAGTTTTAAAAACACCTAAATGTCCTGAAGTAGGGGCATCATGCATCCTTTTTAAGATATTCAATCTTTCCGCATTAGGTATAACACGTTTCCAACGGTACTCATCGCTATCTAACCCAGGAATACGATTATTGTAATAATGGTATAACTTATCACCATCGATGCACCATGCCGGAAATTTTAAAGGATTAGACAAGATATTATTTAACATTTTACTGTACCAAGAACAAAATTTCGTCTCCTTCTCTACGTTACAACTATCAACAATTGGCACACTTCTACTTAAGGTATCTGGAACATGATGGTCGCGCCCTTTCCTATGAATAATTTTGAAATTATACTGTTGGAGCCGAATAGCCCATCTCGCCAAACGTCCATGTGGATCTTTCAAATTATGAAGCCAACACAGACTATGGTGGTCAGTCACGACCGTAAAATAAGATCCTTCTACATATTGTCGCAATTTTTCTATGGCCCACAAAACCGCTAAACATTCAAGTTCAGTTACAGTATACTTTCGTTCTAGACGAGTTAGTGATCTACTCAAGTAGCAAATTACTTTCTCTCCGTCACTAGTAGTCTGAGTTAAAACAGCGCCTAAACCGTATGACGATGCGTCAGTCTGAATCGTAAATGGCAGCGAAAAATCAGGACAACTCAATATCGGAGCACTAATAAGGTACTGCTTAATTTTAATCCACGCTCTATTACAGTCATCATCCCACTTGAACTTAACTGATTTTCGGGTCAATCTATTTAAAGGGGCACAAACTTCCGAATAGTTTGGAATAAATCTCTTATACCAACTTGCTACACCGAGCATTCTACGAACTTCGGCTACTGTATGAGGGATAGGAATTTGCAAAATGGCTGATACTTTATCTGGGTCAACAGCTAGTCCGGTAGCATTAACAACGTAACCTAAATATTTTAATTCAGGAACAACGATGGAGCACTTTTCTTTATTCAAACTCAAGCCTGCCTCCACAAGTCGTTTTAGTACTTCCTCGAGTACTTCCAAATGTTTATCGAAAGTATCGGCTATAACAATAATATCGTCTAAATACTTGAAAACATAGGGCTCTAATTCTGGCCCTAAAACTTTATCAATAAATCTCTGAAAAGTTGCTGGAGCTCCATGGAGACCAAAAGCTAGTCGCGTAAATTGCCATAAACCACGACCAGGAACAGTAAAAGCCGTAAACTTCTTAGACTCTTCAGACAAGGGAATGTTCCAGTATGCTGACTTTATATCCAAACTCGAGATAAATTTAGCATTCTTCAATCGATCTAATATGCTCGACATATAAGGAAGAGGATACGCATCGCGTTACGTTACCGCATTGACCTTTCTAAAATCAACGCAAAAGCGCCACGAACCATCCTTTTTAGGAACCATCAGTATGGGTGAAGCCCAATCCGAATCGGATCTCTCTATAACTCCATTGGCTTCCATATCGAATAACTGTTTATCAATTTCTGCCTGTACCGCGGGAGAAACAGGATAGTATCTCTGCTTAATGGGCATCTGATTAGGATCACTCAATCTAATATGATGTAATACTTGTTTGGCACAACCTAGTTTGTCACTTAACTTTGAAAAATACTTGTCTACTACTTTTCTTAAAGCCTCCGATTGTATTTTATCTAACGAAAATTTTTGGCTATCTACGGACAATACGTCGCAATCTTTAATACTAAATTTCCAATTACCGCTACGCAAATCGGGTACTATTCCCATTTGCTTAAAAAAATCTATACCCAATATGAGTGTATGCGACAACTCTGGAATAACTAAGACCTCGATCCATTCGGTCTTATTTTCAATGCAAAATGGCACATATGCCGAACCGAGAGCTACAAGTTTCTGTCCATTAGCTACAGTACAATGTGTCTTACGACAAGAATTTAAACCGAATCCAATATTTTGCAAAATGTCCCAGCCTTTGCTACCAACAATTGTGCGTGAAGCGCCGGTATCTAACAAACCCGTAATACTACGACCCAAAACATCGACAGAGAGATAGGGTCTCTCGTCGTCTCTAATATGAGCAAGAATAAAATCGAGGACCGGATTTATGTTAACGTCGACAGATGATAACCGATCTGCTATCACCTGCGATTGGCTTTTCCCGAACTATTACACTTTTGGCAAGTTGTTTTTGTGACATTTGGAGTACCACAGCCGTAACATTTTTTAACAAAAGTTTGATCACAATCTCTAACTAAGTGACCCGAACTACCACAATTAAAGCAAGTCAATTTATTTCCACTTTTGCGAGAAGTAGCTGACACATTAACGGAACTACTGCTGTCAGACTTACGTTGGCTTGTGTCTGCTTCTGAGTTACTGGCCACATAGCATAATGCGGGTTCCACAGACCGTTTACTTCTGTTTGCCGAAGGAGCAATGTATCCATCTATTGTTTGAAATTTTTGCTGCAATCGTCTACCTAGCTTAATTAATTGTTCAATAGATTCAACGTCTACAAGCGATAACTGATTTTGTAATTTGGGATGAAGGTTACGCAAAAGAATTCTAAGTTTAGTCTCTTTTGAGACTATCGTATTCAATCGGCTAAACATTGTTTCCATAATAGCTATATAAATATCAATAGTTTCGTCTGGACCTTGGCAACGCGATTTAATTTCATCAAACAATCTCTCGTCAAAGTCGTATGGTAAGAAAACTTCGCGCAATTGAGTTACAAGTTCGTTCCAACATGAAAACTGGCTTTTATTAGCACGATACCAGATCAACGCTTTACCTTGGAATAAATCTATCGCGGAGTTAAATAACTGAACTTGACTAACATTTCTAGCAATACAAAGTTCATCAACACGTTCCAAAAATGAACCTAGCGACATATCTTTAATATCACCAGTGAACTTTAAGTTCCAATGAGTGGGCAATATCGTTTTAGGTTTGACCTGCATGGGAGATAAATCTGCACAAGTATCTTCGGTACCTGAACTTTCCAAATTGTCCTCAACCAAAGATTCATCAGCGATATGTAATGAATTAAGATCTAAAATACCAGGATGTTTCGGTGTCGAAGATTTGGCGTTGGTTTTACTTTTAATTGACACATCGGACCACGAATTCATAACTTGAATCAGAAGTTTTGACCGAGTTTGTTCTTCTTCACTACTAGAAGCTGGCATTCGCGTAATCCGCTCATAACAATGCGCTATTTTAGAGGAAATTTTTTTATAACTACCCGAAGATTTGTTTCCATCAAACTCTTGTACTAATCCATCAAGTTCCGCAAAGGTCTTTTTAATTGCCTCGTGATCTTCAGCAAAAGTATACGGATATGCTGGTAACTTAAATGAAGAATTAATCTTTTCCAATTTCATCAAATTACGTAATGTTTTACGTCGTACATTAGCGTCAGTTAAATCAGCAACTCCGCGAATTTGTAACTCATACTGTAACTCATTTTGTGACAATCTATCAATATCTAATTTAAACTCCATGATACAGATTACAGAACTCAACCAAACAAAATTCAAAATAGAATATTACTACTATATTTTCAAAAAAACTAAAAAAAATTCAAAAAAATTGCCATAAAACTGCTCAATTTTATTTTCTTCCAAATTGCTTCAGTTTGAGGGAAACAAAAATTTATTACGTCGCGTCGCCCTGCCCCACGTTGGGCGCCAAATTTTGCTACGTGCTGTAACAACCCTAAGGGTTTTACAAAAGGCAAGTGTAACGCACCCTAGTTCGTCAGGAATGCGGCCGCCAACTTTTAGACAGTGGAGTCGGGAGTGAGTTCGTACGATTTTCAAATATGTACATAAAATTGAAATATAAAAAAAGGGGCGCCACGATGGTTGTTTATTTTTAAAATGGTATACAACCTCGAAAATACCAATATGTGGAGGATAAGCAAGATTCAATAAACAAATAAAGCTCCTTTTAAACTTAAAATGAAACATATATTAAAAGGTTTATTTAATACATGGAATAAACTGAATGTTAAATAATTGATAATAATATTTAACTCATGCGAGATATGAGTAATAAAATAACGATAATTTAGGAGATAAAGCGCATCAAATAGGGGGTGCGTGGTGCGTGAATGAGCGAGGACCGTAAACGTCGAAAGAACGTGTAATATATAGAACCTAAAACGCAACAATAGGCGCAATACGGGTGGTTGGTCGACCAATCAGGGTAATGCGTGCGTAACATAAGCCAGAAATTAAATAAACTAGTCCTAACCCTTCTAGACCGAAACAAACCCTAAATGAGAATTTCTCACAGTAAAAAAAAATTAATAAACTCGCGTGAGCTAGCACATAACAATATAAGACAATAATCAATTAGAATTCTCAGATTCAAAATTATAACACACGCTATAATCAAAATGCAAATATTAAATATAATACAATTATTAAATTCAATGAACTTTAAATTCAAACAAATAATCTAAACAAAATGGAGCTTATCTGCATATATGTGGAGAATCGCTGGCGACGACCTTGCGGTAGTGACGTAGTAGTGGGTGGGGATGTGGTGTGACGTTTCAAAATGGCGTCAATCATCCAATTCTCCAAAATCCTCCGTCAAAATGTTATCCACAAATATCAGGGCTCGAAGTCCCAATCCAACAATGTGTTTCCAACACAAGGTATCCCGAACAATGGATTACAATGGACAACCCAAAATAAAATTAAGGGGAACCAAAAGTTAAAAGCCTAAAAGGAGAACTCATTTAGCATTGCCAATTGACAGGTCGACAAATACAACTTAAATGTTACTTTTACTAATTTAAATATTCACAATAATCAAAATAATAACACCAAAATACTATATAAATACTTCTACAACCGGGTTTAACATTATTATCAAATATAAATACCTTGGCTCGTGGTTGGCTTTGAAGTATATCAGTGATCGTAGTGCAATAAAATCCGGAACAAATTTCCGCGGGAACAATATTTCCCTTAACTACCTTTCTCAGTTAAATCCCCAAGTAACGGGCACGTTAAAATTCTTCCAACAATCCAAAATCAACGAGTGAAAAATAATAACCAACACTGAGATGTAGCGAAAGCGACGATCATAGATAGAATGAATATATTCGCTCAAGTCTGCGAATGAGCTCAAACTTGCAAAAACGCATAAGTATACAAATATAAAAATTTAACAAGCCTGACAACAGACGACCAGCAATGCTAAAGAGTATCAAATATTGTTTACAATAAGGGTAATGCTAATGATGAGTTTAAATTATCCTTAAAATTTAAATTACAAAAATAGACTGTAACAGTACAGACATACATAGAGACATTATCTTAAAAATAGTAAATTCGTATTGTAGGGACCCTAAAACGTGCTTATTCATTAAAAACTCACCACCGAATTTTTTGACCAAAGACAATACCTTCCTTACCTAAAGGTGACGGAAGGTAAAAATAGGTAACAATTAAGAAACAATCAAATTCGTATAAATTCATTTTTGGATATTCACCCCGATATTCTCTGGACGCACGACAACCTGTACCGTTACAATATCCTTAAATAATAAACACCATCCCAAGGAGCACAAATTAGTTTGTTATTAGTTCTATTAACTTTAAAAAAACTTTTCTTAAAACTTTTTAACTTGTATTATACCTTTTATGCGACGATAATTTACTGATTCTAACGTTTATACGACGTTAATGTCAGGCGGGTGGGGAATCTATTCAACTAATTTACAACGTTTTTTTAACTACTATATAACTTTCTATTATCACTTAAGTAACACTTACATGCAATAGTTGCATATGCATTTTGCATGGACTATAATATGTTGGTTTCATTAAAGCTAATTGATAAGAGATATATTCACTAATAAAACTATAATATGGGTTACTATTAAAACTACAATACAGATTTCTCAGCAAACTATTTTCTACCGTAAATTCATATTTTATCATATTACGTAGTCTAAGCATGACTATGTTGTATAATTATATGTACCAAGACTTGTAATGTCTTCTGCTACTTTTTAAATCTAAGATCATCTTTATAAAGATCATATTTTTTACATATCTGTTGAACTCATTTTATAAGCAAATTTATTTTTACTGTGAAATATTATATTATACTTGGAAAAAAATCAAGGAACATTATAATATCCTAAAATAAATAAAAGAAAATTTATTAAATTTTTATGAAAAAATGATTTTGTATTTTTTTAAAATCATTCGATATTATAATGAATAAAATATATTATAATAAACCATATTGGAGAATAATTACTTGCAGAATATTAAATTAAAAACACAATAAAATTAATTTATACTAAATTTTACAAAATGGCTTCTAAACCAGTTTCTGTTTAAATGCATAAATATGGCCGTACATATTATAATTCGATATTTCAGTTTTAATAACTTCCTAAGAACTACTTTACATCAGTTTTTTAGTTGATGCATTAATTTACTTAGAAACCATACTCCCACTTTCTTCTGTTTAAAATAAAACTGTTAATTTTGCAGTTATTTAAAAGTTTTAAATAAATTTATAAAACTTTTATAAAATGGTAAATTAACTAATATATGTAATATATGTAAACTTTAATGCATCTATACTAAACAATTATTTTTAAACTGTATTATAAAACTTTAAAAAATCTGTTTATAAATAACTGTCAATTACGTTTCTAACACTTCCTTTAATTTAGTGCGAAAGACGATAATAAAACTAAAACAATCGACGCCAATGAAACTTAAATACAAAACGTTTTAATAACTATTATGTGACCAAATAATAAGTACCACACATCATAACTTTGTATTGTAGTTTAGAAGACTAGAAAAAAGTTGTACAAGGCAAAATAACTTAAAAGTGTTATAATTCCGTTAAATGTAAGTTGCAGTAACAACATTATTAGTTATAATGTCTTAATAAAAACTCTGTGTTCCTTGGGATATTATCATATTCACCTCCACTATTATTTTCCACTTTTTAATTACCAGAAAAAATTACTGTGATAGAAATGAAATGGCAGAAGACTTACGTCATCAAAAAATATCCCTAAAGTAATGACGTCATATACTACTACGTTTACATGGGATACTAATTTATAAGGCGCGAGCAGTAATGTGACTTTGTTAGTCTTTCTTGACAAGCAGATATGGGGGCCCGTGACAGAATGACATCTAGTAATATAAATGACAAACGTCATCATTTTTCATTCAAAATTTTATGATTTTCCAATTTCATGTGGCTTATCTTCTGACTAACGATTCGAGTTTGCACAGTTATACGATTTTGGTCAGCTGTTTTGTTACAAATTAACCTTGTAATTTGGAAGTGAAAGCGTCATTTTTTGTTTGACAAATTTTCATCTGGAGAGTCTAGTGATGAAGACAAATGTCATTATTTTTCATTCCAAATTTCATGATTTTCCAATCTCACGAGATTTATTTAACTCGCCAAGTAGTCCAGTCATTAGGTAGATTTACCCTGCAAAAGGTCGGGTATTTTTGATTTTTGGATATGTTATATATTTAGAGGTCTCAACAAAAAATGCAAGTTTTCCCCCTCGGGGGCCTTCGGGAAGCACCGCCAACTTGAGAAAAAAGGCGCAAAAAAGTGGTTTTTTCTAAATATCTCTTCACTGATTTGCATTAGGCAAAAATAGTTATTATCTAATTTGTTGACTATAAAATTCTCTACAACTTTTATCTAAAACCTTTTTTTCTATAATTAATAGATAGCAAGCTACAGTGCTTCAAACAGAGCATTTTTTTTGAAAATTACATGAATGCTTCATTTAAATCATATTTTATTATATTTTTTTTACGTTTTTTTACAAATTACTTTTTGACAATCATTAATTATTATTATTTAACTAATATATATATAAATATTAATTATTGTTTATAGTTTTTTCTTATTCTAAAGATTTTTTATAGTCAAGCAAATTTATGATTTTACCTTAAAGTAATTACAACAAAAGCTTTTTAACGGAATCCAGTCCCAGAAAAGTGCGCTGAATAACATATCAATATTTTCCCGAAATCGCAGCATGGGAACCTCCCGCCAATTTGGACAAATGGCGGCATATTCAGGTTTATGGCCATTTGCTTAAAACAATTATGAAAATATTTAAATTATTCAAAAAAACAAACAATATTACGTACTTGATACTTAGTCTAATAGGTTTCACTATTTACAACAGTTTACATTCGACGTGGCATCGAAAGAAGTAAGTTATCGATAACTGTTTTATAAAAATTGTTAACGTTTTCCTGCAATTTTTTAGTTTTTCATCCACCACTCTGAGCTTGTTAAAGATATGATGACGCGGTTTTAAAATTTGAATTCAGCATGAAATTCTCTTTAATATCATGTATTACACGATTATTGCTGATGAACAATTGGCGGGTTACTAACAACTAAAACTCACATGAAATTCCTCTAAAATTTTAAACATCTGAAAATCGGCTCTTTTCTCAATTTTTCATCAACCACTTTGACACCTATTAAATACTTAATATTGGTTATCTGTAAGCCTGTTGAAATTTTGAATGAGAAATTGAAAAAAGAGCCGATTTTCAGATGTTTAAAATTTTAGAGGGATTTCATATGAGTTTTAGTTGGCAGTAACTCGCCAATCGTTCATCGGCAAAAATAGTGTAATACACGATACGAAAGAGAATTTTATGCTGAATTCAAATTTTAAAAGCGCATCATCGTATCTTTAACAAGATCAGAGTGGTGGATGAAAAACTAGAAAATTGCAGGAAAACGTTAACAATTTTTATAAAACAGTTATCGATAACTTACTTCTTTCGATGCCACGTCGAATGTAAACTGTTGTAAATAGTGAAACCTATTAGACTAAGTATCAAGTAAGTAATATTGTTTGTTTTTTTCAGTAATTTAAATATTTTCATAATTGTTTTAAGCAAATGGCCATAAACCTGAATATGCCGCCATTTGTCCAAATTGGCAGGAGGTTCCCATGCTCCGATTTCGGGAAAATATTTATATGTTATTCAGCGCACTTTTCTGGGACTGGATTCCGTTAAAAAGCTTTTGTTGTAATTACTTTAAGGTAAAATCATAAATTTGCTGGACTATAAAAAATCTTTAGAATAAGAAAAAACTATAAACAATAATTAATATTTATATATATTAGTTAAATAATAATAATTAATGATTGTCAAAAAGTAATTTGTAAAAAAACGTAAAAAAATATAATAAAATATGATTTAAATGAAGCATTCATTTAATTTTCAAAAAAATTGCTCTGTTTGAAGCACTGTAGCTCGCTATCTATTAATTATAGAAAAAAAGGTTTTAGATAAAAGTTGTAGAGAATTTTATAGTCAACAAATTAGATAATAACTATTTTTGCCTAATGCAAATCAGTGAAGAGATATTTAGAAAAAACCACTTTTTGCGCCTTTTTTCTCAAGTTGGCGGTGCTTCCCGAAGGCCCCCGAGGGGGAAAACTTGCATTTTTTATTAGGACCCCTAAATATACAATATATCCAAAAATCAAAAATACCCGACCTTTTGTGGAATAAACCCTTATTTCTCTACCAAATGACTGGACTAAAGTAAAGTCCACACATCTGGTGACAAAGAAACCACGTAAACTTACAAAATCTTGAAATTTTGAATTAAAATTTATGCTATTGGTAAGTTATGTACATGATTACTAGCTGTCATTCTGAAACGGGTGCCCATATCTGCTTGTCAAGATTTGCTTATTTGCAGGGCATCTGTTCCTCTCTAAAAATACATAATTTAAAGATTGATAACAAAAGAAATATTTGAAATAAAATACCTTTTGAACGGCTTCGACGGAATTAATGGCCCACAATTACCCTTCGAAATAGTTCATGACCATTCATGGTTAGTTTCTGAAATTGCTTTGTTAAGCTTTGGTCATTATTATGGATGTAAACTGACAACCAAGTGACAATAGTGACAGGATGGATATTCGATCGATATAAAATTTAATGTAAACATTGTCATGCTAAAGTATATACAGTGGAATCTGCTTATAGTGAACTTCAAGAGACCAGGTATTTGGTTCACTATAACCGAGTGTTCACTATAAAGAGAGTAGGTACACATTTTATTATTTTTTTTTAACTTTATTAACATATATTTTCATGTAGGTTAATGTACCTATGTACAAAATAATTTTTTTATTATTTTTTTTCAAAAAATCAGTAATTTTTGTTTGAATGTCTTTCTTTTTCAGAAAATAATTTTCTAATGTCACTTCTAATTTATTTAGATGAATATATGTATATTTCTTTATTTGTTCCTTCGCACTGAAAATAACGTTATTAAATATTAAATTTATCATTAATTGTAAAAGAACACCGTTTCTTATTTTCAGCTTCCATTTAGGAAAACTTCGATTTACATATTATGGAAAATGGTGGAATATGTACCTCGTCTGTTGTGAATAAGCATCAGCTTTACAACCACAAACTTCATTCAGTATGGCCAGATGATAACTTTGAAGTTTCACCAAAGGATAGCAGAAAAGTCGTTGTCGAGTTCGTATATAGTGAACGCAAGAAGTATATTTGGTCCATTGTAGACGAAAGTTCACTATATACGAGTTCATTATATGTGTTTTAATTTACATTAGATGAAGTATGTATTTAGTTGGGACTCAGTGTATGCGTTCATTATAAGCGAGTTCACTACAAGTGGATTCCACTATATATATATACTATATATACTATATTTTATTATATAATAAAAAATATAAAAGTACATAAAATTTGCTTTGAAATGGTAGTAAACAAGTAGTATGTTGTATTATTAAAAAAATAAAATGGCGTACTTTTGAAATATGAAAATATTGAATAAAAAAATCTAGTGTGTGAGATTTATTATTTTTTTTTATCATAGATGATGTTATTTTTTCAGATAAATTCATTTATAATAGCATAACCGGGGCAACGGAACCAATAAAGCAAAATTTCATACTCTCTTGATTTATTTTATAAGATACCTATTTCAAACGTCCGTTATTATATTTTTTAATAATATAACGTACCACTTATTTACTATCATTGTAAATCAAATTTTGCGTAACTTTCAAAAATATAAAAAAATGTAATACCTACGTTACATTTGAAATATTATATTTGGTATCACATACTCCGGAAGCGGAAGTAACAGAACGCTTTTTGATACATCTTGTCCATATTGCCTATAGTAAATTTGCTTATTTGAAGATAGTCGCTACCTCCCTTAATAATGGAGATAATTGCTGGTTCATTCTCGCGTGATCACCCTGTATATTATAAATATAATTTGTTTTTCTTTTTATATTTTATTCAATTTCCTATTGTAACTTGCTTGTATTTTAACTGTTAACTAAATATATTGGATACTTGATTATTTCTACAAATAAAAATCTCAAAACCTGTGTGTATCAAGTTCTAGTAAGAGAACTTTTTTGCGTATTTATTTATTTATTGTTTGTAATATTTTATTAGTAAAAATGAAAAAAATATTAATAGGTAAAAAATAACATTGAAAAACGTTCAAGGCTTTCCCTTATGAGACGCCTGTGGTTGAGATTGAGAAACAAATGAAAGGTACAAACATATCTAAAGAAGTAGTATCAGTATCCCATTAATAAATTTCAAAATTTTAATGCAACAGGTACCAAAGTTATTAATAAAAATATATGTCTGATGAGGTGCATCTTTAAAAGGCTGTAAGTATGTAACGAAAAGTGTCCGGAAATACCTTCATATAATATTTTTACCCAAAATCACTGCCTCATTATATGGTTTAATTATGTTACACTGGTTCAGAATTACCTGTATAATATTATCAGTATTAAATTCATTTATAAATAATACACATATTTTATTTGTTCTTTATTTGACATTACAATTGAGTAGTGTATAAAACAGGGTTTATACAACAAAATTACAATATCAAAACATAAATTTTAACTCATTTTTCATGTGAAGGATAAAATTTTGACATTTTTAAACAATAGATAAAGAGATATAAATCATTACCTATATGTGAATATAATTCATAAATTTTCAACAAGTACATTGTTTATTATTAACTAATCGTGGTAGCTCAATGTTCACTAAGAAAGTATAAGATTAGTTTTAAATGCCACATTAAGCAAGAAATATTAAACAAAAGTTGTTCAAAATTCACTATAAACTATAAGGATTTTTTTTAAAAGAACAGTTACTTAACAGTGTGCTGTAGAAGTGGAAGAAGTATATCAAATAGACTTTTACACGAAAACACGAAAATTGGGTTAGCGAGAGAATATGGAAGTAATTCGCAAAGAGAGATGTCACTCTATTGCTTCGACTCGAATATTAATCTCTTCTGATCAATAGAATAATTCTTCTCTGTTCGTGAATTCTCTCGCTATCATGAATGGACCATAATAGGCATAATGTGTATACTCCATAAAAAATGCATTGCATACGCATCACTACTAAAAATTATTTAACGCATGGAAGTAATTTTTTTATACGTCAAAAAAATATAACATTAGAACTCCTTAGAAACAGTTAAGATACGGTAGATACTTTTCCTGCCACTTGAGCGGTGAACCAATAAAATTCCTTCATATTATCGAACATTCTTGTTTGGGCTTTGGTCGGTTCCATAATTTCAGACATGACATTTTCAAGTTTTAAATAACAAAAACAGTAGTAAATATCTCGGCAAAAAAGTATCACTTTACGTCCTTATAAAATAATAGACTATAATATACCTACTGTAAAATAAAATTTTTAATAATTAATTTGATAGAAAATTCACCAGTAACCAGGCTTTTTTTTATTCAAACCAGGTTACCAAGCTTTTTATGGTTAATAATATAAGTTAATTGAATAAAAATTATGTCCAAACCTTTTCTTTAAACTGAAACCAGAAACTTGGAGACATTCGGTACTATAATACAAATAAAATCATCCATATAAACCGAATAAAACTCCCCTCAACTCTCAAATAAAAAAGGAATATTTTGTATTTTTATTGGGGAATTTGCGGTTATCCTTTGAGAACCTCTGCTATGCAGTGGCCACAACATCTGGTTCACGGCCGAATATGTGAAATACTGAAATAATAATCGCGGTTCGTAGGCCTGTGTATGACTCGGCGAAAATTGTGTCAGGCGTCGGGTTGTGCCTGCTGTTGGCTCGCTATACTCATACACCAACGAGTAGCTGGGCTGACCAGACCGCTGGACAAATTTAGTACGATGAGATGAAATGTTTTCACTATATTACACCACTGCAAAGAACTGATTTCATTTTATTAATTCACCTACCCTAAATGTTAGAATGTTATAAAGTTGATTGACAAATATGATTTATAATTCATTAGATAAACATTTTATTTAAGGAAATTCATTTCAAATTATCTTTAGCAACTGTTCTTGAATTCAGGATCTGTGAATTACATATGAACATAGATCCTACTCCATTTGGTTACGGAATTACAAAGGATCAAAGTTTTATACATAGTTGCACTTATTATATATATACAGGGTTTTAATACACACCCGAAAATGGTAGTTAGAACTCATTAAAACAAACAACTTATCTTAGTTCCAATTTTTGATTTGGTGCCCCGGTTCGTAGTTAATGGAGTTCTTTTGTTTTTCGAAAAATCGTTATCTCCAATATTTTAAAGACAATTGAAAAATTTTTTCTTTCAAATTTACCTTTACGCTCTCTAAAATATTTGGCATTTACAATTATATTTTATTTTTTCAAATGACAAAATGGCGATCGATCAAAAATTTCAATACATGATTTTTTGAAAACCACTCCATCGATTTTCGAAAGTAAAGCATTTATAAAATCCTTAAACTATCTACTACAATATTTGTCTTAAACATTTTTTTCAATCTATCCAAAACAAGTCAAGATACTTAGTTTTAAAATAAAAGAACAAAATATGTTCAAAATGTGCCCCTTGAGCTTCTATGAAAACTGATATCGACAACGAATCAAAAATTATGAATTCTATAAATCGTGTATTTCGCAGCACTAAACCCATTCGTTTTACAAAAAAAAATTCAATTTCATATTAATTTAGCATTGTTGTTCAATTGTTTGTTGTTTCTTTTTAAGTATGTGTCTTGATTATTTTTTTTTTTTTAATTTCTGATATTTATAAAACGGTGATGCCTTGTAATTCCGTAACCAAAAGGAATAGGACCTATGTTTATATGACATTTTTTACTCATAATAATCTCAAGAATATATTATTAATATTTTTAAACTAAGTAGTACATATACGCCCTGTATTTATTAATATAATATTGCTGTGTATTTCATATCGCTGAAAGTACCTATTATAGTTTATTTATTTATTTTTTTTACAAATTTTTCTATTCCCGTTGTAAAAAATTAACTTAACATACTGGTTTTCATGGTCTAAACAATATTTTAATCACAACTTGGCAAGCTATGGCTTCGATCGTATTGGATACTGGGTGAAGTTAGGAACAACTAGCAGCTGATTCAGTAAGCAAATAGTGAAATTAGCTTTTTTAGCTGACAGCTGTCACTCAATAAAAATAAGGTACCCAAAAAGTGTATCTCTGTGTTTTTGTTGCCTTACTTTAATTTTAATATAAAAACAGAGTATAGTGCAGTAACAATACTAACACCATTTGTTCATGGACTCTGTAATTTAAGGTAGGAAACACTGGCCTAGCAATCCAATTGTTCCGGGCTCAATTTCCTGAAAGGGGTTGAATGTTTTATTTAATTTCAAAATTAGATTTATCGAAAGTAACCCTCAGGACGTAAATACATGCAGGGGTTTCAAATTCAAACCCGGGGTGAATACTCAATTTTTCTATTAATTTTATAATCGTTTATTGAGAAGAAGATTAGCTGAAATAAAAGAAACTTTTAATTAAATTTTAAAGTTAGTTTCTAAAGTATGAGAAAATGTCATTTGAAATTGATTCGCGGACGTCGTCTGAGCACTTCGATGGTCATTTATCAAATATGGGAGTTCGAATGTAAAAAAGTGGAGTATTGAACTCTCATCCGGGATTTGACCCTGACGAAGGTTGTATTTTTTTTATTATAGTTATTTATGATGTAAATGTTAAAAGGGTAATTTTATTTTGTGAGAATGAAGTTTGGGATATGACTAAATAATAGATAATATCAAGGGCCGCGGAAGATTTTATCTCAGGGGGAGCTCAATATATAATGTCACATAATATTTATTTGAATGAAATTTAAAATGTTATTTAATGTTTAATTATTTATTATTATTTTCTCCGTAGTGTTATTGTATTTTAAATTTACATGAAAACAAATAATGACTTTAGCTGCGAGTGACAACATTCTGAAGGTATGATTGATTTTTTAAATTAACAAACAGCAATTTCATAAACTGTCTTATAAAGATAAATTGTTTCCAAAAGGATTAAAACAATCCAAATTAAACAGACCATGTTTGCTTTGTCCTGATCTTAGTTCATCATTAATAAATAATTGTAAAGAAGGCATATCCAATAGAGCGTTTAATAACGCTTGATATGATAAAAATAACTGGCTTATTGGAAATAGTTATGAAACTCAAAATGAATGCGAGATATAGCCGATTCTAGCTCTAGTACAAATTCTAAAACTTGCTGCGCTAGTTTTGGAGAACTTCCATTCGTTTTAGAATCACTAATTTCCCGCAATTGTTACAAAAATAATTATTTTCAGACGTGTTTTGCATTTAGGGTGAATAAAATTTTGAGTAAAAATTACCGGTCAGCAATTGAAACATAGCACAATAACACAGCGCTTTGCCTTGCGTCCTAAAAGGGTCTCAAATAAACAAATTGCCATAGTAACGAACTATAAAGTCACGAAACTGTACGAAGCTCTACGAGTTGATACACGACGTACATAAAACGAAAAAACTTCATGCGGCAAGTTAAAAAAAGAAAATATTAAAATTTGGTTTTGTTATCTATAAAAAAACAAAAATTTGGAGGCCCCTCTGAAATTTTACAGAGGGGGCTGAAGCCCCCTTTCTCCTCCCCCCCCCCCCCCCCAGCTCCGCGGCCCCTGGATAATATATTAAAACAGTCATATAAGGCAACTTATTCTAGTATGAGTTAGAATTTCAAACACAAGCTGCATGTGTAGTGTAGCGGCGAACAGGAGAACGAATGAGTGCTTGAATAGGCTACTGTAATGAATATTTAATATTATTTTCTACGTTTCATTTACATTATTTTATTATAAAAATAGTTGACAATTTCTATTAAGGGATAGTTTTGACAGTATAGTATAAAATGGTAACAGTGATTTGTGTTTTCTATTACATCCGTTCCTCAGTGCTTTGTGTATTTAATGCAGTCATACCAATTCCAATTGACAAAATATCACCAAAAAATTATGCTCATCCTTGCATAAATAATTGTGTTATTTAGTTTAATACTACAATATTTTATTATCATAATGGGTGGTTGCACAGGCATTGTTTTAAAAATTGTCGTATTTCAATATTTAATTTCACCTGTATATTTAAAAAATTATTTTTTAAATATTTGTTGGAATATGTTCTACTTTAAAATCATATTTTGATAAATTTTGTGTGATATAATTTATTATGAAATATGACATTATTTAAAACAGCGATTTAAAATAAGTCAAAAATAGTATAATGAACTTGTTTCATTGCTTTATGAAAGTTGTTTTTTATATACTACTTTATTCTACTCGTATTATCATTATTACTAACAAAGCAACAAAGTCACTTTTAACGCCTATATATTACTTTTAACTTTAACAATGATGTCACTTTTAACATTGCTGCTTTTCATAATATGTCATTTCTAACTCTACAAACAAATGCTAAAAACCAGTACAAAATATACCTGTGGCATCGAGTTCAATTTCCGGCTTACATTTATAATTTATCCTGTTAATATACAAAGAAATACGAAGTTCTGTATACTAAGAAAAATATTTATTTAAAAACATCGGTAAATTTCTCCTACAAAAATAATGTAGTCGCGGACGAAATCCATTGTCAATTAACAGCTCTTAAACAGAAGTCTTTGGAACGCTAGAGATGTGGTGGTCTCGGGTTCAATTCCCGGCGTCAGGCGAATTTCTCTCATATTTATATTTCATCCTGTTAGTATACTAAAAAGTACGATGTTCTATATACTTAAAAAAAAAAAATATTAATTTAAAAATAGCACATTTCACTATTCTTCCAAGCAAACATCTAAATGAAGGAATAAATACATATTTATTAAACAATGTGGCAATCAAATCTCTTGTAAAGTTAGTTTATAAATGAAATTTAATAACCGTAATTAGTTTAATGTTTGTTCATGAGAACTTCAACATGAAGAATTGAAACAGATATTAAATGTGATATAAAAAGCTAAAAAGAATAATTGTCTTGTTTCCGTAGTCATAAATTCCGGCTGAATATGAGTGTGAGAACATTGTACATTTTTCATATTTACTCACAAATAAGGATGTATGATGTGTAGTCGAATTGTTAGTAGCATTTTATTTTAATTGCCACATAAAACAAGCTTTCAAAATTAATTTGACGTGTATTAGTTCAAGGATTTTGTTTAATTGCTTGCATTTGTTAGGATTTAGAAATTTCGAGGAGAAAATTATTTTTCCAAATATTATTTTTTTGCTTTTTTATAAATAAATTTCTTATTCGAATGGAGTTCTCCTTTATTATTTTACTTTCATGAAATTTCATTTAATGAAATTGATCTTTATTGTTATTAGTTAACCCGTTATAATTTTATTAATCCTGACGTTGATAATAAATGAATTGTGATTGTGTTCTCAAACAATAGATTTTTGGAATAATTATTTGAGTTACATAAATAAATGTTATTTGTTTACTATCGTCTTTCAATATTTCCTGCATACATTTACTTGAAAATGGATTCTGGATTTCGAAAAGGTGAAAGCAGTAGGCTTGAAAGTAGTAGGTAAAATTAGGAATATAGTAAATGTGTGTGTGTGTGTGTGTGTGTGTGTGTGTGTGTGTGTGTGTGTGTGTGTGTGTGTGTGTGTGTGTGTGTGTGTGTGTGTAATGTAAATAATTAGTATTTTAAAAACTAGTAACTTGTTTTAATCTTTGATAGTTTAAAATCTAATTGTTATCGAAACTATTTTCCTTTTATTGTTAATTTAAGCTGAAATTATGTATATATTTTAAGGTAATAATATAATTTTTTGAAAGAATATAATTATTGTTTTTTTGTAATAAAAAATTTGCCATTAAGATAAAATATTGTGTCGGCCGAACCATTATGATTTTGGACTCGTATATACTCGTAATATAAAAAAATATGTACTTGTAAATAAAGGGAGTTTTTTTAGAACTATATAACTTGCATGTTATACATCGTGTTTCATAACTTCGGGTACAAACTTTTAAATGTATATATTTGTAGTACTGACCAAAATTAGCAAAAAATGCTGATCTTTAACTGTTTCTGAAACAAAATACCATTCTGTATTAGAATCGAAGAAAAACTGACAGAGATAGTGGTGGAACAAAATTTTGTCTGTGCTAGTAAATAGACTTTTAAAAATATAATAAAATGAAACATTTTTCTCAATTTCTAATAGTTAAGAAGTTATTTGAAAATCAAATATTGGTCAAAGTTGCCACAACATTCTACACTTGATTTTTTTTTTTTTTTTGAAAAACATTTAATCGAAGTCGGAACTGTTTTCAAGATAGTACAGGTAGTAAGTTCGGACCCATGCTTTTTTACTCATTTTGGTCAGCACTACACGTCTTTAAAGTTTGTACCGAAGTTGTAAAACTCCTAATAGGTAAGTACTATGAATTTACATAATTTCGAATTCCGAGGCTGTTATCCAAGTCTCCTAACTTGTGTTTTCTGTTTCTGGAGCAGTTAACCATAAATCATATTATTTTTACATTCTAGACAGGCCAAGAAAAATATTTACAACAAATTAAAATTATAGAATTTTTAATCTGAACAATATAATAAATGAAAAGTATGTTAGAATGGAAAATTTATTTGCGTTTGTTTTTACCTAGCTGAGATGGAGATGGAACCACACAACATCCTAATGTGATTCTCACCTTACATGCAACGCTTCCTCAATGTGCTCTATCCCATAACAATCTGGAACTAATTTGACAAGTTATTGTTTAATCCGGTCCTGCATATGTGCATAATATGTATCAACAAACTTTTTTGATTACAACAAAAACATTGCTTAATTGCAACAAAGACAATTTGATTACAATTGGATGATACAATATTTCAAACCAAGTTCAAATGGCATTTTTGTGTCGCGAACATTTCACGCCATACATACTGAGACATCTGACGTAAATATGATATTTATAGATTAAATATGATAAGAATTTATATATTTGGCCCAGAAGTGTTGATCTTACTACGGAACTCTGGAATTTGTTCTTTTGTGTCAGTTTTATAAATATCTACGTAAAGGCGAATTTCTTTATTCACCGATGACTATGGGCGAGTTTCTTTATTCACCGATGACTAGTGCGCATTAATTCGCATGAATAGTAAATTCATTACATCGTTTCTTTATACCCTGCTGAATTGCAGATGAAATTCATCATACCGTTTCTAATTACCACGCACTATCCATTAGTGATGCCGCGAAACGAGAAACGACGAGAAACAATCCACTCTCGTCTCGTCTCGAATTTTCGAGACGAGATTTCTCTGCATCTCGTCTCGTCATATTTTTCTTGCCTTCTCTCGGTCTCGGCTCGAGAGTCTCGAATTTCTCGAATTTATAAATAGCAATTATAAATATATTAACATTACAAGCAATATATGGGTAAAAAAATACTCAATAATATCATGGCTTATTACCCGTTGCGACAATCTGCTTTATTCCTAAATACTGGTAATGATTATACATTCGTATAGATCGTAGGCTTTGAGCGTGGAGAGTATACTATTGAACTCACTTTTGTACATTTTCTTTTACTAAAACCCAATAAAACTAAAAAATAAATAAATAAATAAATAAATAAATACATAAATAAATATGAATAAAAATGAAGAATCAATTAAAATATTTATTTTTACCGATTAATATCTTTATTAGATATATTTATATAATATAAACAATTTTTGCAATCGAGATCTCGAATTTCTACTCTCGTCTCGAGCAAATCTCGAGGGCATCACTCTCGTCTCGTCTCGAAATATCGAGACGAGAATAAGGTTAATCTCGTCTCGAAATTTCGAGAAATTCGAGACGAGATCTCGAAAATGCGAGATCTCGCGGCATCATTACATCCATCGTAAATTCATCGCATGCATCGGCTTTGACTACCGACAGATTTTATGATTTCCGATGTATCGGTAGTGGGGGGTCTAACGAAATGTTATCAGGTTATATTTTTGACATTTGCGTTTGTTTCATGCTTGCGGGTGTAAGATTATGCAAAGAAAACCAAATGCATGATTCAAATAGGGCCAGTTGCATAAAGCGCTGTTAGCTGATCATGTGTTTAACTACAACCTGTAACTATGAATACGTATCAAAAATACATTGGAATATAAGCATTATCAAAGATAACAACGTGATTAAAGTTAACATTGTTTTATGCAACTGGGCTATATCGTTCACAATGGAAAGGAGATGTTTATAGATGTAGATGATTTTTATTATCATTATGACTTCCATATCAGATTCTTCATTGTTCAATGCAGAATCTGATGACTGCAATAGAGCGACAGTTCTTTTAACTATAAAACTTTCCATATCTGTTAACTGGTGGTTAACTGTCTGTTGATATTTAAGGTTAGGAGATTAATCGCACTTTTCAGCAACCCGTTTCTTTATTCGGTCACAGCGACCATCCATCGGATCCATGAGCTATTTATCGTGACGTCATTTTCAATTTCTGATGGAATTCAGCGCATGAATAGTTGCTGAATAAAGAAAATCGCTCTAAATTTACTTCTAAAATAAATGTTTCACTCAACAAATTCGAATCATTTTCCATGTTGCTACGATATTAAAAACATTGGTTTCAAAAAATCCTGTTACTTTTTGAATTAATAAAATAAATATTTGAGACTAACAATTATTGTGTCGTACCATTGATAATATTCGAAATTTTCATGTCGATTAAAATGCAGATAACATAATCAAATGATTTTATTTAAGTTACTACCAAAATAAATTTAAAAAATAATTCCTGAGTTCGTATCTCGCTGAAAGAAGTATTTATTTGGCAGGGGAGATTGGAAATTGTTTGTAAATTGATTAAAGTCTAATTCCTTAGTGAAGCAAAAAGAATTGGTGCCTGGCAGAAGTAATTGGCACAATACAGCCTGGAATTATCAAGATTAGTCCTCGAGTCACACAAGAGAAACAAAAATCCTAAAGACTCTCCTTCACGTGCCGAGCGCTGAATTGTCCTTGCAGTGCCCGACTGCTCCGATTGCTTGGAAGTTATTTCATTTGATCAATCTTAATCAATTTTCAACGGAAATAAAATAAATGTCTTCCCTGGAGACACTACCTGGAGACCCATTCATGAAAGCGGAAGTCGACACGAGTAGATTTGTCACATGCTAAATAGACTCCAGACAGAAACATCACTGAGAAAGAAAAAGACCAAGTCCTGAATTCCCGCTTTAAATCAACAGAATTTTTTATGCCATTTTTATTATTTTTGCCTGATTGTTATCAAAATATTTATTAATGAAATTATAATTTTTAAAATTCTACCATCTTGAAAATGTTTTTATTGTTTATTATACAACAATAATATAAAACAAATTAATTTCCGAACTAAATGGAAGACGGTAGTGGTTTTAAAAATTTTATGAGAAAGTGACCATCAGTTTTTTAATCCATACTAATATAATAAATGCGAAAGTAACTCTGTGTGTCTGTCTGTCTGTCTCTGTTACGTTTTCACGCCTAAACCGCTGAACCAATTTTGATGAATTTTGGTATAGAGATAGATTGGACTTTGGAGACGGACATAGGCTACTTTTTATCGCGAAAATAAAACTTAAAGGGGTGAAATAGGGATGAAAGTTTGTACCGCTCTATTAGTACAGTTGCACAAGTGAATAATGAATTGTACGACACTGACGCATGATGAGTAATTCTTTGGTTAATTGGACAATGAAATTTTTGTCATTGGCGTGTAGCGCAAAAAACTGAATTAACAAAATTTAATAATCAAAATGAATCGAAAGCATAAGCAAAGTTCTACGATAAATATTACACAAAGTACAGTAAAAAGGATTCTAGCTGAAAACAAAAAGAAATTTAAAAAATCCAGAATCAAAATTAAATTCTCCGGGAAAGAACAAAATTGAAAATTTTGATTTCCAGGTATTTCTCATATTCTTTCTCACATCTATTACTTTTACAGTTTATTACGGTGTAGTTTTATTTGATTAGAACAAATAAACGTTCAAATACAAAAGATTAAATTTGATTACAACAATGAAAAGTTTTACAGTTAATAACAATGTAGTTTTATTTGATTACAACAATTTTCATCTACAGTAGACTAAATCTGATTGCAATAATAAAAATAACTATCACACAAATTATTGTCATCATTGTTAACTATATTATTGTAATAAAAAAAAATTAATTGTGATTTTGATTTTTTCTTTATTTAATTGTTAATATTAAATCCATACTAATATAATAAATGCGAAAGTAACTCTGTCTGCCTATCTGTCTGTTACGTTTTCACGCCTGAACCGTTGAACCAATTTTGATGAATTTTGGTATAAAGATAGATTGGACCTAGGAGAAGGACATAGGCTACCTTTTGTCGCGAAAATAAAACTTGAAGGGGTGAAATAGGGAATGAAAAATTGTATGTTCGAACCCATCATTTGTCCCGCTGAACCAATTTTGATGAATTTTGGTATAGAGATAGATTGGACCTAGGAGAAGGACATAGGCTACCTTTTGTCGCGAAAATAAAACTTGAAGAGGGCGAAATAGGGGACGAAAGTTTGTATGGACAACCCATCATTTCTCAAGTTAGGGATATAAAAATTCTTATTTATGCTTTTGGTAAGAAATAAAGTGTTTTAGCGTTTTTAAAAATCATCCATCAAGGCGGTACGATAGGGGATGATTTCAATTATTTTTTTATCTATAGTAAAGTTTTAATCGTTAGCAGATTTTCTTTATTTGTCGGAGAGATAGCTTGCATCATATGTACATAAGTAAAAGTACCCGAGACATGTTTAGAAAAGGCGCTTTTAGGTGCGGTGCGGGGATCGGGCGGAGCCTGTTACATGTACGATGCGAGGCAGGTTACCGGCTCCCTACGCAGCGCATGTCTCCGAAGTAAATGTGAAAAATTACTAGTACACGTGTAGCTAATCGTTATTTTAGCTTTACCCGTGCGAAGCCGGGGCGGGTCAGCTAGTATTTAATAAATTTACTTGGATCCAAATTTTCCCGCCAAGATAATAATTTCGGAAAAAGTATTTATATGTGCCCCGGCTTTATTTAAGTATATATAAATAAACAAAAACATTTAATTCTAGCTTTGTTTAGCTATAATTCCACAAACACATAATCTAGATGTGTTGTTTGTTTAGTAGTTTAATCCAAACAAAAAAATAAACTAATAATTTTGAAATATTATAAACCAGAAATATGTTTTAAAAAATGTCGAATTCAATTTTCAATATTTATTTTCACCTTTATGTTTAAAGACCTATTTTTTTAAATATTTGTTTGAAACTGTTTTAAAATATTGTTTAATATAAATAAACCTGATATTTATTATTATTATTATTGAATAATGAAATTTTACATTTTTTAAAACAGCGTTTTATCGTGTTTTAGTTAAAACAACACTTGTGCTACCAGGCAATGTTATTCATAAATTTTATAGACATACCGGGTGTCCCATTTAACATTACGTTCTTGAATATCTCGAAAACAATGCATCGTAACAAAAAGTGTGCCGAATCAAAACGAATGGCCCCCCAACCCCCCAGGGGGGGCGGTAAAGGGGTCAACTTAAAAATCTTAAATGGGAGCCCCTATTTTTTATTGCAGATTCGGAAAGAGCGTAAAAAAATATGTTGGTTTTATTCGGAAACTTTTTTTGTACTCCCAACAGGTGGCAATGTAAATTTGCTAGAAAAAAATTAACCGATTAATATTTTATTAATAATTTGATAAAAAATGATGCTTTTTGTTTCAATAAATTCACAAAATTGTAGAAATATTACTCCTCAACACTCAGGGGGAATTAAAAGAAACTTTTTAAAAACTGACTATGGACAACTCGATTTCATCAGAAATTAATTCTACATTTTTACGATTGCAGCGCCACAAAAAAAGTTTCCGAATAAAACCAACATATTTTTACGCTCTTTCCGAATCTGCAATAAAAAATAAGGGGTCCCATTTAAGATTTTTAAGTTGACCCCTTTTCCCGCCCCCCTGGGGGGTCTGGGGGCCATTTTGTCAGAATCTGATGTCCCCCCAAAAACTATGAATGTTTTGATTCAGCACACTTTTTGTTACGATGAATTGTTTTCAATGTTATATGGGACATCTGTATATAGGCCAACAAAATATTAATTTTTAACTTTGTTATCAACATTTGTCATTCTTTTCATTAACATATTCATTATATTGTTGCTAACGTTATTAATTGCAATCGTTCTAGCGGCGGTCTAGAGCAAAGAATGTTTATGACAAAAGTTCCCAACAAGTTATTTTTGGTAACAACTGTAATGATATTTTACTTGAACATTTTCGCGCCGGACTAGAGATGCTACCAATAACAAAACTAGTTGATAACTTAGTAACTTCGGTAAAACAAGTAACATTGATTTTTCCCTGAAAGATTGGTTTTTTCTTAATTACATTGCTATTGATATTTCGTTCTCTGAAAAATTTTATTATTAATTTTTTGTTAATAACATTTGCTATTGATATTTTGTTCTCTGAAATATTTTGTTATTAACTTTTACGTTAATTAAAATTGTGTTATTGATTTACCAAAACGGCCGAACGTATTTTATTAATTGATGTTTTATTAACTTATTTGTTAAGAACAATCTTTTGCTATATTTTCCAATGTAGTCATGTTTAGCTAAAAACGGACTACTTAACTATCGCGTATATAATTATAGTCAGTTTCGAACTAAATAACTTGCTTAAAAAAAAAAAAAAAAATATGAAACACATTTTCCTTTATAGAATGTACATTTCTTCGTAATTATTCTAATTTTCATATTTATAGTCTATAAATGAAAGTGTGTTTAATAATTTTTGATTTATTTTAAACAAGTTATTGAATTTCAAACTTAACTGTAATTATATCCTCGGTAGTACCTAGTACAACAATCATTCTTCGTTTATAACTAAAATAGAATCGGTAAAAACAAATATTACCAGCATTATATACAAATATTTACATATGCTTGAGATGAACGATTTTGAGCATTAGTTACCGATCAATAACTTCGAACCCAGTTAACTTAAATCTGAGGCATTACAGGTAACGTACCGATCAGTCTACCTTTAAGTTTACAGTCTGGCCGTATAAAACGATAAAACTCACTTTGAAAGGACGTTTTCATCTTTCAACTTAGATGTCATTTATAACGATTAACCTTTGCAGAACTAATCCCTCTATTCTATCTTTGCTCTCTTTCGCTTTGCTAACCCTTCTGCAATTCGGCGAAAGCTTCTAAATCTCCTCTACAGACACGGAGCAACATTAGGGCAGCAGCAGCAGTACCGTGGAGCAAAAGTACGCGCTGTGGACGCACAACGAGTGCCACTACAATCACGGTAATGGATTTTGCGGTAAATACGTTTTATTACTTAATGAAAATGAAGCCATTGGGACGGTGCTAAGGCCTACGCAAGCCGAATACTCACAACTCTGACTTGTACTGTAAGAAGTGGAAGGTGAAGATTGATTGATGATTAACATTTCGTACCCAACGAAATTGGGAAGGATTGTAGATGGCGAACAGACGAATTTTCAACAACTTGTTTTATTAGCTTTCAACAAAAATACATAAATATCAGAGATATTTATATCTATAGCTGATAATGTTAGTCTACAGGGTGTTTTGCAATTTGGATCACGAAATCAAAAATATTTTATTTAAATTTGGAAAATTATTGCTTATTTATACTTGCCGTTAAATAAATATGGACTGGAGATTCTACACTGTTGCCTATTTCATTGGTCATGTTGACAATGCTAAGTTATGAAGAAGAGGCAATACCACAAGGGGCGGGGAGAAAAAATTGAGCATCAGTCCATATTTTTTTGTTTGACGGCAAATATAATTAATTCTTGAAGCGTACAAAGGGCAAGGGAGTGCCCCTGCTACTGGTTGACACTGAATTTTTAATAAAAATAATTACGAATTAATTTTTTGCAATTCAACATCAAAAATTTCGTGTCGGCTAATGGCACTAAAATACATACTTCAAGAATTAAATTCGTGATCAGTACAACAAGTAGTATCTGCCATATAATTTTTATCCTGAAGTTGAGAAACGTCCTGTATATTATGTAACACAGATTTTGATGATGATACATATTTTTCAATTTTTCCTATGTAGAGTTTGTAAAATGGACATCACTCTTCACTCATTATATTAGCTCTGTTCGATGAGAAGTGCTTGAAGTGCAGAGCAGAATAGTGCAGTGCAGTGTAGTGTACACTAGTTCAGTCTAATTCTTGTGGTTTCATAAAACACACTAGTGTATATTTGGGCAAGTTTGCTCAGTTGTGAGTAATCAAGCCAAGCGTAGCCAAAGGTGTAAAAGGTTAGGTTGTTTATAAACACAGTCATATCATAAAGCTGCAAAGAAGTGACTGCAGAAATGTCTGTTTTAAAGAGCATAATGTTTGAACTAATAAACGATTCTGACGAAGATCAATCATCACTTGATTCTTCATCAGATTCAGGGACAGATATATTAATTAATTCTTTATATAACAAAACAAAGAGAATATACTATATCTGAATCCTTTATTTTATTTTCTCAATGTGTAAAATTTTAGGTTAATAAACAGATGTATAGATAGGATAGAATTAAAATGTCTACCGAACAACATTTAGTTACCCCCACTCCTACTCTGCACTTTCCTACACCACCTCGCGAGTCAGGTCAGAAACGTGAGCACTAGTTCTTAAAATTTTTGTCATCGAACAGCCTGCCAGAAGCTGCCCGTTTCTCATAAAACATGTTAGTGTAAGAAAGTTATCACTAGGGCGGCCTAGTACATGTCATCGAACAAAGCTATTATTTTCGTAGTATGTAGCATTACGTCAATATAATTAGGCTGGATATAATTTGTCTCGATAAAATTTGTACGGAATATTAGTAACAAAAATCGGTAGAACTACTAACTATAATGAAGAGAATTAGCGATACTTTGGTGCTATTTTATGGCCTATTCAGAGAAACACAGTCATAAAGGTTGTTACGCATATAAAGATTATTACCATAGACATTTGTAACAGTCTTTATGAATTTATCAATTCAGAATCAACCTCGGTATTTTATTAGTTGTTATGTTAACAATCTTTACAAATAATACTTGTGAACTAACCAGACTACCTTATTTGTCAATAGCTAACTTCACTATACATATATGAACCTAATCTTATCTCTAAAAGCTTTAATTTTTTTGCAGTAATAAGTTGCCAATTATCTTTCAAATGCAACCTTTCTGCAAAACAACTTAAGAACAATATGATAATGTGTCATAAATATTTTGAAACTTCTAAATTATTTAGAACGGGTACGAATATACAAATGATTCTGACGTGATTGAAAAGTGAATAGAATATTTCAAAATTATTTCTTTATATGTATATAACTGTGTGAAACTTGTACAATTTCTGCGCTTGGCTCGTAAAACAACTTAAAGTAAAAATTATTTTTATATATAGCATAAAATTCCTTTAGAATTTATGATAAAATAAATATTAATAATAATAATAATAATAATAATTTATTCAAGCATCACACATTACAGTTTTAGCCAGGTCGAAAAATACAGAGAAAAAAAATGGAAAAAAGGCAAATACCTACATACAAAAGGACATGTATTCGTTTATGCTGTAAAAAGCATTATTTAACAACAATCTTTTAACTGTTAATTTAAATTGTTTAACATTTAAAGTTTTTATATTCTCGGGTAATTTATTATATAATTGTATTCCGATAAAATTGGAAGATAATTCTGATTTCTTTAATCTAATTTTAGGTAGTAAAAGTTTGTTGTTATTTCGAGTATTATAAGTATGTACATTGTTAATTTCTTTATAATCATGGTAACATTTTTTTACGTACATTAAATTTTCAAAAATACAGCAACAAGGAAAAGTTAATATTTGTTGTTGAATAAAAGTTTCTCTACAGTGTTCATTAAAATTTAAGTTGAACATTATCCTTAATGCCTTTTTTTGAAGTTTAAAGACCATATAGTTCGCAGGACTATTTCCCCATAACAGAATACCATATGTCATTTTGGAATGAAAAGTACTGAAGTATAAAGTTCGTAAAATATGTAAGCTAACACTTGTTTTCATACTGTTAATTAAGTAAAGTACTTTGCTTAATTCTTTACATAGAAGTTCAATGTTTTCGCGCCAATCTAATTTGCATTGCATGGTTAATCCAAGCAGCTTAACTGTAGGTGAGCCAAAGGTATATGGCTCTTTTTTTAAGGTAAATAAAATGTTTTGATTTTTGTCCTCATTGACAGTTAATTTGTTAGCAGCGAACCATTCATTGGCTAAGCTAATGGAAAGGTTATTTTTAATAAGTAATGACTCTATATTATTACCAGTATTTAATATAGTAGTATCATCTGCGTAAAGAATGCTTTCCACATTTTTTAAAGTATATGGTAAGTCATTTATATATATTAAGAATAATGTTGGTCCTAAATGAGAACCCTGAGGGACTCCATATTTATTTATTTTACTGGTGCTATGTGATCCCTTGTAAACTACTATTTGTTGTCTGTTTTCTAGGTAATTCTCTAGAAGTTTTAAAGGTATACCTCTAATTCCATAGTATTGTAGTTTGCTTAGTAAAATCTCATGACATACGCAATCAAATGCTTTACTCAGGTCACATAATGTTGCTGAAACTGAATAATTATTTTCAAAATTATTTAGTACAAAGTTATTTAGGCGTAGTAAAGCATCAGTCGTAGACTTATTAGTCCTAAATCCATATTGATTTGGGTGAAAAAAATTATTTTTTTCAAAATAATGTACAATTCGTTTATTTATTAAAATTTCAAAAATCTTAGATAATGCGGGAATCAGTGAGATTGGTCGAAAATTATTTAAATTTGTAATATTTTGTTTTTTAGGTACAGGTACAACTTTACTTGTTTTTAATTTATGTGGGAAATAGCCATGCAAAAAGCATAAGTTTATAATATATGTGAGAGGTACGAAAATTATATCTGTAGCTGCTTTAATGACAAAAGGGCATATACCAAAAATATCAGAACTTTTAGAATTAGCTAAATGTATTAAGATATTGAATACTTCACTCTCATCAACTGGTGTTAAAAATAATGATTTATTAGAATAAGTGACAACGTTTTTTAGATAAGTATCATAAGTTAAATTAGTTTCCGGTAATTTTTTAAATAGTTTGTCAGGTATGGAAGACAAATAGTCATTAATTTCATCTGCAGATATATCATCGTCTTCTGATTTACATGATGTACACAATATAGATCTCTTTTGATTTATTATATTCCAGGTAGCTTTTGATTTATTCTTCGAATTATTTATATACTTTGAATTAGCCTCAATTTTTGCATTCTGAATAGAAATTCTATAATGTTTTCTATATTTCTGTATGAATTCTTTTAATTGTGGAGACTTCTTAACTAAGTAAACTTCGTTTAAGAATTGGAGCATTTCTCTTTTGTCACGAAGTTCTTTATTAAACCAACTTATTGTTAAATTTGAATTTTTATTTGTTACTTTCAATTTTATAAAAGGAAATGCTGTTATATAGCATTCGTAGAAATAATTGAAAAAATGATCAAAAGCTTTTTCGGGGTTTACAATTTGGGTTAGTTCGGCAGCATTATAATTTTTTAACAGAATTTTAAAATTTAATAGCTTTTTTTCTGTGACACATCTATGGTATCTATAAGATAAAGGTATATTGTTAGATGAAGAATAATACAACTTCATTTTTAGACAGTGGTGATCTGAAAGAAATGGATTAAAACATAGCACATCGTTTTCATTTATATCGATATTCGTTAATATGTTATCTAAACATGAAGCTGTAGTATTTGTGACCCTTGTGGGCTGTTTATTTAATATTTTTAGATTATAAGCTGCAATAATATTCATAAATTGTTTTTCAAAGTTATCATTGGATCCAAAGTGGATATTAAAATCACCTGTTATTATAACTTTATTGTTTTGAGTATTTAATTTCACTAGGCACTGTTCGAAATTATATAAAAACTTATACCAATCCCCTGATGGTGATCTGTAGACACAGAGAATGATGATAGGATTATCCCTTATTTTGATAGCACAAACTTCAAAGTCTTTTTCACTGTTTAAATCTATAAAGTCATTATAAGATATTATGTTCATAGTTGTTCTTGCGAAAATACACACACCTCCGTGATTAAATGTGGATCTGCAGAGAGCACTAACTAGTTTAAAGTTTAACAAATGTACTGTTTCTAGTTCGTTTTGAGATAGCCAGTGTTCACTTAGGCAAATAAAAGATATGTCAGTGTGTTCCTCTAACAGCATTTCAATTTCACCAATTTTAGAAGATAGTGATTGAATGTTAAGATACAAAATATTAATTTCTTCACTTATTATTTTATGAAAATTTGATTTTGTTCTAAAAAAGAATTATTTTTATTCATATTTATTTGTTTAGTTGAATAAAAAATGTTTAAAAGAGTTCCAAGTGGCCAATTATTTCCGTTCATAACTGTTTCAGTAAATGTTTCCGGTACAGTAATTTTAAAAGATTTATAAGAATCAAATTTAGTTTTAATTGAAGATACCACAAAATTGTTAACACTAATTTTCTTTAAGTGATCTTCAATATCAGCTGGGTTTGTTTCCGGTGCTAGTCGCGATATGAAGAAATTTTTCATTTTAGGTATGGCATTTAAATTTGTATTTATTGTTTTTAAATCGGAACCATTTCCTATATTGATTTTATTTTTATATTTATTTCTAATTCTTTTATTTGAGTGTTTTTTAAAGCCATCAGCATCGGTATCATTATTTTCATTTGAAACTATTTCGTTGGTAGTAACAATATTTATATTTTTATTTTCAGTTTGTGACTGAGACCTTGTCTTAACTTTATTAATTGAAATATCTTGTGTGCTCAAGGTTTCAGAGTAAGATTTTTTATTTTGTTTAAGACTGTTAGTGGCACCTGTGTTTATTTTTTGTAATATTTCATTCGGATTAGAAATTGGTAATTTAGAATTTGATTTATCCGGGTTTATTGTTTGGTTAATATTTTGTTCATGTGTGATTTTTATACGTGATTGAAGGTTATCTTTTATATTATTAACAGATGTATTTAAATTGGAGACGTTCTCCTTTAATTCATTAATAATCATTTCTTGATTCTTAATAATTTCGAAGCAACTTAATAAGAGGGTATGCATATTATTAATATTTGAATTAAACGGATCACATGTTTTAGAGCACTTCTCGCACATCCACTTAATTTGAGAATTACCCAAAATCACCGCTAACTCACTTTTTTTTAACGATGCACAGGCCATATGAAAGTTACCCTTACACATTCCGGCGCACTGTACTATCCCTTTATCTTTGGGATCATAAGATTCTTGACAAAAATTACACTTTAAATTATCACTTTCCGCCATGTTGGCCATTAGACATGTTCGGTATATTAACTAACTAACTAATAAATTTAGTTTATATTTTACCTAGCTTTATCATCTTCAATCCAAAGCATTTGTGGAAATAATGTGAAGAACATATATCATTTTATCTGAAAGATATAAGAAGTTTACATACGAGTGATTCGTACATTTGTTACAAATACGAGAATGTATATAGTTATAAATCCAAGTCAAGTTTTACCTTATTTTTTCACTTTAGAGCTAAAAAAAGTCTGCTGAATTATCTAAAATTTTTAATGGTTTCAAGGATTCCATATAAGAAATGTTATCACAAAACGCTGTTTTTTCAAAACTTTTCAAGAGGCCTTATAATTATACTCGTATATCTTTTATTCATTTCACAAAAAATATCCATTTACTTTTTTTAATTGGTGATAAAGACATGAGCTTATGATTTTTATTGCTAATGAGGGGTTTCCAACAATAAGTTTATTGAAGTTTTCGATTTAAGTCGATAATAATAATAATAATAATAATAATAATAATAATAATAATAATAATAATAATTTTATTAACCCAACAGTAAAACCAGTTAAAGGGTTACATAATACATAATATAGTTAATTGTATTGTACATTAACATATACATAATAATAACAATAAGAGACATTTACAAAAATATATCTTCGTAATGGATATCTGCACATCTACACATGATGTTGACCGGGGATCGTTGCATGATGGCAGATTTGAATGAAGGCAAATAAAATGTCTTTGAGTTTCTCGATGCCAGTCTAGGGACGAAAAATGGTATTTTGGACAACAGGGCAGGAGCATCCACCTTGTTGTGCACCAGTAGTTTGGTAAACCTAGCACAGGAAGCTTCTCTTCTGGAAACTAAGGAGCTAAATGAATGTCTATTTAATAACACATCTAGGTCTACTCCCCGAGATGGGTAGACATGATCTATTTTGAATGATAGTAATTTTAAGAATCTTTTAAGAATTCTATCGAGTACATAATTTTGATATGCATACGAGGGAAACCAGATTAGACTGCAGTATTCATATCATTCGATTCCGGATTCCAGAGAAATTTTTTTCATTCCTGCAAATTTAAATTTTTGGATCGTTGAGAGCATTTGCCATTAGGCGTATTTTCATGGGTTCTCAAATCTATAGTGAAGAGAACACCACAGGAGAAATACTGTTGTGCTTTTTGAAAATTGAAAATAATTATGAAGCTTGTTGTCGGAGTCGATCCCTTGCCGAAATAACCTTTTACTCTGATAATATTTCTTTAGTAAAATTGCTTAACCATCAATAAAACTATTAATGTTAAGTAAGTTTAGTAAGGACTCCATTAAAAAAATCCTTAATTGAATAGCACTCCAGCAATCTTGTAGAAGTCAATAAACCCTTCATAACATGAGTTACTATCAATTTGGCTCCTTATCCAGCCAATCTTGCTAATGGAAGCAATAACGCAAATAAGCACCTGGTAGTATAAAACATCCCAGCAGGTTGTGTAATTCAATCCCTGGCGTCGGCGGATCTACGTATCCCGTATCCCGGGGTTGGAACTCACGTGGCTCCGGTACACGGAGAGGAATTGATGGCGTAGCGACAATGACTGATTGCGCGCGAAGGTAACAAATTGAGTGACGGGCTATGTGAAGCGCAAACTAAACGGAAAAGTTTCACCAGAAGCGGTTATTTTCCATTCGAAATTCATACCTCTGCTTTTAAGTGTTCAGAGTAAGCGGCGTTACTACGATTGCTGGTCAAAGAAGGCGGTGACTTACTTCAAAATGCAAAACATTTTATGTGGCTATTACATAAATAGTTGTTTTATGTATCTTTTGGGAACCGTAAAGAGTTACTTTTTTGACACCGTCAAAGATTGTTTTACGGTCGCTTTTATGTACTTCACTTCAATTTTTACTTTACGGCCGCTGCAGCCACACGTTTGTTTATAGCAAATATATGCAGTGTTGCACCATTTGCTGCTTCATAAATTTCAGGCGAAGTATTAGAAAAATCTTAGTAACGCTGTCGCTCATTTTTTTGCGTAACAAATTAATGGAATTTTTTAAACTGACGTAAATAAACAAGATATTAAGTTAACTAAAACAAAGCTTACTCATTATACATATTCGTGCACATTACATGCGCCCTTACATAATTTTTCGTGCATTTTATAATTATTGCTCTCTTCTACAGTTTGTAATTAGCAATTTTTTGATTGAGCAGGTGACATCCCGAAAATGCGATTTTTGGTAGAGAGTATAGGAAAAAGAATTTTACAGCTGCTATAGAGGTTTGAGTGTGTAAAAGAAAATTAGTAGGTAAAGCATCATTATACTAGTAAAAATTTTGACAAAAAATACAATGGACCAAAAATTACTCTCAAGAAAAGTGTTTCACCAGTGCAATTTTGGTGTAAGTAATTTAAATATTTAACAAATAATAGTTGACACATTTCACAAGATTTCAGCATCTGAATCAATCTCTGGGTCATTTATCAAAGACTGGCCCACTCAATCAGAACCACAGACTGGTTGAGAGGGCTAGTCTGTGATAAATGACAGAGAGGTTGAATCAGAGTCTGAAATCTTGTGAAACGTGCAAGTATTATTTTTTAAATATATTAGAACAGTTTCAGCAAGTGTCGCAATTGCATTGTAATATAAAGTACATTTTTTATTAGTAAGTAATTTTGATTAGCCCAGGAATTGATTAAGAATTACTCAAAGTTCAGAAGGCCTGTAGAAATACAAAGTAAAAGATCAAAAAGGGTGAATATTTGGTTTTGAAAGTTTTAATGATTGCAAATGAAATGAGGATATCAAGAGGAAGTAAATAAAATATAAAATATTACTTTTCATTTGAATTGATATCCTATAGATGTACATAATATAAAATTATTCTCTCGTACCTATATAAAAAAGCACGCTATGTGAGCTGGCACATTAAGAAATAATAATTCGCCTCACATCATATTCACATCCACACACATCATTTTCGCCTTGTTCACATTTTTAATTGCATTTATACAAACTCCTCTATTTCCTTCCAATCTAAAACTTCCTCTTCTTTATCCACTTATACACTGAACATCTACGTAAGCACATACCCTTAACTTATATTCATTTCAGTAAACAAGCATTCGCAATTTTCTCCAAAAGGCCAAGCCATCACAATTGACATCCTTTCATTCTTAGCAACGTTCTTACCAGTCTTATGGTTTCATGCCTTCTTATATCATTCCTCATATTATCCATACACCATTATACGTCGACATGTGTACGTCTATTCACATTTGATAATGTAATATCGAATATTTTTACTTATTGATTCGTCAGTCCGAATCTAATGCAAAATAAAAAAAAGCTCGAGGAGGCCTTTGAGGAGTCCATTGTAGATGCCCTTTTGTTCTACCTAAAAGTCTCATAGGACAGATGAAATACTAATTTTAGTCGATTTTTTTATTATCCAATTAACTCTTAAAATATTGGTAATCTAGAGAATATTTCAAGAAAAAGGTTTGATATTTTTACTGTCCATCCAGCGGCGAACTAAATTAATTTTTCTATTAGTATTTTTTCAAGATATTTATTTGAATACTTTTTATTTCTATAAAATAAATTATAATTATGAATTTTTTTGGAGTTATTTATAATAAATAATAAATAATCTAATACAGGCCCGATTTTAAATTTCATTTGTCTCTTAAACGTTAACTATATCTTTTATAATTGTGAAATTTAGCTACTTTTTCTAATATATATTGCTCATTATAGCGATAATAAAAATGTCACTACTACCAGATTGAATATACAGAGTTGATTCACGTTTGCCACGGAAAGGTCTTTGAAGCCGGTATGTTGTTTTTCTATGTTTGCAAGAGCAAACTTCTTTTTATTAAAGATATTATATTTACCAACAATCTATGTTTTGATTTTACTTGATGGTCCTTCACTTTTTACGGATATTCCAAAAGATTTAGTGCTACAAGAAATTGAAAACAATTGGAGTAATATAAGTCAACATACAAATATAGATTTAAACATGGTTAAAAAAATTACAGAATTTATTTTTGATAGCAGCTATTTTGTGTACAATGGTGAGTTTTATCAATAGTTGTATGGTACAGCCATGGGTAATCCGGCCTCACCTAATTTTGAGAACTTAGTAATGCATAAAGCATTAAAAGAAATAACAAATAAACTTCCTATATCATTACCATTTATTAAATTACATGTAGATGACATAGTTACTGCAATACATAAAGATTTTGTAGAAAACATTTTGGATTTTTTTTAACAATTATAATAAACATATACAATTTACATTAGAAATAGAATCAGAAAAAAGTCTTCCTTTTTTGGATATCTTATTAATGAGGCAAACAAATGGTAAAATACATAATACATACTATTGTAAACCAACATCTTCAAATAGAATTTTGAATTATCAATCAGCCCATCCATTTAGACAGAAACTAGGCTTGATAACAGGGATAAAATATAGAATTATAAACATTTGCCATAAGAAATATGTAGATGAACAACTTCAAACTTTGAAGAGAAATTTAATAGAAAATGACTATCCTGTGGGTCTCAGAAATAATAATAATTTAAATAAGAATAACAATATAATATATTATAAATTACCATATATTCCAAATCTGTCTGAAAAGTTAAGTACAATCCTAGAATCAGTTAATATAAAAATAGCATTTTATAATACAAAGAAGGTAGAAAAATTGTTTAGTAAATTAAAATATAAGATACCAGATAAGTTACAATCAAATACAGTTTATAAAATAAATTGTATAGATTGCAGGGGCACATATGTTGGCCAGACTAAACAATAATTTAGTAACAGATTAAAGGAACACACTTGTGATTGTAAATACGCAACAAATAATAAAGATAAGACAGCACTAATTACACATCACATGAATTTGGGACATAATTTTGATTTTAATAATGTTAAAATATTGGAAATTGAACAAAACTATAGAAAAAGGTTATTTTTCGAAATTTTACATATAAAAATTGATAAAAATAGTATTAATTTTAGAACTGATCATACAATTTTAAATAATTTAGTAATTTAAAATTTACCGCTTAAACTCTACTAACATGTGTTCCACTGCAATCTTCGAAGATCAATAATGGTATGTTCATTGTTATAATTTTGAAATTAGTTAGAATAGAATTTTGTAATAAAATAGTTTTCTATTTCTTTACTATGTGTAGCTCTGATGATGATGTTAAATACATCGAAACGTTAGCGATCTTCAAATTGTTTTAATCATATCCTGTCCAAATTCCGACGACCAATCCTAAATTAAGGTTTTTTCTGGACACGATCATCAGCATATATGTAAACATACTGACAGTAAATAAAAAATGCGAAAGTTAACAAAATAAATAATGCATCATATCCTATATCCGTTAGGGTCGGTTTAATATATCCGGTATATAACATTTATATATCGAATGCAGTTTTTCTCAGCTTGGAGTAAATCCCTTGGTACGTTAACACTTTCAGTAAATAAATCTAGTGCTGTGAAATATCGCGGTGGGGCGTGCCTCCTATGCAGTATTTATATAAATATAAACCGCAAGGTCTTCACAATAGCCTCGGGTTAACGACACAACACAACATTCTGTACTCGCCTCAAAAATCAAAGGAATTCATTCCTGCTTAACGATCGCATTCTTTATTTCGTTATTGATTTGCAGGGTAGAAGGCAACGGTTGTTTCTGCGGGAGATTTATTTAAAGCCTGTGAACACTTAAACGTGGTTCGCTCAGCCTAATGTGCCTACATTATTTACTTCTTTGTTGCGCCATCCAAATCCTTTATTCGCAGGAATAAAATCAAATACATTTCATTCTTTGTTTCTGTGCACAATGAAAGATCTGTCAGCCGATGCTGTCTATGGTTTGGCTACGTCTATGTTTGTGTGCATTGCATCATATATTTAAATCACCTAGGCGCTACTTCATTTTACATCTCTTTTGCGCTGTATACGAGAAAGCGTATCTTTAAAATCTGTTATTCTCTCATAGAATATTTCACAAATATAAAAAGCTGCATAACACCTTACATTTTATCACAAAGTATGAGATAATACTTCTATCATAAACTTAAATCTTTCTCAGATTGTTTGTGGACAGATTTTGCGAAGTATATACAACTTAAAGGAGATAAAGTGCTATGATCTTTATTGAATTTTTCATATAATTCATGATCAACTTAAAAATAATGACGTTTACCACCACAACACAGATATAATATTCCTTAAGCGTTATTGCAAAAATTTTAAATTCATTCTTAAATAATAATAAAAAAATATTTTAAATAATTATGCTCCGTCTTTAAAGTAACAGTAAATGTTATATAACATACAAAACTCCAGAAAAATTGTACACAACTAATTTAAATTACATAAATGTTAATTTCAACAATAAGGTATAGTACGAGTACAATTTATTTTGAGGAGAAATTTATATTACTACAGGAAAAAAATCTGATGTGGCCAGCGCATGACCGCCCGCCAATTCCATGTTTAAAATAGCAGTGAGCTTTACGTAAAGTATCACTTCCGGTTGATCGGTTGTAAATAAAATTTAATTTGTTGTCCAATAAATAGAAAAGTCTGCAATACGAAATTTAGGATTATGTTTTATTGTTTTTCCTCAAAAATCTGTTAGAGCTCCAAATTAAGTACCACATCCTATTTATCATAAATGGTTAAAATCTGATATGTTATTTCAAATTATATATTGGTTTTAAATACCAAATTTGAGAAGTTTTGAATCATATTTTAATAGACTTTAAGGAAAAATCGTCACACACACATTTTTTTATAAAAATCGGCATCAACTTCTAGGTTCTCTAAAACGCAATCTTTGTAAATTCTTTGTCGTACATGATCCATTTCGTAAATGTGTAGTTGTAA